>LR738559.1:21005000-22255000 GCA_902685375.1 Neostethus bicornis | reverse complement strand
AGGATCCGGTTTGGTGACCTCAGGATTGGATCTCTGCTTTTTGTGGTTGATGTGGTCCTGTCCTCTTCATCGGGTCACCTCTCACTGGACCGATTTGCTGCTGAGTGTGAAGTGGTCGTAGAACAGAGCCTCCAAATTTGAGGCCATTGTTCTTTTCCGGAAGCAGGTGGAGTGTCCCATAGATGTCAGGGACAGGGACCTGCCCCAAGTGGAAGAGTTTAACTATCTTAAAGGTGTTGTTAACAGTGGGAGAAGAATCGAGCAGGAGATTAACAGTCGGATCAGTACAGCATGTGCAATAATCAGGACAATGCATTGGTCTGCGGTAGTGAAGAAAGAGCTGAGCCGAATAGCAAAGCTCTGGATTTACCAGTTGATCTGAGTTCCCTCACCATGGTAACCAGGATCTACATTCCTACCCTCACCATGGTAACCAGGATCTACGTTTCTTACCCTCACCATGGTAACCAGGATCTATGTTCCTACGCTCACCGTGGTAACCAGGATCTACGTTTCCTACCCTCACCATGGTAACCAGGATCTACGTTTCTTACCCTCACCATGGTAACCAGGATCTACGTTCATACCCTCACCATGGTAACCAGGATCTACGTTTCCTACCCTCACCATGGTAACCAGGATCTACGTTTCTTACCCTCACCATGGTAACCAGGATCTACATTCTTACCCTCACCATGGTAACCAGGATCTACGTTCCTACCCTCACCATCGTAACCAGGACCTACGTTTCCACCCTCACCATGGTAACCAGGATCTACGTTCCTACCCTCACCATGGTAACCAGGATCTACGTTCCTACCCTCACCATGGTAACCAGGATCTACGTTCCTACCCTCACCATGGTACAGATGCAAGCGGCTGAAATGATCTTCCTTTACAGGGTGGCTGGCCTCTCACTCAGAGATAGAGGGAGGAGCTCGGAGTAGAGCCGTTGTTTATCCAGGTCGAGAGAAGCCAGATAGGGAGATTCGGGCATCTGGTTAGGATGCCTCCTGAACGATTTTGCAAGTGAAGTGTTTTGGGCACGTCCCACCAGGTAGAACCCTAGACAAAGACCACTGACCCGGTGGACAGACTATCTCTCCCAGCTTGACAGGGAATACCTCAGGATCCTCCTGGGTGAGCTGGAGGATTCAGCCGGAGTGTGAGAAGCCTGGGTTTCCCATCTGAGGCTGCTGCCCGTGCAATCCGGCCCTGACTAAGCAAAAGACAACGAAACGAAAGTAATTGATGGGTTAATTAATGCAGGTGGAGCACTTCTGAATGTCTACGTTAGAAATACACAACTCCCACCAGCGATAGAAACAGTACAACATCTCAGTGATATGAAACTGGAGTTTATGAAAAATAAATAAATAAATTACTCTATTCATCCCTCACCGGGGAAATTTGTTTGCTGCACTCCTTACACCGCAGCAGGCTGCCCTTCAACGGTGCCAATGGTGGGAGAAGCGGGGGTTAGGTGTCTTCTCCAAGCACTATAAACGTGCACTCCGTGGGACGCAAACCCGCGACCTTCCGGTCCGCGGGCGAACGCTCTAACCACGCGGCCACCATCTTGATGTGTTTTTGAAAAAAAAAATTGATTAATTTTTCAGGTAACTGTAGATTTTATTCCTGTTTTATAAAAACCTTTTCCCTTTTTTATTGAATAAAGCCAGCAGTATTTTTTAACAGCTTAAAGTCACTCAACAAGTTTGGATTACTGTTTACTGAGCAACAAAATGATCTACAACCTTTTCAGAACGGTTTCAATGCAATTACATGTGTTTTAAAGCAATCAATCTCCCTCCAGTTGGAACTTAGCATCTCTTTTCCAGGATTTATCATCTTTAAAGCTGATTTAAAACATGTTCTGGGTTAAAATCTGGATGAAGAAGAACAAAAATAAAGAAGAAAATTGGGTCGGTTTCAGGTTTGCTTTCAAAGTTTCATAATTACAGTGAAGGATGTCTTAAACTGGCCCGAGGAAGAGATATTTGTTCCAAAAATCAACCTCCCTCATCTGAGCAAGCACTCTAACACGTTTAGCTGCCATGTTATCCAGTCCTCCCTCCCCTGAAGCGTCCATGGTGAAATCTCCATTCACAATCAAGATGGAGGAGCTGATGGATGCCAACATTACCCAAACGACCGTTTTCAATCTGCTATTAAAGCACTTTAAGTACAGACCATAAGGAACCTTGTTCTGTTCTGAGATGTTCTTCCCCTCTGAACAGGTTAAACTCTGTGTTTAGATTTTTTATCAGACTTTAAATGGAACCTAGTTTACTTGGTTTTATTTTAAATATATTTATTTCTGGGCGCTGTAGAGCTTTTTTTTGTCAGATTCATGTTATCAGCAGTCAAAGCTGCAGATTTAAGTCTCACAGTCAGTCAGTCAGACTCTAATCCTCCGTGTAGCTGTCTCTCGTTTACAGCAGCGGATGAATGATATCTTTAACTGCGTTTTGGAATAACATCAGTAAAGGTGTGTCTCTCCATAAAAATTACTAATTAAAAATTAGTTTTAGTTATTAAAGGCAAACTATTTCCCTCTTCTTGATTTGGATGCTTATTAAACCCGTTATTTGTTGTCTTCCGCTTATCCAGGGCCGAGTTATTCGGGCAACAGCCTCAGGCGGGAAACCCAGGCTTCTCTCCCCCGAGCTACATCCTCCAGCTCACCCGGGAGCATTCTGAGGTCTTCCCTGTCCAGCTGTGAGACATATTCTCTCCGGTGGGACCAAGATCTGTCTCTTGGTCTCCTCTTGGTGGGATGTATCCGAAACCTCTCACCAGGTGGGGGGCGTCCTAACCAGATGCACCAACCACCCCATTTGGCTTTTTGACCCAGAGGAGTAACAACTCTACTCTGAGCTCCTTCCTCTATATCTGAGTGAAACTCCAGCAATCCTCATTTCGGCCACTTGTATCCGGGTCTTCTTCTTTCAGACACCACCCAGAGTTGGTCACCATGGTGAGGGTAGGAACGTAGATCCTGGTTACTATGGTGAGGGTAGGAACATACGTAGATACTGGTTACCATGGTGAGGGTAGGAACGTAGATCCTGGTTACCATGGTGAGGGTAGGAACTTAGATCCTGGTTACCATGGTGAGGGTAAGAAGTAGATCCTGGTTACCATGGTGAGAGTAGGTACATAGATCCTGGTTACCATGGTGAGGGTAGGAACTTAGATCCTGGTTACCATGGTGAGGGTAGGAACGTAGATCCTGGTTACCATGGTGAGGATAGGAACGTAGATCTGGTTACCATGGTGAGGGTAGGAACGTAGATCCTGGTTACTATGGTGAGGGTAGGAACATAGATAGTGGTTACCACGGTGTGGGAAGAAACGTAGATCGACTGGTATCTACTCTTGAGGTTTCTTCACCACAACGGAACAATGCAGCATCCTCATTATTGCGGACGCTTCACCAATCCATCTGTTGATCTCCCTTCCCGTCCTTCCCTGAGCGTGAACAAGACCCCGAGATATTAAACTCCTTCAAATCAAATGTTCTCTAACCAAATTTTTTGGCACCAGTTCATGTTATATTCCTAGCAGACAGCCAGTGTTGCTTCTACTCAGAAGCATGGCCATGTCCGCTTATTGCATCAGAAAATAGTTTATTTCCTGCCAATAAAGAGTAAAATGGACTGGCTGGCTCGGAGAGTAAATTCCAAGGAAGCATCTCTGTTACCCTGACTGCCTGACCATTACTCCAGCCTCCCGGGCTAATGCACTCAGACTACATAATTGTGCTTTCCTCAATTTAACAATTTGTTATTGAGAGTTTGTGGTGAAAGCCTTAGTGAGTTCCTTTCAGAGCATCGGGTGAGTCTTCCACCAAGTCAGGAAGCTCCTCTTGTTTAGATAATTGCAGGGCACACTTCAGTGAATAAGGACAAACCCAAACATCCCTCTAATGCCCTCTCACCATAAGGTGGACCAGAGGACGGGACCTGGAGAACAGATGGACAGAACAGAAGAAGCAATAGGAGGAGTTTGTGTCTTTCAGAGATCTTTATGGTTATTCTACCTCCGGTGGTGGTCTCAGTATGAAGACCTTTTATTACACAGTTTTCACTGCAAGAAAAAAAAAATGGAAATGGCTGTAAACAACCTCTAAAGAGAGAAACAAGGAAACAAAAGCGATGAAGGCAGGCATTGTTTGGGTGATGGCATAGTTTATCAGGCTAAAAGCAGGCTGATGTCAGTGAGGAGACGTTCACTCTGCCTCACACACAAACACCACACTATGACAACTCCAGAAAACATTTTTCAAGCAAAGTACAGAGAAGAAAATATTCTAAAAGACTTTGAGTCTGAAACGATTCTGTCTGGAAACCCTTAAATAACGTGGTGTGTAATTAAACCCAACACATCGAGCTTCTGTTTAATTACAGAGAGTTTGAACGTTTTCAAAGTCATTTAAGTTCATTTCCAGCAACTCAATCAAAAAATTTAAACTGAGAAAATCTTCTTCTTCTTCTTTCGGCATTTCCCTTCAGGGGGCGCCACAGCAAGTCAGTTTCTTCCATCTAACCCTATCTGCTTCATCCTCTTCAGTCACACCAAAAATCTTCATGTCTTCCTTCACTGTATCCATGAACCTCCTCTTTGGTCTTCCTCTAGTCCTCTTTCCTGGTGGTTCCAAACCCAGCATCCTTCTTCTGATGTACTCTCTCTCTCTCCTCTGCACATGTCCAAACCATCTCAGTCTGACCTCTCTGACTTTAAAACCTCTAACATGTGCTGTTCCTCTGATCCTGTCCATCCTGGTCACTCCCAGAGAGATCCTCAGCATCTTCATCTCTGATACAAACATCTCTGTTTCCTGTCTTTTCCTCAGTGACACTGTTTCTAGATCAATCAGCATGGCCGCTCTCACCACACTGTCTCTAGACCAATCAGCATGGCCGCTCTCACCACACTGTCTCTAGACCAATCAGCATGGCCGCTCTCACCACACTGTCTCTAGACCAATCAGCATGGCCGCTCTCACCACACTGTCTCTAGACCAATCAGCATGGCCGCTCTCACCACACTGTCTCTAGACCAATCAGCATGGCCACTCTCACCACACTGTCTCTAGGCCAATCAGCATGGCCGCTCTCACCACACTGTCTCTAGACCAATCAGCATGGCCGCTCTCACCACACTGTCTCTAGACCAATCAGCATGGCCGCTCTCACCACACTGTCTCTAGACCAATCAGGATGGCCACTCTCACCACGGAGGAAACTGGAGTTGCTGGAGGAAACCCATGCGGACCCAGGGGGTGAGTGGGGAGAACATGCAAACTCCACACAGAAAGGCCAGTGTTCCAAGCCTCGTCCCCGCCTGGGACTCAAACCCATGACCTTCTTGCTGTGAGGCCACTGTGCCACCGTGCTGCCCGATGTTTGTAAGTTTACACTGCATCCCTTCATCTCAAAGCAGAGCAGAAATGTAATTTTTCATTAATCTTTCAGAACTTCCAACTGGCGACACAACGAAGGAGGAATGGGAGGAATTTCATCGATGATCTGGGAGGGCTACCAATGATAAAGCAAATACCTTTTAGTTTAAAAGCACCTTCAAAAAGCATACAAAAGGACAGAAATGTTTAAATCAAGAAGAAAAGATCACAGAATGTAGGAGAGTGTCAGGATCCTCCTCCCTTGTGGAACATTTCCTCCCTCCTAATCCTGCCCTAACTCAGTATATGTGGTCCCTATTGCCTCTCCCTTATGTCTCCACCTGTGTCTCGTCGTCCCCCCGGTTATTTAACCCCTGGTGTCCATTACTTCATTGTTAGATCATCCATGATGTCTGGTCCCTCAGTCTTATGTTTCCCCTTCGATGGCTCTTCTGTCTGGTCCTCTCAAACCTGCCCAGGGCGTACAAACCTGTCCAGGACGGCTTCCAGACTGCACCTACCTACCTCTCTTCCATTACCCTTGATTAACTGCAATAAACTGGTTAAAACTGGCTTTGTATCTGGGTCCTACATCTCCATCTTCACCACCTCATGATAGAAAGCGAGTGGTTGTGTGTTCTAGGATTGTTTAAACAATCATTTGGAACAGAGTAAAAGACTTGACATTTTGTGGGTCAGGAGAGAGAGAGTCCCAGAGCTGGGCAGTGGTTCACTGAACCCTCCGTTAAAGGTTCTACCCCCGTGGTGACAAGCAGCAGATGGAACAGAGAGCTGAAGAGAATAGGAGGAGCAGAGACAGCAGGAGTGAATGGAGATGTAGATGAGGTCAGAGAACAGGATGGAACCAAGTTATGGATTGGATTGAAAACCCTACCATCGAACGACTCCCAGACCCAATGGTTCTATTGAATGGGTAAAGGTGGAGAGAAAAGTTAAGATGATCAGGTTTTGGGGCCATCTTTCCTCGCTCATGTTGGAGAACTTCATGTAGATGTTGGAGGGAAGTGTGGAAAGGCAGAGCATCAGTTTGTAGAGACTCCAGAAAAACCTCAGATTGCAGTGACTTCAGCACATAGTGGTCCATAATGAACGAGTTCTTCAGGACCGAGGATCCCTCCTGCTGATACCTGAACTGAAAAACATCAAAACACAGAATCACCCAATTTATAACCAGAATTTTAACTCAGTTTAGTTGGAATTAGAGCATCGGCGGTCCAAGGGGGATTCTGACCAGATGCCCAAATTACCTAATCTGGCTTGTCTCGACCTGGGCAGCTACGCCTCTATTGGCCAAGAACAAAATCCTTGGCCAACAAGAATCCAGCATTCAAATGGCATCTAGATACTCGACAGAAGAGCTCGCAAATTACTCAACAAATTCCTCGCTGCCTTTCTGTTTGAGTTCCTTCAGATTCCTGATGGATCCTCTTTGATCCTGTCCTGGGCGTGGCCAGACTGAGGAGGTCTCTGTGTTCCTGTCCTGTGATTGGCCAGACTGAGGAGGTCTCTGTGTTCCTGTCCTGTGATTGGTCAGACTGAGGAGGCCTCTGTGTTCCTGTCCTGGGCGTGGCCAGACTGAGGAGGTCTCTGTGTTCCTGTCCTGGGCGTGGTCAGACTGAGGAGGTCTCTGTGTTCCTGTCCTGGGCGTGGTCAGACTGAGGAGGTCTCTGTGTTCCTGTCCTGGGTGTGGCCAGACTGAGGAGGTCTCTGTGTTCCTGTCCTGTGATTGGTCAGACTGAGGAGGTCTCTGTGTTCCTGTCCTGTGATTGGTCATACTGAGGAGGCCTCTGTGTTCCTGTCCTGTAATTGGTCAGACTGAGGAGGTCTCTGTGTTCCTGTCCTGTGATTGGTCAGACCGAGGAGGTCTCTGTGCTTGATCTACCACCCTGTTTCCATCAGGATGAACCCCAGCTTTGCCAAAAGTATTTGCTCAGTTGTCCAAAGAGAAGAAATGCATGTCATACCCGTGTATGTGTGGGTTTTCTCTGGTTTCCTCCAAAAACATACATGTTAGGTTGATCAGCCGCTACGTGATTGGCTCTAGGAATGAGTGTGTGTGTGGCCCTGCAACAGACTGGCGGCCTGGTCAGGGTGTATCCTGTCTTTTGCCTGAAATCTACCGGGATAGGCTCTGGCAACCCATTCAACCTCATGAGGGATAAGTGGTTCTAACTACTGTTGGTCATGCCAGCCTGTCAATGCCCGATCCCGTCAGACCTCAGAAGCGAAGCATGCTGGGTCTGGGCAGTACTTGAATGGCAGACCGCTGGAACCCCAGGTATGTGAAACCAATGGAGACGGCCGTGCTGTGATTTTGGGTAACAAATAAAATTAAGTTGAATTAAAGAATAAAAAAGAAATCACTGTCGGGAATGTTTTTAAAGTGAAAATGATGTTTAAATACGGTAAAAACCTCAAAACGTTGATTTTACAATAAAACTTTCCTCTTTAGTAAAAGTTAATGGGAATAACTTCCTTTCAAAACGTCCGCTGCAGACAAATCAGTTTTTTACGTGTCTGGAACAGCTACCCCACATTCAGCCTGTAATGAACCTCTCCTGCCATGAAACCCCAGTAAATATCCCAGTCAAGTAACGGAGGCCTCCTCGACCTGTCAGCACCTCGGTTCATCTGCTCTGATTTACAAGCTCTGTCCCAGAGGTTTGTGTGCCATCAGTAATACCACCGGGACGGTAGACAGCGCGGCGGAAA
Organism: Neostethus bicornis; assembly: GCA_902685375.1. Classification (NCBI taxonomy): domain Eukaryota; kingdom Metazoa; phylum Chordata; class Actinopteri; order Atheriniformes; family Phallostethidae; genus Neostethus; species Neostethus bicornis. The sequence goes on along the minus strand of LR738559.1, from coordinate 22,246,860 downwards.
CCAAAGCAGAAACAGATGCAGAGATGTTCTCTTCATAATTGATTTTCAAGGTCAACATTTTGTTGTCATAGTTTGTCTAACGAGCTTCTGGCTGGCGCCCTGGTGCTTGTCAAGCAGCCCGTGTCAGACCGAGCCCCCGGATGGCACCATGTTTAAACACTGACATCATCCATGGAATCTCCCTCCATGACAACCTGAGTTTTTATGCTTTTAAAGCTTCAGCAACTCGCTTTCAAAGTGAGAGAAACTGCCATCCATCCATCCAGCTGCTCTTTGGACGTCCCTTTCCAACACCAACAGGTATTCCCACGATCACTAGTGTCTGAGATCATGGCCGTCTTTTTAAGCCTCTGTGGATAAGCTTCTCTTTGGCTATGGCTCATCAATCACACGGCGTAAAAAACCCAACAGCTTTAAGGAGGGACACTATGTGGAGTATTCCTCCCAGAGCCGGCTTTGGGCGAGGCAGGCGGTTTGTGGGAAAACCGCACACATTCCAAGTTAATGTCCGGCCGTGTTTGTTCCTCTCTTAGGGTTTCACCAGACCAGCACTCACAGAGAGCTCCCTCTAAACATCAAACATACAGATACACAGGTTCATTCTGTGCTTCTGGAGCATAAAACTGATCATTTTCAGATTGAATTGTGTTACTAAGAGGAATAAACGGGTTAGACTGGAGTGGATGTGTAAAAGAATGAGATCACAGTCCGGGATCCTGGTCCAGACGAGGTCAGAGGGATCAGAACAGTCCTCCATCAGCCTGCAGCACTTACTCGGTTTGGCTGAACTCTTCCAGTCCGGGGTTTTGGCCTCTTGATGCCGAGCCCACAAATTTGTCGGTGTTTGTGGTTTATGGGTTTATGTCCACATTTCTTCACAACCAGAAGCAGTAACGATGTGTTTGTCATTAGAGTCTATTTATTCCTTTTTTCTAAAACATTGACCTCCTTTTAGTCATAAACTAGACATACCACCTCTAAGTCATCTCTGAGAACGGAAAGGGTGGGGTAAACATGGCCGACTTGTTCTTCCGGTTTGGGAAACACGGCCAAAGTCGACCTCAGACTGTAGACCGGGAAAATTAGGCAGAGACCCTTCCTAATGTCTAAGGCGAACAACTATCCACCCGAAGGCGGAAGCCTATTTATTAAAGGAGGAGGCAGTGGCTCATTGGTAGAGCGTTTGCCCGTGGACTGGAAGTTGACTGGAAATTCATGAGTTCGATTCCCACTGAGTTGACAGCTAGGGTCCTTGAAGAAGACATCTAACCCCCCGTTTTTCCCATTGGTGGTGTAAACAGGAGCTACAAGTGTTTTTTTGTACCCTCAGTGAGATTATTTAATCTGGTGTCAAAAAGAATGACTTTTAATCACTTGTCTTATTTTTGGAGGAGTTTTCTGTCAATTTAACTACTGTTACAAATTAATTTTCTTACGGTGAAAAAAACAAGTCCCTCCCACCACGATCATTATTGGATCATAATCGATTCATTATTTTATGGATGGTTTTGAGTGTTACAGCTGTTTGACAGACTTTTTGAGAGAATTTTTCAGCACTGGATTGTTTGTACCTCACAGCAAGAAGGTCAGGGTTTGAATCCCGAGTTGGGACGAGTTTTAGGACCCTGTCCTTTCTGTGTGTAGTTTGCATGTTCTTCTTGTGTATGTGTGGGTTTACTCTGGTTTCTTCCCACCTTCTAAAAACATACATGTTAGGTTGATTGGCTGCTATAAAATTACCCCTAGGAATGAGTGTGATTGGCCCTGCGATAGACTGGCGACCTGTTCAGGGTGTATCCTGCCTCTCGCCTTGAAACAGCCAGTAAATGAATGGATTTTTTATTGAAAAAAAGATCTTTATTGACAAATTTTTCATCTGAGTTTAATTCAGTTTACTAGGATGGTTTCATAACTATCTAAATTGAGAGGCCGATTGATGAAGACGGAGGACTTCTAAACAAACAAAAAAATCATTGATAAAAGTTTGAAAAACTTCTCTGACTTTTTGTCTCAATCTGTCTGGAAGCTTCGCTCCGTCTAACCTTTTTTTATTCTAAATCACAGGCTTCCAGATATCTGTCCTCTCCCAGTGTCTGACGAGGACCTTCCTGACGGCCGGTCGGCCTGCATGGCTGCCCGCATGACAGGGTCCTGCCAGCCAAGTCTCATAAAGAAGCAGAATATGAAGTATTCTGGGATGTGTGTCTTATCTGCAGGGACAGAACTGTTTTACATATCACCCTGCAGCCTCGACGCCGCCTTTCATGACCTGTTAGCACAACAGCAGCTAGCCGCAGTTTAACAACTGAATAAATCTAATCTTAAAAGTAAGAATAAAGAAAGTAACCGCTGTCCCCAGTGTGAGGGTGCCAGGATGATAAAGTGCACGAGGAGAGCACGGTGGCAGAAAAGCAGGGAATCCTATCAGTGCATGAATTTAATTACCCCGCAGATGGTTCCACGTAATGAAGAAAAGGTGCATGTGCATGATTCATTTTGCATTTCTCATTTAAATGCTGCTACAGGTCGGTTCTGTGATCAATAATCCTCTTCAAATATTCAACATGGAGTCCGAGCAGTTTCTCATTCAAACTCCAGATTTATTCCAACAAATTTAATCCTAATTAGTGAGATTGTTATTGATGCTTTTGGACCTGAAATATTAGAATTTTAAAATCAGCTTGTCTCATACTAAAGTATTAAATTGTCCCACTTTCAATTAAAAAAAGTGAGGTCACACTTAGAAAAAAAAACTTTTTCTGCAAAGCAGCAAAGAAAGTGAGCAATTTTTCACTTTTTATAGGATAATATCTAAAATGTTCACATTTTAATAGGAAAATGTAAGGATTTCATAACAAGTTAAAATATGTTTGGCGCCATGTTAGCCTCCCCTGGAGAGGCAGTGGTCCATGGGAGCACTGCCATGGACCACATCAGTGGTAGACCGTTCGACCTCGGAAGTTTGTGGGTTCAAATCCCACTGGGTTTACATCTTAGGGTCCTTGGAGAAGACACCCATGTTTCTCCACCATTGGTGCCGTTGTGGCAGCCTGCTGCGGTGTAATGCAGCACAAAAATTTCCCCGATGAGAGATCAATAAAGTCAGTCAGCCACCTTCTTATCCGTCCATCCGTTACAGGGCTGCAGGGGCTGCAGGGGCTGCCGGAGCCCATCCCGGCTGATTCAAGACGAGGGGCATGGTACACCCTGAACAGGTCGCCAGTTTGTCTAGGGGCCATTCATTCATTCCTCGAGGCAGTTTGGCACCGGCCAATAAACCTAACATGTACAGTATGTCTTTAGAGGGTGAGAGGAAACCGGAGTACCTGGAGGAAACCCACGCAGACATAGGGAGAACATGCAAACTCCACACAGAATGGACAGTGTTTCAAGCTTGAGACTTGAACCCATGAGCTTCTTACTGTGAGGTCAACATGCAGCCAGAGTTAAATTAAAATCCCAAATTCTGATCAGTTCATTTATAGTACGTACTGAGTGATTGTAGTTGAATAAAAATCCATTCATAGTTTTGGAGACAATGCGTATTCCAGATGTTACAGAAGCACAGACCTCCGACAGCCAATCAAAATCTACCAAGATGAAGAAACTTCCACATTTAGAACTGCTGATATTTTCATTGTAACGCATGCTCATTAAAATCCAGTGACGGCTTATTGAGCCCGTGTGATGCTTCATGCTCCACGTCCTGAATCCAAAATGATGAGAAGCAAATTCCTCTAAGCCGGGGATAGACAGGGTTTTAAATGTGTGAATCTCTTCCAGTTTATTAGCGATTGCATTCGGTAAGCATTTGTGGAAGGCTGAGCAGCTCAGACGTTCAGCAGCTCGGATTCACCTGGTGGGGATTAAAAAGCTGCGTGTGTGAGCAAAACGACTTATCGCTGTTTTTCCACTAAGCTTCTGACTGATGAGCGCGTTCAGCTGACTCTGCACAAGAACAACTAATATTCATGGAATCAGAAATTCTCTCTGGTTGGAAAGACAGGGACTTTTTAATGTGAGCAAGTCCAAGTCAGAAAAAAACTCATGGTCAGGGACAGCGTCCTGCCCAAAGTGGAGGAGTTTAAGTATCTCGGGGTCTTGTTGACGAGTGAAGGAAGGATGGAGCAGGAAAATGACAGATGGATGGGTGCAGCGTCAGCAATAACTAGGACGCTGCATTGATCTGTCGTGGTGAAGAAAGAGCTGAGCTGAAAAGCAAAGCTCTTCATTTATAAGTCGATCTACATTCCTATCCTCACCATGGTAACCAGGATCTATGTTCCTACCCTCACCATGGTAACCAGGATCTACATTCCTATCCTCACCATGGTAACCAGGATCTACGTTCCTACCCTCACCATGGTAACCAGGATCTACGTTCCTACCCTCACCATGGTAACCAGGATCTAGGTTCCTACCCTCACCATGGTAACCAGGATCTATGTTCCTACCCTCACCATGGTAACCAGGATCTATGTTCCTACCCTCACCATGGTAACCAGGATCTACATTCCTATCCTCACCATGGTAACCAGGATCTATGTTCCTACCCTCACCATGGTAACCAGGATCTATGTTCCTACCCTCACCATGGTAACCAGGATCTACATTCCTATCCTCACCATGGTAACCAGGATCTACGTTCCTACCCTCACCATGGTAACCAGAATCTACGTTCCTACCCTCACCATGGTAACCAGGATCTAGGTTCCTACCCTCACCATGGTAACCAGGATCTATGTTCCTACCCTCACCATGGTAACCAGGATCTACATTCCTATCCTCACCATGGTAACCAGGATCTACGTTCTTACCCTCACCATGGTAACCAGAATCTACGTTCCTACCCTCACCATTGTAACCAGGATCTACTTTCCTACCCTCACCATGGTAACCAGGATCTACGTTCCTACCCTCACCATGGTAACCAGGATCTACGTTCCTACCCTCACCATGGTAACCAGGATCTACGTTCCTACCCTCACCATGGTAACCAGGATCTATGTTCCTACTCTCACCATGGTAACCAGGATCTATGTTACCTGGTTACTGAAAGAGCGAGATCACGGATACAAGTTGCTGAAATGATCTTCTTCTGCAGGGTGGCTGGCCTGTTACTCAGAGATAGAGGGAGGAGCTCTGCCATCTCTCAGTTCAAGAATAGAGATAGGGTGGTTCGGGCATCTGGTTATGACGCCTTCTGAAAGCCTTGCTGGTGAGGTTTTTTGGGCACGTCCGACAGGGAGGAGACCAAAAGCCAGACCCAGGACCTGCTGGAGAGACTATGTCACACAGATGAACATGTCGGGATCCGTCCGGGTGAGCTGTAGGATGCAGCTGGGGTGAGCGAAGCCTGGGTCTGAGGCTGTTGCCCCCATGACAGAATGGAACGGATGATCATGCCTGTAAATGTTTTAATCATGACTCGTTTTCACTGCAGAGTTTTTCAGTTTAATGAAGCATTGATTTGGATAAAAAATAAACCCATTATCGTCTGGTCTTGGTTTCTTTTAAAATAAACCTGCTTTATTTTAAGTCCTAAGCTTTAAATAAACACAATCAAACAGCGTGTGATGACACTTTAAAACGATCAGTACTGTCATCTTTGAATCTATTTACAACCCATTTCAGAGTCCTTAAACATTCACTGGTTCAAAAAGTTTTCAGCTGAAGTTCTTTATTTTTTTTTACACCCTCAGGACTTCTTCCATCTGATTCTGCTTGTTTGAGCGTCTGAGTGAGAAAGAACACATGGGGAGTGTGTTGGTTTGAAACTTGATCGGTTGGATCTCTGAAGGAACTCTTTCATGTCTCCTCCCCACACGGACTCGTCCCACTGGAACCAAGTGCTTCCTTAGACCACCCCTTTACTCTGCTTCTTCAGATTATCTAACCGAGTGTAAACAACCAATCATGTGTGTTATTGATCCATCGTTACCAAAAGTATTCACTCAGCTGACCAAAGAACAGGAATCAGGTGTTTACACATCGACGGGTACGGTGACCCAGACGGTTTTTACAAGCTTCAGAAGAACAGTTTGATTTGCTGGTTTTAAAGATCTCCTGATGGAATAAAAATATCTGAATTAAAAACTCTTATCATTAAATTCAAGCCAAAAATAGTTATATTTACAAATCATCTGAAAAAATGCATTTTGGGGTGCACGATGGTGGCCAGGTGGCCTCACAGCTAGAAGGCTGGGGATTTGAGCTCCGGAGTAAAGCGAGGCTGGAAACACCAGCCTTTCTGTGTGTAGTTTGCATGTTCTCCCTGTGTATGTGTGGGTTTTCTCTGGTTTCCCCCAAAAACATACATGCTAGGTTGATTGGTTGCTAGGAAATTACCCCTAGTATGTGTGTGTGACCCCCGTAACCGACCTGTTCGGGATGTACCCACCCTCTCTCCTTAAATCAGCCAGCATGGTTTCCGGTACTCCCTGAGACTCCATCATGGATAAGTGGTTCAGAAAATGAAACAGAAATCCAGCACGTGTTACCAGTGAGACTAAAACCAGCAGAGTTCTCTAAAGACCTTCAAAATAAAGACCTGCTTAATTTTTCTATTCAAAGTGAAAAACACTGAAGAGCAGAGGAGAAAAAAAGAGACTTGGTTTCAAATTCACCCTCAAGATCATTTTCAAGATGGTGTTTTCAAAATGTGTTGAACAAAGTAAAGAAGTGTGAGCAGCATGGAACGGGACAGAAATACAATATGGAGGACAAGCTGGACATTTATCATTTCTGAGGAGAGAAAAAGATGGATTTTATCTATAAATAATACAAGATTTAGAGAATAAAATGTTCTTTTCTTAATATGAGTTTTTTTAGATGGTTTTTGAGTTTCAGCTGTTTGAAAAATAAAAAACTTCTTCACAACTTGATTGTTTACTTAGTAAAGACTTTTATTGTGAAGTTTTTTTTTTTATTTGTGATGTTCAATTTTGTTTTTGTTTCATCTTCTGAATCGTTTACTCATAATGGGGTCATGGAGAGGATGGAGAAGCCCATCACAGCAGATTTCAGGCAAGAGACAGGGTACACCTGGTACAGGTCGCCAGTCTGTTGTGGAGCCACACACATTCTCATTTCTAAGGGAAAGTGTGTTGTGGCCAATGAGTGAGAGGAAACTGGAGAAAACCCACACATACGCAGGGAGAAATGGTACAAACCGTGGTGAGAGCGGCCATGCTGATTGGTCTAGAGACAGTGTGGTGAGAGCGGCCATGCTGATTGGTCTAGAGACAGTGTGGTGAGAGCAGCCATGCCGATTGGTCTAGAGACAGTGTGGTGAGAGCGGCCATGCTGATTGGTCTAGAGACAGTGTGGTGAGAGCGGCCATGCTGATTGGTCTAGAGACAGCGTGGTGAGAGCGGCCATGCTGATTGGTCTAGAGACAGCGTGGTGAGAGCGGCCATGCTGATTGGTCTAGAGACAGTGTGGTGAGAGCGGCCATGCTGATTGGTCTAGAGACAGCGTGGTGAGAGCGGCCATGCTGATTGGTCTAGAGACAGTGTGGTGAGAGCGGCCATGCTGATTGGTCTAGAGACAGTGTGGTGAGAGCGGCCATGCTGATTGGTCTACAGACAGTGTCACTGAGAAAAGGACAGGAAACAGAGATGTTTGTATCAGAGATGAAGATGCTGAGGATCTCTCTGGGAGTGACCAGGATGGACAGGATCAGAGGAACAGCACATGTTAGAGGTTTTAAAGTCAGAGAGGTCAGACTGAGATGGTTTGGACATGTGCAGAGGAGAGAGAGAGAGTACATCAGAAGAAGGATGCTGGGTTTGGAACCACCAGGAAAGAGGACTAGAGGAAGACCAAAGAGGAGGTTCATGGATACAGTGAAGGAAGACATGAAGATAGTTGGTGTGACCGAAGAAGATGGAAGAAAGTGACTTGCTGTGGTGATCCCTAAAGGGAAATGTCAAAAGAAGAAGAAGATACAGGGAGAACGTACAAACTCCACACAGGAAGACAAGTGTTTCAAGCTTTGCACTCACTCTGGGAACCCTGAACGTCCATGCTGTGAGGCCACCCTGCAGCCCCAATCCTCCAATGCTCATTTAAATATCTGTCATATATTTTATTTATTTTTTTTTTGTTTATTTTGAATTACTCTATTCATCCCTCACCGGGGAAATTTGTTTGCTGCACTCCTTACACCGCAGCAGGCTGCCCTTCAACGGCGCCAATGGTGGGAGAAGTGGGGGCTAGGTGTCTTCTCCAAGGACCCTAGACGTGCTCTCCGTGGTACGCGAACCCGCGACCTTCCGGTCCGCGGGCGAACGCGCTAACCACGCGGCCACCGTCTCCACCCAATAGATTTATTTCTATCTCTACAGGAGCATCAGTACCGTATGTAGATGTATCTATAAAGCGTGTATTATTTGTTTTCCACACACGTTACTTTCTGATCTTTAAAAGTTAGTTTCCTCCATCGTTTATCTTAATGAATAAAAATGAAGTCAAATCCATCCTGGATTCTAATTTCACTTCCTCCGTTTTTTTCATCTGGAGCTTTGGATTTTAAAAAAGAATAATGTTAAACATTTATCATAATCTCTCCTCTTCAAACCAGAAAGAAAGATGAGCTGCTGATTATTATTCCAAGCAGAAGCAAAGTCTAAAATTAGACCATGAATCTGCTCGGCGCTTCTCTAATAACCTGAAAAAATAATCTCCTGTGAGCGGTTACAATATGCCACAACACATTACCTCCACCGCTGATAGCACCTGTGTTTAGTGACTTCATTCTAATCTAAAACCTTTTTTCCTGACCACAAAATTACATTTGCTGATAAAATTGGGAGTCTGCCACGGCCATTTAACTAAATAAATTAGATTTGTCTACGTCCAGATTATCAGGATGGATGCACGGAGCAGGCTCCTTCTCTTCTTTAAGTCTTCCAGTGACTCATACGACCCGCCGTGTGAGAGAAACGGAACGATCCGTAACTACAACCCATCGGTTCTAATCTGACCTCGTATGCAAAGTGTGAAAAATCCTCTTTTTATGATAAATGTTTGTAATATCACAGAAAAAAAAAACGGTTCACACTGATTTATTTCTCTCTGGATTCATGTTTGTCTTTTCTTTTGAGGACACTTTCTGTTGCATTCCGTTCTTTCACTTGTTCCGGGGCTGGGATGCAGGGTGCAACAGCCTCAGACGGGGAGCCCATGCTCCTCTCGACCTGGAGGAGGAGCAGCTCGATACCGAGCTCCTTCCGGATGGCAGAGCTCCTCACCCGATCTCTGAGTGAGAGCCTCTGAGGAAGCTCATTTCAGCCGCTTGTATCTGCGATCTCATTCTTTCGGTCACCACCCACAGCTGGTGACCATGGTGAGGGTGGGAACGTAGATCCTGGTTACCATGGTGAGGGTAGGAACGTAGATCCTGGTTACCATGGTGAGGGTGGGAACGTAGATCCTGGTTACCATGGTGAGGGTAGGAATGTAGATCCTGGTTACCATGATGAGGGTAGGAATGTTGATCCTGGTTACCATGGTGAGGATAGGAACGTAGATCCTGGTTACCATGGTGAGGGTATGAACGTAGATCCTGGTTACCATGGTGAGGGTAGGAATGTAGATCCTGGTTACCATGGTGAGGGTAGGAACATAGATCCTGGTTACCATGGTGAGGGTAGGAACGTAGACCCTGGTTACCATGGTGAGGGTAGGAACATAGATCCTGGTTACCATGGTGAGGGTAGGAATGTAGATCCTGGTTACCATGGTGAGGGTAGGAACGTAGACCCTGGTTACCATGGTGAGGGTAGGAACATAGATCCTGGTTACCATGGTGAGGGTAGGAACGTAGACCCTGGTTACCATGGTGAGGGTAGGAACATAGATCCTGGTTACCATGGTGAGGGTAGGAACGTAGACCCTGGTTACCATGGTGAGGGTAGGAACGTAGATCCTGGTTACCATGGTGAGGGTAGGAATGTAGATCCTGGTTACCATGATGAGGGTAGGAATGTTGATCCTGGTTACCATGGTGAGGATAGGAACGTAGATCCTGGTTACCATGGTGAGGGTATGAACGTAGATCCTGGTTACCATGGTGAGGGTAGGAATGTAGATCCTGGTTACCATGGTGAGGGTAGGAACATAGATCCTGGTTACCATGGTGAGGGTAGGAACGTAGACCCTGGTTACCATGGTGAGGGTAGGAACATAGATCCTGGTTACCATGGTGAGGGTAGGAATGTAGATCCTGGTTACCATGGTGAGGGTAGGAATGTAGATCCTGGTTACCATGGTGAGGGTAGGAACGTAGATCCTGGTTACCATGGTGAGGGTAGGAACGTAGATCCTGGTTACCATGGTGAGGGTAGAAACGTAGATCCTGGTTACCATGGTGAGGGTAGGAACATAGATCCTGGTTACCATGGTGAGGGTAGGAACGTAGACCCTGGTTACCATGGTGAGGGTAGGAACATAGATCCTGGTTACCATGGTGAGGGTAGGAATGTAGATCCTGGTTACCATGGTGAGGGTAGGAATGTAGATCCTGGTTACCATGATGAGGGTAGGAATGTTGATCCTGGTTACCATGGTGAGGATAGGAACGTAGATCCTGGTTACCATGGTGAGGGTATGAACGTAGATCCTGGTTACCATGGTGAGGATAGGAACGTAGATCCTGGTTACCATGGTGAGGGTATGAACGTAGATCCTGGTTACCATGGTGAGGGTAGGAATGTAGATCCTGGTTACCATGGTGAGGGTAGGAACGTAGATCCTGGTTACCATGGTGAGGGTAGGAACGTAGACCCTGGTTACCATGGTGAGGGTAGGAACATAGATCCTGGTTACCATGGTGAGGGTAGGAATGTAGATCCTGGTTACCATGGTGAGGGTAGGAATGTAGATCCTGGTTACCATGGTGAGGGTAGGAACGTAGATCCTGGTTACCATGGTGAGGGTAGGAACGTAGATCCTGGTTACCATGGTGAGGGTAGAAACGTAGATCCTGGTTACCATGGTGAGGGTAGGAACATAGATCCTGGTCACCATGGTGGGGGTAGGAACGTAGAACCTGGTTACCATGGTGAGGGTAGGAACGTAGATCCTGGTTACCATGGTGAGGGTAGGAACGTAGATCCTGGTTTCCATGGTGAGGGTAGGAACGTAGATCCTGGTTTCCATGGTGAGGGTAGGAACGTAGATCGACTTTTAAATTGAGAGCTTTGCTTTTCGACTCAGCTCTTTCTTTAGCTCGACGGACCGATGCGGCGTCCTAGTTATTGGTGATGCTGCACCAATCCGATTTTCAGGACCAATTTTGAGTACACTTGAAAATTAAAATAGTTTTTGGTGAGTTTTATTGTAAAGTTTAATTTTTTAACGACGAATCAAGACGTCAGAAACGTGTCCACATGTAGTAAATACTAAACCTTATTAGGGTTACAGATGCTTTATGAACCCCCATAGGGAAATCTATGTGTCCGGTAGCTCCAAGCAGTCCAAGAGAGAGCTCCAAACAGCTGCTGAGGTGGTGCTGAGTTGAGTGGAGAGGAGCTGGAACAGATTTGTTTGGAACACACGACATTTGGCTCTGCATTGGGCGGAAGGTGGGTTACTGTAGCAATGATGAGGAACGATGTTTTCAAACGCCTGGCGATCTCCTGCTCCATCTTTCCTCCACTCGTGAACAAGACCCTGCGATACTTAAACTTCTCCACTTGGGGCAGGACCCTGTCCTTGACCTACAGGGGGATTCCACCCTGCAACAAAGACAGAAACTGTCCATTCTTGACAATTTAAATCAATATCAGCATTGATTAAAAATAAAACATGATTGGTTGGATTGTTGTTCAGACTTTTTATAATCTTTCTAAGTAAAAAAAAGTTAAATAAGATTGAAACGTTATAAATTTACAAGAAGAAAAAACTTGAGACAGGACGCTGCTCCTAATGGGGCATTCCTGAGCAGCAGCTGGAATGTGGCGCTGGTTCAAATCCCATCATTAGCTGTGTCTGCGGTTTGGATGGGAGAGTTTAAGGTGGGACACAAGGTGTTTCTGTTTGGAATGACAGTGTGTTAATGAGCGGTCGATGGTCAGACTCCCACTCTGCTGCCTGGCTCAGAGGAACTGCCTTAAGGAGGAAAACTGTTTTTAATGTAAAACAGAAACAAAACTTTTTTAATTAGACTTTTTAACATTTTTTTCTTCAAATCAGCACTTTTAATTACCAGCCTGAAGCAGGTGAACTCTGCAGGTTTTTGGTGCTTTTTTTTTCGAAGCCTCCGCCCAAAGAATTGAGCCTTTTGTGCTTCAGTAACACTTAGTCAAACCCAACGTCTTCCAAAATAATGAAGGGATTTCTATAGAACCACTTCTCCGAACCGACCAGACTCAGACTGATTCGCTTTCTTTAGAGTCGAGTGAATAAAGGTCCAGACTACAGAGATCCAGAGCCCTAATTCATCGAGAGCACCTGAACCCGTGTAGAACAACTTCAAGACAAACCGAGGGATGGTCAGCATGGTGAGGGTTGGAACGTAGATCCCGGTTACCATGGTGAGGATAGGAACGGAGATCCTAGTTACTATGGTGAGGGTAGGAACGTAGATCCTGGTTACCATGGTGAGGGTAGGAACGTAGATCCTGGTTACCATGGTGAGGGTAGGAACGTAGATCCCGGTTACCATGGTGAGGGTAGGAACGGAGATCCTAGTTACTATGGTGAGGGTAGGAACGTAGATCCTGGTTACCATGGTGAGGGTAGGAACGTAGATCCTGGTTACCATGGTGAGGGTTGGAACGTAGATCCCGGTTACCATGGTGAGGGTAGGAACGGAGATCCTAGTTACTATGGTGAGGGTAGGAACGTAGATCCTGGTTACCATGGTGAGGGTAGGAACGTAGATCCTGGTTACCATGGTGAGGGTTGGAACGTAGATCCTGGTTACTATGGTGAGGGTAGGAACGTAGATCCTGGTTACCATGGTGAGGGTAGTCGTCATGGACATGTTGAAATGTTCCGTGGTGGAGTGAATCAGAAGGAATGAAGACAGGATCTTGTGAGTGACATCATCAGTGCTTCCTGACTGAACATACCCGGCTTCACTATGGAACTAAAGATGGTGGACTGCTGGTGTTGTTCCACCACAGTGAAGGATTAAGATGTGGAGCTTTTAGAGACAGTTTAACATCTTATTAGGATTCACTGGAGCTGAAAAACACCCTGCCCAACGCGGCACCACCTAGCAGCTGTTCTCAAGCTGTTTGAAGCTCTCTCTTGGACTGCTTGGAGCTACTGGACACAGGAATTTCCCAGCGCGGGAGTCTCAATCTCATATTTATCCATACATGTTTTAACATAAGAATTATTGCCCGAAAAAAGTACAAAATCCCCTTTTGAGGATTTTATTTTATTCAATCCACAACTGAGATTTACAAAACAATAAAAATAAAGGAGTGAAGCTGTCCGAAAAACCCGGCTGTAAATCAGGAAACGTCTTTTTTTTACATAAAGTGGAAACAAGATTTAAAATCCTTCCTGTGCATACCGGTGCATCAGATCCACGTATGGATTCTTCTCATGTGTGACCCCGGCTCTCTCCTCATGTTTAATTCAGTCTCACAAACATTGTTTAGACGTTCTTTATGCTGTTATTGTACGATCCGTCTCCCAGACGTGGAGATGCTGCTCCATTTTATCTCCATGTGACAAGTCATACAAAAAGTAACTTAATGTCTGTTTCTGGGTTAAAAAAAATCCAGAAGAAGCTGTTCTTGTAGTGTATGTGTGTGTGTGTGTTTGTGTGTGTGTGTGTGTGTGTGTTTGTGTGTGTGTGTGTGTGTGTGTGTGTGCGTGTAGCTGCAGCCATTACTCACACACACCTGACTGCATGCACAGACATGACTCCGCCTGGGTGGGCTGAACACCTCTGGGTGATCTTTGTCACCCAGCAGGTGAACCGTTTCTCTGAAACAGGTGCGGAATGTAGAGGAGGAATGTCACTGGAACTCCTCAGTTACTCAGTACCAAATATAAATAAACTGATTAGGTTTTCAGGGTCATGGGACCAAAAGTCAAGATCGCAAATGTCGAGGTCACAAATTCTTATGAACACAAGATTCCTGAAACCACTGAAGAGATTTAATTAAACTGTCTACAGGTTTCTCAGTTCATGCTCTTCTGCTTCATCCGGGACTGGATCACGAGGGTAACAGCATCACCCAGGAAACCTGGACTTCCTTCACCCGGGCCACAACCCTCCAGCTCACCCGGGAGGAGCCTGAGATGTAGCCACAATGGACCGCATTGCATGGGTGATCTCCCTTTTTCAGAACTACAAACATGGCAGGCTGCACGGTGGCGCAGTGGGTACCACAGTGGCCTAACAGGAAGGAGGCCATGGGTTCAAGTCCCGGGTGGGGACGAGGCTTGGAACACTGGCCTTACATTGTGGAGTTTGCATGTTCTCCCTGTGTCTGCGTGGATTTCCTCCCACCTTCCAAAGACATGCATGTTAGGTTGTTTGACCAGTGCTAAATAACCCCTAGGAATGAGTGTGTGTGTGTGTGTGTGTGTGTGTGTGTGTGTGTGTGGCCCCGTGACAGACTGGCAACCTGTTCTGGGTGTACCCTGCTCGCACCGGCACCGCCGCAACCGCGAAAGGCTTCAACGGTTAAGAAGGTGACTAACTAACAAACATGGCAGACGTACACGTCTGTTCGTGTCACCATGTCATCTCTGCTCTCTGATTGGGTGGGACGTTTTCTCATCACCTGCAATCTCTGAACTAGTTCCGCTATATTCATTATGAATTACTCTATTCATCCCTCACTGTGCTGCACTCCAACACCGCAGCAGGCTGCCATGACGACGCCAATGATGGGAGAAGCAGGGGTTAGGTGTCTTCTCCAAGGACCCTAGACGTGCTCTCCGTGGGACGAAAACCCGCGAACTTCCGGTCCGCTCTGTGGGACGCAAACCCACGAACTTCCGGTCCGCGCGCAAACGCTCTAACCACTGAGCTGCCGTCTCCTCCCCAAAAAGATCAAGATATGGCTGGTTGATGAATCTTGTTATAAACCCTTAGGAGTTAGGATGCGCTGGAGCGCAGATTTCCATGCTCACATTGGCGAGATGTCTCAAGCCATTCCACCTCCATCCTGGACCGAGTCTCAGCGGCAACAACTCAGGCTTCTCTCACCCTGCCCACATCCTTCAGTTCCTCCAGGAGGATCCTGAGGTGTTCCCTGTCCAGCTGTGAGACATACTGTAGTCTCTCCAGCAGGTCCTACGTCGTCCTCTGGTGGGATGAAGCACCTCACTAGTGAGGAAGGCATCAAAACCATGTACCTGAACCACCCCATCTGGGTTCTCTCGACCTCTTTTCCAAACTCCTCCCAGATGGCAGAGCTCCTCCCTCTTCTCTGAGTGATACCCCAACCACCCTGCAGTCTACTACAGCCCTTCATCTTAGAAAGTAAGAGGAAGATGCAAAAAAGTATTTGCGGGAAAGAAAATAAACAGGAAGTGTCTGGATGGCACCGATACATTTAAACAGCTCATTTCAGGAATCCTGTTTGTAAAACATTACTGGGCACGTCATGGAGCCACGTGCCCGTCAGTGAGACCTGATGGAACAGGTCAGTCTGAATAAAACAGAAGCTTCAGAGAAACACTACTGGGGAGGGGGAGAGAGGGGGGCTCAGGTTCAGAAAACATGAAGATGTGAGAGAGGTTTAAATCCTGCTTTACGAGAGTTTTAGAAAAACATCCTCATTCCAGGTTTCTGTCTGTCTGATAGCGAGTGGATTTAGGACCGCTGGCTGGATGTTCCACATGAAGGGCGGTACCTCCCCCCCTCCCTCCTCACCATCACTCACAAGCTAATTACATTCTCACTCCTCCTCACTCTCACAGCTTTCTGTTTTCCAACCTACACATCCGTCTCCCTCATGGAAACACACACACACACACACACACACACACACAATGTGAGCTAGGTACCCTCCGCGTCTGATGAAACAACCACTCCCCATCAGCCCGGCTGGAATCAAACGTCATACACCCCTCCATCTCCTCTCCCGTTTCTCTTTCCTGATTCAAGCTACCGTATGGATTCCTCCAGAGTTCCGTTTTTACTCGCCGTCCTTCATCAATCACGCTTAATTGCTCAATTACTCCAGCAGAGAAAGAAGAAGAGAGAGATGGGTCTTTTCCAGCCGACAGTCGGGCTGATACGGACCCTCCTTCAGACTTCTGGGGGTGAGATTCACTCATTTATCCAAACATTAGGGAAGCAGGGGATTTCCACAAGAAGAAAACTTTCTCTGTCACACACACGGTGTGCTGGGATGAACTTGGAGTGACGACCAATGACACCACGTTTAAAAAAAGAGGTTTATCTTTAATGATCTAAACGAGCCAAAAATGAATCAAAACAGAAGTTATGGATAAAAAAAAAGCAACGCTGTCTCATATTTTTCATTTAATGGCTCAAATGAGGGGAGATTTATTTAATGATTTAAATCGTCCTTCAGTCGTTGGATTTATGGTTATAAATAAATATATAAAAATAAATATTAAAAGGGAAAAATTATCAATTTCAAACACAACATAACCAGGATCTGTGTCTACCCTCACCATGGTAACCAGGATCTACGTTCCTAACCTCACCATGGTAACCATGATATACGTTCCTACCCTCACCATGGTAACCAGGATCTACGTTCCTAACCTCACCATGGTAACCATGATATACGTTCCTACCCTCACCATGGTAACCAGGATCTACGTTCCTAACCTCACCATGGTAACCAGGATATACGTTCCTAACCTCACCATGGTAACCAGGATATACGTTCCTACCCTCACCATGGTAACCAGGATCTACGTTCCTAACCTCACCATGGTAACCAGGATATACGTTCCTAACCTCACCATGGTAACCAGGATCCACGTTCCTACCCTCACCATGGTAACCAGGATCTACGTTCCTACCCTCACCATGGTAAACAGGATCTATGTTCCTACCCTCACCATGGTAACCAGGATCTACGTTCCTACCCTCACCATGGTAAACAGGATCTATGTTCCTAACCTCACCATGGTAACCAGGATATACGTTCCTACCCTCACCATGGTAACCAGGATCTACGTTCCTAACCTCACCATGGTAACCAGGATATACGTTCCTAACCTCACCATGGTAACCAGGATCCACGTTCCTACCCTCACCATGGTAACCAGGATCTACGTTCCTACCCTCACCACGGTAACCAGGATCTACGTTCCTACCCTCACCATGGCAACCAGGATCTACGTTCCTACCCTCACCATGGTAACCAGGATCTACGTCCCTACCCTCACCATGGTAACCAGGATATACGTTCCTACCCTCACCATGGTAACCAGGATCTATGTTCCTACCCTCACCATGATAACCAGGATCTACGTTCCTACCCTCACCATGGTAACCAGGATCTACGTTCCTACCCTCACCATGGTAACCAGGATCTACAATCCTACCCTCACCATGGTAACCAGGATCTACGTTCCTACCCTCACCATGGTAACCAGGATCTACAATCCTACCCTCACCATGGTAACCAGGATCTACGTTCCTACCCTCACCATGGTAACCAGGATCTACGTTCCTACCCTCACCATGGTAACCAGGATCTACGTTCCTACCCTCACCATGGTAACCAGGATCTACATTCCTACCCTCACCATGGTAACCAGGATCTACGTTCCTACCCTCACCATGGTAACCAGGATCTACGTTCCTACCCTCACCATGGTAACCAGGATCTACGTTCCTACCCTCACCATGGTAACCAGGATCTACGTTCCTACCCTCACCATGGTAACCAGGATCTACATTCCTACCCTCACCATGGTAACTAGGATCTATGTTCCTACCCTCACCATGGTAACCAGGAGCTTCGTTCCTACCCTCACCATGGTAACCAGGATCTACGTTCCTACCATCACCATGGTAACCAGGATCTACAATCCTACCCTCACCATGATAACCAGGATCTACGTTCCTACCCTCACCATGGTAACCAGGATCTACGTTCCTACCCTCACCATGGTAACCAGGATCTACAATCCTACCCTCACCATGGTAACTAGGATTTACGTTCCCACCCTCACCATGGTAACCAGGATCTACGTTCCTACCCTCACCATGGTAACCAGGATCTACGTTCCTACCCTCACCATGGTAACCAGGATCTACATTCCTACCCTCACCATGGTAACCAGGATCTAAGTTCTTACCCTCACCATGGTAACCAGGATCTACGTTCCTACCCTCACCATGGTAACCAGGATCTACGTTCCTACCCTCACCATGGTAACCAGGATCTACATTCCTACCCTCACCATGGTAACCAGGATCTACATTCCCACCCTCACCATGGTAACCAGGATCTACGTTCTTACCCTCACCATGGTAACCAGGATCTACATTCCTACCCTCACCATGGTAACTAGGATCTATGTTCCTACCCTCACCATGGTAACCAGGAGCTACGTTCCTACCCTCACCATGGTAACCAGGATCTACGTTCCTACCCTCACCATGGTAACCAGGATCTACGTTCCTACCCTCACCATGGTAACCAGGATCTATGTTCCTACCCTCACCATGATAACCAGGATCTACGTTCCTACCCTCACCATGGTAACCAGGATCTACGTTCCTACCCTCACCATGGTAACCAGGATCTACAATCCTACCCTCACCATGGTAACTAGGATTTACGTTCCCACCCTCACCATGGTAACCAGGATCTACGTTCCTACCCTCACCATGGTAACCAGGATCTACGTTCCTACCCTCACCATGGTAACCAGGATCTACAATCCTACCCTCACCATGGTAACTAGGATTTACGTTCCCACCCTCACCAAGGTAGCCAGGATCTACGTTCCTACCCTCACCATGGTAACCAGGATCTATGTTCCTACCCTCACCATGGTAACCAGGATCTACGTTCCTACCCTCACCATGGTAACCAGGATCTACATTCCTACCCTCACCATGATAACTAGGATTTACGTTCCCACCCTCACCATGGTAACCAGGATCTACGTTCCTACCCTCACCATGGTAACCAGGATCTACAATCCTACCCTCACCATGGTAACTAGGATTTACGTTCCCACCCTCACCAAGGTAACCAGGATCTACGTTCCTACCCTCACCATGGTAACCAGGATCTACGTTCCTACCCTCACCATGGTAACCAGGATCTACGTTCCTACCCTCACCATGGTAACCAGGATCTATGTTCCTAGCCTCACCATGATAACCAGGATCTCCGTTCCTACCCTCACCATGGTAACCAGGATCTACGTTCCTACCCTCACCATGGTAACCAGGATCTACAATCCTACCCTCACCATGGTAACTAGGATTTACGTTCCCACCCTCACCATGGTAACCAGGATTTACGTTCCTACCCTCACCATGGTAACCAGGATCTACGTTCCTACCCTCACCATGGTAACCAGGATCTACAATCCTACCCTCACCATGGTAACTAGGATTTACGTTCCCACCCTCACCATGGTAACCAGGATCTACGTTTCTACCCTCACCATGGTAACCAGGATCTACAATCCTACCCTCACCATGGTAACTAGGTCTTACGTTCCCACCCTCACCATGGTAACCAGGATCTACGTTCCTACCCTCACCATGGTAACCAGGATCTACGTTCCTACCCTCACCATGGTAACCAGGATCTACGTTCCTACCCTCACCATGGTAACCAGGATCTACATTCCTACCCTCACCATGGTAACCAGGATCTACGTTCCTACCCTCACCATGGTAACCAGGATCTACGTTCCTACCCTCACCATGGTAACCAGGATCTACATTCCTACCCTCACCATGGTAACCAGGATCTACGTTCCTACCCTCACCATGGTAACCAGGATCTACGTTCCTACCCTCACCATGGTAACTAGGATTTACGTTCCCACCCTCACCAAGGTAACCAGGATCTACGTTCCTACCCTCACCATGGTAACCAGGATCTACGTTCCTACCCTCACCATGGTAACCAGGATCTATGTTCCTACCCTCACCATGGTAACCAGGATCTACGTTCCTACCCTCACCATGGTAACCAGGATCTACATTCCTACCCTCACCATGATAACTAGGATTTACGTTCCCACCCTCACCATGGTAACCAGGATCTACGTTCCTACCCTCACCATGGTAACCAGGATCTACAATCCTACCCTCACCATGGTAACTAGGATTTACGTTCCCACCCTCATCAAGGTAACCAGGATCTTCGTTCCTACCCTCACCATGGTAACCAGGATCTACGTTCCTACCCTCACCATGGTAACCAGGATCTACGTTCCTACCCTCACCATGGTAACCAGGATCTATGTTCCTAGCCTCACCATGATAACCAGGATCTCCGTTCCTACCCTCACCATGGTAACCAGGATCTACGTTCCTACCCTCACCATGGTAACCAGGATCTACAATCCTACCCTCACCATGGTAACTAGGATTTACGTTCCCACCCTCACCATGGTAACCAGGATTTACGTTCCTACCCTCACCATGGTAACCAGGATCTACGTTCCTACCCTCACCATGGTAACCAGGATCTACAATCCTACCCTCACCATGGTAACTAGGATTTACGTTCCCACCCTCACCATGGTAACCAGGATCTACGTTTCTACCCTCACCATGGTAACCAGGATCTACAATCCTACCCTCACCATGGTAACTAGGATTTACGTTCCCACCCTCACCATGGTAACCAGGATCTACGTTCCTACCCTCACCATGGTAACCAGGATCTACATTCCTACCCTCACCATGGTAACCAGGATCTACGTTCCTACCCTCACCATGGTAACCAGGATCTACGTTCTTACCCTCACCATGGTAACCAGGATCTACGTTCCTACCCTCACCATGGTAACCAGGATCTACGTTCCTACCCTCACCATGGTAACCAGGATCTACGTTCCTACCCTCACCATGGTAACCAGGATCTACATTCCTACCCTCACCATGGTAACCAGGATCTACGTTCCCACCCTCACCATGGTAACCAGGATCTACGTTCTTACCCTCACCATGGTAACCAGGATCTACATTCCTACCCTCACCATGGTAACTAGGATCTATGTTCCTACCCTCACCATGGTAACCAGGAGCTACGTTCCTACCCTCACCATGGTAACCAGGATCTACGTTCCTACCCTCACCATGGTAACCAGGATCTACGTTCCTACCCTCACCATAATAACCAGGATCTACGTTCCTACCCTCACCAGGGTAACCAGGATCTACGTTCCTACCCTCACCATGGTAACCAGGATCTACGTTCCTACCCTCACCATGGTAACCAGGATCTACGTTCCTACCCTCACCATGGTAACCAGGATCTACATTCCTACTCTCACCATGGTAACCAGGATCTACGTTCCTACCCTCACCATGGTAACCAGGATCTACGTTCCTACCCTCACCATGGTAACCAGGATCTATGTTCCTAGCCTCACCATGATAACCAGGATCTACGTTCCTACCCTCACCATGGTAACCAGGATCTACGTTCCTACCCTCACCATGGTAACCAGGATCTACAATCCTACCCTCAACATGGTAACTAGGATTTACGTTCCCACCCTCACCATGGTAACCAGGATCTACGTTCCTACCCTCACCATGGTAACCAGGATCTACGTTCCTGCCCTCACCATGGTAACCAGGATCTACGTTCCTACCCTCACCATGGTAACCAGGATCTACGTTCCTACCCTCACCATGATAACCAGGATCTACGTTCCTACCCTCACCATGGTAACCAGGATCTACGTTCCTACCCTCACCATGGTAACCAGGATCTACAATCCTACCCTCACCATGGTAACTAGGATTTACGTTCCCACCCTCACCATGGTAACCAGGATCTACGTTCCTACCCTCACCATGGTAACCAGGATCTACGTTCCTACCCTCACCATGGTAACCAGGATCTACAATCCTACCCTCACCATGGTAACTAGGATTTACGTTCCCACCCTCACCATGGTAACCAGGATCTACGTTCCTACCCTCACCATGGTAACCAGGATCTACGTTCCTACCCTCACCATGGTAACCAGGATCTACGTTCCCACCCTCACCATGGTAACCAGGATCTACGTTCCTACCCTCACCATGGTAACCAGGATCTACATTCCTACTCTCACCATGGTAACCAGGATCTACGTTCCTACCCTCACCATGGTAACCAGGATCTACGTTCCTACCCTCACCATGGTAACCAGGATCTAAGTTCTTACCCTCACCATGGTAACCAGGACCTACATTCCTACCCTCACCATGGTAACTAGGATCTATGTTCCTACCCTCACCATGGTAACCAGGAGCTACGTTCCTACCCTCACCATGGTAACCAGGATCTACGTTCCTACCCTCACCATGGTAACCAGGATCTACATTCCTACTCTCACCATGGTAACCAGGATCTACGTTCCTACCCTCACCATGGTAACCAGGATCTACGTTCCTACCCTCACCATGGTAACCAGGATCTACAATCCTACCCTCACCATGGTAACTAGGATTTACGTTCCCACCCTCACCATGGTAACCAGGATCTACGTTCCTACCCTCACCATGGTAACCAGGATCTACGTTCCTACCCTCACCATGGTAACCAGGATCTACGTTCCTACCCTCACCATGGTAACCAGGATCTACGTTCCTACCCTCACCATGGTAACCAGGATCTACGTTCTTACCCTCACCATGGTAACCAGGATCTACATTCCTACCCTCACCATGGTAACTAGGATCTATGTTCCTAGCCTCACCATGGTAACCAGGATCTACATTCCTACCCTCACCATGGTAACCAGGATCTACGTTCCTACCCTCACCATGGTAACCAGGATCTACAATCCTACCCTCACCATGGTAACTAGGATTTACGTTCCCACCCTCACCATGGTAACCAGGATCTACGTTCCTACCCTCACCATGGTAACCAGGATCTACGTTCCTACCCTCACCATGGTAACCAGGATCTACGTTCCTACCCTCACCATGGTAACCAGGATCTACGTTCCTACCCTCACCATGGTAACCAGGATCTATGTTCCTACCCTCACCATGATAACCAGGATCTACGTTCCTACCCTCACCATGGTAACCAGGATCTACGTTCCTACCCTCACCATGGTAACCAGGATCTACAATCCTACCCTCACCATGGTAACTAGGATTTACGTTCCCACCCTCACCATGGTAACCAGGATCTACGTTCCTACCCTCACCATGGTAACCAGGATCTACGTTCCTACCCTCACCATGGTAACCAGGATCTACAATCCTACCCTCACCATGGTAACTAGGATTTACGTTCCCACCCTCACCATGGTAACCAGGATCTACGTTCCTACCCTCACCATGGTAACCAGGATCTACGTTCCCACCCTCACCATGGTAACCAGGATCTACGTTCCTACCCTCACCATGGTAACCAGGATCTACATTCCTACTCTCACCATGGTAACCAGGATCTACGTTCCTACCCTCACCATGGTAACCAGGATCTACGTTCCTACCCTCACCATGGTAACCAGGATCTAAGTTCTTACCCTCACCATGGTAACCAGGACCTACATTCCTACCCTCACCATGGTAACTAGGATCTATGTTCCTACCCTCTCCATGGTAACCAGGAGCTACGTTCCTACCCTCACCACGGTAACCAGGATCTACGTTCCTACCCTCACCATGGTAACCAGGATCTACATTCCTACTCTCACCATGGTAACCAGGATCTACGTTCCTACCCTCACCATGGTAACCAGGATCTACGTTCCTACCCTCACCATGGTAACCAGGATCTACAATCCTACCCTCACCATGGTAACTAGGATTTACGTTCCCACCCTCACCATGGTAACCAGGATCTACGTTCCTACCCTCACCATGGTAACCAGGATCTACGTTCCTACCCTCACCATGGTAACCAGGATCTACGTTCCTACCCTCACCATGGTAACCAGGATCTACGTTCCTACCCTCACCATGGTAACCAGGATCTACGTTCCTACCCTCACCATGGTAACCAGGATCTATGTTCTTACCCTCACCATGGTAACCAGGATCTACATTCCTACCCTCACCATGGTAACCAGGATCTACGTTCCTACCCTCACCATGGTAACCAGGATCTACAATCCTACCCTCACCATGGTAACTAGGATTTACGTTCCCACCCTCACCATGGTAACCAGGATCTACGTTCCTACCCTCACCATGGTAACCAGGATCTACGTTCCTACCCTCACCATGGTAACCAGGATCTACGTTCCTACCCTCACCATGGTAACCAGGATCTACGTTCTTACCCTCACCATGGTAACCAGGATCTACATTCCTACCCTCACCATGGTAACTAGGATCTATGTTCCTACCCTCACCATGGTAACCAGGAGCTACGTTCCTACCCTCACCATGGTAACCAGGATCTACGTTCCTACCCTCACCATGGTAACCAGGATCTATGTTCCTACCCTCACCATGGTAACCAGGATCTACATTCCTACCCTCACCATGGTAACCAGGAGCTACGTTCCTACCCTCACCATGGTAACCAGGATCTACGTTCCTACCCTCACCATGGTAACCAGGATCTGTGTTCCTACCCTCACCATGGTAACCAGGATCTACATTCCTACCCTCACCATGGTAACCAGGATTTACGTTCCTACTCTCACCATGGTAACCAGGACCTACGTTCCTACCCTCACCATGGTAACCAGGATCTACGTTCCTACCGTCACCATTGTAACAAAAAAAAACATGGTCTCACACAGGTCGTTAATAACTTCACCTTCCAGGCACCTTGAGTAAACAGTCTGTTAAAACATCAGTAATTAATTCGGAGTTTTCACCAGGTTTTGCAGTTTGAACTAATTGAGTTGAAAAAATGCACTAAAAATGAATGAATAATGTGAGAAATGTTTTAAAGTGACTGAAAAACACTGTAAACACTGTCGTTCTCATACAGGTTCAATTAAAACATTTAAAACACAAGGAAACCAGAAACCTCCGTCTTCTGTTTGTTTTCCTGAGGATTAATTGAATGTTTTATTCGTCAGCAGGTTGAGACGTGCTGAAGAGCAACAGCTGTACAAACTGCCCGACATCAGATCCCAGGACACCGGCTGTGTGAGGCAGTTAAATGAACCTGTTACTGTAGCTCATGTACACGACCACCACGCTCTGGTTTAGCTGGCACCAAAACCACAAGTCAAACAAGATGCTGGAAAATGTTTTTATTAACACACAGATCCCTCCGCTGATTAAAAACACTTCCAGGACAAACGTTAGCGGAGGAGATGAAGACATTTGGACAAAACAAAACAAGATAAAGTGCTTCTTAAATTCTTTGACACTTATCAGAAAAATGGACCCTGTCCCACTTGGGACAGGGTCCTGCCCCAAGTGGAGGAGATTAAGTATCTCGGGGTCTTGTTCACGAGTGGGGGAAGAATGGAGCGGGCAGGCAGATCGGTGCGGCATCAGCAATAACTGGGACGCTGCATCGGTCCGTCGTGGTAAAGAGAGAGCTGTGCCGAAAAGCAAAGCTCTCGATTTACAAGTCGATCTACGTTCCTACCCTCACCATGGTAACCAGGATCTACGTTCCTACCCTCACCATGGTAACCAGGATCTACGTTCCTACCCTCACCATGGTAACCAGCTGTGGGTGGTGACCGAAAGAATGAGATCGCGGGTACAAGCGGCCGAAATGAGCTTCCTCCGCAGGGTGGCTGGGCTCTCACTCAGAGATCGGGTGAGGAGCTCTGCCGTCCGGGAGGAGCTCGGTGTCGAGCCGCTCCTCCTCCAGGTCGAGAGGAGCCAGATGGGGTGGTTCAGGCATCTGGTCAGGATGCCGTCCGTCCCACCGGGAGGAGATCAAGGGGCAGACCCCGGACGCGCTGGAGAGACTATGTCTCACAGCTGGCCGGGGAACGACTTGGGATCCTTCCAGGTGAGCTAGAGGATGCAGCCGGGGAGAGAGAGGCCTGGGCTGCCCACTTGAGGCTGTTGCCCCCGCGACCCGACCCTGGAACAAGCGGAAGATGACGGAACGGAACAAAAACAACTTTTTTTCTTGAAATACTAATCATCAATCAACCCACTAAAAAAGAAAATTGTGTCATGTCTAACATGTTCGTTAGTAAGTAATCACCATATTTTTTGCAGTATAAGTCGCACCTAAAAGTATTTAATTCTCTCAAAAGCTGAGATAGCACCTTTCATATGGATCAATACTGGTTCAGTGTGGCTGTTCTTCCTTCCATCCGTCAATGACTCACCAATGACGCGTCATCCCGTTAAATTTAAGCTCTAAACCAGGGGTGGGCAATTCATTTTTATCAGGGGCCGCTTTGACGTGCACACATAGCGACGTAACGCTTTTCAAAATAAAATAAAATTTCAAAATAAAAGTAAAAAAAAAAAGTTTAATTTATGGTGTTTATGATTTGCCTCACGCGGGCCGGACAGGGACGTACAAAGGGCCGGATGTGGCCCGCGGGCCTTAATTTGTCCAGGTCTGTCCTAAACTATCAAAATGAGAAAGTGTTGGAGGCACCGAACGCCACCAGTTTCATTGCTTATTCACCAAAACCTTCTTTAGTAAAAAATAAAATGTAATTTTTTTTTACTGGTCGTGCAAACGTGAACGGCTGTCTCACCCCTGCTGGACATGATGCTCTTAAAGGGAAACATTCATCGAGAGACTTCCCAAGCTCATCTAAGTGCGTGGCAATTGTTTGCTTCAGTTCCATGGGTACAGCTATGTCTCCAAGTCCACACACATCTTCGATCTTACTTACACAGTTGTCCAGAAGAGGGAAGTTTGTCAAGTTGTTGTTCTCTGCTCGTCGTTTCCATAACAATATTTTTTTTTAAAAAGCCTGCAGGTTTTCTTTTGCTTCCATGATGTTACCTCCACCACTCTGTACCTGCTGATTTAGTCTCACTCAGACACATATACAGCCCTCTCTAAGCGGTCTGATAGGGAGGTCTCACTCTGCTGCTTATCCAGCCCTCTCTAAGCGGTCTGATAGGGAGGTCTCACTCTGCTGCTTATCCAGCCCTCTCTAAGCGGTCTGATAGGGAGGTCTCACTCTGCTGCTTATCCAGCCCTCTCTAAGCGGTCTGATAGGGAGGTCTCACTCTGCTGCTTATCCAGCCCTCTCTAAGCGGTCTGATAGGGAGGTCTCACTCTGCTGCTTATCCAGCCCTCTCTAAGAGGTCTGATAGGGAGGTCTCACTCTGCTGCTTATACAGCTCTCTCTAAGCGGTCTGATAGGGAGGTCTCACTCTGCTGCTTATACAGCCCTCTCTAAGCGGTCTGATAGGGAGGTCTCACTCTGCTGCTTATACAGCCCTCTCTAAGCGGTCTGATAGGGAGGTCTCACTCTGCTGCTTATACAGCCCTCTCTAAGCGGTCTGATAGGGAGGTCTCACTCTGCTGCTTATCCAGCCACCTCAATGCGGACTGGTAAGAAATCCCAGAGCATGAAGCTTTCAATGACTGTGCCCACTAACTGCAGACTAGAATGAGGAGGACCTCTGCGGCGAAGGATCCACCGAACCCCTGAGACCTACTCACCGAACCCTTAAGGTTTGATCGAACCCAGGTTAAGAACCACTGGTCTATAGGAAGCTTCTTTAAGGGGAGTTATGGAGTTACGAAGCAGACTGGACCTTAGAAACACTCTTCAGATTTCAGGTCAAACTGGGACTGTCTTCTTCTTCTTCTTTCGGCTTTTCCCTTTAGGGGGCGCCACAGCAAGTCAGTTTCTTCCATCTAACCCTATCTGCTGCATCCTCTTCAGTCACACCAACTATCTTCATGTCTTCCTTCACTGTATCCATGAACCTCCTCTTTGGTCTTCCTCTAGTCCTCTTTCCTGGTGGTTCCAAACCCAGCATCCTTCTTCTGATGTACTCTCTCTCTCTCCTCTGCACATGTCCAAACCATCTCAGTCTGACCTCTCTGACTTTAAAACCTCTAACATGTGCTGTTCCTCTGATCCTGTCCATCCTGGTCACTCCCAGAGAGATCCTCAGCATCTTCATCTCTGATACAAACATCTCTGTTTCCTGTCTTTTCCTCAGTGACACTGTCACTAGACCAATCAGCATGGCCGCTCTCACCACACTGTCTCTAGACCAATCAGCATGGCCGCTCTCACCACACTGTCTCTAGACCAATCAGCATGGCCGCTCTCACCACACTGTCTCTAGACCAATCAGCATGGCCGCTCTCACCACACTGTCTCTAGACCAATCAGCATGGCCGCTCTCACCACACTGTCTCTAGACCAATCAGCATGACCGCTCTCACCACACTGTCTCTAGACCAATCAGCATGGCCGCTCTCACCACACTGTCTCTAGACCAATCAGCATGGCCGCTCTCACCACAGTTTTCTACACTTTCCCTTTCATTTTATCGGAAACTCTTTTGTCACACATCACACCTGATACTTTCCTCCACTAGTTCCAGCCTGCTTGAACACACTTCTTCACCTCTTTTCCACACTCTCCATTGCTCTGGACTGTTGATCCTAGATACTTAAAATCTTCCACCTTCTTTATCTCTTCTCCCTGTAACCTCACTTTTCCATTTGGATCCCTCTCATTCACACACATGGACTCTGTTTTACTCTGACCAATCTTCATGATGTGGTAATCGTTCTTCTTCATTATACTGGTCAGTAAAACAAAAGAAGAAGCCGTCGGGCCTCATTCAGCGGTTTGCTTTTGTTTCACATACTAGAAATTTTTGTGATTTTTTTTTTTTTTAGTTCCTGCCGGATCGTACAGGCTCGGAGAACATGGAGAACACCAGGGAACGTCCTTGTCTGTAACTCCATATTAATCCACTGGGTGAAATGATTTATTTCTGGTCTGTCCTTCACTCTGTGGTGAGCGAGCCTCACACCGGATCAACGGCAGGACTTTTATTTATTTCACTCCAACGTCCTTGTTTCTACGTCTCTGGACAGAACATCTGCGCTCCCGAGTAAAGCTGAAAGAAAGGGGAGTTGGGTGGAGCAGATTAGATTGGGGAGAGGTAGACCTGTGAGGGATTGGATGTGTCAGGTTTAAGTAGCTGCTTGGGGAAAGTCGCTGCTGATTAACTTCCTGAATGGGGGTGGAAACATTTTGATTCAGCCTGAAATCTTTGGAAAAAAAGAAGCTCTAAACTTCAAGTGGAAGATAATTCCTGTTGGTCCAGGAGCTAATTAAAGGTTCCTGGCTGCCGTCCAGGAGTCCTCCTGCAAACTGAGATTGCAGCGAATGCTAATTGATTTTCAGTCAGGCACAACGTCAAAAAGACATTACGCAACAGGACGAGGGCCAGCCGGGGGCCAGCCGGGGCCAGCCGAAGCCTGGACGTTCATCTTATTGTCTGAACAGGATTTGCTCTCTGCAGCTCATAAACATGCTGGATGTTGGGATGGAGAGGGTGATGAGGAGAGGATGACTTATGAGATGTCTTTAGTCTGGCTGCTATTATCATCATCTGCTCAGAGGTCATTACCGCCTGGGGAGTCTGGAAGGAGGGAAACTCTGGAAGCAGCTCTGGAAGCTGGAAGAGGAGGACGAGAGGAGAGAAAACATTCACACCTACGTACGCTGCCAGGGCTGGAGGGTAAAATTAAAGCCTGAAAAGAAGAAGTACATGACCTGATGTCTCCGCTGGGTTTATACTCATTACGCCGACGCAGGAACTCGGTAATCACCAACAAGGAGGAGCGAAGCTGTTCTGGAGGAGGAGATAAAACAACAGGAGGAAGGATTTAATGTTCCTTCATCAGCAGCTTTCTTTTAGAAAGACAAATAAAACCCAAACAGAAAACATCTTTAATCATGTTTTTGGTGCAAAATTAGGTTCAAATTTGATGTTAGATTTATTTATTTGTGGAAAACTATTTTAATTTTACTGTTTAAAACAGACAAATTGATAGATTGCTCTCATTTACACACATTTCAAGGGAAGAAAAGCTCATTTTATTAAGACATTTATAAAACAAAACAACAGTTAAAATGAAGAAACTTATTATGAATAATATTCTAAATAAATCTCAGGTTCAAATTCTCAACAATTCTCTTTTAACACCAGAAAAATAAAAGCATTGAGAAGAATTTGAATTGAAAATACTTTATTTTTCCCCGAAGGGGAATCTGAGTGCTGCAGTGTTACAATCATACAATCTCATCCAACATTTTTTTTTATTATTATTTTATTTGTTGTGAAAGTTTAAAGGTTTTAAAGTAAAAGGTTGAATATTTTGATGGAGGATGGTAGAAATGATTTTCTGTACCGTTCCTTTGAGCAGCGAGTTGCAGGTGTCAGGATCCCTCACCTGCCGCCAAAGGAAGCCCTGAATGTTCCTAATTAACCTGATTAGGATCACCTGAGGATGATTCCTGATTCCATTCATCCGTGCACCCTGCCATCTATTTAAGGGGAATCACCCCCAACTTTCCTGTTGGGTCTTACTATCCCTTACAGCCAGGTCACCCTGGTTCTCTGACCATGTTTGAACTTGTTATTATTTGAACCTTTGAAATCTTGAGTTAACCCTGTGCTTCTTGTTTTACAGACTTTCCTGAATTGTGTTAATAAACCTTGTTTGAAGTCCTGCTATTGGATCCTCCTCCTTTCCTCCATCGCCTTAGAACCCTGACAGAAAGACCCGACCACAAATGGACCCAGCGGACTGAAAGTTTGAACCTGAATCCTGAGAGGAGTTTGAAACCTGTGAAATGTGTTCCTGTGTCCCGAGTGAGTTTGGATCGCTCCTTAGCCCCTTGCCCAGGAGAATCGCTGCATAGACCCCTGCCAAGGAGGATGCAGACTAAGTTTGTTTCAAGTGAAGATTGTGTTCCTGCTGCAAAAGCCCCTGCCCAGGTGTCCCGCCATGCCACAAGATCCCTGACCACCTAGAGGTGGTCTTTAAGGGCGTGGGGGGTACTGTCAGGATTCCTCACCTGCCGCCAGAGGGAGCCCTGAATGTTCCTAATCAACCTGATTAGGATTACCTGAGGATGATTCCCGATTCCCCACATCTGTGCACCCTGCCATCTATTTAAGGGGAATCACCCCAGACTTCCCTGTCGGGTCGTACTATTCTTTCCAGCCAGGTCACCCTGGTCACCTGACCATGTTTGAACTTTGTTATTATTTGTAGTTTTGAAATCTTGAGTTAACCCTGTGCTTCTTGTTTTACAGACTTTCCTGAATTGTGTTAATAAACCTTGTTTAAAGTCCTGCTATTGGATCCTCCTCCTTTCCTCCATCGCCTTAGAACCCTGACAGAAAGACCCGACCACAAATGGATCCAGCGGACTGAAAGTTTGAACCTGAATCCTGAGAGGAGTTTGAAACCTTTGAAATGTGTTCCTGTGTCCCGAGTGAGTTTGGATCGCTCCTTAGCCCCTTGCCCAGGAGGATGCAGACTAAGTTTGTCTCAAGTGTTCCTGCTGCAAAAGCCACTGACCAGGAGTCTCGCCATCCTTGACGAGACTTACAGATCGGGTTAGATGGAAGAAACTGACTTGATTTGGCGCCCCCTGGAGGGAGATGATGGATGAAGAAGAAGATTTGCAAACAAACAGAAAATAAATAAACTGAAAACCTTCTTCGATTCATCTGGAGGTTTAGTGAAGTTTTACATCTACAGCTCACGTTATTAATGGCCGATGGGAAAATTTGTGTGTCCAGTTGCTCCAAGCAGTCCAAGTAGAAAGCTCCAAAACAGCTACTAGGTGGTGCTGAGTTGGGTGGAGCTAGAGCAGCCGTTGGAGCAACTGCTCCGGGGGAATGTGAGATACCATGGCAACAATGTTTGGAGCTCCAGTGAATCCTAATAAGATGTTAAACTGTCTCTAAAAGCTCCACATGTTGATCCTTCACTGTGGTGGAACAACAGCAGCAGTCCACCATCTTTAGTTCCATAGTTCAGACAGGAAGCACTGATGAAGATCCTGTCTTCATTCCTTCTGATTCACTCCAGCACCGAACATCTCCATGAAGACTCCACATGAAGGAGCTCAGCTCCACACGTCCATGAAGACTCCACGTGAAGGAGCTCAGCTCCACACGTCCATGAAGACTCCACATGAAGGAGCTCAGCTCCACACGTCCATGAAGACTCCACGTGAAGGAGCTCAGCTCCACACGTCCATGAAGACTCCACGTGAAGGAGCTCAGCTCCACACGTCCATGAAGACTCCACGTGAAGGAGCTCAGCTCCACACGTCCATGAAGACTCCACGTGAAGGAGCTCAGCTCCACACGTCCATGAAGACTCCACGTGAAGGAGCTCAGCTCCACACGTCCATGAAGACTCCACGTGAAGGAGCTCAGCTCCACACGTCCATGAAGACTCCACATGAAGGAGCTCAATGGAAATAAGAAACCATGTGTAATGTAAACGATACAAAGAACAAGTCTTTAAAACGTCTGTTTTCTTCATCAGTGTGTGACGACACATGGTGGTGCGTTTAATGACCTTTATGTTTGTAAATCTAAGTGTTTGGAAAATAAATCCAGACAGAAATCCATCAGTTCCAATCAGCACCATTTTTTCCAGTTGTTTCCAGAATGAAGTTCTGTGTTTGGATGTTTGATGGATGGATTGTGACCGCTCCTCAGGTTTCTTTAACTCTACAAGTTGAGAATCTCAAAGTTTCTCTCCTGAGTTTTTTTCCCTGGAGGAGAAATAAGTGAGAGTGCTGATGTTGGCAGTCTTCCTTATTGGACCACTTTGTCTGGGTTTTTCTCTCCCTGTCTGCTGTTCAGCGTGTTACACATCCCCTGTCCTCCAGATTAGGTTTCACTGTAAGAGGATCACTTGGCTCATTGTTCCACTGGTCCATCCACTCAGCTTGAAGTGAGGAGCACCATTTATTTCTCATTGGCATCACGTAGTACCAGTCTCTTGTGGTGCAGAGCTTCACATCATACAAAGCTGCTTTGTATCAGTGTGTGTTGTTACAGTTGGAGTCTTCAGTGCTGGACGTTGTTATGATGCCTTTTAAGTGTTAACATTTTTCCACTTTTTGGTGTTTTTTTTGGCCAGTTGCTGAAATTTTATGTAAAATTTCTGCACATTTTTTGGCGCGTCAGCATGTTATGTTAAACATTATGTTTCTTCTCAGGGTTCAGATGACATTAATTTAAAACTACTCATAGGTGTCGTTTACAGGGTATGAATACTCTAATTTCTACTCACAACATGTCGGTTATGGAAGGTGGTGGAGGGCAAATTTTAAGATTGAAACAACTGGTAAGATGTGGGTTTAAGAGGAGACTAGTGGACAGAATCTGAAGTGAACTGAGGACAGTGAAATGAAGCATTTAAAGCAGAGAGGAAACAATTAGAAAACACACATAAGGACCTGTCAGAGTAGGATGTGCTCTACAACACTTCCTAATTCCAGCCACCCTACAGAGGGAGATCATTTTGGCCACTTGTGTCCGCGATCTCATTCTTTCAATCACCACCCACAGCTGGTTACCATGGTGAGGGTAGGAACGTGAATCCTGGTTACCATGAAGAGGGTAGGAACGTAGATCCTGGTTACCATGGTGAGGGGAAGGAACGTAGATCCTGGTTACCATGGTGAGGGTAGGAAAGTAGATCCTGGTTACCATGGTGAGGGTAGGAACGTAGATCCTGGTTACCATGGTGAGGGTGGGAACGTAGATTCTGGTTACCATGGTGAGGGTAGGAACGTAGATTCTGGTTACCATGGTGAGGGTGGGAACGTAAATTCTGGTTACCATGGTGAGCATTGGGCCGTAGATTGACTTGTAAATCGAGAGCTTTGCTTTTCGGCTTAGCTCTCTCTTTACCACCACGGACTGAAACAGCGTCCTAGTTATTGCTGACGCTGCACCGACCCGCCTGTCCAAAGCTCTGGATGACGTCAGATTAACCAAGAAAAAAATCTTAAATATCCAAAAAGCTAAAATAGAACAAACACATTTTTACAGCACAAAAGGAATGACAGTGTTTTTGTTTATTTTTGTTCATATTTTCACTTGAAAACGAGCCAGCTTCACGGAGGTGAACAAAATCCACCTCCAAGAACAACTTGAAAAGTATTTAAATACAAGATGTTAGAGTTAAGAAAATGAATAAAACATGCACAAAAACCCTTTTGATGGATGTTTATGTGAAAAACATTCAAACAGAATGAAATAAAAACCTAAAAAAAACAGAGTTCATTTTGCATAAAACCCTCTTTAGCTATTTATTTTTTTATTTTCTAACAGATCAAAAGTTTGTGCATTACTGAAACTGAGTGGAAACAAGAGCACCTTGATTTATGGATTTAATAACTCCCTCAGGAAAAAAAAAACATCAGTAAGTTGGCATAAAATACAAATTAAACCCAAAGCCTGCTTTCCAGACGAATAAATCTAAACTAAAGGTCTGGAAATGAACGCAAGTTGTTTTCATTTGTCTTTATTAGTTAGAAATATCAGAGGGTCATAAAGCTGATGCTGCAGGGCATCAGCAGGAATCAAACTAAAAGCTCCTAATGGACACAACTTTAGGATTTTATTCACCAACTCTGTTTATTCCAATAAAGAAAGACAAAAAGATTCATTTTACGTTACAAAATGTCAATGTTTTTTAATCAAAATGTGAAGAAAATATGTGTTTTTAATTTGAAATCAAGAGATTTCATCACCAGGCCAACAAGAAACAGAAGAAAGAAAAATATACATAATTCATCCCTCAAAGCGGAAATTTGTGTGCTGCATTACACCGCAGTAGGAGAAACGGGGGGTTAGGTGTCTTCTCCAAGGACACCTAGACAGGAGCTCGGTGGGATTTGAACCTGCGAATTTCCAGAGAACTTCCGATCCAAGGGTGAAGGTTCTACAACTGAGCTATCGCCTCTCCTCCAGAGACATTTAGCTGCAGCTATTTCAGGCATGGGCAAACTACGGCTCGCGGGCCACATGCTGCCCGTTCAACGTTTTAATCTGGCGGCCGAACTTAAAAAAATTACATAAATAAACTGTGTTAATGTGTTATTCTCCTCCCGTTCTGATGTTTCCTCACTAGATGGTGCCAAAGATACAACAACACTGCTCCCATTAAAATGTGTGTGTCTCCGTGATGCCCATGCTGCCAAAATAAACAGTGTGCACAGATATGGAAAGCCATCAGGGCCAAAACACTTAGGGAGGAGACGGCAGCTCAGTGGTTAGAGCATTCGCACGCGGACCGGAAGTTCGTGGGTTTGTGTCCCACAGAAAGCACATCTAGGGTCCTTGTAGAAGACACCTAACCCCCGCTTCTCCCACCATTGGTGCCATCAAAGGGCAGCCTGCTGCGGTGTAAGGAGTGCAGCACACAAATTTCCCCGGTGAGGGATGAATAGAGTAATTCATTCATTCATAAACAAGCGTTTTAGATGTTAAAACAAACAAAATATTACATCAAGCGTTTAGATTTCAGACCTAGTGCAGCTAGATTTAAAATTTAACTCTCTTGATGTAACATTTAGTGCTTGTTTAAAATCTAGCATCATTCTATCGATCCAATCTAGAGGTTACCAAAACATGCCATCCATCTGATCCTGATCCAGACCCCTGGTCAAATGTTAGAACTCTATGTGGCCCGTGAACCAAAAAGTTTGCCCACCTCTGAGCTAGATACTAGAAACCGGATAAAGTCTGGCACATTGGGGTTCTGTCCTCTAATTCTATCTTCTATTCTCTACCAGACTGTCTTGGTTCTTGATGTATCCACATCCTCCTTGTCTGATCCCTGTCTTTCATCTCATTCATTGCTCTCTAATGTATTTTTTTTTTTTTACCACAAGTTGGTTCAGTATGATTCTCATGGTGTCCTCCTCTCTCTTCCTCCTCCTTGTTTCAGATTCCTGATGAATCCTCTGTGTTTCCATCATGGTCGTGGTCAGACTGAGGAGGACTCTGTGTTCCTGTCCTGGGCGTGGCCAGACCGAGGAGGCGTCCGTGTTTGATCTACCTTTTCATCAGGATGAAGAACATCTTCTACTGATTCCTTCAGAATAAGATCATATTTAATTAACAGTCTGCTCGTCACGGGGGAGGGATCTCTTCTCCATGTAGATCCCCATCAGGTATCTTCTTTTATTCTCCACTGCTGTCTTTTTTTAAAGTTTTTCTTCAAAGTGAAGAAGGGTTTTGTCACGTCAGTGGGGATGATGGTGAAGTAGGACCCAGATGCAAAGCCAGTTTTAACCAGGTTGTTGCTGAAGTGTAGAACCAGTCATAGAGAGCTCGGCAGGACGATGAGGGACCAGCCGTATGAGCTCGGGACCTTCTGGTCCGTCATCCAGTCGAACTCAAATCCTCTGATCTCTTATCTAGCCGAGCTCCAACCTTCTGGTCCCTCATCCAGCACAGCTCCAACCTTCTGGTCCCTCATCCAGCACAGCTCCAACCTTCTGGTCCCTCATCCAGCACAGCTCCAACCTTCTGGTCCCTCATCCAGCCGAGCTCCAACCTTCTGGTCCCTCATCCAGCCGAGCTCCAACCTTCTGGTCCCTCATCCAGCACAGCTCCAACCTTCTGGTCCCTCATCCAGCACAGCTCCAACCTTCTGGTCCCTCATCTTGCCAAGCTCCAATTTCGGGCCCTCAACCAGCTGAACTCCAAAAATCTTGTCCCTCATCTAGCCAAGCTCTACCTCTGGTTCCTCAGCTCCAACCTTCTGGTCTGTCACCCAGCCGAGCTCCAACTTTCTGGTCCCTCCTCGAGCCGAACCTTACTTCATCACTCTTGGCACTCATCCAGACAAGCTTTGGTAACTCATCTTGCTGAGCTCTACCTCTGGTTCCTCATCCAGGAAGGTCTATGTCTGGTTCTTCACTTCTACTGATGTAAACTGGCTCTGCATCAGGGTCCGACTTCACCACCCTCACCACCATCATGACTGGTCTAAGGGCAGGAATCTACTGAAATAGTTTAGTTCGTTTTTCGCTGCGTCTTTGCGTGTAGACATTTTTTTCTTCTGTTTTTGTACTTTTTTTTAACCCACAAAGTGAAGCCTGTTGAGAAAATTATTTTACAATAAAACTGTTTAAATAAAATAGAGCTGAATCTTTTAAAATCATCCAGCTGTATTTCCTGTTTTATCTAAACATTACAACACACGATCCCTTTTAATTTAGTTTGGATTATTTGGTTAAATTCCAGCAAACGAAGCCAAATTTCACACACTTCGAATCTCTCCGTTCATTAACTTTCAGTAGATAGCATCATCTGGTGCGCCGTGTTACGCTAACGGCCAGCGTGTTGGTACAACATGGCGGTCCTCAGGCGGTGGCGTGGAGCCAAATGCAGACATCACAGAGGCCGATTAGTCCAGATGGGTGTCATATGTATGCAAATAAGAAGCAGGCTCATCGACACCACCTGTCTGCTTCACACACTCCCAAATCACCCTCCTGGTTCCAGTCCACAGCGTGGATTAATTAGAGTAAAGACATTAATCATCATTGTGTTTTCTTTCATCAGCAGACAGAAGAAGAAAAGATGGAGGACAGAAACAAGCTGATCAGTTGTTTCTTGTCTTTGTGGGGGTGTCGGGGTTCACCGTGACACGAGTGGTTACTGTCAGAGAACGACTCGTGGGATCAACACGTTCCTATTCTCATGTCGATGCTTCAGAATAAAATGAAAAAAAACTGTTAAATAACATTAAACATTAAAAAATGAACCCCTCAAACTTTATTTATAATATAAAGTATTTTTAAACACAAAGTTTTTAAGAGATTATTTAAGAAGACTTAAATTTTAAAGCAAAGATGAACACAGAAATCCTCTCTCTCACACACACACACACACACACACACACACACACACACACACACACACACACACACACACACACACACTCACACACACACACACACACACATTTTAACACCACTAGCGACTGTTTATTCTCCACCCTTTCATCTGGGAGACTCAAAATTCTGAGAGCTCGAACCAATCAGATGAGGAACAGCTTCTCGGCTGTGAGAAGGCTGTTACACGACTCAGAACACACACACACACACACACACACACACACACACACACACACACACACACACAAACACACACACACACAGTTTCAGCTAAAATAAAAGGGAAACTGTGATGGAAGAAGCTTCATAACCCACCTGTGACAGATTTCAGACACAAGCCAGCTTGATCTCCATCCCGCCCTACAGACTTACCTGACTTCTAAATCCTGTTTTGTCCTGCATTTGGCTCCTCCTCCTTACAGATCACTATTCAGATGCCAAGCTGTCCTTGGACAGAAACAGAAAGTATTTTTGCAGCATGAGTCGTGCACAGGCTTTGTGCAGCCTCAATCCCAGGTTGTCGTTCACGCACCGAGGAACCAAGACTCGGTCATGTCTCAAATCAAAATGGATCCTCTCTCAGAGATGGTGAGGGGCATCCAGGAGGAGATCAGAACTGCTGTTCAACCACATACAGTAAATTTAAAGGAGTTGGCTAAGACACGTGGTGCATATACTTCCTGGTCTTTCCATCCCAACAGCAGGATGTCACGGGCAGATCCAGCATGAAGAAAAACATGCACTGGTCTGATGGAAATACTGTGAGATTTAACCAAACAGACGGAAGCTGAAGGTCTGCAGGAAAATAATGAAAGAGATTAAAGTCTATTGGTCCTGCTCAGTGTGGGACAACTCAGTTTCAGACTTGCTGAGTTCCGCTTACCTGGGGCCGGGTCGCGGGGGAAAAGCCTCAGACGGGAAGACCAGGCTTCTCTCACTCCAGCAGCATCCTCCAGCCCACCCAGAAGGATCCCGGGTCACTCCCCAGCCAGCTGTGAGAACATAGTCTCTCCAGAAGGTCCGAGGTCTGGCCCTTGGTCTCCTCCCGGAGGGATGTACCCAAAGCACCTCACCAGCAAGGCGCTCAGGAACATCCTGACCAGATGCCCGAACCACCCTATCTGGCTCCTCTCGACCTGAAGGAGGAGCACACGGAGCTCCTCCCGGATGGCAGAGTTCCCCACCCGATCTCTGAGTGAGAGCCCAGCCACCCTGCGGAGGAAGCTCGCTTCGGCCGCTTGTACCCGCAATCTCATTCTTTCGGTCACCACCCACAGCTGGTGACCAAGGTGAGGGTAGGAACATAGATCCTGGTTACCATGGTGAGGGTAGGAACGTAGATCCTGGTTACCATGGTGAGGTTAGGAACGTAGATCCTGGTTACCATGGTGAGGGTAGGAACGTAGATCCTAGTTACCATGGTGAGGGTAGGAACATAGATCCTGGTTACCATGGTGAGGGTAGGAACGTAGATCCTGGTTACCATGGTGAGGGTAGGAACATAGATCCTGGTTACCATGGTGAGGATAGGAACATAGATCCTGGTTACCATGGTGAGGGTAGGAATGTAGATCCTGGTTACCATGGTGAGGGTATGAACATAGATCCTGGTTACCATGGTGAGGGTAGGAACATAGATCCTGGTTACCATGGTGAGGGTAGGTATGTAGATCCTGCTTACCATGGTGAGGGTAGGAACGTAGATCCTGGTTACCATGGTGAGGGTAGGAATTTAGATCCTGGTTACCATGGTGAGGGTAGGAATGTAGATCCTGGTTACCATGGTGAGTGTAGGAACGTCGATCCTGGTTACCATGGTGAGGGTTGGAACGTAGATCCTGGTTACCATGGTGAGGGTAGGAACGTAGATCCTGGTTACCATGGTGAGGGTAGGAACATAGATCCTGGTTACCATGGTGAGGGTAGGAACGTAGATCCTGGTTACCATGGTGAGGGTAGGAATGTAGATCCTGGTTACCATGGTGAGGGTAGGAACGTAGATCCTGGTTACCATGGTGAGGGTAGGAACGTAGATCCTGGTTACCATGGTGAGGGTAGGATCGTAGATCCTGGTTACCACAGTGAGGGTAGGAACGAGGATCCTGGTTACCATGGTGAGGGTAGGAACGTAGACCCAGGTTACCATGGTGAGGGTAGGAACGTAGATCCTGGTTACCATGGTGAGGGTAGAAACGTAGACCCTGGTTACCATGGTGAGGGTAGGAACGTAGATCCAGGTTACCATGGTGAGGGTAGGAACGTGGATCCTGGTTACCATGGTGAGGGTAGGAACGTAGATCTTGGTTACCATAGTGAGGGTAGGAACCTAGATCCTGGTTACCATGGTGACGGTAGGAACATAGATCCTGGTTACCATGGTGAGGGTAGGAACGTAGATTCTGGTTACCATGGTGAGGGTAGGAACGTAGATCCAGGTTACCATGGTGAGGGTAGGAACGTGGATCCTGGTTACCATGGTGAGGGTAGGAACGTGGATCCTGGTTACAAGGTGACGGTAGGAATGTAGATCCTGGTTACCATGGTGACGGTAGGAACATAGATGCTGGTTACCATGGTGAGGGTAGGAACGTAGATTCTGGTTACCATGGTGACGGTAGGAACATAGATCCTGGTTACCATGGTGAGGGTAGGAATGTAGATCCGGGTTACCATGGTGAGGGTAGGAACATAGATCCTGGTTACCATGGTGAGGGTAGGAACATAGATCCTGGTTACCATGGTGAGGGTAGGAACGTAGATCCTGGTTACCATGGTGAGGGTAGGAATGTAGATCCTGGTTACCATGGTGAGGGTAGGAACGTAGATCCTGGTTACCATGGTGAGGGTAGGAACGTAGATCCTGGTTACCATGGTGAGGGTAGGATCGTAGATCCTGGTTACCACAGTGAGGGTAGGAACGAGGATCCTGGTTACCATGGTGAGGGTAGGAACGTAGATCCTGGTTACCATGGTGAGGGTAGAAACGTAGACCCTGGTTACCATGGTGAGGGTAGGAACGTAGATCCAGGTTACCATGGTGAGGGTAGGAACGTGGATCCTGGTTACCATGGTGAGGGTAGGAACGTAGATCTTGGTTACCATGGTGAGGGTAGGACCCTAGATCCTGGTTACCATGGTGACGGTAGGAACATAGATCCTGGTTACCATGGTGAGGGTAGGAACGTAGATTCTGGTTACCATGGTGAGGGTAGGAACGTAGATCCAGGTTACCATGGTGAGGGTAGGAACGTGGATCCTGGTTACCATGGTGAGGGTAGGAACGTGGATCCTGGTTACAAGGTGACGGTAGGAATGTAGATCCTGGTTACCATGGTGACGGTAGGAACATAGATCCTGGTTACCATGGTGAGGGTAGGAACGTAGATTCTGGTTACCATGGTGACGGTAGGAACATAGATCCTGGTTACCATGGTGAGGGTAGGAATGTAGATCCGGGTTACCATGGTGAGGGAAGGAATGTAGATCCTGGTTACCATGGTGAGGGTAGGAACGTAGATCCGGGTTACTATGGTGATGGTAGGAACGTGTGTAGTGTTGAAAAGTTTGTGTTTGTCTAAAAGTCTGAGCCGTCCTTGAACGCCTCACAGCTCTTTTAATCCCAGTAAAAACATTTTAGACACAAAAACAAATGCTTTTAAATGAATCTGAACAAAGAAT
The DNA here is from genome assembly GCA_902685375.1 of Neostethus bicornis. Taxonomy (NCBI): domain Eukaryota; kingdom Metazoa; phylum Chordata; class Actinopteri; order Atheriniformes; family Phallostethidae; genus Neostethus; species Neostethus bicornis. The sequence continues at coordinate 22,205,229 of LR738559.1, read as the reverse complement.
CATCAGAACTGTTTTTCCAGCTCTGGAAGCTGGAATTAATAGATGACATTTTTCAGCACTTTTTTTATTATGTCACCATCACTCTTCTTTTTTCTCCTCACTGTGGAAATCACTGCTGCAGGACATTGTACGGATCATTTCAAAACAATTCAGTGTGACAGTCTAAAAACAAAGGAGGAAGATATTCTGTCATGTGAGTTTTCACGGCTCCTCGGGAACAAAGCCGTGTCATGTCAGCCGAGGAAACGCAGACTAAAATAGAAATGTAAAGATAAAATAAGCTGCTGTCATCGTTAAACAGAAACATGGATGCAGACTCTGTAATCCTGAGGGTTTCACAACTTCACCATGAGCGTTTTTTAAACGACAAAGAACTTATTCCAAACCTTTACAGACACAAAATAAACAGGGATTAAAAAAAACAAAGAGATGGTGGAGTCAAAACTTAATTTGGGGAACGTCTAATGATGACAGAATTTTAAAGTCTTTTATTAAAGCCTGACTTAAAAAAAAATTATTTTAACATTATTGATCCCTCATTGGAGAAATTTGTGTGCTGCGTTACACCGCAGCAGGCTGCCACGACAGCGCTAATGGTGGGAAAAACGGTGGGTTAAGATGTCTTCTCCAAGGACCCTCGACGTGAACTCAGTGGGAATCGAATACGTAAACTTCAGGTCGACGGGCAAACGCTCTAAGACTGAGACACTGTCTCCCGTTTCATGTTAAATCAACTTTTGTACGTCCAGGGAAGGATGTCTCAGTGAGTAGGGTGACCTTCCGGTAACCAGAGGGTTGCCAGTTCAATCCCCCGTCCGGAGTTCATGCCGAGGTGTTCTTCCACCATGTGAGTGGGTGAATGTGAGCTACAATGTAAAGTGCTCTGAGCACCAACACAGGTGGAAGAGTACTATATAAGTAAGGCAAGGCAAGGCAAGTTTATTTGTATAGCACAATTCATACAAAATGTAATTCAAAGTGCTTCACAAGAAAGAAAAGAAAAAGAATGCATTAAAATCACAAAACATAGAATCAAAAAGTTTAAAAAATTAAATAAATAAAATCATTAAAACAGATTAAAAATTGAGCAATTAATAAAAAGCACAGTTAAACAGAAGTGTTTTCAACCTAGATTTAAACATCGTCACAGTAGAGGCCTGTCTCACGGCCTCAGGAAGTTTGTTCCAGACTTTTGCAGCATAAAATTGAAATGCAGCTTCTCCATGTTTAGTCCTGACTCTAGGCTCCAGCAGGAGACCGGTCCCGGAGGTCCTCAGAGTTCTAGATGGTTCATAAGGTACTAACATATCACAGATGTACTTTGGTGCTAGACCATGGAGAGACTTAAACACAAGCAGAGCAGCTTTAAAGTCTATTCTCTGAGCCACAGGAAGCCAGTGCAGAGACTTTAGCACAGTTCTAATGTGATCGTATTTTCTAGTTCTTGTTAGGACTCGAGCCGCAGCATTTTGAATAAACTGCAGCTGTTTTAAAGCCTTTTTGTTCAGACCAGTGAGTAAACCGTTGCAATAATCTAACCTGCTGGAAACAAATGCATGGATAAGAACCTCTAAGTCTGTTTTAGAAACCAAACCTCTGATTTTGGCAATGTTTTTCAGGTGGTAAAAGGCTGCTGATGTAATTGATTTGATGTGACTGTTGAAGTTAAAGTCTGAGTCCATTATTACTCCCAGATTTCTAACTTGATTTGTCGGTTCCAGAGAGAGAGATTGAAGGTAACTGATGACACTTTCTCTTTGTTTCTGTGGGCCAAAGACAATGATTTCAGTTTTGTCTGAGTTTAGCTGGAGAAAGTTGTTTTGCATCCAGACTCTGATTTGCTGAACACAGTAACAGAGTGAATCCACAGGTCCATGTTCACCTGTTGTCAGTGACACATAAATCTGAGTATCATCTGCGTAACTGTGATAGGACACGTTATTACTGGCTATCAATTGCCCTAACGGCAGCATGTAGAGGTTAAACAGCAGGGGTCCAAGAATTGACCCCTGGGGAACGCCACAAGTCAAACGCATGTGATCTGACACACAATTTCCAATTTCTACAAAAAACTTGCGTCCTTCTAAATAAGATTTAAACCAACTAAGCGCAGTACCAGAAACACCAACCCAGTTCTCTAACCTCTGTAGAAGGATCCCATGATCTACAGTGTCAAACGCAGCACTCAGGTCCAACAGGATTAAAACAGAGACTTTGCCAGCGTCAGTGTTCATACGAATGTCATTTGTTACCTTGATCAGAGCTGTCTCTGTACTGTGATGAGGTCTAAAACCTGACTGGAAGACATCAAATGAGTTGTTCATTAAAATAAATTTTGTCAGTTGTTGGTAAACAACTTTCTCAAGAATTTTTCCTGTAAACGGTAAGTTTGAAATAGGCCGATAGTTTTTAAGTACTGTAGCATCAAGACTACTCTTCTTTAAGAGTGGCTTGATGACCGCAGTTTTAAAGGCACTTGGGAAGGTTCCGGTTTGAAGTGACACATTGACTATTTGAGTGATTGGTGCCAACATGCTGGTTAACACAGATTTTAGAAATCTGGTGGGTAATATATCAAGAGAGCAAGTAGATGAACTCAGACTAGTGATAATTTCTTCAACAGTTGTTTCTGTTACTGAGGTGAAGTCATTTAGCTTTAACAATCTGGATGGTGGTAAGATTGTCATTTGAACCGTGGCTTTGATTAAATTTTTGATGTTCTGAACCTTATCATTAAAAAATACAGCGAACTCATTACATTTTGAAGTCGAAACCAATTCAGCGACGATTTGAGTTGGGGGATTTGTTAATCTATTTATTGTTGCAAAAAGTACACGTGAGTTATTATTACAGTTCCCAATTATTTTAGAGAAATACATCTCTCGAGTTTTAAGTAAGATCTGATTGAAGACATGTAAGTTTTCTCTATAAATCTCGTAGTGAATCTGGAGCTTAAGTTTGCGCCATTTACGCTCAGCTTTCCTGCACTCCCGTTTTTGTGCTTTGACTGACTCATCGTTTCTTCAAGGTGCTTTCTGCTTATTTTTAACTGTTTTCACCTTCATTGGGGCGATGGCATCCAGAACATTCATAACACTAGACTGAACAGAGGTAACCAAATCGTTAACATCAAAACTCGAGAAATCTTCAAAATGAACCATTTCCATGAACTGTAAACGTGTGTTGTCATTTATGTGTCTGCTGTGAATAACTGCCGGTCCAGGCAGTGGCCTGGGAGCGACAGTGAGGTCACAGAAGACACAGAAATGATCAGATAAGGCAACGTCAGACACAATCACATTAGAAACATTAACTCCTTTAGTAATGAGGAGGTCCAGAGTGTGACCTCTGCTGTGGGTGGGATCTTTCACATGTTGAGTCAAACCAAAGGTTTCTAAAACACTGTTGAGTTCTTTAGCATTTTTGTCATTGATGTTATCAACATGAACATTAAAATCACCTGTTATGACTAAACCATCAAAATTTGTGCAAATGATTGAAAGAATTTCAGTAAAATCATCAATAAAATCTTGGCAGTGATACGGAGGCTTGTACAGAACTAGGAATAGTATGGCAGAGGATTCTTTTAGCTCAAGCTTAAATGACAAATACTCAAAAGATGGAAATGTCCCAAACGAAAGCCTCCTGGTGCTTAGGTTATCTCTAAACATTGCACAAACTCCTCCCCCTTTTTTCTTTTCTCTTATTTCAGATTCAAAATTAAAATTAGGTGGAGCTGCTTCTACTAGAACTGCATTACCTGTATTTCTATCAAGCCAAGTTTCTGTTAAAAACATAAAATCAAGATTAAAAGAAGAGATAAAATTATTAATTAAAAATGATTTGTTACATAAGGACCTGACATTGAGCACAGCATGTTTTACTTTAGCTTCAGTAGAACTAGCTGTTATATTCTTACAGGGAATTTCAATTAAACTTCTGTGTTTGGACAGTCTTCCTGTCCTATTACGATGAATTCGATTGGAGATGACTGTAGTTATAGCACCCGCAGACTGTTCTCTGTCACAGGGCCCCAGCCTGAGGTGAACTTTATCATGACTGTGTGTCCTGAGACAGCAGAGGCCCAGTGCATCCTAGCTCTGAGAAATGGTAGCTTCAGGAGCAGGTGGGGGAGGGTGAGTAGAGTCTATTTACTGCCCATCTCATGCAAAAGTGACTTTCCAGAGTTTTCTACCTTGTAAGAGTGATGTCCAGGCCTTGTATATATGTGTGTGTGTGTGTGTGTGTGTGTGTGTGTGTGTGTGTGTCTTTCTAGATTGATTTAGCCCGTTTTTCTGTGGATTTCTGGAACGCTCAGACAAAACAACCAATGAGCAGATGTCTAAAGTATGACGCATTTGACTTAGCCAGGACGGACTTCACACACGCCCCCCTCCCTCCTCACCACCCGCCCGCCCTCCTCACCCGCCTCCACTCCGGCCTTACGCCCTCACAAACTCGCTTTCAACGTCCGATATACAGGCTGGTTCGCTGCTCTGCGTCTTTTTTATTTTGTTGCTTGAAACACGCTTTTTTGATGAATCAACATGATAAAATCTTATTTCAGACGCTACCAAACCGCTACGCACGGGTTTACGCCTGCCTTCCCCCTCCCGCTCAGAGATGGGCAGAGGAATAGCGGCTCAGTGAGAGCAGAGGGCGGAGCTTGTACTTTCTCAGGACGGGCGGGGGGATGAGCGATACCCGGTCTTTCATAGTTCCGGGTCTGTGACTGCGCTCCACCAAATCAATATATTTTCATAACTATGATGTAATGCATGTTGTAAACCCCACATTTTGCGTGTGTTTGTGCAGAGGATACAATGTGAGGAGGTATTTTGCATGAGATGGACCCTTTAATTTAAAGCACCTTTCAGGTCACTCAAAGAGACAGGACATGGTCATTAATAAGACATTTATCAAAATAAAAACATCAATAAGTCACAAAAAACGGAACACAAACCAAATAAAACTCTATTAACTTTGGTTAGTATCTATATAAAAGATATGTTTCTAGTTTGTATTTGAATAATAGGAGATAATCAGACTGTAGGACGGTGGTGAGGTGTGCTGTAGGTGAGACAGAGGAGTTCAGTGTGGGGGTGGGACTGTTGCTATGGTGATGGACAGGCTGACAGACGAGGTTAGACAGGAATCCCCATGGACATTGATGTTTGCAGATGACATTGTGATCTGTTCACCTCCTATCATTCCCTTCAGGGGGCGCCACATCAAGTCAGTTTCTTCCATCTAACCCTATCTCCTGCATCCTCTTCAGTCACACCAACTATCTTCATGTCTTCCTTCACTGTATCCATGAACCTCCTCTTTGGTCTTCCTCTAGTCCTCTTTCCTGGTGGTTCTAAACCCAGCATCCTTCTTCTGATATACTTTCTCTCTCTCCTCTGCACATGTCCAAACCATCTCAGTCTGACCTCTCTGACTTTAAAACCTCTAACATGTGCTGTTCCTCTGATCCTGTCCATCCTGGTAACATGTTTATCTAAAAACGCTATCAAATCAGTTTTAATCTGCCACCAAGGTGCCATCCACCCTCTTTAATGTCTTCAATCTGAAATATCTTCATTCATTGTTTGGTTTTCATTCTCTCTCCGTCCCCCGGGTTCCTTCAAAGCAGAATTTACTGGTAAAATGTCTCTCCAGAGGATGGTTGAGCAGAGCCGTACGGCCAGAGGTGATTCACTCTGCCAGATTGCTCTCCTCTTCAAACATTCGTTTTGGGGTTTGCTTGTTTTTAAGTGTCTCCGTACATTAACACGCACTCAGCACTGCACGCTCGGCTGGAGAAGAACGTCTATGAGTGGCTTTAAAAGGACATGCAGGCGAAGCAGTTTGTGTTTGATGAGCTTTGCGAGGCTCATTTTCATACTTTCCTTCTCAAAGCGAAACAAGGCCCTCCCGCTAAACCCTGAACAGATTTTCTTCCATGCAGCCATTACAGAAAACCCAAGCTCAGCCACTAATGACTCAGGATACCAGCTTCCTTTCATAGTGATTATGCCTTTGGATCGGCCACCCATTGATGAGTCAGGGCCTCCTCTGTACTCCTGAATGAAGCGTTGCATCATCAGTGGGCAGGTAAATGTCTACCAGATGGCTGCTGAGGGAGGATGTTGCACATTAGCAGTAGCGGTATGAGGGCAGACATTTTAAAATGCTTGGGAAACAGGATTGGTTCCAGATTGGGTTCGACCAATCAGAGAGATTGCTTTGTATACATTTCAAAACAGAGCATTTTTAAATCCAACCGAGCAGGAAAACATAGTTTTTTCTTTGCTTATTTAAAGAAATGTAAAAAATTTAGTGTAAATAAAGACCGATTCAGACATGATGACATCATCAAAGTACTAGTTTAATCCATCAGGCTTTTTTTTTGCTCTCCATGGAAGCAGTCTGAACATGACCCGAGATACTGAAACTCCTCCACTTGGGCAGGACCCTGTCCCTGAGCCACACGGGGCTCTCCACCCTTTTCCGGTGAAGACCAAATGGTTTTGTATTTGGAGGCGGGGATTCAGATCACGACCAATTCATATCGGTCCAGTGAGAGTTGGCGATCCCGGCCTGACTAAGCCCACAGAACAAGATCATCTGTTCCATGGGATACAAACCGAAGGTACAAGATCACGGATCCAAGCGGCTGAAATGGCTGGGCTCTCACTCAGAGATAGAGGGAGGAGCTCTGTCATCCAGGAGGAGCTCAGAGTAGAGACGTTTTGTTATTTAACCAGTCATTTCTTTCTGGTGGGGACCGGACGTGTATGTAATGCACCCAAACAGTCATTTTCATCCAGAAAACAGAACGTAAAAACAAACTTTCCCTGAGTAAACTTTCTAAAGACTGTCTTTAAATTCTCAATCTTTGGAATCGTTACCAACACGGACCGTACGGCACGGTTGATCTCCTTTGTACACCGCCTCATGGCCCTGGTACTCAGCTTATGCCTCTGGCTCTGTGTTCTATGAGACTGGATTACCAGGGGTGAATCCAGGATTTTCTAAAAGGGGGTGGTCATGAGGTCATAGACAAAACAATACAGTATAGATGGGTCTGTGGCATCCCCTCCAGAACATTTTGAAAAATAAGTGATTTTTCTGCATTTTGGTGCATATTTTGCCCAAAGTTTAAAATAATTAAAGTACTAAGAACCCTTGTTTTTTCTTTGTGGACCAAAAATGGGGGCGTGCGTCCATACACCGCCCCCTGGATCCGCTCTCGATTACTCTGCGATGAACTGACCAGGTGCACCAACATCCTGACCCTGAATGACAAGAAGACAAGAAGGTTGGCGTTCGAGTCTCAGACTGGAGGCGAGGCTTGAAAACACTGATCTTTCTGTGTGGAGTTTGTATGTTCTCCCAATGTACTATATGTGTGTTTTCTCTTGATTCCTCCAAAAACATACATGTAAGGTTGATTGGCTGCTGTGAAATCACCCCTAGGAATGAGTGTGTGTGGATGTGTATCCTGCCTCTCACCTGAACTCAGCTGGGATAGGCTCCGGGACCCTCATTGACCCCATTAGGAATAAGTGGTTCAGAAGATGAAACAAATTCTTGGTTTAAAAATAGTTTTTCATAAGTTTTTTAAGCAGCAGAGGCGATAAAACGTGATGCTCAATCATCTCGTTGTGAATAACCAGCGTGTTTTGAACATGCCCGTGAGCCAGCGGTGGATAATCAGATCAGTAAAATGAGTTATGGATAGTGTATTTATAGAAGACATGACGGTGAGCATCGTTACTGCTCATCTCCTCAGACAGCTGCGTTCATGTGAGTGGTCCCACTCTCCCTCTCACAGGTGGGATTCCTCCAACTGAAAAGTTTACTTTGTAGAAATAATCTGTGGCTGAAATAACAAATCAAAGATGTGACAGATTGAGTGCTTTAGTGATGTTTGACGGTCCTGGATTTACCCACCGCCCTCATACATCACCAGAATGTAAAATTGAAAGTCCACCCATCATACGACTCATTCCAACAAATCAACCTTATTTTGACTCCTCGTCCTGAATGCTGTTTCGTCTCCGGCGCCGGAGACAAAGCGGCACATTGTTGAGATACCTGAGTAATCGTGAGAGTCTCTGGCGCCTCTTGCCTTTTGACCCTGCTTGTTTTATCCTCCCCCAGCTCATCCGGAGTGTGGCCTGAGAGCGGTACAGTGAGTCTGAGCTGAGAAGCACGACCTAATGACTCTGTAAAAGAATTCCTTTCTTTACATGGAAAACCTCCCGTAGTTCTGGGACACGTCGCACCGATGCCATGACGGGTTCATACCTAATTACCTTTTCTATTTATTATTCCTCCGTCCATAGAATGTTGAGGAGGCATCACGTACTCGGGCTGTCCGTGCGTCTGTGTACAACAGGCATGTGAGGTTCAACAGCTTGGCATTCATTTTTTTTTCTTCTTTCTGTCTTTACAAAATGTCTAAAAAAAACTGCTTGAATTTTTCACATGTACTTTTCAAGGCTGTGCCCCGTATTAATCAGATCCATGGCAGCTCTGTGGCTATGACTCATTAGTGAGGAACATTTTCAATTCTACAGAAGGGAAACTGTGGAGCTCTCACCATCCAGATTTTTTATTTATTACACACTATGGTCCATATATCGTAGAAACATGTCTCCTGCTAACCAATTCAAACCAAGAGGGGATGAAAAATGAAGCAAATGAGCAACATTTCCAACTGGTTTAAAAATGAAAGAACGTTCTTCAAATACAAAAATCTTATTTTATGATTTTCCGTCGCATTCCACAACAAACCGTCTGCGGGACGGGAACAGGCCACACCCTGCATTCTAAGAAATGCAAATCAAACAATTCAATCAACTTTAAAATCTAAGAAGCAGAATCAGTGACTTTTTAAGCCTCCGCCCACAAAATGAGAACTAAACCACCCTGATTACCCAGTACCGACTACAGATGAACTGATAAGGTTTACGGGTCGTGTGTCTAAAAGTAAACACCATGAAAGTTGTGATCATAAATTTCTATGAATGCAATGTCTCTCCAATCATTGAAGGTGTTTAAATCAAACTGCTTGTATTTACTCAGTACCAAATATCCGTGTATCTGGATTAAAAATGTTATTAGTTACCTTACAAATGACTTCTTTTACTCTAAGTAACTGACTTAGTAACTAACGCACAATAATCCACAAGTAATTAGTTTCACCGGTGACAGATTGACGACCTGTTTGGGGTGTACCCTGGCTTTTCTCACCCTGGCTGCATCCTTCAGCTAACCTGGGAGGATCCTGAGGTACGTATAACCTGTCCAGCTGTGAGACATAGTCGCCTCAGCGAGTCCAGGACCTACCCCGGGGGTCTCCTCTGGGTGGGACGAGCCTGAAACACCACTCACTAGCGAGGCGTTTGGGAGGCATCCTTACCGGATGCCTGAGCCACCCTATCTGGCTTCTTTCGACCCAGAAGAGCAATGGCTCTACTCCAAGTGCCCCCAGCATGGCATAACTCCCAACTCTATCTCTGAGAGAGAGTCCTGCCACCCTAGAGAGGAAGCTCATTTTGGGCACTTGGATTCAGGACCTTGTTCTTTCGGTTACTATCCACACTGGCTACCATGGTGAGGGTAGGAACGTATATCCTGGTTACTATGGTGAGGGTGGGAACGTAGATCCTGGTTACAATGGTGATGGTAGGAATGTAGATCCTGGTTATCATGGTGAGGATAGGAACATAGATCCTGGTTACCATGGTGAGGGTAGGAACAACGATCCTGGTTACCATGGTGAGGATAGAAACCTAGATCCTGGTTACCATGGTGAGGATAGGAACCTAGATCCTGGTTACCATGGTGAGGATAGGAACCTAGATCCTGGTTACCATGGTGAGGATAGGAACCTAGATCCTGGTTACCATGGTAAAGGTAGGAACATAGATCCTGGTTACCATGGTGAGGGTAGGAACGTAGATCCTGGTTATCATGGTGAGGATAGGAACATAGATCCTGGTTACCATGGTGAGGGTAGGAACAACGATCCTGGTTACCATGGTGAGGATAGAAACCTAGATCCTGGTTACCATGGTGAGGATAGGAACCTAGATCCTGGTTACCATGGTGAGGGTAGGAACGTAGATCCTGGTTACCATGGTGAGGGTGGGATTGTAGATCCTGGTTACCATGGTGAGGGTAGGAACGTAGATCCTGGTTACCATGGTGAGGGTAGGAACGTAGATCCTGGTTATCATGGTGAGGCTAGGAACATAGATCCTGTTACCATGGTGAGGGTAGGAACGTAGATCCTGGTTACCATGGTGAGGGTAGGAACGTAGATCCTGGTTACCATGGTGAGGGTAGGAATGTAGATCCTGGTTACCATGGTGAGGAGGAGGTCATAAATTCTTGTAAACACAAGATTTGCCCATAAGGGTTGATTTTGGAAGATTTTTTGACACCTTGGCGTTGACTTGTTCTTGTTTTCGTTAAGTACAGATTGACTCACAATAAATGCTCTGTAGGGCGTCTCACACACACACACACACACACACACACACACACACACACACACACACACACACACACACACACACACACACACACACACACACACACACACACACACACACACACACACACACACACACACAGAGTTCTACTGAGATACACAAAGTGATCTCATTAAAGAATGAAGGAGTCTCCAGTCTTCTGTCTTTTCAACGAGAGAACATTAAGACATTTCCTGGATCGCTGCTACTTTTTCTTGGAAACTTTATTAGAAACTCGTCATAAATCCATCCGAGCGTCTTCTTCATCCAGACAGAGTTAAACTATGAAGAAAACAAGATGTCAACCCGCTCAAAGAAGAATCGATTGGTTTATATCACTTTACCTGCATGGTGAAAAGTGACCAAAACTCACCACTATTTAAGATTATCTGTAAGATGGCGGCTCAGCTTCGGTTATTGATAAGTCATTACCACACATGTCTCCTGTTAAGCGAACAGCCTGTTCCTTTTTAATAGAAAATGACAGTCGTGTACGTCCGTCTGATTGATCAGCACATGCAATTACTGTCTGAGGAGCATGAAAAACATCTCGCCGGCTGCTCCGCCTGACATTTTAATCTACTCCCAGATTAATGGGACACTAGTAGAGTGGAGAATATTCCACTATTGATTTTTTTTCCTGATGAATCAAACATCTCCGTTTCGGTGGCAGCTTGAGCAATTATCCGCTCCCTCGTTCCGGGTGAGTGAGAGAAAAAGAAGAAGCTGTAACGGGAGAGAGTGATTATAAATGGAGGAAAACACCATGATTTTTTTTTTTTGCTCCAGAATTTGGAGGTGTGATTTTGTGCTCACCAAGCAGGACGGCTAAACAAGAGATACATGGTAAAAAAATTAAATAATTCAAAACATTTTCACAGTTAAAGATAAACAAACCAAACATCCTGGTTACCATGGTGAGGGTAGGAACGTAGATCGCGGTTACCTTGGTGAGGGTAGGAACGTAGATCCTGGTTACCATGGTGAGGGTAGGAACGTAGATCCCGGTTACCTTGGTGAGGGTAGGAACGTAGATCCTGGTTACCATGGTGAGGGTAGGAATGTAGATCCTGGTTACCATGGTGAGGGTAGGAATGTAGATCCTGGTTTCTATGGTCAGGGTAGGAACGTAGATCTTGGTTACCATGGTGACGATAGGAATGTAGATCCTGGTTTCTATGGTGAGGGTACGAACGGAGATCCTGGTTACCATGGTGAGGGTAGAAACATAGATCCTGGTTACCATGGTGAGGGTACGAACGGAGATCCTGGTTACCATGGTGAGGGTAGAAACATAGATCCTGGTTACCATGGTGAGGGTAGGAATGTAGATCCTGGTTTCTATGGTGAGGGTAGAAACATAGATCCTGGTTACCATGGTGAGGGTAGGAACATAGATCCTGGTTACCATGGTGAGGGTAGGAACATAGATCCTGGTTACCACGGTGAGGGAGCTCCTATGGAGGGCAGCAGGTCCGTGTAGTGTTTCAACATTTTTTTTGGATTTTTTTTTTATTCATACTATAGTTTGTAGAGCTGATCTCCTTCATCAGCACCTTCATGTGGAGTCTTCATGGACGTGTGGAGATGTTCAGAAGGAATGAAGACAGGATCTTCTGAGTGACATCATCAGTGACATCATCAGTGTTTCCTGTCTGAACATACCCGGCTTCACTATGGAACTAAAGATGGTGGACTGCTGGTGTTGTTCCACCACAGTGAAGGATCAACACGTGGAGCTTTTAAGAGATAGTTTAAGATCTCATTAGGATTCACTGGAGCTGAAAAACATTGTTGCCATGTTGTTGTCGTGTGTTCCACCAAGCAGGTGTTCCAGTTCTACCCTACCAAATTCAGCATCACCTAGTAGCTCTTCTGAAGCAGTTTGGAGCTCTCTCTCGTACTGCTTGGAGCTACCAGACGCATAAATTTGTCCAGTAGGGGATTAAAAACGTATCTGAAAATCAACAGATCTTCTTCAAAGGCCTTTAAAGCTGGTTTTGCTATTTTTTTCTGCACAAAGAGAAGAAAATTAATATTTTACTTCAATCAATCAGATTTTTAACATGTTTCCGGGGTCTTATCACTGACCCAGTGACATCACAGTTTTCAGACCTTCTGATTGGGCATCCATAGAGTTTTACCAACTAGATATAAAATACACAATCCGTCACAAATCTTCTTCTTTGTCCTTTAGGTAACAAGTCATTTCAGGGATTATTATTCACTCCTTCTACTTAAGGCGTTAGATTTGCAGCTCGTTGCATCTGTGACTATGAAAACAAACAAGTGTGTGTCTCTGCACAGAAATAGTTTGCCTTTACAAACAGTGGACGGGACCCGACTGTTGGCTTTCTATCTGTCCAGATGCCCCCCGCCCCCTTCCATTTTACTTTGTGGCTGAGGGGAACCCTAAATTTAACCCGAGGTGTCCACAAAGAGAAAGAGAGAATAAAGAAATGTTCTTCAGTCCTGCTGATTTACTGCTCCACTTTAATTAGGTTGTAAAATCAAATCCAGAGTTGTTACAGGAATGCCAGAGTGTGATTCCAGGTCGTGTTTACACCAGCAGGCTCAAGGACGGAGGGAGAGGGTGAGATAGGAGAGGAGGGGGAGGAGGGGGAGGTGAAGAGGAAAAGAAAAAACATAATAAGTTCATAGAAGAAAGATGGAAAGAAAAGTGGGAAAAAGTTCTGAGTCGACGGAATTCAGATTAAAACACTCTGACTCATTTCAGCTCAACTTAATGAAGCACACACACACACACACACACACACACACACACACACACACACACACACACACACACACACACACACACACACACACACACACACACACACACACACACACACTCACACACAGAAGAGAAAAAGAAGGTGGAAGATTTTACGTATCTAGGATCAACAGTCCAGAGCAATGGAGAGTGTGGAAAAGAGGTGAAGAAGCGTGTGCAGGCAGGCTGGAACAGGTGGAGGAAAGTATCAGGTGTGATGTGTGACAGAAGAGTTTCAGATAAAATGAAAGGAAAAGTGTTTAAAACTGTGGCGAGAGCGGCCATGCTGATTGGTCTAGAGACAGTGTGGTGAGAGCGGCCATGCTGATTGGTCTAGAGACAGTGTGGTGAGAGCGGCCATGCTGATTGGTCTAGAGACAGTGTGGTGAGAGCGGCCATGCTGATTGGTCTAGAGACAGTGTGGTGAGAGCGGCCGTGCTGATTGGTCTAGAGACAGTGTGGTGAGAGCGGCCGTGCTGATTGGTCTAGAGACAGTGTGGTGAGAGCGGCCGTGCTGATTGGTCTAGAGACAGTGTGGTGAGAGCGGCCGTGCTGATTGGTCTAGAGAAAGTGTGGTGAGAGCGGCCGTGCTGATTGGTCTAGAGACAGTGTGGTGAGAGCGGCCATGCTGATTGGTCTAGAGACAGTGTGGTGAGAGCGGCCGTGCTGATTGGTCTAGAGACAGTGTGGTGAGAGCGGCCGTGCTGATTGGTCTAGAGACAGTGTGGTGAGAGCGGCCGTGCTGATTGGTCTAGAGACAGTGTGGTGAGAGCGGCCGTGCTGATTGGTCTAGAGACAGTGTGGTGAGAGCGGCCGTGCTGATTGGTCTAGAGACAGTTTGGTGAGAGCGGCCATGCTGATTGGTCTAGAGACAGTGTGGTGAGAGCGGCCATTCTGATTGGTCTAGAGTACAGTGTGGTGAGAGCGGCCATGCTGATTGGTCTAGAGACAGTGTGGTGAGAGCGGCCATGCTGATTGGTCTAGAGACAGTGTGGTGAGAGCGGCCGTGCTGATTGGTCTAGAGACAGTGTGGTGAGAGCGGCCATGCTGATTGGTCTAGAGACAGTGTGGTGAGAGTGGCCGTGCTGATTGGTCTAGAGACAGTGTGGTGAGAGCGGCCGTGCTGATTGGTCTAGAGACAGTGTGGTGAGAGCGGCCGTGCTGATTGGTCTAGAGACAGTGTGGTGAGAGCGGCCATGCTGATTGGTCTAGAGACAGTGTGGTGAGAGTGGCCGTGCTGATTGGTCTAGAGACAGTGTGGTGAGAGCGGCCGTGCTGATTGGTCTAGAGAAAGTGTGGTGAGAGCGGCCATGCTGATTGGTCTAGAGACAGTGTGGTGAGAGCAGCCATGCTGATTGGTCCAGAGACAGTGTGGTGAGAGCGGCCGTGCTGATTGGTCCAGAGACAGTGTGGTGAGAGCGGCCATGCTGATTGGTCTAGAGACAGTGTCACTGAAGCAAAAACAGGAAACAGAGATGTTTGTAGCAGAGATGAAGATGCTGAGGATCTCTCTGGGAGTGACCAGGATGGACAGGATCAGAGGAACAGCACATGTTAGAGGTTTTAAAGTCAGAGAGGTCAGACTGAGATGGTTTGGACATGTGCAGAGGAGAGAGAGCGAATACATCGGAAGAATTTCTATCAAGTCTTTTTTTTTTTTTTTTTGGTAATTTTTACCTTGTTTTTACATAAAGTGGGAAAAATTTTAATTAAAATTGGAAATTGGCTTTTGTGTAAAAACAGCCCTCCCAACCCATATGTTTACACATAAACACACAGACATACAGAACTATGTCTGTATGGGACGAGATACTCAGAGCGGAGGCGATAGCTCAGTGGTAGAATGTTCACCTTTGAATCAGAATTGAATAGAATATACTTTATTAACCACTGAAGGTAAATAAACACCTCGATGCCCCCTTACCCCTATCCACCAGCATCCCAGTCCGGTCACACCGTGTCCAACCTGGCAACCCAAAAGCTGGAGTCTGGAATGGATCCACAAAGCCAGGCCGCAGTGAAGAACACCAAACTGGTCTCTCTGTATTTCACTGGGTCCCAGTGAGCGCCTCCAGTTCTTCAAGTGAGCAACCGGACGTTTCCATGGAAACCGAAAAAAATCACAGGGCTCGAAGTACCTCCTCTTGATCGTTTCCTTCTCCTCAGCTCCATTAGGACCAAGTCAACTCCTCCAGGGCACGACGGATGTGGCTCCGAGAGCCAGCAGCTGGTCGTGCATGTCAACAGAATGACTCCATAATCATTTAACTGTTGGGAGCTAGCCGGACGATTTCTGAAAAATCAGCTCTCCGACAGAATCAGAAGTTCACCGGGTTGAATCCCACTGAACTCATGTCTAGGTCTCCTTGGGGAAGACACCTAACCCCCCGTTTCTCCCACCGTTGGCGCCGTCCTGGCAGCCTGCTGCGGTGTAATGCAGCACACTTATTTTCCGTTGAGAGATGAATAAAGTGTGTAAAAAAAAAACAAAAAAAACTCAGTTACAATGTCAGCCATGTGGAATTTTAAAGGAGCGATTTCAAGCTGTGTGAGTCTTTGACACATACACACACACACACACACACACACACACACTACACACTGAGTGACTGTGTCGGCCATGTTGAACTCCTATAAAACAGGCAGGTTTGCAGTTTTGTGAGTTTTTAACACACGGTGCATTTTTTCCACCGGATCTCTCTCTCTCTCTCGCTCCAAGCTGCTCAGACGCTCCAAGCCGGGGGGATTTTAGGATTTTTATTGGCGGCAGGAGACTAATTTGCACATGATTAAGAAAACACACATTGTAAAGTGTGTCTGTGACACAGGAGATTAAGGGAGGGAGTCCAGGCATGGGAAAGGTTGTCTGTGGAAACAGATGAGAAAGCTTTCATTATCACACTCGAGTCACACAGAAAGCGCCATCACTATTTAGGATTTACGTCTGGTTTATTTTAACGTCCAGAGACAGATTAAGGTCAATATTTATTCTGGTCTGATCACATAATCATTAAAACGCTGTTAGACAGAAGACGGGAGTTTAAAGGGAACGGACTCATCGTGTTCTCATCTTCACGTGACCACCTGGCCTCGCATTCTCAGGCTTTTTAACGGACTCAGATTATCAGCATTTACAAGAACCATCTTATTTACTCCTGAAATGTTCTAAAACACCGAGATGCTCAATAACCATCTACCATCCCGCCTCCTTCAGGATGAAGCCCATCTGAGCCAATGTTTACATAACAGTCTGCTGAATGGGCAGCACGGTGGCACAGTGGGTAGCACAGTGGCCTCACAGCAAGAAGGTCATGGGTTTGAGTCCTGGGTGGGGACGAGGCTTGGAACACGGTCATTTCTGTGTGGAGTTTGCATGTTCTCTCCATGTTTGCATGGGTTTCTTCCGGGTACTCCGGTTTCCTCCCACCCTCCAAATGCTAGGTTGATTGGCTGGTGCCAAATTGCCCCTAGGAATGAGTGTGTGTGTGACTGGCGACGTGTTTGGGGTATAGCCTGCCTTGAATCAGCCGGGATGGGCTTTTGCGGCCCTGCAACCCCGTGAGGGGTGGATGGATCAAAAGGTGACTGACTCACAGTCTGCTTATCCCGGGGGAGGGATCTGTCCTTCATGTGGATCCGCATCCGGTTTAGTCTTTTCCCTCCCTGTGCTGTTTGTTTTTTTAGTTTTTCCTCTCCGAGATTGACTGTTGAAAGCAGGGATGGGAAAACTATGGGCCACTGGCCACACACGGCCCGTTAAGCGTTTTAATCCGGCTCAAAAAAATTAGATAAATAAACCACAAAATGTTTTATTTCCCCTGCAATTTTGATGTTTCCTCACTCTAGAAACAACAACAATACTGCTCCCATTAAAACGTGTATGTGTTTCGTGAAGCCCTCGTTGTCAAAATAGATTGTCAAGAGATTTCAGACCTGTATTTTAAAGCTAGCGCGCTAGATGCATGTTTTTTCAGGACTACGGCGCCTGACTTTAACGTTAGCACGTGAAGATTACGCGCGTCTGCCGGCCCCAATGGCTTTCCATATGTATCGCGCTTGTTTACCAAAGCATGGCATCCATCTGCTCCTGTTCCATCAAATGTTAGAACCCAATGTGGCCTGCGAGTCAAAAAGTTTGCCCACCCTGGACTAGAGGCAGGAAGGTGCGGAAACTGTTTAGTTAGCTTTTAGCTGTGTATTTGTTTTTATATTTGTTTTGTTCTTTGGTTGTTTTTGATGCCTAAAGAAACACTAGATTAACACATTTCTGGTCCAAGGGGGTGTTGGCCTAGTGGTGGAGATACCTTATTTCAACTGGATGAACCTGGTTTGATTCCTGCTAGGCCCAAGCCATCCCTGGGATCACAGAAAAGATGGAAAATAAGAACCCATAAAACACATTTCCATCCACCCTCCTCCCGGGATTAGACTTTTTTTAAATTATTTTTTTACGTTCTTATTGCGGGCTAAACGATGGTGCACTGGTTAGCAGTGTGGCTTCACAGTAAGAAGGTTTGGGGTTTCAAGTCCCAGAGTGGGGGTACACTGGAATACACATTGGAACACATTGGAACACTGGCCCTTCTGTGTGGAGTTCGTATGTTCTACCCATGCAGTGACGTTTTTCTCCAGGTACTTCGGTTTTCCTCACTGCTGCCTAAACATGCATGGGAATTTGATTGGCTGCTATGAAATTTCCCCTAGGAGTGAGTGTGTGGCCCCGCAACAGACTAGCAACTTTTTCAGGGTGTAACCTGCCTCTTGCTGGAAAGCAGGCGGAATAGTCTCTGGCACTATCTGCGACCTTGTTAGGGGTAACCGGTTCAGAAGATGAAACGTCTTTTTCACCAGCTGTACATTAAAAAGTAAAGAAATGGGGGCCAGGGTGTGTTGGCCTAGTGGCAGAGTTGCCGTCTTTCGATCGGGAGAACCTGGTTCGATTCTCTCTGGGGTTGTTCACAGTCAGACACAATAAAAATAAAACACACACAAAAAAAAGTGGACAGTAGATAATGGAAAATGAACCTCAACTGACCTCCAAGAGATGTCTGCGGTGCTTTTAAACAAGAAAAGTGTTCCCATGCGGCCTCGTGTGTGTTAGATAGAGAGTAACTAGTCTAATCTAGAGTACACCACTAATCCTAACATTATTAAAAGAAGCAGAAGATCTGAAGCTAAAAGTTCAACACTGTCGCTTTGCTCCGAAAGCAGAGCAGCTGGTGCAGCTCCAAAGTTACCCCGTAAGCCTGAGCTGACACCGAGGTTTGGTGATGAGCTGCAAAACAGTTTACATTAGAAACACGATGTCTCATTTACCATGATAAGCTGGGTTCACAGGTCTCCGTGTGGGGCTCAGCCTCCCTTTGCTGTCAGCACAAAGCTGGAGAAAATGGAACAGGAAGACGGAGCATCGAATTAGCTATGCAAATCCCACAAACTGGCAGATTGACTCCTGAAATGAAATTGGTCCTTTGGCTTTTTCCAGCTTCTCTTTTTAATCACAGTCAATGTGACCCGCTAAAGCGGCTGTGGCTTTAAACAGTGAAAAGAGGAAATTGAGTGGTTTCTTGGAAGAATCGGTGTGTTTCTGTTCGATTGTGAGTCCCAGAGAACAGTCATCCATACACAGCGAGCGTCTTTGTTCACACAGAAAGCCTGCAGAGAGCACCGAGGTTTCATTAGATTTCTCTTCATTCCTGAGAGGCTGCTAAACAGACGTTTCAAACCGTTCCTGCTCGCTTCTGCTCAGGTTTGAAGGTATGAGACAATGACTGGATGGTTTTCAGGTTTCCACATTAAAGCGAAGCGGGGGATGGAGGTTCATGTTAAATCAACATGGGAGGTTTTTACCATGTTTAAGTGTGTTTTTTTCACACCCATAACATACGTGTTACTGTCATGTAGGGCTACGATAATCAATTTTTCAGTGATCGGTTAGTCAGTTCTTTTGTTTGATTAATGAATCCAATAAGGCATAATTTATACACCTTTTTAATCTGTATTTGATGATAAAACGATTAGTTCCGTCATCTTCCGCTTTTTCCGGGGCCTCCGTTTACTATCTGCAGTAAACAGATAGTACTGCAGTACATAGGAAGGAAGCTATGCTCCTTGCTCCCAATCATGTTATAGCTTTAGTAACATTGGCTTGTGTTCTACATCATTTGGTTGTGATGCTGAATTTTGGAGCAACAGATTATTTCTTTACGTTAACCTCCTTACACTAAACCACATTATTTCCATCCCTCGCTGGGACGTTCGAACAGCAAACCTGGAGAAATCACAACATGCAGCACCCAGAATTCCACAAATGCGTTTCGGGAGGCTAAGGACTATGTTTCTGTCACGATGTGGGTGCAGAAGGAGGAGGAGATCATACATTATTTGACTTTGTGTTACGGAAAGGCTGTTTGCGGAAATTTTCTTTAGTATGTCTGAAAAGTCCATCTTGAAAATGGCCTTGCAAGTACATCTGCAACCAAATCTGCGTTTACCCCTCCTTCTGTAGATTTTTCAGATTTTTCTGCTAAAGATCCTGGATCTGGCTGTGGTGAAGGTTTGTTGACATGCAAAGCGTTGCTTCTGCAAACGTCAAGTGAGTGTCCAATCACAAGACTCATACATGTCACGTTTTACGTAAGGCCTTCTAGCTGGCCTTCCTGTCACCAACTGATGATCTGATTGGCTGTCAGAAACTACACGTGCCCATTCACTTGCAGTCCGCAGATGCCCGCACTGGTGATTCCGAAGGCCTTGGGCAGATTTCATTCAGCCTGGCAACACCAGTTAGCTGAATTCTGATTGGATAAAAACTTTAACCTAACACTACAACACTGGAAGCTATACAACCGAATGGATAAAATATGACATGAAGAAAACAGAATATGGAGAATAATTATATATAATTATATTTAATAAAAATACATTTAAAATTAAATTGACTTTTATTATAATTATGATAATGATGTCTGGTTAAGTTAGGCCAGCAAAGAAGGCCTTGCTGGCTCTCACAGCCTGCCCCTGCAGGAAGACCTAGCTGGAAGGGGTGATGACCCGACAATGAAGGCAAGGCAGATTGCCTTTAAACAGGCTGCAGGTCAGTCAACATCAGGTGTCCCGAGTCAGAGCTCACTCTGGTAGTAGACAAGGGAACCATGATAGTTTCTACTTTCAGTCCGAACGGAGCGAAAACCCCTTGAAATATAAGGTTATTTTTATATTCTCTAACATCACATATCACAGTATGTATCTGAGCTGGTGTGTGGAGCAGAAGTGAAATCCTGAATCTATAACTTTAACTTCAGATTTGCTCTTTGCAAAGAAACCCCCTCAGCTCTGACATGAACCAGGGGGCGACTGTGGTGAGCTGTCAGGTTCTACAAGGACCAGGGATTAGAAGTGAAGCTTTTAACAAGCTAAAATGTGGCGTACGTTAATAAAAACTGGCCAAAAACCTTGAGCCGTAACGCTTATGGTGCTGTCCGAGAAACAAGCGTCACATTGTAATAAAGCAAGGTTTAAATCTGGGGGGTTTTAAAGAGCACGTTGTTGCCTTCTAATAAAAGTTTGGACATAAATGTACCAGTGTGCGTCCTAACGCCCCTGATCATAGGTTAACAAAGTAGGTACTCATTTAGTATGCCAGGGATTAACTGGCATGTTGAGTGTCTGCATCATCCTCATATGTGACTTGTAATCATGTCCACCAGAGAGATGGAGAGAGCAGAGGAGCGGGGAGACATTGATAAGTTAGAGCTGTGGGGCTTCGTTGAAAACCCTCCAGTTTGTTTGGGGAAGCTGACATCTCTAAAAGTTGCCTTTTGGAGACGTTCCATCTGTCTGCACCACCGCACAGCCGTCACAGTAATAAAGATGGATTTAAGCGTAATGTGAGTTGTTACATGCTGAGGGTAGAATGTGAGCCAGACCACGGTGCCCAATGACAAATACCCCAAACCAAACCTTGCTGTACCAGACCTCCTAAAAGCAAAACGGTCTGTAATGCCAGCAGAACATGCTGAAACGGTTTGATGATTTTATTGGAGAACAAACTTAAATGGATGAAAACGCGAAAAAAAAATCAGATGGAGACCAAATTGGAAAAGAGATCTTTTCGTAAGTTGGTGATGGATGTTGTTTTGTCTCTCTGTTCCGTCGTGAGGTCCAGGTCCCGGGGCAACATCCTCAGACGGGAAGCCCAGGCTTCGTTCACCCCGGCTGCATCCCGAGTAGTTCCGCAACCAGCTGTAAGACAAAGTCTCTCCAGCAGGTCCGGGGGCTGCCTCTTGGTCTGCTCCCAGACACCTCACCAGCGAGGGACTCGGGGAGGAATCCTGACCAGATGCTTGAACCACCCCATATGGCTTCTCTCGACCTGGAAAAGGAGCGGCTCGACATCAAGCTTCTCCCACATGGTAGACCTCCTGACCCGATCGCTGAGTGAGAGCCCAGCCACCCTTCGGAGGAAGCTCATTTCGGCCACTCGTATACGCAATCTCGATCTTTCGGTCACTACTCACAGCTGGTTACCATGGTGAGGGTAGGAACGTAGATCCTGGTTACCATGGTGAGGGTAGGAACCTAGATCCTGATTACCATGGTGAGAGTAGGAATGTAGATCCTGGTTACCATGGTGAGGGTAGGAATGTAGATCCTGGTTACCATGGTGAGGGTAGGAACGTAGATCCTGGTTACCATGGGGAGGGTGGGATCGTAGATCCTGGTTACCATGGTGAGGGTAGGAATGTAGATCCTTGTTACCATGGTGAGGGTAGGAATGTAGATCCTTGTTACCATGGTGAGGGTAGGAATGTAGATCCTGGTTACCATGGTGAGGGTAGGAATGTAGATCCTGGTTACCATGGTGAGGGTGGGATCGTAGATCCTGGTTACCATGGTGAGGGTAGGAATGTAGATCCTTGTTACCATGGTGAGGGTAGGAATGTAGATCCTTGTTACCATGATGAGGGTAGGAATGTAGATCCTGGTTACCATGGTGAGGGTAGGATTGTAGATCCTGGTTACCATGGTGAGGGTAGGAATGTAGATCCTGGTTACCATGGTGAGGGTAGGAACGTAGATCATCTTGTAAATCGAGAGCTTTGCTTTTTGGTTCAGCTCTTATTTACCACGACGGATCCATGCAACCTCCTAGTTATTACTGACGCCGCACCGATCCATCTGTTGATCACCCGCTCCATCCTTCCCCCACTCGTGAAAAAGACCCAAGATACCTAAACTCCTCCGCTTGGGGCAGAATCCTGTCCCTGACCTGCTGGGGGTATCCCATCCTTTTCCGGTCGAGGACCATCGTCTCAGATTTGGAGGCGCTAATTCCCATCCCGGCCGCTTCACACTCAGCAGCAAATTGATCCAGTGAGAGCTGGAGATCACGGTCCGATGAAGCCAACACTCCATAAAGGTGACGAACAGAATCGGAGACAAAGTGAGAGACTTCTTCAGTTTAAAAGGTGACCGTGCAAAGCTAGAACTGAGCGGGCAAACAATGTGGTCACAATTAGCTCCTCTGTTTCTGAGTTATAGCTAAGTCCCAAAAAGTCGCATTATTAAAGCAAAGTCATCATAAAACCAAGCGTTTGATCTTCAGTATACATTACATGATGTCACTGATGGGATGGAGGGGGGGAAGAAGTAGGGCAGTGATCGAAACCAGTCTCGTCGTTAGAGGAAAATATTTGCCAGATAAATTCTTCATGTGACTGGAACCATCGGATGAACAGACAAGCAAAAAACCCAAAGCATCCAGACCTGTGGGGTGAAGAGGGTAATTTGTTTCTAAAAGCATTCAGACGTGTCAGAAAGATTAAAGTTGTCAGTTCCATAAAACATATCTTCAATTTGGCCAGACTGGTTCTCTTGGACTGTCGGTTCTGCTGTGTTCTTCCATAAATGCTAATGTGCAAATAAATCCAAACCTTCAATCCCATCAGCGGGGTAACGGGAACAGCAGTCCACATGCAGATGCATCAATAGTGAGACTAAAGAACAGATGAGATTCATTTTAGCCAAACATTATGAAACCTTTGATCACTGCTCGTATAAAAGTTCCCCCATCAATTTCTCTGTGGTCCACTCTGCTTGGCAGACCAAACAAAACACATATATATTCTCAGAAGTATTTGCTCCCTTTGACTTCTAAATGAACTGAGGTGACCTCCCGTTGCTGGTCCATTGCTGCCTTTTGCAGGGAATCTTTTTTTGTATGGAGGCGTCGTC
The DNA here is from genome assembly GCA_902685375.1 of Neostethus bicornis. Classification (NCBI taxonomy): domain Eukaryota; kingdom Metazoa; phylum Chordata; class Actinopteri; order Atheriniformes; family Phallostethidae; genus Neostethus; species Neostethus bicornis. Next base: position 22,181,685 of record LR738559.1, on the reverse strand, counting down.
ATTAACGAGACATGGCGTTCTGGGAGGGTCGCTTGGTGCAGCATGCTACATTAAAACATCCGTTCCGTCGTCTTCCGCTAATCCGGGGCCGGGTCGGGGGGGCAACAGCCTCAGACAGGAAGCTCAGCTCACCTGGGAGGATCCGAAGTCGTTCCCCGGCCAGCTGTGAGACATAGTCTCTCCAGCAGGTCCGGGGTCTGCCTCTTGGTCTCCTCCTGGTGGGACGTGCCCAAACACCTCACCAGCGAGGCGCTCGGAGGGCATCCTGATCAGATGCCCAAACCACCCCATCTGGCTCCTCTCGACCTGGAGGAGGAGCGGCTCGACACCGAGCTCCTCACAGATGGCAGAGCTCCTAACCCGATTTCTGAATGAGAGCCCATCCACCAGCGGAGGAAGCTCGTTTCCCCTGCTTGTGTCCGCGATCTCATTCTTTCGGTCACCACCCACATGAAAACACGAGTTATTTTAATGTCTTTATTTGTTGTGTTTCTGAATAACAAGAAAACATTAAAAAACAAAGCATTCAACAAAAAATGTGCCGATTTAATGCAACATTAATCCAGGATTTCGCGATCTTTTAACGCAAAATCAACCAAACACAGCAAACCTTGTTAAACGTCATGACTTTTCACAACAACTAGGTCTTAACTTCCAGGTTGAGATGAGTTTAGTGATTAATTTCATGTGTAATGTGTGTGTGAACAACCTGTGTGTGCTCGTAGTGTCAGCAGTTATCCACCAACAAGAACATCTAGTTTTCAAAACAAGACAGAAGGACGTGGAACCAAATCAACACAAAGAAATCTGTGGGAATGTTTAACTGAACCACCTGATCAGAGACGAGTTTAACACTTTAGAAAAAAAAAGTGGATCAAGTTAAACTGATTTGTGGGATCTGATCTACTTTCTAGAAGAAAACTTCTTGCCGTGAGGGGGCAGGGTTGTGCAGTGGGTAGCACAGTGGCCTCACAGCAAGAAGTTTGTGGGTTCAAGTCTCGGATAGAGACAAGGCTTGGAACACTTTCTGTGTGGAGTTTGCATGTTCTCCCCGTCTATGCAAGGGTTTTCTCTGTGTACTCTGGTTTTCTCCCACCCTCCAAAAACACGACTGTTATGTTGATTGGCCGGTGCCAAATTGCCCCTAGGAAAGAGAGTGTGTGTGTATACTCCAAATGTTTGGGGTGTACCCTCCCCCTTGCCTCGAATCAGCCTGCACCACTCGTAAGGGATAGACGGTTAAGAAGGGGAATGAAATCCTGAAGGGTCTCAGCTGGGTTGTGAAACTGGTTGACTAGGATTGAAACCCCTACCAGAAGGTTGGAACGTTTGACCCACCGTTGTGTGTGTTGTCGTACATATTCGGTTGTGTTTCTGAACCCACTTCTCAAATGAATGTGATAAACATGTTAAATAACAGGACGGAGTGATGGAGTGTGTGGTACACAACCCTGCTGGAGAGTCTGTGTGTTTAACCATCAATCAGACAGTAATATTTTGTGGTGAGTAAATCCAGCACAGATCCGGCACGGTTAAAAGGTAATCTTTCACACTCAATTCTCCTAAAATGTTCCCCTCAGCCCTCATCTCTTTGTCCCTCCAGCTGCTCTGGTTTTTAAAGGCTAGGAGATAAATCAGTGAAGTCAGTGGCAGCTGAGGACGCTCTTTGCCCCTGCATGTGTAGTTATGCTGCGTACACATGCACATGTGCGACATTTTGTCTTTGCTTTGGAGTGGCGCCGGAGGCCCCAGACGAGACAGGGATTCATCCTGTCTGATGGCAGCTTATCAGTGGCCTGGCTGGCTGTCCTCTGAGGAGATATCAGCAGCTCTTCATTTAAAACCAGCAGCCACACACAGGGACATCAGTCTAACCAGCCGTGGGTTGGACGCTCACAATACCAGTATGATAAAGTTTAAGCTCCACCGCAGCCGTTCCTTTAAAACCACATGGGTGTATGTTATTTATTATAACGGATTTTACCAAATGGAACCAAACTGTGTTAATTAAATGTTATTTTTAATTCTGAAGCTGGTAATTAAAGACAGTCTGAAGCAGTTTGTTGTAACGTTCTAAAATTCAGCAATTATCGTAGTAAACTTTCGTCTTTTCAACTGCTTATCCTTAATAGGGTCGCAGTTGGTGAGGGCGCCTATCCTGGCTGATTTCAGGTGAGAGGCAGGATACACCCCGAACAGGTTGGCAGTCTGTTGCAGAGCCACACACTCATTCCTAGGAGCAATTTCATAGCAGCCAATCAAATTCACATGTACGTATGTTTTTGGAGGAAACTGAGAAAACCCACACATAGCGAGCATTCAAACTCCACACAGAAAGGAGAGTGTTTTATGCCCCGTGCCCACTCTGGGACTGAAGCCCCTGACCTTCTTGCTGTGAGGCCACTATGCTAACCACTGCGCCACCATGCCGCCTAAACTTGTTACTAAAAAAACTTGTTTTCAGTACTTAGAAGTTACAAGAAGTGGAAATAATCAAACATTAAGTGAACGTAGAACTCATTGTAAACACGGACACAGAGGTTTTTAAATCCCTCCAGGACTTCCCAGAAATTTTCATGATCGTTCCGTTCGGATCCAACGTCTTCTGCTTCTGGGCAGCAGGGGCAACAGCCTCAGACGGGAAGCCCAGACTTCCTTCACCCCGGCTGCATCCTCCAACTCACCTGGGAGGATCGCGAGTCGTTCCCCAGCCAGTTGTGAGACATCCAGCAGGTCCAGGGTCTTCTCCCGGTGGGACGTGCCCGAAACACCTCACCAGTGCCCTGGTCAGGGCGCATCTTGACCAGATGCCCAAACCACCCCATCTTGCTCCTCTCAACCTGGAGGAGGAGCGACTCGAAACCGAGCTCCTCCCAGATGGCAGAGCTCCATTATGATTGTTTTATGATTAATTTGGTCTAAAACACTTTATTCTGCAAGTAGTTTTTCCGAAAGTTTCAGTAAAAAGTTGTGATTTTTTAAACCCTTAAACTTTTTTCTGCCTATTCTAAACACAATTAATAGAGATTTTAAAAGAAGCAAGAAATATGAAAAAAAAAGTTTTATTGAAAAAAGTGAAGCACTGATTGGTCCTAAATGGCTAAAACATCTGATATCAGAAATTGTTGTATATTATTTCAATATGAATTAAATTACCGTATTTTCACGACCATAAGGCACATATAAAAGTCTTGAATTTTTGTCAAAATAAGCGGTGCGCCCTATCCTGTGTGTTATAAAAAAAAACAAGTGAAGCAGATGAACACTACGCTTGCTGTGATTCCCGGAGGTCTGACAAAGGAACTCCAACCACTGGACATCGGTGTGAACCGGCCGTTTAAAATAAGGCTGCGAGCGGCATGGGAGCGATGGATGACCAGAGGAGACCACAGCTTCACGAAGGGTGGAAGGCAGCGCCGGGCGAGTTACGCCACAGTTTGCCAGTGGGTTGTAGATGCTTGGGCTAACGTGTCTGCTGGCACTGTTGTCCGAGCTTTTGCCAAAGTAGGCATCATTTCCGAGGAGCTGCACGGTTCAGAAAGTGACTCTGACAGCGAGGAAAGTGAACCTGCTATGTTGCATTTAGAGCAGCTGTTAGATTCTGAAGCAGAGGATGAGGACTTGGATGGATTTGATAAATGACTATGATGACTGTAACTAATATTTAAATAAAACCAACCAAACTCTGTTTTACTCCCAGTTTTTAAATACACACACTTGTCTGCTTGTGTGTGTGTTGTTGTAAGGCGGACGTACGTAGTAGAGGATATGTAAATAAAACCCGCGCCCTATCATCAGGTGTGCCTTATGTGTGTGCTAAATACAGAGCACACAAAACTAGGACTGTGCCTTTAAATACGGTGCGCCTTCTGGTCGTGAAAACACAGTAATGATCAGAATACAGTTTAATGATCCCACACATGGGAAATTTGTGTGTCACAGCAACAACTTTTTATCTGCTGAGTGAGTCGTTGTAGAGCCCGATCACGTACGGAAAGAAAGACCTCCGGTAACGAGATGTTCTCAAGCGGAGCTGTCTGAGCCTCTTGGAGAAGGAGCTCTGGTGTTTGTCCAGAAGTGGGTAGAGAGGATGGTCAGGGTTATCCATGATGGTAGAGAGGATGGTCAGGGTTATCCATGATGGTAGAGAGGATGGTCAGGGTTATCCGTGATGGTAGAGAGGATGGTCAGGGTTATCCGTGATGGTAGAGAGGATGGTCAGGGTTATCCGTGATGGTAGAGAGGATGGTCAGGGTTATCCGTGATGGTAGAGAGGATGGTCAGGGTTATCCGTGATGGTAGAGAGGATGGTCAGGGTTATCCGTGATGGTAGAGAGGATGGTTATGGTTATCCATGATGGTAGAGAGGATGGTCAGGGTTATCCATGATGGTAGAGAGGATGGTCAGGGTTATCCATACTGGTAGAGAGGATGGTCAGGGTTATCCAGATGAACAAAAGTTTGTTCAGTGACCTCCTCTCCAACATTGCTTCAAGTGAGTCCTGTTTGCTGCCAATGACAGAGCCAGCCTTTCTTATCAGTTTATTCAGTCTGTTGGCGTCGCTGGCTGCGATGCTGCTCCCCCAGCAGATGACAGAGAAGAACAAGGAGCTGACCACCACAGACTGGTAGAAGATCTCCAGCATCTTGCAGCACACATTGAAGGACCTCAGCTTCCTTAGAAAGTAAAGTCGGCTGCAGTTCTTCTTGTACACATCAGTACTGTTTCTCCACCAGTTCAGTCTACAGTCGATGGTCACTCCCAGGTATCTGTACTCATCCACCACCTCCACATCCCTACCCAGAATGTAGAGGGGCTGCAAGGCAGTCCTCTTGTTTCAGAAGTCAATCACCATCTCCTTGGTCTTATCTACATCGTGCAGCAGGTGATTCTCTACCGCCCACACCACAAATCCAAATGTAATGATGTTACATATCTTCTTATATGAAAACCATTCAGATCATCTTTGAAGAGTTACAGGTCTGCAAACGATCACCAGTGTGAGGGACGGGTGTCATATTTATTAATGTTATTTGGCGTCCATCTGTCTCTTGGAACATTGGAGTCTGTACCTGGATATTTATCTATTGATGCAGGATCTGCTTTGGCTGAATAAGCCACTGTGGGAGCCTGCTCGCAGGTCCTATCACATTTACTGCAAATGTGAGAGGTGGTCAGAGTCATAAGGGGAGCAGTGGCAGACTGGCTCTTGCTGTTTACAGGTCTTTGTAGCATCGTGCTGGATCACTCTGTTCACCTCGGCTTGCTTGATACAGATTTTAACAGTTGCAGACCACCTGTAACGGTCAGAGGTCCCCGACTCGAGATCTGCTGTGTTGATGTTGCACGACTTCAGATTCCTCTTGCAGGTGTCTTTGTACTGTAGGTGTGGAGGTCATTATCTTACAGTAAGGTAGGTTGTCCAGTTAGCCGCGTTCCTGTGGCGAGCTCCCCATAGCTTAAAAATAATAGTAATTATTCCTGTGGCCCTGATGTCAGAAAAAAGCAGTTCAGAAGAGAAAAAATGAAACAATGTTGACTGTAAATCCGTGTAGTCCCTCATTCATCCAGGAGTGATCCATAGTAGAAAAAGTTTCAAAAAAGTCTTCTGGACAGTTTAATTCTTCAACGAGACGTTTCGACTTCCATCCGGAAATCATTTTCAATCTGAATGAAATGGACTGAAACCTGGATCCATTTATACTAACCTGAGTAACAGGTAAAAAAAGGAAGTGTAAGAAGGGCTCGACCAATGAGAATGTTCCTTAAGATGGCCGTGAATGGCTCCTATTGTAGCCACAGACCAGTAAACAAACCTATTATAAAAATGCTAAAAGCCTAGTGAAAAGAGAAACCTGCTAACGAGAGGCGTGAAACTGAGTCACGAGTTACTCAGGTTAGTATAAATGGATCCAGGTTTCAGTCCATTTCATTCAGATTGAAAATGATTTCCGGATGGAAGTCGAAACGTCTCGTTGAAGAATTAAACTGTCCAGAAGACTTTTTTGAAACTTTTTCTACAATGTTGACTGTATTTTTTTTTTTTTTTTTTTTATTACAAAAGGTCAAAAATCAGTTTCAAAGCCAAAAAGCTCCTGCTGCAATATTAAATTAAATCTTAAAAAAAACACAAAGGAACAATTCTAGAATATCTGTAGACTAACAGTTCATAATCAAAAAAAGGGGGTCAAGAAAATCGTCTGGAAGCAACGACGTCACCAGACATCCCATTCCTCCGGGATCAGCCATTTCCGACGTTTTTCCGTCTCAGTCCTGGTGTCTTTGAATAACAAGATGTTCCTCGTTAGTGTGTTAATCGCACTTTTTAACAGGGACTTGGGTGTGAGTAGACCTCCTTTTGCTGCTAAGATGTTCCGGTTCTTCCACAAGGCGTCTTTCACGCTGTTCACGGCTATCCAGCCCAGCGGGGGGACCTGAAGATCCGAGTCTGTGGGATCATACAAGATGTAACTGTAGTCGGGTGGTCTACCCAGGATCTTGTTAATCCAGGGTGCGGCTGCCTTCCAGGTGAGCTTGGCGTGACGGCAGGACCAGAGCAAATGGTGGACCGTCTCTGGGTCGTTACAGCGGGGGAGGGGACACTGGTTGCTCCCGGTGAACCCCCTGCTCCGCAGGAGGGAACCCACCGGGAGGCGCTCATGAGCCATCAGCCAAGCTACGTCCTTTAGTTGGTTTGGGAGAAGTTTACAGTTAACGTTCTCCCAAGTCTTTTCCAATTGGTCTACTGTCAGGTTGTTTACTTTAACTAGCCTGCCCGGGTCGTACAGAGCCGCCTCCACTGCCTTTCTGGTCAGACCGGGTATAGGGATGTCTGTAATCACGGGGACAAGCTGTTTCACCACCGACTGGTATATTGGTGGAGAAGTCTCAGAAGCCGGGACTGACAGGGGGAATCTCTTCCCCCAGGCTCTCAGGACCTGTCGCCCCACCCAAAACTTTGCATAGTGGTTCCAAGGTGACCCGCTGTCCATGAGGATGCTATGGTAGATCGGGGTGACGAACATCGCAGTGAACTTAGACTGGAGCTCCGGAGCCCCCCTACCTCCCATCTCCACTTGCCTATACATGGTGTATCTCCTCACCTTTTCGTGGCACCCACCCCAGATGAAACGGAAGATGTATTTCCGTAGGGTCATTAGGGACCGTTGGGGGGGCGGGAGGGTGGAAGCGAGGTGAGCCAGCATAGTTATAATCTCTGCCTTCACCACCAGGACCCTCCCCGTTATAGAAAGGTCCCTGGTCTTCCACTGGAGCAGTTTCCCACTGACCTTTGGGATTTTTGCTGCCCAGTTCACTTTCTCCATGTTCGTCCCAATTTGGACCCCCAGTATTTTTATCAAGTCGTTTTTTTTCGGTCACACCCCATGGTTCCTTCACTTCTTTCCAGTTCCTGTACATGATTTCACTCTTGTTTTTGTTCAGTCTGGTACCCGCTGCCAGGGCAAACAAATCACAGACCTGCATTGTCGCCATGATGGAACGATTGTCGGTCAGCAACAAGGTCAGGTCGTCCATGTAAACTGCTGCCTTTACTTGGGTGCCTCCACTGCCTGGGGGGACCTGACCAGAGATATATGGGTTCTGCCTTATTGCCTGAACCAGGGGTTCCATCGCCAACACAAACAACAAGGGGGACAATGGACAACCCTGCCTCACCCCGGACTTCACCTCCAGTGAGGGGGAAAGGCTCCCGTTCACCATCACCCTGCTGGATGCGTTGTTGTAAAGCAGCTGCAACCATGTTAGGATGGATGGTCCGAAACCGAACCTCCTCATGACCGCCAGCAGGTACACGTGGCTGACGCTGTCAAACGCCTTCTCAAAGTCCAGCGCCAGGATGGCAAGAGGCAATCTTCTCTCCTCTGAATACAGATATACATCCCTGATCAATGCCAGGCTGTCTGAGATCTTCCGGCCTGGCACGCAGCAAGTCTGTTCCGGGCTGATCAGGGTGTGAACCACGGGCTGTATCCGGAGGAAGAGGGTCTTTGTCAGGATCTTGTAATCCACCCCCAGTAAGGTCAAGGGCCTCCAGTTCCGCAGGTCCTTCTTATCTCCTTTCTTGTACAGAAGGCAGATGGCACCAGTTTGCATCAGTGCTGGGAATCTGCCGTTTCTTAGAATGTCCTGGTAGACCTGGAGGAGCGGTCCGCATAGGACGTCCCAGAAAGTTTGATAGAACTCCCTGGGCAATCCGTCCAGTCCGGGGGAGCTGTTGTTTTTCATGCTCTCCATGGCCCTCGTCAATTCCGTGGCGGTCAGTCTTTCGTCCAGTCTAGATCTTGTAGTGTCGTCAAGCTTCGATTGAATCCCATTCAGGAAGGCGTCCAGTTGGAGGTCATCAGGAGGGGATTCACCATAGAGGCGACTAAAAAACTCATGGATATTCTGTGTGACCTCCTTTGGGTCTGTAATCAGACTTCCGTCTCCATTGACCAGCGATGTCATGGCTGTTCTGGAGCGTCGGATCTTCTGGAAGAAGTAGCTGGTGCACTTTTCATTCTGTTCTAGATGTTTCACTCGGCTTCTGATCAGCGTACCCTTGCTCTTTTCGTTCAGCTCCTGCATCAGTTCAGCCTTCAATTTGAACAATTCATCACCAAGCGGGAAGCCTTTCAGGAGGAGGTTGTGTGTCCTCTGGATCGTTGCCTGCCTCCTGTTCAGCCATTCTCGTCGTTTCGCCGCTTTCTTCTTCCCTGCCATGGTGAAAAACAGTTTACATTTCTGTTTGATGTCCACCCACCACTCGGCGAGGGACGGGTAGAGCGGCTGTAACGACAACCATTGCAGAAGACGGGACTTGAGCGTCGAGACGAGGCGTGAGTCAGCGAGGAGGCGGGTGTTTAGCTTCCACTGTCCAGAGCCAAATCTCACGGGTGCTTCAAAGGAGAGTGTGGCCGTCAGTTTAGTATGGTCTGAAAAAGGGACAGTGCTGTTACTGAAGCTGGCCACCTTAAGCCCTTCGGTCACCAAAAAACGGTCCAAGCGGGAGGAGGTGAACTTGTTGGACCATGTGTGTGCGGGGGTCACTGGATTCGTGGTCAGGGCCACGTCCGTCAATCCACAACTCACTTGGAGCGCTTTCAAAACTTCTGAACTTGCGTCCAGCTTCGCTACTACGTCCTTATTGAAGAAAGTTCTGTCCTTCGGGTCAATAATGCAGTTGAAGTCTCCTCCAACGATGGCGTCCCTCCCACAGTAGATGTTATCCTGTAGGGCTCGCAGGTTACGTATCCGTTCTTGTGGGTTTGTGGAGGCGTAAAAATTAATGACCCTCAAAGGCTTGCCTCTAAAGACAATGTCTACCATCAACAACCTCCCAGGTATGACCATCTCAGTTATGGTTATGTTACTGTTGTTGATCAGGACGGCCACTCCTGAAGCCCTGTTCCCATTGTCCCCCGACCAGACCGAAGCTCCATATGGCCATCTCTTCTGGAACGATAAATAATCCTGGTGAAAACGAAGATGGCATTCTTGTAGCAAAAAGATATCGCCTCCACCGATGCGCAGAGCGGAGAAGACCGATTGACATTTAACAGGGTCCATGATACCCCTGCAATTCAGTGATACCAGTTTTATTGTAGATGACATAGTTGAGGTACAAGGAGGGCCAAAGTCGTACAGGTCAGGGGGAACAACGATCCTGGTTGTCCACTTTTGTTCGTTTTTTCTTCCTCTGTTTTTGGATCCTCCAATAACTCATGGGGTCTGTGTGCGAGTCACTGACCACGTCCCCTCCCTCCGTCATCATCATGACCTGGGAGAAAGTTTCCAACGACCCAGAGTCCAGATATGGCCCACGGGACCAGTCTCCATCATCTCGATCACCCGGCGGAGAGCCCATTGATGCAGATCGGGGGCGTCTGCGAGGGTGATCGTTATTGTTGCTGGTGCCAGAGCCCCGGTTCAGCTGCGACCCCCGTCCCTCCACCCCCGTGCTGGGGAAAAGCAGGGATGTCGATATCTGGGACTCATCCCCCTGACTAGGGACCATCGGCGAGATGGACGCCATCATAATGTCAAGCAACCCACTGTTTTGGGTTTGGCTCCCCTGCTCCTCCACGTGCGTATCCAGCGGCGACACCTCAGCCTCTTCGCTACTCCAGTCGGACAACTGTTAAATGGTGTCGGAGATCGTCCCCAACGATCTCCGACACCATCTGTTGGACCGTTAAATCCCCTACCTCCATTCCACCTTCAGCCGTTTCCTCTCCAACCTGCAACTCTGTAGGAGCAGGCGGCTTTGGCTCCGTAGAGGCGCACAACGTAACCAGCGGGTGTGTTCCACTGAAGTCACTAGGCTGGGACCTCTCACTGGTGCCAGGTTGCAGATGTCGTTCACCGAGCGAAACCGGTGGCTGATGCCCACCAGCATCCACCGGGACCTCTCTGTCAGCCTGCTTCGGCCCTGTTTTGTCGTCATCTACGGTGCCCGTGCCCAGTTGTTGAACCCTGAGTCTGTTGGCGTACGACCGAGGACACGATCTAAAGGTGTGGTCGTCCGCTCCACACAGATTGCACTTGACAGGGTTAGGGCAGTCCCTGGTGGAGTGCCCCACCGTGTTGCAATTGTTGCATGAGGCAACAGTGCAGCTCGCCGCCAAGTGCAACCCCGCGCCACACTTCCGACACAACTTGGGTTGTCCTTGATAGAAGACGTGGCCTCTCATGGTCCCCAATTGAATCGTCTGCGGCAGATGAATGAGGTGCCCTGAGGCATCTGTCCTGAGCTGGACAGAGAACCTTCTCGCACCATTCCGGATACCATCCTCGTCGCGAAAATCCATCCCTTCGTTCACCTTGCACCTAAAGGCCAGCCAGGTTCTGATGTCCTCCAGCCTGACTCGTTCTGCATACATCAGAACAGTTACCATGGTAGCACCGCTCTCTGATAGCGCCGTCATCTTGAAGTTCTTCAAGTACTCCTTCTCTTGCAGCGAAGTGAAGGTTTCGATGCAGACATCCATCAAACTGCGCGTCGTAAAGATCACTTCAAAAATTTTCTTCCCTGGTAGGGCAAAAATAAAGTCCAGTTGGCTGGGTTTGAAACCTAGCTCCTTTTGAACGATGCTCCTACTAAACTGAAGCCTGTCCATTTGCAGGTCTCCTAGCAACTCGAACCGAACCGCGTTCCTCCTGGAACCGGCAAAAGAGTTAAAAGAGCTCATGATAGCTTTGTTGAGTTTCTTAGGTAACCACGAGTAAAATATACCCTGGGTAAATCCTCTTCTCGATCATGCTTTCCCCGCGAAAATCTTTAATAAAAAGCGAAAGATTTGAAACACTTTGATCTTAGCCATGAGAGGCGATCTAGTGTTGACTGTATAGTGATTAGGTAAATAATGAACAAAAAAGTTAAAAGCAGAACTTACAACTGTTTGTTTAGACTTGAAACTACAGCCGATATGTTTAAAAAACAGAGTTTCAAATCAAAACATGACTCAGAGCCAATCAGCTGTCAGTCCACATGTTGATAAGACACCATTTCCCATCATTCCTTTAGGGTTTGTAGTCCATGCAGGCTGCAGTTGGTATAAAGCTGTTGCTGTGCTGCCTGGCTCATCTGGAACAAACCTATAAAGAAGAGGAAACTAATGGAGATTCTTTAAAAAGCAGATGTTTCAGTCTGCTTTGGAACGCTGCAACAGAAACTACACCTGATCTTAGTCCAAAAAAAAAAACATGATTGGAGTCTGAGGTATGTTCTGTTTAAACTTGATTTGTTAATAAATTTATTAATTCTACATGATTTACTATCTTGTAGGAGCTTCATATCCAAGTGGTTTTAGTGAGAGAATTGCTGAGTGTTTGTTTTAGTTTAACTTTAGCAGATTTAAAAGTTAAAAATTCATATTTTTTAAAAATAATTTGTCAGTTAGAACATTTCAACAGTAGACTTTATGTCTGTTTTTGTTCAATTTAAAACACAACATGCATTAACATGAATTAAACTGTCAAAATGCTGCAGCGTTGGTTCATCAAACAATCATCACTTGATGAGGAATGAAAACAATAAGATTTCTACAGACTAAAGCTTCCTGAGAAGGAATCCAGGGACCTCCAAAAGATGCTGTTCAACACGTCAACATCTGCTCGGAGCATTTTCAAACAGGTTTGATTCTTTTATTTAAATCTAGAACCATAATTCTTTACTAGAGATAAAAAACAACTGATGAGTTAGTTTAAATGTAAGTATTTAATTCTTACTTGTTTTTAGTAGTTTGTATCTGGTCAATCCAAGGGATTATTTTTACAAACATTTGAGTGTTTGTTTGTTTCAGTTTTAACTTTAGCAGCTTTAAAACATTCACATTTAAAACACAACATGTTATGATTTAAATGTTCGTTCATCTCTTGTTAAAATACAAACTCTTCATTCTCTGCTTGAATTTATTTTCTTCTGTGAAGTTGTTTATTTCCATTCCGTCATCTTCCGCTTGTTCCGGGGTCGGGTCACGGGGGCAACAGCCTCAAACGGGCAGCCCAGGCCTCTCTCTCCCCGGCTGCATCCTCTAGCTCACCTGGAAGGATCTCAAGTCGTTCCCCGGCCAGCTGTAAGACATAGTCTCTCCAGCGGGTCCGGGGTCTGCCTCTTGGTCTCCTCCTGGTGGGACGTGCCCAAAGCACCTCGCCTGTGAGGCGCTCGGGGAGCATCCTGACCAGATGTCCGAACCACCCCATCTGGCTCCTCTCGACTTGGAGGAGGAGCGGCTTGACACCGAGCTCCTCCCAGAGGGCAGAACTCCTTACTCCTTACCCAATCTCTGAGCTCCTTCCTCAATCCTGAGTGAGAGACCAGCCACCCTGCGGAGGAAGCTCATTTCGGCCGCTTGTACCCGCTTGTTTTTTTTGACTCCTCCACCATCTTGTTTATGATGGAAAGCACTGATTGGCTGGTCGATACTTTTCTTCTTTCCTGGTAAAAATCAAAGCATAAAATTCAGTGATTTTAACACACTCTCAGTATTAAACACTTAAACTATTTTACTGAATAATTTGAACTGATTTAACAGTTATTTTCTGCTAAACTGCTGTTACTCTTTGTTAAAAACTAAGAAAAGATGGCTACTTTTCACACTTAAATCTATTGATTTCTCTTTGATTCCTGAGACTTTGATCCTGTTTCTCAGGCCGTGTTTTCTACATGTGATGATGAGCTAATGCAGCAGGACTAAAGCCTACAGAACCCAGAGAGTGTGTCACTACAACTATCCACCAGACCTTTAAGAGGAAATAACTCTCTGGACACACAACCTGGTAAGTGTAACCCATACCTGGATTGGAGAGCTTGAAGGAACTGGGTTGAAATGTTTTTAAGTTGATGATTTAGTTTTTTCTCTTTTTAATTTTCCAGGAGTTTTACCAGAACGTCTTTCTTTGATAACGCGTCTGTGTAATCCCTCATTCCTCCAGGAGTGATCCATCATAGAAAAGGCTTCAAAGTGTCTTCTGGACAGTGTGTTTAATGATGGAGACGTTTCGACTTCCATCCAGAAATCATTTTCAATCTGATAGAAGGGACCTGAGAACTGGTTCTATATACCCTGAGTTAGCCCAACCCCTAAGGAGGAGTTAACCTCAAACCTGTTTATAAACTGTTTATATTTGAAAGGTAGTAACTTGTTAACAATGGTAGGGTGGGTCTTAGCTTGCCTCTATCATAATCTAATTACCTGTTCTAAACTGAAACTGATAAACCAGTTTGACGTTACCCTTTAAAACATATGCTAAAAGCCCTGTGAACTGAAACTGGTCTCAAAGAGAGAAATGATACCTGTTTATCTTTTATTTTTGTCCCATTCAGGAGGTCATGATTTAAAAAGAATCATTCCAACATTCTGCTGGGTTTATATTTACTGGCAGACTTCTATGTCCGGATTTGAATCGTTCAGGCAGAACTACTTTTTTGGTTTTTCGTCTCGTTTTTCAGGCAAAAATTTTGGAGAACCTGTTTTTTTCCTGTGTGTATTTTGCGGGATTTGTTAGTCGTCTGGTGGCGAAACGGTTCCTCGATAGTTGTCTCTAACTCTGTAGTTCTCTTCCTCATGTCAGTACATGTCGTCCAGTTAATGAGCGTTTCGTCTGTAATTTACTCGGGAGACATTTTTTTTTTTTAAATGCTTGAATTGTTTTCTGTTTTTGTTTTCAAAGCTAACATTTTGAGATTTTGTATTGAAGTCAAAGCTTTTAATTTGCTTCAACTTAACGTGAAAATTTTTAGAGCAAATTTTAAAAAAAAATTTCAAAGTAAAATACCAGCTTTAATTTAAACTACATGTTTTCATTGTCACATATCAAGTTGAGTGACCTGACCCTGGTTTGAATTGGGGTCGAGTCGATCATCCGTCTAAATAGATGATCGCCTCGTTTTCAAAGATGTTTGTCAGTACTATTTCCTTCTTATTGTTCCATGTTTTTCTGGTTCAGTCAGAAACTTCTGCAGGAATCAGTTGCTGCAAATGGTCACACTTCTAACTTGTGATGTCCTCAAATTTTTTGGGTCACAACTTTTCCAGCTATGATCAAAACGTTCTTTTGGTGACTCTTGTCTTGACTTACATCGATCGGGTTATCCTTTTCCTGATTCATCCACGCAATTTTGATTTGCCTTGTTTTTATCTTTTTTTTTTTTCACCTTGGCAACATGATTTTGCTATTCTAATCAACTCTGTTTTGAGGAAGCAATAAATAAAATAACAATTAGTGATAATTTAGACTCAGATTTTCAAAAACCTGAAAGAACAGAACTCAGTATCTGCTTCGTAGAAGAGTCTTGGAAACACATTTAGTCCTTCGTTGGTTTGACAGTCTGAATGTCGTCTAATTCCTAAGGTTTTTAAATTTCAGGAAGAGCAGATCAGACGTTTATTATGATCTTTTGTTCCAACGAAATCTTCACTTTTGTAGTTTGATGGTCGATCTGTTTTTTTTTTTCTTTCCTTTTTTTTGTAAATGTCTTTAAAGCAGACACTGTTTTCTTGAATGTTTTGAAAGGTTTGGTAGTTTGGATTCCTTTCAAACCTCTTGATCAGAAGAAGAATCTTCATGATCATTCATTTCAAGTCATTTTTATCTCCTCTGCAACAGACTAAAGAGAGATTAAGACATTTCTGTTTTGATCTTCTGTGATTCACAGAGTCTTTAAAAATCTGCAGGATAACAATGTTTACCGTCCTCAGAAACTTCACTTTGAGTTTTGTGATTGGGTTCAATCAGCAGGTTGCCAGAAGGTTATTAGAAGGTTCACAGTAGAACGTTCCTGGTTATCCATCCTACGTTTGTTTCATTGTTCTGAGCAACTCTGTAAAGATCACAGAAACACTGGTCGAGTCAGTTTACTGACTGTTGAAAGTTAAAGTTTGGACAGATTATTTACATGAAAACTGTTGCAGCAGAAAGGGTTAGATGGAAGAAACTGATTTGCTGTGGCGACCCCTGAAGGGAGATACCCAAAGAAGATGAAGATTTCCATGAAACTGTGCTTACCTTGTCTAACCAGTCTTTTTATCTAGTTTAATGTCTTTGTAAAATAAGTTAAAAACTGTCCTCATATCCTGCTGTTTTCACATGGTTGGGGTCACCAACCATCTGGCACCTCACTTAGAGGTTTCTTCATAGAAACTTGTTTTTAAAGTCTTTTATACATTGTTTGTACCACTGCTTGTTCATGTTTAGCTGAATATAACTTACAAGTGTACTTGTTTTAAATGTCAGCTTGTATTGGAAAGAAAAATAAATGAACAAACATGGACCCTAATGACGACGCTTTATCCCCCATAGTGGCTACAACCCGCCACCCCCCTTACCTCCTCAATGGTCAGAGAGGCCTACAGGGCAGACGTCGAGCCAAAGACATGAGCCCGCACCAACCCACCCAGTCCGTCAGCGGACTCAGAACAGGGTTCACCATGATTCCCGTCCAGATGAGAATCTAAGGTGCAGCTCCTGTCCCAGCCATGAACAGGAAAATATGAACTTAAATTTTTTTTGGACCCAAAATGGCGTTTGTTGCTCTTGCGTTTGGTAATGGCGTCTGGTAGACATTTATACGGTTTGACATTAAACTGTCCGAGAAAGAGATATTAAATAAAGGAGAGGTAATTGTGGGGTACATGTGTGGTCAGGGGGAAGGACAGTGTGCTGTTTTCAGGACTTTATTTGTCACCTGCCTTTACTCATTCTATGAACTGAAGTACCATCCCATTCCTAACTCATAAAATTCAATATGATGTCGGTCCACCTTTTGCAGCTATTACAGCTTCAACTCTTCTGGGAAGACTGTCCACAAGGTTGAGGAGAGTGTTTATAGAAATTTTTGACCATTCTTCCAAAAGCGCATTGGTGAGGTCACACACTGATGTTGGTTGAGAAGGCCTGGCTCTCAGTCTTCGCTCTAATTCATCCCAAAGGTGTTCTATCTGGTAGCTGTTTTCTGAGAGTTGGCACTCATCCTGGGAGTCTGGGTTAACTCTTCAGCTGTCGGAAAGAGGTTTTTGGGCTCATTTGAACGCCCCACCAACACACTCATTAAATATGGGGTCACATTTACTTTAGATCTTTGTGAACGTTCAGAGATATTCTTCTCTGCTTTTATTAAATTTGAATATATCAAATTTTCCAGATGATTTTATTAGAAACTTCTGCAGTTTTGTACAGATTTGAATTGTTTTAGTGGAACAGCTTTCTTCTGTAAAATGTTGATGCTTTTGTTTCAAAGTTCAGGGAACCTCTGGGACTCTTCAGTTTAGATTGTATTGATCTTTGCAGTTTAATTCATTGATTGGGTTGTAATTGTACTCAATTTTCTCCCATGTTTCTTCCATTTCTCAAAGTTTATTAAAGCAGAAACCGTCTTTCCGAGATTTATTTACAAAGAAAATGACAGTTTTGATTCCTTTTAAATCTCTTTATTGATCGGAAGACGAATCTTCTTTCGCATCATTTCAAGTATTTCTATCACCTCTGAAACTGACTGATGAGAGATCCAGACGTTTCTGTTTTGATCTCCTGTGATTCACAAAGAATGTCTTTAAAAATCTGAAGGATAAGAATGTTTACCATGTCCAGAACGTGGTCCTCAGAAATTTCACTTTGGATTGCATGATCGGTTTCAAACCAAATGGTTGCCAACATTGTTGTAACATTCATTGCAGAAGTTTCTGGATTTTCTTCTCACTTCTTATCCACGTCTATAAAATGTAGCGAGACTGTCACATAAACAAATGTTGAGTTAGTTTCCTGAATATTTTCATTTTGAAAATAATTCGTTTTTATTAGTTTGGAGCGATCGATTTGATTGAAACACTGTTCCAATAAAACTGTTCTTACCTGGTCCTACCAGCTGTCTATGGGATGAGTTGGCCATCAGAGCTGCTCTGGAATCCTTGGAACAACTGATCTCTTTATCCATTAAGACTGTGAAACCAGTTTAGAGTGTTAAAGGGAACATTCAGAATGTCAGAATCCGTCATCCAGCTTCATCTTCATTTTCCCTGTAGCAATAGTCCGCAATGCAGTTAGGCCGAACCTGCGTCACAGCAGAGGCGGAGTCAAGCATGTTGTCTAAAATAAGTCGTCATGTGATGAAGTAAGACATATCAGGAGAGTAAAACTGTAACAGGTCATGTGAGATTGAAGAGAGGTTGAAAACATGACACAAAATATCTCTAAAAGTTTTTATAGAATATTTTAATTGTTCTATTTTCACTGATTTGTTTTGTATCAGTTCCATGTTTTTATTGTTTTTGATTTAATGTAACTTTATTTAAACAGTATTTTCATCTGATACTTTATTAAATATACTTTGCTTATTTTGGATTTTATTTGTTCATTTTTTTGTTTCTTTTTAATCTTTATAAACATGTTCAATGTGTGATTGTTTATTTAAATAAAATATTGAAGGCAAAGCCAATGAGGTTCTTGTATCTACATGTACACTATCAGTTTAATTTACTGCTGGATAAGGGGGCGGGTCTAAGTTACTTAGAATTGGTGGCTTCTGTGTGTGTGACGTCAGGGTACAGTTTCACCTTGTAAAGTGGAATTAATACCCTTTCTCTACATGAGACCAGGCTTCCTACAAGATACACTACAGTCATCTACAAAATCAATGCAGTTTTCTGGGCACCATCTTGCTAACAAGAGGTTGAATGATAAAAAGCAGCTGTACATTTCTTTATTGACTAAGTTCAGCAGGAGACCAGAGCAAATTACAGTCTCTTAAACTTTACGTTTAATGTGAGAACCTCTGATTGTCTCAGTCCGGAATCGTTTACCACCTACGTGAATCCCAACTCAACGGACTCTAGACTGACTCTGGGCTAACATTCTATGAGTTCCTTATATGTCACCAACTCTGACTGTAGCTGCTGGTAGCTCCACATGTCTGATTATAGAGGAACCAATGATCAGATTTGAGGATTCAGCAGGTGTGTCACTGAGGGGAGAAAACTTGTTAGACAATGGGGAGCTTTGGATACTGTTGGTGCTTTTAGCAAAATTCTTCTAACGAGCGGAGCCATCTTAACATTTTTGGGAAAAATTTCCAAACTCCATTCTTGAATTTTGGGGAAAAAAAATTGCTATTACTGAACTATTAGAAAAAACTAAGCAAGAATTCAAAATTTTGACTATAACCCAGCCAGTTCATTTAAAGCTGGGTTTTTTTGTGACCAAAATTGTCCAAATTTAGTTGCTGCTGCGGAGACTACTCAGGTGCTAAAAAAGGGGCGGTGGAAGTAGGAATAAATTGATAGTAAAGAAAAACAGAAAAACAATTCTTGATGATTTTCAAGGCATCAAGTAATAAAAGTTAAAGATGGAACTGCAGAGAAACAATCATGAACTGTGTGTCTGACCTCCTGACTAGTAACACCGGTGCTCCACAGGGAACTATCCTGTCCTCCTTCCTTTTAACCACCTCCACTGCTGACCACGAGGACTGCTCTGGGTCTTGTCATCTTCAGAAGTACTCAAATGACTTAGAACAAAATACACAATAGATAACAAATAAAAACTGACTGTTTCAACACAAAAAAACAGCAGATATGTTTAAAAAAAGAATTCAGAGAGTTTCAAATCAAAACATCACTCAGAGCCAATCAACTGTCAATCTACATGTTGATAAGACACCATTTCCCATCATTCCTTTAGGGTTTGTAGTCCATGCAGGCTGCAGTTGGTATAAAGCTGTTGCTGTGCTGCCTGGCTCATCTGGAACAAACCTATAAAGAAGAGGAAACTAATGGAGATTCTTTAAAAAGCAGATTCAGTCTGATTTGGAACGCTGCAACAGAAACTTCACCTGATCTTAGTCCAAAGAAAAAAAAAGTTTGATTAGAGTCTGAGGTATGTTCTGTTTAAACTTGATTTGTTAATAAATTCACTAATTCTACACGATTTACTATCTTGTAGGAGCTTCATATCCAAGTGGTTTTAGTGAGGGAATCGATGAGTGTTTGTTTCAGTTTAACTTTAGCAGATTTAAAAGTTAAACATTCATATTTTTTTAAAAATAATCAGTCAGTTAGAACATTTTAAGAATAAACTTTATGTCTGTTTTTGTTCAATTTAAAACACAACATGCATTAACATGAATTAAACTGTCAAAATGCTGCAGCGTTGGTTCATCAAACAATCATCACTTGATGAGGAATGAAAACAATAAGATTTCCACAGACTAAAGCTTCCTGAGAAGGAATCCAGGGACCTCCAAAAGATGCCTTTCAACACGTCTACATCTGATCTGAGCATTTTCAAACAGGTTTGTTTCTTTTATTTAAATCTAGAACCATAATTCTTTACTGGAGATCAAAAACTACTGATAAGTTAGTTTAAATACAAGTATTTAATGCTTGTTATTAGTAGTTTGTATCTGGTCAATCCAAGGGATTAATTTTACAAATATTTGATTGTTTGTTCCAGTTTTAACTTTAGCAGCTTTAAAACATTCACATTTAAAACACAACATGTTATGATTTAAATGTTCGTTCATTTCTTGTTAAAGTTAAACAAACTCTTCATTTTCTGCTTGAATTTATTTTCTTCTGTGAAGTTGTTTATTTTAATGTTAAACATTTTCAAGACTTTATTTCCATTTTCTGTTTAATTTCTGTTTTGTAGGAAGCTGATGAGGAAACGTCTTTTAAGTTTGACTCCTCCACCATCTTGTTTATGATGGAAAGCACCGATTGGCTGGTCGATACTTTTCTTCTTTCCTGGTAAAAAAGCATAAAATTCAGTGATTTTAACACACTCTCTGTATTAAACACTTAAACTATTTTACTGAATAATTTGAACTGATTTAATCAGTTATTTTCTGCTAAACTGCTGTTTCTCTTTGTTAAAAACTAAGAAAAGATGCTAGTTACAGCTATCATGTCTGTGTACTTTTTACACTTAAATCTATTGATTTCTCTTTGATTTCCTGAGACTTTGATCCTGTTTTTCAGGCCATGTTTTCTACATGTGATGATGAGCTAATGCAGCAGGACTAAAGCCTACAGAACCCAGAGAGTGTGTCACTACAACTATCCACCAGACCTTTAAGAGGACAAAACTCTGGACACACAAGCTGGTAAGTGTAACCCAGACCTGGATTGGTGAGCTTGAAGGAACTCGGTTGAAACGTTTTTTAAGTTGATCATTTTGTTTTTTCTCTGTTAATTTTCCAGGAGTTTTACCGGAACGTCTTTCTTTGGTAACAAGTCTGTGTAATCCCTCATTCCTCCAGGAGTGATCCATCATAGAAAAGGCTTCAAAGTGTCTTCTGGACAGTGTGTTTAATGATGGAGACGTTTTGACTTCCATCCAGAAATCATTTTCAATCTGATAGAAGGGACCTGAGAACTGGTTCTAGATAAACTACCCTGAATTAGCCCCACCCCTAAGGAGGAGTTAACCTCAAACCTGTTTACAAACTGTTTATATTTAAAAGGTAGTAGCTTGTTAACCATTGTTAACAAACTACGGTTAGGGTTGCGTGCAAATATCTCTGCTAGACAGATAGCGAACTCACAAAAAATCCCCAAAAAAGACTGCAGACGGTAGAGTTAGTCTTCATTTAGCTTTAATCTTTATAATCTGCGTTTGATTCCGTGTTTGTGTGATGATGTGTAGGGTGGGTCTTGGCTTGCCTCTGTTGTAATCTAATTACCTGTTATTGTTCTAAACTGAAATGGACATTACTTTGAATCCCAGGTGGGGACGAGGTTTGGTACACTGGCCTTTCGCTCCAGCTCTCCAAAAACATGCTTGTTAGGTTGAGAACCCCCTCAGAAACGAGATGTCTCATCTCAAGGGGCTTATCCTCCAAATAAATAATTATATAACTAAACCAACTAAAGCAGACAAATTAGTTAACGTTCCCCTCTTAAACTCATGCTGAAAACCCAGTGAACTGATCTTACTTTTAATGTATTTTTTATGTGAAGTTGTTCATGGTAAAAATGTTTTTATCTTTTATTTTGAAAATCCACTTTGTATTTTCCACACCTATCTAATTAATTTCCAGTTAGTGTTTGGGCAGATGGAACCGGTCAAACAGTAAATTAATGGTTCATCATGTGGAGAAGGCTTCAAACCTCAGTGACACTAAGTTTTTAAGTTGGTCTGAGTGGTTTGTTTCTCAGATTGACAGTTAATTTACTTCAGATAGAATTTGTTTGATATAATTATTTGACCAGGGTTGCCGGGCTAGGAAGGTGTTCTCAAACATCTTGTGTATGAGAGTCCCTGTGGTGAGTTATGTCCTCCTTTGACTCCTCATTGTGGGTTGTTTTCGTTTTTCTCTGTGGGGTTACCTGGTGTTTTCACACTTTTAAAGGAAAAATAATGAGATGCAGGTGTAGTTAACGTGTCTGATGGAGGCTCAGATGCTTGTTTTTATCTCAGCTGTTCGCATTGGTGGCTCAGAATAAAACCCCTCTTTCTTTGAATGGGGTCACCAACACTATGGCACCTCGCTTCTGTTTCTCCTGAATGTTTTTTGACAGAAGCTTGTCTGTTTTATACACTTCATTAAGCTCTTCCTCATCTCGATCAGTTCAAGAAGAATCTTCTCTAACATCCATTTCAAGTCCTTCTATCACCTCTGAAACAGACTGAATAGAGATTCACAACGTTGTCGTCAGAAATGAAACTTTTTCTTTCTTTCTGAGATTAGTTTCAAATCAACAGGTTGATAACTTTGTTGGAACGTTCATTGCAGAATGTTCCCAAATATCCATACTACGTTTGTTCCATGTTTCTGAGATGCAGCAACTCTGTTAAGATCACAGAAACACTGGTCGAGTCAGTTTTCTAACTTTTTTAAATCGATTCATTTCTGCTTTTATAAAAATTAAACTACCATTTTTTTCAGTTGAAGATTCCGCTGCGTATGTTTTCTTCCTGATGTATTTGTGCAGATTTGAATCGTTCTGGCAGAACGGCTGGTTTTTGTTACTTCTAGTCTTTTTTTTGGGGCACAAAGTCCAGAAAACCTTTTGGAGTTTTTTTTTTGTTTAATTTGTTTAGGTCTGCAAGTCTCTTAGATCACATAAAAAAATGGAGTCAGTTTTCTGATTGTTCTGAGTTAAAAGTCATTCATTTTCCTGAGTTGTTGTAGACAGACATGGTGATCTGTCTGATTTCTTCATTAGTTTTTATTGGACACAGAATTTCTATCCATTTAATAAAACCTTCAGCTGGAGAAATGATTCAATCCCCACCCAAAAGTCACTTCATGTGTTCATTGGTTACTTTCAATGTGCCTTACCACACTGTACCATGCAGCTGGAGGATCCGATCAACCAGCTTCGTCCATGGATTGGCTCCCCATCAACGACAGTTTAAACTCGTGGTAGCCACACACTGAAGCTAAGACGGCAACTATTTCAGGACGATATGTGTTCCTCACTTAAGCCAGTGGTTTGCATGTTCAGCTCAAAAGAAATAGAGAGACAAAGACAGAACGGCGCGTGAATGGTCGTGGTTTACAGAAACTTATTGGCTTAAAGCTACTGTATGAGAGCTGCCGCTCATCCCAGGGCTCCGGATTACCTTTTCAGCTGCAGGAAATGACTTTTTGGGCTCATTTTGAACGCTCCACTAATACACTCAATGGATGTGGGTTACCATTGGTAGCTCAGAGTGAAGCCAATCTTTCAGTGGGGTCTCCAACCACTTGGCACCTCGCTTATGTTTCTTCTTGTTGTTCGTTGTTAGAAACTTTTTGGTCTCTGTCATTTTTTAGCAGTTCCTCCATCCAAAGGGTTTCTTCTGAATTCGGGTCGGGAGATATTTCTCATCCTTCATTGTTTGTGGAAGTTTTCTAGAAACATATCTAGTTCTTGTTCATGTTTTGACAGTCTTTAAGTCGTCTAAATTCTTTCAGAAAACAAAGCTTTCCATTATTTTTGGAACGTTTCAGAGTGTTTCGTCATTGCTTTTATAAAAAATTAAACCAACACTTCATATTGTCAGATTTTAAACTCTGTTTTAAACTCATTTTTAGCAGAAAATCTTTCTATTTCAGAGAATTCCCCAAATTCTTCAGCTTGCTAGAAACTACTATTTTAATGATGGTGGTTTGGATTCCTTTTTTAGTCCTACTTTGATCGACCATTTTTGTTGAAGCTGTCTTTTCAAACATAGGTTTCTGGTCATTTAGATTCCTTTTGAACCTCTTGATCAGCACAAGAGTCTGATTGAGAATGAGGAAGAGTCGACTCTTCGTTAGACTTTTCTGTTTTTGTGAATGGGTTCAATTAAACGTGACATTTATTGTCAGAGCATTCCTGGACATTCATCTCACTTGCTATCCTCGTCTCTGAGTTGCAGCAACTCTGTAAGATCACAGAAAGAAAACGAAAGTTGAGACAGTTTAATGACTTGCAACCTAGAAGAACTGTGGAATCCTTGGAACAACTGTTTTAAGTCTGAAGGCTAACAATGTTTCCAAAATGATGTTGTTAATTTTTTTTACATGCATTTAATTTGAAAAGTTGCCTGGTTCTACCAGCTACCAAGGGGTTGACTTGGCCACCAGAGCTGCTCTGTAATCCTTGGACCAAGAAATCTCTTTATCCATTAAGACTGGTTTTTGGTAGCTTGGACTTCTTTTCAAGAGTCTGATTGTAAATGAGAAAAAGTCCAAGCTTTTTTGACTCTTTGTTAGACGTTTCTTTGAATGGGTTCAATTAAACATTTGACGTTCATTGTCAGAACGTTCCTGGACATTCATCTCACTTGCTATCCACATCTATGAGTTGCAGCAACTCTGTAAGATCACAGAAACAAAACAAAAGTTGGGTCAGTTTAATGGCTTGGCCACCAGAGCTGCTCTGGAATCCTTGGACCAACAGATGTCTTTATCCATTAAGACTTGGTAACCAGTTTAGAGGGAACGAAGAGTCTGAAACTCTCATCAAGCTCAATCTTGATGTCTCTTGCAGCTCTAGTACTCGATGCAGTTAGGCCGAGCCTGCGTCACAGCAGGGACAGAGTCAAGCATGTTGTCTAGAAGAGGTTCTCATGTGATGATATGGAACTTTGCTGTAAGAATCAGGTGGCAATTTTTGTCTTTTGAAAATTATCTGCACTCGTAGCAACAGTTATTCTTTGTTCAAATCCAGTGAGTTACACCTCATTTTAAAGCTTAGACTTTCAAGAAAATGATTCTTTCATTCATGTTCATCCTCATGTTCTTCAAGAAGAAATAACTAATTAGCTGCAACCTTTTGTCCAGTTCTAATGGGCTCAGACGGGTTCCATCCATTAGTAACTGGTCTCATTTTGTCCGTAACAATCCACAGAACAACTATGTGAAATTGTATTTTCTCAAAAGTAATCCAGTTAGGAGTAATATTCCAGAAAACGTCCTGGTTTGAATTAGGGTCAAGTCGATTATCCGTCTGAATTGATGATCGGCTCGTTTTCAAAGATGTTTGTCAGTACTATTTTCTTCTTATTGTTTTTTTTATTGTAATTGTAATTTGATGGTCAATCTGCTTTTTTTTCTTTCCTTTTTTTGTAAATTTCTTTAAAGCACACACTGTTTTCTTGAACGTTTTCAAAGGTCGGGTAATTTGGATTCCTTTCAAACCTCTTGATCAGAAGAAGAATCTTCTTGGTCGTTTATTTCAAGTCAATTTCTCACCTCTGAAACAGACTGATGAGAGATTCAGACGTTTCTGTTTTGATCTCCTGTGATTAAAAAAGAGTGTCTATAAAAATCTGCAGGAAAAACAATGTTTACCGTGTTCACAACATTGTCCTTAGAACTTCACTTTGAGTTTTGTGATTGGTTTCAATCCAACAGGTTGTTAACATTGTGTGAAGGTTCACTGTAGAACGTTCCTGGTTATTCATCCTACATTTGTTTCATTGCTTCTAGCAACTCTGTAAAGATCACAGAAACACTGGTCGAGTCAGTTTACTGACTGTTGAAAGTTGAAGTTTGGACAGATTATTTACATGAAACTGTTGCAGCAGAAAGGGTTGGATGGAAGAAACTGACTTGCTGTGGCGACCCCTGAAGGGAGATACCCAAAGAAGATGAAGATTTTATGAAACTGTCCTTACCTTGTCTAACCAGTCTTTTTATCTAGCTTAATGTCTTTGTGAAATAAGTTATAAACTGTTCTCATATCCGGATGTTTTCACATGGTTGGGGCCACCAACCATTTGGCACCTCACTTAGAGGTTTCTTCAGGGAGGTTTCTTCATAGAAACTTGTTTTTAAAGTCTTTTATAAGTTGTTTGTACCACTTCTTGTTCATGTTTAGCTGGACATAACTTACAAGTGTACTTGTTTTAAATGTCAGCTTGTATTGGAAAGAAAAAAGAAGATTTTTTGAAAACTGTCCTTACCTTGTCTAACCAGTCTTTTATTGGTTCGATGTCCAGATATTGTAAAAATAAGTTATAAACTGCTTCTATTTTGCTTCAACTTAACGCGAACAATTTTCAAAGCAAAAAAAAAAAGAAAAAAAAATCAAAGTAAAATACTTGCTTTAATTTAAACTAGATGTTTTCATTGTCACATGTCAAGTTCAGTGACATGGCCCTGGTTTGATCAAAGAACCTCTTTATGAAAAGATGATTGACTCTTTCTTTTTCTAAGTATTTCTGGTTCAGTCAGAAACTTCTGCAGGAATCAGTTGCTGCAACTGGTCACACTTCTAACTTGTGATGTCCTCCAATTTTTTCAGCTATGATCAAAATGTTCTTTTGATGACTCTTGTTCTTGACTTTCATTGGGTTATCATTTTCCTGATTCATCCAAGTAATTTTTACTTGTCTCGTTTTCTGTTTTGTTTTATTTTCATTATGAAACAAATAGAAATTGTTCTGCATTCAGTAGGGCTCATATTGACGTGAAGAGTCTTTTTAATGATGTTTTTATTTTTCTGCCTTGGCAACATAATTTTGCTCTTCTAATCAACTCTGTTTTGAGGAAGCAATAAATAAAATAACAGTTAATGATAATTTAGACTCATATCTTCAAAAACCTGAAAGAACAGAACTCAGTATCTGCTTCGTAGAAGAGTCTTGGAAACACATTTAGTCCTTCGTTGGTTTGACAGTCTGAAAGTCGTCTAATTCCTAAGGTTTTTAAATTTCAGGAAGAGCAGATCAGACGTTTATTGTGGTCCTCAGTTCCCATGAATTCTTC
The DNA here is from genome assembly GCA_902685375.1 of Neostethus bicornis. Classification (NCBI taxonomy): domain Eukaryota; kingdom Metazoa; phylum Chordata; class Actinopteri; order Atheriniformes; family Phallostethidae; genus Neostethus; species Neostethus bicornis. The sequence continues at coordinate 22,155,004 of LR738559.1, read as the reverse complement.
ACTTTTGTAATTTTATGGTCGATCTGCTTTTTTTTTTCTTTCCTTTTTTTTGTAAATTTCTTTAAAGCACACATTGTTTTCTTGAATGTTTTGAAAGGTTTGGTAGTTTGGATTCCTTTTAATTCTTTTGATCAGAAGAAGAATCTTCATGATCATTAATTTCAGGTCATTTTATCACCTCTGAACAGACTGATGAGAAATTCAGACGTTTCTGTTTTTGATCTCCTGTGATTCACAGAGTCTTTAAAAATCTGCAGGATAACAATGTTTACCGTCCTCAGAAACTTCACTTTGAGTTTTGTGATTTATTTCAATCCAACAGGTTGTTAACATTGTTAGGAGGTTCATTGTAGAACGTCCCTGGTTATCCATCCTACATTTGTTTAATTGTTCTTAGCAACTTTGTAAAGATCACAGAAACACTGGTCGAGTCAGTTTACTGACTGTTGAAAGTTGAAGTTTGGACAGATTATTTACATGAAACTGTTGCAGCATAAAGAGTTGGATGGAAGAAACTGATTCGCTTTGGCAACCCCTGAATGGAGATACCCAAAGAAGAAGAAGATTTTATGTAACTGTCCTTACCTTGTCTAACCAGTCTTTTTATCTAGCTTAATGTCTTTGTGAAATAAGTTAAAAACTGTCCTCATATCCGGATGTTTTCACATGGTTGGGGTCACCAACCATTTGGCACTTCACTTAGAGGTTTCTTCAGGGAGGTTTCCTCATAGAAACTTGTTTTTAAATTCTTTTTCAAGTTGTTTGTACCACTTCTTGTTCATGTATAGCTGGATATTACTTACAAGCGTACTTGTTTTAAATGTCAGCTTGTATTGGAAAGAAAAATAAATGAACAAACATGGACCCTAATGACAACGCTTTATCTCCCATAGTGGCTACAACCCGCCACCCCCCTTACCTCCTCAATGGTCAGAGAGACGTCAAGCCAAAGACATGAGCCCTCACCAACCCACCCAGCCAGTCAGCGGACTCAGAACAGGGTTCACCATGATTCCCGTCCAGACAAGAATCTAAGGCGCAGCTCCTGTCCCAGACAGGAACAGGAAAATATGAACTTAAATTTTTTGGACCCAAAATGGCGTTTGTTGCTCTTGCGTTTGGTATACATTTATACGGTTTGACGTTAAACTGTCCGAGAAAGAGATAGTAAATAAAGGAGAGGTAAATGTGGGGTACATGTGTGGTCAGGGGGAAGGACAGTGTGCTGTTTTCAGGACTTTATTTGTCACCTGCCTTTACTCATTCTATGAACTGAAGTGCCATCCCATTCCTAACTCATAGAATTCAATATGATGTCGGTCCACCTTTTGCAGCTATTACAGCTTCAACTCTTCTGGGAAGACTGTCCACAATGTTGAGGAGAGTGTTTATAGGAATTTTTGACCATTTTTTCCAAAAGCGCATTGGTGAGGTCACACACTGATGTTGGTCGAGAAGGCCTGGCTCTCAGTCTCTGCTCTAATTCATCCCAAAGGTGTTCTATCGGGTAGCTGTTTTCTGAGAGTTGGCACTCATCCTGGGAATCTGGGTTAACTCTTCAGCTATCAGAAAGAGGTTTTTGGGCTCATTTGAACGCCCCACCAACACAGTCATTAAATGTGGGCTTAAATTTATTTTAGATCTTTGTGAACATTCAGAGATATTCTTCTCTGCTTTTATTAAATTTGAATATATCAAATTTTCCAGATGATTTTATTAGAAACTTCTGCAGTTTTGTACAGATTTGAATTGTTTTAGTGGAACAGCTTTCTTCTGTAAAATGTTGATGCTTTTGTTTCAAAGTTCAGGGAACCTCTGGGACTCTTCAGTTTAGATTGTATTGATCTTTGCAGTTTAATTCGTTGATTGGGTTGTACTTGTACTCAATATTCTCCCATGTTTCTTCCATTTCTCAAAGTTTATTAAAGCAGAAACCGTCTTTCCGAGATTTATTTACAGAGAAAATGACAGTTTAGATTCCTTTTAAATCTCTTTATTGATTGGAAGACGAATCTTCTTTCGCATCATTTCAAGTATTTCTATCACCTCTGAAACTGACTGATGAGAGATCCAGACGTTTCTGTTTTGATCTCCTGTGATTCACAAAGAATGTCTTTAAAAATCTGAAGGATAAGAATGTTTACCATGTCCAGAACGTGGTCCTCAGAAATTTCACTTTGTATTGCATGATCGGTTTCAAACCAAATGGTTGCCAACATTGTTGAAACATTCATTGCAGAAGTTTCTGGATTTTCTTCTCACTTCTTATCCACGTCTATAAAATGTAGCGAGACTGTCACATAAACAAATGTTGAGTTAGTTTCCTGAATATTTTCATTTTGAAAATAATTTGTTTTTATTAGTTTGGAGCGATCGATTTGATTGAAACACTGTTCCAATAAAACTGTTCTTACCTGGTCCTACCAGCTGTCTAAGGCAGCGGTCGGCAACCTTTGACACCGAAAGAGCCATTTGAACCCGGTTTCCACAGAAAAGAAAACACTGGGAGCCGCACATCTAAAAAAAAAAAAAAAAACTTCTACTACTTTACCGCAGCATGTTTCTTATGAAATCCACGTGCTACAGAGAAAATTACATTTTATTCATTTAATGAACACATTTTGAACATTTTGAATTCTTGAAAAATAATAACAATGAATGTCTCTTTCAAATAAATTAAAAAGCTGAATTTAAATTGTCCATGTAGCAAACGAAAGCAGAAAAATGCCATGAGGCGTCATCCTTATATCCATTTATCTTATCTAAAATGAAGATAACACTGTATATATTGCTTTTTCTTACCTTTACACTTTGTATAAACAACTATAGTGTGGTTATGTCTTATGAAGTGCTACGGAGAAAATTAAATTTTACCGATGTAATGAACACATTTTGAATTCTTGAAAAAATAATAATGTCTGAATGTCTCATTTGAATAAATTAAAAAGCTGAATTTAAATTGTGCATGCAGCAAACAAAAGGGAAAAATCCGTGAGCCGTCATCCTTATATCGCCTTGGGCTTTCAAAGTATGCAGCGGAGCCATGACCTGAATATATAAAATAAATTGGGGGAAAAAGCACTGTGTCACTAAACAATGAAAATTAAATATTTTTTTACCTGGTTAATGGGACTTCTGCTCCTGAACCTCTGCGCACAGCTTCTGCAAATCGGGTCTGTACGAAGTCACTTTCATCTTTACGCAGGACTGTAAGCTGTCATCTGTGAGCCGTAAGCGGTGTTTGTTTTTAATGCAGTTCATGGTGGAGAATAGCTGCTCACATACATATGTGGATCCGAAGATCGACAGGACTCCAAAGGCATATTTCTTCATGTTCGTGTAGGTGTCGGGATGGCATTCCATGTTTCAAATATGAGTTTGTCCGGTCTCGGGAGGTTCTCAATATCACTCCATTTGTGATTCTGAGCAAGAGTGGCCTTCTGACGGGCAACATCTTCAAGGTCCTCTGTCAAGCGTTTGAATTTGAACACCCAAATGTCTTTGTCAGCCATGTCAGCCAGCTCCAGCTCCATAGCAGGTTGACTTACACCTGCAAATGCAGTCACGTTTAGCAGGGATGGATCAATGGTCAGGGGAGTGACGGGGAAGGACAATGTGGTTTTTTCCTCTCTGAACTCATGGAATCGTTTACCAAACGACGCTTGCATTGTGGTGATTGCAGACTGCAAATACCCTGAATTGATCACTCCGTGAGCTTGTTTGAACTCCCTTAAAGAGGGGAAGTGAGACAGTGTGCCTCTCTGTAAATCTTTGGCTAAAACTGTCAGTTTGCGCTCAAACGCCAACACCTCCTCCAGCATGTGCAGCGCTGTGCCTCCTCTCCCCTGAAGCGTTGTGTTCAGCGTGTTTAGTTTCGCTGTCATGTCCACCATGAAGTGGAGTTTTTCCAGCCACTCTGGCTGTTCCAGCTCAGGAAAGGTGAGCCGTTTGCTGCTCATGAAAGTTTTCACCTCTCCAATTAAATACAAAAATTTTTTTTTAGTAATTTATTTTTCCAAGCCAATCAGAGCTGCATTATAAGGATGAAAGAGCCGCATGAGGCTCCGGAGCCGCGGGTTGCCGACCGCTGGTCTAAGGGATGAGTTGGCCATCCGAGCTCCTCTGGAATCCTTGGAACAACTGATCTCTTTATCCATTAAGACTGTGAAACCAGTTTAGAGTGTTAAAGGGAACATTCAGAATGTCAGAATCCGTCATCCAGCTTCATCTTCATTTTCCCTGTAGCACTAGTCCTCGATGCAGTTAGGCCGAGCCTGCGTCACAGCAGAGACGGAGTCAAGCATGTTGTCTAAAATAAGTTGTCTTGTGATGATGTTAAAAAACATACAGGAGAGTAAAACTGTAACAGGTCATGTGAGATTGAAGAGAGGTTGAAGACATGACACAAAATATCTCTAAAAGTTTTTATAGGATATTTTAATTGTTTTGTTTACACTGAATTGTATCACTTCCGTGTTTTTATTGTTTTTTAGTTAATGTAACTTTATCTGACACTTTATTAAATATACTTTGTTTATATTGGATTTTATTTGTTAATTTTTTTGTGTTTCTTCTAATCTTTTTAAATATGTTCAATGTGTAATTGTTTATTTAAATAAAATATTGAAAACAAAGCCAATGAGGTTCTTGTATCTACATGTACACTATCAGTTTAATTTACTGCTGGATAAGGGACTTCATTTAGTGACTTCTATCTGTGTGTGTGAAGGCAGGTAGCAGTTAAACAATCCAAAGCGGGATGGATGACATCTCTTTAAATGAGACCAGGATTTCCTAAACGAACATCATTCATCTACAAAACCAATGCCGTTTTCTGTGCACCATCTTGCTAACCAGAGGTTGAATGATGAAAAGCAGTTGTACATTTCATCATTGACTAAGTTCAGCAGGGGACCAGAGAAAATTACAGTGTGTGACATCAACTTAGCTCTAGCTTACACACCAACTTTATGTTTAATGTGAGAACCTCTGATTGTCTCAGTCCGGAATCGTTTACCACCTACGTGAATCCCAACTCAACGGACTCTAGACTTACTCTGGGCTAACATCCGAAGAGTTCCTTCTATGTCACCAACTCTGACTGTAGCTGCTGGTAGCTCCACACGTCTGACTATAGACGAACCAATGACCAGATTTGATGGTTCAGCAGGTGTGTCACTGAGGGGAGAAAACCTGTTAGACAATGGGGAGCTTTGGATACTGTTGGTGCTTTTAGCAAAATTCTTTTAACAAGCGGAGCCATATAAACATTTTTGGGAAAAATTTCCAAACTCCATTCTTGACTTTTGGGGAAAAAAAATTACTATAACTGAAGTATTAAAAAAAACTAAGCAAGAATTCAAAATTTTGAATACAACCCAAGAAGTTCCCATAAAGCTGGGGTTTTTTTTGTGACCAAAATTGTCCAAAGTCTTGCTGCTGCTGAGACTAGTCAGGTGCCAAAAAAGGGGCGGTGGAAGTAGGAACAAATAGATAATAAACAAAAACAGGAAAACAATATTTGATGCTGTTCAAAGCATCAGGTAATAAAGCTAGAGGTGAAACTGCAGAGAAACAATCAAAAACTTTGTGTCTGACCTCCTGACCAGTAACACCGGTGCTCCACAGGGAACTGTCCTGTCCCCTTCCTTTTAACCACCTCCACTGCTGACCCGCAGAAATATACTGGGTCTTGTCATCTTCAGAAGTACTCAAATGACTTAGAACAAAATACACAATAGACAACGAAATATAGACTGACTGTTTATACACAAAAATACAGCAGATATGTTTAAAAAAAGAATTCAGAGAGTTTTAAATCAAAACATCACTCTGAGCCAATCAGCTGTCAGTCCACATGTTGATAAGACACTATTTCCCATCATTCCTTTGGGGTTTGTAGTCCATGCAGGCTGCAGTTGGTATAAAGCTGTTGCTGTGCTGCCTGGCTCATCTGGAACAAACCTATAAAGAAGAGGAAACTAATGGAGATTTTTTAAAAAGCAGCAGATTCAGTCTGCTTTGAAACGCTGCAACAGAAACTTCACCTGATCTTAGTCCAAAGAAAAAAAAAGTTTGATTGGAGTCTGAGGTATGTTCTGTTTAAACTTGTATTAGGTTACGGGTCAATTTGACCCATTTCAGTTTTTACTTTGTCCAAAGTACTGGTTAACCATTCTTTATCTTCCTAAAATGTTTTTTTATGTCCATTATGTCCATCATGCGGAGAACATGGAAAGTGTTGAACATTGACAATAAAGCAAGTTGACACACAAATAGTTCTGATGAAAAAAAAAAAAAAGGTTATTGTTTGTTCCTTTTTACAATGTACATAAAATCCAAACTAAAAATTTGAGTGGTTTAACCTGTTTTTTTACTGTTTTGCATGGATTTACACTGCACGGGTCAAAATGACCCGCAACATAATCAATGTAATTATTTATCAACATAATACAAGGGTTAAACTTGATTTCTTAATAAATTTATTAATTCTACATGATTTACTATCTTGTAGGAGCTTCATATCAAAGTGGTTTTAGTGAGAGAATTGATGAGTGTTTGTTTGTTTCATTTTAGCAGATTTAAAATGTTCATATTTAAAACATTAATCATAGTGCCTTCCTGCTCTTGGAGCCTCCTTCTCTGTGAGAAAAAACATCCACATCTTAAAGGTATATTTTTAATAACTGTTTGTTTGACTTCCATAATTTTTACATGTCAGTTAGAACAGTTTAACAGTAAACTTTATGTCTGTTTTTGTTCAATTTAAAACACAACATGCATTAACATGAATTAAACTGTCAAAATGCTGCAGCGTTGGTTCATCAAACAATCATCACTTACTGCAGACATTTTTAATGCATGTTAAAGGAGCTGGTTGTACCCTTTTAATCCGAAGACCCTACTTAAGCCTTTGCAGTTCAGCCTCAAGTGGACTGGAATTGCTTTCAGAAACAATCAGTCTTCCGGAGCACTGCGACAGTCCTCACTCAATGAGCAATAAAAACAATAAGATTTCTACAGACTAAAGGTTTCTGAGAAGGAATCCAGGGACTTCCAAAAGATGCTGGTCAAGATATCTACATCTGCTTGGAGCATTTTCGAACAGGTTTGTTTCTTTTATTTTAATCTACAACCATTATTCTTTACTAGAGATCAAAAATTATTGATGAGTTAGTTTAAATACAAGTATTTAATGCTTTTTTGTTATTAGTAGTTTGTATCTGGTCAATCCAAGAGATTATTTTTACAAACATTTGAGTGTTTGTTTGTTCCAGTTTTAACTTTAGCAGCTTTAAAACATTCACATTTAAAACACAACATGTTATGATTTAAATGTTCGTTCATCTCTTGTTAAAGTTAAACAAACTCTTCATTTTCTACTTGAATTTATTTTCTTCTGTGAAGTTGTTTATTTTTACTGTTAAACATTTTCAAGACTTTATTTACATTTTCTGTTTATTTACTGTTTTGTAGGAAGCTGATGAGGAAACGTCTTTTAAGTTTGACTCCTCCACCATCTTGTTTATGATGCAAAGCACCGATTGGCTGATCGATACTTTTCTTTTTTCCTGGTAAAAATCAAAGCATAAAATTCAGTGATTTTAACAAACTCTCTGTGTTAAACACTTAAACTATTTTACTGAATAATTTGAACTGATTTAATCACTTATTTTCTGCTAAACTTCTGTTTCTTTTTGTTCTAAACTAAGAAAAAAGATGCTAGTTACAAGCAGGACTAAAGCCTACAGAACCCAGAGAGTGTGTCAATACAACTATCCACCAAACCTCTAAAAGAACAAAACTCTCTGGACACACAAGCTGGTAAGTGTAACCCAGACCTGGATTGGTGAGCTTGAAGGAACTGGGTTGAAATGTTTTTAAGTTTCCGATTTTGTTTTTTCTCTTTAATTTTTCCAGGAGTTTTACCAGAACGTCTTTCTTTGGTAACAAGTCTGTGTAATCCCTCATTCCTCCAGGAGTGATCCATCATAGAAAAAGCTTCAAAGTGTCTTCTGGACAGTGTGTTTAAAGATGGAGACGTTTCGACTTCCATCCAGAAATCATTTTCAATCTGATAGAAGGGACCTGAGTCCCTTCTATCACTGGTTCTATATAAACTACCCTGAGTTAGCCCAACCCCTAAGGAGGAGTTAACCTCAAATCTGTTTACAGACTGTTTATATTTGAAAGGTAGTAACTTGTTAACAATGGTAGGGTGGGTCTTAGCTTGCCTCTATTGTAATCTAATTACCTGTTATTGTTCTAAACTGAAACTGACAAACCAGTTTAACAATCCCCTATCAAACATATGCTGTATCTCATGTTGTGAACTGATTGGTCTCTAAGACAGCTTTGATTTTCTTTCATTCTGGTGGGGTGAGAATTTAAAAAGAAACACTCCAACATTCTGTGGTGTTGGTTTTCTTACAGACCTCTTTGTACAGTTTTGAATTGTTCAGGCAGAACTGCTTTTTTAACTCTTCGTCTCTTTTTTGTGCACAAAGTCTGGAGAACCTGGATTTTTCCTGGGTGTACTTTTGCAGAAAGTTGCTGGTCGTTTGGTGGAGAAACCATTTCTCTGGTAGTTTTCTTTTCCTCGCCTCAATTCATGTCGTCCAATTGATGAGCGTTTCGTCTTTATTTGGCTTGGGAGAAATTTCTAACTCGTCCATGTTTTCTTTTTCATCAGAAACTCATGCAGGAATCAGTCGCTGTAACTGCTGTTAGAAAAATTAAAACAGTTCATGACAATCGCCTATCAAACATATGCTATATTTCATGCTGTGAACTGAAAAGGTTCTTAAAGACAGCTTTGATTGTCTTTAACTTTGGTGGCTGTAAGAATTTAAAAAGAAACACTCCAACATTGCGTTTTTTTTTTTTTGCAGATCACGTTTGCAGAAATTTGAATCATTTAGGCAGAACTGCTTTTTTGACTTATTGCATGTGTTTTGAACACAAAGAATCTGGAATTTTTACTGGTTGAACTTTGCAGAAAGTTGTTTGTCATTTGGTGAAGAAACCATTTCTATGCTGGATTCTCTAAGTATTGATTTTCTTTCTCGTCTCAGTACATGTCGTCCAATTAATGAGCGTTTTGATCGTGTTTAACTCTTTAGATATTTCTCATCGCTCCTTGTTCTCTTGAGAATCTTCTGCTGTAGCGGAAAACTCTTCATATTTTTAGTAAAAAATTTTCCAGCTATGATCAAAACGTTCTTTTGGTGACTCTTGTTCTTTATAACCATTGTTTGGTTTTTTTTTTCCGGATTCATGCAAGCAGTTTTTTGTTAAAGCGTTTTTCTGGATTTTCGTTCTCGTGTTATGAAACAAAGTAAAATAACTTTTCATAATGATTAATGAAGGTGTTATTTTGTAGCCATGGCAACTTCAGCTTGTTATTCTAATCAATATTATTTTGAGGAATTAATATCTAGAAAACTAATTAGTGGTATTTTTTACTCATATCTTCAAAAACGTGGAGGAACAGAACTTGGTGTCTGCTTCGTAGAAAAGTCTTGGAAACACATTTTGCCCTTTTTTGGATTGACTGATGTCCTCTAATTCCTAAGCTTTTTAAATTTCAGGAAGAGCAGATCAGACGTTTATTATGTTCCTCAGTTCAGAGAAATTCTTCACTATTGTTGTTTCATCGTCGATTTGAGTTTTTTTTCTGATTGGATTAGTTTTTGCTTCTCTCTTTTTGGAAATTTCTTGAAAGCAGACACTGTTTTTATTTTTCTTCTCATTGTTCTGGTAGTTTGGATTCCTTTTAAACCTCTTGATCAGAAGAAGAATCTTCTTGATCATTCATTTTAAGTTATTTGATCACCTCTGAAACAGACTGATAAGAGATTAAGATGTTTCTGTTTTGATCTCCTGTGATTAACAAAGTGTGTCTTTAAAAATCTGCAGGATGACAATGTTTACCGTGTCCACAACGTTGTCCTCAGACACTTCACTTTGAGTTTAGTGATTGGTTTCAACACCAACAGATTGTCAACGTTGTCTGGTTGTTCACTGCAGAATGTTCCTGGATATCCATCCTACATTTGTTCCATGTTTCTAAGATGCAGCAACTCCATAAGATCACAAAAAACACTGGTCGAGTCAGTTTACTGATCATTTTCTTTTTAAAAGAAATGCAGGTGTAAGTAATGTGTCTGATGGAGGCTCAGATGCTTGTTTTTATCTAAGCTGTTAGCATTGGTAGCTCAGAGTAAAGCCACTTGTTCTTTATGTTGGGAGTCCAACAATTTGGCACCTTGCCTCTATTTCTTCAGTGGTCAGTTTTTGGCAGGAACTTGTTGTTCACTGTATTTTCCTGCAGTTCCTTATTTCAGTACATGGCATTCAGAGCGTTTCGTCTGTATTTGGGTCGGGAGAAATTTCACATCGTTCATGGTTTCCTGGTTCAGTCAGAATCAGTTGCTGTAACTGGTCACACGTCAAACTTTTGATGTAGAGTTTGAAGAATAGCATTTAGTGTAATGTTGAGTCGCTTTCTATGCTGTCATTTTGCTGCCGTGGCAATATTACCTTGTTATTCTACTCAATAGTATTTTGAGGAAACAATGAATACAATAATATTTGTGTAGATTTAGACTCATATCTTTAAAAACCTGAAAGAAGAACAGAACATAGTCTGCTTTGTAGAGGAGTCATTCATGTCTTGTTTGTGTTTTGATGGCCTGTAAGTTGTCTAATTTCTTAATGAAAGAAAGCTTTTGATTGAACTTTTCAGAGCGATTCATCTCTACTTTTATGAAAAGTTAAACTACCAATTTTTTATGTGTTTCTTCAGATTTTGCAGATTTAAATAGTTTTACTAGAACAGCTTTCATTGATTCACCATGTGATTTATAGAAGATCAAGGGTTCTTCAACTTGGTAGTTCTTGGTTGTTTTGATGTTTTAAAATTTTCTGGTCGTTAAGATCATAGAAACAAAGGTTGAGTCAGTTTTCTGACTTTAGTCTTCATTTTCCTCTTCGGTTGTTGTAGACAAACCCGATGATCCGTCTGATTTCTTCAATCAGTTTTATTGTTGCTGTAGGAGATATGGAGTTGCTGTTTAAATTTAAAAATAAGGGACAGAGACGAAGTGTCCTAAGTCTCTCGTTTAATTAAAAAATAAACAACAACAAAGCTCCAATGGGCATGTGCACCACACAAACATCCTCAACCAATAGAAACAAACCTGTAAAAACTGAAATTAAACATCTCCAATATGGAAACATTTTCAATCAAATGTACTTGTATGTAGCAATTTTCTTTTGTTTTTGAGAGAAAATGTAAAGCAATAATCTTAGGCTAGGCTCAGAAATTTAGAACCTTGCTCTCCGAAGAGACTGGCAGAGACTGACGATTGAAGTTTGGATCAATTTGAAAAGTTACAAACATACACATACAACGTGCAGTAGAACAACTCAGTGTGAATGGCACGTCACACCATGTTAAAAAATGGAGTAACAATGAGAGTTTAACTGTTGGACAAATTAAGGATGGGATGTTAGTGTCGACTTACAACTGTGTAGATGTCACAGCGAATCGAAAACATGAGAGGGTCAGATCTTAGCAGTTCATTCATGACTGAATAATTCAACGTTGTTCTTCAAATCATTTGTTTGTTTGTATGGCCATTTAACCGGCCTAACAGAGAGGTATCAGCCATAGTTATGGTCCAATACAGTTATTAGACTCTCGGGCTTTTGGCTCGCCATCAATATCTGAGGTAACTGGGAAACCTGGCCTGTGTAAATAGACCAAAGTCCCCAATAAGTTACAGACACACATCAATCATAGCAATCACTTAGACGTGAAAAAACACGGCTTATAATTGTACGCACAGTTCAATTTAAATAGATCTAATTATAAAACATTGCGTAAACTGCAGTGCAAATGTTCAGTTACAAAATAAATTACTTAATCTTAAGATTGTTTTGTAAACATGTAATAACCTTAATGTTTCAGTGCAACAGCCTTTAAATTGTTTACTTTTTAACATTCCAATAGCAGAACTAACTTTATAAACAGAAAGTTCAACTGAAGATTTCTGTCCACATCGGCCATAAGTTCATCCACGTCCCGTGTGGGGTTTATCACTCTTCAATGTTTCCTTTTGTATCAAGATTGAGTTTCAAAATCAGAAATTATTATATAAAATATAAAACAAACCAAACAGATAAGTGTTCCAGATTATTATATGGATGCATTCAGCATGGCAAATGAGGCCATTTCTTTCATCTGGCTCTGTTGCTGCTGATCATCCCTTGCCCACAGGCAGCTCTCACAGTGACCAGATGATAAGCAGATCCAGGTTATAAAGTCTTCATAAGTCCAACAGCAGAAGGGAAGAAACTGTTATAAGTTGTTTTTTAAGATCTTCAGAGGGATCCATCTTTGTTTGTCTCTGGATTCCATTTCTTCTTGATGTTTTAGTGAGATTTGAGTCGTTCAGGCAGAACTGTTTTCTTTACTTTTGTCTCGTTATTCGGGTGCATGTAATTTTGAAATCCTGTTGGGTGAATTTCTTCTTAGTTGTAGTTTGTATTTTCACCTGTGAAACATTACAGAAACCAAAGTTGAGTCAGTTTCCCGACTATTTTCTTTTCCAAACCTCATTTGTTTTGATCAATTTAAACACTTTGTTTCAATAAAACTGTTGTTACCTGGTCCTGCCAGCTGTCTAAGGGATGAGTTGGCCACCAGAGCTGCTCTGGAAGGTTCAACTGACGTCAGGAGGGCATTGCGGACTGCGAAGCCAACCTTAGAGTTAGAGTCTGGGTTCATTTGATTCCAGACCATGCCAGAACAAAGTACAGTCCTCTTTGATACTGCTTCGGGAGGCAGGACGGTGATTTTGATGTAGTATGTCTTCAGTTCACGGTTGATGATGGCAGGTAGTTCAGCTCATTGATATTTCATTGTGTTTATTTTGTTTACTCCGCTGGACATTCCTGGAAATATACAAGAACTGACTGGAATTTCTCTTTCTCTTCCTTTTCCCTCTCACGTTTTCTGGAATTTTTCTTTCTCTTCATTTCCACATCTTTAAGTTGTAGCAAGTTGAGAAAGGTCAATGCAGAAATTCTGTTCCTCTTACTTTTTCAACCATGTCTCTGAGTTGCAGCAACTACGTCTTTGAAATTTTCTTTCAAAACTCGTTCGTTTTGATAGTTTGATGTTTTGAAGTTCAATAAACTGTTCTTACCTGGTTTTACCAGCTGTCTATGGGATGAGTTGGCCACCAGAGCTGCTCTGGAATCCTTGGACCAACTGATCTCTTTATCCATTAAAACTTGATAACCAGCTTAGAGGGAACGAAGAGTCCGAAACTCTCATGAAGCTCCATCTTCATTTTTCCTGTAGCACTAGTCCTCGATGCAGTTAGGCCGAGCCTGCGTCACAGCAGAGGTGGAGTCAAGCATGTTGTATAAAATAAGTTTGACATGTGATGATGTAGAACTTTGGGATAGTAAAACTGTAACAGATCATGTGAGATTGAAGAGAGGTTGAAGACATGACCCAAAATACACTATATTATCAAACGTAATCGCTCACCTGCCTTTACTCATTCTATGAACTGAAGTGCCATCCCAGTCCTAAGTCATAAAATTCTATATGATGTCGGTCCATCTTTTGCAGCTATTACAGCTTCAACTCTTCTGGGAAGACTGTCCACAAGGTTGAGGAGAGTGTTTATAGAAATTTTTGACCATTCTTCCAAAAGCGCATTGGTGAGGTCACACACTGATGTTGGTCGAGAAGTCCTGGCTCTCAGTCTTCGCTCTGATTCATCCCAAAGGTGTTCTATCGGGTCGCTGTTTTCTGAGAGTTGGCACTCATCCTGGGAGTCTGGGTTAACTCTTCAGCTGTCGGAAAGAGGTTTTTGGGCTCATTTGAACGCCCCACCAACACACTCATTAAATGTGGGGTTACATTTACTTTAGAACTTTGTGAACGTTCAGAGAGATTCTTCTCTGCTTTTATTAAATTTGAATATATCAAATTTTCCAGATGATTTTATTAGAAACTTCTGCAGTTTTGTACAGATTTGAATTGTTTTAGTACAACAGCTTTCTTCTGTAAAAGTTTGACGCCTTTGATTTAAAGTTCAGGGAACCTCTGGGACTCTTCAGTTTAGATTGTATTGATCTTTGCAGTTTAATTCATTGATTGGGTTGTAATTGTACTCAATTTTCTCCCATGTTTCTTCCATTTCCCAAAGTTTTTTTAAGCAGAAACCATCTTTCCGAGATTTATTTACAAAGAAAATTACGGTTTTGATTCCTTTTAAATGTCTTTATTGATTGGAAGACGAATCTTCTTTCGCATCATTTCAAGTATTTCTATCACCTCTGAAACCGACTGATGAGAGATCCAGACGTTTCTGTTTTGATCTCCTGTGATTCACAAAGAATGTCTTTAAAAATCTGAAGGATAAGAATGTTTACCATGTCCAGAACGTGGTCCTCAGAAATTTCACTTTGGATTGCATGATCGGTTTCAAACCAACTGGTTGCCAACATTGTTGGAACATTCATTGCAGAAGTTTCTGGATTTTCTTCTCACTTCTTATCCACGTCTATAAAATGTAGCGAGACTGTCACATAAACAAATGTTGAGTTAGTTTCCTGAATATTTTCATTTTGAAAATAATTCGTTTTTATTAGTTTGGAGCGATCGATTTGATTGAAACACTGTTCCAATAAAACTGTTCTTACCTGGTCCTACCAGCTGTGTATGGGATGAGTTGGCCATCAGAGCTGCTCTAGAATCCTTGGACCAACTGATCTCTTTATCCATTAAGACTGTGAAACCAGTTTAGAGTGTTAAAGGGAACATTCAGAATGTCAGAATCCGTCATCCAGCTTCATCTTCATTTACCCTGTAGCAATAGTCCGCGATGAAGTTAGGCCGAACCTGCTTCACAGCAGAGGTGGAGACAATCATGTTGTCTAAAATAAGTTGTCATGTGATGATGTAGAACTTTGCTGTAAGAAAAATCAGGAGAGTAAAACTGTAACAGGTCATGTGAGATTGAAGAGAGGTTGAAGACATGACACAAAATATCTCTAAAAGTTTTTTATGAGGTATTTAAATTTTTTTCCACTGATTTGTTTTGTATCAGTTCTATGTTTTTTTATTTTATTGTAACTTTATTTAAACAGTTTTTATTTGATACCTTACTTTATGTACTTTGTTTATTTTGGATTTTTTTCGTTCATTTTTATTTGTTTATTTTAATCTTTTTAACCATGTTCAATGTGTGATTGTTTATTTAAATAAAATGTTGAAAACAAAGCCAATGAGGTTCTTGTATCTACATGTACACTATCAGTTTAATTTACTGCTGGATAAGGGGGCGGGGCTAAGTTACTTAGAATTGGTGTCTTCCGCATGTGTGTTTGGGCAGGTTACAGTTTCATCATCTAAAGTGGGATGGATATCGTCTCTCCACATGAGACGGGTTTCCCATGACCCAATCCGTTCAACTACAAAACCAAAGCCATTTTCAGGGCACCATCTAGCTAACCAGAGGTTGAATGATGAAAAGCAGTTGTACATTTCATCATTGACTAAGTTCAGCAGGAGACCAAAGAAAATTACAGTGTGTGACATTGACTTAGCTAGCTTACATACCGACTTTACATTTGATTTGAGAACCTCTGATTGTCTCCGTCCGGCATCGTTACCATCTACGTGAATCCCAACTCAAGGGAGTCTAGACTTACTGTGGGATAAATTCTAGGAGTTCCTTCAGTGTCACCAACTCTGACTGTAGCTGCTGGGCGCTCCAAGTGTCTGACTATCGAGGTTCAGCAGGTGTGTCGCTGAGGGGAGAAAACCAATTAGCCATGGGTAGCTTTGAATAACGTTATTCCTTTCAGCAAAATCTTCTGACGAGCAGAGCCATCTAAACAGTTTTTGGGTAAATTTTCCAAACTCCATTCTTGACTTTGGGACAAAAACAAATTATTATAACTGAAATGTTTTTTTTTTAAAAAAAACAAGCAAGTATTAATATTTTTTATTATAAACCAGCCCAGTCGTTAAGAGACCAAAATTTTCTAAATTAGTTACTGCTGGTGAGAGTGGTCAGGTGCCAAAAAGGGGGCGGAGGAAGTAGGAATAAAAAGATAATAAAGAAAACCAGGAAAACAATACTTGATGCTTTTCAAGGCATGAGCTAATAAAAGTTAAAGATTGAACTGCAGAGAAACAATCAAGAACTAAGTGTCTGACCTGACCAGTAACAACGGCGCTCCAAAGGCAACAGCCCTGTCCCCCTTCCTTTGAACAACCTCTTAGTGGTGACTTAGAACAAAATACACAATAGATAACAAATAAAGACTTGACTGTTTGGACACAAAAATACAGCAGATATGTTTCTAAAAAAAGGTTCAGAGAGTTTCAAATCAAAACATGACTCAGAGCCAATCAGCTGTCAGTCTACATGTTGATAAGACAACATTTCCCATCAGTCCTTTAGGTTTGTAGTCCATGCAGGCTGCAGTTGGTATAAAGCTGTTGCTGTGCTGCCTGGCTCATCTGGAACAAACCTATAAAGAAGAGGAAACTAATGGAGATTCTTTAAAAAGCAGATGTTTCAGTCTGATTTGGAACGCTGCAACAGATACTACACCTGATCTTAGTCCAAAAAAAAAAAAGTTTGATTGGAGTCTGAGGTATGTTCTGTTTAAACTTGATTTGTTAATAAATTTACTAATTCTACATGATTTACTATCTTGTAGGAGCTTCATATCCAAGTGTATTTAGTGAGAGAATTGATGAGTGTTTGTTTCAGTTTAACTTTAGCAAATTTAAAACAGTCATGTTTAAAACACTAATCTTAGTGCAATCTTGGCCTTAGAGCCTCCTTCTTTGTGAGGAAAAATATCAACATATTAATTGTATTTTTAATAACTTGGTGTTTGTTTAGCTTTCAGGTTATAATTTGTCAGTTAGGACATTTTAACAGTAAACTTTATGTCTGTTTTTGTTCAATTTAAAACACAACATGCATTAACATGAATTAAACTGTCAAAATGCTGCAGCGTTGGTTCATCAAACAATCATCACTTGATGAGGAATGAAAACAATAAGATTTCTACAGACTAAAGCTTCCTGAGAAGGAATCCAGGGACCTCCAAAAGATGCCTTTCAACACGTCTACATCTGATCTGAGCATTTTAAACAGGTTTGTTTCTTTTATTTAAATCTAGAACCATAATTCTTCACTAGAGATCAAAAACTACTGATAAGTTAGTTTAAATACAAGTATTTAATGCTTATTTGTTATTAGTAGTTTGTATCTGGTCAATCCAAGAGATTCTTTTGACTAACATTTGAGTGTTTGTTCCAGTTTTAACTTTAGCAGCTTTAAAACATTCACATTTAAAACACAACATGTTATGATTTAAATGTTCGTTCATTTCTTGTTAAAGTTAAACAAACTCTTCATTTTCTGCTTGAATTTATTTTCTTCTGTGAAGTTGTTTATTTTTACTGTTAACATTTTCAAGACGTTTTTTCCATTTTCTATTTAATATCTGTTTTGTAGGAAGCTGATGAGGAAACGTCTTTTAAGTTTGACTCCTCCACCATCTTGTTTATGATGGAAAGCACCGATTGGCTGATCGATACTTTTCTTCTTTCCTGGTAAAAATCAAAGCATAAAACTCTGTGATTTTAACACACTCTCAGTATTAAACACCTAAACTATTTACTGATTATTTTGAACTGATTTAATCAGTTATTTTCTGCTAAACTGCTGTTACTCTTTGTGAAAAACTAAGAAAAGATGGCTACTTTTCACACTTAAATCTATTGATTTCTCTTTGATTTCCTGAGACTTTGATCCTGTTTTTTTAGGCCATGTTTTCTACATGTGATGATGAACTAATGCAGCAGGACTAAAGCCTACAGAACCCAGAGAGTGTGTCACTACAACTATCCACCAGACCTTTGAGAGGACAAAACTCTGGACACACAAGCTGGTAAGTGTAACCCAGACCTGGATTGATGAGCTTGAAGGAACTGGGTTGAAATGTTTTTAAGTTGATGATTTTGTTTTTTCTCTTTTATTTTTTCAGGAGTTTTACCAGAACGTCTTTCTTTGGTAACAAGTCTGTGTAATCGCTTATTCCTCCAGGAGTGATCCATCGTAGAAAAGGCTTCAAAGTGTCTTCTGGACAGTGTGTTTAGTGATGAAGACGTTTTGACTTCCATCCAGAAATCATTTTCAATCTGATAGAAGGGACCTGAGAACTGGCTCTACAGTATATACACTACCCAGATTTAGCCCCGCCCCCTGAGGAGGAGTCAACCTCAAACCTGTTTACAAACTGTTTATATTTAAAAGGTAGTAGCTTGTTAACCATTGTTAACAAACTACGGTTAGGGTTGCGTGCAAATATCTCTGCTAGACAGATAGCGAACTCACAAAAAATCCCAAAAAAGAACTGCAGACTGTAGAGTTTGTCTTCCTTTGGCTTTAGCCTTTAATCTGCGTTTGATTCCGTGTTTGTGTGATGATGTGTAAGGTGGGTCTTGGCTTGCCTCTGTTGTAATCTAAATACTTGTTATTGTTCTAAACTGAAATTGACATCACTTCGAATCCCAGTTGGGGACGAGGTTTGTGACACTGGCCTTTCTGTGTGGAATTCGCATGTTGTCCCCGTGTTTGCGTGGGTCTCCTCTGGGTACTCTGGTTTGCTTCCGCTCTCCAAAAACATGCTTGTTAGGTTGAGAACCCCCTCAGAAACGAGATGTCTCATATCAAGGGGCTTATCCTCCAAATAAATAATTATATAACTAAATTAACTAAAGCAGACAAATTAGTTAACGTTCTTTAACTTATGCTGAAAACCCAGTGAACTGATCTTACTTTTAATGTATTTTTTATGTGAAGTTGTTCAAGTTAAAATGTTATTATCTTTTATTTTGAAAATCCACTTTGTATTTTCCACATCTATCTAATTAATTTACAGTTAGTGTTCGGGCAGATGGAACCGGTCAAACAGTAAATTAATGGTTCATCATGTGGAGAAGGCTTCAAACCTCAGTGACACTATTTTTTAAGTTTGTATTGTTTGTTTCTCAGACTGAGAGTTAATTTACTTTAGATAGAATTTGTTTGATTTAATAATTTGACCAGGGTTGCCGGGCTAGCAAGGTGTCCTCAAACATCTTGGGTATGAGAGTCCCTGTGGTGAGTTATGTCCTCCTTTGACTCCTCATTGTGGGTTGTTTTCGTTTTTCTCTGTGGGGTTACCTGGTGTTTTCACACTGTTAAAGGAAAAATAATGAGATGCAGGTGTAATTAACGTGTCTGATGGAGGCTCAGATGCTTGTTTTTATCTCAGCTGTTAGCATTGGTAGCTCAGAATAAAACCACTCTTTCTTTGAATGGGGTCACCAACACTATGGCACCTTGCTTCTGTTTCTCCTGAATGTTTTTTGACAGAAACTTGTCTGTTTTATACACTTCATGAAGCTCTTCCTCATCTCGATCAGTTCAAGAAGAATCTTCTCTAACATCCATTTCAAGTCCTTCTGTCACCTCTGAAACAGACTGATTAGAGATTCACAACGTTGTCGTCAGAAATAGGTTGATAACTTTGTTGGAACGTTCATTGCAGAATGTTCCCAAATATCCATACTACGTTTGTTCCATGTTTCTGAGATGCAGCAACTCTGTTAAGATCACAGAAACACTGGTCGAGTCAGTTTTCTAACTTTTTTCAATCGATTCATTTCTGCTTTTATAAAAATTTAACTACCATTTTTTTCAGTTGAAGATTCCGCTGCGTATGTTTTCTTCCTGATGTATTTGTGCAGATTTGAATCGTTCAGGCAGAACTGCTGGTTTTTGTTACTTCTAGTCTTTTTTTTTGGGGCACAAAGTCCAGAAAACCTTTTGGATTTTTTTTTTTTTTTGTTTAATTTGTTTAGGTCTGCAAGTCTTTTAGATCACATAAAAAAATGGAGTCAGTTTTTTGATTGTTCTGAGTTAAAAGTCATCCATTTTCCTGAGTTGTTGTTGTAGACAGACATGGTGATCTGTCTGATTTATTCAATTAGTTTTTATTGGACACAGAATTTCTATCCATTTAATAAAACCTTCAGCTGGAGAAATGATTCAAACCCACCTAAAGTCACTTCATGTGTTCATTGGTGTCTTTCAATGTGCCTACCACACTGTACCATGCAGCTGGAGGATCCGATCAACCAGCTTCGTCCATGGATTGGCTCAACATCAACGACAGGTCAAACTCGTGGTAGCCACACATTGAAGCTAAAACGGCGACTACTTCAGGACTGTTTTAATTACTTCTCGTGATGTTGAGTTCGTCACTCAAGCCAGTGGTTCGGATCTTCAACCCAAAAGAAAAAGACGGAGCGGCGCATGCATGGTCGCTGTTTTCAGAAGCTCATTGGCTGAAAGCTGCCACTCATCCCAGGGCTCCGGATTACCTTTTCCTGCTGCAGGAAATGACTTTTTGGGCTCATTTTGAACGCTCCACTAACACAGTCAATAGACGTGGGTTACCATTGGTAGCTCAGAGTGAAGCCACTCTTTCAGTGGGGTCTCCAACCACTTGGCACCTCGCTTATGTTTCTTCTTGTTGTTCGTTGTTAGAAACTTTTTGGTCTCTGTCATTTTTTAGCAGTTCCTCGTCTCAGTGCATGCCATCCAGAGGGTTTCGTCTGAATTCGGGTCGGGGAAAATTTCTCATCCTTCCTTGTTTGTGGAAGTTTTCTAGAAACACATATAGTTCTTGTTCATGTTTTGACAGTCTTTAAGTCGTCTAAATTCTTTCAGAAACCAAGCTTTCCATTATTTTTGGAACGTTTTAGAGTGTTTCGTTATTGCTTTTATAAAAAATTAGACCTGTCAGATTTTAAACTCAGTTTTAAACTCAGTTTCAGCAGAAAATCTTTCTGGTTCTTCTATTTCAGAGAACCCCCCGAATTCTTCAGCTTGCTAGAAACTACTATCTTAATGGTGGTGGTTTGGATTCCTTTTTTAGTCCTACTTTGACCGATCATTTCTGTTGAAGCTGTCTTTTCCAACATAAGTTTCTGGTCGTTTGAATTCTTTTTGAACCTCTTGATCAGCACAAGAGTCTGATTGAGAATGAGTCGACTCTTCGTTAGACTTTTCTGTTTTTGTGAATGGGTTCAATTAAACATGTAACGTTCATTGTCAGAACGTTCCTGGACATTCATCTCACTTGCTATCCACGTCTCTGAGTTGCAGCAACTCTGTAAGATCACAGAAAGAAAACGAAAGTTGAGTTAGTTTAATGACTTGCACACTTTTTTTTTTTTGTCTTTTCAGTTTTTCGTTAGGGGTCCCAGGTGGACTTTGCTCCGAATGGGAATCGAACCCGTATCAAGCGGTCGAAAGGTGATGTATCAACCATTGGGCTACACTGCCTGGGACACCTAGTGTGACTTGCACACTAGAAGAGCTATGGAATCCTTGGACCAACTGTTTTAAGTCTGAAGGCTAACAATGTTACCGTTTCCAAAATGATGTTCCTCGTTTTTTTAACATGCATTTAATTTGAAAAGTTAAATATTTTAATTTAGTGTTTAAAAGTAAAGTCATCTATTTTGATTAATTTAAAGTCTGTTTCAATAAAACTGTTCTTGCCTGGTGCTACCAGCTACCAAGGGGTTGACTTGGCCACCAGAGCTGCTCTGTAATCCTTGGACCAACTAATCTCTTTATCCATTAAGACTGGTTTTTGGTAGATTGGACTTCTTTTCAAGAGTCTGATTGTAAATGAGAAAAAGTCCAAGCTTTTTTGACTCTTTGTTAGACGTTTCTTTGAATGGGTTCAATTAAACATTTGACGTTCATTGTCAGAACGTTCCTGGACATTCATCTCACTTGATATCCACATCTATGAGTTGCAGCAACTCTGTAAGATCACAGAAACAAAACAAAAGTTGGGTTAGTTTAATGGCTTGGCCACCAAAGCTGCTCTGGAATCCTTGGACCAACTGATATCTTTATCCATTAAGACTTGGTAACCAGTTTAGAGGGAACGAAGAGTCTGAAACTCTCATCAAGCTCAATCTTGATGTCTCTTGCAGCTCTAGTACTCGATGCAGTTAGGCCGAGCCTGCTTCACAGCAGGGACAGAGTCAAGCATGTTGTCTAGAAGAGGTTCTCATGTGATGATATGGAACTTTGCTGTAAGAATCAGCTGGCGATTTTTGTCTTTTGAAAATTATCTGCACTCGTAGCGACAGTTATTCTTTGTTCAAATCCAGTAAGTTACACCTCATTTTAAAGCTTAGACTTTCAAGAAAATGATAATTTTCTTTCATTCATGTTCATTCTCGTGTTCTATAAGAAGAAATAATTAATTAGCTGCAAACTCTTATCCAGTTCTAATGGGCTCAGACGGGTTCCATCCATCAGTAACTGGTCTTGCTATGTCCGTAATAATCCACAGAATAACTATGTGAAATTGTATTTTCTCAAAAGTAATCCAGTTTGGAGAAATACTCCAGAAAACATGATTTTTTTTCTAAGAGTAACCCCTTAATAAAATGAAGTACTCACATTTCTTTCTCCATAGCAACCGCCATGCTGTGTTTATAACTTCGTCCTGGGTGTGTTTCATTTCCTCACGAAGTTAGCTACAAAATGAGAGGATTCATGAGATTTTCTGACCATGTGTTTGTTTGGTAGATTCCCTTGAAGGAAACAAGTGCTCCTCACTCAGCTAACAGGGGTGTTAGCGTCTTAGCTGCTAGTTGGCTTATGACATCATTCTATACTAAAGAAGTGACACGTTAAGGTAGCCTATCACAACAGCTTTCTAACGAAGTTGTGGATTCATAACCGGACCAATCGCAGAGCTTGTTATTCTAATGCATAGTAACAACTTTTTGACCAAAACATGTGGCCATCTTGGCGTGTCATGACGCACAGTCTAGCTTTACGCGCCGAACAGAGAGAGAAACATAAAGCAATGTGATTTATTTTATTTTTATTTAGGCAAACTGTATTTCTGAGGTTTTGAAGCATATTTTTTATCCAAAAAACATTTCTTTTTACAATTACGGGCCAAAAATATAAATTTGAAAAATTATGAAAAAAAATAATCTGTTTTTTTTTTAAGTCACAGAAACACAAATATGTATTTTTTTAAGACTAAAAATGTGATAGAATAGCAAAAATTCATTTTGACACATATTTGGATAGCTTGTTCCGAATGGACATTTTTATATTTAAACGGTCAATAAATCAAAAACACTCATACCTAGAGATCTGAAACTCTACACATTTACTGTTAACAAGATTATTACCACACATGTGGAAGGAATTATGCCTTCTAAGAAGTATGTCTTGGCTATGGACATTTGAAAATGAACAAAATTAGGCGAGGTTAAAATTGTACAATTTTTTTTTTTACATTTGAACTACTTTAGGATAGGTTCTGAAGCTCTGACACTCTCCATGTACACATCTGCATAAACTAGAAGGTCTAATCTTTATTTTGATGTATAGTACAAGTATGTGACTTGAAAGATGTTGCTGTAATAAGTAATAGCATTTGGGTATGTCCAACTATTGTGCACAACCTAAAGATACTGTACATGTGAGTTAAGAAGTTAATGTACTTTGTTTATTTTGGATTTTATTTGTTCATTTTTATTTGTTTATTTTAATCTTTTTGAAACATGTTCAATGTGTGATTGTTTATTAAATAAAATGTTGAAAACAAAGCCAATGAGGATCTTGTATTTACATGTACACTATTAGTTTAATTTACTGCTGAGGGGGCGGAGCCAAGTTACTTTGAACTGAGATTATTTTTTTATGTTAAAGAGATGAAAAAAACCCCAAACTTTTTAAGAACATTGCACGTAAACAATGATAAAACAATGAAAAAACACGCTATTATTGAGTTTTAAATAATCGTTTTTTTTTACCTCCAAACACTCAGCTAACGTCACGCTAACACAACAACCTAAATTGTTTAAGTTTATATCTATTTTTTATAACTGAAAAAGCTTAAAATAAACGTGTTAAAAGTTTGACCCACCTGTCACTTTCTAGGAAAGTAGTCCTCATAAAACGGTCAGTTGTATCAGTCCGCTCTGCTCCTCCCACAAACATGACGTTGACCGTGACGTCAGGCCAAGACCAAGGTTGGAACTCGAACGCTGATTGGTTGACATATCCCGAGAATATATCGAGATGTAGCTCACACAGATGAAACCACTAGATGGATAGCAACCCTCCACATGGGTTCAGGCTTCTCCCAAAACACATTACATTCTTCTACAAAACCAATACCGTTTTTTGGGCACCATCTACCAAGCCAGCAGTTGAATGATGAAAAGCAGCTGTAAATTTGGTCATTGACAAAATTCAGCAGATCAGAGAAAATTAAGTGTGTGACATCGACTCGGTGTTTGTTTAATTTTCAGGTTTTAATTTTTCAGTTAGAACATTTTAACATTAAACTTTGTCTGTTTTTGTTCAATTTAAAACACAGCACGTATTAACTTGACTTAAACTGTTGAAATGCTGCGGAAAAAAATGCTGTTAAACACGTCTACATCTCCTCTGAGCATTTTAAACAGGTTCTTTTTTTAATATATGATCATGTATATCTTTAAAAAAGATTTATATCTAGTTTTTGAACTGAGATTATTTTTTTATGTTAAAGAGATGAAAAAAACCCCAAACTTTTTAAGAACATTGCACGTAAACAATGATAAAACAATGAAAAAACACGCTATTATTGAGTTTTAAATAATCGTTTTTTTTTACCTCCAAACACTCAGCTAACGTCACGCTAACACAACAACCTAAATTGTTTAAGTTTATATCTATTTTTTATAACTGAAAAAGCTTAAAATAAACGTGTTAAAAGTTAGACCCACTTGTTACTGTCTAGGAAAGTAGTCCGCATAAAACGGTCAGTTGTATCAGTCCGCTCTGCTCCTCCCACAAACATGACGTTGACCGTGACGTCAGGCCAAGACCAAGGTTGGAACTCGAACGCTGATTGGTTGACCACAAAAAATAAACTGACTGTTAAGTTAGTTTAAACGTGAAGTTGAGGCATATGGATCTCAGATATACGGATATCCGTATAACCAGGTCTTTTAAATCTATCTGTTTATTTTAAAGATGAAAATCCGTACATTTAGACTTCATTTACTCTTATTGAAAGCATGTTGCAGCATATTTACTAACGTTCATATGATTGTGAAAGTAACTAATTTGATAACCCTGTGTTGATGATATGTGTTGATGATAAAAGTTTGAAGACCTGATCACAATAACTTGTGATGGTTTTTTTTTTTTAATCAAATCTCCCAGAAAGTATTTTTCAAAACAAAAGCACGAGTAAAAAGATGTAGAAATTGAATTTTCCGTAAATCAAAGACAGAGACTTTGATCCTGTTTTTCAGGCCATGTTTTTTTACATGTGATGATGAGTTAATGCAGCAGGACTTAAAGCCCAAAAAACCCAGAGTCAAATGTTTGAGTATTGACGAGGGGTGGCAAAAAAGTCAGACACATAGAGTCAAAGTTTTAAACTAAGAGTCAGACAGCGGCACCACGCAAACACAAGTGATTTTGTATTATTGCATATTTAATTCAATGATTTCCCATTCCGTTCTATAGGGAAAAGTGGGCGGAGCCAGATTACTTTAAATTAGTGATCTGTGTGTGTGTGAGGTTTCATTTTCAGCATCCAAAGTGGGATGGATACAATCTCTCCACGAGATTGGACTTCCCATAACATCAGACTCCAGTTGTCTACAAAACCAATGGTGTTTTCTGGGCACCATCTAAGTAACCAGCGGTTGAATGATGAAAAGCAGTGGTACATTTCATCATTGGCTGCGTTTGATAGGAGACACGAGAAAATGACTGTGTCTGACATCGACTTAGCTTACTCTATGTTTGATTTGAGAACCTCTGATTGTTTCTGACGGGCGTCATTACTGCCTGCATGAATCACGACTCCACAGAATCTTGACTTACTCTGGGATAACATCTTAACATTTTCATTGATGTCGCCAACTCTGGCCAATGTTTCTGGGTCCAAAAAGCTCAAAATTTACTTTGTTTCTTGAGAGCCATCTCACTGGACAAGTCTGCATCAAGTTACACAAGAAGATTCGTGAATTGCCGGTGATTAAGTTCATGCATATGGATGCAGTTCAAAATCTGCATCACAGGCTTCATAACGTGGTCTAAAGTCAATGTTTTGGACTCAAATTGCTCACAATGGAGGATGCAGTGGAGGTTCCAGAATTCAGGAAAGGCGTTATCACCTTTCATTACGAGACCCACAAGTCCATTTACTGAGCCATCATCAATGGTGCTCCATCTCTGACTACTACGAAGAGTTTTTCTAAAGGCATATTCATTTTTTTTTTTAAACAAAAGTCATGGCTTCTTTTTGTGACAGTGATTCGAGTTCCGTCTTTTAAATGGAACAATGTCGAGAATGACGAAAAGTTTCAGAAAAGAGAGAAACCCTTGTTTTTTATGACTTTTTTGTTCATAATTGCATTGTGTGAAATATGGAGGTTTTGTTTCTTTAGATACTTTACTCCAATTTAAAAAACGTTTTAATCAAGTTTTTTGTGGTATTTCGTCTCTATTTCTGCCCTCGGAATATTGATCCTCTGTTCGAACATCAGATCGTTATGTAGGAAATCATTATCCGATTATTCGGAGGCGCTTGAGGGCGCCTCAACCCGGAGACCAGAGGAGGGACTCTTGTTTCTTCTTTTTGAACAAAGACCATCTCTCTAGTCATCTTCCTCCAGTCTTCAGCCGGACGTTTCATTTGGTCTTTCAGTTTTTTATCTTTCATTTTTCCAGGAGTTTCACCAGAACATCTTTCATTGGATAGGAGTCTGTGTAATCTCTCATTCTTTCAGGAGTGATCCATCATAGTGTCTATTGGACAGTGTGTTTAATGATGGAGAGATTTCACAACTTCAATCCAGAAATCCGTTTCAATCTGGTAGAAGGGACCTGAGAACTGGTTCTATTTAAACTCAACCCCTAAGCCCTAACTTTTTGTGTGTTTTGTAGAAGAGTCTCAAAAACACCATTTTGTTTTATCCGTTGGTTTTAAAGTCTGAAAGTCGTCTTTTTTTAAGAAGTCATCGAAAATATCTGAAATTCACGAAAAGCTGATCAGTTGTTTATTTTGTCTCGTTTCAAAGAGATTCATCTCTGCTTTTATGAAAATTCAATCTATCATTTTTTTAAAGTTCATATTATCAACATTTGCATGTTTTAATAGTTTTACCAGAACAGGGTTCATTGGGTCGTCATTTGATTCTTAGAAGATCTAGGAATCTTCAGCTTGGTAGAACCTGCTGTGTTTCTTTTAATCTCATGTCAGACTATATTTCGGTTTTAGTCCTGCTTTGAGTTTTTTGTTTCCTCCTTTTCTGTAAGTTCCTGATAAGTTTCAGAAATCTTTATTTTGTATTTGTTAAAGTTGAATCAATAAAGATGAATTAGGACTGACCTTTATGTTGTGTACAATAAAGTACCAAGTTTGCCTGCCCTTACAGAACTTATACAGTAGTCATCTTTAGAATGAGAACATCTTAAAACTTGGTGGTTCAGTCTGACATGATTTTTTTTAAGTCAGACAAGACAAGATGTTTAGGGTGAGAGAGCATGAAGTGCCTGTGCCATCGGGCTCCACAGTTTCTGGTAGGTTGAATTCCTTTTAAACCTGTTGATTAGTTCAAAAAGAATCTTCTTTCTCATTCATTTCATATCCTTCTATCACCTTTGAAACAGACTGATTAGAGATCACGACGTTGTCATCAGAAATTTAACTCTTTCTTTCTGAGATTGTTTTTAATCCAACAGGTTTTCAACATTGTTGAATTGTTCGCTGCATAAGGCTCCCAGATATCCATCCTTCATGTGGTCCATGTTTCTGAGATGCAGCAACTCTGTAAAGATCACAGAAACACTGCTTGAGTCAGTTTTCTGATTCTATTGTTTGCTACAGCAAAGTTTCGATTTAACCGTTCTTTCATTATTTTCAAGCTACCAGTCTGTACGTCAGTTTTCAGATTCTTTTAAAGTGATTCATTTCTGTTTTATAAAAAATTAAACTACCATTTTTTTCAGTTTAAGATTCCACAGCATAGTTTTTCTTCCTGATGTATTTGAGCATATTTGAATTGTTAAGGCAGACCTGCTTTCTTTGTCTTGTTCTTTGGGCACAAAGTCCAGAAAATCTTTAGTATTCTATTTGGTTGAATTTGATTTTAAATTTGCAAGTCTTTAAGATCACAGAAACAAAAATGGAATCAGTTTTCTGATTATTTTTCAGTTAAAAGTCATCCATTTTCCTGATTGGTTGTCGTAGACAGTCTCTGATTTCTTCAATTAGTTTTTATCGGACACAGAATTTCTATCCATGTAATAAAACCTTCAGCTGGAGAAATGATTCAACCCCACCTAAAAGTCACTTCCTGTGTTCATTGGTTCCTTTCAGTGTGGCTTACCACACTGTACCATGCAGCTGGAGGATCCAATCAACCAGCTTCGTCCATGGATCAGCTCACCATCAACGACAGTTCAAATTCATTGGAATCCCACATTGCAGTTAAAACAGCAACTATTTCAGGACTGTATGCGTTCCTCACTTAAGCCAGTGGTTCAGCCCAAAAGAAAAAGACAAAATCGGAGCCCAAAGAACCCAGAGTAAATGTCTGAGTATTGACGAGGGGTGGCAAACAAGTCAGACACAAAGAGCCAAAGTTTTAAACTAAGAGTCAGATAGTGGCACCACGTAAACAAAAGGGATTTTGTAGTATTGCATATTTAATGCTTCCCATTCCGTTCTATAGAGAAATGTGGGCGGAGATTAGTGACTTCTGTGTGTGTGTGAGGTTTCATTTTCAGCATCCAAAGTGGGATGGATACAACCTCTCCACATGAGATCGGACTTCCCATAACAACAGACTCCAGTTGTCTACAAAACCAATGGTGTTTTCTGGGCACCATATAG
This sequence comes from Neostethus bicornis, assembly GCA_902685375.1. Classification (NCBI taxonomy): domain Eukaryota; kingdom Metazoa; phylum Chordata; class Actinopteri; order Atheriniformes; family Phallostethidae; genus Neostethus; species Neostethus bicornis. Next base: position 22,125,949 of record LR738559.1, on the reverse strand, counting down.
GTAACCAACGGTTGAATGATGAAAAGCAGTGGTACATTTTATCATTGACTGAGTTTGACAGAGGACCGGAGAAAATTACTGTCTGACATCGACTTAGCTAGCTTAGACACTGACTCTACCTTTGATTTGAGAACCTCTGATTGTTTCCAACGGGCGTTGTTACTGCCTGCATGAATCTCGACTCGACAGAATCTAGACTTAATCTGGGATAACATCTTAACATTTTCATTGATGTCACCAACTTTGGCCCCTGGAGTCTATAACTGTAAGGCCTGACTGTAGCTGCTGGGAGCAAATGTTTAAGTATTAAGGAGGAGTGGCAAATAAGTTATGACACAAAGAGCCAAAATATTAAACTGTGAGAGTCAGAGAGCGACACCATGCAGTGACCTTCCAGAACAGACAAACACACAATTAAAACCTTTTTATTCACCATAATGTTTTCAAATCCTATGCTAAGCAGGTCCATATTCATTTGTAGCCACTTGGAGCAGTTGTTTTCTGTGAGTGTCAGTCAGAATGGAGCGGAGCTTTGATTTTGTTTGTTGATTTCATGACGTATGTTGAAGAAATCAACGGCTTTAAAGCGTCTCTTTTTACACATTGGTATTTTCAGTTGGCACAGCTCTCCAAAACATAACATGTCCTTCTTTCAATAAAGATTTCAGTCTCTCGTCGTCACGTAGCTCAATCATTCCCCTGCTGCCTCATCAGTTAAAAACAGGTTTTCAGGCAGTCAGTGTCTGCATTAAACGGCTCGATGAGAAGAGGTTTTTGTGGTCTTTTTTAGTCCATGTCTTAAACTGCAATGTAAACTTATCTCCGTTGTGAAGTTGTTACACGCATCCAGCTTTATCTGCTTTAACACCGGTCCAGAAACTATTTTACTGGTTCCAAAAAGCTCAAAATTAATTATCTTCTTGAGAGCCATCTCATTGGGCAAGTCTGCATCAAGTTCCACAATAAGATTTTTGAATTGTCAGTGATAAGGGATGTGTTCACAATCTCCATCACAGGCTCCATAACGTGATCTAAATTCAGTGTTTTAGACTCGAGTTGCTCACATTGAAGAGTGACGTGGAAGTTCCGGAATTCAGGAAAGGCGTCATCACTTATTTACGAGACCCACAAATTCATTTACTGAGCCATCATCAATGGTGCTCCATCTCTACTACAGAGAGTTTTTCTAAAGTCACGTTTGTTTTCTTAAAAATAAAAGTCATGGCTTCTTTTTGTGACAGTGATTCAAGTTCCGTCTTTTTAATGGGACAATGTCGAGAATGTTGAAAAGTTTCAGAAAAGAGAGAAACCCTTGTTTTTTATGACTTCTTTGTTCATAATTGCATTGTTTTAAAAATCTGAAGTATTGTCAGCTATGCTGGTCAATCTCAAATATGAAGGGTTTGTGTTTTTTTTAGATACTTTACTCCAATTTAATAAGACTTAGATTTGTGTTTTTTGTGGTATTTTGTCTCTATTTTCGCCATCAGAATATTGATTCTCTGTTCGAACATCAGATCAATAGGTAGGAAATCTTTATCCGATTATTCGGAGGCTCTTGAAGGAGCCTCAACCCGGAGACCAGAGGAGGGACTCTAGTCTTCTGAATAAAACGTCATCCAATTGAGGAGGAATTATTTACAAGCGCCTGATTTTTCTGCTTCTTTTTTAACAGACATCAGCTCTCTGGTACACTTCCTCATGTCTTCGGTTTGACGTTTCAGATGGTCTTTCAGAGTTTTCACTTTGAAAAACTTTGTTTCCAGTAATTTTGCCTGAGCGATGGCCTGTAGTTCTCAGTTCTTGTGGATTTTTTTTTTCTCTGTCATTTTAACAGGTTTCAACTGAAATGTTGTTTCCAGTTTGCCTGATTTCTTTCTTCTTTTCAATAAGCTTTTTAAGCATGGATTGTTTTCCTCTGATCTTTTTTAAGATCGTTTGTTTGGTATTTAATTCAAAATTTCAGCATGTTTACATTTGTCTTTGCGGCTTTTTGACGTTTTTATGTTGTAATTTTGTAACACAGCGATTTCTCATTCAGCTCAATGAAGAAGAAAGCATCTTCTAATAGATCGTCTGTTTCATCTGCATGTTTAATATATGTTTAAAACGCTTGTAGATGTGGCTTTTTAAAGCAATTTTTGTTTGGCTTTTTATTTTGATGATGAGGGTAACGTCCTTCATGGGTAATAAAACCCTCTTAAAACCACCGGTGAAACCGCAGCGCTTGTTGTAACTCTTAGTCTGATTGTAATATTCCAAACAACTCCTGAAAGCTGTGAAATGGGGTTTTCGATTAAGGTAATAACTAGTTAAGGTAATGACTAAGTGCTGGCAGGGGAAAGTGTTGCACAGCAACCATAAACAGTGATTCCATGAGGAAGAGGCAAGTTTCAATCAATGCTTTGGAGCATTATTTTCTAAGTTAGTTAGCCACCCCTTCTATACCTCCATAGCCACGGAATGACCAGGGTTTATGGTTCAACAGGTGTCTCACTGAGGGGAGAAAAGCTGTTAACCATAGGGAACTTTGACGTCTCTAAGATGGTGCTTTTAGTAAACTTCCTCGCCCCACCAGTAGAATCCATCCTGTGGATACACGGTGGGAGCTGGGGTAGTAGATAACTACCCAACTGGCACTCTCAGTAACAACCGTGATTGGCTTTAGACATGCGAAGCCATGCTTCTAAATCCTCTAACCTGGCTTCAATGCTAAAACAATGCCAGTCTTAACACAGCTGCCTCTATCCTCATTAAAGTAGCCAGAATCCTGACTAAAATAGAAACAACCAAGTGGCTTTGACAGCGAGTTTTCTGGTTAAATCAAATCATTTAAATCAAAACATCACTCAGAGCCAATCAGCTGTCAGTCCACATGTTGATAAGACACCATTTCCCATTATTCCTTTTGGGTTTGTAGTCCATGCAGGCTGCAGTTGGTATAAAGCTGTTGCTCTGAGAGAAGTACCTGATGGAGATATTCAAAAAGCAGCAGATTCAGTCTGCTTTGGAACGCTGCAACAAAAACTACACCTGATCTTAGTCCAAAGAAAAAATTAGTTGGAGTCTGAGGTATGTTCTGTTTAAACTTGATTTGTTGATATGATTTACTATTTCGTATGAGCTTCATATCTAAGTGGTTTTAGTGAGAGAATTGCTGAGTGTTTGTTTGTTTCAGTTTAACTTTAGTAGATCTAAAACATTCATATTTAAAACATGAATCCTAGTGCATTCTTGCTCTTAGAACCTCCTTTTCTGTGATGAAAATATCAACATATTAAGTGTATTTTTAAAAAAAAAAAAACTTGCTGTTTGTTTAACTTTTAGGTTTTAATTTGTCAGTTAGAGCATTTTAACTGTAAACTTTGTCTGTTTTTGTTCAATTTAAAACACAACATGCATTATTTGTCTGGACGGAGGTCACAGACACATTGGATACACCAGTCTCTGATCGTGTAGAACACAGAGGCTTGCTTGTGGTTCAGGTTCTGGTACATTTGTCTCAGAATAGCCGGGTCGATTGCGGGAACTTCTCAGGTGGTTCTGAACTCCGTTGCAGACTGAGGACAAAGGTCGGGGACATTTTCCTGTTTGTTTTCATCAATTGGTTCGTTTCCCAACAGGTCTTCGTTCCAATCTATCCTGACAACGTCTGACTCGGGAGTGAGGTTACACCATTCATCGATCACAACGTTTTGATTCTGCTCGAACTCAAACAGAGCTTCGTTGATGACTTAGTTGTCCTTTTTATAGTTCTATCTGTTACGTTTGACACAAGTAAAAAGACTGTTAGGTTGGAAAATCCCTCTTCAATTCCATCTCAGATCTGTGAAGGAGGTAAAGTCTCTAATGAAGAAATTCTTCTGGCTTCTTTTTTTCTGAGCAGTGATAATATCGGATGATAGCAGGTTTTTCATCTCTACGTTTCCTTACGTATCCCAGGCCATTCAGTAGAGGATGGACATTTTCTTGCGAGACCTTTTCACTCTGAACATAAACACAAGTCGCAGCGAAATCAGCCAGACACATAACCTCGACGTCTGGTCTCTCAGGTCGAGCTTTGTATTTGTCAGGAAGACTCTTCATCCAAATGTCGCATGATTCTAGTGGAAGTTCCCCGAGTGACGAAACCGGGCGACTCATCCTCACTGTGGAATGTCATCCGTCGAAACAAAGATCGTACTGCGGAAACATTTTTTCATCTTTAAACCACACGCTCGGGCTACACACTTGCATGACGGCGCGCATCTCATCACACTCATTGACAGCTTCTTTCTTCTTTTTGACCAACGTATCTTTCAAGTAGTTGAAAAGATTGGTCTGTATCATTCGACACAGGAATAGGCGTTGAGGACTAAAGACACGTCGATATTAGCGTCCCACGCTTTCAGCAGATGAGAATTGTAGTTGTTTATCCAGCCAGTCTTTGGGACTCGTTTCATGTGGAGGGAAAACTTTTTTTTCATCAAGAGGAGACTTCTTGTATACTCGTCCTCAGTCTGATTGCAGCGTAACAGGATCTGTTGAAAACAAAATAGAAGCTATTTCCGGTTCTTGGAGCAGATCCATCAAAGGTCTGAGTTTGACTTTGGCAGCGTCAACATCGTCTTCTTCAGCTGGTCTGTCTGCAAGGAGGTCTTTGGAAACCGAAACGACAACCAGAGTTGACGCTCTTAAAACAGGTCCTCATGTGTCTTTGGCTGTGCGTCTGCTGCTCGGTAACCTTGTAGAGTTCAGGTTCTCGGTCCTGATCAGTTAATGACTTAATGAAGAAAGAAAACAATTGGATTTCTACAGACTAAAGCTTCCTGAGAAGGAATCTTGGGACTTCTAAAAGATGCTGTTTACTACGTGTATGTCTACGTCTACTCTGAGCATTTTCAAACAGGTTTGTTTCTTTTATTTGAATCTAGAACCATAATTCTTTACTAGAGATAAAAAACTACTGATAAGTTAGTTTAAATAGAACTTTTTAATGTGGGGTTGATGCATATGGTTTTCAGAGGTTGTTTTAATCTATCTGCATATTTAAAGACAGTTATTTGTACATTTAGACGTATGAAAAAAAAAATTATTTACTCCTAATTAAAGCATTTTGAGGCGTATTTACTTTCATTTAAGTTTCTCACTTATTTGCTGATTTGTGTTTGTTTTCGTTTCATGAAACTTGTTGTTTTGTCCCAAATCACTTTTGTAAATTTTCTCAAAATTTTCCGACATTCTATCCTAGAAGGTAATTCCTCCTTTGAGTATAAATACAGCAGTGTTGCTGTTTTAGAATGTAAATTCACTGAAACTCCTGTTTTCAGTTTAATTTAAAATCAAACGTTCAGGAGTAATTTTTAAAACAATAACAAAGGTGAAAAGGTACAAAATAAATTTACCGTAAATCAGAGACTGAGACTTTGAACCTGTTGTTCAGGCCATGTTTTCTACATGTGATAATGAGCTAATGCAGCAGGACTGAAGCCTACAGAACCGAGTGTGTGTCACTACAACTATCCACCAGACCGTTAAGAGGACAAAACTCTGTGGACACACAACATGGTAAGTGTAACCCAGACCTGGATTGGTGAGCTTGAAGGAACTAGGTTGAAATGTTTTTCATATGGCTGATTTAGTTTTTTCTCTTTCATTTTTCCAGAAGTTTTACCAGAACGTCTTTCTGTGGTAACAAGTCTGCCTAATTTCTCATTCTTACAAGAGTATGATGGAGACGGTTCGACTTCCTTCCAGAAATAATTTTCAATCTGATGGAAGGGACCTGACAACCGGTTCTATATAAACTACCCTGAGTTAACCAGACCCCACGTAATCAAAGTTGTTGGAATAATTCACAAAGACCAGCGCTGTCGGGCCGGCACGACATTGAAGATTCTTAATCCCCAAAGGGAAATTTCAGTGCTGCAGTGCCACACTTCTGCAATATGTTTGGCTTTTCTTTTTTTTTGGTCCATTTTTTAAAAATCTTGTGCATTAGCGTCCTCATGGTGACTAATGTCTTCCTTTAACACCAAATTTCAGATTTTTTTTAAAATGGTTCTTTGGTTTTGGCTTTTAAGGTCGCACAAAATTTTGAAAAAAAAATCTTGTATCCTTGTCGGGGTATGCTCATGTTTTCACACTGCTTATAGAAAAATAATGAAATGCAGATGTTATTGACGTGTCTGATGGGGACTTGGATGTTTGTTTTTCATCTCAGCTGTTAGCATTGGGTTGCTCAGAGTTAAGCCACTCTGTCCTTAAAACTGTAGATTTTATTGGTATATTCGCTTTATTGTCATCGTGAAGCTGTCATTTTGAAGCCATGGCAACTTCAGCTCAATATTATTATCAAAAATAATTTGGGAGAAATTTAAGACTCAGATCTTAAAAAAAACCTGAAAGAAGAGAACTTGGTATCTGCTTTGTAGAAGAGTTTTGGAAACCTATAGTTCTTATTTGTTGGTTTGACAGACTGAATGTTGTCTAATTTCTACTGGAAGTAAAGTTGTCCAAAGTTTTTAAATTTCCAGAAGAGCAGATGATTTGTTTATGTTCTTCGGTTCCATGGAAAATTCAGCTATTGCTGTTTGATAGCCGCTTCACTTTTCTTGTTTTGTTCTTCTAGAATCATCGTTTTCTCTAAATTTCTGTAAAGGAGACACTGTCCTTTCCAACATAAGTTTCCGGCACTTTGGATTCCTTTTCAACCTTTTCATCACAAGAAGAATTTTCTTTTAATCCATTTTTAAGATATTCCTTCATCGCTGAAACAGACTAATGACAGATTCAGACATTTCTGTGTGATTCACAAAGAATGTCTGTAAAAATGACCTCTTGAATGAAGTCCTAACGTGCTGTGGCGATGTCTGTTGGGTAGTCTTCCACAGCCATGATAAGTGATCTACGCCCACCCCATGGTGAAGTCCCCAAGCTTGGTTATCTTTGATCTGCGCCTCATCCAAGGAGCAGAGTGTGGCGGCATGGACACTAATAAATAAGGGTAGCTTCCAAGGAGAAGTTGAGGAAAAGTGAGAGGATGCGCTCACTGAGAAGGAGGTTCAACTCACGACAGGAGGGAGTTGTGGACTGGGAAGCCAACCACTCAGTCTGCCTTCATGTGATTCCAGATCTTGCCTGAAGAAAGTATACTCCACTTTGATATTGATTCTGGAGGCAAGCTGTGTCTTCTGGAGGACGGTGATTTCGATGTTTAACTCACGGTTGATGATAGCCGTTTTCCTTGCTTCATTTTTGCTGTAGACACATTGTTCTGATGTTCCAGGTTACCAGTCGCAGTGCTGGCTGTTCGTTTTCTCTCTTTGCCTGGTATTCATTTATAGAGTAAAACTTTCCAAGATTTTTAAACTTCAGGAATGGACTGTTGTTTATTTTTGATCTTTGTAAAGATTCAGATAGATTTTTTCCTGCGTTTATAAACATTTAAAGTACATTTCTTTCAGATGATGTTAAAACAAACTTCTGCAGCTTCTGTTTTTTGTGAATGTTTTCCTTGGCATTCTCAATTCTTTGGGCACAAAGTTCAGGATGACTCTGGGATTCTTCAGTTTCATAAAACTGATTGTTTTAGTTTGATGGTAGATTCGGTTCTTCCTGGCTCCTTTTTTTGATTCGGTAAAAGAGTCGTGTTCTTTTTCAAAATAGGTTTCTGGTAGTTTAATTTTTCTTCTAACCTCTTGATCAGAAGAAGAATCTTCTTTCGCATCCATTTCAAGATTCAGTAGTTTCTGTTTGATCTCCTGTGATTCACAAGGAATGTCTTTAAAAATCTGCAGGATGACAATGTTTACCATGTTCACAACGTTGTCCTCAGAAACTTCACTTTGTTTTTTTCTGAGATTGATGCCAACATTGTTGGAAAGCTCACTCCAGAATGTTCCTGGATATCGATCCTACATTTGTTACACGTTTCTGAGAGACGAAAGACAGAGACACAGGTCGAGTCAGTTTCCTACTATTTTCTTTCAAAATCTATCAAATTTAAAGTTGATAGATTTTGAAAGTTTTGACAAATTCTTTCCATGAACTCTTTTTTACCAGCTTTAAAGAATCATTGTATTTACTGACAGTTTATAAATTTTCTTTATACAGGTTTTGATGTCCTAACTTTGTAAAATTAATTATAAACTGTCGGCATGTCCTGATGGTTTTCACACTTCTACAGAAAATGCAGGTGTAATTTATCTGTTTGATGCTTGTCTTTACCTAAGCTGTTAGCATTGGTAGCTCACATTATAGCCACTCTTTCAGAGAGGGGTCACCAAACCATTTGGCACCTCGTTGGTGTTTCTTCTGGATGTTCGTTGGCAGAAACGTTTGGTTTCCATCTCCTCCTCAAACATTTTCATCCCAGTCATCGCCATCCAGACCAATTTGTTGCCATTTGGATCAGGAGAAATGTTCTTTGTGATCGTTTATATCATCCCAGTTCCTTCAACTTTTGAAGGAATCAATTGCTGACACTGGGCACACGTCGAGCTTTTGATGTAGAGTTTGAAAGATGGCATATCATCATAATGAGCTGTTTTCTATGCGGTCACATTGCAGCCATGGCAACATCAGCTTGTTTATACTCGATATTATTTTGGGGAAACAAATAATAAAATAACATTTGGTGATGATTTAGACTCATATCTTCAAACACTGAAAGAACAAAACTGGGTATCTGCTTTGTATGTTTTGGAAACACTTTTAGTTCTCATTTTTGCTTATAGACAGTCTTAACATCGTCTAATTCTTTATAATTTATAATTGGTGCTGTTGCCCCTGCTCTTCTTGTTTGTAGCACTCTTTTGTCCCACCTGTCTTGGGATACTGTTCTCTCATCCCAGCACTAGACGTGATTGAGGAGGGTGCTTTCTTTTGCAATCTTCACAACCTCTGGAGGGATTCCATTATGCTTTTGACAAAATGGTATGCAAATGGTGTTGCGGAGCTCCTTGATGGTGGGTCGTGAATCCAGTTTTTCCATGGTGGTTTGTTGGGTGGGGTTCTTCAAGGCTGTTTTGGTGACAATATTGTCTCTGGAACATAGCTCTTAGTTCAAGCCTATGTCTCCGTTTGCTTGCCATGTTCCTTGATTGTGTCCCTAGAGGTGGATTTGAGAGGAGTGATCTTGACAGCACTTTGTCTGAAGGATTTCTTCATCGCTCCGTACACGACACAAATTTTTCCACAGTCAGCCAATCTCTGGATGTCATGGCAGAGCTTCAGCTAGTAATAATCTGTGTGCGATCCTCTTGGCGTTGTTGTGAGTTTCTCTGTAACCAGTCAGTGTTTTCACAGCTTCCGTTTGTATTCTAGAAGCGCACCAGCTTTGAAGAATATGGCAGGCTCCGTCTCTTCAATACCAGCCTCGAAACAGTCCTCATTCTTTCTGGTTCTTTTCACAAAAGTGTCTGAGACAGGCTGTCCCAATGTACTGTGGCGCTGTCTGTTGGGTAGTCTTCCAAGGTTTTGTTGACACCCTCAGTGAAGTGTTCAATGGGGCGTGGCCAGGATACGTGATCGTGAGCTAGAAGTCTAAGAACATGTTTTCATCCCTGGGATCTCTTTGATCTGTGCTTCCAGTGCCTCGTTTCAAAGGCATCTTTAGCCTAATCCGAAGAGTAAATTGTGGGGGCTAGATGTGGGTCGGTTCTGGGGAGGAGTTGAGGTGGAGTGAAAGGATACGCTCACTGAGAAGGAGGTTCAACTAACGCCAGGAGGGCGTTGCGGACTGTGAAGCCAATCTTAGGGTCTTCTTCTTACAGTCTTCTTTGATATTGATTCCGGAGGCAGGACGGTGATTTCGATGTTGTACTTCTTCAGTTCGCGGTTGAGGATGGCAGCCCCTTGATATCGCATTGTATACATTCTATATTCCACTGGACACTCCAGTCAGTTCCTGGATATTCCTCTCACTTCGTATCCACGTCTTTAAAATTGTAGCAAGTCGAGAAAGATCAATTCAGAAATCCTGGATGTTCTTCTTACTTTCCAACCATGTCTCTGAATTGCAGCAACTACGTCAATGAAACAACAGTGGAGTCACTTTCCTGAATATTTTAATTTTGATAGTTTGATGTTTTGAGGTTCAATAAACTGTTCTTACCTGGTCTTACCAGCTGTCTAAGGGATGAGTTGGCCACCAGAACTGCTCTTGAATCCTTGGACCAACTGATCTCTTTGTCCATTAAGACTCTGCAACCGGCTTAGAAAGTGTGAGAAGGAACGAAGAGTCCGAAACCCTCATCAGGCTCCATCTTTATAGTCCTTGTAGCTCTAGTCCTCAATGCAGTTAGGCCGAGCGAAGCATGTTGTCTAAAATCAGTTGTCATATAATGATGTAGAACTTTGCTGTAAGAAAAATCAGGAGAGTAAAACTGTAGTAGCTGATGTGAGATTGAAGAGAGGTTGAAAACATGACCCAAAATATCTAAAAGTTTTTTTTATGAGATATTTTAATTGTTTTGTTTTCACTGATTTGTTTTGTATCAGTTCCATGTTTTTGTTTTTGAATTTATGTAACTTTATTTAAACATTTCTTTATCTGATACTTTGGATTTTATTTGTTCATTTTTATTTGTTTCTTTTCTTGTTTTAAAAATATGTTTGTTTGAATAAAATATTGAAAACAGAAGCCAATAATATTTTTGTATCTACACGTACACTATCACACTATCAGTAAAATGGCGGAAACCTGACGAGATGGTGACATAAACTCTAAGAAACTTGGTTAATGACCGTTTCTCACTGCTTATGCCAACGTAACCATGTAAAAACTGGTTTACCCTCCCACCGCATTGGCTGCAGTGAGAACTATTGTCTATAAAAATAAAGCTCACAATTATATATATAAAAAAAATAATAAAAAATGGGCAGAAGGGTGATTTGGACACACCTTTCTCTCATGTTGCAGATTTACCAACAGCAGTTTACAAAAGTTTCTCCTTCACTACCACCAGCTTAACTGGACATATATGTACATATAGATATTCATACAGTATATCTTTATAGCTTGTATATATATTTTCCGTAAATGTTTAGAAGCTCACCAATTTTGCAAAAAGATGTGGAATGTCAATCCAGATGTTTGGATTCCATCCAGAAATCATTTTCAATCTGATAGAATTGGCCTGAAAACTGGACCCTGACCCTGAAAAAGTTGGCTATAAGGAGGAGTTGGGGTTTGTAAGTCAGTAACTCAGTTTGTTCTTTAGATAGGTTATTGTTAATGTAACTAATCACATCTTTTTAAGTCAAGTAAACACTAAAAGGTGTCCAAAAATTGAAGTATATTTATAAATATTTTAAAATAGATTAAAAAAATCTCAACAAAACTGGAAACTAAAAAAAAAGACATAAAATGATAAATAATTCAACATGAAATCAAATTTAAAACTAGTTTTTAACTCAGAAGTTGTTGATTTCTAGTAAAAATTCATCAGGATTTATTGGAATTATTTTATTATCTGAAAAAATAAACTGATGATTGAGCTGAAAATGATTTGTTTACCTTTAAATTTTCCTTCTGCGGCACCGCGTTCAGTTTAAGAAACGAACATCCGTTAGTCTTTTTTAGATCTCGGAGGCAAGAAGATCCGGGAATCTGATCAGATAATAAATATCATACCTGTCAAGTTATACGGTTACGCCGGATTTTAATAAAAGGAAAATGCGGTTTTCTTGGCAGCCATTTTTACCACGCAGTCAGGGGTACTCCTTGTCACTACCTGTAAACAAGAGCAGTGACCGTCTCGTCGCTGATATATGACGTCAGAGTTTATGTAGGACTAGTCCACGTAGGTCAAACATTTGAGTATTAGGAACAGGTCTATCACTACTTGATCTGTACCCGAAACACGATCTGTAATCAACCTCGTCGCTGAGATATGACAAGTAGTGACGGTTGTGTATACCCTCCCCCTGTGACGTCACTTCACTGCGCATGCACAATCTTTTGTTATTTTTCAAGATGGCTGATGACTACGGTTTTTGGACACTCAGTACGGCGTGAAACTCCACCTGGAGAAATGCCTCCACAGGTATGTAATATTAATCCAAACATGACGCAATGTGGTAACAGAGAAAAGGCAGGAAACAGCTGCATTCTGGGTAATGTAGTTTATCACGTACGGAACAAAACTACACTTCCCATGATGCATCTGTAATACACTGTTTCACAGTAACGGCAGTGAGACTCATTATTTTTCATCATATTTACATTATTATATTTGTGACTAGCATTAATGTGGATTTTACAATAATTGCTATTATTATCTATTCACATTCCTGGTTTCATTCCTGCGTCCTGAGAAAACAACAATGACTGTAAGTTTCTCTGCAAACTTCACAAGTTTTAAGAATTAGTTTTAGTTTTTAAATCTTTTTGTAAAAACGTTTTTTTTAAGTTTTGTTTAGTCTGTTTATCTGAAACTTGTATGACTTCATTTTCTTGTATAATTTTTTCAGTTATTGAACATCAGTATTGTGTATCTACCTTACATAAATAATGACCTCTCTATTATTAGTCGTAACTAATAACGGATTTAATGAGTTATTTACAAACTAAAATACCTGTAATTCTAAACCTCACAGTGATACAGACACAGTTACTTTATTTATTTATTTATTTATAAAAACTCAAGTGTCCGATAGCTTCAAAAAGTCCAAGATCGAGCTCCAAAGACCTTCAGAAAGCTGCTAAGTGAGGTGAAGCTGGAACAGTCGTTGGTTGTAAACATGATAGTGTCCCCAGTTTCTGCTCTAGTGTCTTTATCACTTGGGTTGTTCCCAGAGTTCTGTTTTTCTGCTCCAAATGACTGGAATGAGCTGCAGAAAAACATTGAAACTTCGCACCGTGGTCTCGTTGGCTAACCTCGTTACTTAACCTAACCTCAGGTTGACCAACCCTAAAGGAGGGGGTAACACCAACGGGTTGGACAAACTTAGGTTAGTTTATATAGAGTCGGTCATGGGGGCAACATCCTCAGACAGGAAGCCCAGGCTTCTCTCACCCCAAGCTGCATCCTCCAGCTCACCCGGAAGGATCCCGAGTTAGCTGGATCCTTCCGGGTAAGACACAGAGGCCAGCTGTGTCTCTCCAGCTTGTCCAGGGTCTGCCTCTTGGTCTCCTCCCGGTGGGACGTGACCGAAACACCTCACCAGCGAGGCGCTTGGGGGACATCCTACCAACCCATCTGGCTTTTCTCGACCTGGAGGAGGAGCAGCTCGAAATTAAGCTCCTCCCAGATGGCAGAGCTCCTCACCCAATCTCTGAGTGAAAGCCCAGCCACCCTGCGGAGGAATCTCATGTCAGCCGCTTGTATCTGCAATCTCATTCTTTCGGTCACCACCCACTGCTGGTGACCGAAGGTGGACGCAAGGTCATTGGTGCCTGTCGTGGCGACGACACCTGAACCAGCTGGTGGACGCCGGCGGTGAGGGATGCCGTCAAGGTGAGGCAGTCTTACCGGGCCTTTTTGGCCTGTGGGACTTCTGAGGCAGCTGGCGGGTATCGGCGGGCGAAGCGGAACGCAGCTTGGTGGTTGTTGGATGCAAAGGCCTGGGCGTGGGAGGAGTTAGGTGAGACCATGGAAAACGACTTCCAAACGATTTCGAAGGTATTCTGGTCCACCATCTGGTGGCTCAGGAGCAGAAAGCGGTGCAACATGAACACCATTTACACCGGGGAGACCTCCACTTAGGACATTATGGATTGGTGGAAGGAATACTTTGAAGACCTTAATTCCACCAACATATCTCAAACTTAATCATTTTCCACTTAATCAAAAAACACAGGATTATTTATATGTTTATTCTTAAAGAATATTGTAGTTTTATTACATTGATATAATACCATAATGTCTTGTTTCTAACGTCACCCCAGGGGTCTAAACCAGTTTCTACCAGGTTTTGTTGGATAAACTGTCAAAAATAGTCATTAACCAAGTTTCTGAGAGTTTACGCCACCGTCTCGTCAAGGTTCTGCCCTCACACACAAGAAAGTCATCATTTCTAAGTAACTTAGCTCCGCCTCCTTATCCAGCAGTAATTGTGTACATGTACATACAAGAACCTCATTGGCTTTGTTTTCAACATTTTTTTTAAATAAACAATCACACATTGAACATGTTTAAAAAGATTAGAAGAAACAAATAAAAAAGAACAAATAAAATCCCAAATAAACAAATTACATCAAACAAAGTATCAGATAAAAAAATACTGTTTAAATAAAATTACAAGTGACATTAAATCAAATAAAATAAAAACATGGAACTGATAAAAATAAAAAAATGGAATCTAAACAAAAGACTTCATAAAAACTTGAGATTTTTTGGGTCATGTTTTCAAACATCTCTTCAATCTCACATGACCTGCTATATTTACTCCCCTGATTTTTCTACAGCAAAGTTCTACATCTTCACATTGTTACTGATTTTAAACATGCTTGTCTACGTCTCTGCTGTGACACCGGCTCGGCCTAACTGCATCGAGGACTAGTGCTACAGGGAAAATAAAGATGGAGCTTGATGAGAGTACTGGACCCTTCGTTTCCTCTAAACCGGTTACCAAGTCTTAATGGATAAAGAGATCAATTGATCCAAGGATTCCAGAGCAGCTCTGGTGGCCAAAGCCTCCCCTAGACAGCTGGTAGGACCAGGTAGGAACAGTTTTATTCAAACTAATCTCTCAAAATAGATGACTTTAACGATGGCCAAACATCAAAAACCCGAAGAACAACATTTTGAATGCGGTAAACATTGTTCTTCTGCAGATAATAAAGAAACATTCAAAATACTTTAATTAAACAGAGAATTAAAATATGAAAGAATGACTCTTAAAAAGAAAGCTGTCATTAAACTGACTCAACTTTTGTTTCTGTGATCTCACAGAGTTGCTGCAACTCAGAGACGTGTATAGCAAATCAGATGAATGTCCAGGAACCTTCTGACAATGAACCCGTGAGGAATCAAAGAAATCAAAACAGAAAGTCTAACAACCAGTTTGACGAAGTTGGACTCTTCCTCATTCTCAGTCACTCATTCTCACTCACTGATCAATAGGTAGAAAAGAAATCCAAACTACCAGAAACTCATGTTGGAACAAACAGCGTCTCTTTTACGGAGATGGTCAAAGTTAAAACAGGAATAACCAAGAAATCTAATTCACCATCAAACCACCACCATAAAGACTGTAGTTTCTACCAAGCTGAAGAATTAAAGAAGTTATCTCAAAAAGAGATGCACTTATTGCAGCATTTAAAACATGCGTAAGATGATAGTATGAAATTAAAGAAATGATATTTTAAATTCTTATAAACGCGATGATAATTCTCTATCAAACCATCCAAAGATCAAGAAAAAACAACTGACTGTCTCTTCCTGAAAATCTGGCATTGTGACAAGCAGAATGATGATCTGTATGGCAAGTATCGCTGGAAAGCTTTACTTTTTCTAAGCGATATTACTTCTGTAACTGAGCACCAGACTAAAACAAAAAAAGTAAGCATCAAGCAATGTGTCTGGTCACCTGAAATGTCTGAACAATGCGTCCTGGTCTTCCTGACAACCCACGTCAAACGAGAAGTAAATTAGGCCAGGAAAACTGCCATCATCAACCGTGAGCTCAGAAGGCAAAGCATCAACATCGAGGCACTCTCGATGGTAAATGTGTTTCCAAGACTCTTCTACGAAACAGATACATAGTTCTGTTCTTTCAGGTTTTTAAAGATATGAGTCTAAATTATCACTAACATTTTATTTATTGTTTCCTCAAAATAATATTGAGAAGAATAACGAGCTGATGTTGCCATGGCTACAAAAGGCTTCAAAGCTTTATGACAGACTCTTCACGACGATGTGAACCCTACTGACTGCAAAATAATTTCAATTTGTTTCCTAATGCGAGTTAAAAAAAAAAACAGAAATAAAAGGCGAAGAAAAAAATGATTGGATGAATCAGGAAAAAGATGACCTCATGGATGTCAAGAACAAGAGTCATCAAAAGAACGTTTTGATCATAGCTGGAAAAGTTGTGACAAAACAAATCGAGGACAAAAAAAGTTTGAAGTGTGACCCGTTACCGCAGATGCTTCCTGCAGAAGATTCTGATCAACCAGAAAACGCGGATCGATGAAAAATGTCTACCGAGTTAAACACGATCAAAACGCTCATCAATTGGACGACGTGTACTGAGACGAGCAAAAAAATCAATACTTAAATAATCCACCAGAGAAGTGGTTTCTTCACCAAACGACCAACAACTTTCTACAAAGTTCAAACAGCAAAAATCCAGATTCTTTGTGGCCAAAAAAACTGATTCAAAGTAAAAAAAAGCATTTCTGCAAAAACGGTTCAAATCTCCACAAAGAGGTCTGCAAGAAAACAAACCCAGCAGAATGTCGGAGAGTTTCTTTTTAAATTCTCACTCTTACCCAACAAAAGACAATCAAAGCTGTCTTTGAGACTAGTTTCAGTTCACAGGGCTTTTAGCATATGTTTTAAATGGTAACGTCAAACTGGTTTGTCAGTTTTAGTTTAGAACAATAACGGGTAATCAGGTTATAGTAAAGGCATGCTAAGACCCACCCTACCATTGTCAACAATTGTTAACGAGCACCTGCTAAAACAAAGAAAATAAGCATCAAGAACTGTGTCTGGCAACCTGAAATGTCTGAACAATGTGTCCTGGTCTTCCTGACAACCCTCATCAAACGCCAAGTAAATTAAGCCAGGAAAACTGCCATCATCAACCACGAGCAGAAAGAGTTCAAAAGGCAAAGCATCAACATCGAGGCCCTCTCAGAGACACGCCTTGCCTCCAATGGTAGTATCAAGCACAGGACTACACTGGCAAGGTCTGGGTTCAGGTGAATGCAGACTCTAAGGGGTTAATTTGTTCGCAACTAGGTCTTGTCGTAAGTTGAACCTTCATCTTAGGGAACTAATGCATCCTTTTACTCCGCGTAAACTTCTTCCCGAAACCTACCCCCATCCTTAGTGTCTACGCCCCCCACACTCTGCTCCTCAGATGAGGCTGACGATGCATACTAAAGAGGAGCTAGAGGCACAGAATGAAGGAAATCCAGGAAAGTAAAACCTGTTCTTACTCAGAGACTTCAACGCCTGGGTAGGCACAGATCACTTACTCTGGCCACGCTCCATTGGACATTCTCACTCTGTCAATAAAGACAACGTTCAGAAAATCAAATCGAATTCAAGAAAAAGAACAAAATCTAATTGCAAGACACTTGACCCAAAATAATGTACTTCTTTCAGGTTTTTTTTTAAGTTCAGTTATTGTTTCTCTAAATAAATATTGATTAGAATAATGAACTGTAGTTGACATGGCTGCAAAGTGACATGATAGAAAACGTTTTATTATGACACTACATGCTATTCTTCAAACTCGTGTGACCAGTTACAGCAACCGATTCCTGCAAAAGTTTCTGAACAACCACAAAAGCGGGCCGCCATGAGAAAATTTTCCCGACCCAGATATAGACGAAACGCTTATCTATTGGAAGAGATGTACTGAGATGATGAAGATTTTGGGAGTTCTGTGACTGAGAGAAATCCTCCACTACAATGTTTCTCTACCGACGAATCAACAACATCTTTCAACAAAAATCGTCCTAACTGCATCGAGGTCTAAAGCTAGAGGGAGAATGAAGATGGAACGCAGTTTCAAATTCTCTGTTTATCCTCACACTCTGTAAGCTGCTTACCAAGTCTTAATGGATAATGAGAACAGTTGGTCCAAGGATTCCAGAGCAGCTCTGGATAAACCTGGTAACAGTGTGAATCCAGTTGTTAGAATTTTGATGGCTTGGCAAAACCAAAATCCATGAAATTGAAGCCTGATTTCAGACCAAGCAAGCACTCCGTTGCAGTTTAGTGCAGAGAGCTCACCTAAGACATCAAATAACACTCCAAACAAAGTTAAGCAGCAGCCCTGCTGTGTCTATTGTGACAACCATGGTCACCACCTGAGTCATAGACTGGAGGTCAGCAAACTAAGTCAAGAACAATTGACAGATTGGATGAAGACCAAAAGAGGTGCTGGCGTTGAGCTCGCTCTCATCAACCAGAGCAGAGCACTCTTAAGAAACCTTGCAGCATGTCAGGGTCTCCACCCACAGGTCCTTCACCAAGTTAACTCCAAGCCCACAAAGGCACCTGCCCTCACGGCTGTTCTTGTCCAAGATGGTGAGAATACTACAGATGTGTCGTATCTTAACCTTCATTGAGAAAGCGGCTGGTTCCTTTTAAAGGTATTTCCAGTCCTCCTCCACCATAATGACAAGACTTTCAGCACTCGTGCAGAATTTAGATGATGGGTCAGAAAGGATAACTCAACATCAAACTGCTGCCTAGAAACTCGATCTCCGAGGACCCCTAAAGACACATACCCAAGTGAAATTTCTATCAACATTTTAGACATAGTGAACATTGTTATCCTTCAGATTTTTGAAGACATTCGAAGAGTTCTATTCAAATTGAGCAAGTAAACCAATTGAAATGGATGAGCGTTAAAAAGATAATGACAAACTGACTCCGCCTCTGTTTTTGTGATCTCGCAGACTTCAAAGCAAGATTTCAAACAAGACGAATCCTTCTCCGAGCTTTATGTTCAAAGAACGAGATATTAAATTGAAAAAGTCCAGAAGAAAACAAAACTGCAAATACTTCTGATAAAAACTGAAATAAATGATAATTTAATTTTTCATAAAAGCAGAGCCGAATCACTCTGAAACGATCTGAAATGATGAAGTTTAAACAGCAAGTAAATACAATGAATCTTTAAAGCTGGAAAGACCAGCTAAGAAAAGTTTGATTGAAATTTAGCTGCACAATCAATATTAATGCAAATAGAAAATGATTAAATGCGTCTTCATCAAACTGATTCAACCAGTGTTTCTGTGATCTTAACAGAGTTGTTGAATCTTAGAAACATGGAACAGATGTATGAAGGATATCCAGGAACATTCTGTAGTGAACGTTCCAACAATGTTGGCAACCTGTTGGATTGAACCCAATCCCACAAACCAAACAGAGATCTCAGAAGACAACAATGTTGACACGGTAAACATTGTTATCCTGAAGCTTTTCTGTAAAGAGTTAAATTGAAGCAAATTAAAAGCTTCAAATCCAAAAAAATCTCCAAATGACTTTTGAAAAGTTACAAATATGATTCAAAATAAATATGAACTGTTTTAATTTTTTTAACAGCAGTTGCAGCGACTGATTCTTGCACGAGTTTCTGAAGAAAAAGAAAACCTGGACGAGTTAGAAATTTCTCCCGAGCCAAATAAAGACTAAACGCTCATCAATTGGACGACATGAATTGAGGCGAGGAAAAGAAAACTACCAGAGAAATGGTTTCTCCTCAAACGACCAGCAACTTTCTGCAAAAGTACAACCAGGAAAAATCCAGGTTCTCCAGACTTTGTGCACAAAAAAGAGATGAAAAGATTGAAAAAAAGCAGTTCTGCCTGAACAATTCAAAACTGTACAAAGAGGTCTGTAAGAAAACCAACACCACAGAATGTTGGAGTGTTTCTTTTTAAATTCTCACACCACCAGAATGAAAAAAAACCAAAGCTGTCTTAAAGGCCATTCACTTCACAACATGACATACAGCATATGTTTGATAGGGGATTGTTAAACTGGTTTGTCAGTTTCAGTTTAGAACAATAACAGGTAATTAGATTACAATAGAGGCAAGCTAAGACCCACCCTACCATTGTTAACAAGTTACTACCTTTCAAATATAAACAGTCTTTAAACAGGTTTGAGGGCAACTCCTCCTTAGGGGTTGGGCTAACTCAGGGTAGTTTATCTAGAAGCAGTTCTCAGGTCCCTTCTATCAGATTGAAAATGATTTCTGGATGGAAGTCAAAACGTCTCCATCATTAAACACACTGTCCAGAAGACACTTTGAAGCCTTTTCTATGATGGATAACTCCTGGAGGAATGAGGGATTACACAGACTTGTTACCAAAGAAAGACGTTCTGGTAAAACTCCTGGAAAAATGAAAGAGAAAAAACAAAAATGGCAACTTGAAAAACATTTCAACCCAGTTCCTTCAAGTTCACCAATCCAGGTCTGGGTTACACTTACCAGCTTGTGTGTCCAGAGAGTTTTGTCCTCTTAAAGGTCTTGGTGGATAGTTGTAGTGACACACTCTCTGGGTTCTGTACGCTTTAGTCCTGCTTGTAAGTAGCATCTTTTTTCTTAGTTTAGAACAAAGATAAACAGCAGTTTAGCAGAAAATAAGTGATTAAATCAGTTCAAAATAATCAGTAAAATAGTTTAGGTGTTTAATACAGAGTGTGTTAAAATCACTGAATTTTAAGCTTTTTTTACCAGGAAGAAGAAAAGTATCAACCAGCCAATCGGTGCTTTCAATCATAAACAAGATGGTGGAGGAGTCAAACTTAAAAGACGTTTCCTCATCAGCTTCCTACAAAACAGAAATTAAACAGAAAATGAAAATAAAGTCTTGAAAATGTTTAACAGTAAAAATAAACAACTTCACAGAAGAAAATAAATTCAAGCAAAAAATGAAGAGTTTGTTTAACTTTAACAAGAAATGAACAAACATTTAAATCATAACATGTTGTGTTTTAAATGTAAATATTTTAAAGCTGGCTAAAGTTAAAACATGAACAAACAAACACTCAAATATTTGTAAAAATAATCTCTTGGACTGACCAGATACAAACTACTAATAACAAAAAAGCATTAAATATTTGTATTTAAACTAACCTATCAGTAGTTTTTGATCTCTAGTAAAGAATAATGGTTGTAGATTAAAATAAAAGAAACAAACCTGTTTGAAAATGCTCCGAGCAGATGTAGATATCTTGACCAGCATCTTTTGGAAGTCCCTGGATTCCTTCATAGAAACCTTTAGTCTGTAGAAATCTTATTGTTTTTATTGCTCATTAAGTGAGGACTGTCGCGGTGCTCCGGAATACTGATTGTTTCTGAAAGCAATTCCAATCCACTTTAAGCTGAACTGCCAAGGCTTCAGTAGGGACTTCGGATTAAAAGGGTACAACCAGCTCCTTTAACATGCATTAAAAATGTCTTCAGTAAGTGATGATTGTTTGATGAACCAAATCAAGTTTAAACAGAACATACCTCAGACTCCAATCAAACTTTTTTTTTCTTTGGACTAAGATCAGGTGAAGTTTCTGTTGCAGCGTTTCAAAGCAGACTGAATCTGCTGCTTTTTAAAGAATCTCCATTAGTTTCCTCTTCTTTATAGGTTTGTTCCAGATGAGCCAGGCAGCACAGCAACAGCTTTATACCAACTGCAGCCTGCATGAACTACAAACCCCAAAGGAATGATGGGAAATGATGTCCTATCAACATGTAGATTGACAGTTGATTGGCTCTGAGTCATGTTTTGATTTGAAACTCTCTAAACTCTTTTTTTAAACATATCTGCTGTATTTTTGTGTCTAAACAGTCACTCTTTATTTGTTGTCCATTGTGTATTTTGTTCTAAGTCATTTGAGTACTTCTGAAGATGACAAGACCCAGTATATTCCTGGGGGTCAGCAGTGGAGATGGTTAAAAAGGAAGGGGGACAGGATAGTTCCCTGTGGAGCACCGGTGTTACTGTTCCGGAGGTCAGACACATGTTTCTATATTGTTTCTCTGCAGTTCCACCTCTCGCTTTATCACTTGATGCCTTGTAAAGCATCAAGTATTGTTTTCCTGTTTTTCTTTATTATCTATTTGAATGTTTATTTGAATCTATTAGAATGGAGTTTGGAAAGTTTTCCGAAAATTTTTTACATGGCTCCGCACGTCAGAAGAATTTTGCTGAAAGGACCAATGGTATCCAAAGCTCTTGTGGCTAATTTGGTTTTCTCTCCTCAGCTACACACCCGTTGAACCACAGAATCTGATCATTGGTTCCTCTATAGACAGACATAGGGAGCTCCCAATAGCTACAGCCAGAGTTGGTAAACATAGAAGAAACTCTTAGGATGTTAGTCAGATTCCGTTGAGTTGGGATTCAACTAGGTGGTAACGACGCCCGACGGAGACAATCAGGGGTTCTCAAATCAAACGTAGAGTCAGTATGTGTAAGCTAGCTGAGTCGACGTCACACACTGTAATTGTCTCTGGTCTCCTGCCGATCTCAGTCAATAAAGAAATGTACAGGTACTTTTCATCATTCAACCGCTGGTTAGCTAGATGGTGCCCAGAAAACAGCATTGGTTTTGTAGATGACTGGAGTGGATTTCAGGGGAAGCCTGATCTCATGTGGAGATATGGTATCCATCCCACTTCAGATGGTGAAACTGCAACCTGTTCAAACACACATATGGAAGTCACCAATTCAAAGTAACTTAGCTCCGCCCCCTTATCCAGCAGTAAATTAAACTGATAGTGTACATGTAGATACAAGAACCTCAGTGGCTTTGTTTTCAACATTTTATTTAATTAAACAATCACACATTGAACATGTTTAAAAAGATTCAAAGAAACAAATAAAAATGAACAAATAAAATCCAAAATAAACAAAGTACATAAAATAAAGTATAAGATAAAAATACTGTTTAAATAAAGTTACATTAAATCAAAAACAAAAAAAATATAGAACTGATACAAAAAAAAATCAGTGAAAAAAAAATTAAAATACATCATAAAAACTTTTAGAGATATTTTGTGTCATGTCTTAAACCTCTCTTCAATCTCACATGATCTTTTACAGTTTTACTCTCCTGATTTTTCTTACAGGAAAGTTCTACATCATACCATGACAACTTATTTTAGACAACATGCTTGACTCCACCTCTGCTGTGACACAGGCTCGGCCTAACTTCATCGAGGACTAGTGCTACAGGGAAAATAAAGAAGGAGCTTCATGAGAGTTTTGGACTCTTCGTTCCCTCTAAGCCGGTTACCAAGTTTTAATGGATAAAGAGATCAGTTGGTCCAAGGGTTCCAGAGCAGCTCTGGTGGCCAACTCATTCCTTAGACAGCTGGTAAGACCAGGTAAGAACAGCTTATTGAACTTCAAAACATCAAACTATCAAAACGAATGAGTTTTGAAAGAAAATTTCAAAGACGTAGTTGCTGCAACTCAGAGACATGGTTGGAAAGTAAGAGGAACAGAATTTCTGCATTGACCTTTCTCGACTTGCTACAACTTAAAGATGTGGAAACGAAGAGAAAGAGAAATTCCAGAAAACGTGAAAGGGAAAAGGAAGAGAAAGAGAAATTCCAGTCAGTTCCTTTATATTTCCAGGAATGTCCAGCGGAGTAAACAAAATAAAAACAATGAAATATCAAGGAGCTGAACTACCTGCCATCATCAACCGTGAACTGAAGACATACTACATCAAAATCACCGTCCTGCCTCCCGAAGCAGTATCAAAGAGGACTGTACTTTGTTCTGGTAAGGTCTGGAATTAAACGAACACAGACTCTAAGTCTAAGGTTGGCTTCACAGTCCGCAATGCCCTCCTGGCATCAGTTGAACCTTCCAGAGCAGTTCTGGTGGCCAACTCATCCCTTAGACAGCTGGCAGGACCAGGTAACAACAGTTTTATTGAAACAAAGTGTTTAAATTGATCAAAACAAATGAGGTTTGGAAAAGAAAATAGTCGGGAAACTGACTCGAATTTTGTTTTTGTGATGTTGCACAGCTGAAAATACAAACTTCAATTATGAAGAAATTCACCCAACAGGATTTCAGAACTACATGCACCCAAATAACGGACAGAGTAAAAGAAAACAGTTCTACCTGAACGATTCAAATCTCACTAAAACATCAAGAAGAAATGGAATCCAGAGACAGACAGAGATGGATCCCTCTGAAGATCTTAAAAAACAACTTATAACAGTTTCTTCCCTTCTGCCGTTGGACTTATGAAGACTTTATAACCTGGATCCACATATCACCCGATCACTGTGAGAACTGCCTGTGGGCAAGGGATGATCAGCAGCAACAGAGCCAACCGAAAGAAATGGCCTCATCTGGAATACCGATTGTGTCCATAGGATTTATCTAGAACATTTATCCGTTTGTTTTGTTTTATATTTTATATAATAATTTCTGATTTTGAAACTCAATCTTGATACAAAAGGAAACATGGAAGAGTGATAAACTCCACACGGGACAAGGATAAACTTGTGGCCGATGTGGTCAGAAATCTTCAGTTGAACTTCCTGTTTATAAAGTTGGTTCTGCTATTGGAATTTTAAAAAGTAAACAATTTAAAAGCTGTTGCACTGAAACATTAAGGTTATTACATGTTTACAAAGTAATCTTAAGATTAAGTAATTTATTTTGTAACTGAACATTTGCACTGCAGTTTACGCAATGTTTTATAATTAGATCTATTTAAATTGAACTGTGCGTACAATTATTAGTCATGTTTTTTCACGTCTAAGTGATTGCTATGATTGATGTGTGTCTGTGACTTATTGGGGACTTTGGTCATTTTACACAGGCCAGGTTTCCCAGTTACCTCGGATATTGATGGCGAGCCAAAAGCCCGAGAGTCTAATAACTGTATTGGATCATAACTACGGCTGATACCTCTCTGTTGGGCCGGTTAAATGGCCATACAAACAAACAAATGATTTGAAGAACAACGTTGAATTATTCAGTCATGAATGAACTGCTAAGATCTGACCCTCTCATGTTTTCGATTCGCTGTGACTTCTTTATTGTTGTAAGTCGACACTAACATCCCATCTTTAATTTCTCCAACAGTTAAACTCTCATTGTTACCCCATTTTTGTTCATGGTGTAACGTGCCATTCACACTGAGTTGTTCTACTGCACGTTGTATGTGTATGTTTGTAACTTTTCAAATTGATCCAAACATTGTGTTTAAACCAAACTTCAATCGTCAGTCTCTGCCAGTCTATCTGGAGAGCAAGGTTCTAGATTTCTGTGCCTATCCTAAGATTATTGCTTTATATATCATTGTACATTTTACCATCAAAACAAACGAAAATTGCTACATACAAGTTCATTTGATAAAATGTTTCCATATTGTACATGTTTATTTCAGTATATACAGGTTTGTTTCTAATGGTTGAGGAGGTTTGTGTGGCGCACATGCCCATTGGGGTTTTGTGTTGTTTATTTTTTAAATAAACGAGAGACTGAGGACACACTTTGTCTCTGTCTCTTATTTTTAAATTTAAACAGCAACCCCATATCTCCTACAGCAACAATAAAACTGATTGAAGAAATCAGACGGATCACCGGGTTTGTCTACAACAACTGAAGAGGAAAATGAAGACTAAAGTCAGAAAACTGACTCAATCTTTGTTTCTATGATCTTAAAGACCAGGAAACTTTAAACCATCCAAACAACCAAGAACTACCAAGTTGAAGCTTCTATAAATCACACGGTGAATCAATGAAAGCTGTTGCAGTAAAACTATTTAAATCTTAACAATCTGAAGAAACACACAAAAAATGGGTAGTTTAAACTTTTATGAAAGCAGAGATCAATCTCTCTGAAAAGTTCAATCAAAAGCTTACTTTGAACAAGAAATTATACGAGTTACATGCCATCAAAAAAACAAACAAGAACTGAATGTTTTTTACAACTCTTCCAAAAAGCATACTATGTTCTGTTCTTCTTTCAGGTTTTTAAAGATATGAGTCTAAATCTAAACAAATATTATTGTATTCATTGTTTCCTCAAAATACTATTGAGTAGAATAACAAGGTAATATTGCCACGGCAGCAAAATGACAGCATAGAAAGCGACTCAACATGACACTAAATGCTATTCTTCAAACTCTACATCAAAAGTTTGACGTGTGACCAGTTGCAGCAACTGATTCTGACTGAACCAGAAAAACTATGAACGATGTGAAATTTCTCCAGAATCATTCATAGAAGAATCAAACGCTCTGAATGCCATGTACTGAAATAAGGAACTACAGGAAAATACAGTGAACAAGTCCCTGCCAAAAACTGACCACTGAAGAAATAGAAGCAAGGTGCCAAATGGTTGGACTCCCAACATAAAGAACAAGTGGCTTTACTCTGAGCTACCAATGATAACAGCTTAGATAAAAACAAGCATCTGAGCCTCCATCAGACACATTAATTACACCTGCATTTCGTTGAAAAAGAAGATGATTAGTAAACTGACTCAACCAGTGTTTTTGTGATCTTAATGAGTTGCTGCATATTAGAAACATGGAACAAATGTAGGATGGATATCCAGGAACATTCTGCAGTGAACAACCAGACAACGCTGACAATCTGTTGGTGTTGAAACCAATCACAAAACTCAAAGTGAAGTGTCTGAGGACAACGTTGTGGACACGGTAAACATTGTTATCCTGCAGATTTTTAAAGACACACTTTGTTAATCACAGGAGATCAAAACAGAAACATCTTAATCTCTCATCAGTCTGTTTCAGAGGTGATCAAATAATTTAAAATGAATGATCAAGAAGATTCTTCTTCTGATCAAGAGGTTTAAAAAGAATCCAAACTACCAGAACAATGAGAAGAAAAATAAAAACAGTGTCTGCTTTCAAGAAATTTCCAAAAAGAGAGAAGCAAAAACTAATCCAATCAGAAAAAAAAAATCAAATCGACGATGAAAGAACAATAGTGAAGAATTCGTAGGAACAGAAGAACATAATAAACGTCTGATCTGCTCTTCCTGAAATTTAAAAACCTTAGGAATTAGAGGACTTTCAGTCAATCCAAAGAAGGACTAAATGTGTTTCCAAGATTCTTCTACGAAGCAGACACCAAGTTCTGTTCCTCCACGTTTTTGAAGATATGAGTAAAAAATACCACTAATTGTTTTTCTAGATATTAATTCCTCAAAATAATATTGATTAGAATAACAAGCTGAAGTTGCCATGGCTACAAAATAACACCTTCATTAATCATTATGAAAAGTTATTTTACTTTGTTTCATAACACAAGAACGAAAATCCAGAAAAACGCTTTAACAAAAAACTGCTTGCATGAATCCGGAAAAAAAACAATGGTTATAAAGAACAAGAGTCACCAAAAGAACCTTTTGATCATAGCTGGAAAAGTTTTGACTTAAAATATGAAGAGTTTTCAGTTACAGCAGAAGATTCTCAAGAGAACAAGGAGCGATGAGAAATATCTACCGAGTTAAACACGATCAAAACGCTCATTAATTGGACGACATGTACTGAGACGAGAAAGAAAATCAATACTTAGAGAATCCAGCATAGAAATGGTTTCTTCACCAAATGACAAACAACTTTCTGCAAAGTTCAACCAGTAAAAATTCCAGATTCTTTGTGTTCAAAAGCACCTAACAAGAAGCAAAAAAGCAGATCTGCCTAAACGATTCAAATTTCTGCAAAAGTGATCTGCAAAAAAAAGAAACCCAATGTTGGAGTGTTTCTTTTTAAATTCTCACAGCCACCAAAGTTAAAGACAATCAAAGCCATCTTTAAGACCCTTTTCAGTTCACAGCATGGAATATGGCTTATGTTTGATAGAGGATTGTTAAACTGGTTTGTCAGTTTCAGTTTAGAACAATAACAGGTAATTAGGTAAGAATAGAGGCAAGCTAAGACCCACCCTACCATTGTTAAAAAGTTACTACCTTTCAAATATAAACAGTTTATAAACAGATTTGAGGTTAACTCCTCCTTAGGGGTTGGGCTAACTCAGGGTATATAGAACCAGTTCTCAGGTCCCTTCTATCAGATTGAAAATGATTTCTGGATGGAAGTCGAAACGTCTCCATCATTAAACACACTGTCCAGAAGACACTTTGAAGCCTTTTCTATGATGGATCACTCCTGGAGGAATGAGGGATTACACAGACTTGTTACCAAAGAAAGACGTTCTGGTAAAACTCCTGGAAAAATGAAAGAGAAAAAACAAAATCGGAAACTTAAAAACATTTCAACCCAGTTCCTTCAAGCTCACCAATCCAAGTCTGGGTTACACTTACCAGCTTGTGTGTCCAGAGAGATTTGTTCTTTTAGAGGTTTGGTGGATAGTTGTAGTGACACACTCTCTGGGTTCTGTAGGCTTTAGTCCTGCTTGTAAGTAGCATCTTTTTTCTTAGTTTAGAACAAAAAGAAACAGAAGTTTAGCAGAAAATAACTGATTAAATCAGTTCAAATTATTCAGTAAAATAGTTTAAGTGTTTAATACAGAGAGTGTGTTAAAATCACTGAATTTTATGCTTTGATTTTTACCAGGAAAGAAGAAAAGTATCGATCAGCCAATCAGAGCTTTCCATCATAAACAAGATGGTGGAGGAGTCAAACTTAAAAGACCTTTCCTCATCAGCTTCCTACAAAACAGTAAATAAACAGAAAATGTAAATAAAGTCTTGAAAATGTTTAACAGTAAAAATAAACAACTTCACAGAAGAAAATAAATTCAAGCAGAAAATGAAGAGTTTGTTTAATTTTAACAAGAAATGAATGAACATTTAAATCATAACATGTTGTGTTTTAAATGTGAATGTTTTAAAGCTGCTAAAGTTAAAACTGGAACAAACAAACACTTAAATATTTGTAAAAATAATCTCTTGGATTGACCAGATACAAACTACTAATAACAAAAAAGCATTAAATACTTGTATTTAAACTAACTCATCAATAATTTTTGATCTCTAGTAAAGAATAATGGTTGTAGATTAAAATAAAAGAAACAAACCTGTTTGAAAATGCTCCAAGCAGATGTAGATATCTTGACCAGCATCTTTTGGAAGTCCCTGGATTCCTTCTCAGAAACCTTTAGTCTGTAGAAATCTTATTGTTTTTATTGCTCATTGAGTGAGAACTGTCGCAGTGCTCCGGAAGACTGATTGTTTCTGAAAGCAATTCCAGTCCACTTGAGGCTGAACTGCAAAGGCTTAAGTAGGGTCTTCGGATTAAAAGGGTAGAACCAGCCCCTTTAACATGCATTAAAAATGTCTTCAGTAAGTGATGATTGTTTGATGAACCAACGCTGCAGCATTTTGACAGTTTAATTCATGTTAATGCATGTTGTGTTTTAAATTGAACAAAAACAGACAAAGTTTACTGTTAAACTGTTCTAACTGACAAGTAAAAATTATGGAAGTCAAACAAACAGTTATTAAAAATATACCTTTAAGATGTGGATGTTTTTTCTCACAGAGAAGGAGGCTCCAAGAGCAGGAAGGCACTATGATTAATGTTTTAAATATGAACATTTTAAATCTGCTAAAATGAAACAAACAAACACTCATCAATTCTCTCACTAAAACCACTTTGATATGAAGCTCCTACAAGATAGTAAATCATGTAGAATTAATAAATTTATTAAGAAATCAAGTTTAACCCTTGTATTATGTTGATAAATAATTACATTGATTATGTTGCGGGTCATTTTGACCCGTGCAGTGTAAATCCATGCAAAACAGTAAAAAAACAGGTTAAACCAACCAAATTTTTAGTTTGGATTTTATGTACATTGTAAAAAGGAACAAACAATAACCTTTTTTTTTTTTTCATCAGAACTATTTGTGTGTCAACTTGCTTTATTGTCAATGTTCAACACTTTCCATGTTCTCCGCATGATGGACATAATGGACATAAAAAACATTTTAGGAAGATAAAGAATGGTTAACCAGTACTTTGGACAAAGTAAAAACTGAAATGGGTCAAATTGACCCGTAACCTAATACAAGTTTAAACAGAACATACCTCAGACTCCAATCAAACTTTTTTTTTTCTTTGGACTAAAATCAGGTGAAGTTTCTGTTGCAGCGTTTCAAAGCAGACTGAATCTGCTGCTTTTTAAATAATCTCCATTAGTTTCCTCTTCTTTATAGGTTTGTTCCAGATGAGCCAGGCAGCACAGCAACAGCTTTATACCAACTGCAGCCTGCATGGACTACAAACCTAAAGGACTGATGGGAAATGTTGTCTTATCAACATGTAGACTGACAGCTGATTGGCTCTGAGCGGTGTTTTGATTTGAAACTCTCTAAAACTCTTTTTTTAAACATATCTGCTGTATTTTTGTGTCTAAACAGTCAGTTTTTATTTCATTGTCTATTGTGTATTTTGTTCCAAGTCATTTGAGTACTTCTGAAGATGACAAGACCCTGAACAGTCCTTGGGGTCAGCAGTGGAGGTGGTAAAAAGGAAGGAGGACAGGACAGTTCCCTGTGGAGCACCAGTGTTACTGGTCAGGTCAGACACACAGTTCTTGATTGTTTCTCTGCAGTTCCACCTTTGACTTTGTTAGTTGATGCCTTGAAAAGCATCAAGTATTGTTTTCTTGTTTTTCTTTATTATCTATTTATTACTATTTCCTCCGCCCCCTTTTTTGGCACCTGTCTAGTCTCACCAGTAGCAACTGATTTGGACAATTTTGGTTACAAAACACCCAGCTTTTTTGGGACTGGCTGAGTTATATTCAAAATTTTGAATTCATGCTTAGTTTTTTTTAATATTTCAGTTATAGTAATTTCTTTTTTGTCCAAAAGTCAAGAATGGAGTTTGGAAATTTTTCCAAAAATGTTTATATGGCTTCGCTTGTTAAAAGAATTTTGCTAAAAGCAACCAACAGTATCCAAAGCTCCCCATTGTCTAACAGGTTTTCTCCCCTCAGTGACACACCTGCTGAACCCTCAAATCTAGTCATTGGTTCCTCTATAATCAGACGTGTGGAGCTACCAGCAGCTACAGTCAGAGTTGGTGACATAGAAGGAACTCTTAGGATGTTAGCCCAGAGTAAGTCTAGAGTCCGTTGAGTTGGGATTCACGTAGGTGGTAAACGATTCCGGACTGAGACAATCAGAGTTGGTGTGTAAGCTAGAGCTTAGTCGACGTCAGACACTGTAATTTTCTCTGGTCTTAGTCAATGATGAAATGTACAGCTGCTTTTCATCACTGTGTATCTTGTAGGAAGCCTGGTCTCATGTAGAGAAAGGGTATTAATTCCACTTTAGATGGTGAAACTCTACCCTGCCGTCACACACACGGAAATCACCTATTCTAAGTAACTTGGCTCCGCCCCCTTATCCAGCAGTAAATTAAACTGATAGTGTACATGTAGAAACAAGAACCTCATTGGCTTTGTTTTCAACATTTTATTTAAATAAACAATCACACATTGAACATGTTTATAAAGATTAAAAAGAAACAAAAAAATGAACAAATAAAATCCAAAATAAGCAAAGTATATTTAATAAAGTATCAGATGAAAATACTGTTTAAATAAAGTTACATTAAATCAAAAACAATAAAAACATGGAACTGATACAAAACAAATCAGGGAAAACAGAACAATTAAAATATTCTATAAAAACTTTTAGAGATATTTTGTGTCATGTTTTCAACCTCTCTTCAATCTCACATGACCTGTTACAGTTTTACTCTCCTGATATGTCTTACTTCATCACATGACAACTTATTTTAGACAACATGATTGTCTCCACCTCTGCTGTGACGCAGGTTCGGCCTAACTGCATCGCGGACTAGTGCTACAGGGAAAATGAAGATGAAGCTGGATGACGGATTCTGACATTCTGAATGTTCCCTTTAACACTTTAAACTGGTTTCACAGTCTTAATGGATAAAGAGATCAGTTGGTCCAAGGATTCCAGAGCAACTCTGGTGGCCAACTCATCCCTTAGACAGCTGGAAGGACCAGGTGAGAACAGTTTTATTGAAACAGTGTTTCAATCAAATCGATCGCTCCAAACTAATAAAAACGAATTATTTTCAAAATGAAAATATTCAGGAAACTGACTCAACATTTGTTTATGTGACAGTCTCGCTACATTTTATAGACGTGGATAAGAAGTGAGAAGAAAATCCAGAAACTTCTGCAATGAATGTTCAAACAATGTTGGAAACCATTTGGTTTGAAACCGATCATGCAATCCAAAGTGATATTTCTGAGGACCACGTTCTGGACATGGTAAACATTCTTATCCTTCAGATTTTTAAAGACATTCTTTGTGAATCACAGGAGATCAAAACAGAAACGTCTGGATCTCTCATCAGTCAGTTTCAGAGGTGATAGAAATACTTGAAATGATGCGAAAGAAGATTTGTCTTCCGATCAATAAAGAGATTCAAAAGGAATCAAAACCGTAATTTTCTTTGTAAATAAATCTCGGAAAGACGGTTTCTGCTTAAAAAACCTTTGAGAAATGGAAGAAACATGGGAGAAGATTGAGCACAATTACAACCCAATCAATGAATTAAACTGCAAAGATCAATACAATCTAAACTGAAGAGTCCCAGAGGTTCCCTGAACTTTGAACCAAAAGCATCGACCTTTTACAGAAGAAAGCTGTTCTACTAAAACAATTCAAATCTGTACAAAACTGCAGAAGTTTCTAATAAAATCATCTGGAAAATTTGATATATTCAAATTTAATAAAAGCAGAGAAGAATCTCTCTGAATGTTCACAAAGATCTAAAGTAAATGTAACCCCACATTTAATGAGTGTGTTGGTGGGGCGTTCAAATGAGCCCAAAAACCTCTTTCTGATAGCTGAAGAGTTAACCCAGACTCCCAGGATGAGTGCCAACTCTCAGAAAACAGCGACCCGATAGAACACCTTTGGGATGGATTAGAGCAGAGACTGAGAGCCAGGCCTTCTCAACCAACATCAGTGTGTGACCTCACCAATGCGCTTTTGGAAGAATGGTCAAAAATTTCTATAAACACTCTCCTCAACCTTGTGGACAGTCTTCCCAGAAGAGTTGAAGCTGTAATAGCTGCAAAAGATGGACCGACATCATATAGAATTTTATGAGTTAGGAATGGGATGGGTACTTCAGTTCATAGAATGAGTAAAGGCAGGTGACAAATAAAGTCCTGAAAACAGCACACTGTCCTTCCCCCTGACCACACATGTACCCAACATTTACCTCTCCTTTATTTACTATCTCTTTCTCGGACAAGTTTAACGTCAAACCGTATAAATGTATACCAAACGCAAGAGCAACAAACGCCATTTTGGGTCCAAAAAATTTAAGTTCATATTTTCCTGTTCCTGTCTGGGACAGGAGCTGCGCCTTAGATTCTTGTCTGGACGGGAATCATGGTGAACCCTGTTCTGAGTCCGCTGACTGGCTGGGTGGGTTGGTGAGGGCTCATGTCTTTGGCTTGACGTCTGCCCTGTAGGGCTCTCTGACCATTGAGGAGGTAAGGGGGGTGGCGGGTTGTAGCCACTGTGGGAGATAAAGCGTTGTCATTAGGGTCCATGTTTGTTCATTTATTTTTCTTTCCAATACAAGCTGACATTTAAAACAAGTACGCTTGTAAGTTATATCCAGCTATACATGAACAAGAAGTGGTACAAACAACTTGAAAAAAATTTTAAAAACAAGTTTCTATGAGGAAACCTCCCTGAAGAAACCTCTAAGTGAAGTGCCAAATGGTTGGTGACCCCAACCATGTGAAAACATCCGGATATGAGGACAGTTTTTAACTTATTTTACAAAGACATTAAGCTAGATAAAAAGACTGGTTAGACAAGGTAAGGACAGTTACATAAAATCTTCTTCTTCTTTGGGTATCTCCATTCAGGGGTTGCCAAAGCGAATCAGTTTCTTCCATCCAACTCTTTATGCTGCAACAGTTTCATGTAAATAATCTGTCCAAACTTCAACTTTCAACAACTGACTCGACCAGTGTTTCTGTGATCTTTACAAAGTTGCTAAGAACAATTAAACAAATGTAGGATGGATATCCAGGAACGTTCTACAATGAACCTCCTAACAATGTTAACAACCTCTTGGATTAAAATAAATCACAAAACTCAAAGTGAAGTTTCTGAGGACGGTAAACATTGTTATCCTGCAGATTTTTAGAGACACTCTTTTTGAATCACAGGAGATCAAAACAGAAACGTCTGAATCTCTCGTCGGTCTGTTGCAGAGGTGATAAAATGACTTGAAATGAATGATCATGAAAATTCTTCTTCTGATCAAGAGGTTTGAAAGGAATCCAAACTACCAAACCTTCCAAAACATTCAAGAAAACAATGTGTGCTTTAAAAAAAATTCCAAAAAAAAAAAAAAAAAGAACAAAGCGAGCAGAAAAAAGTGGAAGGACCATCCCATCAAACTACAAAAGTGAAGAATTCATGGGAACTGAGGACCACAATAAACGTCTGATCTGCTCTTCCTGAAATTTAAAAACCTTAGGAATTAGACGACATTCAGACTGTCAAACCAACGAAGGACTAAATGTGTTTCCAAGACTTTTCTACGAAGCAGATACTGAGTTCTGTTCTTTCAGGTTTTTGAAGATATGAGTCTAAATTATCAGTAACTGTTATTTTATTTATTGCTTCCTCAAAACAGAGTTGATTAGAAGAGCAAAATTATGTTGCCAAGGCAGAAAAATAAAAACATCATTAAAAAGACTCTTCACGTCAATATGAGCCCTACTGAATGCAGAACAATTTCTATTTGTTTCATAATGAAAATAAAACAAAACAGAAAATGAGACAAGTAAAAATTATTTAGATGAATCAGGAAAAGGATAACCCAATGGAAGTCAAGAACAAGAGTCATCAAAAGAACATTTTGATCATAGCTGAAAAAATTGGAGGACATCACAAGTTAGAAGTGTGACCAGTTGCAGCAACTGATTCCTGCAGAAGTTTCTGACTGAACCAGAAATACTTAGAAAAAGAAAGAGTCAATCATCTTTTCATAAAGAGGTTCTTTGATCAAACCAGGGTCATGTCACTGAACTTGACATGTGACAATAAAAACATCTGATTTAAATTAAAGCAAGTATTTTACTTTGATTTTTTTTTTTTATTTGCTTTGAAAATTGTTCGCGTTAAGTTGAAGCAAAAAGAAGCAGTTTATAACTTATTTTTACAATATCTGGACATCGAACCAATAAAAGACTGGTTAGACAAGGTAAGCACAGTTTCATAAAATCTTCTTTTTTCTTTCCAATACAAGCTGACATTTAAAACAAGTACACTTGTAAGTTATGTCCAGCTAAACATGAACAAGAAGTGGTACAAACAACTTATAAAAGACTTTAAAAACAAGTTTCTATGAAGAAACCTCCCTGAAGAAACCTCTAAGTGAGGTGCCAAATGGTTGGTGGCCCCAACCATGTGAAAACATCCGGATATGAGAACAGTTTATAACTTATTTCACAAAGACATTAAGCTAGATAAAAAGACTGGTTAGACAAGGTAAGGACAGTTTCATAAAATCTTCATCTTCTTTGGGTATCTCCCTTCAGGGGTCGCCACAGCAAGTCAGTTTCTTCCATCCAACCCTTTCTGCTGCAACAGTTTCATGTAAATAATCTGTCCAAACTTCAACTTTCAACAGTCAGTAAACTGACTCGACTAGTGTTTCTGTGATCTTTACAGAGTTGCTAGAAGCAATGAAACAAATAGGTAGGATGAATAACCAGGAACGTTCTACAGTGAACCTTCACACAATGTTAACAACCTGTTGGATTGAAACCAATCACAAAACTCAAAGTGAAGTTTCTAAGAACAACGTTGTGGACACGGTAAACATTGTTTTTCCTGCAGATTTTTATAGACACTCTTTTTTAATCACAGGAGATCAAAACAGAAACGTCTGAATCTCTCATCAGTCTGTTTCAGAGGAGATAAATTGACTTGAAATAAACGACCAAGAAGATTCTTCTTCTGATCAAGAGGTTTGAAAGGAATCCAAACTACCAAGCCTTCCAAAACATTCAAGAAAACAGTGTGTGCTTTAAAGAAATTTACAAAAAAAGGAAAGAAAAAAAAGCAGACCGACCATCAAATTACAATTACAATAAAAAAAACAATAAGAAGAAAATAGTACTGACAAACATCTCTGAAAACGAGCCGATCATCAATTCAGACGGATAATCGACTTGACCCTAATTCAAACCAGGACGTTTTCTGGAATATTACTCCTAACTGGATTACTTTTGAGAAAATACAACTTCACATAGTTGTTCTGTGGATTGTTACGGACAAAATGAGACCAGTTACTAATGGATGGAACCCGTCTGAGCCCATTAGAACTGGATAAAAGGTTGCAGCTAATTAGTTATTTCTTCTTGAAGAACATGAGGATGAACATGAATGAAAGAATCATTTTCTTGAAAGTCTAAGCTTTAAAATGAGGTGTTACTTACTGGATTTGAACAAAGAATAACTGTTGCTACGAGTGCAGATAATTTTCAAAAGACAAAAATCGCCAGCTGATTCTTACAGCAAAGTTCCATATCATCACATGAGAACCTCTTTTAGACAACATGCTTGACTCTGTCCCTGCTGTGACGCAGGCTCGGCTTAACTGCATCGAGTACTAGAGCTACAAGAGACATCAAGATTGAGCTTGATGAGAGTTTCAGACTCTTCGTTCCCTCTAAACTGGTTTCCAAGTCTTAATGGATAAAGATATCAGTTGGTCCAAGGATTCCAGAGCAGCTCTGGTGGCCAAGCCATTAAACTGACCCAACTTTTGTTTTGTTTCTGTGATCTTACAGAGTTGCTGCAACTCATAGATGTGGATAGCAAGTGAAATGAATGTCCAGGAACGTTCTGACAATGAACGTCAAATGTTTAATTGAACCCATTCAAAGAAACGTCTAACAAAGAGTCAAAAAAGCTTGGACTTTTTCTCATTTACAATCAGACTCTTGAAAAGAAGTCCAACCTACCAAAAACCAGTCTTAATGGATAAAGAGATTAGTTGGTCCACGGATTACAGAGCAGCTCTGCTGGCCAAGTCAACCCCTTGGTAGCTGGTAGCACCAGGCAAGAACAGTTTTATTGAAACAGACTTTAATTAATCAAACACTAAATTAAATATTTCACTTTTCAAATTAAATGCATGTTAAAAAAACGATGAACATCATTTTGGAAACAGTAACATTGTTAGCCTTCAGACTTACAACAGTTGGTCCAAGGATTCCACAGCTCTTCTAGTGTGCAAGTCACACTAGGCGTCCCAGGCAGTGTAGCCCAATGGTTGATACATCACCTTTCGACCGCTTGATACGGGTTCGATTCCCATTCGGAGCGAAGTCCGCCTGGGACCCCTAACGAAAAACTGAAAAGACAAAAAAAAAGTGTGCAAGTCATTAAACTAACTCAACTTTCGTTTTCTTTCTGTGATCTTACAGAGTTGCTGCAACTCAGAGACGTGGATAGCAAGTGAGATGAATGTCCAGGAACCTTCTGACAATGTACGTTCTGACAATGAACGTTACATGTTTAATTGAACCCATTCACAAAAACAGAAAAGTCTAACGAAGAGTCGACTCATTCTCAATCAGACTCTTGTGCTGATCAAGAGGTTCAAAAAGAATTCAAACGACCAGAAACTTATGTTGGAAAAGACAGCTTCAACAGAAATGGTCGGTCAAAGTAGAACTAAAAAAGGAATCCAAACCACCACCATTAAGATAGTAGTTTCTAGCAAGCTGAAGAATTCGGGGGGTTCTCTGAAATAGAAGAACCAGAAAGATTTTCTGCTGAAACTGAGTTTAAAACTGAGTTTAAAATCTGACAGGTCTAATTTTTTATAAAAGCAATGACGAAACACTCTAAAACGTTCCAAAAATAATGGAAAGCTTGGTTTCTGAAAGAATTTAGACGACTTAAAGACTGTCAAAACATGAACAAGAACTATATGTGTTTCTAGAAAACTTCCACAAACAAGGAAGGATGAGAAATTTTCCCCGACCCGAATTCAGACGAAACCCTCTGGATGGCATGCACTGAGACAAGGAACTGCTAAAAAATGACAGAGACCAAAAAGTTTCTAACAACGAACAACAAGAAGAAACATAAGCGAGGTGCCAAGTGGTTGGAGACCCCACTGAAAGAGTGGCTTCACTCTGAGCTACCAATGGTAACCCACGTCTATTGACTGTGTTAGTGGAGCGTTCAAAATGAGCCCAAAAAGTCATTTCCTGCAGCTGAAAAGGTAATCCGGAGCCCTGGGATGAGCGGCAGCTCTCATACAGTAGCTTTAAGCCAATAAGTTTCTGTAAACCACGACCATTCACGCGCCGTTCTGTCTTTGTCTCTCTATTTCTTTTGAGCTGAACATGCAAACCACTGGCTTAAGTGAGGACATATATCGTCCTGAAATAGTTGCCGTCTTAGCTTCAGTGTGTGGCTACCACGAGTTTAAACTGTCGTTGATGGTGAGCCAATCCATGGACGAAGCTGGTTGATCGGACCCTCCAGCTGCATGGTACAGTGTGGTAGGCACATTGAAAGTAACCAATGAACACATGAAGTGACTTTAGGTGGGGGTTGAATCATTTCTCCAGCTGAAGGTTTTATTAAATGGATAGAAATTCTGTGTCCAATAAAAACTAATTGAATAAATCAGACAGATCACCATGTCTGTCTACAACAACAACTCAGGAAAATGGATGACTTTTAACTCAGAACAATCAAAAAACTGACTCCATTTTTTTATGTGATCTAAAAGACTTGCAGACCTAAACAAATTAAACAAAAAAAAAAAAAAATCCAAAAGGTTTTCTGGACTTTGTGCCCAAAAAAAAAGACTAGAAGTAACAAAAACCAGCAGTTCCGCCTGAACGATTCAAATCTGCACAAATACATCAAGAAGAAAACATACGCAGCGGAATCTTCAACTGAAAAAATGTTAGTTTAATTTTTATAAAAGCAGAAATGAATCGATTGAAAAAAGTTAGAAAACTGACTGGACCAGTGTTTCTGTGATCTTAACAGAGTTGCTGCATCTCAGAAACATGGAACAAACGTGGTATGGATATTTGGGATCATTCTGCAGTGAACGTTCCAACAAAGTTATCAACCTATTTCTGACGACAACGTTGTGAATCTCTAATCAGTCTGTTTCAGAGGTGACAGAAGGACTTGAAATGGATGTTAGAGAAGATTCTTCTTGAACTGATCGAGATGAGGAAGAGCTTCATGAAGTGTATAAAACAGACAAGTTTCTGTCAAAAAACATTCAGGAGAAACAGAAGCAAGGTGCCATAGTGTTGGTGACCCCATTCAAAGAAAGAGTGGTTTTATTCTGAGCTACCAATGGTAACAGCTGAGATAAAAACAAGCATCTGAGCCTCCATCAGACACGTTAATTACACCTGCATCTCATTATTTTTCCTTTAACAGTGTGAAAACACCAGGTAACCCCACAGAGAAAAACGAAAACAACCCACAATGAGGAGTCAAACGAGGACATAACTCACCACAGGGACTCTCATACCCAAGATGTTTAAGGACATCTTGCTAGCCCGGCAATCCCGGTCAAAATATTATATCAAACAAATTCTATCTAAAGTAAATTAACTCTCAGTCTGAGAAACAAACAATACAGACAAACTTAAAAACTTAGTGTCACTGAGGATTGAAGCCTTCTCCACATGATGAACCATTAATTTACTGTTTGACCGGTTCCATCTGCCCAAACACTAACTGGAAATTAATTAGATAGGTGTGGAAAATACAAAGTGGATTTTCAAAATAAAAGATAATAACATTTTAACTTGAACAACTTCACATAAAAAATACATTAAAAGTAAGATGTTCAGTTCACTGGGCTTTCAGCATAAGTTAAAGAACGTTAACTAATTTGTCTGCTTTAGTTAATTTAGTTATATAATTATTTATTTGGAGGATAAGCCCCTTGATATGAGACATCTCATTTCTGAGGGGGTTCTCAACCTAACATGCATGTTTTTGGAGAGCGGAAGCAAACCAGAGTACCCAGAGGAGACCCACGCAAACACGGGGACAACATGTGAATTCCACACAGAAAGGCCAGTGTCACAAACCTCGTCCCCACCTGGGATTCAAAGTAATGTCCATTTCAGTTTAGAACAATAACAGGTAATTAGATTACAACAGAGGCAAGCCAAGACCCACCCTACACATCATCACACAAACACGGAATCAAACACAGATTATAAAGATTAAAGCTAAATGAAGACTAACTCTACCGTCTGCAGTCTTTTTTGGGATTTTTTGTGAGTTCGCTATCTGTCTAGTAGAGAAAATTGCACGCAACCCTAACCGTAGTTTGTTAACAATGGTTAACAAGCTACTACCTTTTAAATATAAACAGTTTGTAAACAGGTTTGAGGTTAACTCCTCCTTAGGGGCGGGGCTAATTCAGGGTAGTTTATCTAGAACCAGTTCTCAGGTCCCTTCTATCAGATTGAAAATGATTTCTGGATGGAAGTCGAAACGTCTTCATCACTAAACACACTGTCCAGAAGACACTTTGAAGCCTTTTCTATGATGGATCACTCCTGGAGGAATGAGGGATTACACAGACTTGTTACCAAAGAATGATGTTCTGGTAAAACTCCTGGAAAAATAAAAGAGAAAAAACAAAATCATCAACTTAAAAACATTTCAACCCAGTTCCTTCAAGCTCACCAATCCAGGTCTGGGTTACTCTTACCAGCTTGTGTGTCCAGAGAGTTTTTTCCTCTTAAAGGTCTGGTGGATAGTTGTAGTGACACATTCTCTGGGTTCTGTAGGCTTTAGTCCTGCTGCATTAGCTCATCATCACATGTAGAAAACATGGCCTGAAAAACAGGATCAAAGTCTCAGGAAATCAACGAGAAATCAATAGATTTAGATAGTGGAGGAGTCAAACTTAAAAGACGTTTCCTCATCAGCTTCCTACAAAACAGAAATTAAACAGAAAATGGAAAGAAAGTCTTGAAAATGTTTAACAGTAAAAATAAACAACTTCACAGAAGAAAATAAATTCAAGCAGAAAATGAAGAGTTTGTTTAACTTTAACAAGAAATGAACGAACATTTAAATCATAACATGTTGTGTTTTAGATGTGAAAGGGTGGACGGTGGCCGCGTGGTTAGCGCGTTCGCCCGCGGACCGGAAGGTCGCGGGTTCGCGTCCCACGGAGAGCACGTCTAGGGTCCTTGGAGAAGACACCTAGCCCCCACTTCTCCCACCATTGGCGCCGTTGAAGGGCAGCCTGCTGCGGTGTAAGGAGTGCAGCAAACAAATTTCCCCGGTGAGGGATGAATAGAGTAATTCAAAATAAACAAAATTAAAAAAAAATGTTTTAAAGCTGCTAAAGTTAAAACTGGATCAAACAAACACTCAAATATTTGTAGAAAATAATCCCTTGGATTGACCAGATACAAACTACTAATACTGTAATACTTGTATTTAAACTAACTTATCAGTAGTTTTTGATCTCTAGTGAAGAATTATGGTTCTAGATTTAAATAAAAGAAACAAACCTGTTTAAAATGCTCAGATCAGATGTAGACGTGTTGAAAGGCATCTTTTGGAGGTCCCTGGATTCCTTCTCAGGAAGCTTTAGTTTGTAGAAATCTTATTGTTTTCATTCCTCATCAAGTGATGATTGTTTGATGAACCAACGCTGCAGCATTTTGACAGTTTAATTCATGTTAATGCATGTTGTGTTTTAAATTGAACAAAAACAGACATAAAGTTTACTGTTAAAATGTCCTAACTGACAAATTATAAACTGAAAGCTAAACAAACACCAAGTTATTAAAAATACAATTAATATGTTGATATTTTTTCTCACAGAGAAGGAGGCTCTAAGACCAGGAATGCACTAAGATTAATGTTTTAAATATGAATGTTTTAAATCTGCTAAAGTTAAACTGAAACAAACACTCATCAATTCTCTCACTAAAATCAATTCGATATGAAGCTTCTACAAGATAGTAAATCATGTAGAATTAGTGAATTTATTAACAAATCAAGTTTAAACAGAACATACCTCAGACTCCAATCGAAATTTTTTTTTTTTGGACTAAGATCAGGTGTAGTTTCTGTTGCAGCGTTCCAAATCAGACTGAAACATCTGCTTTTTAAAGAATCTCCATTAGTTTTTTCTTCTGTATAGGTTTGTTCCAGATGAGCCAGGCAGCACAGCAACAGCTTTATACCAACTGCAGCCTGCATGGACTACAAACCCTAAAGGAATGATGGGAAATGGTGTCTTATCAACATGTGGTCTGACAGCTGATTGGCTCTGAGTCATGTTTTGATTTGAAACTCTCTGAACTCTTTTTTTAAACATCTGCTGTATTTTTGTGTCTAAACAATCAGTTTTTATTTTGTTGTCTATTGTGTATTTTGTTCTAAGTCATTTGAGTACTTCTGAAGATGACAAGACCCAGTATATTTCTGCGGGTCAGCAGTGAAGGTGGTTAAAAGGACGGGGGACAGGACAGTTCCTTGTGGAGCACCGGTGTTACTGGTCAGGAGGTCAGACACACAGTTCTTGATTGTTTCTCTGCAGTTCCTCCTTTAACTTTTATTAGTTGATGCCTTGAACAGCATCAAGTATTGTTTTCCTGTTTTTTGTTATTATCCATTTATTCCTACTACTACTTTTTACTTTCTCCGCCCCTTTTTTGACACCTGAGTTAATCTCAGTAGCAGCAACTGTTTTGGACAATTTTGGTCACAAAAGCCACAGCTTTATTTGAACTGCTGTGTTATAGTCAAAATTTTGAATTCTTACTTAGTTTTTTTTAACATTTCAGTTATAGCAATTTTTTCCCTCAAAAGTCAACAATAGAGTTTGGAAATTTTTCCCAAAAATGTTAAGATGCTCTGCTTGTTAGAAGAATTTTGCTAAAAGCACCAACAGTATCCAAAGCTCCCCATTGTCTAACAGGTTTTCTCCCCTCAGTGACACACCTGCTGAATCCTTAAATCTGGTCATTGGTTCCTCTATAGTCAGACGTGTGGAGCTACCAGCAGCTACAGTCAGAGTTGGTGACATAGAAGGAACTCTTAGGATGTTAGCCAAGAGTAAGTCTAGATTCCGTTGAGATGGGATTCACCTAGGTGGTAAACGATTCCGGACGGAGACAATCAGAGGTTCTCATTAAACATAGAGTTGGTGTGTAAGCTAGAGCTAAGTCGACGTCACACACTGAAATTTTCTCTGGTCTCCTGCTGAACTTAGTCAATGATAAAATGTACAGATGCTTTTCACCATTCAAACTCTGGTTAGCAAGATGGTGCCCAAAAAGGCATTGATTCTGTAGATGACTGCAGTGTATTTTGTGGGAAGCCCGGTCTCATGTAGAGAAAGTGTATTAATTCCACTTTAGATGATGAAACTCTACCCTGCCGTCACACACATGGAAGTCACCAATTCAAAGTAACTTGGCTCCGCCCCCTTATCCAGCAGTAAATTAAACTGATAGTGTACATGTAGATACAAGAACCTCATTGGCTTTGTCTTCAATGTTTTATTTAAATAAACAATCACACATTGAAAATGCTTAAAATTATTAAAAGAAACAAATAAAATCCAAAATAAACAAGATAAACAAGACGGAGACAATCAGAGGTTCTCACATTAAACATAAAGTTGGTGTGTAAGCTAGAGCTAAGTTGATGTCACACACTGTAATTTTCTCTGGTCTCCTGCTGAACTTAGTCAATGATGAAATGTACAACTGCTTTTCATCATTCAACCTCTGGTTAGCAAGATGGTGCCCAGAAAACGGCATTGGTTTTGTAGATGAATGATGTTCGTTTAGGAAATCCTGGTCTCATTTAAAGAAATGTCATCCATCCCGCTTTGGATTGTTTAACTGCTACCTGCCTTCACACACACAGATAGAAGTCACTAAATGAAAGTAACTTAGCTCCGCCCCCTTATCCGGCAGTAAATTAAACTGATAGTGTACATGTAGATACAAGAACCTCATTGGCTTTGTTTTCAATATTTTATTTAAATAAACAATCACACATTGAACATGTTTAAAAAGATTAAAAAGAAACAAATAAA
Source organism: Neostethus bicornis (assembly GCA_902685375.1). NCBI lineage: Eukaryota > Metazoa > Chordata > Actinopteri > Atheriniformes > Phallostethidae > Neostethus > Neostethus bicornis. The sequence continues at coordinate 22,082,191 of LR738559.1, read as the reverse complement.
ATGAACAAATAAAATCCAAGATAAACAAAGTATATTAAATAAAGTATCAGATAAAAATACTGTTTAAATAAAGTTACATTAAATAAAAAACAATAAAAACACGGAACTGATACAAAACAAATCAGTGGAAAAAAATTTAAATATCTCATAAAAAACTTTTAGAGATGTTTTGGGTCATGTTTTCACCCTCTCTTCAATCTCTAATGACCTGTTACAGTTTTACTCTCCTGATTGTTTTTACTTCATCACATGATTACTTATTTTAGACAACATGCTTGACTCCACCTCTGCTGTGACGCAGGCTCGGCCTAACTGCGTCGAGGACTAGTGCTACAGGAAAAATGAAGATGAAGCTGGATGACGGATTCTGACATTCTGAATGTTCCCTTTAACACTCTAAACTGGTTTCACAGTCTTAATGGATAAAGAGATCAGTTGTTCCAAGGATTCCAGAGCAGCTCTGGTGGCCAACTCATCCCTTAGACAGCTGGTAAGACCAGGTAAGAACAGTTTTATTGGAACAGTGTTTCAATCAAATCGATCGCTCCAAACTAATAAAAACGAATTATTTTCAAAATGAAAATATTCAGGAAACTAACTCAACATTTGTTTATGTGACAGTCTCGCTACATTTTATAGACGTGGATAAGAAGTGAGAAGAAAATCCAGAAACTTCTGCAATGAATGTTCAAACAATGTTGGAAACCATTTGGTTTGAAACCGATCATGCAATCCAAAGTGATATTTCTGAGGACCACGTTCTGGACATGGTAAACATTCTTATCCTTCAGATTTTTAAAGACATTCTTTGTGAATCACAGGAGATCAAAACAGAAATGTCTGGATCTCTCATCAGTCAGTTTCAGAGGTGATAGAAATACTTGAAATGATGCGAAAGAAGATTCGTCTTCCAATCAATAAAGAGATTTAAAAGGAATCAAAACCGTAATTTTCTTTGTAAATAAATCTCGGAAAGACGGTTTCTGCTTAAAAAACCTTTGAGAAATGGAAGAAACATGGGAGAAGATTGAGCACAAGTACAACCCAATCAACGAATTAAACTGCAAAGATCAATACAATCTAAACTGAAGAGTCCCAGAGGTTCCCTGAACTTTGAACCAAAAGCATCGACCTTTTACAGAAGAAAGCTGTTCTACTAAAACAATTCAAATCTGTACAAAACTGCAGAAGTTTCTAATAAAATCATCTGGAAAATTTGATATATTCAAATTTAATAAAAGCAGAGAAGAATCTCTCTGAATGTTCACAAAGATCTAAAGTAAATGTAACCCCACATTTAATGAGTGTGTTGGTGGGGCGTTCAAATGAGCCCAAACACTTATTTCTGGTAGCTGAAGAGTTAACCCAGATTCCCAGGATGAGAGCCAACTCTCAGAAAACAGCTACCCGATAGAACACCTTTGGGATGAATCAGAGCGAAGACTGAGAGCCAGGCCTTCTCAACCAACATCAGTGTGTGACCTCACCAATGCGCTTTTGGAAGAATGGTCAAAAATTTCTATAAACACTCTCCTCAACCTTGTGGACAGTCTTCCCAGAAGAGTTGAAGCTGTAATAGCTGCAAAAGGTGGACCGACATCATATAGAACTTTATGACTTAGGAATGGGATGGTACTTCAGTTCATAGAATGAGTAAAGGCAGGTGACAAATAAAGTCCTGAAAACAGCACACTGTCCTTCCCCCTGACCACACATGTACCCCACATTTACCTCTCCTTTATTTACTATCTCTTTCTCGGACAAGTTTAACGTCAAACCGTATAAATGTATACCAAACGCAAGAGCAACAAACGCCATTTTGGGTCCAAAAAATTTAAGTTCATATTTTCCTTTTCCTGTCTGGGACAGGAGCTGCGCCTTAGATTCTTGTCTGGACGGGAATCATGGTGAACCCTGTTCTGAGTCCGCTGACTGGCTGGGTGGGTTGGTGAGGGCTCATGTCTTTGGCTTGACGTCTGCCCTGTAGGGCTCTCTGACCATTGAGGAGGTAAGGGGGGTGGCGGGTTGTAGCCACTGTGGGAGATAAAGCGTTGTCATTAGGGTCCATGTTTGTTCATTTATTTTTCTTTCCAATACAAGCTGACATTTAAAACAAGTACGCTTGTAAGTTATATCCAGCTATACATGAACAAGAAGTGGTACAAACAATGTATAAAAGACTTTAAAAACAAGTTTCTATGAAGAAACCTCTAAGTGAGGTGCCAGATGGTTGGTGACCCCAACCATGTGAAAACATCCGGATATGAGGACAGTTTTTAACTTATTTTACAAAGACATTAAGCTAGATAAAAAGACTGGTTAGACAAGGTAAGGACAGTTACATAAAATCTTCTTCTTCTTTGGGTATCTCCATTCAGGGGTTGCCAAAGCGAATCAGTTTCTTCCATCCAACTCTTTATGCTGCAACAGTTTCATGTAATCTGTCCAAACTTCAACTTTCAACAACTGACTCGACCAGTGTTTCTGTGATCTTTACAAAGTTGCTAAGAACAATTAAACAAATGTAGGATGGATATCCAGGAACGTTCTACAATGAACCTCCTAACAATGTTAACAACCTCTTGGATTAAAATAAATCACAAAACTCAAAGTGAAGTTTCTGAGGACGGTAAACATTGTTATCCTGCAGATTTTTAGAGACACTCTTTTTGAATCACAGGAGATCAAAACAGAAACGTCTGAATCTCTCGTCGGTCTGTTGCAGAGGTGATAAAATGACTTGAAATGAATGATCATGAAAATTCTTCTTCTGATCAAGAGGTTTGAAAGGAATCCAAACTACCAAACCTTCCAAAACATTCAAGAAAACAATGTGTGCTTTAAAAAAAATTCCAAAAAAAAAAAAAAAAGAACAAAGCGAGCAGAAAAAAGTGGAAGGACCATCCCATCAAACTACAAAAGTGAAGAATTCATGGGAACTGAGGACCACAATAAACGTCTGATCTGCTCTTCCTGAAATTTAAAAACCTTAGGAATTAGACGACATTCAGACTGTCAAACCAACGAAGGACTAAATGTGTTTCCAAGACTTTTCTACGAAGCAGATACTGAGTTCTGTTCTTTCAGGTTTTTGAAGATATGAGTCTAAATTATCAGTAACTGTTATTTTATTTATTGCTTCCTCAAAACAGAGTTGATTAGAAGAGCAAAATTATGTTGCCAAGGCAGAAAAATAAAAACATCATTAAAAAGACTCTTCACGTCAATATGAGCCCTACTGAATGCAGAACAATTTCTATTTGTTTCATAATGAAAATAAAACAAAACAGAAAATGAGACAAGTAAAAATTATTTAGATGAATCAGGAAAAGGATAACCCAATGGAAGTCAAGAACAAGAGTCATCAAAAGAACATTTTGATCATAGCTGAAAAAATTGGAGGACATCACAAGTTAGAAGTGTGACCAGTTGCAGCAACTGATTCCTGCAGAAGTTTCTGACTGAACCAGAAATACTTAGAAAAAGAAAGAGTCAATCATCTTTTCATAAAGAGGTTCTTTGATCAAACCAGGGTCATGTCACTGAACTTGACATGTGACAATAAAAACATCTAATTTAAATTAAAGCAAGTATTTTACTTTGATTTTTTTTTTTTTATTTGCTTTGAAAATTGTTCGCGTTAAGTTGAAGCAAAAAGAAGCAGTTTATAACTTATTTTTACAATATCTGGACATCGAACCAATAAAAGACTGGTTAGACAAGGTAAGCACAGTTTCATAAAATCTTCTTTTTTCTTTCCAATACAAGCTGACATTTAAAACAAGTACACTTGTAAGTTATGTCCAGCTAAACATGAACAAGAAGTGGTACAAACAACTTATAAAAGACTTTAAAAACAAGTTTCTATGAAGAAACCTCCCTGAAGAAACCTCTAAGTGAGGTGCCAAATGGTTGGTGGCCCCAACCATGTGAAAACATCCGGATATGAGAACAGTTTATAACTTATTTCACAAAGACATTAAGCTAGATAAAAAGACTGGTTAGACAAGGTAAGGACAGTTTCATAAAATCTTCATCTTCTTTGGGTATCTCCCTTCAGGGGTCGCCACAGCAAGTCAGTTTCTTCCATCCAACCCTTTCTGCTGCAACAGTTTCATGTAAATAATCTGTCCAAACTTCAACTTTCAACAGTCAGTAAACTGACTCGACTAGTGTTTCTGTGATCTTTACAGAGTTGCTAGAAGCAATGAAACAAATAGGTAGGATGAATAACCAGGAACGTTCTACAGTGAACCTTCACACAATGTTAACAACCTGTTGGATTGAAACCAATCACAAAACTCAAAGTGAAGTTTCTAAGAACAACGTTGTGGACACGGTAAACATTGTTTTTCCTGCAGATTTTTATAGACACTCTTTTTTAATCACAGGAGATCAAAACAGAAACGTCTGAATCTCTCATCAGTCTGTTTCAGAGGAGATAAATTGACTTGAAATAAACGACCAAGAAGATTCTTCTTCTGATCAAGAGGTTTGAAAGGAATCCAAACTACCAAGCCTTCCAAAACATTCAAGAAAACAGTGTGTGCTTTAAAGAAATTTACAAAAAAAGGAAAGAAAAAAAAAGCAGATCGACCATCAAATTACAATAAAAAAAACAATAAGAAGAAAATAGTACTGACAAACATCTCTGAAAACGAGCCGATCATCAATTCAGACGGATAATCGACTTGACCCTAATTCAAACCAGGACGTTTTCTGGAATATTACTCCTAACTGGATTACTTTTGAGAAAATACAACTTCACATAGTTGTTCTGTGGATTGTTACGGACAAAATGAGACCAGTTACTAATGGATGGAACCCGTCTGAGCCCATTAAAACTGGATAAAAGGTTGCAGCTAATTAGTTATTTCTTCTTGAAGAACATGAGGATGAACATGAATGAAAGAATCATTTTCTTGAAAGTCTAAGCTTTAAAATGAGGTGTTACTTACTGGATTTGAACAAAGAATAACTGTTGCTACGAGTGCAGATAATTTTCAAAAGACAAAAATCGCCAGCTGATTCTTACAGCAAAGTTCCATATCATCACATGAGAACCTCTTTTAGACAACATGCTTGACTCTGTCCCTGCTGTGACGCAGGCTCGGCTTAACTGCATCGAGTACTAGAGCTACAAGAGACATCAAGATTGAGCTTGATGAGAGTTTCAGACTCTTCGTTCCCTCTAAACTGGTTTCCAAGTCTTAATGGATAAAGATATCAGTTGGTCCAAGGATTCCAGAGCAACTCTGGTGGCCAAGCCATTAAACTGACCCAACTTTTGTTTTGTTTCTGTGATCTTACAGAGTTGCTGCAACTCATAGATGTGGATAGCAAGTGAAATGAATGTCCAGGAACGTTCTGACAATGAACGTCAAATGTTTAATTGAACCCATTCAAAGAAACGTCTAACAAAGAGTCAAAAAAGCTTGGACTTTTTCTCATTTACAATCAGACTCTTGAAAAGAAGTCCAACCTACCAAAAACCAGTCTTAATGGATAAAGAGATTAGTTGGTCCACGGATTACAGAGCAGCTCTGCTGGCCAAGTCAACCCCTTGGTAGCTGGTAGCACCAGGCAAGAACAGTTTTATTGAAACAGACTTTAATTAATCAAACACTAAATTAAATATTTCACTTTTCAAATTAAATGCATGTTAAAAAAACGATGAACATCATTTTGGAAACAGTAACATTGTTAGCCTTCAGACTTACAACAGTTGGTCCAAGGATTCCACAGCTCTTCTAGTGTGCAAGTCACACTAGGCGTCCCAGGCAGTGTAGCCCAATGGTTGATACATCACCTTTCGACCGCTTGATACGGGTTCGATTCCCATTCGGAGCAAAGTCCGCCTGGGACCCCTAACGAAAAACTGAAAAGACAAAAAAAAAGTGTGCAAGTCATTAAACTAACTCAACTTTCGTTTTCTTTCTGTGATCTTACAGAGTTGCTGCAACTCAGAGACGTGGATAGCAAGTGAGATGAATGTCCAGGAACCTTCTGACAATGTACGTTCTGACAATGAACGTTACATGTTTAATTGAACCCATTCACAAAAACAGAAAAGTCTAACGAAGAGTCGACTCATTCTCAATCAGACTATTGTGCTGATCAAGAGGTTCAAAAAGAATTCAAACGACCAGAAACTTATGTTGGAAAAGACAGCTTCAACAGAAATGGTCGGTCAAAGTAGAACTAAAAAAGGAATCCAAACCACCACCATTAAGATAGTAGTTTCTAGCAAGCTGAAGAATTCGGGGGGTTCTCTGAAATAGAAGAACCAGAAAGATTTTCTGCTGAAACTGAGTTTAAAACTGAGTTTAAAATCTGACAGGTCTAATTTTTTATAAAAGCAATGACGAAACACTCTAAAACGTTCCAAAAATAATGGAAAGCTTGGTTTCTGAAAGAATTTAGACGACTTAAAGACTGTCAAAACATGAACAAGAACTATATGTGTTTCTAGAAAACTTCCACAAACAAGGAAGGATGAGAAATTTTCCCCGACCCGAATTCAGACGAAACCCTCTGGATGGCATGCACTGAGACAAGGAACTGCTAAAAAATGACAGAGACCAAAAAGTTTCTAACAACGAACAACAAGAAGAAACATAAGCGAGGTGCCAAGTGGTTGGAGACCCCACTGAAAGAGTGGCTTCACTCTGAGCTACCAATGGTAACCCACGTCTATTGACTGTGTTAGTGGAGCGTTCAAAATGAGCCCAAAAAGTCATTTCCTGCAGCTGAAAAGGTAATCCGGAGCCCTGGGATGAGCGGCAGCTCTCATACAGTAGCTTTAAGCCAATAAGTTTCTGTAAACCACGACCATTCACGCGCCGTTCTGTCTTTGTCTCTCTATTTCTTTTGAGCTGAACATGCAAACCACTGGCTTAAGTGAGGACATATATCGTCCTGAAATAGTTGCCGTCTTAGCTTCAGTGTGTGGCTACCACGAGTTTAAACTGTCGTTGATGGTGAGCCAATCCATGGACGAAGCTGGTTGATCGGACCCTCCAGCTGCATGGTACAGTGTGGTAGGCACATTGAAAGTAACCAATGAACACATGAAGTGACTTTTGGGTGGGGGTTGAATCATTTCTCCAGCTGAAGGTTTTATTAAATGGATAGAAATTCTGTGTCCAATAAAAACTAATTGAATAAATCAGACAGATCACCATGTCTGTCTACAACAACAACTCAGGAAAATGGATGACTTTTAACTCAGAACAATCAAAAAACTGACTCCATTTTTTTATGTGATCTAAAAGACTTGCAGACCTAAACAAATTAAACAAAAAAAAAAAATCCAAAAGGTTTTCTGGACTTTGTGCCAAAAAAAAAGACTAGAAGTAACAAAAACCAGCAGTTCCGCCTGAACGATTCAAATCTGCACAAATACATCAAGAAGAAAACATACGCAGCGGAATCTTCAACTGAAAAAAATGTTAGTTTAATTTTTATAAAAGCAGAAATGAATCGATTGAAAAAAGTTAGAAAACTGACTGGACCAGTGTTTCTGTGATCTTAACAGAGTTGCTGCATCTCAGAAACATGGAACAAACGTGGTATGGATATTTGGGATCATTCTGCAGAGAACGTTCCAACAAAGTTATCAACCTGTTGATTTGAAACTAATCTCAGAAAGAAAGAAAAAGTTTCATTTCTGACGACAACGTTGTGAATCTCTAATCAGTCTGTTTCAGAGGTGACAGAAGGACTTGAAATGGATGTTAGAGAAGATTCTTCTTGAACTGATCGAGATGAGGAAGAGCGTCATGAAGTGTATAAAACAGACAAGCTTCTGTCAAAAAACATTCAGGAGAAACAGAAGCGAGGTGCCATAGTGTTGGTGACCCCATTCAAAGAAAGAGTGGTTTTATTCTGAGCTACCAATGGTAACAGCTGAGATGAAAAACAAGCATCTGAGCCTCCATCAGACACGTTAATTACACCTGCATCTCATTATTTTTCCTTTAACAGTGTGAAAACACCAGGTAACCCCACAGAGAAAAACGAAAACAACCCACAATGAGGAGTCAAACGAGGACATAACTCACCACAGGGACTCTCATACCCAAGATGTTTAAGGACATCTTGCTAGCCGGCAATCCCGGTCAAAATATTATATCAAACAAATTCTATCTAAAGTAAATTAACTCTCAGTCTGAGAAACAAACAATACAGACAAACTTAAAAACTTAGTGTCACTGAGGATTGAAGCCTTCTCCACATGATGAACCATTAATTTACTGTTTGACCGGTTCCATCTGCCCAAACACTAACTGGAAATTAATTAGATAGGTGTGGAAAATACAAAGTGGATTTTCAAAATAAAAGATAATAACATTTTAACTTGAACAACTTCACATAAAAAATACATTAAAAGTAAGATGTTCAGTTCACTGGGCTTTCAGCATAAGTTAAAGAACGTTAACTAATTTGTCTGCTTTAGTTAATTTAGTTATATAATTATTTATTTGGAGGATAAGCCCCTTGATATGAGACATCTCATTTCTGAGGGGGTTCTCAACCTAACATGCATGTTTTTGGAGAGCGGAAGCAAACCAGAGTACCCAGAGGAGACCCACGCAAACACGGGGACAACATGTGAATTCCACACAGAAAGGCCAGTGTCACAAACCTCGTCCCCACCTGGGATTCAAAGTAATGTCCATTTCAGTTTAGAACAATAACAGGTAATTAGATTACAACAGAGGCAAGCCAAGACCCACCCTACACATCATCACACAAACACGGAATCAAACACAGATTATAAAGATTAAAGCTAAATGAAGACTAACTCTACCGTCTGCAGTCTTTTTGGGGATTTTTTGTGAGTTCGCTATCTGTCTAGTAGAGAAAATTGCACGCAACCCTAACCGTAGTTTGTTAACAATGGTTAACAAGCTACTACCTTTTAAATATAAACAGTTTGTAAACAGGTTTGAGGTTAACTCCTCCTTAGGGGCGGGGCTAATTCAGGGTAGTTTATCTAGAACCAGTTCTCAGGTCCCTTCTATCAGATTGAAAATGATTTCTGGATGGAAGTCGAAACGTCTTCATCACTAAACACACTGTCCAGAAGACACTTTGAAGCCTTTTCTATGATGGATCACTCCTGGAGGAATGAGGGATTACACAGACTTGTTACCAAAGAATGATGTTCTGGTAAAACTCCTGGAAAATTAACAGAGAAAAAACAAAATCATCAACTTAAAAACATTTCAACCCAGTTCCTTCAAGCTCACCAATCCAGGTCTGGGTTACACTTACCAGCTTGTGTGTCCAGAGAGTTTTTTCCTCTTAAAGGTCTGGTGGATAGTTGTAGTGACACATTCTCTGGGTTCTGTAGGCTTTAGTCCTGCTGCATTAGCTCATCATCACATGTAGAAAACATGGCCTAAAAAAACAGGATCAAAGTCTCAGGAAATCAACGAGAAATCAATAGATTTAGATAGTGGAGGAGTCAAACTTAAAAGACGTTTCCTCATCAGCTTCCTACAAAACAGAAATTAAACAGAAAATGGAAAGAAAGTCTTGAAAATGTTTAACAGTAAAAATAAACAACTTCACAGAAGAAAATAAATTCAAGCAGAAAATGAAGAGTTTGTTTAACTTTAACAAGAAATGAACGAACATTTAAATCATAACATGTTGTGTTTTAGATGTGAAAGGGTGGACGGTGGCCGCGTGGTTAGCGCGTTCGCCCGCGGACCGGAAGGTCGCGGGTTCGCGTCCCACGGAGAGCACGTCTAGGGTCCTTGGAGAAGACACCTAGCCCCCACTTCTCCCACCATTGGCGCCGTTGAAGGGCAGCCTGCTGCGGTGTAAGGAGTGCAGCAAACAAATTTCCCCGGTGAGGGATGAATAGAGTAATTCAAAATAAACAAAATTAAAAAAAAATGTTTTAAAGCTGCTAAAGTTAAAACTGGATCAAACAAACACTCAAATATTTGTAGAAAATAATCCCTTGGATTGACCAGATACAAACTACTAATACTGTAATACTTGTATTTAAACTAACTTATCAGTAGTTTTTGATCTCTAGTGAAGAATTATGGTTCTAGATTTAAATAAAAGAAACAAACCTGTTTAAAATGCTCAGATCAGATGTAGACGTGTTGAAAGGCATCTTTTGGAGGTCCCTGGATTCCTTCTCAGGAAGCTTTAGTTTGTAGAAATCTTATTGTTTTCATTCCTCATCAAGTGATGATTGTTTGATGAACCAACGCTGCAGCATTTTGACAGTTTAATTCATGTTAATGCATGTTGTGTTTTAAATTGAACAAAAACAGACATAAAGTTTACTGTTAAAATGTCCTAACTGACAAATTATAAACTGAAAGCTAAACAAACACCAAGTTATTAAAAATACAATTAATATGTTGATATTTTTTCTCACAGAGAAGGAGGCTCTAAGACCAGGAATGCACTAAGATTAATGTTTTAAATATGAATGTTTTAAATCTGCTAAAGTTAAACTGAAACAAACACTCATCAATTCTCTCACTAAAATCAATTCGATATGAAGCTTCTACAAGATAGTAAATCATGTAGAATTAGTGAATTTATTAACAAATCAAGTTTAAACAGAACATACCTCAGACTCCAATCGAAATTTTTTTTTTTGGACTAAGATCAGGTGTAGTTTCTGTTGCAGCGTTCCAAATCAGACTGAAACATCTGCTTTTTAAAGAATCTCCATTAGTTTTTTCTTCTGTATAGGTTTGTTCCAGATGAGCCAGGCAGCACAGCAACAGCTTTATACCAACTGCAGCCTGCATGGACTACAAACCCTAAAGGAATGATGGGAAATGGTGTCTTATCAACATGTGGACTCACAGCTGATTGGCTCTGAGTCATGTTTTGATTTGAAACTCTCTGAACTCTTTTTTTAAACATCTGCTGTATTTTTGTGTCTAAACAATCAGTTTTTATTTTGTTGTCTAGTGTGTATTTTGTTCTAAGTCATTTGAGTACTTCTGAAGATGACAAGACCCAGTATATTTCTGCGGGTCAGCAGTGAAGGTGGTTAAAAGGACGGGGGACAGGACAGTTCCTTGTGGAGCACCGGTGTTACTGGTCAGGAGGTCAGACACACAGTTCTTGATTGTTTCTCTGCAGTTCCTCCTTTAACTTTTATTAGTTGATGCCTTGAACAGCATCAAGTATTGTTTTCCTGTTTTTTGTTATTATCCATTTATTCCTACTACTACTTTTTACTTTCTCCGCCCCTTTTTTGACACCTGAGTTAATCTCAGTAGCAGCAACTGTTTTGGACAATTTTGGTCACAAAAGCCACAGCTTTATTTGAACTGCTGTGTTATAGTCAAAATTTTGAATTCTTACTTAGTTTTTTTTAACATTTCAGTTATAGCAATTTTTTCCCTCAAAAGTCAACAATAGAGTTTGGAAATTTTTCCCAAAAATGTTAAGATGCTCTGCTTGTTAGAAGAATTTTGCTAAAAGCACCAACAGTATCCAAAGCTCCCCATTGTCTAACAGGTTTTCTCCCCTCAGTGACACACCTGCTGAATCCTTAAATCTGGTCATTGGTTCCTCTATAGTCAGACATGTGGAGCTACCAGCAGCTACAGTCAGAGTTGGTGACATAGAAGGAACTCTTAGGATGTTAGCCTAGAGTAAGACTAGATTCCGTTGAGATGGGATTCACCTAGGTGGTAAACGATTCCGGACGGAGACAATCAGAGGTTCTCATTAAACATAGAGTTGGTGTGTAAGCTAGAGCTAAGTCGACGTCACACACTGAAATTTTCTCTGGTCTCCTGCTGAACTTAGTCAATGATAAAATGTACAGATGCTTTTCACCATTCAAACTCTGGTTAGCAAGATGGTGCCCAAAAAGGCATTGATTCTGTAGATGACTGCAGTGTATTTTGTGGGAAGCCCGGTCTCATGTAGAGAAAGTGTATTAATTCCACTTTAGATGATGAAACTCTACCCTGCCGTCACACACATGGAAGTCACCAATTCAAAGTAACTTGGCTCCGCCCCCTTATCCAGCAGTAAATTAAACTGATAGTGTACATGTAGATACAAGAACCTCATTGGCTTTGTCTTCAATGTTTTATTTAAATAAACAATCACACATTGAAAATGCTTAAAATTATTAAAAGAAACAAATAAAATCCAAAATAAACAAGATAAACAAGACGGAGACAATCAGAGGTTCTCACATTAAACATAGAGTTGGTGTGTAAGCTAGAGCTAAGTTGATGTCACACACTGTAATTTTCTCTGGTCTCCTGCTGAACTTAGTCAATGATGAAATGTACAACTGCTTTTCATCATTCAACCTCTGGTTAGCAAGATGGTGCCCAGAAAACGGCATTGGTTTTGTAGATGAATGATGTTCGTTTAGGAAATCCTGGTCTCATTTAAAGAGATGTCATCCATCCCGCTTTGGATTGTTTAACTGCTACCTGCCTTCACACACACAGATAGAAGTCACTAAATGAAAGTAACTTAGCTCCGCCCCCTTATCCGGCAGTAAATTAAACTGATAGTGTACATGTAGATACAAGAACCTCATTGGCTTTGTTTTCAATATTTTATTTAAATAAACAATCACACATTGAACATGTTTAAAAAGATTAAAAAGAAACAAATAAAATGAACAAATAAAATCCAAGATAAACAAAGTATATTAAATAAAGTATCAGATAAAAATACTGTTTAAATAAAGTTACATTAAATAAAAAACAATAAAAACACGGAACTGATACAAAACAAATCAGTGGAAAAAAATTTAAATATCTCATAAAAAACTTTTAGAGATGTTTTGGGTCATGTTTTCACCCTCTCTTCAATCTCTAATGACCTGTTACAGTTTTACTCTCCTGATTGTTTTTACTTCATCACATGATTACTTATTTTAGACAACATGCTTGACTCCACCTCTGCTGTGACGCAGGCTCGGCCTAACTGCGTCGAGGACTAGTGCTACAGGAAAAATGAAGATGAAGCTGGATGACGGTTCTGACATTCTGAATGTTCCCTTTAACACTCTAAACTGGTTTCACTGTCTTAATGGATAAAGAGATCAGTTGTTCCAAGGATTCCAGAGCAGCTCTGGTGGCCAACTCATCCCTTAGACAGCTGGTAAGACCAGGTAAGAACAGTTTTATTGGAACAGTGTTTCAATCAAATCGATCGCTCCAAACTAATAAAAACGAAATATTTTCAAAATGAAAATATTCAGGAAACTGACTCAACATTTGTTTATGTGACAGTCTCGCTACATTTTATAGACGTGGATAAGAAGTGAGAAGAAAATCCAGAAACTTCTGCAATGAATGTTCCAACAATGTTGGAAACCATTTGGTTTGAAACCGATCATGCAATCCAAAGTGAAATTTCTGAGGACCACGTTCTGGACATGGTAAACATTCTTATCCTTCAGATTTTTAAAGACATTCTTTGTGAATCACAGGAGATCAAAACAGAAACGTCTGGATCTCTCATCAGTCAGTTTCAGAGGTGATAAAAATACTTGAAATGATGCGAAAGAAGATTCGTCTTCCAATCAATAAAGAGATTTAAAAAGAATTAAAACTGTCGTTTTCTTTGTAAATAAATCTCGGAAAGAGAACCGGTTTCTGCTTAAAAAAACTTTGAGAAATGGAAGAAACATGGGAGAATATTGAGTACAAGTACAACCCAATCAACGAATTAAACTGCAAAGATCAATACAATCTAAACTGAAGAGTCCCAGAGGTTCCCTGAACTTTGAACCAAAAGCATCAACATTTTACAGAAGAAAGCTGTTCCACTAAAACAATTCAAATCTGTACAAAACTGCAGAAGTTTCTAATAAAATCATCTGGAAAATTTGATATATTCAAATTTAATAAAAGCAGAGAAGAATCTCTCTGAATGTTCACAAAGATCTAAAGTAAATGTAACCCCACATTTAATGAGTGTGTTGGTGGGGCGTTCAAATGAGCCCAAAAACCTCTTTCTGATAGCTGAAGAGTTAACCCAGACTCCCAGGATGAGTGCCAACTCTCAGAAAACAGCTACCCGATAGAACACCTTTGGGATGGATCAGAGCGGAGACTGAGAGCCAGGCCTTCTCAACCAACATCAGTGTGTGACCTCACCAATGCGCTTTTGGAAGAATGGTCAAAAATTCCTATAAACACTCTCCTCAACCTTGTGCACAGTCTTCCCAGAAGAGTTGAAGCTGTAATAGCTGCAAAAGATGGACCGACATCATATTGAATTTTATGAGTTAGGAATGGGATGGTACTTCAGTTCATAGAATGAGTAAAGGCAGGTGACAAATAAAGTCCTGAAAACAGCACACTGTCCTTCCCCCTGACCACACATGTACCCCACAATTACCTCTCCTTTATTTAATATCTCTTTCTCGGACAAGTTTAACGTCAAACCGTATAAATGTATACCAGACGCAAGAGCAACAAACGCCATTTTGAGTCCAAAAAATTTAAGTTCATATTTTCCTTTTCCTGTCTGGGACAGGAGCTGCGCCTTAGATTCTTGTCTGGACGGGAATCATGGTGAACCCTGTTCTGAGTCCGCTGACTGGCTGGGTGGGTTGGTGAGGGCTCATGTCTTTGGCTCGACGTCTCCCCTGTAGGCCTCTCTGACCATTGAGAAGGTAAGGGGGGTGGCGGGTTGTAGCCACTGTGGGAGATAAAGCGTTGTCATTAGGGTCCATGTTTGTTCATTTATTTTTCTTTCCAATACAAGCTGACATTTAAAACAAGTACGCTTGTAAGTTATATCCAGCTATACATGAACAAGCAGTGGTACAAACAACTTGAAAAAGAATTTAAAAACAAGTTTCTATAGAGAAACGTTCCTGAGGAAACCTCTAAGTGAGGTGCCAAATGGTTGGTGACCCAACCATGTGAAAACATCCGGATATGAGAACAGTTTATAACTTATTTTACAAAGACATTAAGCTAGATAAAAAAGACTGGTTAGACAAGGTAAGCACAGTTTCATAAAATCTTCTTTGGGTATTTCCCTTCAAGGGTCGCCACAGCGAATCACAACAAGCGTAGTGTTTATCTGCTTCACTTCGTCGGCGGTGAGATGAGCGCGCATAGAGTCATAAATCAGAAGCGACAGTGATGGGTGGAAAAAAAACCATCCGGTCTCCACAACACACGAAAAGAGTACTTTATAAGGCGCACGGCTCAAGTTAAAAAAAGATCTAAGACTTTTATGTGCGCATTATGGTCGTGAAAATATGGTAAATGTGTTTCCAAGACTCTTCAACGAAGCAGATACATAGTTCTGTTCTTTCAGGTTTTTGAAGACATGAGTCTAAATTATCACTAATTATTATTTTATTTATTGTTTCCTCAAAATAATATTGATTAGAATAACGAGCTGATGTTGCCAAGGTTACAAAATCACAGCTTTATGACAGACTCTTCATGACAATGTGAACCCTACTGACTGCAAAATCATTTCAATTTGTTTCATAATGCGAGTTAAAAAACAGAAATAAAAGGCAAAGAAAAAACTGATTAAAGGAATCAGGAAAAAGATGACCTCATGGATGTCAAGAACAAGAGTCATCAAAAGAACGTTTTGATCATAGCTGGAAAAGTTGTGACAAAAATATTGAGGACAAAAAAAGTTTGAAGTGTGACCCGTTACCGCAGATGCTTCCTGCAGAAGATTCTGATCAACCAGAGAACGCGGATCGATGAAAGATGTCTACCGAGTTAAACACGATCAAAACGCTCATCAATTGGACGACGTGTACTGAGACGAGCAAAAAAATCAATACTTAGCGAATCCAGCATAGAAGTGGTTTCTTCACCAAACGACCAACAACTTTCTACAAAGTTCAAACAGCAAAAATCCAGATTCTTTGTGGCCAAAAAAACTAACAAAAAGTAAAAAAAAGCAGTTCTGCCAAAACGATTAAATCTCCACGAAGAGGTCTGCAAGAAAACAAACCCAACAGAATGTTGGAGTGTTTCTATTTAAATTATAACCCTTACCCAACAAAAGAAAATCAAAGCTGTCTTTGAGACCAGTTTCAGTTCACAGGGCTTTTAGCATATGTTTTAAATGGTAACATCAAACTAGTTTGTCAGTTTTAGTTTAGAACAATAACGGGTAATTAGATTAAAATAGAGGCATGCTAAGACCCACCCTACCATTGTTAACAATTGTTAACGAGCACCTGACAAAAACCAAAAAAATAAGCATCAAGCACTGTGTCTGGCAACCTGAAATGTCTGAACAATGTGTCCTGGTCTTCCTGACAACCCTCATCAAACGCCAAGTAAATTAAGCCAGGAAAACTGCCATCATCAACCACGAGCAGAAAGAGTTCAAAAGGCAAAGCATCAACATCGAGGCCCTCTCAGAGACATGCCTTGCCTCCAATGGTAGTATCAAGCACAGGACTACACTGGCAAGGTCTGGGTTCAGGTGAATGCAGACTCTAAGGGGTTAATTTGTTCGCAACTAGGTCCTGTCGTGAGTTGAACCTTCATCTTAGGGAACTAATGCATCCTTTTACTCCGCGTAAACTTCTTCCCGAAACCTACCCCCATCCTTAGTGTCTACGCCCCCCACACTCTGCTCCTCAGATGAGGCTGACGATGCATACTAAAGAGGAGCTAGAGGCACAGAATGAAGGAAATCCAGGAAAGTAAAACCTGTTCTTACTCAGAGACTTCAACGCCTGGGTAGGCACAGATCACTTACTCTGGCCACGCTCCATTGGACATTCTCACTCTGTCAATAAAGACAACGTTCAGAAAATCAAATCGAATTCAAGAAAAAGAACAAAATCTAATTGCAAGACACTTTTACAAAGCTGACCCAAAATAATGTACATCTTTCAGGTTTTTTTTTAAGTTCAGTTATTGTTTCTCTAAATAAATATTGATTAGAATAATGAACTGTAGTTGACATGGCTGCAAAGTGACATGATAGAAAACGTTTTATCATGACACTACATGCTATTCTTCAAACTCGTGTGACCAGTTACAGCAACCGATTCCTGCAAAAGTTTCTGAACAACCACAAAAGCGGGCCGCCATGAGAAAATTTTCTCGACCCAGATATAGACGAAACGCTTATCTATTGGAAGAGATGTACTGAGATGATGAAGATTTTGGGAGTTCTGTGACTGAGAGAAATCCTCCACTACAATGTTTCTCTACCGACGAATCAACAACATCTTTCAACAAACATCGTCCTAACTGCATCGAGGTCTAAAGCCAGAGGGAGAATGAAGACGATGGAACGCAGTTTCAAATTCTCCGTTTATCCTCACACTCTGTAAGCTGGTTACCAAGTCTTAATGGATAATGAGAACAGTTGGTTCAAGGATTCCAGAGCAGCTCTGGATAAACCTGGTAACAGTGTGAATCCATTTGCTAGAATTTTGATGGCTTGGCAAAACCAAAAGCCATGAAATTGAAGCCTGATTTCAGACCAAGCAAGCACTCCGTTGCAGTTTAGTGCAGAGAGCTCACCTAAGACATCAAATAAGTGTCCAAACAAAGTGAAGCAGCAGCCCTGCTGTGTGTATTGTGACAACCGTAGTCACCACCTGAGTCAGTGACTGGAGGTCATCAAACTAAGTCAAGAACAATTGACAGATTGGATAATGACCAAACGAGTTGCTGGCGTTGAGCTCGCTCTCATCAACCAGCGCAGAGCACTCTTAAGAAACCCTGCAGTGTGTCAGGGTCTCCACCCACAGGTCCTTCACCAAGTTAACTCCTAGCCCGCAAAGGCACCTGCCCTCACTGCTGTTCCTGTCCAAGATGGTGAGAATACTACAGATGTGTCGTATCTTAACCTTCATTGAGAAAGTGGCTGGTTCCTTTTAAAGGTATTTCCAGTCCTCCTCCACCATAATGACAAGACTTTCAGCACTCGTGCAGAATTTAGATGATGGGTCAGAAAGGATAACTCAACATCAAACTGCTGCCTAGAAACTCGATCTCCGAGGACCCCTAAAGACACATACCCAAGTGAAATTTCTATCAACATTTTAGACATAGTGAACATTGTTATCCTTCAGATTTTTGAAGACATTCGAAGAGTTCTATTCAAATTGAGCAAGTAAACCAATTGAAATGGATGAGCGTTAAAAAGATAATGAGAAACTGACTCCGCCTCTGTTTTTGTGATCTCGCAGACTTCAAAGCAAGATTTCAATCAAGACGAATCCTTCTCCGAGCTTTATGTTCAAAGAACGAGATATTAAATTGAAAAAGTCCGGAAGAAAACAAAACTGCAATTATTTCTGATAAAAACTGAACTAAATGATAATTTAATTTTTCATAAAAGCAGAGCCGAATCACTCTGAAACGATCTGAAATGATGAAGTTTAAAGAGCAAGTAAATACAATGAATCTTTAAAGCTGGAAAGACCAGCTAAGAATAGTTTGATTGAAATTTAGCTGCACAATCAATATTAATGCAAATAGAAAATGATTAAATGCGTCTTCATCAAACTGATTCAACCAGTGTTTCTGTGATCTTAACAGAGTTGTTGAATCTTAGAAACATGGAACAGATGTACGAAGGATATCCAGGAACATTTTGTAGTGAACGTTCCAACAATGTTGGCAACCTGTTGGGATAAACCAAATCCCAAAAACTAAAAAGAAATTTCTGAAGACAACAATGTTGACATGGTGAACATTGTTATCCTGCAGCTTCGCTGTAAAAAGTTAAGTAGAGGCAAATTAAAAGCTTCAACTTCAAAAAAATCTCCAAATGACTTTTGAAAAGTTACAAATAAGATTCAAACCAAATATGAACTGTTTTAATTTTTCTAACAGCAGTTGCAGCGACTGATTCCCTGCATGAGTGAGTTTCTGAACAAAAAGAAAACATGGACAAGTTAGAAATTTCTCCTGAGCCAAATAAAGACTAAACGCTCATCAATTGGACGACATGAATTGAGGCGAGGAAGCGAAAACTACCAGAGAAATGGTTTCTCCACCAAACGACCAGCAACTTTCTGCAAAAGTACACCCAGGACAAAAATCCAGGTTCTCCAGACTTTGTGCATACAAAAAAAGAGACAAGAAAATAAAAAGAAGCAGTTCTGCCTGAACAATTCAAAACTGTACAAAGAGGTCTGTAAGAAAACCAACACCACAGAATGTTGGAGTGTTTCTTTTTAAATTCTCACACCACCAGAATGAAAAAAAATCAAAGCTGTCTTAAAGGCCATTCACTTCACAACATGACATACAGCATATGTTTGATAGGGGATTGTTAAACTGGTTTGTCAGTTTCAGTTTAGAACAATAACAGGTAATTAGATTACAATAGAGGCAAGCTAAGACCCACCCTACCATTGTTAACAAGTTACTACCTTTCAAATATAAACAGTCTGTAAACAGGTTTGAGGTTAACTCCTCCTTAGGGGTTTGGCTAAGTCAGGGTAGTTTATATAGAACCAGTTCTCAGGTCCCTTCTATCAGATTGAAAATGATTTCTGGATGGAAGTCAAAACGTCTCCATCACTAAACACACTGTCCTGAAGACACTTTGAAGCCGTTTCAATGATGGATCACTCCTGGAGGAATGAGGGATTACACAGACTTGTTACCAAAGAAAGACGTTCTGGTAAAACTCCTGGAAAAATAAAAGAGAAAAAACTAAATCGGAAACTTAAAAACATTTCAACCCAGTTCCTTCAAGCTCACCAATCCAGGTCTGGGTTACACTTACCAGCTTGTGTGTCCAGAGAGTTTTGTCCTATTATTGGTCTTGGTGGATAGTTGTAGTGACACACTCTCTGGGTTCTGTAGGCTTTAGTCCTGCTTGTAACTAGCATCTTTTTTCTTAGTTTAGAACAAAGAGAAACAGCAGTTTAGCAGAAAAAAACTGATTAAATCAGTTCAAATTAATCAGTAAAATAGTTTAAGTGTTTAATACAGAGAGTGTGTTAAAATCACAGAATTTTATGCTTTTTTTACCAGGAAGAAGAAAAGTATCGATCAGCCAATCGGTGCTTTCAATCATAAACAAGATGGTGGAGGAGTCAAACTTAAAAGACGTTTCCTCATCAGCTTCCTACAAAACAGAAATTAAACTGAAAATAGAAATAAAATCTTGAAAATGTTTAACAGTAAAAATAAACAACTTCACAGAAGAAAATAAATTCAAGTAGAAAATGAAGAGTTTGTTTAACTTTAACAAGAGATGAACGAACATTTAAATCATAACATGTTGTGTTTTAAATGTGAATGTTTTAAAGCTGCTAAAGTTAAAACCGGAACAAACAAACACTCAAATATTTGTAAAAATAATCTCTTGGATTGACCAGATACAAACTACTAATAACAAAAAGCATTAAATACTTGTATTTAAACTAACTCATCAATAATTTTTGATCTCTAGTAAAGAATAATGGTTGTAGATTAAAATAAAAGAAACAAACCTGTTTGAAAATGCTCCAAGCAGATGTAGATATCTTGACCAGCATCTTTTGGAAGTCCCTGGATTCCTTCTCAGAAACCTTTAGTCTGTAGAAATCTTATTGTTTTTATTGCTCATTGAGTGAGGACTGTCGCGGTGCTCCGGAAGACTGATTGTTTCGGAAAGCAATTCCAGTCCACTTTAAGCTGAACTGCCAAGGCTTCAGTAGGGACTTCGGATTAAAAGGGTACAACCAGCTCCTTTAACATGCATTAAAAATGTCTTCAGTAAGTGATGATTGTTTGATGAACCAACGCTGCAGCATTTTGACAGTTTAATTCATGTTAATGCATGTTGTGTTTTAAATTGAACAAAAACAGACATAAAGTTTACTGTTAAAATGTTCTAACTGACAAGTAAAAATTATGGAAGTCAAACAAACAGTTATTAAAAATATACCTTTAAGATGTGGATGTTTTTTCTCACAGAGAAGGAGGCTCCAAGAGCAGGAAGGCACTAAGATTAATGTTTTAAATATGAACATTTTAAATCTGCTAAAATGAAACAAACAAACACTCATCAATTCTCTCACTAAAACCACTTTGATATGAAGCTCCTACAAGATAGTAAATCATGTAGAATTAATAAATTCATTAAGAAATCAAGTTTAAACAGAACATACCTCAGACTCCAATCAAACTTTTTTTTTTCTTTGGACTAAGATCAGGTGAAGATTCTGTTGCAGCGTTTCAAAGCAGACTGAATCTGCTGCTGCTTTTTAAAGAATCTCCATTAGTTTCCTCTTCTTTATAGGTTTGTTCCAGATGAGCCAGGCAGCACAGCAACAGCTTTATACCAACTGCAGCCTGCATGGACTACAAACCCCAAAGGAATGATGGGAAATGGTGTCTTATCAACATGTGGTCTGACAGCTGATTGGCTCTGAGTCATGTTTTGATTTGAAACTCTCTGAACTCTTTTTAAAACCTATCTGCTGTATTTTTGTGTCTAAACAGTCACTCTTTATTTGTTGTCCATTGTGTATTTTGTTCTAAGTCATTTGAGTACTTCTGAAGATGACAAGACCCAGTATATTCCTGGGGGTCAGCAGTGGAGGTGGTAAAAAAGGAAGGGGGACAGGATAGTTCCCTGTGGAGCACCGGTGTTACTGGTCAGGAGGTCAGACACACACTTTTTGATTGTTTCTCTGCAGTTCCACCTTTAACTTTTATTGGTTGATGCCATGAAAAGCATCAAGTATTGTTTTCCTGTTTTTCTTTATTATCTATTTGTTCCTATTTCCTCCGCCCCTTTTTTGGCACCTGATTAATCTCAGCAGCAGCAACTGATTTGGACAATTTTGGTCTAAACCGACTTGCTTTATCAAAAGTGGTCATGTTTAAATGTTTGAATTATTGCTTTGTTTTCAAATATGTCTTGTCATAGTTTTTTTTTTTCCCTCAAATTTCCGAATGGAGTTTTGAAAGTTTTCCGAAAATTTTTTACATGGCTCCGCACGTCAGAAGAACTTTGCTGAAAGGACCAATGGTATCCAAAGCTCTTGTGGCTAATTTGGTTTTCTCTCCTCAGCTACACACCCGTTGAACCACAGAATCTGATCATTGGTTACTCTATAGTCAGACATAGGGAGCTCCCAGTAGCTACAGTCAGAGTTGGTAAACATAGAAGAAACTCTTAGGATGTTAGTCTAGATTCCGTTGAGTTGGGATTCAACTAGGTGGTAACGACGCCTGACAGAGACACTCAGAGGTTCTCAAATCAAATGTAGAGTCGGTATGTAAGCTTGCTGAGTCGATGTCACACACTGTAATTGTCTCTGGTCTCCTGCCGATCTCAGTCAATAAAGAAATGTACAGCTGCTTCTCATTATTCAACCGCTGGTTAGTTAGATGGTGCCTAAATAATAGCATTGGTTTTGTAGATAACTGGAGTGGATTTTGGAAGAGGCCTGGTCACATGTGGAGAGATGGTATCCATCCTCCTTTAAATGGTAAAACTGCAACCTGCCCAAAAACACATGGAAGCCACCAATTCTAAGTAACTTAGCCCCGCCCCCTTATCCAGCAGTAAATTAAACTGATAGTGTACATGTAGATACAAGAACCTCATTGGCTTTGTCTTCAACATTTTATTTAAATAAACAATCACACATTGAACATGTTTAAAAAAGATTAAAAGAAACTAATAAAAATGAACAAATAAAATCCAAAATAAACAAAGTACATTAAATAAAGTATCAGATAAAAAAAACTGTTTAAATAAAGTTACATTAAAATCAAAAACATGGAACTAATACAAAACGAATCAGTGAAAAAAAAATTAAAATACCTCATAAAAACTCTTAGAAATATTTTGTGTCATGTCTTTAACCTCTCTTCAATCTCACATGACCTGCTACAGATTTACTCTCCTGATTTTTCTTACAGCAAAGTTCTACATCATCACATGACAACTTATTGTAGACAACATGCTTGACTCCACCTCTGCTGTGACGCAGGCTCGGCCTAACAGCATAAAAGACTTGTGCTACAGGAAAAATAAAGAACGAGCTTCATGAAAGTTTCGGACTCTTCGTTCCCTCTAAGTCGGTTACCAAGTTTTAATGGATAAAGAGATCAGTTGGTCCAAAGATTCCAGAGCAGCTCTGGTCGCCAACTCATCCCATAGACAGGTCACTAAACAATGAAAGGTGGTAAAACAGGTGGTAAAACATAGACAGGTGGTAAAACCAGGTAAGAACAATAAACTTTCAAACGATTGAGTTTTAAAAGAAAATATTCAGGAAAGTTACTCGACTGTTTTTCAGAGACGTAGTTGCTGCAACTCAGAGACATGGTTGGAAAGTAAGAGGAACAGAATTTCTGCATTGACCTTTCTCAACTTGCTACAATTTAAAGATGTGGAAACGAAGAGAAAGCAATGTCCAGGAACTGACTGGAATGTCCAGTGGAACAAAGAGACTGAAAAATGAAATATCAATGAGCTGAACTACTTGCCATCATCAACCACGAACTGAAGACGTACTACATTGAAATCACCGTCCTGCCTCCCGAAGCAGTATCAAAGAGGACTGTACTTTGTTCTGGTAAGGTCTGGAATCAAATTAACACAGACTCTAAGTCTAAGGTTTGGCTTCACAGTCTGCATTGCCCTCCTGGCGTCAGTTGAACCTTCTAGAGCAGCTCTGGTGGCCAACTCATCCCTTAGACAGCTGGCAGGACCAGGTAACAACAGTTTAATTGAAACAAGGTGTTTAAATTTATCAAAACAAATGAGTTTTAGAAAAGAAAATAGTCTGGAAACTGACTCAACTTTTGTTTCTGTGATGTTGCACAGTTGAAAATACAAACTTCAATAATGAAGAAATTCACCCAACAGGATTTCAGAACTACATGCACCCAAATAACGGACAAAGAGTAAAAGAAAACAGTTCTGCCTGAACGACTCAAATCTCACTAAAACATCAAGAAGAAATGGAATCCAGAGACTGACAGAGACGGATCCCTCTGAAGATCTTAAAAAACAACTTATAACAGTTTCTTCCCTTCTGCCGTTGGACTTATGAAGACTTTATAACCTGGATCTGCTTATCATCTGGTCACTGTGAGAGCTGCCTGTGGGCAAGGGATGATCAGCAGCAACAGAGCCAGCCGAAAGAAATGGCCTCATTTGGAATACCGACTGTGTCCATCGGATTTATCTAGAACATTTATCCGTTTGGTTTGTTTTATATTTTATATAATAATTTCTGATTTTGAAACTCAATCTTGATCCAAAAGGAAACATGGAAGAGTGATAAACTCCACACCGAACAAGGATGAACTTGTAGCCGATGTGGACAGAAATCTTCAGTTGAACTTCCTGTTTATAAAGTTGGTTCTGCTATTGGAATGTTAAAAAGTAAACAATTTAAAGGCTGTTGCACTTAAACATTAAGGTTATTACATGTTTACAAAACAATCTTAAGATTAAGTAATTTTTTTTGTAACTGAACATTTGCACTGCAGTTTACGCAATGTTTTATAATTAGATCTATTTAAATTGAACTGTGCGTACAATTATAAGTCATGTTTTTTCACGTCTAAGTGATTGCTATGATTGATGTGTGTCTGTGACTTATTGGGGACTTTGGTCTATTTACACAGGCCAGGTTTCGCAGTTACCTCAGATATTGATGGCGAGCCAAAAGCCCGAGAATCGAATAACTGTATTGGACCATAACTATGGCTGATACCTCTCTGTTGGACCGGTTAAATGGCCATACAAACAAACAAATGATTTGAAGAACAACGTTGAATTATTCAGTCATGAATGAACTGCTAAGATCTGACCCTCTCATGTTTTCGATTCGCTGTGACTCCTTTACAGTTGTAAGTCGACATTAACATTCCATCCATAATTTCTCCAACAGTTAAACTCTCATTGTTACCCCATTTTTTAACATTGTGTAACGTGCCATACACACTGAGTTGTTCTACTGCACGTTGTATATGTATGTTTGTAACTTTTCAAATTGATCCAAACATTGTGTTTAAACCAAACTTCAATCGTCAGTCTCTGCCAGTCTATCTGGAGAGCAAGGTTCTAGATTTCTGTGCCTATCCTAAGATTATTGCTTTATATATCATTGTACATTTTACCATCAAAACAAACGAAAATTGCTACATACAAGTTCATTTGATTAAAAATGTTTCCATATTGGAGATGTTTAATTTCAGTTTTTACAGGTTTGTTTCTATTGGTTGAGGATGTTTGTGTGGTGCACATGCCCATTAGGGCTTTGTTGTTGTTTATTTTTTAATTAAAGGAGAGACTGAGGACACTTTGTCTCTGTCCCTTATTTTTAAATTTAAACAGCAACCCCATATCTCCTACAGCAACAATAAAACTGATTGAAGAAATCAGACGGATCATCGGGTTTGTCTACAACAACCGAAGAGGAAAATGAAGACTAAAGTCAGAAAACTGACTCAACCTTTGTTTCTATGATCTTAACGACCAGAAAATTTTAAAACATCAAAACAACCAAGAACTACCAAGTTGAAGAACCCTTGATCTTCTATAAATTACACGGTGAATCAATGAAAGCTGTTCTTGTAAAACTTTTTAGATCTGCAAAATCATATTTAAAAAATTGGTAGTTTAAATTTTCATAAAAGCAGAGATGAATCTCTGAAAAGTTCAATCAAAAGCTTTTTTTCAACAAGAAATTAGACAACTTACAGGCCATCAAAACACAAACAAGACATGAATGACTCCTCCACAAAGCATTCTATGTTCTGTTTTTCTTTCAGGTTTTTAAAGACATGAGTCTAAATCTAAACAAATATTATTGTATTCATTTTTTCGTCAAAATACTATTGAGTAGAATAACAAGGTAATATTGCCACGGCAGCAAAATGACAGCATAGAAAGCGACTCAACATTACACTAAATGCTATTCTTCAAACCCAACATCAAAAGTTTGACGTGTGACCAGTTGCAGCAACTGATTCTGACTGAACCAGGAAACCATGAACAATGTGAAATTTCTCCCGCCCAAATACAGACGAAACGCTCTGAATGCCATGTACTGAAATAAGGAACCACAGGAAAATACAGTGAACAACAAGTTCCTGCAAAAAACTGACCACTGAAGAAATAGAAGCAAGGTGCCAAATGGTTGGACTCTCAACATCGTTCCCTCTAAGCCGGTTACCAAGTTTTAATAGATAAAGAGATCAGTTGGTGCAAGGATTCCAGAGCAGCTGTGGTGGCCAACTCATCCCATAGACAGCTGGTAAGACCAGGTCAGAACAATAAACTATCAAAACGAGTTTTAAAAGAAAATATTCAGGGAAGTTACTCGACTGTTTTTCATAGACGTAGTTGCTGCAACTCAGAGACATGGTTGGAAAGTAAGAGGAACAGAATTTCTGCATTGACCTTTCTCGACTTGCTACAATTTAAAGATGTGGAAACGAAGAGAAAGGAATATCCAGAAACTGACTGGAATGTCCAGTGGAACAAAGACACTGAAAAATGAAATATCAAGGAGCTGAACTACCTGCCATCATCAACCACGAACTGAAGATGTAATACATAGAAATCACCGTCCTGCCTCCTGAAGCAGTATCAAAGAGGACTGTACTTTGTTCTGGCAAGGTCTGGAATCAAACGAACACAGACTCTAAGTCTAAGGTTGGCACTGAAGTTCACAATGCCCTCCTGGCGTCAGTTGAAGCTTCCAGAGCAGCTCTGGTGGCCAACTCATCCCTTAAACGGCTGGCAGGACCAGGTAACAACAGTTTAATTGAAACAAAGTGTTTAAATTGATCAAAACAAATGAGGTTTGGAAAAGAAAATAGTCGAGAAACTGACTCGAATTTTGTTTCTGTGATGTTGCACAGCTGAAAATACGAATTTCAACAATGAAGAAATTCACCCAACAGGATTTCAAAATAACATACACCCGAATAACGAGACAAAAGTAAAAGAAAACAGTTCCGCCTGAACGACTCAAATCTCACTAAAACATCAAGAAGAAATGGAATCCAGAGACAAACAAATATGGATCCCTCTGAAGATCTTAAAAAACAACTCATAAGAGTTTCTTCCCTTCTGCCGTTGGACTTATGAAGACTTTATAACCTGGATCTGCTTATCATCTGGTCACTGTGAGAGCTGCCTGTGGGCAAGGGATGATCAGCAGCAACAGAGCCAGCCAAAAGAAATGGCCTCATTTGGAATACCGACTGTGTCCATCGGATTTATCTGGAACATTTATCCGTTTGGTTTGTTTTATATTTTATATAATAATTTCTGATTTTGAAACTCAATCTTGATCCAAAAGGAAACATGGAAGAGTGATAAACTCCACACCGAACAAGGATGAACTTGGAGCCAATGTGGACGGAAATCTTCAGTTGAACTTCCTGTTTATAAAGTTGGTTCTGCTATTGGAATGTTAAAAAGTAAACAATGTAAAGGCTGTTGCACTGAAACAATAAGGTTATTACATGTTTACAAAGCAATCTTATGATTAAGTAACTTAATGGAGAAATTATTTTTTCACTGAACATTTGCACTGCAGTTTATGCAATACTGTATAATTAGTTCTATTTAAATTTAACTATGCGTACAATTATTAGTCATGTTTTTCAATTTGTTTCATAATGCGAGTTTTAAAAAAAACAGTAATAAAAGGCAAAGAAAAAACTGATTGGATGAATCAGGAAAAAGATGACCTCATGGATGTCAAGAACAAGAGTCATCAAAAGAACGTTTTGATCATAGCTGGAAAAGTTGTGACAAAAAAAAACCTGAGGACAAAAAAAGTTTGAAGTGTGACCCGTTACCGCAGATGCTTCCTGCAGAAGATTCTGATCAACCAGAGAACGCGGATCGATGAAAGATGTCTACCGAGTTAAACACGATCAAAACGCTCATCAATTGGACGACATGTACTGAGACGAGCAAGAAAATCAATACTTAGAAAATCCACCAGAGAAGTGGTTTCTTCACCAAACGACCAACAACTTTCTACAAAGTTCAAACAGCAAAAATCCAGATTCTTTGTGTCCAAAAAAACTGATTAAAAGTAAAAAAAAAGCATTTCTGCAAAAACGGTTCAAATCTCCACAAAGAGGTCTGCAAGAAAACAAACCCAGCAGAATGTCGGAGAGTTTCTTTTTAAATTCTCACTCTTACCCAACAAAAGACAATCAAAGCTGTCTTTGAGACCAGTTTCAGTTCACAGGGCTTTTAGCATATGTTTTAAAGGGTAACATCAAACTGGTTTGTCAGTTTTAGTTTAGAACAATAACGGGTAACTAGATCATAGTGAAGGCATGCTAAGACCCACCCTACCATTGTTAACAATTGTTAACGAGCACCTGCCAAAAGCTAAAAAAATAAGCATCAAGAACTGTCTGGCAACCTGAAATGTCTGAACAATGTGTCCTGGTCTTCCTGACAACTCACGTCAAACGCCAAGTAAATTAAGCCAGGAAAACTGCCATCATCAACCACGAGCTCAAAAGGCAAAGCATCAACATCGAGGCCCTCTCAGAGACACGCCTTGCCTCCAGCTGTAGTATCAAGCACAGGACTGGTCTGGGTTCAGGTGAATGCAGACTCTAAGGGGTTGGTTTGTTTGCAACTAGGTCCTGTCGTAAGTTGGACCTTCATCTTAGGGAACTAATGCATCCTTTTACTCCACCTAAACTCTTCCCTGGAACCTACCCACATCCTTAGTGTCTACGCCCCCCACAACTCTGCTTCTCAGATGAGGCTGAAGATGCATACTAAAGACGTGCTTGCGACACAGAATGAAAAAACCCAGGGAAGGAAAACCTGTTCTTACTCGGAAACATCTTTCAACAAACATCATCCTAACTGCATCGAGGTCTAAAGCCAGAGGGAGAATGAAGACGATGGAACGCAGTTTCAAATTCTCCGTTTATCCTCACACTTTGTAAGCTGGTTACCAAATCTTAATGGATAATGAGAACAGTTGGTCCAAGGATTCCAGAGCAGCTCTGGATAAACCTGGTTACAGTGTGAATCCAGGTGTCAGAATTTTGATGGCTTGGCAAAACCAAAAGCCATGAAATTGAAGCCTGATTTCAGACCAAGCAAGCACTCCGTTTTAGTTTAATGCAGTTAGCTCACCTAAGACATCAAATAACACTCCAAACAAAGTTAAGCAGCAGACCTGCTGGGTCTATTGTGACAACCGTGGTCACCACCTGAGTCAGTGACTGGAGGTCAGCAAACTAAGTCAAGAACAATTGACAGATTAGATAAAGACCAAAAGAGGTGCTGGCGTTGAGCTTGCTCTCATCAACCAGCACAGAGCACTCATAAGAAACCCTGCAGTGTGTCAGGGTCTCCACCCACAGGTCCTTCACCAAGTTAACTTCAAGCTCCGCAAAGGCACCTGCCCTCACGGCTGTTCTTGTTTAATATGGTAAGAATACTACAGATGTGTCGTATCTTAACCTTCATTGAGAAAGTGGCTGAGTCCTTTTAAAGGTATTTCCAGTCCTCCTCCACCATAATGACAAGACTTTCAGCACTCGTGCAGAATTTAGATGATGGGTGAAAAAGGATAACTCAACATCTAACTGCTGCCTAGAAGCTCGATCTCCGAGGGCTCCTAAAGACACATACCCAAGTGAAATTTCTATCAAGATTTTGGACATAGTGAACATTGTTATCCTTCAGATTTTTGAAGACATTCGAAGAGTTCTATTCAAATTGAGCAAGTAAACCAATTGAAATGGATGAGCGTTAAAAAGATAATAATGAGACTCTGACTCCGCCTCTGTTTTTGTGATCTCACAGACTTCAAAGCAAGATTTCAATCAAGAAGAATCCTTAAGGTTCTCTCAGCTTTATGTCCAAAGAACAGGATATTAAATTTAAAAAGTCTGGAAGAAAACAAAACTGCAAATATTTCTGATAAAAACAGAAAAAAAATGATGATTTAATTTTTCATAAAAGCAGAGCCGAATCACTCTGAAATGATCTGAAATGATGAAGTTTAAAGAGCAAGTAAATACAATGAATCTTTAAAGCTGGAAAGACCAGCTAAGAAAAGTTTGATTGAAATTTAGCTGCAACATCAATATTAAAGCAAAAACGAAATGATTGAATGCGTCTTCTTCAAACTGACTCAACCAGTGTTTCTGTGATCTTAACAGAGTTGTTGCATCTTAGAAACATGGAACAGATTTACGAAGGATATCCAGGAACATTCTGTAGTGAACGTTCCAACAATGTTGGCAACCTGTTGGATTGAACCCAATCCCAAAAACCAAAAAGAGATTTCAGAAGACAACAATGTTGACATGGTAAACATTGTCATCCAGCAGCTTTTCGCTGTAAAAAGTTTAGTAGAAGCAAATTAAAAGCTTCAACTTCAAAAAAAAAATCTCCAAATGACTTTTGAAAAGTTACAAATATGATTCAAACCAAATATGAACTGTTTTAATTTTTCTAACAGCAGTTGCAGCGACTGATTCCTGCATGAGTTTCTGACGAAAAAGAAAACATGTACAAGTTAGAAATTTCTCCCAAGCCAAATAAAGACTAAACGCTCATCAATTGGACGACATGAATTGAGGCGAGGAAAAAAAAACTACCAGAGAAATGGTTTCTCCTCAAACGACCAGCAACTTTCTGCAAAAGTACACCCAGGACAAAAATCCAGGTTCTCCAGACTTTGTGCACAAAAAAGAGATGAAAAGATTGAAAAAAAGCAGTTCTGCCTGAACAATTCAAAACTGTACAAAGAGGTCTGTAAGAAAACCAACACCAGAGAATGTTGGAGTGTTTCTTTTTAAATTCTCACACCACCAGAATGAAAAAAAATCAAAGCTGTCTTAAAGGCCATTCACTTCACAACATGACATACAGCATATGTTTGATAGGGGATTGTTAAACTGGTTTATCAGTTTCAGTATAGAACAATAACAGGTAATTAGATTACAATAGAGGCAAGCTAAGACCCACCCTACCATTGTTAACAAGTTACTACCTTTCAAATATAAACAGTCTGTAAACAGGTTTGAGGTTAACTCCTCCTTAGGGGTTGGGCTAACTCAGGGTAGTTTACATAGAACTACCCTGAGAATGAAAATGAACTACCCTGAAAATGATTTCTGGATGGAAGTCAAAATGTCTCCATCATTAAGCACACTGTCCTGAAGACACTTTGAAGCCTTTTCTATGATGGATCACTCCTGGAGGAATGAGCGATTACACAGACTTGTTACCAAACAAAGACGTTCTGGTAAAACTCCTGGAAAAATAAAAGAGAAAAAACTAA
The DNA here is from genome assembly GCA_902685375.1 of Neostethus bicornis. NCBI lineage: Eukaryota > Metazoa > Chordata > Actinopteri > Atheriniformes > Phallostethidae > Neostethus > Neostethus bicornis. The sequence goes on along the minus strand of LR738559.1, from coordinate 22,050,942 downwards.
ATCATCAACTTGAAAACATTTCAACCCGGTTCCTTCAAGATCCCCAATCCAGGTCTGGGTTACACTTACCAGCTTGTGTGTCCAGAGTTTTGTCCTGTTATTGGTCTTGGTGGATAGTTGTAGTGACACACTCTCTGGGTTCTGTAGGCTTTAGTCCTGCTTGTAACTAGCATCTTTTTTCTTAGTTTAGAACAAAGAGAAACAGCAGTTTAGCAGAAAATAACTGATTAAATCAGTTTAAATTATTCAGTATAATAGTTTTGGTGTTTAACACAGAGAGTTTGTTAAAATCACTGAATTTTCTGCTTTGATTTTTACCAGGAAAGAAGAAAGGTATCGACCAGCCAATCAGTGCTTTCCACCATAAACAAGATGGTGGAGTCAAACTTAAAAGACGTTTCCTCATCAGCTTCCTACAAAACAGAAATTAAACAGAAAATGGAAAGAACATCTTGAAAATGTTTAACAGTAAAAATAAACAACTTCACAGCAGAAAATAAATTCAAGCAGAAAATGAAGAGTTTGTTCAACTTTAACAAGCAATGAACGAACATTTAAATCATAACATGTTGTGTTTTAAATGTGAATGTTTTAAAGCTGCTAAAGTTAAAACTGGAACAAACAAACACTCAAATATTTGTACAAATAATCCCTTGGATTGACCAGATACAAACTACTAAAAACAAGTAAGAATTAAATACTTATATTTAAACGAACTCATCAGTTGTTTTTGATCTCTAGTGAAGAATTATGGTTCTAGATTTAAATAATATAAACAAACCTGTTTGAAAATGCTCAGAGTAGACGTAGACACAGACACAGTAAACAGCATCTTTTGGAGGTCCCAGGATTCCTTCTCAGGAAGCTTTAGTCTGTAGAAATCCAATTGTTTTCTTTCTTCATTAAGTCATTAACTGATCAGGACCGAGAACCTGAACTCTACAAGAAGGTTACCGAGCAGCAGACGCACAGCCAAAGACACATGAGGACCTGTTTTAAGAGCGTCAACTTTGGTTGTCGTTTCGGTTTCCCAAGACCTCCTTGCAGACAGACCAGCTGAAGAAGGCGATGTCGATGCTGCCAAAGTCAAACTCAGACCTTTGATGGATCTGCTCCAAGAACCTCCTGTTACGCTGCAATCTGACTGAGGACGAGTATACAAGAAGTCTCCTCTTGATGAAAAAAAAGTTTTCCCTCCACATGAAAGGAGTCCCAAAGACTGGCTGGATAAACAACTACAATTCTCATCTGCTGGAAGCGTGGGACGCTAATATCGACGTGTCTTTAGTCCTCAACGCCTATTCCTGTGTCTAATGACACAGACCAATCTTTCTGACAACTTGAAAGATACGTTGGTCAATGAGAAGAAAGAACTTGTCATTGAGTGCGATGAAATGTGGGCCGTCATGCAAGCGTACTCAAAAAAAATAGCGGTCAGTGCTCAGAAGTGTGTGGTCTAAAGATGAAAAAATGTTCCCACAGTACGATCTTTGTTTCGACGGATGACAATCCAGTGAGGATGAGTCGCCCGGTTTCGTCACTCGGGGAACTTCCACTAGAATCATGCGACATTTGGATGAAGAGTCTTCCTGACAAATACAAAGCTCGACCTGAGAGACCAGACGTCGAGGTTATGTGTCTGGCTGATTTCGCTGCGACTTGTGTTTATGTTCAGAGTGAAAAGGCCTCGCAAGAAAATGTCCATCCTCTACTGAATGGCCTGGGATACGTAAGGAAACGTAGAGATGAAAAACCTGCTATCATCCGATATTATCACTGCTCAGAAAAAAAGAAGCCAGAAGAATTTCTTCATTAGAGACTTTACCTCCTTCACAGATCGGAGATGGAATTGAAGAGGGATTTTCCAACCTAACAGTCTTTTTACTTGTGTCAAACGTAACAGAGAGAACTATGAAAAGGACAACTAAGTCATCAACGAAGCTCTGTTTGAGTTCGAGCAGAATGAAAACGTTGTGATCGATGAATGGTGTAACCTCGCTCCCGAGTCAGACGTTGTCAGGATAGATTGGAACGAAGACCTGTTGGGAAACGAAGCATTGATGAAAACAAACAGGAAAATGTCCCCGACCTTTGTCCTCAGTCTGCAACGGAGCTCAGAACCACCTAAGAAGTTCCCGCTATCGACACGGCTATTCTGAGACAAATGTACCAGAACCTGAACCACAAGCAAGCCTCTGTGTTCTACACGATCAGAGACTGGTGTATCCAATGTGTCTGTGACCTCCGTCCAGATAAATAATGCATGTTGTGTTTTAAATTGAACAAAAACAGACAAAGTTTACAGTTAAAATGTTCTAACTGACAAATAAGCATTACAAACTTGTATTTAAACTAACTTATCAGTAGTTTTTGATCTCTAGTAAAGAATTTTGGTCCAAGATTTAAATAAAAGAATCAAACCTGTTTGAAAATGCTCAGAGCAGATGTAGACGTGTTGAACAGCATCTTTTGAACAGCATCAGTACCACCAACAGCAGACATTTTTTATCTGTAAAAAATATGTCCCCGGATTCCTTTTCAGGAAGATTTAGTTTGTAGAAATCTTATTGTTTTCATTCCTCATCAAGTGATGATTGTTTGATGAACCAAAGCTGCAGCATTTTGACAGTTTAATTCATGTTAATGCATGTTGTGTTTTAAATTAAACACAAACAGACATACAATTTACTCTTAAAATGTTTTAACTGACAAATTAAAACCTGAAAGTTAATATGTTGGTATTTTTTCTCACAGAAAAGGAGGCTCTAATAGCAGGATTGCACTATTTTTTTTTTTTTTTTTTAAATATGAATGTTTTAAATCTGCTAAAGTTAAACTGAAACAAACGCTCAGCAAATCTCTCACTAAAACCACTTGGATATGAAGCTCCTACAAGATAGTAAATCATGTAGAATTAGTGAATTTAATAACAAATCAAGTTTAAACGGAACATACCTCAGACTCCAATCAAACTTTTTTTTTCTTTGGACTAAGATCAGGTGTAGTTTCTGTTGTAGTGTTCCAAAACAGACCCAAACTTCTGCTTTTTAAAGAATCTCCATTAGTTTCCTCTTCTTTATAGGTTTGTTCCAGATGAGCCAGGCAGCACAGCAACAGCTTTATACCAACTGCAGCCTGCATGGACTACAAACCCTAAAGGAATGATGGGAAATGGTGTCTTATCACCATGTGGACTGACAGCTGATTGGCTCTGAGTGGTGTTTTTATCTGAAACTCTCTAAAGTCTTTTTAAAACATATCTGCTGTATTTTTTTGTCTAAACAGTCAGTCTTTATTTGTTGTCCATTGTGTATTTTGTTCTAGTCATTTGAGTACATCTGAAGATGACAAGACCCAGAGCAGTCCTGGGACTCAGCAGTGGAGGTGGTTAAAAGGAAGGAGGACAGGACAGTTCCCTGTAGAGCACCAGTGTTACTGGTCAGGAGGTCAGACACACAGTTCATGATTGTTTCTCTGCAGTTCCACCTCTAGCTTTATTACTTGATGCCTTGAAAATCATCAAGTATTGTTTTCCTGTTTTTCTTTCCTATCTATTTGTTCCTATTTCCTCCACCCGTTTTTTGGCACCTGACTAGTCTCAGCAGCAGCAACTGATTTGGACAATTTTGGTCATAAAAAAACCCAGCTTTATATGAACTGGCTGGGTTATAGTCAAAATTTTTAATTCTTGCTTAGTTTTTTTAATTTTTCAGTTATAGCATTTTTTGTTTTTTGTTTTTTTTTTTTTTGGCCAAAAGTCAAGGATGGAGTTTGGAAATTTTTCCAAAAATGTTTAGATGGCTCGTTAGAAGAATTTTGCTAAAAGCACCAACAGTATCCAAAGCTCTCGATTGTCTAACAGGTTTTCTCCCCTCAGTGACACACCTGCTGAACCCTCAAATCTAGTCATTGGTTTCTCTAAAGTCAGACATGTGGAGCTACCAGCAGCTACAGTCAGAGTTGGTGACATAAAAGGAACTCTTAGGATGTTAGCCCAGAGTAAGTCTAGAGTCCGCTGAGTTGGGATTCACCTAGGTGGTAAACGATTCCGGACTGAGACAATCAGAGGTTTTCACATTAAACGTGGAGTTGGTGTGTAAGCTGGCTAAGTGGATGTCAGACACTGTAATTTTCTCTGGTCTCCTGCTGAACTTATTAGTCAATGATGAAATGTACAGCTGCTTTTCATCATTTAACCTCTGGTTAGCAAGATGGTGCACAGAAAACAGCGTTAATTTTGTAGATGACTGGATTGTGTCTTGTAGGAAGCCTGGTCTCATGTAGAGAAAGGGTATTAATTTCACTTTAGATGATGAATCTCTACCCTGCCGTCTCACACACGGAAGTCACCAATTCTAAGTAACTTGGCTCCGCCCCCTTATCCAGCAGTAAATTAAACTGATTGTGTACATGTAGATACAAGAACCTCATTGGCTTTGTTTTCAACATTTTATTTAAATAAACAATCACACATTGAACATTTTAAAAAAGATTAAAAGAAACGAATAAAAATGAACAAATAAAATCCAAAATAAACAAAGTACATTAAATAAAGTATCAGATAAAAATACTGTTTAAATAAAGTTACAATTAAGTCAAATAAAATAAAAACATGGAACTGATAAAAACAAATCAGTGAAAACAAAACAATTGAAATATCCTATAAAAACTTTTAGAGATATTTTGTGTCATGTCTTCAACCTCTCTTCAATCTCACATGACCTGCTACAGTTTTACTCTCCTGATTTTTCTTACAGCAAAGTTCTACATCATCACATGATTACTTATTTTAGACAACATGCTTGACTCCGTCTCTGCTGTGACGCAGGCTCGGCCTAACTTCATCGAGGACTAGTGCTACAGGGTAAATGAAGATGAAGCTGGATGACGGATTCTGACATTCTGAATGTTCCCTTTAACACTCTAAACTGGTTTCACAGTCTTAATGGATAAAGAGATCAGTTGGTCCAAGGACTCCAGAGCAGCTGTGATGGCCAACTCATCCCTTAGACAGCTGGTAGGACCAGGTAAGAACAGTTTGATTGAAACAGTGTTTCAATCAAATCGATCGCTCCAAACTAATAAAAACGAATTATTTTCAAAATGAAAATATTCAGGAAACTAACTCAACATTTGTTTATGTGACAGTCTCGCTACATTTTATAGACGTGGATAAGAAGTGAGAAGAAAATCCAGAAACTTCTGCAATGAATGTTCCAACAATGTTGGAAACAAGTTGGTTTGAAACCGATCATGCAATCTAAAGTGATATTTCTGAGGACCACGTTCTGGACATGGTAAACATTCTTATCCTTCAGATTTTTAAAGACATTCTTTGTGAATCACAGGAGATCAAAACAGAAACGTCTGGATCTCTCATCAGTCAGTTTCAGAGGTGATAGAAATGCTTGAAATGATGCGAAAGAAGATTCGTCTTCCAATCAATAAAGACATTTAAAAGGAATCAAAACCGTAATTTTCTTTGTAAATAAATCTCGGAAAGACGGTTTCTGCTTTAAAAAACTTTGAGAAATGGAAGAAACATGGGAGAAAATTAAGTACAATTACAACCCAATCAATGAATTAAACTGCAAAGATCAATACAATCTAAACTGAAGAGTCCCAGAGGTTCCCTGAACTTTAAATCAAAGGCATCGACCTTTTACAGAAGAAAGCTGTTCCACTAAAACAATTCAAATCTGTACAAAAGTGTTTGCAAAACGGCAAAAACTGCAGAAGTTTCTAGTAAAATCATCTGGAAAAATTGATACCTTCAGTTTTTATAAAAGCAGAGAAGAATCTCTCTGAATGTTCACAAAGATTTAAAGTAAATGTAACCCCACATTTAATGAGTGTGTTGGTGGGGTGTTCAAATGAGCCCAAACACTTATTTCTGGTAGCTGAAGAGTTAACCCAGCTGTCAGACGAATTTAACATCAAACTGTATAAATGGATACCAGACGTCATTACCAAACGCAAGAGCAACGGTCGCCACTTTGGGTCCAAAAAATTTAAGTTCATATTTCCACTAAAATCAGCTTCACATCGCTGAAATGTGTGCATTCCTAATTCTGAGTTTTATTTATTTTATTGTTTTATTTTGTTGGGGTTTTTTGCATTGAATTATGAAAAATATGGTGGAAGCGACTCGAACGCATTCCTAGCTGTTAGTGGAGTCCTTATCTTTCTGCTGTTTGAAGCTATCGGTGAATCGACGCCTCTTACAGCAGCTCCTGTAACAGAAACGTTTATTCTTCTCTACCGTAGAGTGATTTTTGTTTCGGGTTCTTGTTTTGATTCGTCGTAGTGTTTATCTGGATGACCTGTCCTTTTCTGGCAGTGTGTGTGTCACCTGGTCTGCTACAGGCATGAATTGTCGGTGAACCAGCATCATCGTCGCCTCAGCTGAAGCTGAGGGCTTTGAAGAAAGTAGCCAGAAAGTCTGCCGGTGACTACGTGCTGGAGGGTGGTGTCCAGCGCTACACTGCGGCTGCTGTCGGACAGTTCTTGAGGTTTACTAAGGGATTAGGAAGTGTCAACATGGAGGAGTATTTTCCAGACTTAAAGCTTTTTGTAACCTCTACTCGGCCGCAGACTCGCGCCTTGACAGAGGCTGATTTGCTCAGTGAGAGGGAGACTTTCAGACTGAAAAAGTTTCTAAGCAAGATAACGAGCCAGGTGTCAAGTCAGGACTGATGTGAGAGTTTTATCCATTGCTTTTCTTGGATATGTTTTTTTAACTGTTACTTCTTTTTCTCATGTGTTCCTTCACATTTGGGTCGCTGAATGTTAACAGCGTTAAAGACCGGGCTAAGCGTGCAGCACTTTTCCAGCACACTACTGTTTACTGTATTCTGATTCTGAAAGATGGTGGAGACTCGTTTCTGGCTGTTTAGTATAAACGAGGACCTGAAAGGGTTTTGGGAGGGCTGCAGGTTCGTTGGCAGAGGAGATAAAGCCATTGGAGATAAAGCCAATTGTGAAGTCTAGAGTTGGATTCCATCGCCTCGGAACCCTTTTAAATGGTTTTAAATATTTAATGTTTAAAACCCTAATGACAACCCTAAGCGTTGTCATTAGGGTTCATGTTTGTTCATTTATTTTTTTCATTCAGATACAAGCTGAATGCAAATGTCAGCTTGCATTCAGATACAAGCTGACATTTAAAACTTTTCATCTGTTCTGAGTCTCATTCATTTCCCCATTTCCTGAGTCTTCCAACCTACTGGTTCAAATAGATAATTAAAGTACACTCGTTAATTTATATCCAGCTATACATGAACAAAAAGTGTAACAAACAGCTTAAGAAAGACTTTAAAAACAAGTTTCTATAGAGAATTCTCCCTGAGGAAACCTCAAAATGAGGTGTTTCTGTGATCTTTACAGAGTTGCTAGGAACAATAAAACAAATGTAGGATGGATATCCAGGAACGTTCTGCAGTGAACGTTCCAACAATGTTGGCAACCTGTTGGATTGAAACCAATCACAAAACTCAAAGTGAAGTTTCTGAGGACAACGTTGTGGACACGGTAAACATTGTTATCCTGCAGATTTTTAAGACACTCTTTTTGAATCACAGGAGATCAAAACAGAAACATCTTATAGTCATTTATCAAATCCATCCAAGTCCTTAGATTCTTAATCCTCTGGTTGAGAATCTAACAGCTGCACTAAATTCAACATAGCAGGTTCACTTTCCTCGCTGTCAGAGTCATTTTCTGTATCGTGCAGCGCCTCAGAAATGATGCCTCCTTTTGCGAAAGCTCGGACAACAGTGCCAGCAGACACGTTAGCCAAGCATCTACAATCCACTGGCAAACTGTGGCGTTAGAGTGGAAGGCTGCCTTCCACCCTTCGTGAAGCAGTGTTCTCCTCTGATCATCCATCGCTCCCACGGCGCCCGCAGCCTTACTTTGAGCGGCCAGTTCACACCGATATCCAGCGGTTGGAGTTCCTTTGTCAGACCTCGCAGAATCACAACAAGCGTAGTGTTCATCTGCTTCACTTCGTCGACAGTGAGATGAGCTCAAGTTAAAACAAAAAATCTAAGACTTTTATGTGCGCATTATGGTCGTGAAAATATGGTGAATGTGATTTACAAGTGACACATAAAGGCACATGATCTACTACAGTTTTACTCTCCTGATTTTTCTTACAGCAAAGTTCTACATCATCACATGACAACTTATTTTAGACAACATGCTTGACTCCACCTCTGCTGTGACGCAGGCTCGGCCTAACGACATCGAGGACTAGTGCCACAGATAAAATTAATATGAAGTTTCATGAGAGTTTCGGACTCTTAAGTTCCCTCTAAGTCGGTTACCAAGTTTTAATGGATAAACAGATCAGTTGGTCCAAGGATTCCAGAGCAGCTCTGGTGGCCAACTCATCCCTTAGACAGCTGGCAGGACCAGGTAACAACAGTTTAATTGAAACAAAGTGTTTAAATTGATCAAAACAAATGAGGTTTGGAAAAGAAAATAGTCGGGAAACTGACTCAACTTTTGTTTCTGTGATGTTGCATAGCTGAAAATACGAATTTCACCAAAGAAGAAATTCACCCAACAGGATTTCAAAATTACATGCACCCGAATAACGGACAAAAAGTAAAAGAAAACAGTTCTGCCTGAACGACTCAAATCTCACTAAAATATCAAGAAGAAACGGGATCCATAGACTGAAGATCTTAAAAAACAACTTATAACAGTTTCTTCCCTTCTGCCGTTGGACTTATGAAGACTTTATAACCTGGATCTGCTTATCATCTGGTCACTGTGAGAGCTGCCTGTGGGCAAGGGATGATCAGCAGCAACAGAGCCAGCCAAAAGAAATGGCCTCATTTGCCATGCTGAATGCATCCATGTAATTAATCTGGAACACTTATCTGTTTGGTTTGTTTTATATTTTATATAATAATTTCTGATTTTGAAACTCAATCTTGATCCAAAAGGAAACATGGAAGAGTGATAAACTCCACATGGGACAAGGATGAACTTGTAGCCGATGTGGACAGAAATCTTCAGTTGAACTTCCAGTTTATAAAGTTGGTTCTGCTATTTGAATGTTAAAAAGTAAACAATTTAAAGGCTGTTGCACTGAAACATTAAGGTTATTACATGTTTACAAAACAATCTTAAGATTAAGTAATTTTTTTTGTAACTGAACATTTGCACTGCAGTTTACGCAATGTTTTATAATTAGATCTATTTAAATTTAACTGTGCGTACAATTATAAGTCATGTTTTTTCAATGGCTAAGTGATTGTTATTACTGATGAGTGTCTGTGACTTATTGGGGACTTTGGTCTATTTACACAGGCCAGGTTTCCCAGTTTCCTCAGATATTGATGGCGAGCCAAAAGCCCGAGAATCGAATAACTGTATTGGACCATAACTATGGCTGATACCTCTCTGTTGGGCCGGTTAAATGGCCATACAAACAAACAAATGATTTGAAGAATTGAAGAAAAACGTTGAATTATTCAGTCATGAATGAACTGCTAAGATCTGACCCTCTCATGTTTTCGATTCGCTGTGACTCCTTTACAGTTGTAAGTCGACATTAACATTCCATCCATAATGAAATAATAAACTCTCATTGTTACCCCATTTTTTAACATTGTGTAACGTGCCATACACACTGAGTTGTTCTACTGCACGTTGTATATGTATGTTTGTAACTTTTCAAATTGATCCAAACATTGTGTTTAAACCAAACTTCAATTGCCAGTCTCTGCCAGTCTATCCGGAGAGCAAGGTTCTAGATTTCTGTGCCTAGCCTAAGAATATTGCTTTATATATCATTGTACATTTTACAATAAAAACAAATTAAAATTGCTACATACAAGTTCATTTGATTGAAAATGTTTCCATTTTGGAGATGTTTATTTTCAGTTTTTACAGGTTTGTTTCTATTGGTTGAGGATGTTTGTGTGGTGCACATGCCCATTAGGACTTTGTTGTTGTTTATTTTTAATTAAACGAGAGACTGAGGACACACTTTGTCTCTATCCCTTATTTTTAAATTTAAACAGCAACCCCATATCTCCTACAGCAACGATAAAACTGATTGAAGAAATCAGACGGATCATCGGGTTTGTCTACAACAACTGAAGAGGAAAATGGAGACTAAAGTCAGAAAACTGACTCAATCTTTGTTTCTATGATCTTAAAGACCAGGAAACTTTAAACCATCCAAACAACCAACAACAACCAAGTTGAAGAACCCTTGATCTTCTATGAATCACACAGTGAATCAATGAAAGCTGTTCTAGTAAAACTATTTAAATCTGCAAAATATGAAGAAACACATAAAAAATTGGTAGTTTAAATTTTCATAAAAGCAGAGGTGAATCGCTCTGAAAAGTTCAAAAGCTTTCTTTCAACAAGAAATTAGACGACTTACAGGCCATCAAAACACAAACAAGACATGAATGACACCTGCTAAGAATACTATGTTCTGTTCTTCTTACAGGTTTTTAACAATATGAGTCTAAATCTAAACAAATATTATTGTATTCAATGTTTCCTCAAAATACTATTGAGTAGAATAATAATATTAATAATGCATTGAACTTATATAGCGCTTTTCTAGACACTCAAAGACGCTTTACATATATATATGCATTTTTCATTCACTCCATACAATCATTCATACACACAACATTCATTCCTGAAGATGGGAGCTACCATGCAAGGCGCAGACCACTATCACCAGAAGCAACTGGGGGTTCGGTGTCTTGCTCAAGGACACCTCGGCATGGACTCTGGGCGGGTGATCGAACCTGCGACCTTCCGGTTACGGAGCGGTCGCCCTACCCACCGAGCCATCCTTCCCCCAAGGTAATATTGCCACGGCAGCAAAATAACAGCATAGAAAGCGACTCAACATGACACTAAATGCTATTCTTCAAACTCTACATCAAAAGTTTAACGTGTGACCAGTTACAGCAACTGATTCTGACTGAACCAAAACAACTATGAACAATGTGAAATTTCTCCAGAATCATATACAGAAGAAACAAACGCTCTGAATGCCATGTACTGAAATAAGGAACTACAGGAAAATACAATGAACAACAAGTTCCTGCAAAAAACTGACCACTGAAGAAATAGAAGCAAGGTGCCAAATGGTTGGACTCCCAACATAAAGAACAAGTGGCTTTACTCTGAGCTACCAATGCTAACAGCTTAGATTAAAAACAAGCATCTGAGCCTCCATCAGACACATTAATTACACCTGCATTTTGTTGAAAAAGAAGATGATTAGTAAACTGACTCGACCAGTGTTTTTGTGATCTTATTGAGTTTCTGCATCTTAGAAACATGGAAAAAATGTAGGATGGATATCCAGGAACATTCTGCAGTGAACAACCAGACAACGCTGACAACCTGTTGGTGTTGAAACCAATCACAAAACTCAAAGTGAAGTGTCTGAGGACAACGTTGTGGACACGGTAAACATTGTTATCCTGCAGATTTTTAAAGACACTCTTTTTTAATCACAGGAGATCAAAACAGAAACATCTTAATCTCTCATCAGTCTGTTTCAGAGGTGATCAAATAATTTAAAATGAATGATCAAGAAGATTCTTCTTCTGATCAAGAGGTTTAAAAAGAATCCAAACTACCAGAACAATGAGAAGAAAAATAAAAACAGTGTCTGCTTTCAAGAAATTTCCAAAAAGAGAGAAGCAAAAACTAATCCAATCAGAAAAAAAAAATCAAATCGAAGATGAAAGAACAATAGTGAAGAATTCGTAGGAACAGAAGAACACAATAAATGTCTGATCTGCTCTTTTTAAAATTTAAAAACCTTAGGAATTAGAGGACATCAGTCAATCCAAAGAAGGACTAAATGTGTTTCCAAGATTCTTCTACGAAGCAGATACAAAGTTCTGTTCCTCCACGTTTTTGAAGATATGAGTAAAAAATACCACTAATTGTTTTTCTAGATATTAATTCCTCAAAATAATATTGATTAGAATAACAAGCTGAAGTTGCCATGGCTACAAAATAACACCTTCATTAATCATTATGAAAAGTTATTTTACTTTGTTTCATAACACGAGAACGAAAATCCAGAAAAACGCTTTAACAAAAAACTGCTTGCATGAATCCGGAAAAAAAAACAAACAATGCTTATAAAGAACAAGAGTTACCAAAAGAACATTTTGATCATAGCTGGAAAAGTTTTGTCTAAAAATCTGAAGGGTTTTCCGTTACAGCAGAAGATTCTCAAGAGAACAAGGAGTGATGAGAAATATCTACCGAGTTAAACACGATCAAAACGCTCATTAATTGGACGACATGTACTGAGACGAGCAAGAAAATCAATACTTAGAGAATCCAGCATAGAAATGGTTTCTTCACCAAATGACAAACAACTTTCTGCAAAGTACAACCAGCAAAATTCCAGATTCTTTGTGTTCAAAAGCACCCAACAAGAAGCAAAAAAGCAGATCTGTCTAAACGATTCAAATTTCTGCAAAAGTGATCTGCAAAAAAAAAAAAAAAAAACGAAATGTTGGAGTGTTTCTTTTTAAGTTCTCACAGCCACCAAAGTTAAAGACAATCAAAGCTGTCTTTAAGACCCTTTTCAGTTCACAGCATGGAATATGGCTTATGTTTGATAGGGGATTGTTAAACTGGTTTATCAGTTTCAGTTTAGAACAATAACATGTAATTAGATTACAATAGAGGCAAGCTAAGACCCACCCTACCATTGTTAACAAGTTACTACCTTTCAAATATAAACAGTTTGTAAACAGATTTGAGGTTAACTCCTCCTTAGGGGTTGGGCTAACTCAGGGTATATAGAACCAGTTCTCAGGTCCCTTCTATCGGATTGAAAATGATTTCTGGATGGAAGTCGAAACGTCTCCATCATTAAACACACTGTCCAGAAGACACTTTGAAGCCTTTTCTATGATGGATCACTCCTGGAGGAATGAGGGATTACACAGACTTGTTACCAAAGAAAGACGTTCTGGTAAAACTCCTGGAAAAATAAAAGAGAAAAAACTAAATCGGAAACTTAAAAACATTTCAACCCAGTTCCTTCAAGCTCACCAATCCAGGTCTGGGTTACACTTACCAGCTTGTGTGTCCAGAGAGTTTTGTCCTGTTATTGGTCTTGGTGGATAGTTGTAGTGACACACTCTCTGGGTTCTGTAGGCTTTAGTCCTGCTTGTAACTAGCATCTTTTTTCTTAGTTTAGAACAAAGAGAAACAGAAGTTTAGCAGAAAATAACTGATTGAATCAGTTTCAAATTAATCAGTCAAATAATTTAGTTTAATACAGAGAGTGTGTTAAAATCACTGAATTTTATGCTTTGATTTTTAACAGAAAGAAGAAAAGTATCGACCAGCCAATCGGACCTTTACATCATAAACAAGATGGTGGCTTTTCTAGGAAGCTGATGTTTCCTCATCAGCTTCCTAAAAAACAGAAATTAACCAGAAAATGGAAATAAAATCTTGAAAATGTTTAACAGTAAAAATAAACAACTTCACAGAAGAAAATCAATTCAAACAGAAAGTGAAGAGTTTATTTAACTTTACCTAGAGATTAACCCACATTTAAATCATTACATGTTTTGTTTTAAATGTGAATGTTTTAAAGCTGCTAAAGTTAAAACTGGAACAAACAAATAAACAAATGTTTGTGAAAAATAATTCCTTGGATTGACCAGATACAAACTACTAACAACAAGAAAGCATTAAATACTTGTATTTAGACTACCGTAATTTCACGACCATTAGGTGCACCGCTCATTTTGAAGAAAATCTAAGACTTTTATATGCGCCTTATGGCCGTGAAATTACGGTAACTTATGAGTAGTTTTTTATCCCTAGTAAAGAATTATGGTTCTAGATTTAAATAAATAAACAAACCTGTTTGAAAATGCTCAGAGCAGATGTAGACGTGTTGAACAGGATCTTTTGGAGGTTCCTGGATTCCTTCTCAGGAAGCTTTAGTCTGTAGAAATCTTATTGTTTTCATTCCTCATCAAGTGATGATTGTTTGATGAACCAACGCTGCAGCATTTTGACAGTTTAATTCATGTTAATGCATGTTGTGTTTTAAATTAAACAAAAACAGACATAAAGTTTACTGTTAAAATGTTCTAACTGACAAATTATAACCTGAAAGCTAAACAAACACCAAGTTATTAAAAACTACATTTAATTTGTTGATGTTTATCCTCACAGAGAAGGAGGCTCTAAGGCCAGGAATGCACCAAGATTAATGTTTTAAATATGAATGTTTTAAATCTGCTAAACTAAACTGGAAAAGACAAACACTCAGCAATTCTCTCACTAAAACCACTTGGATATGAAGCTCCTACAAGATAGTAAATCATGTAGAATTAGTGAATTTATAAAAAAGTTTAAACAGAACATACCTCAGACTCTAATCAAACTTTTTTTTTCTTTGAGAAAGAAAAAGATGAGGTCTAGTTTCTGTTGCAGCGCGCAAATCAGACTGAATCTGCTGCTTTTTAAAGAATCTCCATTAGTTTCCTCTTCTTTATAGGGTTTGTTCCAGATGAGCCAGGCAGCACAGCAACAGCTTTATACCAACTGCAGCCTGCATGGACTACAAACCCTAAAGGAATGATGGGAAATGGTGTCTTATCAACATGTGTACTGACAGCTGATTGGCTCTGAGTGATGTTTTGATTTGAAACTGTCTGACCTCTGCTCAAAACATGCAAAATCTGATGTATTTATGTTTCTAAAATCTTGTCAGTTGAAAACAGATCAAAAGGAATTCAAACTACCAGAAATTTATGCTGGAAAATATACCGTGTCCTACAGAAAAGGACAAAACAAAGAACAAAGCAAGAAGAATAAAAAAACAAATCCAGCATTTAACTTGAAACAAGCAGAGTTTCTCCCAAACTGAAGAATCGTAAAGGTTCTCCAGAATTTGTGCCTGAAGAACGAGACATGTGTCTGTGAAAGCCGTTCTATTAAAATGATTCAAATCTGCAAAAAGCTTTACTTTTAAATGTGGATATTTGTTAACCAGGATTTGTGATTGAAAAGCAAGTGTCACCAATGGCTTTAAAACGCAGCTAAGATCCATCATGTTGACGTCCCTACAGGCTCATTCTGCAGAGAAAGGACAACAAACGTCTAATGAGCCATGTCCTCAGACCGATGTATCCAGTAGCATGAATGTCCAAACCACAGCCAGAGTGGAGAGAAGTCCACTAATAAAGGATCATCCTCATTAGCCTCCATTCTTCATGTGTCCCTGCATTCCTCCGCCTGTCAAACCTCTGATAGATGGGGTGTATTAGGCATTCTGAGATACACAGAGGCACTCTAAAACTTTATTAGTTCCACCTTAACAGGATTTAATTTGCTTCAAAATAATAATAAAAAAGCTGAAGCTGCGAGTAAAAGAACCGTAACACAATGTGGAGAGCCTTCTTTTGGAGAGGTTATAGCTACCAGCAGATAGAGTCCACAGGGGTGCAGTTCTGAAGATTCTGTAGTCATTCCTGCTTCAATGTAATGAGAAGAAAGGCACACATAGTGACATGTAAGGAAACTATGCTATGGATTGCTGAATTTTTGGAAGGTGAATTGTAGAAATGGGGACCTCTCGATTTGAATCTCCAAACCCAATTCTCACGGTTGAGAGACTTAAACTTCCAAATAAACAAACAACATATTTTTTACAGAAACATTTATAAATAAAATACACATGTAATCGTAACAACTGGACAGTGGGGGAGTGGTTAGCACAGTGGCCTCACAGCAAGAAGGTCAGGGTTTGAGTTCCAGAGAGAGGGCGGGGTTTGTGTCACTGTGGTGTAATCGCGAGCCAGCTACCTGGGTTGCGACGGCAGCTCTGGATAATGTCCACGTAGAAGTGGAACCTGCCATCCCGCTGGCAGACGTCCAGCAGTAAACAAACAGCGTAGGCCGGTTCACCATCCCTGATATGGGGAGCAGATTGGTTACTGCTGTCCTTATTCCGTGGGCAGACAGTACAGTCAGATACAAAAATTTTTGCGTCACAAGTCCAACCAGGCCACCAAAACCGATGGCCCAAAGACGAGATTGTCCTCCGAACGTTCAGGTGACAGTCCGGGTGCATCGAGTGAGCCCACTGAAGCACTCTAGCTTGATAACTGGAAACAAACAAACAGTTAAATCCCCCTCCCCCCACCACCACCTCCCGGGCTTGTGCAGCCATAATGTGCAGCTCCTAAAAAAGAAAGAAACAAAAAAATCAGAGAGCTTGTGTTTCTCCATAGTCCTCATGACCAACCACCATCCTCATTAATCATGGCTAGCAAACACTAAACATCCCACAGAGCAGGAGATGTGCAGTTTCAAGATGAAAAGTTTTATCCAAACACAAACATGAGCTCTGTGGATTCCCAGGTGTGTGAGAAGCATGACATCATTACACAGACTCTACAGGAGCACAAAGGGGACTTTGAGAACGGTCAGCTGAATGGCTTTGGGACCATACATCAACAAGAAAACCCTTCCAAATAATGTGGAAAGTGGAGATGAGAGCCAAGCAGCTGAAACCAGTTAATGCCTGGAAAGAATTATTGAAGCGTTTGACAGGAGAAGGCAGGTACCAATTTCTGCCCATTTGGAGGTGTGTGCATATTTAAAGAAACAACATCCTCTCTGAAAATGTGAGCCTGTGTAGACACAGTCTCCTTGCTTGTCTATTTTCTTTCTGTTTTTGGGGTTTCTGGGAAAGAGCGGGTGTTTGTGTGAAAGCCATAAGCTGTCAGCTTTACTTTATTAAAATGTCATTGACTCTTAAACTGCATATTTATGAAGCCTTAACCAGCGCCTGATGGCACAGCTCACATACAGCTTCATTCTGGCTGGCAGGCTGAGTCACACAGACTGTGTCACCAGGAGATAAGCTTTATTACACCATGTATGCACAGGCTCACTCTGATTGATGCTCTTCCATTATTATTGGGAGCTGGTGAGGTAATGTATTCCAGACTGCCAGAAAAGACCAGGTTGGAAATTAGTTGTGTCAAATTCTGGTGGTAGAGGTGTTTGCGCTATCGCTGCTATCTGTGGTAGGAAATGAGGTTGCGTTGACATTGTGGTGGGGTGAGGTGGGGAGGGGGCAGAGGTGATGTACTGTCACAGGAGGAGAGCAGGAATATTTTTACAAATAAGTCATATTTTTTCTGCCATTTTAAATAGACTTCTTATAATCATAAATCAGGAATAAACATGACAAAGTGTTAAACAATACGCCTCCATATGGATTATATAACAAACTGTATCAGTTCATCTATAGTTGGTACTGAGGAACTCCTTCAGCGGTTTGGAAATATTCTGGTCAAGTAACCACATCAACCACCCACAAACTTTTATTCACCTGTTTATTTTCCATTTGTTAGTGTTTGCGTCGGGACGGCACGGTGGGTAGAACAGTGGCCTCACAGCAAGAAGGTCTAGGGTTTGAGTTCTGAGTGGAGACAAGGCTCGGAACACTGGCCTTTCTGTGTGGAGTTTGCAAGTTCTCCCCGTGCCTGCGTGGGTTTTCTCCAGTTTCCTCCCACCCTCCAAAAACATGCATATTAGGTTGATTGGCCGGTGCCAAATTGCCCCGAGGACTGAGTGTGTGTGTGTGTATGGTTGTATGTGTGTGGCCCTGCGACAGACTGGCGACCCGTTCAGGATGTAGCCTTGAATCAGCCAGGATGTGATTCAGTACCCCTGAAATCCCTAAAGGGACAGACGGTTAAGAAGGTGACTGTCTGACAGTTTGGTTTGATTAATGCATTTGTTTTGGGTTGTTTTGGTCCCTTTCTCTCCCTCTCTCTCTCTGAGGTCATTTTGACCAGCAGCACTGTAGCAGAGGTGTGCCCGTCATCTGCGCTGATGAGGGTCCAATGTGTGTGTTCATCCAGGGTGGCACATACCGTTTCCTGAGGCAAGAGAGGGTGAGGGAGGGAGGAGTTTAGGAAGAAGTTGTTTCGATGTTTTTGTTATTTAGTTTTCTGTTTAATCCTGTTATAGTTTGTTATTTTTTGACGGGTTTTAATAGGATGAGAAAGTTACAACTTCGTCTGTCACAAACTTCTAAAAGGCATTAAATCTCTAATTAGAAGAGGAAGGAAAACTTACATGTCCAATCACTTGTAATCATCTTAAAAGAAGAAAAGGAGGGAGGCAGCCAGAGATCCGGTTGTGTGCTTCTTTTGGGAGACAGGCCAGGGGGCAGTCTCGCTTGAGCACGTCGGGTTCCCTCGTCACAAGTTTGGGTTAAGAGGTGCATGGGGTTGAGCAACGTGGGAGAGTTGGCAGTGGTACAGGTGAGGGGCTAGGGTAGTGAAGAGGGACAGTAGGTGTGCAGAGGTGGTCTTGGGGCACATGGCTGTGTTTTGGGCTGTGGTGATTGCATGTAGAATGGCCTGGCACTGCTTGGCCTCCAGCTGAGCCCCAGCTTGGTGGAGTGGAGCCCCTCTTGGTCTGGGCCATGGCTTTCAACACCCCCGGGGCTTGCTTGCCGCTGCAGGGTACGATTGCCACGTCTGCCCCATACCCTGGGGATCCTGGCATCGTGGACGTCTGTGCCTCTTGGTGCTGAGGGAACCCCGGGAGGGCTGTCGCTTACGTGCCTGGCTGGGCAGATGGCCGGTCCCCCTTGGCTTGCCCTCAAGGTCCCAGGATACCCCTCTCTCATAAGTATTCCCTGTCAGGTCCAGCAAAAAGAGCCACAGAAAAATGCTTTACATTTTGAAAGTAAAGTATTTAAAATAAACAAATGAGCTTGCCAGGGATGGATGGTGCTGATCCTGGCAGAGCAAAACTCTCCAGCGGAAAACAAAAAAAAAGAAGAAAAGAGTTCTCCTGTAAAAAATCTCCTCAGTTTCACAGCTTTTTGAGCTGAGATTTCTGATACATCATTAATATGATGCAAATCTTACAGCTCTGGTGAAATAAAATGTTCCAGCCCAACTTGTTTACTCTGGAACTTCCACCTGTCACCTGATTGTCCGACGCATTTCATCCACTTAGGTTAGGTTTTTAACTTGTTGCCACTGATTAAGACATAAAACTTGTGGATTAAACTCCGTTCAGAATTGATAAAGGTTCCAAGTTAACAAATACTTATTAGGACTGTTTTTTTAAATTAGCTTTTAGGTGCCAGTCAATAAATTTTTTTCTACATATAAATAATTGTTTAAAGTAGTTTTACTGCCTTACTGTGTAATAAAGATATCAAATAAACGGTTTGCTATTTTAATGAACAGCTGTGTCGGCACATTTTTTTAAAAATCAGTAGAAATTCTTTCTTTAGGAGTCACAGCATTCTGCTGTAGAGAAGCTGCAATTGGAGGAATGATGTCATCAATAAAACACATGGAGCTAAACACTTGGAAACAAACGCCTGTCAGAAGTGAGTCGACGCTAAGGAGCTGAACAAAACACCACCACCTGTCCTGTATTGTAAACTTTATGAGTTCAACTACAGTTGGTACTGAGTACCTCTGGGAAGTTTAATTAAAACACCTTTACTAGTTTGAGTTCCATTGTGTTCACAAGAAATTGTAACCTCAACCTTTGTGATGTTTAGCTGTGGTTGAATGAAAACGCTTATAACCTGGGAGCTAATTTATGTGAGCCTGCTTAAATAGCTTCATAGCCTGCTTGGCTATGTTTGGTCTCTTTCTGAAGATTTCATTTTCAGCGCACTTTGGACGTCATTTTGGACTTTGTTGTTTTGTGTCGGACAGCTGATTTTTCAGAAATTGTCCGGCTAGCTCCCAACAGCTAGCTCCCAATGGCTAGCTGGTTATGGAGTCATTCTGCCATTGACGTGCATGTTGACATCCATGTTGACATATATGTTGACATGCGTCACCAGCTGCTGGCTCTCAGAGGAACATTCCTGTGTGGCAGGAGGAGTTGGTTTGGTCCCAGGGGAGCTGAGGAGAAGGAGACTGTCTGGAGGAGGTGCTGGGTCCAGTGTTTTTTCGGTTTCCATGGAAACATCCGGTTGCTGGAGGCACTCACTCGGACCCAGTAAAATACAGAGAGACCAGTTTGGTGTTCTTCACTGCAGCCTGGCTTTGTGACCCATTCCAGACTCCAGCTTTTGGGTTGCCAGGTTGGACACACTGCGACCGGACTGGGACGCCGGTAGATAGGAACCAGGGGGCATCAAGGTGTTTGGACTGCAGCACTCAAATTTCCCTCAGGGGATGAATAAAGTAATCAATTCAATTAAGTTAAATTCCGAGCATACCCCGACTTCTACATAAATTTAGCAGTTCGTGAAGGTGATCAAGTAGGCGGAGTGTTATGTAACCCTGAGCAAAATCAGAAGCTTGCAGGGGATAAATGGTAAGACATGGGTAAAAGAGGAGACTTGTGGACAGAAGCTGAAGTGATCTGAGGACATTGAAATGAAGCATTTGAAGCAGTGAGAAAACATTTAGAAAACACACATACAGTAAATGTCCGTCGGTTGGTGGCTACTTTTTATTTCACTGGCAGATTAGTGTGTTTCAATCACAGAGTAGCCGTGGTGACTGCCTTCCAACCTCTTTCACTTCTGGGAGAAGAGACCTGCATAATAGCAACATCATGGTATTGTGCATGAGTAATGACAGGCGGCATTGGCTCATTTAGATACAGCACAGTTCCATTATTTACATATGAAGTTCTGCAGGATTATTTAGGACAGGATGGAGATCAAGCTGTTTTTCGGTCACCACCTACAGCTGGTTACCATGGTGAGGGTAGGAACATGGATTGACAGGTAAATCGAGAGCTTTGCTTTACGGCTTAGCTCTTTCTTCTGACAGACCAATGCAGCGGTGTATAGACTCTACTTATACAGTGTTTTTCCACCTGGTTGCGCTTTACAGTGTAGCTCACATTCACACATTTATAACTGATGGTGGAAGCTGCCATGCAAGACACAAACCACCATCAGGTACGATTGGGGGTTCAGTATCTTGCTCAAGGACACCTCGGCTCTAACTCTGGGCGGGGAATAGAACCGGCAACCCTCCAGTTATGGAGTGGTCACCCTACTCACTGAGCCATCCTTCTCACAGTGTCCTAATTATAATCTGGTGCAAGGTCAATAATTATACGGACCAACTACCCTCTTCAAGATCTTAGAGGAGTCATGGGAGTTTGCCCAACCAGTGGATGTGGAGAAGGCATTTGACCATGTCCCTAGGGGACTCCGGTGGGGGGTGTTTTGGGGTTACGAAGTCTCGGAGACCATAGTACAGGCTGTCCAGTCTCTGTATGACTGGTACCAGAGCTTGGCTTGTATCGCCGGCATTAAGTTAACACCGCTGAAAGTTATAATGCTTTTGATAAATCTGAAGTTTGCTTGGCTTAATAAGTAATGTCCCAAAAACACTTAACTCTTAACGCTGGCCCTGACCATATTAACTGGTGCAGTGGTCTTCTTGCTGGACAAAGGGCACCGGATATCCTAACCCAGACCTCCATTCTTTCCTAGTACTTCTTTCATGCTCTATCTGGAGATCTGTGTGAATCATGGTTCTATTTTTTGTTGTACAAAAAAATCTAGCAGAGAAAAATGAAGAACAAAGTTGTATCAAGTTTCCAGAGTTTTCTGTTCCAACATGTAGCAGATCTCAGAAACCTGTTTTTAGGTGACTCAGTCGTCCTGATAAGTGATAAGTAACGTCTTGCTGAAAGGAAACAATTATACAGATGTTTTGAAGGCCGCAGACCTCAGAAAATACTTCAAGCAGCCATATTCCAATGAAACTTTGACAGACAGAAATTGCCCCATTTCAAAAATCAAAACAATAATTTTGAAGCTGAGATGGTGAGAAAGGTGCCAATGCCAGCCTGTCACTGTCGTCTGATTACGTGCTGCATCGCCTCAGGCTGCATTAACAGGTCTTCAAAGGCTGAAAATTAATTAAATTTCTGAGGTGTCTGGAAAAAGTGAAGTCAGTAAATAGCCAACGGCTGAGATTATTACTCGGTAACTCCCTGACATTAAAAACAGATTGAAATTACAACATTTCTGTCTGACCAGGCAAATATCAGTTCTGAATACCACTGGCACAGAGATAAAAGCTTGCTCTTCATTTTCACCGAAAAGATTAAAAACACACATAAACTGCAGGCAAATTGGAGGTTAAACCGTTTGAGCAGCTGTAAATCTTTTACTGATGCCTCGGTGGCAGTAGTGGTTTGCACTGCCAACGGATGGCCACAGTAGCATCATAAATGCCTGGTTGATTTGTCAGAAGAAAATGCCTAATTAAGGAAGTGTGTTGTCCTTTCATTAGTTTTTTCCACCACTAGTTGATGGAGTATGACTCATATAATCACCTCTCTCTTCCTCTTCCTTGGGAGAGAGTTCTATTTCAGATTCCTGATGGATCCTCTGTGTTACTGTCCTGGGCGTAGTCAGACTGAGAAGGCGCCCCTGCCCAGGCGCCTTCTTAACGGCCTGGGTAGGGGCGTGTGGCCTGGTCAGGGACTTTTACTGTGATCCTGGGTAGGCCTAAGACTTCTGTCCGCTGGGTCCGATCATGGTCGGGTCATTCTGTCATGAAGCGGCGTGCAGGTGGAAGAAGGAGGACCCAATAGCAGGACAGAAAACATGGCTTATTTGAGAATGGCAGTCCAGAAATGCTGTGACAGAAAAACAAAGTTTTAGTGGCATGGCAAGAGGCTATTGTTTTAGAATGTGTTTCTTGGTCAGGCAACCAGGAAAACCTGGCTGGAAGGGATGGTAATGACCTGACGTAGAGGTCCAGGATGATTGCCCTTAAAAAGCCAGCAAGGTCTACAGATGTGTGGCATCAGAAATCACCCTCAGGTGTCTTAATCAGGGTGATGAGGGAAGGTCCACGGGTCCCTCTGGTGGCAGTTGAGGCGATCATGACAAAAAGAGTGGACAACATGTGACTCATACTGCACCAATTAGTGGTTGCCTTGGTCGCCAAGGGCAATGTGGATACATCAAATGGCCAAGGTAGTCTGTCAGCAAATAGCAGATAGAATTAGAGGACGGAACCCCAATGTACCATACTTTCCCCTGCTTCTAGTATCAAGCAGCTGGTACTGTAGTCGCTTGTATAGACTGTAATCAATCAGCTTTGCCAAAAAGAAACTAAAACAGACAAAAAAAACAAAAAAAACAAACAAAGCTAAGACATTTAAAACACATTCAATTCAATTTTATTTCTACTGCCCAAAATCCCAGAATTTCTGTCTCATTGGGCTTTCTTCACATTGCAGATTCAGAAAGACGAAAAAGAGGAATGTATGAAAACAAATACACAGCAAGAAAACTAACTACAAATGCTTGCTAGACTCTCCTGCACGGTGAGGAAAAACTCCTAAAAAAACATCAGTGGGGAAAAATTGAGAGACCCCATGGGGATCCACACAAAAGAGAGATTCCTACTCCGGGACGTGCATCCAATATTGTTTAGTTATTATCTTATTCTAATCTACAGCTAAATATCTAAAGAAGTCAATAGATGTTCTTCATCCTGATGGAAACACGGGAGGCTCCTCAGCCCGGAGATGTCCAGGATGGGGATGAGTAGATGTTCTTCATCCTGATGGAAACACGGGGACTCCTCAGCCCGGAGATGTCCAGTACAGGGATGAGTAGATGTTCTTCATCCTGATGGAAACACGGGGACTCCTCAGCCCGGAGATGTCCAGGACGGGGATGAGTAGATGGATTTCATCCTGATGGAGCGGGGATAATGAAGCGGAGGTCTCCTTGGTCTCGCCATGCCCAGAAACACAGAGTATCCATCAGGAATCTGAAACAGAGCTGTCTCCCAAAGAGGAGGGAAAGAGAGGTGGACAGCATGTGAATTGTATTGTACCAACTAGCAGTGTATGTAAATCTAAATGAACAGAGAATAGAGAACAATGAATGAGATAGAAAGACAGGGGGGATACAGTCCCTGGTTTGGGTAGGAGGAAGGGGGGGAGAGGGATACAGACTCTAAAACTAAATGAAAAGATAGTTTTAGGGTCTGTATCCCCTCAACCCCTTACCCTCTATTCTAACCCCTATTCTAATCAGTATTTCTAAGACAAAGCTTGTTTATAGGACAGTTTCAGGTAGTGCAGTCGACTGGATTATGCATTGTCACAGGGTTTTAAAGCAACGTCAGCAACTCCTAAGTAATAATTGTTTGGATGCATGAGCTCGAGGCTGGAATTTAAAATGTTACCATGGAAAATGGGATTCTGCAGAACCAGTTTATGGACTCCTGGTCTGATGTGACATAATGATTGAGTAGTTTCCTTGAACCTGCTGTGTAATTATCACTTTAAACTATTTAAACGATCCTTGTTGGAGGCAACTGTGTTGTGCGTGTGAAGATCTGCTGAGTGTCTAAAGCGTCTTCGTGTCTCTGAGGATGTGTGTTGGTGACATCAGGCGTAAGCTGATCCATTCGAATGTCACTTTAAATATACACTCACTGGTTCCATCTCGCTGCTTCTCATGAACTCTTTGACAGAGAAGACCATTCTCAGGTGGTTTTAAAGGGAGTAAATCCCAGATTCCATTCATCTGAGGCCAAAAAAATGTCTTCAACATGACAACCATAAAGCTTCAAGTTAATACAGCAGCGTAGGAGAGATTAATCTCTCTCTGGTCGCTTCAATCATCCGTTTGTCATAAGAAACCCAGTTCTCACCAGATGTAAGCCAATATCCACCACATGGACTCCTATATATCACCACATCTCCGCTCAGACACCGCTTAGAGGTTTGTCAGGCCGGGGTCTGTATGAACAACCTGCTTCTACACATCATCCTGCACATTGGTGATGACACACAGCCATCTGCGAAGGTGTCAAATCTATTCACATTTACTCGAGTAGAGGCGTAGACTCTAAAGTTTAGAAGTACCTTGGTAAGATGTTTGAGTGTCATGTGAAGCTTTTTACTCAAGTAAAAGGGCCGTATTTTACGCACCACAATATAAAGTGGGACGGCCCAGTGGCACAGTGTTAGCACAGTGGTCTCACAGCAATAAGGTCGAGGCTTAGAACACTGGTCTTTCTGTGGGGAGTTTGCATGTTCTCCCCATGTATGTGTGGGTAATGACTCGGGATCCTTCAGGGTGAGCTGGAGCATGCAGCTGGGGTGAGAGAAGCCTGGAAGTCTGAGGCAGTTGGCCCTGTGACCTGCCACCTGATAAGCAGAAGACGACGGAACAGAACCTGATTCTGTGATTACTCTAATCTTGACTTAACTCCCTTCCTAAACAGAAGCTCAGTTTGAAAGGGGTAGGTAGTATCGTCGGGGCGGAGTTTGGGTGAGTCATGAGCATCCGCAGAAGCACCAAGCCTGTCATCTTGACGAGCCTCACAACTCGACTGAACACCGTAGTGTGTGGATTCCAGTCACACCACTTGTGTGTGTATAAAGAACACAAAATTTCTCCTTTCGAGAGACACTTTTGAGAGACACTCTTATAAGGCAGAGTTCAAACACAAGGCTATCACTCACACCATCGAACCTGGAAACAGAGCAGCAGCCAGAGAATCCAACACTAATGATTCAATGAGATGGAAGTAGAGGAAGCAACCAGAAGACCTGCATCACGCAACCCCTGCAACTAGAGTAGCTTCTATTCTATGCACCTTACGTTACCTTGCATTCTATATACTGTATAAAAAAGTTTGGAATAGGTCTGGAGGTGTGCCTTATGATCCCATGCATTTTAATCCAGTAAAATTACAGCTAACGCGCTGCTGTGGGCGGCTGCCTGCTGCAGTGGTCCCTGTTACTTGAGCGTTTAATCGCCAACTTTGCTGAGTTTCTGTCTCTTCTTCTGCTATGTTTTGTGTCTTTCTGAATATTTCATTTTCAGCGCACTTTGGACGTCATTTTGGTCTTTGTTGTTTTGTGTTGGACAGCTAATTTTTCAGAAATGGTCTGGCTAGCTCCCAGCAGCGAGCTGGTTATGGAGTCATTCTGCTGTTGACATGCATGTTGGCATGCATGTTGACATGCATGTTGACATGTGCGATCAGCTGCTGACTCTCGGAGGCACATCCATGTGTGGCTGGAGGAGTTGGTTTGGTCCCAACTGAGGAGCTGAGGAGAAGGAGTCGATATAGAGGAGGTGTTTCCTATGTTTTTTCGGTTTCCATGGAAAATTGAGGAACTGGAGGCGTTCACTCGGACCCAGTGAAATACAAAGAGGCCAGTCTGGTTTTCTTCACTGCCTGGCTTTGTGGCCCCTTTCCGGACTCAAGCTTTTGGGTTGTCATGTTGGACACAGTGCGACCGGGCTGGGACACCGGTGGATAGCGGTAAGGGGGATTGAGATGTTGAACATCTGGTGTTTACACTACAGAACTCAAAATTTCCTTCGGGGATCAATAAAGTATATTCAATTTAAAATGTCATGTTGACAAAAAGCCATGGAAAAATGCACGTACGCCTGCCCTATATTCTCTAATGATACAGGGAAGGACCCAGAGTACAGGAAAATATAATGACTTTGTTGACTGGTATGAACTTATTCACCTTCACATCAATGCTACCAAGACAAAGGAGATGGGGATTGACTCTGACCCAGCAGAACATCCAGGGACTTTATTTTGAAAGGTTGGGTGTCTACAGATACTACCAGAGTGTTCACATTAACAACAAACTGGACTGGTCTGATAACAGATGAATGGATGGACAGAGAGTAATAATAATTACTCTATCAAAATAAAAGATTGTCTTTGAATAAGATAACACATAATTTAAAGTTAATTTACACAGTTATGTGACACCGCTGGCAATACTCCGTTTTCTCCTCATGAACAATTTTTCTTACTTTCCTCAATAATCACACAAACTGACAGCTTTGTTTGTTTTGGACGCGGTCCAACTCTCACAAATCCTTCAGCGTTAACGGGGATTTATTCTGTTAAACGCAGCTTTTTTTATCTGTTTGAGACCATTAATTAAGTCTGTAGTTACTCAGAAAAGGTTTGTTTCTCTTTCAGAGAAACATTATTTGAATGTGATGGGCGAGAATATGATGTCCACAAGTTAAGATTTAGTAAAAAAAAAAAAAAAACTGTTTTGTGTTGTATTTATTTATCTGACACACATCTGATGACAAGATTTATGGAAACCTCTTCTTACTAACCTCTAACTTACTAAACCTCTTCCAGTTTAAGTGATACCAGCTTCAAGATGGTAAAACGCCTGACTTACCGCCGTAGGTTGTCCAACAACACTGCCTCTAACAAGACCAGACTATCCCGGAACCCTGGTAACCCCATTTACCTGTACACAAAAAAGGTTGGCAAGGCCCCCAAATCAGCATGTGCGATATGTCCTGGAAGGCTGAGAGGAATTCATACCATTGGACCACAGGTGTTGATGAGACTCTCCAAAACCAAGAAGCACGTAAGCAAGGGTTAACAAAGGATCAATGTGTGCTAAGTGTGTGCGTGACAGGATCAAGCGTGCTTTCCTGATTGAGGAGCAGAAGATTGTGGTCAAAGTGCTGAAGGCATAAACTCAAAAATTAAAGTAACTTATGAGCTAGATAATCAGAGAAGGACAGTCTCTGCTCTGGAAATACAAAAGTAAATGCACTCAGTCGCACCCAGTAAAAACAAATTAACCCCTAAATGACTTTGCTTTGGCTCCAGCAGTGCGTTAGGACAGCATGCGGTACTGATTGTTCATCTTTATCCTTCACATCCTAAACATTTCCACCCTCTGTTAACAACATGCTTAATTTGTGGCTACTGTTTGTGGATGTATGCGTCCTGATTGTCCTGCGCTGCGGTGGCTAAAACAACCCACAGCTTTGCTGTCTCCTCTGGATGTATGAGTTGATGGTAATCTGCAGGAAATGGCAGATCAGACTTCCACATATTGCTTTTTAATGAACCCAGCACGATACCGTCCAACAGCGCTCTAATGATCTCACATGTGACGCATCATCTGTGCCGGTCATTTAGACGCCAATATCAATCCTTCATAACGCCACAGCAACTCCACATTTTGGCCTCCTCCCAGGAACAATGGCGGGTTTAAAAGGTTAACGGGGTGTGCATTTGTTCCTGGACTCCTGATGATGCTATCATCTTTTCCTGGAGGCTGGAAAAGTCAAAGGGTGGATTCCTGATGCCTAAACTGTGAAATAAACATGCGATTGGAATTATCTTCTCGCTCTGAGTCATGAATACTCTTGTAGAAGACGAGTGTTTGACCTGCTAATCTTTGAAATGTCAAAGTTTTGTTTTTCACATCACTGTAACTGAATGATGCCACTTCAGTTGGAGATGTAGACCGAGTTTGAATGAAATCACACAGCTTGTCATTAGGATTCTTGGTTATTTATGGAGCTTCTGGTCCTTTAAAAACCTTCATTTGTGAATTGTTACAGAGTCTTATGGAGACAGTATTAGCCGTGTGTGGCTGGAGGAGTTAGTTCAGACCCGGGGGAGCTGAGGAGAAGGAGATGGTCAAGGGGAGGTGCTTCCTTTGTTTTTGCGGTTTCCATGGAAACATTCGGTTGCTCGCTTGAGGAACTGGAGGCGCTCACTCGGACCCAGTGAAATACGAAAAGGCCAGGTGCAGCCAGGAGGTGTTCTTTACTGCGGCCTGGCTTTGTGACCCATTCCGGACTCCAGCTTTTGGGTTGCCAGGTTGGACACAGTGCGATTCCCACTCTTAATAGGTCCTTCTTCTCTTCTGAACCAATCAGTGTTGATCAGTTTGTATCAAATTTGCGGTTTTACTTTATTAATCCCCTTCGAGGATTAATAAAGTATATTCAAATTAAGTCAGTTAGCCTTAAGGATGTTGATATAAAAGTACAGGGAAGGTCAGAGGGAGCTGCACTGTGTTTGATGAACTCTGGGATTGTCAGTGTTGTGTTTCTGACCTGAAAAATTATTCAAAGCTTTGACTGAATCATCTGTTTAAAGGGGTACGTTTCACGTTATCAAGTGGTCAGAACAGTGGACTCACAGAAGGTCATGGGTTTGAGTCCTGGAGTCGGGGCGAGGCTTGAAAAACTGGACACTCTTTGTAAAGTTTGCATGTTCTCCCTGTGTATGTGTGGGTTTTTTTCTGGGTATTCAGGTTTCCTCTCACCCTCCAAAAAAAAGATATATGTTGTGTCTCAGGACACTATTTGTTATTTTTTGTCTTCCAAACCGCTTATTCCTAAAGGAGTAGCGGTGGGTGCTGGAGCCTATCTTGGCTGATTACAGGTGAGAGGCAGGATACACCCGGAAGAGGTCACCAGTCTGTTGCAGGGTCACTTACACACTCAGTGTCGGCCATTTAAACTAACATGCATGTCTGTGGAGGGTGGGAGGAACCCGAAGTACCCAGAGAAAGCTCACATATACACGCACTCTAACATGCACTCTACACACAGAAAGGCCAGTGTTTCAAGCCTTACCCACACTCCAGGAGTCAAACCTTCAACCTTCTTGCTGTGAGGCCACCGTGCTAACCACTGCACCATCTTGCAGACCCCAGGACAGCATCCACCATCAGGTATGAGTGTGTGTGAGTAGGTGAACAGGAGCTACGATGTTAAGACCTTCAAGAACCAACACAGGTAGAAAAGGGCTGTTTATGTAGAGTCTATTTATCATTTACTGATTGGTTCAGGCGACACCTTCGCTCAAATTCCACCCACTGCCTCCACCAGCCCAGGACCAGGCTGACGACAATGGGGGACAGAGCCTTCCAGGCCGTTGCCCCACGACTGTGGAATGAGCTCCCAGAACTCCTCAGGGCCACAAAGTGTGGACACATTCAAAAAAGGCCTAAAGACATTCATTTTTAATAAGGCTTTTAATTTTTGATTTTATGATTCTTTGTTTTCAGAATGTAGATTTTAGTTTTTAAATTGTTTTTATTGTTTTTACCTTTCTATGTAGCGCTTTGGGATTTTTTTCAGGCGCATCACAAATAAAATGTATTATTATTATTATTAAGAGTGGGAAGGTCCTTCTTCTCTTCTGAACAAATCAGTGTTGATCAGTTTGTATCAAATTTGCGGTTAAAATCCTTCTTATTTTATGGATTCCAGGGCTTAATAATTGACTATTTGTGGGCAATTGGATTGAAATTCTTTCAGCGTTGCGTTGAGAAGTGCTTCATGTCTGCTCCACATTTTGCAGGCAAAGACATAAAAATGAGTTTGGAGTCAGCCAACAGATCAAGGGAGTAATTTAGACAGTTCTCCCAGTAGCTATCCATATGGGCAATTAACCTTTCTGTACCCGCACCAGCTGCAAACTGGCCTACAGAGATGGACACACCCCTCTTCTTTCCCTTTACTTTCCCAACTTGCCCTTTGCCTAATCATCTGCATCCTGCTGTCTCGTAGAGGAAGGAATGTGCCTCACCAGTGAAACCCGCTACTCATTTCTGACTCAACACTTCCAAACCAGCGCGCACACTCGAGTTTGTTTAATCCTAAATCACAGAACAGTTTATGTTTAAAATCTTAAGTAATACTCTAACGTGTATAAACCCAGAGGAGGCCTTCTCTCATTTAGTGAAAGACGGATAACCTCTAATTACTAATTACATGTCATCTCCCGCTTCTCTCACAAGCTGGCAAACAAAAAATCTGCAGAAAAGCTCTGATGAATGGAGGGTAATTGCCTGGGTGCTTTATTCAAATTGGATGTATGTTGACATTTCGAGACCATTGAGAGGAACAAACTACTTCAGATGAGCATTAATCTGATTAAGAGGACAATTTATTTGGGTTTCTGTGCTCGGTAGAAGCCCTTCCTGCTCAGCGAGCAAAGGAGCCAAACCTCGATGAATGACCAACAGCTGTGCATATACAACGGCCATATTTCCTCCCAGAACAGAGGGAGAGTAAAAAAAAACACTGTTTGAGTTAAACACTGAGTCATCACTGACACACCAATACACATATGAGACTAACACAGCTTAGATGGTGGAGTGGAGGCCGAAATGTCACAAACAGGTTGTGTATTCACAAGGGAACGCTTGATAAATCCTTTCAGCAAAATGTCTCTGAACGTAAAACAAGTCAGAACAAAAACACACATTTTATCAAATTAGAGGGTGAATTCCTGTAAAATCAACTTCTGTGAATTCCCAACTTTGTTGGCTGTTCTCCTTTCATCATTTCCCTACAGGGGTCGCCACAGCAAGTCAGTTTCTTCCCTCTAACCCTATCTGCTGCATCCTCTTCGGTCACACCAACTATCTTCATGTCTTCCTTCACTGTATCCATGAACCTCCTCTTTGGTCTTCCTCTAGTCCTCTTTCCTGGTGGTTCCAAATCCAGCATCCTTCTTCTGATGTACTCTCTCTCTCTCCTCTGCACATGTCGTAACCATCTCAGTCTGACCTCTCTGACTTTAAAACCTCTAACATGTGCTGTTCCTCTGATCCGGTCCATCCTGGTCACTCCCAGAGAGATCCTCAGCATCTTCATCTCTACTACCTCCATCTCTGTTTCCTGTCTTTTCCTCAGTGCCACTGTCTCTAGACCAATCAGCATGGCCGCTCTCACCACACTGTCTCTAGACCAATCAGCATGGCCGCTCTCACCACGGTTTTCTGCACTTTCCTTTCATTTTATCTGAAACTCTTCTGTCACACATCACACCTGATACTTTTCTCCACCCGTTCCAGCCTGCCTGCACATGCTTCTTCACCTCTTTTCCACACTCTCCATTGCTCTGGACTGTTGATCCTAGATACTTAAAATCTTCCACCTTCTTTATCTCTTCTCCCTGTAACCTCACTTTTCCATTTGGGTCCCTCTCATTCACACACATGTACTCTGTTTTACTCTGACTAATCTTGATTCCTCTTCTTTCTAGTGCAAACCTCCACCTCTCCAGCTTTTCCTCCATCTCTTCCCTCCTCTCACTACAGATCACAATGTCATCTGCAAACATCATTGTCCATGGAGATTCCTGTCTGACCTCGTCTGTCAGCCTGTCCATCACCACAGCAAACAGCAAAGAAATTAGATCCCTTGGTGCAGTCCCACCCCCACAGGGTGTAAGCGAACCAGCCCCTGGCAGCCATAGCACTCCCACCGCTCCCTTGTCGCAAAAGGAGGCGGTGCATGCCAACAAGTAGCTGGAAGCTATGCGGACGTAGCTTGAAAACAAATCGTTCCAGCGGATGTTTTTCCTTTTTTTTTTTTTTTTAAATGCTTCCAGGAAATTTTTATTTTTACAACTCAGATTATTCCCCCACAGGGTGGGACTGCACCCTGTCCCACCCCCCATCCCCACCCCAACTCCTCTGTCTCACCTACAGCACAACTCAGCACTGTCTAACAGTCCTCATACATGTCCTTCACCCCTCCAACATGCTGTTCTCATCTTCTTGCTTCCACCACTTCTGTACCAGTGTTTTCCTAATGTTGAATCCTCTGACAGCTGTTCCGTTCTCATGTTCTACTGCCTGACTGATAGACTTGAGTGTGTCTCTTGAAAGGAGACAGTTTGGGGTTTTGTAAACGCACACACAAGTGGTGTGACGCCTCTGGATTACAGTAGCCTTAATTAAACAATACGAGTCTTAGTTCATTCGGGAGGGATCTCTCCTTCATGTAGACCTCCACAACATTTTCTCATTTCCCCCAACTTCCCCGAAGTTGTAAAGCTATGGGCTTCGGACAACAATGGTCAGGTGGAAGCAGTTGTGGGACCCCAATAAAGGTCTTCAGAATGCTTCAGAAAAAAACTCTACTGGGTTTTTCCCTCACTGAAAAGTAGGGTTTAATGCCAGGAAGGTTTGAGTTTGTTTAAGAATTAGCAATAGTTAACAACTAGTGACTGATTTTTGTTTTTATTATTTACTGTGTGAAGCGTGTTTAGACATCATATTTCAAAATTCAGACTGTCGTAACAAAGTAGAATTAAATTTATATAAATATATTTGCACGAATAAGAGCCGTTTACTCGATTCCTCCTCTGAAAGCAGAAACTCTAAATCCAAGAAGAAAACTTAATATTACTGTGAAATTTCTGAATAAAATAATAAATAATGGGATGCTTGAATTTTATTGCCATTGGTTTCGGGTCAAAAAATGTCAAGCTATAATATTAGCCGTAAAGATGTCTCCTGAAAACCGACTGCTCCCAAACCGCCATTCATAAAGCTGTCTGGAGAAAATGTGCACGGCTGAGACACAGAGTCTCACGACTTGGCGGCTCAGCAGTGGAAACTGTTCCTGCGTGGTTCTATTCTCACTGCTGATGGTGCATCTGAGACGCAGCA
Organism: Neostethus bicornis; assembly: GCA_902685375.1. Taxonomy (NCBI): domain Eukaryota; kingdom Metazoa; phylum Chordata; class Actinopteri; order Atheriniformes; family Phallostethidae; genus Neostethus; species Neostethus bicornis. Next base: position 22,017,669 of record LR738559.1, on the reverse strand, counting down.
GTTTTAACAACAACAACTCAGATTATTCCGTCTTTAGCTCGGCCTTGGAACTTTTTCACTTTCCCACGACATTCCTTCAGAATTTGCTCATTATGTAAAATAAAATGCAACAATATCGTCACAAGATAATAAACAGTTTGTTTTTGTGCTTTAAACCTAAAACCCCAACTCTGCATCCAAGATTCCTGAAAGGCTGCGTCAGTGTAACCATAGTGCTGCAATTTGGATAAACGCAGAAGATGAAAGCAGAATTACGTTTTTACTTGCCCTCTGGACTGCTTGCACATTTTTCTGAAAGCACCAAAGTCTGGGTGTGTAATTACACACTGAATGCTGGAGTTTCTTTCGCTACAGGAAGTGTGTGTCGCTGCATAAACATTGTGCGAAGACCAATACACACAGACCAATAAACTAATCAACCATCTTCATCAGAGCTTCCCAGACAAATTAGACCCTGTAATTACTATTTTTTAAAAACAAAGTCAGTGAATTTTGATTTTAGTTTGAGGCAAATTAAATTAATTTACATTCTTTTAGGAACGAGTCGGGTTTTAAAGGCATTTGATTTTGAAAATCATCTGAAACCGAGTTCTAATCAAAGTAAACTAACACGGTAATCATTAAAAAAAGTTTTTATCTTTTTAACATTCAGAACTATCGTACACACACTCATCAATCATCTTGTCTGTTGAAAGCTGTCATGGCAACATGATACACCCTTTAATTCTGTGTGTTTGTAATGTTAGGTTATTAAGCTTTGCTTAAGTTTTGAAGAAACACACATTCACTCGAGAGACTATGTCTCACAGCTGGCCGGGGAACAACTTGGGATCCTTCTGGGTGAGCTGGAGGATGCAGCCGGGGTGAGAGAAGCCCGGGCTTCCCGTTTGAGGCTGTTGCCCCCGCGACCCAGCCCTGTATAAGTGGAAGACGACGGACCAGAATGAACAACATCTTGATTCTTGCGAACAGGCTCCCCTACTCTGTCTCTTTTGGACATTTCTCTGTAAACTGTTTTAAACTGTATATTTACTCCTTTTAGGATGTAAACACAGACCTTTAATTAATGTAACCACTTTAAAACCAACTTTAATTAAAGGTGCTGCGTTAAATAATAAAATCACCCTATTTGTCAAAATGAAACATTTGACTGTGTTTACTCATCACGCTTCTCACCTGGTGCCGCCATGTAACCGGATCTGATTCTAATGAAAGTAACGAGTAAATATTTCTGATGTAACGTCTGAGTCTCACTGAGTCTGAAACCATGAGATTAAACCTGGTTTTTAATCTGATTGGATAAAGCTGTCACCACTTCCTGTGTCGTTAAAAGTCTTTTATACTTATCAAAAATTACAAACAAAATTTCCAACATGAATTCTTAGTGAAGCAAAACATTTTAACAAGTTCATCCAAAATAATAAAAAAAAAAAAAAAAACCCGAAATGAGTAAAATACAATTAAAAAAAAGAGAAAATAATCCTGTTTGTTTTAATTTGTTGTTCTGAATTTAAATGGCCGTGATTTTTTTCTGACTATTATTTACAAAAAATAATGATGATAAAATATGTTTGGTTTATTTCTTAAGTTCAAATTTTTCATGTTTTTGTTCATTAAAAAAAGAAAAGAAGCCAAAATAGAATTTTTAATTTAATTTAAACAAACAATGGATTCAAAAAGATTTTCTTCCTTTTTTTTTCTTTTTAGGTTGGTTTGTTTTGTGGGTTTATTTTAATATCATTTAAATCAATGTCTTTATTTTTCTGTAATTAAAAAAATCATTAAAGAAATTAAAGAAATTCCAGTTTCTTTGTTTAAATATAAACCAAAGAAAAATAAACACAAACAATTTTTTTGCAGTTAAAAATAAAAAGTTAAGATTCCTTCTGATTTTTTCAAGCCTAACTTGCTCTGACGACCGGTTTAATTTACTCTCAGACGAAGCGTGAAATCATTTGCAATCTGAGATTTTAAAAAAAACTGTGAAGAAATCAGTAATCAGAGAGTTTGAGACGAAGAAACGTCACCAAACCTGACAAACAGTGGGAAAAGAAGTTAAACTTTGACGTAAAAACTAAATGATGTTTCCAAAAGTGCCGAAAGTTTATGGGAGTCTGAAATTTAGAACATCGTTGTTTAAAACAAAACAGAAAACTTTTTAAATGACGTGATTTAAATGTGTTGCGGATTTCTTAACATGGGTTTTTGTTCTACATCAGAATCAGAATGCTTTTATTGCCATGTCAATGAAGAATATCAGAGACTAGGAACTTGCTTTGATACAGCTGTGCAATAATATAAGATAAAAATAATAAAAAATAAAATAAATAAAAATAATTTTAACAAAACAGAGTGCTCAGAAAGAAAAAGAAAAGTAGTGCAATGTCATAGAAAATAATTAAAAATAATAAAGATAGTAAAGTGACAAGAGGGAGGTGACTAAGAGATGTGGGGTTCAGGTTATAAAGTATTCATTAGACTAACGGCAGAAGGGAAGAAGCTGTTTTTGTGGCGGGACGTTCTGGTCCGAATGGACCGGAGCCTCCTGCCCGAGGGGAGTCGCTCAAAAAGTCCATGTCCAGGGTGGGAAGGGTCAGCTGCTATCCGACCTGCACGCCCCCGAGTCCTGGAGACGTACAGGTCTTCGAGAGATGGAAGGCTGCAGCCGATCACCTTCTCTGCGGAGCGCACAATGCGCTGCAGTCTGTGTTTGTCCCTGGCTGTGGCTCCAGCGTACCACACGGTGATGGAGGAGGTGAGGATGGACTCGATGATGGCTGTGTAAAACTGCACCAACATCTGGGCGGGCAGCGTGGCTTTCTTTTTGATCAGGGAGCTGATGGATGGCTCCCACTTTAGGTCCTGTGTGATGGTAGTGCCGAGGATTAATGTTTAATTAAATTAATGTTTAATTAATTTGATAGAGAAGGTTATTTTTGTGTGTTTTGGCTCAGTGGTAAAGCGCTCGCCCTCGGACCGGAAGTTAACCCGAAGTTAACGGAAAGTTGACTGGAAGTTAACCAAAAGTTAGCCGGAAGTTAATCGGAAAATAACCGGAATTTAACCAGAAGTTAACAGGTTTGAATCCCACTGAGTTCGCGGCTAGGGTCCTTGCAAAAGACACCTAGCCCCCCGTTTCTCCCACCATTGGCGCCACCATAGGTGGCAGCCTGCTGCGGTGTAATGCAGTACACAAATTTCCCCGGTGAGGGATCAATAAAGTATACATTATTATTATTTATCTCTGGTTTAAACTCTTGTTTGTATATTTTTTCCCCCTTTTTTTTCTCCTTAGATAATCCATCAGGTTGGTCGTGATGCTGAATATTATAACTACAGATCATTGCTTCACTTTTTCCCCCTCTCTTCTTCTTCGGAACCCTACTGCTCTTCTTTTTCACTTCTCCCCCCTTCCTCTGTCATCTTTATTCCCTGTCAGGTCCAGCACAAGAAGCACATGTTGCTGACCCATGTAGACCAAAACTGTCCACCATTACTTGACCTACAGATCATAAAATCAAACTTTCAGTGAAGATATTAAGTCATTTATTTAATTTAAACTCCAAAATTTTAATTTAGTCGTTTCCTTTAGTTGTTAAAATAAGATGTCAAAAGTTTAGGGACACTCTCGGCTTCCCATCTGAGGCTGTTGGCCCCGAGACCCAGCCCCGGATGAGCGGATAACGACAGAACAGAACGGATATATTTTTAAATAAAAGACCTTCATAATAAACAAATTATTCAATTCATGTTTGAAGTTAAAAAAACTCTTTCTGTAGGAATCCAAGGTTTTTTCTTGAATTTCTCTTCATAAATATGAACTCACAGACCAAGAGCAAGAAAATCTTTAAGAACTAGAGGTGTGTTTTTTTTGCAGGAGTTTCAAACAGCGCTAACTTCGAATTGAAGGCATGCGAGGTTTTTTATCATTTATAGAAGTTATTGATAAAAAAATATGACTGTAAATAAAATATATCAGTAATAAGTTTGATATAGCTCTGTTCAGTTTGCAAGTTTTTTTTGTGTGTGTTTCAGTTTATTAACTTGGAGTGTAAGCAGCCCCAGGGGGAATCGAGTCGGGTTCTCCCGGTCGAAAGACAGCAACTCTGCTACTAGGCCAACGCCCACTGGGAGCTGGTTCTAGTTTTTGTTTTCTTTCTTCTTCTTTTTTGTCTCTATATTAAAAAACATGTAAGAATGAAAATGGGGTGTGTGTAGGTGGGCATCAATAAACTTTACTTCCTCCTTTGTTGGTCTCACCTAGAGGATAGATGCTGTTTTGTTGGTGTTAAATGTAAATATTAAATATGACTGAAATAAAATAAACTGAATTGAATAAAAAAACATCTAAAGATGAATCAGAAACAGTCTTTTCTCTGACTTTGTAAATCTGAAGAAGAAGAATTTGTTTGGCCTCAATAAAAATACATCTTTTTTTCATCAGTGAAGAAGAAAAACTGAAGGAACAATTTTTAAAAAGCTTTTATTTCACCTTTAAAAATAATTTTATTTTTAAAAAACCTGTTCTTTTAAAACAATGATTGACTTCTGTGAATAAAACACTTTATTCCACAGACAAACTTTCTGTTTCTCTTCCTCCGTTCATCACGTCCAGACCCTGAGATTTATGTCCTGACCTTTGGGTCGTCACTAGGGAGGGGCTACCGAAACCAACACAGTTTGACACCGGTACGCAATTAGCATTCTTTACTGGACCAAAAACTTCCAGCCTTATCGGTATTTTTATTGGTATCAGTGGAGAGGCGGGGCTAGAGAGGAAACCCGGGTCAGTTTTTTTTCTGTTTGCCTCTAAAAAGACAATCTGTCTCTCTCTCTGCTGCACTGACTGGTGTGTGTTCCAGCGCACATGCTCACAGATTACAAACGATCAAGTGTGTGGCAGAGCAGTGAAGTAAAAAGATCAAAAGTGAGGTTGTTTTACTTGTTTTTACACTAAAAAATTATCGATCAGGTGGGATCGATGACCATTCCAGTTGAATCCATCGGGCAGGAAACTGAATGCTGATGAAACAGGAAGAAACATGTAAACAATCTTACGACCCTATTTTATTTTTAAGCCTTTGGCTGCATAAAGTGAAGGCATTAAACTCTGGGTGTAACACTATCAAAGCTTTACATCCCGAACCACTGGAGGAAATTTAAAGGAGAAATATTATGAGTTTATAACATGTTAAACCATGTTTGTAACATGTATGTAATTATTGTAACATCATGTCTTCTGGTCCTAATTTCTGACTTTAATGTGATCTTGTTTCTGTCTGTAACCTTTACACCAAGTACAAAAAAAATACACCTGGTTTTGTGCTGCTTCATTTAAATTCCAATGAGATACTTCAATCATCTTCCAACTACGAGGTTTTTAACTTGAGCAACCATAGACATAAAGACACTAGACCAGGGCTGGGCAAACTTTTTGGTTCGTGGGCCGATTTGAGTTCTAACATTTGACAAAGGGGCTGGAACAGGATCAGATGGATGGCATGTTTTGGTAACGTCTAGATTAGACCAATAGAATGACGCTAGATTTTAAACAAGCGCTAAATGTTACATCAAGAACGTTAAATTTCAAATCTAGCGGCGCTAGGTTTGAAATCTAGTACGTACACCTTCTAGGACGCAAATAATTGGGTTTTTTAAATTAAAATTAAATGATCTAAAAAGGTTTCTATAATCATGTTTTTTTTTTTATTTGATTCTTGTGTGTTTGATATTTTCTAAACTACAGAAGAGAGTTTAGTGAAACTGCTTACTCACTTCCAAATATAGATGAACTGATTAGGTTTGTGACACAGGACAGATGGAGGCATCTTTATTGTGGTTCTGTGGGCATGCTCACACATGCACCCCCTCAGGATCACACGGTTGCTCCTCATCATCCTTCTTTTTGTGTGTATGGACCTCCAGCCAACGCCAGACTACTGTCCACCCCGGGGTACCTGAATCGTACGTTAAATTGGTCAAGTTTTAATTATATGTATTCTTACTGTCCTGTTTTGTCTTTGTAGGGATCATGTCCTGCTACTTAACGGCCATGTCTACCTGCCATCCTTACCAATCTGAATAAACCTATCAGTAACTCAGAGAACAGTGTCTGCTTTTGGGTTCCCCCTTTTGCTCACCTGTCGTCACGATCATGACAGAAATATTTCTGTAAATGAGTAAAACTTGTATACATGTGTTATTTTTGAATGTGAAATCATTTGACCTCCGTGAGGGAATGCTGAGTGTCATCATGGTTGGTTGGAGAGGGCAGGACATCTCCTCAGGAGGGCAGAGAGAAAGGACACAGGGTGGGATTTGTTAAATGTGGGACATCCCTTTGCTTTGTGTGGACAACATGGGGGACATCTGGCAGCTCACTGTGGAGGTCTCCATCAGCTTTCCGAGGCAGTGGGCTGTGCAGCATTGAAGCACTGCGACACATTCTCATGGTAATCCTGGAACGACAGCAGCAGATGTGAAACATTTGCTTCTCTTCTTGTTCACTTGTAAAGAAATAATGTGTCCCACCGTCATTATTTCACTTTCTCCCTCAATGTGTCATAAAATCCATTTGGAAGCAGAAAGTGGCTTCTTTGGTGGCCTCTGAGAATCCCCCGTCAGAAGGAAAGAGGCGGCCTACGCAACTCATATGTTTTTTTCAAGCTTATTTATCGGAAAAATAGATTTTTTTGTTGCTTCTGATTACGTTTGGGTGAAAATACTTTATACACAACATGAACAACCAGAATCATTCTGTGATCAATAAAGACTTTTCAATTCATTCTGGTTTAAAAAACAAATGACATAAAATTTCAATGTAAACAATTTTTTGCTCACCAGCTGTGGGTGGTGACCGAAAGAATGAAATCGTGGATACAAGCGGCCGAAATTAGTTTCCTCTGCAGGGTGGCTGGGCTTTCACTCAGAGATCGGGTGAGGAGTTCAGACATCCGGGGGGAGCTCAGTGTTGAGCCGCTCCTCCTCCAGGTCGAGAGAAGCCAGATGGGGTGGTTCAGGCATCTGGTTGAGATGCCTCCCGACTGCCTCACCGGGAGGAGACCAAGAGGCAGAACCTGGACCCGCTGGACAGACTATGTCTCACAGCTGGCCGGGGAATGACTTGGGATCCTTCCGGTCGAGCTGGAGGATGCAGCCAGGGTGAGAGAATCTTGGGTTTCCCATCAGAGGCTGTTGGCCCTGCGACCTGGCCCCAGAAACGGAAGACGAAGGAATGGACGGAACAATTTTTTGTGTCAAATAAAAAGGTTTTGTAAATGTAAACGGATTAAACTCACACTGGAATCACAATAAAAATGTGAAATAAGATGCAGACAATCATTGATACAAATTTTAACAGACCACAAGACACCAGAGCAGAGCATCAACACCTATAAATATCTGTAAACTGGACCAGTCAGAGCAAACTATGGCCCTGTACAAGAAATGACAGAGCTGGCTGTTTTTCCTAAGAAGTCTGGGGTCTTTTGGGGTTTGTAAAGACATGCTGTACATTTTCTATCAGTCTGTTGGGGCAAGCACAGTCTTCTTTGCGGTCGTCTGCTGGCGAGGAAGCTCGAGTGCTGAACAGACTGATCGGGAAATGTGCATCTGTGGTGGGGAGGAACGTGGACTCTGTGGAACTGTTCTGAAGAGGAGCATGTGTGCTCTGATGCAAGGCATCCTGAAAAATCCCCGTCACCCTCTGGAGGATGTGGTCACAACCCAGAAAAGTACAAGAAGTAACAGGTTCCTCTCTCTGCACAGCAAGACTGAGTGATTTAAGAGGTCGTTCATCCCTTCTTCTGCCCTCAGACAATTTAACCAGAGCCTTGAAGGAACTGAAACCTGACCAGTATTTTTATTACGGGCTTTATCAGCCAAACCAGTCACAAAAGAAGGGGGAAAAAAGAAGGAAAAGCCCAACCCCAATAAGAAAAAAGAAAACAAACCCCAAGCATAAATCTCTCCTTTTATACCACTCGGCCTTCCCAATGGGTTGACCAATGACTGATCTACAACAACCATAAACTACTAATCAAACACCTGAGGTGAGTTTCCAGAGTGACCACACCTCTTAGATAACTGGAGTAAAAACCCTGATTGGACTGTGTGTGATACGACGCTGCACAGTGAGGTAAGAATGTGTGTGTTCTTAAACGTATGCTGAGAGCAGAGATGAGTCACCAAATGTACACCCTTGGAGTGGTACACTGGAAGTGATCAGGACATTCTTGAGAAACATGCGGTGTGTATGTGGCGTGTGGAAGGTGTGTGTAATGTGTGACCCTGCATGTGACACGCTCCAAATATTTCCTTAGTTGGGAGGAGGTTGGTTTCCAATGACGGTGATTAGAGTGTATCCTGTGCATAGTTTTAATGGTCTAAATGTTTTTATTTTGCTCATTGAAGTTTGAATAAAATAGTTTTGTTTATTCTAATTAAACATGTTTCCTTACGTCTGATTGGTTCTTTTTTTTCCTTCCCTTTGTCCTATTGGACAAAGGGGCTGTCATTCAAATGAACACAGTCAAGTTTACAATCTACACGTGTGTGTCTGGTGTTTGCAGGGTGACATGTTTCTGCATCAGTTCAGGTCTTCTGTTTCTAGAGGAGTGGGTAATGTGAGCCTACGATGGGACCCCCCGATCAGGGATGCTGTGTAGCCGTAGAGAGGGTCTCCTGTCCCGCAGAGCAGTGGTCATGCTTCACCCCCTCATCTTACTGCTTCACCTCCTCACCGTACCAGCATCCTCTCATCCCGGCCTCCTCACCCACATGGATCTGGATGAGACCCCTTTTGGGGAGGGAAGTAAAAACCTTCCCCAAGCTCTGATTATTGGGGTGAAAAAAGGAGGAACCAGGGCTCTTCTGGAGTTTCTACGCCTGCACCCTGACATCAGGGCTCTGGGAGCTGAGCCCCACTTCTTTGACCGTCACTATGGAAACGGACTGGACTGGTACAGGTACAGTTTGTTTTAATTTATCTTTAATCTGATTTTAAAAATCCATCCAAAAAAAACCCAAAGTATAATCTTTTATCTAAATAACCAAATATTTCTGTTAAAATATGAGGTTTTTATTCACATGAAAAAAATGGAAAACAAACAAGATTTGGAGACGGTGGCCGCGTGGTTAGCGCGTTCGCCCGCGGACCGGAAGGTCGCGGGTTCGCGTCCCACGGAGAGCACGTCTAGGGTCCTTGGAGAAGACACCTAACCCCCGTTTCTCCCACCATAGGCGCCGTTGAAGGGCAGCCTGCTGCGGTGTGAGGAGTGCAGCAAACAAATTTCCCCGGTGAGGGATGAATAGAGTAATTCAAAATAAAAAAAAAAAAGATGTCGGTGGATTTTTAAAATAACTGGAACCAAGTTTCACACATTCTCGGAAAATTTTTACTGTCAGTAAAAATAATAAATTAACCATCTGAATTCATTTTTTTTTAAAACTCATAACCAAACAAAATCTGTAACAAAATAAAGTCAAACATTCTCATATTGTTTTTGTTTTTTTTTTAACTCTATTTAGTTGCTTTTGTGATAATTTTTTAACTTTTTGTTTAGTTTTTTTCTTTCTCAGTCAAAAAATCAGCAAGCATTGTATCAATTCTGTAAAAATTCCAGTAGATTTTATCAGTCAGATTATTTTCTATCATCTTTACGCCGTCCACGTTTCCCTGGTCCATCCAGGAGTGAGTCATCGTAGGAAAGTCTTCACAGTGTCTTCTGGACAGTGTGTTTCATGATCGAGATGTTTTGACTTTCATCAGGAATTGTTTTCAATCGTTTTCAAAAATTTAAACTCAGATAAAATGATTTCTGGATGAAATCTGAAACATCTCGATCTTTAAAAACACTGTTTCAAAAAAAAACTTTTAAGACTTTTCAACACTTAAGTTGCTTCAGTTTTAAACCAAGTTCACTTTAAAATAAAACTAGAATAAATCAAACAGTAAATTATATGAAAAAAAATGGGATTTTACTAAAAAATTTCAAGAAATTTTTTCAAAAATAAAATTAGAAAACGTGAATGTTAAAAGTTCAGAAAATTTTATGTTTGTTCTGTTTTTTAAAAAAAATTCACTGCATCATTTATTTATTTATTGGTTTGATTGGATTTTAAAAGTTTTTCAAATTCAAAGCCAAAGTTTAAATTTCAAGAAAAGTTTAATTTTATTTCTGAATGAGTTTCAAAGTTTCTTCAAATTGTTTTTGGGGCTTAAAATTCAAGATTTTTCTTTTTGATTTAATGTATTTTTAATAAATTTAAAGTTACAGGTTATTTTTTGGTGGTACTTTTATTTTGTAGGATTCCTCCATTTCCCTCCATATTTTTGTTTTGTGTTTCCCCGTCTCTGTGTCTCTCCTGGTGATTGATTTGGCGTGTCGTACTGAGTGTGTGTGAATGTGTGTTCACATTTCCAAGGGCCCGTGGGGAATAATGGCTCTTCCTCTCGCTGCTTCTCTGTCTAATGGGGTATCGTAGCTCAGTTATTAAGAAGGATTAGGGCCGTAATGAAAGGTTACCTGAGTGTCTCAGGAGGTATAATTCACCTTTTGATTGAGTTAAAACTACAAACAGCTCCCTGAAAAAAGACAAAACTTTCACTCTCAACCCCCCCACCCCCCCAAAACACTTTGGCTTTTATTCCTCTCACTCACACGGTCCTCTTTGTGAGGGTGAACATTCTCTTTTTGCCTCCCCTCTGTTTACCTATTCATCCATTGTAGGGGTTTATATCCATGAGGGTCCCATCTATCCTCTGGAATGTGGATCACGGATCCTTCAGTTTAATGTGGCTTTTTTACAAACAGGAGAAGCAGAGATAAGAGTGGAAACGGTTTGGCCCGTTGAGGGGAAACAGCACTGGCTTTTACTTGTACTCTTTGGATCAGGATTTTCCTGCTTTGGGTTCTATATGTGGTGTGTGTGTGTGTGTGTGTATGTGTGTGTGTGTGTGTGTGTGTGTGTGTGTGTGTGTTTCTTAGGGCAGCCATAATTAGTCGACTATCAGTGCAAAACAAAACAGACACAAAAAAACTATTCAATTTCACTCTATAGATTGAAAAAAAATAAAAAAACAAAGAACAAAACACATTTAAAAGTTATCTAAACACTTTAGACCCTCCTTCTCAGTGAGGAAAAACTCCAAAAACACAGTTTTGGGGAAAAAAAGAGGACACCTGATGGGGATCCACATGAAGGAGAGATCCCTCCCCGGGACGAGCAGGCTGTTCAGCTTTATATCTGAAGAAATCAGTAGATGTTCTTCATCCTGATGGAAACGGGACGGTAGATCAAACACAGAGGACTCCTCAGTCTGATCACTCTCAGGACAGGAACACAGAGACCTCCTCAGTCTGACCACGCCCAGGACAGGAACACAGAGACCTCCTCAGTCTGGCCACACCCAGGACAGGAACACAGAGACCTCCTCAGTCTGACCAATCACAGGACAGGAACACAGAGACCTCCTCAGTCTGACCACGCCCAGGACAGGAACACAGAGACCTCCTCAGTCTGACCACACCCAGGACAGGAACACAGAGACCTCCTCAGTCTGACCACACCCAGGACAGGAACACAGAGACCTCCTCAGTCTGGCCACACCCAGGACAGGAACACAGAGACCTCCTCAGTCTGACCACGCCCAGGACAGGAACACAGAGACCTCCTCAGTCTGACCACACCCAGGACAGGAACACAGAGACCTCCTCAGTCTGACCAATCACAGGACAGGAACACAGAGACCTCCTCAGTCTGACAACGCCCAGGACAGGAACACAGAGACCTCCTCAGTCTGACAACGCCCAGGACAGGAACACAGAGACCTCCTCAGTCTGACCACACCCAGGACAGGAACACAGAGACCTCCTCAGTCTGACCACACCCAGGACAGGAACACAGAGACCTCCTCAGTCTGACCATACCCAGGACAGGAACACAGAGACCTCCTCAGTCTGACCAATCACAGGACAGGAACACAGAGACCTCCTCAGTCTGGCCACACCCAGGACAGGAACACAGAGACCTCCTCAGTCTGACCAATCACAGGACAGGAACACAGAGACCTCCTCAGTCTGACCAATCACAGGACAGGAACACAGAGACCTCTACAGTCTGACCAATCACAGGACAGGAACAGAGAGACCTCCTCAGTCTGACCAATCACAGGACAGGAACACAGAGACCTCTACAGTCTGACCAATCACAGGACAGGAACACAGAGACCTCCTCAGTCTGACCAATCACAGGACAGGAACACAGAGACCTCCTCAGTCTGACCAATCACAGGACAGGAACACAGAGACCTCCTCAGTCTGGCCACACCCAGGACAGGAACACAGAGACCTCCTCAGTCTGACCAATCACAGGACAGGAACACAGAGACCTCCTCAGTCTGACCAATCACAGGACAGGAACACAGAGACCTCCTCAGTCTGACCAATCACAGGACAGGAACACAGAGACCTCTACAGTCTGACCAATCACAGGACAGGAACACAGAGACCTCCTCAGTCTGACCACACCCAGGACAGGAACACAGAGGATCCATCAGGAATCTGAAACAAGGAGGACGAAGAGAGAGGTGGACAACATGTGAATCATACTGAACCAACAAGTGGTAAAAAAAAAATGAAAAGACATTAGAGAAAAATGAATGAGATGAAAGACAGGAATCAGACAAGGAGGATGATCCAGGTCAGTTTTAGTCTCACAGAAAGTGACAGGCGTCTACATTCCAGGTGCCTGATTGTCTGGATCTGTCTCACCAGGTGTGAGACAAGTATCACAAGTACCATAACTTTACCCTTGGCATGATGTTCGATCACAACCCTGAAAAGATCAAAAACAGTAGCCCGACCTTTCTATCGATACATGGTTATTATCAGTTTATCACAACTATACATTAGTTGTTTATAAACCCAAAACAATCAGTTTCCACATCAAAAGTAAATCATCTTTTTTTGTTTTTTTTAGTGAGCTTAAGGTACCTTCGTGAAGCTGGCACCTCTAAAAAATATAAACAAAAAATATGTCAATTGTTTGTGCTGTTTGGTGCTGTAAAACTTTTTGTGTTGTTTTAGTTTTTTTATTTTAAGAAATACATTTTGGATGATGACGTCATCAAAGATGGTGACGCCCGGAAATGAATGAAGGTCTGACTGTCGTCATCATCCAATTGTATTTTTAAAATAAAAAAACTAAAACAGCACAAACAATGGACATATTTTTTGTTTATTTTTGTTTATATATATTTTTTAAGAGGGGCCAGCTTCACGAACGTGCTTAAGGTGACTTGTGTTTACCTCGTGTCACTGCATGAACTTCACGACGGAGGAAGAATGAAAAGATAAAGGAACCCAAACATGATCAATGGTTTGGGTTATGATAAAAATATATTTTATTTACAGCACGTTTCTGGACCCCCAGCGTCACTGTAGAGTTCACAAAACATCAAATAAATTAAAAACCAGATTATCAATAAAATAAAACTAGAGACAAATCAAAACATAGTCTCTCCCGGACCCGCTGGAGAGATCATGTCTCACAGCTGGCTGGGGAACGACTCGGAATCCTTCCGGGTGAGCTGGAGGATGCAGCCGGGGTGAGAGAAGCCTGGGCTTCCCATTTGATGCTGTTGCCCCGGCGACCCGGCCCCAATTAAGCGGAACATGACAGAACGGATCAATTCAAAACAAAGCAAAGCCAATCAATCCAGTAACTGGACTAACTGTATGATTCTTTGAAAAGATGAGTTTTGAGTCTGGATTTGAAAAGTGGGAAAGAGTCCGTATCACGTAAATCAGGCGGGAGAGAATTCCAAATCTGGGGATCAGAGTGACTGAAGGCTCGAGACAGGCAGGTGGAAGAAGCAGGTGAAGATGAAGAGGAATGGAGAGACCGAGAGGGAATGGAAATATGTAACAGGTCTGAGGCGTAGGGTGAGGCCAGGTCTGAGATGTAGGGTTGGGGCCAGATTATGAGTTCCTTTGTGGGTGAAGAGGAGAATTTAGAAAATAATCCTTTGTTTTATCGGAAGCCAGTGGAGATGTCACAGGACAGGTGTTATATGATGACCTAATGGAGTCCTGGTGATGAACCGGGCTTCGGTTTCTGGAGGGATTTGTTGGTCAAACGAAACAAACGAGAATTACAATGAAATCCAACCAAATATGATAGTTTTTTTTTTTTTTTCACTTCATTGATACGATGATCTGGATGGAGTTCAAAATAAAAGTAAAACATGTGCAGAAAAGTCTTCAAAGAAAAATTCACTTTCTAAACCTCCTTTTTAAACTTTTCAGGGTTCAAACAAACTCTGTTTTCTGTACAGTTTTAATAAAAGTGTTTTAAATGGAAATTTTTTCTGGAAAAAAATATTATCAACAAAGCATATCCATGATAAAAATAATAACTCATCTTTGATAAACTTGAGAAACAATATCACTAGTTCTAAAAAAAAAAAAAATACAGCAAAAGTTTAGTTGAAATAATCATTTAAAAAACAACCATTTTCACAAATAAAACTGAAAAATTATACTAATTTATCCAAAAAGTTTTAGAATGATTTTATTTCTTATTTTTCTCTCAAATATTTGCTTAAATATATTTTTCTACACATGATTTTTCAAATGATTTCTTTCAAACACTTTCGTTTTAATATATTTAACCCATTAAACTCATTTAAGTTGAAGATTTTGTTTTGTTTTATTTTGTTAAAATAATTAGTAACTAAACTCTAAGATAAATATTCTTGCATCGTTTACACAGGAAATAAATTTCTATTGATTAAAAAATTTAATCTAAATAATTTCAAGTATAATTAGTCTGACGTATAAAAATAAAACTATCTCAGAAAAAAATGAGTCAGAAAAATTGGTCAAAACTAATTAATAAAATAATGAAAAAAGTCAAAGAAAGTCGGTTGTAAAAAAGTTTTAAGTAAAGTTGTTTTTTTTACAAACTACTTTATATTAAATGTAAACATGTTTTTTTTTCTAAATGAATGAAAATACAGCAAAAAATTTGACAGAAATGACTCAAGTTTTTATTTCTGTTTGACTTTCTGAAGTTTTTTAATTTCCTTCAAATGTTAAAAAGTTAAGCTTATGTTTAATTTTTTTTATAATAATAATAATGATCTTTTTATTTTTAATGAATATTTTCTGTACGTTTTTATCAAAATTATCAAACGTTGTAAATTTGTCAACATTTTTTAAAACTTGTTTTAAAACAGACGTCAGTCGTTGACCCCCGTCGCCGATGCCGACATGCCATCCTTTCCTAAAGTCCTGCAGAGTTTAATGTAAAAATGTAAATTAAACTCCGTAGTTTCCGTTTAGGATTTGTGTTTAAAATAAAGGACGTACTTGTTTCCTCGCGTCTCGGGTTTCGAGCACGTCTGAGACCTTTCATTAGCCCGGAAACTAAAGCTAAGCGAGCGGTCGTTCAGTGTTACGTTTCACTACGCTTTACGAACCACACACAAGCTTGTTGTGAAAATGAACCACGAGGTCAAGCAGAAAGCAGTGTGAAGTGAGGCAGGGGTCTGATCCTTTAGTCTGCTTAAGTTACTGAACACCCAGACTTTCACCTGTTTGGACCAGATGGATCAGACCCCACCTGATCCGAAGGATTAATCACACCATAAAAAACATCGGAGCGACAAATGGCTGAAACGGAAATTCTGTAAACAGAGAATTAAAATACACGATAAAAGTAAAAAAAACTCTTCTTATGTTCGTTTGATCAAATGGAAACTTTTGCGTTAAAAGTGAGTTTAGTTAAAGAAATAAAATAAAATAAAGTTCCTGACCCAACGAGGTCACGCCCGGTTTCATACCCTCACTTTTTTTCTTCTGCTGAGCCACATGAGCTCAAACATACGATTTAAATGTTTTACGATTTAAAAACGATAAAAAGACCAAACATTAAAGCAAGAGTAAATGTTTAAGACGGATTAACTTCTTAGAAATTTATAACCAGTGTTTTTACGTGTCGTTCCAAGTATTTTGATCAAATTGTAAAAAAAACATGCTATTGTTTTTTTTGTTTGTTGTTTGTTCGGAAATTTAATCTCAAGTGTTTTACTTTATGACGTAAATAATGTTAGACGACTTTTTCTCTGTTCCGTTCCGTCGTCTTTTGCTCATCTGGGGCCTGGTCGTGGGGCCAACTGCCTCCGACGGGAAGCCCAGGCTTCTCCAGCTCACCCTGGAAGGATCTCTAGTCGTTCCCCAGCCAGATGTGAGACATAGTCTCTCCAGCGGGTCTGGGGTCTGCCTCTTGGTCTCCTCCTGGGAGAGAGACCTCCCACCGGAAGCAGACGACAGTTCCTAACTATTTATTTTCATTTTATATAACCCTTGTATTATGTTGATAAATAATTACATTGATTATGTTGCGGGTCATTTTGACCCGTGCAGTGTAAATTCATGCAAAACAGTAAAAAAACAGGTTAAACCAATCAAATTTTTATTTTGGATTTTATGTACATTGTAAAAAGGAACAAACAATAGCCTTTTTTTTTTTCATCAGAACTATATGTGTGTCAACTTGCTTTATTGTCAATGTTCAACACTTTCCATGTTCTCCGCATGATGGACATAATGGACATAAAAAACATTTTAGGAAGATAAAGAATGGTTAACCAGTACTTTGGACAAAGTAAAAACTGAAATGGGTTAAATTGACCCGTAACATAATACAAGGGTTAAGCATTAATAAGAAGAGGAGCTGACGTCATCAGTAGCTCTCAAAGGGAGTTGTTACTTAGGAAGAAACCCTGTCCTCTTTTTTACAACTGACACGTTCCGTTTGTTCCACATTAGAACGTCAGCAAAATAATGTCATAATACTGTAAATTTTATTCTCTGGGGAAATTTGTGTGCTGCATTTCACCGCAGCAGGCTGCCACGATGGTGCTAATGGTGGGAGAAAAGGGGCATTTCTAGGGATGAACTCGGTGGGATTTAAACCCAATAAACTTCCGGTTAACTTCCGGCCCCCAGGACGAACGCTCTACCACTGAGGCACCGCCTCCCCCAATGTAAACCTTCATGTAATAAAGAATTCTGTGCACATATATTTACATTAAAAAAACATCAGTATTGTTATTTTTAGTAGTAAATGTGTTCAAAACTTAAAAGAAAAAAAAACACATTTACAGGAAAAGTAAAGTTATTTGTTCCAACTTTAAAAAAAATAAATAAATATATTTGTATTCTTAAATTTAATTATTTTCAATAATGTCTTCATTCTTTAAAAACATCATTTTTAAAAAGGTTTTTAATGATTTTTACAAAAAAATTGAATTTATTTATTATTTCATTTTTTAATTTATTTCTTTTTCTAATTAATGTTTATCATTTAATTTGCTTTAATCTGTAATGTTTTTATAAAACGCTCTAAATTTTATCGTTTATTGATCATAATGAAACATTTTAATCAGAAAAATTTATGACCTGTTTTTTTTTGTTACTTTTGTTGGTTTTAAATACAGATTAAATATTTACATTAAAAATTAACACATTAACGCAGTTCATTCATTTAATCGTCTTCTGAACCGTGAATACCTAATGGAGTCACAGTGAGCATCGGAGCCTATCTTGGGTGTATACTGAGAGGCAGCATACAGCCCGAACCACTCGCCAGTCTGTTGCAGGGTCACACACACAGAGACCACCATCCACACACACTCTCATTCTTAGGGACAATTTCATATCAGCCAATCAACCTAACATGTATGTTTTTGCAGGAAACCAGAGAAAATCCACTCATACACAGGGAGAACATGCAAACTACACACAGAAAGACCAGGGTTTCAAGCCTCGCCTGCGCTCCATAATTCGAACCCCTGACCTTCTTGCTGTGGAAGCCTCCGTGGTAACCACTGCAACACCGTGCAGCCCCAACCGATTGAAGTCATTTCAATTGAAATTATTGACTAATTTAATCACCATAAGATATTAAAACACCATCAGAAGCAGAAACAGATTTCATGTCTTTTGAACTCCTTCTGTTTCATAACTTATGACTTAAACCACTTCAACGTGAACAGATCACCAGTCGACTTCATCCGAAACGTGGTCTGACCCACGAGGGAAAATCAAACTCTGGACCTCCTGGATGTAAACAAGCTGAGTCCAAATCACAGATGACTGGTTTCTGTAACACACAGAGTTCCCCTGAATGGGATCAATGAAGAAAAGTCTGATTCAAGCAGATAAATCCCCCCGACACCCCACCCTCATCCCCTGATCTACATGTTCCTGTTTAACGTCTTTGGTTTTCTTTCTGTTTTTTAGTCCGTTGATAAAAAGGAGTGTAAAAAGAACTCGTTTCTGTTTCCTGTTGATATTAGAGACATAAACACTTTTTATTTTCTACAGACAATAAAATTCATTTTATTGCTTGTAAAACTGTTTAAAACCACATTAATTAAATTATTTTTGTTCCATATTTCTTCAATTTTATCAGGAGGTTTTTAAAGAGCTCCAAAAAATTTAATTCCATTGAAATATTTTTTTTTTACATTGTAGAAAATAAACTTTCTAAATTGATACTTTTGGGTTTTTATCTTAATTCACAATAAAAATAAATTGTAATTAAAGAAAAAAAATTCTTAAGTTTTTGATTTAGTTCATTTTTAAAATCACTTCTCGGCTCACTTTTTTCTTCACTTTCTGGTAGAAAATATTTTTAAGTTTTTTTTTTATAAAATGCTCTGAAACATATTCAGAAAATTCAAAAAGAAAGTTTTAGGTTAAAATCTGAAATGACTGAATGACATCATATAAAAAGCTGTTTTAAATCCAGCTTTTTTTTCTTCTGTTTAATCATTTCTTAAGTTTTAAATCTATAGAAAAGTTTTGGAAAATATGACCTAATTCCAAGTGGGAGCTGGTGAGACGTGAGGTCCTGAGCTGCCACGCCGTGCCCTGTAATTCCAGCCGTATGTGTAAGTAAATACTTCGAATGAGACCGAACTGGCATGAAAATACTCTTCATCATTTCTCCGTCTCCGTGGAGAAAATCCCACCTCTCACAGAGGCGTTTTTCTCTCAGACTTTATTTATGATTCGAGCATGTTTTTGTGACTTTGCAAAAGTACCGAAGTCCATCCATCATGCTTCTGGGGCTCGCTCGTTGCAGCTGGATACAAACTTGGCAAGAAACCTACAATTTTCCCACACCCCTGAGTTTTAATAGAAGTTTAACGTAGCCCGGTTCACACCACCTCCTCCTTCTTCAGTCCTTCATTCGCTGCAGGAAGTCTGAGCAGAAAAAAAGAAGAACTCACTGTTAGATTCGTTCGTTTCTACGAGGCCGACACACGAGGAACATCCAGGAATCCCTGTGGTCTCCTTCCAGAGACGATGAGAAGAGACGTTTTTGATCATTTTCTCTGAAGCAAAGTTAAAAAACAGAATTTTCCTTTAATTGAACCCACGTTTGATTTATTTTGTTTTGACACATAAATACGAAGCAGTAATAAAATGTTCCTAAAACTCCAGCCGAACAGATTTGGGTGGTCATTAGTGAGACATCCTGAAGCTGAGACGAGTCTGAGAAGTCAAAATTAAAATAAGATTCACCAGAAAAAATTCTAATTATTTAAGTTTTTAAATGCTCACTAATTAATTATTTTACATGTAATCATTTAGTTTGTTTTTGCTGTAAATATTCATCATTTAACCATCAAAACGTTAAAAAAATCCATCTTTAAAGAGAGGTTTTAATATAAAATCCACTTTTTGGAAGTTTTTTTTGGAAGTTTTCTCTGTCTCTAAACATTATCCCACATTTCAAACATTCCTGAGGTAGTTTTTTTGTTTCATTCTTGCGTGTCTGAGAGAAATTTACGAGCTTTTCCGTCCAGTTTTCAGACGTTATTTAAACATGGATTTGGATCTTCTGTCATTTCCTCATTTGAACAAAGTGATTTTCCAGCATTTTGTAAACTGAAAAGTATTATGTGTGACGTTATATTCGGATCCTGTTCGAACGCTAGTTTGTTCTTGGCCATGCTTTTTGTTCTCCACCGTGCCAACATTCTAACGTGAGCGGTAAGTGTTTAAGTGTAAACATTCTGCTCTTGTTGAGTCCAACAGGGAGTGAGGATTTTATGGAAACGCAAAAATGAGGGCAGCACGGTGCCGCAGTGGGTAACACAGTGGCCTCACAGCAAGAAGGTCAGGGGTTCAAACCCTGGGTGGGGACAAGGGTTGTCCCCTCTGTTTGTAGTTTGTATGCTCTCCCCGTGGATGTATGGTTGTCCTCCCTCTCTCCAGAAACATGCATGTTAGGTTGATTGGCCGCTCTATGATTGCTCCTAGAAATGTGTGTGTGTGTGTGTGTGTGGTCCCACGAAACTGACGACATGTTCGGGGTGTATCCTGTCCCTCTTCTTGAATCAGCCGGAATGAGTTCCAGCACGACCCGCAAACCCCTAAGGGATAGATGGTTAAGAAGGAGACTGACTGCATTAAAATGAGAATATGTTTTTTATCATTCTTTTTATTGTCATTAAATTGAATATAAACGATTAGCAGGAAATTTATTTGTTTTTTGGTTCACGTCTCTCGTCTGTTTCCTCCTTTCCGGGTAAACAGTCTGACCTCGCGGCATTGGATTCACTCACTACATGGTGGCCAGATACTCAACTTCTTTAATCAATCATTCCTTTCTGGTTGGAACCAGAAGTGATGCCTGTAATCCACTAATTGAATATAATTGAAAACACTTTATTAATCAACCAATCAGAGTTAAACTCACAGGAGAGAAGATTTACTTTTGTGAACCATGACCCTGTTACTCCGATCAAGGGAGAGTGAGGAACACTTCTAACTTTTCTGTTGCTCTTTATTAACCCTCTAGTCTCTGCTGTGTGTGGGGCGGGTCCGTCCCAACATGTTCACATCACACGGTATCTCATAGGGTGATGTCTGTAGGTTTTTGTGTTGGAATGTGCGACCACACCAAGGTTTGGATTCCTGTTTTCAGGGAGAGGGTCTTATTGAACGTTGTGTTAGTGATGAACGGTTTATCTTTTTATAAACATATAGACATTTAAACTTAACCCAAATCTGGTCGCCAGGGAAACCAAGTCTTTCCTCTGCTAAAACTCACTTAACATGCTCAGAGTACAGCCACTCCTTCTCCAGGTTGAGAGAAGCTAGATGGGGTGGTTCAGGCATGTGGTTAGGATACCTGGTGATGACAGAACTGAAATAAAGACAGAAAACTATCACTGTGCGGTACATTCCACCATCGCCACATTCAGAAATACATTTAGTTTTGTTTACGTCTTATTCCGGACACGGTGGCGGTGGGTATCAAAGCCTATCCGGTTCATTTCAGGCGAGAGGCAGGATACCCCCCGCACAGGTCACCATTCTGTTGCGGGGCCACACACACAGTCAGTCATTCATAGGGGTCATTTTGAAACGGCCAACAAACCTTACACATGTTTTTGGATAGTGGGGGTAAACTGGAGTACGAGGAGTACCAAGGAGAACACGCAACGTCCACAAAGAAAGGCCAGTATTTCAAGCCTCGTCCTCACTCCTGGACTCAGACCCCAATCTTCTTGCTGTGAGGCCAGCGTAAGAACCCCTGCACCGCCACGCAGCTACAAAAATACATAAGGGGGTCACCAAAAGGAAAAAAAGAATCCTGCTAATTTAATTTGCTCTCGAGGAGCTGAGTGTGACTACGTGTTTGACCGACAAAAAAAATCTTATTTTCAAATAATAATTAAAAAATCATAAACTATTGTTTATTAAACTAATCAATTAATAAAAAAAATCAATCAATGGCTGCCCTGAACCGGATTAAACTTGCTAAACATTGAAGAATCGGTAGAGTGATGCCCCGACTCTCCTGGACCCCCTCCTGCCCGTCGGTTTCCCAGCAGCTGACCTCCGGAGGCCACATGCAGGAGAGGTAGAAGAAGCAAAGGAAATATCCAACGCAGCGCCTGTCAGCAGCTGCCCTGCGGCATCCCGGGAATCTGCCCTCCGATGGCTGGGTGAGGACAGGCAGCAGGTGCAGGGAGCGAGGGAGGGGGGCTTTGGGGTGCAGATACCACCTGGATCTCCAGCGCTAACACCTGATGGGTTCACCTGATGGAGCCTAAAACAGGAAACTTCTTTCAGGTGTCAGAGATCAGCACCTCCTGCAGCTCTGATGAACACGTGCAGAAAGAGAGTGTGATTGATCCGTTCAGACGGAATGTACCACCCTCTGAGTTCACCATGACAACAGATGGTACTGTAACTCCAGGATCAAGTTTCATTGTTTCTAGGATTCAGTTGTTTATTCACTTTTGGGTTTATGTGTACTCTAGCGAGCAACCTGCCTGACCCCGCCGTGTCTCGCAGCTGTTGGCCTTTTTATGAGCTTTCAGATATTATGAGCTATTTATTCTGGGATTCAGATTTCAAAATGAGGATTGGAGGTCAGTCGTTTTATGTCCGACTGTTCACAGTCCATCACAGCGATGATAGGATGTGAAAATGTGTGACCTTTTTGTTTACTTGATAACTTCATTTTAAAATATCTCACAAAAAAATTGTTTTATGGAAGATTGAACGGCCCAGAATGATTTGCTTTGTGAAAGCATTATGAGTTAGATCCGTTCACTCAGAACAACCCTATACCATGATACTACCACCTCACTTTTCTGTTTGATTTCTTAGACCTCGGTCACATCGCCCAAATTTTGCTGGATCGGTGAAAAAAAAGTATCACAGCTCTGAACCGTTAATCATTGTTTAACAAAGGTTCTTTTTCTTCTTTTGGCATTCCCTTAAGGGGGCACCACAGCAAGTCAGTTTCTTCCATCTAACCCTATCTCCTGCATCTTCTTCAGTCACACCAACTATCTTCATGTCTTCCTTCACTGTATCCATGAACCTCCTCTTTGGTCTTCCTCTAGTCCTCTTTCCTGGTGGTTCCAAACCCAGCATCCTTCTTCTGATGTACTCTCTCTCTCTCTCCTCTGCACATGTCCAAACCATCTCAGTCTGACCTCTCTGACTTTAAAACCTCTAACATGTGCTGTTCCTCTGATCCTGTCCATCCTGGTCACTCCCAGAGAGATCCTCAGCATCTTCATCTCTGCTACAAACATCTCTGTTTCCTGTCTTTTCTTCAGTGACACTGTCTCTAGGCCAATCAGCATGGCCGCTCTCACCACACTGTCTCTAGACCAATCAGCATGGCCGCTCTCACCACACTGTCTCTAGACCAATCAGCATGGCCGCTCTCACCACGGTGTTGTACTCTTTCCCTTTCATTTTATCTGAAACTCTTCTATCACACATCAAACCAGATAACTTTCTCCACCCGTTCCAGCCTGCTTGAACATGCTTCTTCACCTCTTTTCCACACTCTCCATTGCTCTGGACTGTTGATCCTAGATACTTAAAATCTTCCACCTTCTTTATCTCTTCTCCCTGTAACCTCACTTTTCCATTTGGATCCCTCTCATTCACACACATGTACTCTGTCTTACTCTGACTAATCTTCATTCCTCTTCTTTAACAAAAGTTGGCTTCCATTAAAGCATCGCCGCTGATGTTTCTTGAGGGTCCCTCTTCCCGCTCCCAAAGTTTTGAGCAGCACAAAATATTGCCACCGCTGTTTTGTGTGCATTGGCGAGTGTTGTCTCAATTTGGTACCCTCCGTACCGTTCAAGGAATGCTCCAGCAAAGTTTGGGCGGCTTGACCGAGGTCTAAACCAACCTGCTGTTATCTAAAAAGGAGCTAAAACATTTAAACCTACAGTATTTTCACGACCAAAAGGCGCACCGTATTAAAAGGCGGAGTCCAACAGGTGCTCTAAATCCAATATAGCAGGTTCACTTTCCTCGCTGTCAAACTCCCTTTCAGTACCGTGTGGCTCCTCAGAAATAATGCCTGATTTTGCTAAAGTACGAACAACAGTGCCAGCAGACACGTTGGCCCAAGCATCTACAATCCACTGGCAAACTGTGGCATAACTCGCCGGGCGCTGCCTTCCACCCTTCGGGAAGCTGTGGTCTCCTCTAGTCATCCATCGCTCCCACGCCGCTCGCAGCCTTATTTTGAATAGCTGGTTCACGCCGATGTCCAGTGGTTGGAGTATCTTTGTCAGACCTGCCGGAATCACAGCATGCGTAGAGTTCATCTGCTTGACTTGGTTTTCACAACACACATTGGGCACACTGCACGATGGGACGCGCTGCTCATTTGGAAGAAAATCTGAGATATGTGCCTCATGGTCGTGAAAATACGGCAATCATATTGGTTTGCAATGCATAGTTGACTCACAACAACAAGAAGAGGGCATGCAGAAATTTGTTTTAGTTTTTTCTTTAAGAGACGTCCATCTCTCCCTCACAACAGTCGTGTTGTGTACGATGAACATGGACTTCTTTTGATTTAGACAATCATTCCGTTCCGGTGGGGACCGGACATGATGGATGTAATGCATCTGAACAGTCAGTGTAGTCCAGAAAACAGAGAGTAAAAACCATACCTGTGTCAACCATGGCCAATTTCCACTGCAAAGCTACTCAATTAACATTGTTTATTATCTGAGCATTAAATTTTCATTGAAATTTTAATAAGAAATCAACTTTTTTTTGCCCTTTAAATCAGTTTTTAAAAATTCATGATGAGTCAGGCCGTAGTTTGCAGTGGCTTACGACTCCTTTGAGCTCTCTTCCGTCTCCGTATGCAAAGCTGCACATGCATACGGAGACTTTTAGAGGATTTGTCAGTGAGCTTTAAGATGCAGCCAAAGCGTGTGATTTGGGCCGAGCTCAGTAAACGATGCATGGAGGCAGCATGCACGTGTTACAGCTCTCAGCGGGACGAGGAGCTCTTTCCCATCTCAGGCTGAGACTTTATCACAGAGCAGGGAGGTCTCCTCATCATCAGATGGAAAGATGGACACAGAGGTAGAAAAAGAAGTTGGAAAGCCTGGGAACGAGTGAGTAAAAGAAACAAGATGTTTTCTCAGGAGTTAAACTTTTTCCAACGGTTACATAAAAATACTGCAGTATTTTATGTTGAATTTAAAATACAGTAAAACCTCTTTAAAAACAGGAGTTATGTTCTAAAAATAACCCACACCGGGAAAAATCCACATACTTATTATAGATGTCGAAGTCTGTAAAACTCTTCAACAGATTTTATTCACTGTCCCTAAAAATAGCTTCGCCTTCGCTGACAAAAAACTTCACAATAAAAGTCTTTTACTCCGTAAACAATCCAGTGGAGAAAAAGTCTCTTCTTGTTCAAACAGCCGTGACACAAAACCATCCATAAAGACCTCAGAAACTTTAATAAAATATATGTGAATCATATTAAATTTAGGAGGTATGTTAGCCATCCCGGGTGGGGATGAGGTTTGAAACACTGGCCCGTCTGTCCATTTTTCTCCACAAACTAGGTCAGGCAATCACAGCAATGGGAAAACGTCCTACCCAATCAGAGAACAGAGATGACGATGTGACATGAACAGAAGCGTCCGTCTTCCATGTTTGTAGTTCTTTAGATCCACCATGCTATACGGTCTGTCCTCCATGTTTGTAGTTCTGTAGATCAACCATGTTTTACGGTCCGTCCTCCATGTTTGTAGTTCTGTAGATCCACCATGCTGTACGGTCCGTCATTCATGTTTGTAGTTCTGTAGATCCACTATGCTATATGGTCCGTCCTCCATGTTTGTAGTTCTGTAGATCAACCATGTTTTACGGTCCGTCCTCCATGTTTGTAGTTCTGTAGATCCACCATGCTGTACGGTCCGTCCTCCATGTTTGTAGTTCTGTAGATCCACCATGCTATATGGTCCGTCCTCCATGTTTGTAGTTCTGTAGATCCACCATGCTATACGGTCCGTCATTCATGTTTGTAGTTCTGTAGATCCACTATGCTATACGGTCCGTCCTCCATGTTTGTAGTTCTGTAGATCCACCATGCCATACGGTCCGTCCTCCATGTTTGTAGTTCTGTAGATCCACCATGCTATACGGTCCGTGTTGGTAACGATTCTCCAGATTGAGAATTTAAAGACAGTGTTTAGAAAGTTTATTCAGGAAAAGTTTGTTTTTAAGATCTATTTTCTGGATGAAACTGACCTTTCAGGTGCATTACATACGTCACGTCACGTCAGGTCCACTTCAAAAAGGAACGATTGATTAAATAAAAAAAGTCCCCACCCACAGTGGAGCGAGTGAACCCCGATGCTGCGAGGTCAGACTGTTTCCATGGAGACAAAGAAACAGGATATTTTAAGGCTTTGGAGACAAACTTTGATTCTTTTTTACTAAAAATTTTTGTCAAAGCAATAATGTTGTCATAATTTAATTTGCATACTTTTTTTTCAAATAGTAAAAAATGGGGCGGCACGGTGGCCTCACGGCAAGAAGGTTGTGGGTTTGAATCCCTCGTGGGGACAAGGCTTGGAACACTGTCCTTTCTCTATGGAGTTTGCATGTTCTTCCCGTGTCTCCGTGGGTTTTCTCCGGGTACTCCGGTTTCCTCCCACCCTCCAAAAACACGCTTTATTGGCCGGTGCCAAGTTGCCCCTAGGAATGTGTGTGTGGATGGTTGTATGTGTGTGGCACCGCGACAGACTGGCTACCTGTTCGGGGTGTGCTCTGCCGCTCGCCTTGAATCAGCCGGGATGGGATCCGGCACCCCCATAACACAGGAAGGGATAGATGGATGTGAAGGTAACTGACTGACTACTAAAAATGATAGAAATTAAAAAAAAAAAATCCACCATGTTTTTATGTATTATGAGATTTCTGCTATTTTTTGTCCCTCTAAATTTTTAGGATTTTTTTCCTCGAGAAGGAGGATCTAGTGACAGGAAGGTCCTGGGTTCTACTAATTTAGTCATTACATTTCTGAGTGTTTCTTCTGTGAAACTTTCTGAGTCCAGTTTCTAGAATACAGAAATAAAACGAAATGAAAGCCGAACTCAAACCGACTCCTGTTTGAAAAAAAGAGCCTGTGATCAGTTTTATTTGATGGTGAAGAAAAACTGCTTTCTGCGGTCGTGTGAATGGCTCTTTGTGCCACGCAGCTGAGGCACAATAGAGCTGATGTAAAGCGTTTGTTTGAACAGCTGGATTCCGACTTGAAGAACCAGGTAGCTTTTCAAAGCGCACATGCGATGGATCCGTGGAGCTTTTTGTTTGAATAAAAAACGCTCTGAAAGCAGATTAAATGCCACTCTGTCATTCTGCCTCCATTCACCACCTCTATTATTGGCTATTTTAAAATATTGTGTAAGATTTCTGCTTCTGGTTTATAGTAGTGCCAGAGCCTAATCTCCAGCATGTTTTATTTCACTCATCAGGACTGTGTGGGTCTTTGTTCCTCTGCTAGCTGGAACATACAAACCCTGCTGGATGCAGAGGTGCTGAAAGCTCAAGAATAACATCTGAAGGAAAAGGATGTCGCTCTCTTTGCTGGCCGTGCCAAAAAAGAAAAGAGGCAATCTTTCAGACGGACTGGGAGAACCACACACACGCCTGCAGCTTGTGTTTGCATGGAAACATCTGGCGTGGCCTTTGCCCATGTCTGCTGGCTGGATCCTGCCAAGGCGACTGGCACGGAGTGCAGCCCCATGGAGCTGGAAGAAAGATGGCCGTTGTATCGCCACACAGACAGAGTCTGCCTTTAAGCGGGCACACACAGATCTCAGAAGGACACTTTAAAAGACAGAAAGCCTGAAGAATTAAAGTAGAAAAAACTCCAAATGCTTTTTGAAAGGATTAAACTGGTCACTCACTATTACGTGGTTCAGATTTTACAGCCTCGCTGTTTTGGAGTTTTTTAAGGGCCATTTTAGCAGCTTTATTTTTTTACAGCGCGGTGCTCGGTGTGCTGACAACCAACAAACCCCGCCCCCCAAAAATTGTAATTGAGTTAAAAACTCAGTCAGTCAGTCACCTTCTTATCCGTTTATCCCTTACAGGTTCGAGGGGGATGCCGGAGCCCGTCCCGGCTGATTCAAGGCCAGGGGCAGGGTACACCCCAAACAGGTTGCCAGTCTGTCACGGGGCCACACACATACAACCATCCACGCACACTCATTCCTAGGGGCAATTTGGTACCGGCCAATCAACCTAACATGCGTGTCTTTGGAGGGTGGGAGGAAACCGGAGTATCTGGAGGAAACCCACGCAGACACAGGGAGAACATGCAAACTCCACACAGAAAGGACAGTGTTACAAAGCCTCGTCCCCACCCGGGACTCAAACCCACGACCTTCTTGCTGTGAGGCCACTATACGCCACCGTGCTGCCTCTAACTCAGTCACAATGTTGTAAAAATTATTAGCTGAAAAATGAAGTAAATTCAAAGGTATTTCATCATCAATTTTAGTGTTTGTTGTTTATTTGTTTGTTGTTGTTTGTTGTGATGGACAGGCTGAAAGACAAGGTTAGACAGAAATCTCCATGGACAAAGATGTTTGCAGATGACATTGTGATCTGTAGTGAGAGGAGGGAAGAGGTGGAGGAAAAGCTGGAGAGGTGGAGGTTTGAAGATTAGTCAGAGTAAAACAGAGTCCATGTGTGTGAATGAGAGGGATCCAAATGGAAAAGTGAGGTTATAGGGAGAAGAGATAAAGAAGGTGGAAGATTTTAAGTATCTAGGATCAACAGTCCAGAGCAGCGGTCGGCAACCTTTGACACTGAAAGAGCCATTTGAACCCGGTTTCCACGGAAAAGAAAACACTGGGAGCCGCACATCTAAAATGAAAAAAAAAAAAAACTTCTACTACTTTACCGCAGCATGTTTCTTATGAAATCCACGTGCTACAGAGAAAATGACATTTTATTCATTTAATGAACACATTTTGAACATTTTGAATTCTTGAAAAATAATAACAATGAATGTCTCTTTCAAATAAATTAAAAAGCTTAATTTAAATTGTCCATGTAGCAAACGAAAGCAGAAAAATGCCATGAGGCGTCATCCTTATATCCATTTATCTAAAATGAAGATAACACTGTATATACTGCTTTTTCTTACCTTTAAACTTTGTATAAACAACTACAGTATAGTGTGGTTATGTCTTATGAAGTGCGACGGAGAAAATTAAATTTTACCGATGTAATGAACACATTTTGAATTCTTGAAAAAATAATAATGTCTGAATGTCTCTTTCGAATAAATTAAAAAGCTGAATTTAAATTGTGCATGCAGCAAACAAAAGGGAAAAATCCGTGAGCCGTCATCCTTATATCGCCTTGGGCTTTCAAAGTATGCAGCGGAGCATACTTTGTGATATTTCAAGATCACAATAATCTTCAAATTTAGAACTAAAATAATATAAAAACTAACACAAATAAAACACACTTCAATTAAATACAAAAAAAATTTTTTTAGTAATTTATTTTCCCAAGCCAATCAGAGCCGCATTATAAGGATGAAAGAGCCGCATGAGGCTCCGGAGCCGCGGGTTGCCGACCACTGGTCCAGAGCAATGGAGAGTGTGGAAGAGAGGTGAAGAAGCGTGTGCAGGCAGGCAGGGACGGGTGGAGAAAAGTATCAGGTGTGATGTGTGACAGAAGAGTTTCAGATAAAATGAAAGGAAAAGTGTACAAAACCGTGGTGAGAGCGGCCATGCTGATTGGTCTAGAGACAGTGTGGTGAGAGCAGCCATGCTGATTGGTCTAGAGACAGTATGGTGAGAGCAGCCATGCTGATTGGTCTAGAGACAGTATGGTTAGAGCGGCCATGCTGATTGGTCTAGAGACAGTATGGTGAGAGCGGCCATGCTGATTGGTCTAGAGACAGTGTCACTGAGGAAAAGACAGAAAACAGAGATGTTTGTATCAGAGATGAAGATGCTGAGGATCTCTCTGGGAGTGACCAGGATGGACAGGATCAGAGGAACAGCACATGTTAGAGGTTTTAAAGTCAGAGAGGTCAGACTGAGATGGTTTGGACATAAGCAGAGGGGAGAGAGGAACTGCCAGGCTGGAGGTCTAGAGGAAAACCAAAGAAGAGGTTCATGGATGCAGTGAAGGAGGATATGAACCAAAGAGGATGCAGGAGACAGGAGTAGATCGAAGAAACTGACTTGCTGTGGCGCTTCCTGAAGGGAAATGCCTACCACTGCACCAGTTGTGATTCTGAATATCGTAACTACAGATTGTCTCTTCACTTTGACCCCCTCTCTCTCTCTTCGGCACTCATTCGCTCCTCCTCCTCACTTCTGTCCCCATCCTCTCTTCTCAATATTTCCCGGCAGGTCCAGCAAAAAAAAAAAAAAAAGCCACAGAAAGCACAGACTTTTATGATGTAACATAAAAAAGAAAAAACATTTACTGGCAACAATTATTCAAGTTAAAAAAAAAACCAAAACATTTTCTTTCCAGTAAAGCTGGTTTTAATGAAGAAGGAGAATCTTTTCTAAAATGCTGTTGGTAAATCTGAAGCATGGGAGAACAGAATGGATTTATGCTGCTATACATGGTCTACATACACATCGTTATTCCAAACACTGCTGACAATTCCGGCAGTAAAATCTCCAGGTGTTCCTCTAAAAACTGACTGTACCCCCCTGATAAAAAGCTTCTCTAAACCTGCATGAGTTTAAGCACCCTCCTCTCTTTTATACACGAGGATGAACGCTGGCGTGAGCTTTACTAACCACCTTATGGACGCCTGGCAGCTTGATTAAAGAGAGGAGCGTCTCTGAAATGAGTTTGCCACCCTGGACCAGTTTATTGATAGATGGAATCCAGCAGAGCAACTTGCATCTTTCTACATAAAGATGGAGTAGGGTGATAAAGGGTCTGCGAGGCGGAGGGCCGGTGATGGATGCGCCCACAGCGGTCTGAAGAGAAGCCACTGTAATTGAATTAATCCCGACCTGAACAGCAGTAATTTTACTGTAACCGTGTCTGAATGTAAAGAGAAGGAATCTGTGTCACAGAAACTAATTGAAGCAGGAAGAAAAATTCAGTGTGTGGTGTTCCACTTTTCTTCGTCATCCTCCTGCCTGACTCGAGCCAGCGAGGTTTTGCATGTTAATGAGTCGAGCTGGAAATGGATTCCCTCAGATGTGGAACAAAAGGAAGAATGATGGCAGGAAGAAAATCTGAAAGCAAATCTTCTCCCAACAAAGTTTTATAATTAACTGTAGTCTGATCATGGACCGGGCTGCTGGTTCAGATTTAAAACATGATGCTCTGGCATGATTCTCTGGCATGGTGCCAGTATGAATTTATTAAAGACATGAAAGACGAAGTCTGTGCTGAAAATGTGACACTTTGATATTGTATCGATATCATTGAAACTGATTACATATTGATTCTGGGCTGCACAGTGGCTTCACAGCAAGAAGGTCAGGATTCGAGTCCTTGAGGCTTGAAACCCCTGTCCTTTCTGTGTGTAGTTTGCATGTTCTCCTCGTGCATATGTGGGTTTTCTCTGTTTTCCTCCCACCCTCCAAAAACTTGCGTATTTTAAAAACTATTATACTATTAAAAAATAGATCGGGAGTAAAACTGAGTTTGGTTGTGCTTTATTTAAGTAGTATAAACAAGCAAATCCGTCAAAGTCCTCATCCTCTGTTTCAGAATCGAACAGCTGCGCAAAATCCAACAGAGCAGGTCCACTTCGCTCCTCGCTGTCAAAGTCACTGTCTGTACTGTGCGGCTCCTCAGAAAGGATACCAGCTTTTGAGAAAGCTCGGATAACAGTACCAGCAGACACGTTAGTCCAAGCATCTACAATACATTGGCAAACTATAGTGTAACTCGCCCGGCGCTGCCTTCCACCCTTCGTGAAACTGTGGTCTCCTTCGGTCATCCATCGCTCCCACGCCGCTCACACTTCACTCTTTAACGTTCTCATGCCTTTTCTTTCAGGTCCGCCTCGCGGGCACCGCGTTTTCTTTTAGGTCCGCCTTTTCTCACACACAAGGTACACCGCACGAAAAGGCGCACCACTCATTTTGAAGAAAATCTAAGACTTTTATATGAGCCTTATAGCCGTGAAATTTCGGTATATTAAAAGTCATAAAAGGTCAGCCTCTTAGGTTGTGTTTTATTTATTCTAATTAGCATATTAAATTGACGGCTGCGTCAGTCCTAAAAGCACATGTAGACTTTAAGGACTACATGTGCTCACCTGGGATTTGTTTAGCATGGCACCTAACATGGTGACCAGTCCATCTGCAATGTGCTGAGAACGGGTCACGTTGTGTTTTATCGTTAACCCGTGTCAGGACGATTCAAACAGTTTCCACTTTGTCTAAAAGCTTCCATCAGACTTGGAAACATTTCCTCAACTTTTACAAGTACAAAAATAATTTAAAAAAAATCCAAAACGCATAGTTTTTATGATTTCTAAGATTAAAACAGTGAATCTTTGTGAGGTGCTTTTCTAAAGATGAGTAAACAGAACTGGCGCCCAAAGTCTCTGAGTTCAGCTCCATCTCACCCGGCGGCTCACACCGGATCAAACTGAACAGAAAATGAACAAAAAGTCAATGAAAAGTTAATAAAACTCTTAATATGTGGTAAAGTTTTATGACCAAGTTAAAAAAAAAACACCACAAGTGGCTCGAAATGGAAAAAGTGGTTTAGGATTAAATAATAAGTAGAAAAGAAAAACTTTGTTTAACTTGGTTTGATGGAATTTTGTTTTTTAAGGTTTTTATTAAATATCATTGTAAACTTTTTAAAAAGGGATGTTTTTATAAGCTGGTTTAAAATTAAATAGAAACAGAAAATCTTCAGATGAACTCGAAGCAGAGTCCCAGTGCACCAAACCGCGCTCGCTTTGTAGCTGGTGTGAGGGCTGCACGATATATTAAAATTTAATCAATGTCACAATGACGACATCTGTGATCAGCTAATAAAAAACCCCAAAAAACCCCAGCAATTTTCCTTCAGTTTTTTGCTCTGTGTCTTGCATTTTAAAGTATTTTTGTAAGTCTAAGCAGCCAACTGATTGGTCAGCCTGTTTGCAGGAAACCCAGAAAACTCTGATGCTGCTAATATGGAGCCCAGATGGCAATGCCTGATCCGTCAGATCTCAGAAGCTAAGCTGGCTAGGTCTGGGCAGTACTTGGATGGGAGACCACTGGAACCTCAGTACCACAGTAGGACGGCCTTTGAGATTAAAGGCCATCCTTAAAGGGAAGCTGTGGCTAAAAAAGTAGCTTAGTATTACCTGGTAAGGAGTAATGCATTTATGAAGTGTCTTTGAGCGTCCTCAAAGGTACAGTACACATTATTATTGTCATAAAGAATGGTGGCTCAGTGGTAGAGCGTTCGCCCACGGACCGGAAATTACTCGGAAGTTAACCGGAAGTTTGCGGGTTCTCATCCCACTGAATTCACGTCCAGCGTCCTTGTAGAAGACACCTAACCCCCCGTTTCTCCCACCATTGTGCCGTCATAGGTGGCAGCCTGCTGCGGTGTAATGAAGCACAATAATTTCCCGGTGAGGGATCAATAAAGTATATTTAAAAAAAAAACTTGGTTGAATGATAAAAATGGCCGTTTTGCGTGATGAAGAGATGATTTCGAGCCTCAAGATTGAAACTCAGTTTTCTGGAGCTGCTCTTTACTTTTAATTAAGAATAAAATCTCTCATTTAGATCAATATTACGATTTAAACCCTCTTAAAATAAAAGTTTTGTGTGGCTCTAAAATACTCAATCCTACTGACCACATGAGGATGATGACTTCTGGGTTTTTCTGTTGGTTTACAGGAAGTTTTTGTCTCAAATTTAAACATTTTCTGTGCTGTTTTGCACATTTTTTTAATATTGATGTAAGACATTAAAAATGAACATTTCATGATGAACGGTTTAACATTAACAGATATTCTTCTCGAGTTTTCGTCCATCTGAAAATAAAGTTGGAGGTCAGACTGTAAATCAATCTGAACATAAATTTAAAGTCATGTCTTCATGGTTTTAAATGCTGAGGTTAAAAATGGCCGATTATATACAGAGTATCAAACTTCAGTCTCTGGTTAAAGTAAAACTCTAAACCTCACCTGTTCAATCTGTCTTTAAAGACATAGTGACAGTTCTGATTAAAAAGTGAGGGTTTGGACGTTTGCGTGGGTAAGAATTATCACCCGTTCCGCGATATTCTTCTTATCCGGGCAACAACTTAAGACGAGAATCCCAGGCTTCTCTCACCCCGAATGCATCCTCCAGCTCACTCGGGAGGATCATTTTAGTCCTTTGGATCAGCAGTCTTGTTCTTTTACAGTCACAGTCACGACCAACACTAGTTACCATGGTGAGGGTAGGAACGTAGATCCTGGTTACCATGGTGAGGGTGGAACGTAGATCCTGGTTACCATGGTGAGGATTGGAACGTAGATCCTGGTTACCATGGTGAGAGTAGGAATGTAGATCCTGGTTACCATGGTGAGGGTACGAACGTAGATCCTGGTTACCATGATGAGAGTAGGAACGTAGATTCTGGTTACCATGGTGAGGGTAGGAACGTAGATCCTGGTTACCATGGTGAGGGTAGGAACGTAGATCCTGGTTACCATGGTGAGGGTAGGAACGTAGATCCTGGTTACCATGGTGAGGATAGGAACGTAGATCCTGGTTACCATGGTGAGAGTAGGAACGTAGATCCTGGTTACCATGGTGAGGGTAGGAACGTAGATCCTGGTTACCATGGTGAGGATAGGAACGTAGATCCTGGTTACCATGGTGAGAGTAGACACATAGATCCTGGTTACCATGATGAGAGTAGGAACGTAGATTCTGGTTACCATGGCGAGGGTAGGAACGTAGATCCTGGTTACCATGGTGAGGGTAGGAACATGGATCCTGGTTACCATGGTGAGGGTAGGAACGTAGATCCTGGTTACCATGGTGAGGGTAGGAATGTAGATCCTCGTTACCATGGTGAGGGTAGGAACGTAGATCCTGGTTACAATGGTGAGGGTAGGAACGTGGATCCTGGTTACCATGGTGAGAGTAGGAACGTAGATCCTCGTTACCATGGTGAGGGTAGGAACGTGGATCCTGGTTACCATGGTGAGGGTAGGAACGTAGATCCTGGTTACCATGGTGAGGGTAGGAATGTAGATCCTCGTTACCATGGTGAGGGTAGGAACGTAGATCCTGGTTACAATGGTGAGGGTAGGAACGTGGATCCTGGTTACCATGGTGAGGGTAGGAACGTAGATCCTGGTTACCATGGTGAGGGTAGGAACGTAGATCCTGGTTACCATGGTGAGGGTAGGAACGTGGATCCTGGTTACCATGGTGAGGGTAGGAACGTAGATCCTGGTTACCATGGTGAGGGTAGGAACGTAGATCCTGGTTACCATGGTGAGGGTGGAACGTAGATCCTGGTTACCGTGGTGAGGATTGGAACGTAGATCCTGGTTACCATGGTGAGAGTAGGAATGTAGATCCTGGTTACCATGGTGAGGGTAGGAATGTAGATCCTGGTTACCATGGTGAGGGTAGGAACGTAGATCCTGGTTACCATGGTGAGGGTAGGAACGTAGATCCTGGTTACCATGGTGAGGGTGGAACGTAGATCCTGGTTACCGTGGTGAGGATTGGAACGTAGATCCTGGTTATCATGGTGAGAGTAGGAATGTAGATCCTGGTTACCATGGTGAGGGTACGAACGTAGATCCTGGTTACCATGATGAGAGTAGGAACGTAGCTTCTGGTTACCATGGTGAGGGTAGGAACGTAGATCCTGGTTACCATGGTGACGGTACGAACGTAGATCCTGGTTACAATGGTGAGGGTATGAACGTAGATCCTGGTTACCATGGTGAGGGTATGAACGTAGATCCTGGTTACCATGGTGAGGGTAGGAACGTAGATCCTGGTTACCATGGTGAGGTTAGAAACGTAGATCCTGGTTACCACGGTGAGGGTGGAACGTAGATCCTGGTTACCATGGTGATGATAGGAACGTTGATCCTGGTTACCATGGTGAGGGTGGAACGTAGATCCTGGTTACCATGGAGAAGGTAGGAACGTAGATCCTGGTTACCATGGTGATGATAGGAACATAGATCCTGGTTACCTACATTACATTCATGCCTCAAACAGTTATGAATGTGATAAATTGTGAATTTTAGTGTTTTTTTTTTCTTGTGTTTTGATGAAATAACATTTAAAATACCTCCTTGGTCTCTCGTTGTCCTGGTTTAACAGACTCTTGAGTTTCGTGTGGTGAAAAACCTGCAAAAAGAACAGACATTCCTGCATTGTTGCAGCTTGTTTATGCAGCTTGCTGGTTTCTGTGGTCAGTTTGAAGGGTGGAACAACATTGTGGAGTGAAATCTGCGGTGGGGCCGGGTGTTATTATGTCATTAAGTTGTCAGGCCAATTGTTTACTTGGATGTCTTCATCTCACACAGACACATCCTCCGCTGGAGTCAGAGCATCGAGAGGAAGAGAAAAGCAGTCATTTAGACAGATGCAGTAGATACAGCTCCCAACGTCTTCTCTACAAGCAGCTTTTTATCCACTACCAATCCCTCGGCTGCTTCCTCAAATTGGTTCCCATCAATAATTAACCGGGCCAATTAGCAGGGATACATTATTCACCAGGAAGCTGTGATCACATCCATTAACTGGTCTCTCTCTGCAGATCACATCCCACCATTATGATACAAAATGTCCAAAAAAGGGGAAACGAGTAACGGATCAAGTTGTTTTTTGACCTTTAAATGCTTCATTGTTTATTTTGTCGAGAAAGCCGACATTTTGACGACGACTGCTTGTTAAATAAAGTTGTCACTAAAAATAAATAGGCGTAGAAAAATATTCCTCCACCTTCGATACACAGCAACACAAACTCCATCAGTTTATGTATGGTAGGGACTGAGTAACTGTGGGCAGTTTCCCAGCCAGAGGAGGAGAATTGAGAGTGAAAACTGGAAGTAAAACATTTGTTTTGCAAATTCTAAAACAAACAAATAGAACTTGTTTTTTTAAATATGTGATGACATGGATTTTTTTCCCCAAAAAAGCACCATATGTTTTTTAAAATAACAGAAAAACTTCCAATTATTTTTATCATTACTTTCACATGTAAAAATCAGGACGCTGCATCGGTCCATCGTAGTAAAGAAAGCGCCATCTACGTTCCCACTCTGATCTATGGTCACCTGCTGTAGATGATGGCCAAGAGAAGGAGGTCCTGGATACAAGCGGCCGAAAACAGCTTTCGTTTTAGGGCGACTGGGCTCGCACTCAGAGATAGAGGGAGGGGCTCCACCACCTGGGAGGAGCTCGGAGTAGAGCGGTCCTGAGCGCCGGCCCGAACGCTTTGCTGGTGAGGTGCTTTTCATGTACCACCGGGAGGAGACCCAGGGGCAGGCCCTGGACCCGCTGGAGAGACTATGTCTCGCAGTTGGTGAGGGAGCAACTCGGGATCCTCCCAGGTGAGCTAGAGAGATGCCTGGGTATTCCGTCTGAAGCTGTTGCTCCCTGCAACCCGGCCCTGGATAAGCATAAGATAACGGAACAGAACTTTCACATATTTTATTGCAAATGTTTTTCATAAAAAGCCAGTTTTGTCAGAGAAAAATAAAAAAACAGACTTTGTATTTAAAGGTGATTCATTCTTTTTTACTTTGAGATCCTTTTGTCTTGTTGTTTTGCTCGGTGACCAATCATGGCAGCTGTTAGAGAGTGTATCTGCTTCCAGGAGTGATGGAGATCCTCTTCACCTGAAAACACTTGAGAAACTCGTTCTGTATGGAATTTAGTGGGTGAAGCAGAGATGACTCAGTCTGTAAATCTGGCAGTATCCGTGAAGTCCTGTTTCCACTGAACACCTCAAAACAGCCAAAGTGTCCGTCCACAGAGGTGTACGTACGTCTCCGTCCAGCAGTGGTAATCTGATACCGTCTGTCTCATTCTGAAATCTGACTTGCTGTAAAATTATTGAAACACAAAATAATACACAGCTTGAAATCTGTGTTCTTTTTATCGAGTAAAATGCCCATGATTCCGTTCCATCATCTTCCTCTCCTCCGGGGTCGGGTCGCGGGGGCGACAGCCTCAGACAGGAAGCCCAGGCTACTCTCACCCTGGTTACATCCTCCAGCTCACCTAGAAGGATCCCGAGTCATTCCCCGGCCAGCTGTGAGACATAGTCTCTCCAGCTGGTCCAGGATCTACCTCTCGGTCTCCTCTCGGTGGGACGTGCCCAAAACACCTCACCAGCAAGGCACTCGGGGGGCATCCTGACCAGATGCCCGAACCACCTCAACTAGCTCCTCTCGTACTGGGGGAAGAGCGGCTCGACACCGAGCTCCTCCCATATGGCAGAACTCCTCACCCGATCTCTGAGTGAGGGTCCAGCCACCCTGTAGAGGAAGGCAATTTTCGCCACTTTCATCCGCGATCTCATTCTTTCCATAGCTGGTTACCATGGTGATGGTAGCAACATAGATTCTGGTTACCATGGTGAGGGTAGGAACGTAGATCCTGGTTACCATGGTGAGAGTAGAAACATAGATCCTGGTTACCATGGTGAGGGTAGGAACATAGATCCTGGTTACCATGGTGAGGGTAGGAACATAGAACCTGGTTACCATGGTGAGGGTAGGAACGGAGATCCTAGTTACCATGGTGAGGGTAGGAACATAGATCCTGGTTACCATGGTGAGGGTAGGAACATAGATCCTGGTTACCATGGTGAGGGTAGGAATATAGATCCTGGTTACCATGGTGAAGGTAGGAATTTAGATCCTGGTTACCATGGTGAGGGTTGGAACGTAGATCCTGGTTACCATGGTGAGGGTAGGAACGTAGATCCTGGTTACCATGGTGATGGTAGGAACATAGATCCTGGTTACCATGGTGAGGGTAGGAACGTAGATCCTGGTTACCTTGGTGAGGGTAGGAATGTAGATCCTGGTTACCATGGTGAGGGTAGGAACGTAGATCCTGGTTACCATGGTGTGGGTAGGAACGTAGATCCTGGTTACCATGGTGAGGGTAGGAACATAGATCGACTTGTCAATCGAGAGCTTTGCTTTTCAGCTCAGCTCTCTCTTCACCACGACAGACCAATGCAGGCTCCTAGTTTTTGCTGACGCCGCACCGATCCGCCTGTCGATCTCCCATTCCATCCTTCCCACACTCGTGAACACGACCCCGAGATACTTAAGCTCCTGCATAATTTGAATTCATAAAATACTATGAAGAACAATGTGAATAATTTGCTTTAAATGTAAATAAATTTTGTTTCCCAGAGATTTACAAACACAGACGACCTGAAAATCTTATCTGCAGATTTATGACCAAACTAATCTTTTCCTGTTTTCCTGTGTTTACCGGACGCACAAGTCACCATAAAAACCCATTTATTTTCATTTGCTTATCTGTCTAATTGACGTCCCCCAGACCTCCGCAGCCTCCGTAATTTCATTACACAAACAATTTAGAGACGTTAGATGAACACAAATGAGAGGCCAGCGGTTCACAACTCG
The DNA here is from genome assembly GCA_902685375.1 of Neostethus bicornis. Classification (NCBI taxonomy): domain Eukaryota; kingdom Metazoa; phylum Chordata; class Actinopteri; order Atheriniformes; family Phallostethidae; genus Neostethus; species Neostethus bicornis. Next base: position 21,978,183 of record LR738559.1, on the reverse strand, counting down.
CTCCGGTCTTCACGACTGGATTCCTGTTTTACATAATAAACACTTTAGACCAGGCGTTCTCAAATTATTGGTACGATGCCAGGGAGGGCATGTGTGACCGCAGGATTGGGCTCATTTTGACACCTGGTGTGAGGTTTTTAAACCAAACGATCACACGTCAGAGCAGGAGAAATAATGTGTGGTGAACAGACTGGAAAAAAAGAGAGAAAAACATACGACTTCTGAAAGCAAAGATATGTTGTGAACACGATGATCCAAAATGTCATTCAGTTATTTTTCTACATCCAAATATCACTTCATGGTCGTCTGAAAGACCTTCACCCCTGCACATCCAGATGTTCCTCTAACCTATGGTCACCAACTGTGTACGAAGACGGAAAGAATGAGATCCCGGCTGCAAGCGGCCGAAATGATCTACCTTCTTAGGATGACTCTGCTCTCACTCAGACATTGGCTTTCTAGATTTAGCCGATCCCGGCTGAGTCCAGGCAAGAGGCAGGACACACCCCAAATAGGTCACCAGTCTGTTGCGGGTCTACACACACAGACAACCAAACACGCACATATACACACATTCCTAGAGGCAAATTTGTTGTGGTCAGTTGACCAAACACGCATGTTTTTGTGGAGTGGGAGGAAAGGTGGCTCAGTGGTTACAGCTTTCGCCCACGGACCAGAAGCTAACCGGAAGTCAACCGGAAGTTTGCGGGTTCGCATCCCACTGAGTTCACGTCTAGGGTCCTTGGAAAAGACACCTAATCCCCCGTTTCTCCCACCATTGACACCGTTGTGGCAGCCTGCTGTGGTGTAGGAGAGCAGCACACAAATTTCCCCGGTGAGGGATGAATAGAGTGAGTAAAAATTAAAATGATATATATATATAAAACAGAATAAACCCACAGGGAGAACATGCAAACTACGCACAGAAAGACCAGTGTTTCATGCATTTGCCCCACTACGGGACTCAAACCCCGACCTTCTTTGTTGAGGCCACCATGCTGCCGTCACATCCAAACGTTCCTCTCTGTAATGTTCTTGCACATAATTCAAACTAATATATATTTTTTAATATTTCAGGTTATGAAAATCAAACACAGGCTAGTTTTTCTGTTTTTAAATCAGACAATAATTAAAAACAAGATTTTCTTGGAGTCTTTAAATTAGAATTGGTCTAAAAAAAAACATACTTGGTTTGGCCTTCGAAGAGAAACAGTCACACGACCCACACATGACTAAATGTCGTGGCATTTAAATGAATGGTCGCCCAAATTTGAATGTTGTCTGTAAAAAATGCATCAAAGTGACTAAAAAAAACCTGTAAAAAGGAAACCATGTGATGTTCTTATGATAATTTCAGAGGTAAATCCCAGTATTTCCATATGCGTGGAAGATGGAGGGAGGGGTGGGTGAAATATTTACCGTCTCTAGAAGCGTAACAGAAAACAATTAAGCAGCGTTGCTTGGTCGTAATATTTCACTTGAAGAATGAATCCGGTTGATTTAAATCTACAAGCTTGACGAGGGACGCTGCATGATTTAACTGTTTGGAATTTATCATAAACATTGATTTATCGGCCTTCGAAGACGAGCTAGCATTATTCCTGAAAGATTTAAGCAGCTGATGGGTTCCCCATCGTTGACGATGCGTGGCCTCATTTATTAAGAACTAAGCAGATCTTTGAACCGAAGCAAGCGTTTTGCCTCTGAAACACGTCACAACGCAGATTTAGGATTTATCAAAATTATTACAACTCCTTTTACGGAGTGGAGTCTTCATAAATCACACATGGAACATATTACAGGCATAACAACCTCCGTCCCGCCCAAACTACGCCTTTGGAACTTCAAATATGGATTGTGTAAATAATATGATGAATATTTAATGATGTTAAAATAAGTCAATTATTATTGAATTATAAATACTTTATTAATCCGTTCCGTTATCTTCCACTCTTCCGGGGCTGGGTTGCGGGGGCAACAGCCTCAGACGGGAAGCCCAGGCTTCTCTCACCCTGGCTGCATCCTCCAGCTCACCCGGAAGGATCCTGGTAACCATGGTGAGGGTAGGAACGTAGATCCTGGTTACCATGGTGAGGGTAGGAACATAGATCCTGGTTACCATGGTGAGGGTAGGAACGTAGATCCTTGTTACCATGGTGAGGGTAAGAACGTAGATCCTGGTTACCATGGTGAGGGTAGGAACGTAGATCCTGGTTACCATGGTGAGGGTAGGAACGTAGATCCTGGTTACCATGGTGAGGGTAGGAACGTAGATCCTGGTTACCATGGTGAGGGTAGGAATGTAGATCCTGGTTACCATGGTGAGGGTAGGAACGTAGATCCTGGTTACCATTGTGAGGGTAGGAACGTAGATCCTGGTTACCATGTTGAGTATAGGAACGTAGATCCTGGTTACCATGGTGAGGGTAAGAACGTAGATCCTGGTTACCATGGTGAGGGTAGGAACGTAGATCCTGGTTACCATGGTGAGGGTGGTAACGTAGATCCTGGTTACCACGGTGAGGATAGGAACGTAGATCCTGGTTACCATGGTGAGGGTAGGAACGTAGATCCTGGTTACCATGGTGAGGGTAGGAACGTAGATCCTGGTTACCACGGTGAGGGTAGGAACGTAGATCCTGGTTACCATGGTGAGGGTAGGAACGTAGATCCTGGTTACCATGGTGAGGATAGGAACGTAGATCCTGGTTACCATGGTGAGGGTAGGAACGTAGATCCTGGTTACCATGGTGAGGGTGGGAACGTAGATCCTGGTTACCATGGTGAGGGTAGGAATGTAGATCCTGGTTACCATGGTGAGGGTAGTAACGTAGATCCTGGTTACCATGGTGAGGGTAGGAACGTAGATCCTGGTTACCATGGTGAGGGTAGGAATGTTAACCCTGGTTACCATGGTGAGGGTAAGAACGTAGATCCTGGTTACCATGGTGATGATAGGAACGTAGATCCTGGTTACCATCGTGAAAAATGTTCATTTATCTTAATTAACAATCTTTTATTATGTACGGTCCCACACTGACAGGTATTTATGTGATAATTCTTTCTGCTTTCAATGCTTCATTTCACTGTCCTCGGTTCACTTCATCGTCCGTCCACACGTCTCCTCTTTGTGTCTTTGGAAGCTTCTGATAAAAGTTCACGCACTCTGACATTTTTATAAGTTGCTTAATTGTCATAGAAGTCGGCGTAAACTTGGTTTTGAGATTGTTAAACGTGAAACAGACATTTTTGCTCAGACTCGGTGGCTTTGGTGTTTCATTCTTTTTATTACATCATTTTATTTTCCATTCAGCCCAGATTGCTTTTTTCAGTTTTTTTTTTTCGATCTCTGCTCGTTTTCTCCTTTTTAAAACAGGGCTGGATCAACCCGTAAATCCAACGGGAGGGATTTCCCTTCACCCACAAAGCTTTGTACTCAGCTCGGCTTTGTGAAGTCGAGTGCAGACACGACTGGAAAAAGCGGTCATTTAGTAGAAACGAATGTAAAAGCATGCACACACAGAGTTTGGCCACATCTCGCATGTTGGAGCTTTATTATAAGCACATGCGGGATCTGGCACATGGGCTTCTAGAAAGCCGACATATGCTCGCTGTTTGCAAAAAAAAAAACTAAACTTAAAACCCATCTAAAACTTAAAATATTCAAGCAGACGTGATTGAAAGTGACTGATAATAACCTCACCCTCCTGCATGTGAGTGGCATTGATAAGCGTTTAGGTTTGGGATGTTTTTGTGGCTTCTTTTTGTTGTGTTATAATTAGGATTTAGACTCTTTAATAAAACCACAGGTTTTATCTGCACCGAAGCCCCATCTGTCATTGAAGGCTGGCGGAATTTGACTGAGTGTCGCTGTGAGCGTGCAGAGCGCCCCCTCCATGCTAATGTGTTTGGAGTACGATTACATCAACGTGAAATATTGAAAAATAACCCACAGATTGATAACATGAATCATCACGCACGCACCTCCTCTCCTCTGAACACCTCATTTAGCATCTCCATGGTAACATACAGAGACCAGCCCACAAGCTATCACCTTCTCACCACACTGGCTTTAGAACCAACCACAGAAAACATACGGAGAGCAGGTAACCTGCTGAATGGAGACACGATAAAAATCAAAGGCTCGCTGCAGCTCAGCAACACGGATTCCATACGATGTTACTTTAACCCTCTGCGTCACTCGCTCCTTCAGATTATTGAAAGTCAGGCCTCTGATTCCTTTCTTTTCCAGTTAAAACAGAGATGTTTGTAGCAGAGATGAAGATGCTGAGGATCTCTCTGGGAGTGACCAGGATGGACAGGATCAGAGGAACAGCACATGTTAGAGGTTTTGGAGATAAACTCAGAGAGAGCGGGCAGCACGGTGGCACAGTGGGTAGCACAGTGGCCTCACAGCAAGAAGGTCATGGGTTCGAGTATTGGGTGGGTACGAGGCTTGGAACACTGTCCTTTCTGTGTGGAGTTTGCATGTTCTCCCCGTGTTTGCGTGGGTACTTCAGTTTCCTCCCACCCTCCAAAGACATGCATGCTAGGTTGATTGGCCGGTGCCAAATTGCCCCTAGGACTGAGTGTGTGTGTGGATGGTTGTATATGTGTGGCCCTGCGACAGACTGGCGACCTGTTCGGGATGTACTCTGCCCTTGGCCTTAAATTGGCCAGGATGGGCTCCGGCAACCCCCACAACCCCTAAAAGGATAGACGGATAAGAAGATGACTGACTGACTCAGAGAGGCCAGACTGAGATGGTTTGGACATGTGTAGAGGAGAGAGAGAGAGTACATCAGAAGAAGGATGCTGGATTTGGAACCACCAGGAAAGAGGACTAGAGGAAGTCCAAAGAGGAGGTTCATGGATACAGTGAAGGAAGACATGAAGATAGTTGGTGTGACCGAAGAGGATGCAGGAGATAGGGTTAGATGCAAGAAACTGACTTGATGTGGCGCCCCCTGAAGGGAAATTCTGGAAGGAGAAGAAGAAGACAGTGTTTTTCAGTTTTTAAATCAGTTGGCAGTGAAGTTGGCATGTGGTTTAAATTGTAAATAAAAACAAAAAACAATAATTTGCGAGTCCTTTATGACTTCTTGTTGGCGTCCTTATGTTTCTGGAGACAACGGAGTCTGTACCTGGATACTGATTTGAATGTGCAGCATCGGCTGTGGCTGAATAAGTCAATGCAGGAGCTGCAGCTCCTACCGCACATCCTCCAAATGTAATACTGGTATGAGTCCTTAGGGGAGCAGTGACAGACTGCCTCCTTTGTTGTTTACTGGTCTTCGTGACCTCGCTCTGGATCTCTCTGTTCTCCTCGGCCTGATTCAGATTGTGATAGTTGGACGCCACCTGTAGCGGTCAGAGGCGACTGAATCGAGATCTGCTGCGTTGATACTGCACGACTTCAGATCCCTCTTGTAGGCATTTTTGTACCACAGGGCAGATCGTCCAGTTGGTAGTGTTCCTGTGGCAAGCTCCCTATAGGGGATGTCGTTTGTTAAAATCAACACTTGAGGTATTTTTACCACTTTGTCATGTTTCCTTTCCTTTTAACAACACTTTGTAAATTGTTTGAAAAGTGAGGGAAAAAATTATTGCAGCTTTTCAGGTTGAATTTTTCCCCATCCTTTCTTGATGTACAGTTTAAGTTGTTCAACAGTCCAGATAATCTGTTGTTGTATTCTACACTTCACATTTTCAATGGGGTCTGGACTACAGGCAGGCCAGTCTGGTTACCTGCACTCTTTTAATATGAAGCCACACTGTCGTAACACCTGCAGAATGAGGCCTGGCATTGTCTCACTGAAATAAGCAGGAGCGTCCTTAGAAAAGACCTGTTTGTACTTCTAAGCACTAATAACGCTACTACACACACACACACGTGTAAACTACTCATACAGTTCCTACCATCACAAATGCTGGCTTTTGAACTGCCTGGCTGGTTCGCTTCCTCACGACAACCACACTTTCCAAAAACAATTTGAATTACTGACTCATCAGACCAGAGAACACTTCCACCTTACATCAGTCCATCTCATATAAATTTGAAACATCTTTCATTCATGGATAATAATGGACACCCTGCAGCCAATCGGAATGAATGGTGTGACCAGAAGTTAATGTAAACAATGACAAACCAGGATAAATTTTGCCTGAAAAAGGAAACATGTTCGCTCCCTGAAGATATTCCAGCTTCAGCGGTACACTGTCTTCACTGTGTAGACCACACGTGTCAAACTCAGTTCCTACAGGTTTTCCATGTGTTTTTGCATTCTATAAAGCTGATCCAGGGTAGTGAGTCACTGTGCCAAATTTGATTGGCTGTTGATTTTACTGTATGTGAATCAGGTGTATTGAACCAGGAACACGTGGAAACCTGCAGGGACACTGGCCCTCCAGGAACCGAGTTTGACACCCCTGGTGTAGACAGTGTGGATAGTTGGTCACACCAGCTATCTTCATGTCTTCCTTCACTGTATCCATGAACCTCCTCTTTGGTCTTCCTCTAGTCCTCTTTCCTGGTGGTTCCAAACCCAGCATCCTTCTTCTGATGTACTCTCTCTCTCTCCTCTCCACATGTCCAAACCATCCCAGTCTGACCTCTCTGACTTTAAAACCTCTAACATGTGCTGTTCCTCTGATCCTGTCCATCCTGGTCACTCCCAGAGAGATCCTCAGCATCTTCTTTACGCTTAGACTTAACAGACTTGATTTTTGTTTTGGGTTTTTTTGCATACGTATGTTTGTTTCATTTCAATGTGAGATAACTGTGTGCTGAATCCGGGCCGTGCAATTAAAACTGAGCTAAATTGACTGATGCCATCAGCACTAGTTTCAAAAGCCCGCCACGCACGACCCAAGTCGAGCATAGTTATGCAGGATGTGGAACAGGTTGTCGTTAGAAGAGAAGCTGAATCACGACAAGTATGGAATACAAGTAACAAAACAGAAAAAGCTACAGTGCAGGTTGCCTGGGGCCGATCTGTGACCCAAAATCCAACAGTTAGACTCCAGGAGGCCCCTGACGGCAACAGGAAAACACCTCCTCTGTCTCCACTCGCTGTGGAGAGGTAACCCTATCTGGGAAGCTAAGTGGAGATAATATAAAGTGTGCCGGAAAAGCGCGGCGTCTGAGGAGCCGCTGACAACGCGCTAATGTTTTAGCCTGTCAGCTCTCGGCGAGGAAAGACGGATGGCTTTAGAAATAGTCTGTAATAATAGAGCAGAACATTGTCCATGCCGTACAAAGGCTATACTGTAGTATGAAGTCGGTTTCTTTGAGTGAGGAAGAAAACAGTGCAGAGCCACACGTGAAGGAATCCAGGTACTTCTCATAAAATTTACAGTGGAGTTACTCTAAACCCAAACTTGGTGACACAGACCTAAATACTGGGGCTAAAAAGAGACAGTTTATGTTACGACCTTCATCTAACCGCCTGCTTTTGGAGTGAGCATCCAGTCAGGCTAATAAAACGTTTCTCACTCGACTCTGATCTTTCCATAGTGATGTTAAAATACCTTCTTAGCAGAACTCAGGTGTCCTTTGAACCCTGATAGGTCATGATTTTATCCATCTGTGGATCTAAGCGTCCCTGCCAGACTTTACTCAGCCTGATGCTGTTCTGTACCTGACCTTCTGCTCTTTGAAAAAAGGGATAACAGATGAAGGCGGTCAGCAGCGCTAGACGGTATGACCAAAATGATGCATCACGGTTCCTGGAGGGCCGGTGTCCCTGCAGGTTTCCACGTGTTCCTGGTTCAATACACCTGATTCACATACAGTAAAATCAACAGCCAATCAAATTTGGCACAGTGACTCACTACCCTGGATCAGCTTTATAGAATGCAAAAACACATGGAAAACCTGTAGGAACTGAGTTTGACACGTGTGGTCTACACAGTGAAGACAGTGTACCGCTGAAGCTGGGGTAAGTTTAGTGCTGGTTTAGCGATAGCGAGCGTTGACAACATCAAACCAAAATTCATCACCAACATGGATTATTCCTTTAACGCCCGACACCGTTCCAGCAACGCCGTGTCCGCTCGTAAAACATTTACAACTGCCCCACAAAAGTTTGTGCAACATTTATTCGCTGCCAGTCCAACGCTGGTAAAGCAACGCTGGTCTAGCATTCAAGATTTAACCATTGGCTTAGCGGACACTAATGTCTACAAACTTGACTTGCCAAACTTGAAGTTTAGTAAGTCTCGAACTTGCTAAACTTTGAGTTGACGTCGGTGGAGTGGAGGTGAAATTTGCCAGAGCAGAAATCGATCGCTCTTTGCCACTTGCAATATTATTGTGCAGCTCAAAACTTTCACAACGATAAGAAGGCCATTTTAAGAAATGCCAACAGGGCAAAAGCTAATAAAAGGTTCTCCTGATTGGCTCACGTTTGCTGGACGAGATTAAAAGACTTTGCGAACCGAATGTGAACCTCGGGCTGTGAATTACCCACCTCTGATCTAACCCCCAGTTTCATGTGTACTTTTTAGATGAGTTTATATGAAGCTATAGATGGTAAAAAGTGGGTTGAACGGGTGAGGAAGCTTTCATTCATGTTAATCTTCGTTCCACTCTGCCACGCAGGATGGCTCAGAGGGAGTAAACTTCCCTGCTGTGCTTCTCACTCTGGCTTGGCACGAAGATGAGCAAAACGATGAAGGGTGCCAGGCTCTTTGTGTTCTGAGCTGGGGGGGTGAAACAATGCTGGCAGGGGGAGGGAGGGCAGCGTAATCACTTTTACACTCATGATAGCGCTTTCTGCTTGATATTCGAGTCTTCCTCTGAGCTTCCTCTGTACCCTGCTCGGCCCAAACAGAAACCTGATCTATGTCTTCTCTTTGTGTAAAACTCTTCTGCATTCTTTAAAAAGAGATCAGATCGTTTACAGATTCCCATCTTTACACCACATCTCCCCAGTTCTTCAGGCTACCAAACAAACTCAGACTTATTTTCAAAATTCTTACTTTCACCTTGAAGGCTGCTCATGTCCTCACATCTTCCTAACTGTCTGGTTTCCCTCAGATTGCCACCTCATCTTGCTCCCATAGCTCTTCCTCATCTATCTATCTCACTGTCCCCCCTGCCCGTGTTAGCTCAATGAGGGGGCAGAACTTCAAGTCACTTTAACATCCAGAACATTGACTCCTTTTTTTCTGAAATTCACTCTCTAAACTCATCGTTTCAGATCTGCCTTCTCTCTCTAAACCCCACCAGGCCTTCCTACCCTGTTACCCTGAAGGAGGAGCGGCTCGACATTGAGCTCCTCCCGAATGGCAGAACTCCTCATCTGATCTCTGAGTGAGAGCCCAGCCAGATCGTGGTCATGGTAGATCACGGATCATGGTACAACGTACCATGCTTCCATCCTTACCATGGATCCACCATGGTAAGGATCCCCACCATCCTTAACATGGTGAGGATCTATGTTCCTACCCTCACCATGGTAACCAGGATCTACGTTCTTACCCTCACCATGGTAACCAGGATCTACGTTCTTACCCTCACCATGGTAACCAGGATCTACGTTCCTATGGTCACCAGCCGTGAGTGGTGACCGAAAGAATAAGATCACGGAGGAAGCTCATTTTGTATGCTTGTATCCACGATCTCATTCTTTTGGTCACCACCCACAGCCGGTTACCATGGTGAGGGTAGGAAGATAGATCCTGGTTACCACGGTGAGGGTAGGAACGTAGATCCTGGTTACCATGGTGAGGGTAGGAACGTAGATCCTGGTTACCATGGTGAGGGTAGGAACATAGATCCTGGTTACCATGGTGAGGGTAGGAACGTAGATCCTGGTTACCATGGTGGGGGTAGGAACGTAGATCCTGGTTACCATGGTGGGGGTAGGAACGTAGATCCTGGTTACCATGGTGAGGGTAGGAACGTAGATCCTGGTTACCATGGTGAGGGTAGGAACGTAGATCCTGGTTACCATGGTGAGGGTAGGAACGTAGATCCTGGTTACCATGGTGAGGGTAGAAACGTAGATCCTGGTTACCATGGTGAGGGTAGGAACGTAGATCCTGGTTACCATGGTGAGGGTTATCATCCATTGATAACTAAAAAATTATATTTGCCCCACAAAAGCTTTTAAATGCATGCAGAATATTTTCTATTATTTTTTGACAGTGTGAATTCCCCCTTCCTTTCGCTCCATTGCATTGGGTACATCTTGTATTAGGCCACAAATTCACAGTGAAGTGCATCAGCTGAGAAAGCCAGTTCTTGGTGACTCTGATCATGGTTCTTTCTTTGTTACGCGATGTGACCAGAACTCCTTCCACGTAAATGTCTCAGAAACCAAAGAAAGGAGCTTGAGTCTCATTCCTCATGATGAAGCTCTATTGGTTGAGCATTAAAACAATCTGTAAACCATGTTTGATTCTAAACTCAAGCTTAATGATGGTTAAAGAAAAGCAGAACAGAGAACATTTATTCCACATAAACTACGAAGGAGATAATCCATAGTTGTCCTCATTCTCTGTTTTTTCTTGCTCGTCTGTGTTTAAAAGATAAAAACAGTTCAAACGTTTGAGGTTAAAGTATTCCCAGCAGAATGATCTTATGTCTGTGGAAAAATCACCAGGAAAATCAGTGGAATTATCGACCAAAATCAGAAACACATTTCATCTTCCCTTGTTATTGTAATGCTCTCAGGTCAGACACAAATGATCAAAACAAATCACTGCAACATGTCTTTGATTCCGTTTAAAACTCCGTCTGAGTCCTCTTCCTTTTGTTACTCTTCAGGGAGTCATTTGATTCCTGTTTTATCCCTACACGATGTGTGTGAATGTGTGTGCATGCGTGTGTGTGTGTTTAGGCTGATTGTTCCATTGCTATCGACAGGCGGATCGGTGTGGCATCAGCAATAACTACTAGGACACTGCATCGGTCTGTCGTGGTAAAGAGAGAGCTGAGCCGAAAAACAAAGCTCTCGATTTAAAAGTCGATGTACATTCCTACCCTCACCATGGTAACCAGAATCTACGTTCTTATCCTCACCATGGTAGCCAGGATCTACGTTCTTATCCTCACCATGGTAACCAGGATCTACGTTCCTACCCTCACCATGGTAACCAGGATCTACGTTTCTACCCTCGCCATGGTAACCAGGATCTACGTTTCTACCCTCACCATGGTAACCAGGATCTACGTTTCTACCCTCACCATGGTAACCAGGATCTACGTTCCCACCCTCACCATGGTAACCAGGATCTACGTTCCCACCCTCACCATGGTAACCAGGATCTACGTTCCCACCCTTACCATGGTGAGGGTGGGAACGTAGATCCTGGTTACCATGATCTGCGTGGTAGATCGTGGTCATGGTAGATCACGGATCATGGTACAACGTACCATGCTTCCATCCTTACCATGGATCCACCATGGTAAGGATCCCCACCATCCTTAACATGGTGAGGATCTATGTTCCTACCCTCACCATGGTAACCAGGATCTACGTTCTTACCCTCACCATGGTAACCAGGATCTACGTTCCTATGGTCACCAGCCGTGAGTGGTGACCGAAAGAATAAGATCACGGATACAAGCGGCTGAAATGATCTTCCTCCACAGGATGGCTGTTCCCTCACTCAGAGATTGGGTAACGTCTGAATCCTACTCTGCAGGGTAAGGTATAATAACGGTCAATGTGTGAGCGCTCGTTGGTATAAAGCAAGCCAAGGCACGCTTTTCTAACCGTTGGCATCAAATTTTTCTTGCCTTCTTTGTATCTCTTAAATGATTTGATCTGAAGCCCAGCTCCTGAATGGACTGATCCGCTCTGTCTTGATGCTTCCAGGAAACTTTAGTTATCAGAGTTTAAAGCTTTTCCTTTTCCGTCTTCGTATCTGCTCCTTCGTCTTTCAGCACCAGTAACAGAAGCAGTTGAGGCTCCGTGCCAGGAGAAATGCACTCATAACTTTTAGTGTCTATGTGATGTTTTCAGTTTGTTTATATGAAACGTTTCAACAGCTCGAAAATCACCATGGCATTGCTACCAAAAACAAAAGCCCCAGCCTTTTGTCATGGGTAATTATCGCTGAGTAGACTCGGCTAAGCCGTCCATTTGGCTCTGAGCACACTCACATCACATTCTGCACTCATCAGTTTGACACAAGCCTTTTTAATTTAGTTTTTTTATTATTATTATTCATTCAAATCCAACTTGAATGAAGAATTTGAATACACAGCCTGATGTGGACCAGCTCTCTGAGTTTTTTTAGATAGGAAAAGACCACCATCAGTACTTAAGAAACATAATAAAATACATGATGCTAATAAAGACACTTTTTAAAGTCTTTTTTTGGACGGGTTTCTAATGGCTGACTCGGCAGAAACACACCATTTCCACAAACTCTTATTCCTGTTTGCTTCGTTTTAATCTTCAGGTTGTGTTTAGAGGTTTAGACTCTGTGCCGGTGGAGGAAACGTCTCCTATAGGGCAAACTTCTACTTCTTCTTTCGGCATTCTCCTTCAGGGGGCGGCCACATCAAGTCAGTTTCTTCCATCTAACCCTATCTGCTGCATCCTCTTCGGTCACACCAACTATCTTCATGTCTTCCTTCACTGTATCCATGAACCTCCTCTTTGGTCTTCCTCTAGTCCTCTTTCCTGGTGGTTCCAAACCCAGCATCCTTCTTCCGATGTACTCTCTCTGCACATGTCCAAATCATCTCAGTCTGGCCTCTTTGACTTTAAAACCTCTAACATGTGCTGTTCTTCTGATCCTGCCCATCCTGGTCACTCCCAGAGAGATCCTCAGCATCTTCATCTCTGCGTCCTCCATCTCTGTTTCCTGTCTTTTCCTCAGTGCCACTGTCTCTAGACCAATCAGCATGGCCGCTCTCACCACATTGTCTCTAGACCAATCAGCATGGCCGCTCTCACCACACTGTCTCTAGACCAATCAGCATGGCCGCTCTCACCACACTGTCTCTAGACCAATCAGCATGGCCGCTCTCACCACACTGTCTCTAGACCAATCAGCATGGCCGCTCTCACCACACTGTCTCTAGACCAATCAGCATGGCCGCTCTCACCACACTGTCTCTAGACCAATCAGCATGGCCGCTCTCACCACGGTTTTCTACACTTTCCCTTTCATTTCAGCTGAAACTCTTCTATCACACATTACACCTGATACTTTTCTCCACCCATTCCAGCCTGTCTGTACATGCTTCTTCAACTCTTTTCCACACTCTCCATTGCTCTAGACTGTTGATCCTAGATACTTAAAATCAATTTCAAATCAAAAACAGCTAGAGTTGTCAAAATTATCAGTAAGTATTGGTACTAAACTATCTGAACAACACCAATATAGGGTTGCATGGTGACCTCTCAGCAACAAGGTCAGGGATTTGAGTCCCGGAGCGGAGGCGTGGCTTGAATCACTGGTCTTTCTGTGTGGAGTTTGGATGTTTTTTTGAGATATTTGTTCAGGAAATGTTCCGTTTCTTCCACACATCAGTTTTCTCCTCATCCGGCTGATGTCTTCATTTCAAACCGTTTTATCTCCACTGCTCAATCCCAAACAAGTCGAGGCGTTGGACCTCACTCTGGAAAACATCAGATTGTCTCTGGTTCTTCCTGCAGCTACTCATTCTCCTCTAGTCAGAAAAAGGGGAATTATTCATTACCGAGTTGCCATGAAGATAAAGCTTATTTTTCCAGCGTTATGTAATAAACTGGCAGACGTTCTGCAGCAAAAAAAAAAAGGATTCTGTAAAAAATACTGCTGACAAATTTATAAGAACTCATAGCAAAGCTAACTCTATAAATTTTTTAACTCCATCGCATTGCGGCGCTCGTATGTGAAAAAGCCCAAAAGCCCAGCGGGAAGTGTCCAAGCACGGAGATTTATATGGAAAGCTTTTCACTAAAATCCGAATGGTTTTATTATTCTGTTTGATAAAATATTATTCCTGCAGCCTCGTAATAATCTCTGCTAACAAATCGCATTGCTCCGAGTATTTTTATTCATCCTTTACTAAGGAGAAAAACTACAGTTACGACTTCTGCCAAAGACGATAAAGATGATAAATCGCCATGGCAACCAGCCAGTTTGTATTTTCGCCTGGATTCTGTGGTTTTCGCTGAATCTCAGTCCAGTTTGTAGAAAGGAAGACGGATTGTCACGGGCAACGAAAAGACTTCCATAAAACATTAAGGTTTTATTTGATGAAACTTTTCTGCTGCCACTTTTTTCCTTCATGTCTCACATGAAACGTTGGTTGTTTTTTGACTCTTTTTTGTTAGATTCAGCTGCTATTTTCATACTTCCTGTCATTTCTTAGAGAAAGGCAGTCAAACACGTCCGCCCGTTTTATTTTCCAAGGATCGTGACCCCTCTTATCTCCCAGAATCGCCTCGTACACGCAGTTACCATCTATTGTTGTTTCCATAAGAGCCCCGATAAATAATGTGCCCAGTGTAAACAACATGTTGAAGAAGATAGATGAAGCCTTCACTGGACAGAAGAGTCATTTATATGTAAGGATTTATCAGAATAACGTCAGCGATGAGCTTAAAAAATGAGAAGGTTACAAACTTCATGTAAAGTCTTTAGATTAGAATTAAATGGTTTTCAATTTCTCCAAAACCTGTTGGAGGTTCCTAAAAACAATCTAAATCAGGCATGGCCAAACTACGGCCCGCGAGCCGCAAGCAGCTCATTAAACGTTTTAATCCGGCCCACCGAACATAACCCCTGGTATAAATAGTAAACTGCAGTAAAAAAAACAACACAAATTAATTCTTATAAATATTTTCGAATGGTCTGTTATTTTTATGTTATGATGTTTCTGTGGAGTTGAACAAAGTAAAGAACCGTGAACAGCATAGAACAGAAGATTAACATTTTTTCATTCCATTGTCTTCCGCTTATTCGGGGCTCAGACGGCCTCAGATGAGAAACCTTCACCCCGGCTGCATCCTCCAGCTCACTCCGGAGGATCCCAAGATGTTCCCTGTCCAGTTTTTTGTGGGACGTCCCACCGGGAGGACACCCAAATGCATATCCCAAACCCGCTGGAGGGATTGTGTCTCACTGGACAAAAAACTTCATTAGAAATATGAAGGACAGGCCGGCCTTTATCATTACTGAGGAGAAAGAAGGACACATTTTCTCTACAAATTACCGTGTTTTCACGACCATAAGGTGCATTTAAAAGTCTTAGATTTCCTTCAAAATGAGCGCCGCACCCTATCGGGCAGTGCGTCTTGTCGGACACTACGCTTGCTGTGATTCCAATGATGTCTCCTGATGGTGGTTTCCAGCTTCCACCATCAGGACTGAATGTGTGTGAATGTGAGATATTTAAATATTGATACTTATCAATGTTTTTGACAACACTTATTTGCCCCATTGGTCCTTTTTCACCAGTGGGTTGAACCCCGCGTAGGGCTGTGAGGGGATTATTTGATGAGCAATAACGTGACAAAATAATGTGCACATTGATTCCAGGCTTCTATCGTCACAGTGCTGTCAGAGCTAGACTGGTTACCTCTCCTTACGTCACTCTGGATCATAATAAATTGACTGTGCCATCTTTTCTGGTTTTCAAATTACCCGATGAATACAGTTTTTAAGTACTCAGTGAAGTAAACGCCCCCCCAATACAGGAGGCAGGAGGGATGACTTGACAGGTATACGTCCCGTTCTGACCTGAAAGCAGCGACTGATTGAAGCAAAAAAAGTCCTGCCCATCGTGAAGCAAACAAACCCCAGTACTGTGAGGTCAGTCAGCGTCCCCAGAGGGAAATGGAACCAGTATGACGTGTCAGGTTAGATAAGTAAGATCAATAAAATCTGACTGATATTCATCCACTCTAATGTTTCCCTCGACCTTTCTAGAAGCCGTTTGGATTCCAGCCAGTTGTATAAACACTCATAAGTGGGAATGAGAGTTTACTTCCCCACCGCTCCCCCCCACTCACCCCGCTTCACCAGCCTTTGATTCAGTTTCCTCCTCCAGCAGGGAGCCCTGGCAGGCATAAAAACACTCCCACAGTGTGGCCCTGCCACTACAAGCAGATAATAATCTCGTAATTGGCTCAATATTTCTGCTGTTAGCGGGCGATGCCGGGGTTCGGTCGCCGGGACTCAGTGGATATTTTCCAGGTCACTGGATGCTTGAGGAGGTCAGGGATGAAAGGAGAAGGAGGAAGCAGGGGGTGATTTAGAGTAATGGTGTAGGGAAACCCCCCTCCTCTCCTCTCCAGCTTAGAGTAACATTTTTTTTTTTACCTGCCGTGTGGGCTGTAATCTCTCTAGTTCTGCTACAGACGAGAAAAAAAAACAGCCGGGGAGGTTGTTAAAGGAACGGCTCGTTTTCCTGCATCCTACGGAAACATCGGTAAAACTCTGTCTGAGATTTAAACTCTAATTCAATTTGTATCAATCATTTTTAAAGGTGGGCCGGGAGTCATAAAGCTTGGACGTCTTCATTAGCTCAGTATGAAGCAGGTGGGTATACTGGTTCCAAACCAGTTTAATGAGCCTGGAAGTCTAACCGCTTCGTTCCTGCCAAACTGTTTATTTCCACAAAATACTAACAAGCCTTTTGTTTTCTCACCTCTGGATTTAAAATCAATCGGCTTCAAGTCTTGGTTTCTTTGTCCAATCAGCATGAAGCTGATTTATTATCAGCTTAAAATGTTTTTTTTTTTTTTTTTGGTTTAAATTTGAAAACAGTAACTTATTAACAGATAGAAGCATCCTGATTGGCTGATTTGTTGCTATGAAGAAAACCAAAAAAATTGTGTTCAAAAGCCCAAAATAAACAATTTAAGAACCCAAAGAATATAAAAAGTAAATAAAAAGAAAAGGCTGAAAAAAACTATTTCTATGAGGAAAAATTAGCGCTTTATCTCGTAAACAAAGCAAAGTTTAACATTAAAGTCTGAAAATAAACGAAGTTTAGACTTGCGAATGTTTTATGTTTCTGTCCACAAAATGTGAAAAAAAAGGCAAAAATCACTCAGACTCTCGATTTGTGTTCCCAAAACACCCCCAAAGAACTGGAAGGATTTCAATCAAACTGCCCAGTTACTCAGTTCCAACTATACTTAAACTTATGGCAGCACGGTGGCCTCACAGCAAGAAGATCGGGTGGCGACGGAGTTTGAAACACTGGTCTTCCTATGTGGAGTTTGCATGTTCTCCCCCTGTTTCTCTGGGTGCTATGGTTTCTTCCCACCCTCCAAAAACATGCATGTTAGGTTGAGGACCCACTTGAAAATGAGATGTTACATCTCAAGGGGCTCATCCTCCTAATAAAAAATTAAATAAACTTAAGGGATTGCTACCGTATCTAGTATCAACAGTCCAGAGCAATGGAGAGTGTGGAAAAGAGGTGAAGAAGCGTGTGCAGGCAGGCTGGAACGGGTGGAGGAAAGTATCAGGTGTGATGTGTGATAGAAGAGTTTCAGCTAAAATGAAAGAGAAAGTGTAGAAAACTGTGGTGAGAGCGGCCATGCTGATTGGTCTAGAGACAGTGTGGTGAGAGCGGCCATGCTAATTGGTCTAGAGACAATGTGGTGAGAGCGGCCATGCTGATTGGTCTAGAGACAGTGTGGTGAGAGCGGCCATGCTGATTGGTCTAGAGACAGTGTGGTGAGAGCGGCCATGCTGATTGGTCTAGAGACAGTGTGGTGAGAGCGGCCATGCTGATTGGTCTAGAGACAGTGTGGTGAGAGCGGCCATGCTGATTGGTCTAGAGACAGTGTGGTGAGAGCGGCCATGCTGATTGGTCTAGAGACAGTGTGGTGAGAGCGGCCATGCTGATTGGTCTAGAGACAGTGTGGTGAGAGCGGCCATGCTGATTGGTCTAGAGACAGTGTGGTGAGAGCGGCCATGCTGATTGGTCTAGAGACAGTGTGGTGAGAGCGGCCATGCTGATTGGTCTAGAGACAGTGTGGTGAGAGCGGCCATGCTGATTGGTCTAGAGACAGTGTCACTGAGGAAAAGACAGGAAACAGAGATGTTTGTATCAGAGATGAAGATGCTGAGGATCTCTCTGGGAGTGACCAGGATGGACAGGATCAGAGGAACAGCACATGTTAGAGGTTTTAAAGTCAGAGAGGTCAGACTGAGATGGTTTGGACATGTACAGAGGATAGAGAGAGAGTACATCAGAAGAAGGATGCTGGGTTCAGAACCACCAGGAAAGAGGACTAGAGGAAGACCAAAGAGGAGGTTCATGGATACAGTGAAGGAAGCCATGAAGATAGTTGGTGTGACTGAAGAAGATGCAGGAGATAGGGTTGGATAGAAGAAACTGACTTGATGTGGCGCCCCCTGAAGGGGAAATGCCTAAAGAAGAAGAAGGGATTGTTACCGTAAGTGAACTACAGTTGTTAAAAAAATCTGAATCCATGTTGAGACGTTTTCTTAGTTTTAATTCTTTGAGAAATGAGTCATTTACGTGAACGCAGCACAAATTTGTTTCACAAAAAATAGACTTTTTTATTCCCTCCGAGTCAAACATATAGTGTGTTTATAATTATTCTGTCAATAAAATTTAAACTGACATTGACATGACATTGTGATCTGTAGTGAGACAGGAAGCAGAGATGGAGGTAGCAGAGATGAAGATGCTGAGGATCTCTCTGGGAGTGACCTGGATGGACAGGATCAGAGGAACAGCACATGTTAGAGGTTTTAAAGTCAGAGAGGCCAGACTGTGATGTTTTGGACATGTGCAGAGGAGAGAGAGTACATCAGAAGAAGGATGCTGGATTTGGAACCACCAGGAAAGAGGACTAGAGGAAGACCAAAGAGGAGGTTCGTGGTGAGGGTAGGAACGTAGATCCTTGTTACCATGGTGAGGGTAGGAACGTAGATCCTGGTCACCATGGTGAGGGTAGGAACGTAGATCCTGGTTACCATGGTGAGGGTAGGAACATAGATCCTTGTTACCATGGTGAGGGTAGGAACGTAGATCCTGGTCACCATGGTGAGGGTAGGAACGTACATCCTGGTTACCATGGTGAGGGTAGGAACGTAGATCCTGGTTACCATGGTGAGGGTAGGAACGTAGATCCTGGTTACCATGGTGAGGGTAGGAACGTAGATCCTGGTTACCAGCGTGAGGGTGGGAATGTAGATCCTGGTTACCATGGTGAGGGTGGGAACGTAGATCCTGGTTACCATGGTGAGGGTGGGAACGTAGATCCTGGTTACCATGGTGAGGGTGGGAACGTAGATCCTGGTTACCATGGTGAGGGTAGAAACGTAGATCCTGGTTACCATGGTGAGGGTAGGAACGTAGATCCTGGTTACTATGGTGAGCGTAGGAACGTAGATCCTGGTTACCATGGTGAGGGTAGGAACGTAGATCCTGGTTACCATGGTGAGGGTAGGAACGTAGATCCTGGTTACCATGGTGAGGGTAGGAATGTAGATCCTGGTTACCAGGGTGAGGGTGGGAACGTAGATCCTGGTTACCATGGTGAGGGTAGGAACATAGATTTGCTTTTCGT
This sequence comes from Neostethus bicornis, assembly GCA_902685375.1. Classification (NCBI taxonomy): domain Eukaryota; kingdom Metazoa; phylum Chordata; class Actinopteri; order Atheriniformes; family Phallostethidae; genus Neostethus; species Neostethus bicornis. The sequence goes on along the minus strand of LR738559.1, from coordinate 21,958,672 downwards.
CTAGGCTCTTTCTTTACCATGACGGACCGATGCCGTGTCCCTGATTCAAGGAATAAAAAAACAAAACAATCCAAACCAAAGCTGTCCTCTTTTAGATGCCAAAAATGTATTTCCATAATAATTAGGAACACAGTGTTCACTGTCTTTACTTTCCTCTGTGTCACAGGGTTGCGGGGTGACTGTAAAAAGCTTTTTGGGGTGTTGGTGGTGAACACTTTGTGCACTCTGGTTACGGCCCATGTGAAGCAGGTGAAAAACTTTACCTAGAACATCCATGTCCTCTCAGACACCCTCCTCCCCCTCCCAGCTTTAAACAGCAGCAGGTGAATAATTGATGCTTCATTCTGTACTTTGGTGAATTTTAAAGTGGTATTCTGCAGAGACTCTAAATGGTGGAGGAAGCCGTGTGAATCATTCATAACCTGCTTTTACTTAAGGTCACTGTCCTGGTGGCTGAAAGCAGGCGGAGTGGAGAAACGGCTTCAGAGGAACTAAAAAAAAATACTTTATTCATTTAAATATAGCAGCTAAAAAATAAAAGTTTGTTTTCTGTAAAAATAAAAAAAGAATTTCAAGCTTTGAGTTAAATTTAATTATAATTAACAAATGTAGTTTAGTTACATTTTATAAATATTATTACTTACGTCAGAAGATTATGAAGAAAAACATGCTAATTTAAATTGGTGAATATATTTAGGCAGTTTCACTTTTGTTTTTCTTTCTCAGAATTTAATTTAATTTAACGCTTTAAATTGAAAGTACTTTATCAACGTTTTCATGTTTCGTTGTCTTCTGTTTATCCGGGGCCGAGTCGCGTGGGCAACAGCCTCACACGAGAAGCCCAGGCTTTGCTCATCACGTCTGCATCCTCCAGCTCACTTGGGAGGATCCCGGAGTGTTCCCTGTCCAACTGTGAGATAGACTCTCTCCAGCAGGTCCGGGGTCTGCCTGTAGGTCTCCTCCTCGTGGGACATGTTTGAGAGGCACACTAATCAGATGTCCAAAAAATCACATCCAGCTTTTTTTAACCTGAAGAAATTTGGAGAATTTAACCCCTCCTCTTGTTCCCTGCCAATCTAAGTGCGTGCACAACACAACGTAAATCTCAATTGAGGCCGTAAACAGCGTAAAATTATTAGTATTCTTTTATATTTGTTATTTCTGTGTTTACATAAAAATTGGGACTTTCTGTTGAGGGAAAAAACTGAGCGTGAGCAGATCACCTGCACTCAAAAAGTGTCTACTCATGTTAGAATATGGGTGTGGTGGAGAACAACATCCATGGCTATGAAGTACACATGTCATGATCCCCTCTACTGCTGCCAGAGGGAGCCCTGGATCATCCTCATCACCCTGATTAGGGACACCTGAGATTCCTGATGCCACACATCTGTGGACCCAGCCATTTATTTAAGGGCAAATTCAAATAAACCATGTTTTCTGTCTGTAATTGGGTTCTTCCACTATTCACCTGCACACGACTTCATGACAACAACGTTCAACGTTCGTTTATGTGTAGGACCCCCCTTGGAGCCAGGCGCGAGGGTGGGGTACAAGCGCGAGTGCCTGGTGGCCGGGCTTTTCCCATGGAGCCCAGCCTGGCTCAGCCCGAACAGGGGACATGGGCCGTCCTTCCAGTGGACTCATCACCTGCAGGTGGGGCCATAGGGGCCCCGTGACGGAGGAGATGGGTGGCAGCCAACGATGAGGACTCTGTCGGTCAGATCTGCGGCTGCATAAGCTAGTGTAAGGAGACCAAGAGGCAGACCCCAGACCCACTGGAGAGACCATGTCTCACAGCTGGCAGGGGAACGACTCGGGATCCTTCCGGATGAGCTGGAGTATGCAGCTAGAGAGAGAAGCCTGGGCTTCCTGTCTAAGGCTGTTGCCCCCTCAACCCGGCCCCAGATGAGTGGAAGACAATAGAACAGAACGGAATGAAAAGTTTCTGTGTAAGTGCATCCTTTTTTAAGTCGATACCAACTCTGTTTTATTAGGAAGTGCCGCATGTTTTGGTTGGATCAGGTACATCCAGTCGGAGCACAGAGAGTTTTCCGCCTCCAGCTGTAAGAATCTAATAAGAAGGAGCTGTGGTTTGTTTGCTTTTCTGTTTGTTCCAGGAGATGAGATGGATTCTGTTGGAGCTCAGCAGAGTATGAACTGAAACAGATCTAAAAGCTTTAAGTCAATAGCTGCAGGCGAGTGTCAGAGCAAATCCAGTCGCTGAGCATGCTAAGCACATCCTCCCTGCGTGCCACAGTTCATAAGGTCGACGTCAGAGACAGCGGGAGGAAGTGGTCGATAAGAGCCACCGTGTCAACACAGGTGCATCGATGTGAGCGTCACACGACCGCAGCGACACTCCTGTCACATCAGCTCTGCTTCGTCACACACGCAGTCTGAACAAACCGATGGTTTTGTTGTCTCTTCTGGTTTCCACAAGAGAACGAGTCGATACTGAAAAACCACACAGACAAATTATTGATAAGCCTGAGATCACGAGCAGCAGGGAGTCTGACAGTCGCCCCGATCACGCTGGGATCACTTCAGAAAGATTCCTGAACCTCACCGAGCAAAACAGAACAATATTCTGTTATAAAAAAGAAATGAGCCGGTATGAAGCGGGCATCCATATTTGATGGATGTGTTGTGGATGATGCACTCACGGTGGTGAGGGAGGATAGGAGCAGGAGGGTGGGGAAGGGGTGGGGGGGAGGTGGCTCTAAGGGTCAAGGAGGCATCTGGTTCGTTAAGGAAACATCATAAAAACCCCAACTTCCTGTCTGGATGAAATAGATCTGCTACAAACATGATTTGTTTTATGTTAGATGATCTAATCTGTAATCCTAGTCTGGTCTGTCCGTCCTGGAAGAGAATCTCAAGGATTAACGGTCCTACCCTCACCATGGTAACCAGGATCTACGTTCCTACCCTCACCATGGTAACCAGGATCTACGTTCCTACCCTCACCATGGTAACCAGGATCTACGTTCCTACCCTCACCATGGTAAACAGGATCTACATTCCTACCCTCACCATGGTAACCAGGATCTACGTTCCTACCCTCACCATGGTAACCAGGATCTACGTTCCTACCCTCACCATGGTAACCAGGATCTATGTTCCTACCATTACCATGGTAACCAGGATCTAAGTTCCTACCCTCACCATGGTAACCAGGATCTACGTTCATACCCTCACCATGGTAACCAGGATCTATGTTCCTACTCTCACCATGGTAACCAGGATCTAAGTTCCTACCCTCACCATGGTAACCAGGATCTATGTTCATACCCTCACCATGGTAACCAGGACTATGTTCCTACTCTCACCATGGTAACCAGGATCTACGTTCCTACCCTCACCATGGTAACCAGGATCTATGTTCCTACCCTCACCATGGTAACCAGGATCTAAGTTCCTACCCTCACCATGGTAACCAGGGTCTATACTTCTACCCTCACCATGGTAACCAGGATCTACGTTCCTCACCTATGGCACCAGCTGTGGATGGTGACCGAAAGAATGAGATTGCGGATACAGCTGACCGAAATGAGCTTCCTCCACAGGGTGGCTGGTCTCACTCAGAGATCGGGTGAGGAGCTCTACGATCCGGGATGAGCTCATGTCAACCCGCTTCTAGTCCATGTCGAGAGAAGCCAGATGGGGTGGTTCAGGCAGACCCCAGACCTGCTGAGGTGAGAGAAGCCTGGGGTTCCCATCCAAGGCTGTTGCCCCTGCGACCCGGAAACCGGATAAGCGGAAGATGACGTAACGTAACAGAAATCTAACACACTGTCCATAAGACTATAACAAAGTATGTAAATCAAACGTATTTATCACACTGAATGGAAATAAAATTCAAGATGAGGTAGATTACTTTATTTAAATGTGTCTACAACTAATTTTTAAAAAGAAACTCTTGATTACCTCGTCCTACTAAATTAAAAGGCAAGCTTTTATTTTCTTAGAAGAACACATTTCAATTTCTTTCTGCAATGTTGAGATTTACATATTAAAATTTTTGAGGTGAAAACTGAACTGATTTCTATGCAAAACACAGCATTTTTATTTTTTTTTTTAAAATCTGCTTTTAAAATGCCTTTTTGTTAATTTAAAATCAGTCCTTCATAAATTAGTTGATTTAATAATAAAACCTCTTATTTTGAAAGTTTATCCAATTAATCAATGGATTAATTAAGTAAAATAATTGATAAACACTGCCCACTAATAATTCAGAGCAGGCAGAGGCTCATCGCCAACCTCGTTCTTCTGAAATAGTTTCATATTTTTTTTGGGACGCAGACGAACAGTCAGATTCCTTCAAGTTGAACCAGAATTCTTCTACGTGCTTCACAGCAGAAATGTTCAGATCTGTCCAATAAAAACTACAGTAGTGGTTTTGTGGGTGATGTAACAGATGACACAATCTGAGCTTTATGGCAGCTTCACCTCCTGCTTTTGATGTCTTCATAGTGCTGCTAAAACCCAACACCCCGAGCAGCCTGAAGCAGAAAACACAAGCTCCAGCCTGAACTCTGAATCCCCAATTAACTCTAATCCACTGCTTCGCCTCGCGTTTAAATCCGAAGACAAACAAGATGAATAATACAAATATCTGAGATAATTAGAGAGTAAACAGTTTGTGTACGCAGCACGCCATCCTGTTCATATGGAACCAACTAACTGGAAAATGATGCCAACCCTCTCTGGCAAACTCTCCGTCCTGTTAAAACTCCAATCCAAAAACACACCGTGCATCACTCAATGCTTCTTTGTAAGTTTGTCCATAAAGTTACCGCTTCTATAAAAAAAAAAAACGTGCACGTACGGAGCATCGAGACTTTTACTTGCAAATCAACTCAACTGGCAAATTGTTTGCAGGTGGGTCGATGTGGAACATAAAGCCGTCTTTATTTGGGTTTACATGATGTACACACACTTCACACACTATAATACTCCGTAGGACGGCCGTTAGGTTTGATTGGAGCATTAACGTTTCAATCCTAACGATTCCCAAAGGGGTCAAGATCTGGAGGCCGTGGTGGGCTGTGTGTGAAAGTGAGGTATCATTCCCCCTTTCACAATAAGAGCACGCTTAATTCCATCTGGCAAGAAAAAATCTGTATGTGATATGCAGGTCGTTACATAGCCAGCTGCTCTCTACCTTTGAACTGGGGCCGCATTAGATCGGTACCAGCTATAGAAGAAATGTTGATTTTCCGTGTCTTTCCTTTACCAGATTGGTCTACTTAATAATACGAAACACCATGCAGGAGGTGGTTTTTTTTTTTTTTCTTTGTTTGACTGGGTTTAAAACTGAGTATCCCAAAAAAAATCTGATTTTAAGGATAAAGAAACCCAGAGATTCAAAACAATCCAGTTAAACCAAAACAATAATCTTGATGACGTTTAACACTAGAAGCCCCACGAGGGGGTAAATTTACCATCACTATCTGAACGCTTCGTGGGGCTGAACACACTTTGTTAGGAAGATACTGAAGCTTACGTGAGCTGCCTTTCTCACTTTGAACGACTGCTCCTCAGCTTACAGGTTAGGTAGTAGAGGTCAGGAACAGGTACTGTTCACCCCTTTCTGGGGTGAACAGGAAGTTGAGAAAATCTTGGGTCATCCAGTTTAAATTTTATTGACAGAATAATTATAAACACACTAAATGTTTGACTCGGAGGGAATAAAAAAGTCTATTTTTTGTGAAACAAATTTGTGCTGCGTTCACGTAAATGACTCATTTCTCAAAGAATTAAAACTAAGAAAACGTCTCAACATGGATTCAGATTTTTTTAACAACTGTAGTTCACTTACGGTAACAATCCCTTCTTCTTCTTTAGGCATTTCCCCTTCAGGGGGCGCCACATCAAGTCAGTTTCTTCCATCTAACCCTATCTCCTGCATCTTCTTCAGTCACACCAACTATCTTCATGGCTTCCTTTACTGTATCCATGAACCTCCTCTTTGGCCTTCCTCTAGTCCTCTTTCCTGGTGGTTCCAAACCCAGCATCCTTCTTCTGATGTACTCTCTCTCTCTCCTCTGTACATGTCCAAACCATCTCAGTCTGGCCTCTCTGACTTTAAAACCTCTAACATGTGCTGTTCCTCTGATCCTGTCCATCCAACATGGTTTAACCTACCAACATGGATCGTGTAGCATGGTTGATCTACAGAACTACAAACATGGAGGACGGACCGTATAGGATGGTGGATCTACAGAACTACAAACAAGGAGGATGGACCGTAAAGCATGGTGTATCTACAGAACTACAAACATGGAGGACGGACCGTATAGCATGGTGGATCTACAGAACTACAAACATGGAGGACGGACTGTATAGCATGGTGGATCTACAGAACTACAAACATGGAGGACGGACTGTATAGCATGGTGGATCTACAGAACTACAAACATGGAGGACGGGCCGTATATCATGGTGGATCTACAGAACTACAAACATGGAGGGCAGACCGTACAGCATGGTGGATCTACTGAACTACAAACATGGAGGACGGACCGTATAGCATGGTGGATCTACTGAACTACAAACATGGAGGACGGGCCGTATATCATGGTGGATCTACAGAACTACAAACATGGAGGGCAGACCGTACAGCATGGTGGATCTACTGAACTACAAACATGGAGGACGGACCGTATAGCATGGTGGATCTACTGAACTACAAACATGGAGGACGGGCCGTATATCAAGGTGGATCTACAGAACTACAAACATGGAGGGCAGACCGTACAGCATGGTGGATCTACTGAACTACAAACATGGAGGACGGACCGTATAGCATGGTGGATCTACAGAACTACAAATATGGAGGATGGACGTGTTCATGTCACACTAGGTGTGTTTGAGATGACACAGGCGGACACAGTTCTGATCGGCGCAGATCGGTGCGCAATGCATGCCAGTTAGTTTTTGAATGCAACAACTAACCAGCATGCATTGCGCACCGATCTGCGCCGAGAAGAACTGCCTCCGTCTGTGTCATCTCGAACGCATCTACTGTCATCTCTGTTCTCTGATTGGGTAGAACGCTTTCTCATCGCTGCAATCCCTGATCTAGTTGCTGGAGGAGAATTAAATTGAGTGGAGGTTCTAGGTGGCGCCAGCCTGGCGATCATTAAATCCAAACTTTTAAATCAATAATGACTAAAACAAAAAAAAACAAACTTTTTATTCGGATATGAAACTTATTTTTCAGAATTTTGATTGTTAGAATAAAACGATGCAGCCTTTCATCTGGATTCTGAGTGAAGTGATTTCTTCATCAGTCCTTTTATGTTACACATGACATATGAAGAAACGTAGAAGCAGTGAGAAGAAATTCTGACTGGTTTTGGTGTTACCCTCTGTGGGCTGAGGTAGTGTCCAGGTGTAAACGCCACGGCTTGCTCCCGCCATCTTTTTCTTGTTAATAAATGTTTTTACGTGCTTGTTTTTGGTTGTTTTTTTTAGGGATGTTAACTCTGGTCAGGAACAGAGAGGTTAACCTGTTCAGAGATTTATTTATAATACAACATTCTCATTTCCTCACCTGCTTCCCTGCAGACGGCTGCCGCTCCGATAGTATCAGATAAATAATCCAGTGCCAGTAAACTCCTTCCAGTGTTATTCTGTTCTGAGTTGTCTTGTTTGTTGTGTTCTGCTTCAGTCAGAAGGTCAAATAAATATCTGACTTCCTCTTTTTTCTGCTCGTGTTTTCTTTTGCTTCCTCAGGGAGCTGATGCCGAAGACCCTGGAGGGCCAGATCACCATGGAGAAGACCCCCAGTTACTTTGTAACCAGAGAGGCACCAGCCAGGATCTCAGCCATGTCCAGGGACACCAAGCTGATCGTGGTGGTGAGGGACCCGGTCACCAGGGCCATCTCAGACTACACACAGACTCTGTCCAAGAAGCCGGACATCCCTTCCTTTGAGAGTCTGACTTTTAAAAACAGGACTACGGGTCTGATCGACACTTCGTGGAACGCCATCCAGATCGGCATCTACGCCAAGCACCTGGACAACTGGCTGCAGTACTTCCCCATGGAGCAGATCCTGTTCGTCAGCGGCGAGCGTCTGATCAGCGACCCGGCCGGAGAGCTGGGCCGCGTGCAGGACTTCTTAGGTCTGAAGAGGATCATCACAGACAAACACTTTTACTTCAACCAGACCAAGGGCTTCCCGTGCCTGAAGAAAGCAGAGGGCAGCAGCAAGCCGCACTGCCTGGGTAAAACCAAAGGGAGAACCCACCCCAACATCCACCCCGAGGTGGTGCAGAGACTACGGGACTTCTACAGACCCTTCAACATGAAGTTCTATCAGATGACTGGATGTTTATTTGGATGGGAGGACTGAAAGTGTCCGATGGACCGAAATGTTCTCTTTGTTATTTTTTTTTGTACAATTCAAGTTTAATAATCTGGAAAAATGGCCAGAAATCCAGTTTTTTTCTCCCAAAAGAAGAAAATTATTTATGGTAAATTTCAGGCAGGTTGGTGTGGCGTCATCAATAACTAGGACGCTGCATCGGTCTGTCGTGGTGAAGAAAGAGCTGAGCCGAAAAGCAAAGCTCTGGTTTTACGGGTCGATCCACGTTCCTACCCTCACCATGGTAACCAGGATCTACGTTCGTATCCTCACCATGGTAACCAGGATCTACGTTCCTACCCTCACCATGGCAACCAGGATCTACGTTCTTACCCTCACCATGGTAACCAGGATCTACGTTCGTATCCTCACCATGGTAACCAGGATCTACGTTCTTACCCTCACCATGGTAACCAGGATCTACGTTCTTACCCTCACCATGGTAACCAGGATCTACGTTCTTACCCTCACCATGGTAACCAGGATCTACGTTCCTACCCTCACCATGGTAACCAGGATCTACGTTCTTACCCTCACCATGGTAACCAGGATCTACGTTCTTACCCTCACCATGGTAACCAGGATCTACATTCTTACCCTCACCATGGTAACCAGGATCTACGTTCTTACCCTCACCATGGTAACCAGGATCTACGTTCCTACCCTCACCATGGTAACCAGGATCTACGTTCTTACCCTCACCATGGTAACCAGGATCTACGTTCTTACCCTCACCATGGTAACCAGGATCTACATTCTTACCCTCACCATGGTAACCAGGATCTACGTTCTTACCCTCACCATGGTAACCAGGATCTACGTTCTTACCCTCACCATGGTAACCAGGATCTACGTTCCTACCCTCACTATTTGAACAAGAAGACCCATGAGGGGGTAAATTCACTGACACTACCTGAAAGCTTCGTGTCACAATCCTATTGTGTGTGTGTAAAAGAGTTTTATGAAAGTTTGCAGATTTCTGCTCTAAATCATGTTGTCCATATTGTTTTTAGATGTTTCGCTGTTCAATCACAGCCTAATCATTTGGTCTATATTCAGAGCCCAACAAGCAGCTGGATGTGTGTAAGTTAAACCAGATTTTGTCGGATCAAGAGTTTAACCAAGGAAAATCAAACATGAAAATCTACTTAACAGGAGAAAGAAAACTGTTAAGTTTCTATTTTCTATTGATTTCTGATCAGTTTTTATCTGCTGTTTTAAATAAAACTCTTTACATAATTTTCCTTTTTTTTTAAACTAATTTTTTTCCTTCTGCTTTCTTCTCCTCACTTATAAAATATTTTATGGAGATGTTAAATAAACATAAAATGAAGGATAGAAGGGATGCAGAACAAACAAGAACGTGTTGATCGGATGTCTGTCACAATGTGGTATGTGGACGGAGGAGGGCCCAAATGCAGGACAACAAAACAAGATTTATTAACCAACAGTCCAGCAAGTCAAAGGGCACAGGATTATAACAGAGTTCAAGAATACCACCTATGGTCAGGAAGCAAGACCTGGCTGGAAGGGACAGTGATGAACCAACCAAGACGTCTGGAGTGATTGCCTTCCCACCAGGATCCACATGTATGTGTCATCAGACTAATCACCCTCAGGTGTCCCTAATCAGGGTGATGAGGGAAGGTCCAGTATGCCGAATGCCCCCTTCATATTCTACAGGCAGAGAGATAGCACACAGGTCTAAACATTAGACAGTACCAGTTTTGACCAGCGGGTAGATTTGGGGCAAATAGCAGGACAACAAGGAAGAAAAAAAGGCCAGAAGCTGAGAAGGTCATGCGGTAATCCTCACAACGTGTGTGTGTGCGTGCGTGCGTGCGTGCGTGCATGCGTGCGTGTGTGTGTGGAAAGAGCCTGGTGTATCTCAGCCCATGTTAAACGGTGACGTACAGGGATCAGAGATTTCTTTGAAGGAAGCAGCACCGAGAGCACCCACACCAGATGCTTTGTGAGTTTCTCTGTGTGCACGACAGATGTGGTACTGAGTCTCAGAGAGACCTGCACTATGATTTCTACCTTAACACGAAGGGGGTCACCCCGTTTTCTTCTATCCCTTGCATGAAGAATCCATGGCGGAGTCTCCACTGGTGACCACCATACGTCCACACAGATGTAATCTGAACCGCCAACAAGGGACTGGGGAAACTTTTAGGTTCAAGTTTGTTTCAAGCTGAAGAAAGTCTGCATAAAAAACTCAGTTGGAGTCCGACAAATTCCAAATGTTACTCTATCCATTAATTTCTAAACCTTAGATGTCAAACTCTGGTCTGTGGGCCAAATTTGACCCTCTATGTGATTAAATTTGGTCCTTAATGTCCGGGCAAATAAGTCTATGAGCTGACCCTCTGGTGCCATCGACTGTGATTCATGTACCACTAAGACACAGACCCAGAATGCATCAATCATCAATCATCAGACCTGATATTTTGTTTATGTCCATTTACATGAACTTAGCACCAACCTGTGTGTCTGCTACAGTGTCTCCTGGTTTGGTTTCTTGTAGTTTTTTCGCTTGAATTAATGTTTCAATTTTTGTCTGGCTCTGGATTTTTCACTGTATTGAACGTCTCCTTCTTTCTCACCTGGCTAGAGCCCATTGGCTTCTTGAGCTAACAACGGAGTTGCTCCACTTTCTTTAACCGCTACTGGCTCTCAGAGCCACACCCACCGTGTTTGGAGGAATCCTTGTCATTCCGAAAGAGCTGAGGAAAAAGAGACGAGGATGCAAGCAAAAAAGCCAGGCTTCAAACCTGCTTGGAGCTTTGTAGCTCCAAGCAGTTGAAGAGAGAGCTCCAAAGCTGCTGGTGGGGCCGGGTTTGGTTGGTTGGAGCTGGAACAGCCATTGGTGGAAGTTACGACAGTTGGCTATGCACTGGGCAAAATATGGGTTACCGTGGCAACAATGTTTGAAGCTCCAGTGAATCCTATTAAGATGTTAAACTGTCTCTAAAAGCTCCACATCTTGATCCTTCACTGTGGTGGAACAACACCAGCAGTCCACCATCTTTAGTTCCATAGTGAAGCCGGGTATGTTCAGACAGGAAGCACTGATGATGTCACTGAGAAGATCCTGTCTTCGTTCCTTCTGAACATCTCCACACGTCCATGAAGACTCCACATGAAGGAGCTGATGAAGGAGATCAGCTCTTCAAACTTAAAATCTTTTAAAAATCCAACAACAATGTGGAGCTACACAGGTAGCACTTTTCGGATCGTCTGTCTCTGACCCTGAGATGAACTCTGAGATATTTACAGTAAAACCTAAAACTTCAGTTCTAATGTTTGACTTGATGATTTAACTTATTATTTGTTTCTTGTAATGAGTTTAAAACAAGTGGTGCCTAGTTTGTGAAGAATGAGTGTTTCCACAGGAATCTGCTCCACCTGATGGTTGACTTGAAGTGAACATCTTTATGAAAACAGAACATTCCTCCGGTGGCTGCTCTGGAGAAAAGAGGAAATCACTGCTCCCCATCAACGTGGAGTCCCGGGTCGGGCAGGCTAACCGAAGCTCAGCAGAGTGCGGAAGAACTCGAACAGTACCTCTTCATGTTGATTTGACCACTTTTTAACAACAGCCAGGCTTCAAAACGATGCCCAGCTCTGTTTTTTCAGGATTTTTACAAACTCCTAAATTTTACTAACTTGTCGAAGAATTTTACTCTTTTTTTTAAGGAACTCAAGTCCTGTTGATTCCAACTTAATTAAGGGTTTGCTTATTTCATTCTGTGCTGCACGTTGGCCTCACAGCACGGAGGTTGGAGGTTCGCGTTCCAGGTGAGGACGACGCTTGAAACTCTGGTCTTTCTGTGTGTAGTTTGCCTGTTCTCCCTGTGTATGTGTGGCTTTTCTCTGGTTTCCTCCGAAAACGTACGTGTTAGGTTGATTGGCCGCTGTGGAGATTGTCCCTAGGAATGAGTGTGTGTGTGTGTGTGTGTGTGTGTGGTTGTGTTTGTGTGGCCCTGCAACAGACTGGTGACCTACTCAGGGTGTACCCTGCCTGAAATCAGCCAGGGCATCATCAGGAACCCCATAACCCCATTCCAGATCAATGTTTCAGAAGGCAGTGTGAGGAAAAAGGACGCTCAGAAGCTGGACCGCATCATTCGAAGGGCTGGCTCTGTGGTTGGACTTGGTCTGGACTGTGAGGAAAAGGTGGTGGAGCCGAGGACATTGGCCAAGATAAGATCTGTCCTGTCCAATCAGAGTCACCCGCTGCACCCAGTCTATTTATCTATCTACAGTATCTAGTATCTGTCTGAATTGGTTCAACACGACCCAAAAAAAGCATCTTCAAACTTTCTGAAAGACTCCACGTTGCACCAAAATGTTTAGTTTAACATTTCTGTTTTTTATCCATAGTTTGATCTACTATTCCAAACCTGATCGTGATGTGTGTGTGTGTGTGTGTGTGTGTGTGTGTGTCTGATTAACTGTGTGAGACCAGTTAGTAGAGATACTGGCGTCATGAGAAGTTTCCAGTGAGTAAATGTTCTCTTAAACAAGGTGAGACATTGAAGACGGCATCCAGCCCGTTTATTTCTCCCCATGATTCTCACACAGATGTGGAGAAAGTAAACTCTGTCTAGAGACGGTGGCTCTGAGGAAAAGACAAGAAACAGAGATGAAGATGCTGAGGATCTCTCTGGGAGTGACCAGGATGGACAGGATCAGAGGAACAGCACATGTTAGAGGTTTTAAAGTCAGAGAGGTCAGACTGAGATGGTTTGGACATGTGCAGAGGAGAGAGAGAGAGTACATCAGAAGAAGGATGCTGGATTTGGAATCACCAGGAAAGAGGACTAGAGGAAGACCAAAGAGGAGGTTCATGGATACAGTGAAGGAAGACATGAAGAAAGTTGGTGTGACCGAAGAGGATGCAGCAGATAGAGTTCAGGGGTGTCCAAAGCCGGTCTACCAGGGCCTCCCAGGGTTTTCCATACGTTTTTCCACACGTTCCTTGTACAATCCAGCTGATGCACAGAAAGTAAAATCAACAGCCAACAAAATTTGGCACAATGACTCAATTAACTGGATCAGGTGAGTAGATGTAAGAACATATGGAAAACCTTCAGGACACCGGCCCTCGAGGACCAGATTAGGACACCACTGAGTAAGATGGAAGAAACTGACTTGCTGTGGCGCCCCCTGAAGGGAGTTGCCGAAAGAAGAAGAAGATGTTTGAGTTCTTTTTTTTTTTAATTTTCTTCTTAAGAACATAGCACGTTTTTTTCCTGTTCATAACAAAGAGAAAGATTTGCGACCAACTTTCAACACACTCTCATAAAAGTGAAGAATTGCTTTTTGGAATAAAAATGATTTTAGAAATCTCTTGCATGTGAGGTTGAAGCTCTTTGAACAGTAGCTTCTGTGAGACGGATACTTTCCAGACGTCCTCTGATGTTTCCACGCAGACGGATTCTCACTGACTGATGGATGATCTTTAAACACGATTGATGCTTTCGTGTTAAACTGAAATTATTGTTTAAGAGCGGGGTTTGAACTGGAACCAGTCTGCTCACTGGAAACACAATGTGGGCAAAAACTGAAAACGGATATTTTTCAGGAGTTTTTTTTTATGAGTTTCATTCAAAATAAACCTTTTAGAGGTTTTTACCAGAATGAAATGTTCTGATTTTAAAAACCTTCCTGAGGTGGTTTTTGATTTTATTCACGCAGCTTTGAATCATATGCAAACTGATTGGACCAGGACTTTCCTGGTCATGGATGTTGTTCTCTGCCACGCCCACATTTAATATTCCCAAAAACATGGGAACAGAATCAGATGAAATTAAAGATCAGAGGAATGTCCTCCCCAAGCTGGACTTAGTCCCAGAACTCCCCCCTTTTAACACAGACGTAAAATCCTCCCGGTCACACAGACAAGGACCTGCAAGCGAAGCTTCTGCCAGTTCGTGTAGCTGCCCAGTGATGCCAGGTGAGACATGTAGGATTACACCCTGCCTCAGGTCGAGCTGAGCAAGGTGTGGCTACACTTCTGTCAGTCCCTGTGGCAGCCTGCTGCGGTGTAGGAGTGCAGCCCACAAATTTCCCAGTGAGAGATGAACAGAGTGATTAAATAAAAAAGGTAAACAAGGATCAATGGATTGTCTCAAGTTATTGTTTTGGAATGCACATATTGGTCAGGCAGCCGGGAAGACCTGGCTGGAATGGAAGGGAATGACCAGACACTGACGGGAAGGCAGATTGCCTTTTTACAAACACCTTCAGGTGTCAGAAATCAGGCAGGTGAGGGAAGGCACATCTTGTGATGGGCGTAGGACCCATGGCAGGTATCTTTGTTTTGAAGTAGAAATGTATTTGTGTGGTTTGGAGTAGTGACGGGACGATGATACCTCGAAGAGTGTATTGACTACATAATATTAAAGTCACACAAAGGATTTTGGGTGAAATAAAATATCTTTGAGTCATCATTTTTAGAGAGACTTTCAATCTACCCAGGGTACTCTTGCTTGTATCTGCCTCATCACAGGTGAACGGTCATTTCAGCCGCAGACATTTTGTCCACAGACATTTGGGCCAAGAAACTGCAACCTTGGCTATTTGGGCCACGATGAGTAGGATATTTGAGCCATGGGAATTAGCGCCTCCAAATCCGAGACCATGGTCCTTGCCCGGAAAAGGGTGGAATGCCCCCTACGGGTCAGGGACAGGGTCCTGCCCCAAGTGGAGGAGTTTAAGTATCTCGGGGTCTTGTTCACGAGTGGGGGAAGGATGGAGCGGGAGATCGACAGGCGGATCGGTGCGGCATCAGCAATAACTAGGACGCTGCATCGGTCCGTCGTGGTAAAGAGAGAGCTGAGCCGAAAAGCAAAGCTCTGGATTTACAAGTCGATCTACGTTCCTACCCTCACCATGGTAACCAGGATCTATGTTCCTACCCTCACCATGGTAACCAGGATCTATGTTCCTACCCTCACCATGGTAACCAGGATCTATGTTCCTACCCTCACCATGGTAACCAGGATCTATGTTCCTACCCTCACCACGGTAACCAGGATCTATGTTCCTACCCTCACCATGGTAACCAGGATCTATATTCCTACCCTCACCATGGTAACCAGGATCTACGTTCCTACCCTCACCTATGGTCACCAGCTGTGGGTGGTGACCGAAAGAATGAGATTGCGGGTACAAGCGGCCGAAATGAGCTTCCTCCGCAGGGTGGCTGGGCTCTCACTCAGAGATCGGGTGAGGAGCTCTGCCATCCGGGAGGAGCTCGATGTCGAGCCGCTCCTCCTCCAGGTCGAGAGAATCCAGATGGGATGGTTCGGGCATCTGGTCAGGATGCCCCCCGAGCGCCTCGCGGGCGAGGTGTTTTGGGCACGTCCCACTGGGAGGAGACCAAGGGGCAGACCCTGGACCCGCTGGAGAGACTATGTCTCACAGCTGGCCGGGGAACGACTTGGGATCCTTCCAGGTGAGCTAGAGGATGCAGCCGGGGAGAGAGAAGCCTGGGCTGTGCCCGCTTGAGGCTGTTGTCCCCGCAATCCGACCCTGGAACAAGCGGAAAATAACGGAACAGGACGGGATAAAACTGACCAAAAGCAATTATTTTGTGTAGTGCAACTGTTTATTTACAAGAAAATATCACAATTTTTTACAAGTTGGGCTGTCCTCCGCAAAGGTTGTGACTGATGCCACGAAGGAAGGCAGGGATGGTCTTCTTGCCTGTGTTCAAGTCAAGCACCAGGTTGTGGAGACGAACCTGAAGCTCCTGGTACACCATCTTCCCACGCTTGGAAGGACGGATCCCACGCTCCTCCTGAAGCAGAATACCATCGACGGTGGCAGCCTCACCCTGCAAGCACCCAATCAGCTTCCAGACAGTGGGGTTGGAGTGGCCCACCAGACCTCACAGACGTTGTTGGTTCTGGGCTGGTTGTTGAGGGTGGCTTGATGTATGTCCCATTTCTCTGGTTGGAACATGGGTGGCGTGCGGCGTAAGCGGACTGACCTGATGACTCCAGGTCTGGTGTTGGAGGGGACGTCGCGACGATGGCCAAGCTGGCCTGGGATAGATTCCTCATCACCATGCCGAGCTCTAGAATGCCTCAGCATTGATAAAGTGCTCTAATTGATGGAAGATGTGGAGCAGAGCCTCGTCATTTGAAACACAGGTCATGATGATTTAATTTGATAAAATCAATGCAATGTGACACAAAAAAAAACAGTATAGAATTGAAAAACTAACAGTAAACAATGTTTAAGGGAGAAAAAAATATACTTTGTTTGGCGTCAACAGATCAAAATGATTCCAGACTAGTGAAAACTTCTTTATCCGATCCATAACTAATGCAACTGAAAAACTCCAACAAACGCATCTTCTTCTTCTTTCGGCTTTTTCCTTTAGGGGTCGCCACATCAAGTCAGTTTCTTCCATCTAACCCTATCTCCTGCATCTTCTTCGGTCACACCAACTATCTTCATGTCTTCCTTCACTGTATCCATGAACCTCCCCTTTGGTCTTCCTCTAGTCCTCTTTCCTGGTGGTTCCAAACCCAGCATCCTTCTTCTGATGTACTCTCTCTCTCTCCTCTGCACATGTCCAAACCATCTCAGTCTGGTCTTTCTGACTTTAAAACCTCTAACATGTGCTGTTCCTCTGATCCTGTCCATCCTGGTCACTCCCAGAGAGATCCTCAGCATCTTCATCTCTGCTACAAACATCTCTGTTTCCTGTCTTTTCTTCAGTGCTACTGTTTCTAGACCAAACAGCATGGCCGCTCTCACCACGGTTTTCTACACTTTACTTTTCATTCTAGCTGAAACTCTTCTATCACACATCACACCTGATACTTTCCTCCACCCGTTTCAGTCTGCCTGCACATGCTTCTTCACCTCTTTTCCACACTCTCCATTGCTCTGGACTGTTGATCCTAGATACTTAAAATTTTCCACCTTCTTTATCTCTTCTCCCTATAACCTCACTTTTCCATTTGGATCCCTCTCATTCACACACATGGACTCTGTTTTACTCTGACTAATCTTCAAACCTCCACCTCTCCAGCTTTTCCTCCACCTCTTCCCTCCTCTCACTACAACCACTACCAACAAACTCCAACAAAACTCCAACAAACGCATGACATGTTGATACAGTTTGATTCTTTATAAACACAATTTGGCGCGCAAATCCAAACGATACACTTCCTGTATCGATCACGTCATTCTGTCTTAAAGCAATACACACACCAATACGGGGTTTCACTCTTGAGCTCTCAGCACAGTGCTGACGCAAAAGGGTCGCTCGTCCCGTCACTAGTTTGGCGTGTAGAAGAAAAGATGTTTATTAATAAATCTTTAACTTTACGGTTTAATCTGTTTCTTAATCTGTTTTGACAGAAAACTTCCTCCTAAATTGTTGCCAAACCACATAAATTCTCCCTCCGCTCCTTCGGCTACATTTTCTCTTATTTTTACATCATATTTCCTCCGCTGATCGTTCTTATGTGATATTTACAGGCTGTAAATTATGAACGCGACATAACAAATTGCTCGGTTTGTTGTTTGAGACGATTAAAAAGACACGAGGATTCTGGGACGGTTGTTATGGAGGGAAATTAGCCGGCGTGGCCTGAAACAAACAGCTGTAAATAAATCATCACACACTTATTCCCATTCAGGGCACAGTCTCTGTTTGCTCATGAATAAATAAAAAGGTGACCCTGTTTACCTCTCACTCATTACAAACATCTCACCAGGAGGTCTTCACGCACGGATCACACCGACACAGTCACACCCAAACAAAACAAAAAGTCACCTCTTACACAACAAAAAAAAATATTTTAACATCACAGTCACTTACAGACATGAAACTTTCAGTTTTCTCTAAAATAAACTTAAATGCAACCACATGGAAAGTCCATCCGTGGAGGATGAATAATTAACGCTGTCAGAGTGCTGAGTGAGGGGACAGCATGCAGAAGGAAAGCCAAAGTTCCACTCAGTAATTATTTATCAGGCACGCTTGTGGCTGCACCCACAAAGTGTTAGATAGAAGGAGAGGATCTTTATGAGGTGTTTCAGACCGGTTCTGTATCACCTCTCAAACCGGCCTGCATGCTCACACACACACTGGGTCGGGTTGAACCTCACCACCAGAAAAACAACAGAAGAAGTTTGCTCTTACATGATTGGTCTGAAGCCCTGATCCATCGAAACAGTCTGACCTCTCAACATTAGGGTTCACCCACTCCACGTTTGGGTGGATACTTTTTTATTTTGTCTTCTGAACCACTTGAGCGTATCCTGGCTGATTTCAGGCGAGAGGCAGGATACACCCCAAACAGGTCCACAGTCTGTTGCATGGCCCCACACCCACAACCATCCACACACACTCACTCCTAGGGGCCATTTTAAGCAGCCAATCAACCTAACATGTATGTTTTTGGAGCAAACCAGAGAAAACCCACACATACACAGGAGAACATGCAAACTACACACAGAAAGACCAGCGTTCCAAACCTCTTACCACCCATTAGTCGAACCCTGACCTGTTTGCTGTGGGGCCACCATGCTAACCACTGCCCCACTGTACAACCCAACACTTTTTATCAAACCAATTGTTCCTCTCTGAGCAAATTATTCTTATTTGTCTCGTTTCCCCTGAATAATGAACAAAAAAAAAGGATGTGACTGAGAACGGATCAGTCATTTTGAAACATGAAATATGAGGGCTAATTTTCTTCAGACGAGGATCTCAGTTCAGATAATCTACTGTAACATTTTAATGTTTGTAAGATCCATCTGTTACGTTTGTTTTCAGAGGAAATGACCATAAACGGAGAAACAATGTCTGACTTGGGTGTGGCACACATAGATATAAAGAGTAGACCCTACATTGGTTACTCCAGCCGCCATATTGGATAGTCTTACCTGCAGTTGAGGTGAAATCGGGCCTAATAAATCTAGCCCGACCCGGCTTGCGGGTATTAAAACCCGACCAGGCCAGAACCCGACCAATTAACTTGATTTGCAGGCCTGAGTCCAAAGCAAACTTGAAATGTCATATTTTATTTGTGAGGCCTCGGGAGGAGGAGGGTTATTTATAAACAGGAAGATTTTCAGAGCATGCTCTGGCTCTGTGGATCCTGTTACATTAAATTATCGTAATTTCACGGCTATAAGGCTCATATAAAAGTCTTAGATTTTCTTCAAAATGAGCGGTGCGCCTTTTCGTGCGGTGCGCCTTGTGTGTGAGAAAAGGTGGACCTAAAAGAAAACGCGGTGCCCGCGAGGCAGACCTGAAAGAAAAGGCATGAGAATGTTAAAGAGTGAAGTGTGAGCGGCGTGGGAGCGATGGATGACCGAAGGAGACCACAGTTTCATGAAGGATGGAAGGCAGCGCCGGGCGAGTTACGCTACAGTTTGCCAATGGATTGTAGATGCTTGGACTAACGTGTCTGCTGGTACTGTTATCCGAGCTTTCTCAAAAGCTGGTATCCTTTCTGAGGAGCCGCACAGTACAGACAGTGACTTTGACAGCGAGGAGCGAAGTGGACCTGCTCTGAAACAGAGGATGAGGACTTTGATGGATTTGAATAAAGACTATTACCAGTAATGTGTTTGTTTAGTATCGTTACTACTTAAATAAAACACAACCAAACTCAGTTTTGCTCCTGATCTATTTTTTAATACACACATTTGTATGCTCGTGTGTGTGTTGTTGTAAGGCAGTGTGTGACTGAGACTGCGCCTTTTCGTACGGTGCGCCTAATGGTCGTGAAATTACGGTACTTCTCTGTTTTATTATTAATTTTATACCAAGTATTCCTTAGTTTAGTCCCACACCTCATTTTAGTTTACATTTTAAAAACATATATTTAGTTGAAAAAAGTGAGTAGTTTACCACTTCTAAGCTAATTTTCTAGACTTGTACATGTGTTTGTGTCACCATGCGTGTGTATTGTTGTGTTTGCTTGTGTATCAGTATGTGTGTGTCCGGTAAATGATCCAGGCTGAAGGTAACATTCTGGTTTTTCATTTCAAACAGCAGCTGCTAAGCATGTAGATGCCCTGCTGCGTTTTTTCTTCACTCGCTCTCTCGTCACCTGATCCGCCATCACAATGGAGCTCCTTTAATTATCTGGGTCTTCGCTCGAGTGGTGAAACAACAAGGACCCGGGCATTCAGGCATGACATCGGGCAGCGTGGTAACTGATTCCATTGTTTTGTTTCAGTATGAAAGTCAGAGGACATGTAGGTGCACGGTGTCTGACCCGAACCGCATGTAGAACCCTTCATAGTGGATAATGTGTGAATACGAGACGAAAAGAAGTGACTCTACACATAAGGCTGTTTTATTTTATTTGCAAAAATGCTCCTGTTCATCATTAACTACAAAGTTAAAATTACGTTTAATCATCTTTTATTTGGACACAAATTTTGTGGAAAAGGAAACAAGACGTTACAGAATAAGTAGATTTGTTCAAAAAAGAAGAAGCTTTCCATCTTTTATCTACGTTTGAACAAACGAAAAATGCACTTTAAGAAAATTGTTATAATTATTATTATTAATTTTTTTTTCTAGTTCAGCGGGCCGGATTAAAACATTTAACAGGCCACATTTGGCCCGTGGGCCATAGTTTACCCATGCCTGATTTAAACCCTAGTGTCCCTCACTTCCCTGAAGGAGCAGTGCTCTGCATTCCCCTTGGTTCCTGGTGCACCCTGCTTACTTGCGGAGCTTCTTCTTTCTGGTTCCCCATCATACTGCTGAGCTTCTACACCTGGTCCCCTTCATGACCTAGGCGAGCTCCATCCCTTTGGTTGCCTCGATGTCCAGCCGGGGTCTAGGTCTCCTTCTGGTCGAGCAACATCCCTCTGGTCCCGCCGACGTCCAGCCGCGGTTTTCTTCTGGTCATTCATCATAACCAGTTCTTCCAGCTCATCCATCCTCGTTTTTCTTCGATGAAGTGAAGCTGGCTTTCATCGTCTCTCGAATAGCTCTAAGGCTTTTGGACTTATCCAGGGGAATCGTGCAGCAGTGGATTCTATTGTGTGGAATTCCGAACTGTGGCAGTGCACAGTGATGCGCCATCGATGCATTCATCCTCCACAGTTCTGTTTGGTTCTTCACCTCCTCCAATAAACTGGTTAAAACTGGCATTGCATGTGGGTCCTAATTCACACGTCACCTCCAACCGTGACAATTTGCTTTAACTTCTCTTGTTATGGTTACCAGTCAGCGTTTAGGCAGGTGGGATGATATAGAACACTGAGGTTATTTAACCAAAACATCTTTCAAAGGTACACATTTTCTGAAGATGGACAACGTACAGCCAATCAGAATGTAGTATTAAAATAATGTTTTTAAAAGTGTGTTCACATCGCATGCGGCAAACGACTGATGCCTCAGTTTCACATGTAGTTTTGCATCACTGTCCAGATCTGCAGAAGGTTGAATCCTGCTGTGAGAGGGGATTTAACTTGCTGTGCGTCAAACACAACAAAAAAGGGGTCGTAGTGAATCTGGATAACCCATCCCTGCCGTGTGTCAACAACATGGTTGCCGTGCATTTGGCAGTGAAATGGAATGCAGCAACAGTTTGGCTAAATTTCTCCACATTAATGTTTTGTTTTAAACCCATTGTCCTGGTTTCTTAATGTCATGATCTCCTCTCCTGCCGCCAGACGAAGCCTTGGATGTTTCTCATTAACCTGATCAGGGTCATCTGAGGATGATTACAGATTCCACACATCTGTGCACCCTACCAACTATTTAAGGGCAATCCCCCCCAGACTTCATTGTCGGGTGAGACCATCCCTTCCAGCCAGGTCTCCCTGATTGCCTGATCAAGAACACATTTTTGCAATAACCTTTTGCCATGCCACTGAAACTTCTCAGTATTAATGGACTGCCAAATTCAAATAAACCATGTTTTCTGTCTGCATTTGGGTCCTCCTCGTTCCACCTGCACTCCGCTCCATGACACTTAACCAGTTCCGTTCCGTAATCTTCCGCTTATCCAGGGCCGGGTCGCGGGGGCAACAGCCTCAAACGGGAAGCCCAGGCTTCTCTCACACCGGCTGCATCCTCCAGCTCACCCGGAAGGATCCCGAGTCGTTCCCCAGCCAGCTGTGAGATATACGTAGTTTCTCCAGCAGGTCTGGGGTTGCCTCTTGGATTTCTTCCTGGTGGGACGTGCCCAAAACACCTCACCAGCGAGGCGCTCAGGGGGCATCCTAACCAGATGCCTGAACCACCCCATCGGGCTCCTCTCGACCTGGAGGAGGAGCGGCTCAACACCGAGCTCCCCCCGGATGGCAGAGCTCCACTTAACCAGTAACTACTGTAAATATCTCTGTCTTTAGACCCTCCTATTCGGGGGAGAAAAACTCAGCTGTTATATGTAACGTTTTTTTATTCTGGTCTTTGCACCAATAGCCTTTCAGTGTCGGTCAGTAATGTTTATCTTTAAACTCCTACAGACAGGTTACATCTTCATTTAAATACGTAAATAATTACAAATCATTAAAATACATCATTATAAGGAGAAAAAGGTTGAATTTCTTTGGCCACATTTGTTTATTTTAAGATGTGAACCAAGCAGCAGAAAGAAGCAGTCCTTCTTTCGGGAGGATACTGTATGTGGGGCGAATTAAATAGGCTTTATGTTCCGGGTTTTAAAACTCGGCCTCTTTAGCTCACCAAGGAAATTGAGTTTGTGAGCGAAAAAATGCAGTTTCCTCTTAACCCC
Source organism: Neostethus bicornis (assembly GCA_902685375.1). NCBI lineage: Eukaryota > Metazoa > Chordata > Actinopteri > Atheriniformes > Phallostethidae > Neostethus > Neostethus bicornis. The sequence goes on along the minus strand of LR738559.1, from coordinate 21,935,551 downwards.
CTGACCAGCCGTCACAGACACACAAACTTTCTCTTTGAAGGCTAAACGGCAGAAACGAGGGAGGATTGGCTGTTCTGGGGAGTTATGGCAGCCCTGATCCTATCACCCACCCCCATCCTGAGATAAGTGTCTACGGACCCCGGCGGCTTTTAACCTTTCGCTGTGATTCATGGAGGTGGCGGCACTCTCATGTAAGCTTTGGTTTTGGGGTTGCAATAGAGACGCTTGTTTTTTTACCAGAAAGTAAAAAAGAAAAACCCTGTTTTCTGTTCTGAGGAGAAATTTCCATCCCTTTGACCAGAGACTGTGAAGGAGATATTTAACACATCGGTTTGTCCATGTCAGGGCTTCTGGAACGCCATCCTGAACACAATATCTCCCAAACTAATGAAGGGATTTTGATGAAACTCCACAGTTAGTTTGTAAAGATTGAGGTAAAAACGCAAAACTTAAAAAAAAAAAATTGGTGTAAATTTGGTTTAAAATTATGAATGAAAATTGTTTTTGAATGCTGACAAAACATTTACTGATGACGTACAACTCACGATCTACATGTTTCAACATCAAGTTTAGCATCTTTAAATCTGGAGCTTACTGGAGCAGTGGTCTCTAAAACAAATCAAATTTTATTTATAAAGCAAGTTTCCAACACAAAGTTACACAAAGTGCTGAAAAAAACCAACAAATAAAAACTCAAACAACATTAAAATCCAGATCATTAAAAAAAAGTAAGTCCAAATTAAGCATAAATAAAAAAATCACACAATCACACCCTCTTCCCTACGGCCCCATTCCACCTGAACCACTAGCTACTGTCTCTTTAACTGAAATAAAAATAAGCATCTGGCCTGATGCTGTGAGGAAATAATAACTGGGGATCGATCCACACCTCTACAGTCGGCCTGCCCATAACTGTAGAGGCCAAAACCACAAGGGTCCACCCAGCTCCAGGAGACACGGGCACCCACAGAAGCACATGGCTGAAGTGAGGGACCTGCACCACCCAGGCCAGTCAGACCCCCACAGAGAAGACCCCACAGACGGAGCAGGCAGAGCTGGTGGGATGGAGGATCCCCATGAGGAAACACAGGAGTAAGACACAGAAGAAAAACTAAAACCAGTAAAACAGGTTAAAAATTATTTAAGAAATGAATCAGAAAAATAATACTGTGTAAAAACAGGAAAGATTTTATCAAATACATAAAATCATCTTAAGCAAAAAATAAAAATCAAGTAAAAGCAAAATTAAAAAGATGGGTTTTCAGTCTCTTTTTAAAACACGAACAGTCATTAAAATGTCTCTAAAACCGTTATAAATATTAAACTGTGTGTTACATCAAATTGAAAACAAAAACCCAGCCATTAACACAAAAAGTTATTTTTACATCCAACAAACACAAAACCAAAAGTGCCAAAAAGTGAATCCAGACTCAACATTTCCATTGATAACTTTTTGAGATTCAAACCCACAAAAAAAACAAACACTGTTTGAAATCTAATTTCTTTACGAGTGTCCAGATACTAATAAAAAAAGAAATTCCAACCACTGAAGCTCCATAACTCTGGATTATGGTGACTGTATAAAACCCATCCCCACTCACTTTGGATGGGATTGCGTCCTCACCCAGAGCCTCTCCTTGCTTTTCATCTTCTAAACCGCTCATTCCTAACGAGGTAGCAGGGAGAGCCGGAGCCTATCCTGGCTAATTTTAGGCAAGAAGCAGGATGCACACCATGCAGGTCACCAGTCTGTTGCAGGGCTACACTCAGACATCCATCCACACACTCATTCCTAGGACCAATTTTGTTGAGGCAAATTAACCTCATATGTTTTTGGAGAGCGGGAGGAAACCGGAATTCTCGGAGAAAACCTACCCATACACAAGTAAAACAAGGAGAGCAAACTCCACAGAAAAAAGCCAGTGTTTCAAAGCCTCGCCCCAAATCCGGACTCAAACCACCGACCTCCTTGCTGTGAGGCCACTGTGCACAGCCTCTCTCCAAGCGTTTACAATGTAATACTGTACTTGAGTGACCTCTGGCATAATGGCGGGTACATGGCCTGTGTCACACCAGACCTTGTTAACCATGGTACCGATAGGCTAGCATGGCAGTTACATATCAAACAGCATCAGTGGTGGGTTACATGAATAGAAATGCATCATTAATCTTAAACAGTTTTAACAGTAACAACTGTCCACATCTGTCTGTGTGTGTGTGTGTGTGTGTGTGTGTGTGTAGATAGATATGTTGTATGTTTGCTGTCAGTACTGAATCTTTCAGGTTGATACATTCTAAATACACGGCATGGTGGTGCAGCGGGTAGCACGGTTGCCTCACAGCAAGAAGGTTGTGGGTTGGTCTCAGCATCGGTGGCCTCGTGGTAGAATTTTCCCTTTCGTCTGGGACAACCTGGTCCAATTCCCACTGCACCCAAGTCACTCCTGGGACGACCTGAAGAAGACAAAAGATAGAAGACGACAGGAAAAAAAAAAGAAGGTTGTGGGTTCAAGTCTCAGGTGGGAACAAGGCTTGAAACACCGGCCTTTCGGTGTGGAGTTTGCATGTTCTCCCAGTGTCTGCGTGGGTTTTCTTCGGGTACTCCGGTTTCCTCCCACCGTCCAAAAACATGCATGTTAGGTTGATTGGCCCGTGCCGAAGTTGCCCCTAGGAATGTGTGTATGGTTTTGTGTGTGGCCCCGCAACAGACTGGCGACCTGTTTGGGTGTACCCTCACCTTGAATCAGCCGGGATGGGTTCCAGCACCCCCTGAAACATCAGAGACTGACTGACTTTCTAAACACATCTTTTCCAAACACAATGTTTGCATTTAATTTGATTTTATTGAACCATTTTTTTTTTGTGGATTTGTTATTTTTCCAAACGGAAGGAATAACATTTCGTGGACGATCATGAGGATCTGTTTTCTGGTTTTCTAAGAAAACTTTATTCGGATGCTTCTGTGAATTTGTTAAAAAGACCAATCCCATCGGGAGCAGATGTTGAGCAGGTGTTTCACCTTCTCCGTCTGTTTTTCTTAAAGCGTTGCAGCCATTTAGGAGTGACTAAGTTTTTAACTGTTTTCCACACAGTTTGTCTTTTTGGCAAACATGGTACGGGATTAAGAAAAACCTGTTCGACAAGATTTTCTGCGTTCGAACTTCGAGGTGAATGTGCCATACTCGTTTCGTCTTCTGTGGTTGTGGAGGTGTCCTTTGATATTTCCCAAAGTTCTGAAATCTTTCGGTACTTCTTTGATGGTAAGCGGTCTTTTCTTTTCTTCCTGACGCGATGACGTGATGACACCTCTGAAGATTGAGTTGGCGATAAGAAATCAGACGTCTCTTCTTCGTGGTATCCTGTAACTTCTTGACGATTTCCGGCCCCAACGTTAGCATCCACTAAACTCCCATCATCTTGTACAATTGGTTTGACTTTTTCAATGTTATTTTTCACATTATCGGACTGATTACGAAAACTTGTTTTTTCTCCAGGATTTTCATCCCAATGTTCATTAGACAATAATTTACAAGCTGAAACAATGTCAGAAGGTTTTGGAGTCCCTCGGTTTAGTAATTTTGAGAGTTCCATATTTCTTTTAAGCCAATATTTCATTTCTGGGTCAAACATATCTGTTTTATCCAAGTTAATTGTGGAAAGCTTTGTTTTTGAGAAATGTCCAGATTTGGACGTCGACGCTTGCGCGTCATCTTTTTTTGAGTTTGAAACAGGACAAAATTTCGGTGTCCCAAAGAATTTCTTGTTAGACTGCTCATTCAACATCCTAACCACGATGGTCATGGATTTGTTAAGTTCTCTTAGCAGAAATGTCAGGTCACCAATCACTTTGTTTTGTTCCTTTACTCTTTTTCTCAAACTTATTAATTCATCGTACTCGTATTTTGCTCTTTCATGAGTGTCCTTAGGAGCGGGCTCTTTAAGTTGTTCTTCTTCCGTAAAGGAAGTAAACTCAATCTGACTCATTTCTGTTTCACTGGGATGGATGTTAGCTGAAAACGTTCAATCCAACAATCGGCTTTCCGAGTTAAAAACAGAATATCTTCAGGAATTTACAAAGTGATGTCATCAAAGGTTAGATCATTTCAGTCGCCTCCCACTGAGTAGAACGTTCTATCATTGTCGTGGTAACAGGTGCCGCAGGAATTCCAACATGGCCGCTGGTAAAGTGTGTCATTTAGTAAAGAAAGAACGACTTTGGGAAAAAATATTGTCTACTTTATAATATTTTGAATGATCTGCGGGGTGCGGTTGTTTATACTAGAGTGCTCATTATGTTTTTTTGACACAGGTTCTGATCTAAAAAGAAAATATTGTGATTTTACTTTTTTTTCATGTTCCATTGACTTGCGCTTATTTGGGGCAGGCTCTTAGGGCCAACAGCCTCAGACAGGAAACCCAGGCTTCTCTCACCCCAGCTTCATCCCCCAGCTATCCACAGCTGGTTACCATGAGGGGAGGAACGTAGACCCTGGTTATCATGGTGAGGGTAGGAACGTAGATCCTGGTTACCATGGTGAGGGTAAGAACATAGATCCTGGTTACCATGAGGGTAGGAACGTAGATCCTGATTACCATGAGGGTAGGAACAAAGATCCTGGTTACCAAGGTGAGAGTATGCTGTCAGTACTGTATCTCGCGTAGATCCTGGTTACCACGGTGAGGGTAGGAGCGTAGACCCTGGTTATCATGGTGAGGATAGGAATGTAGATCCCAGTTACCATGGTGAGGGTAGGAACGTAAATCCTGGCTACCATGGTGAGGGTAAGAACGTAGATCCTGGTTACCATGAGGGCAGGAACGTAGATCCTGGTTAACATGGTGAGGGTAGGAGCGTAGATCCTGGCTACCATGATGAGGGTAGGAACGTAGATCCTGGTTACCATGGTGAGGGTAGGAACGTAGATCCTGGTTACCATGGTGATGGTAGGAACATATACGTAGGTCGACTGGCCAATCAAGAGCTTTGGTTTTCAGCTCAGCCCTTTCCTCACCATGACAGATCAATGCAGTGTCTTGATTTTTATAGCGGTATTATACAAAACGTTATAATATATTATACTACTTACGTTATATATCACGTCTCCAACCCAGAAGGATCCACCTCTTTGAAACTGAAGGGCCGCCCTCGTATTGACACAGCTAGAACTGCAATGCCTGAACTACGTGAACGCTTCACTGAGGCTGTCAACAAAGCCCTGGAAGACCACCCAACAGACAGCACCACAGCACGCTGGGACTTCATCTGAGACATCATCTATCAGGCAGCCTCAGACACTTTTGGGAAACAAACCAGAAAGAATGAGGACTGGTTCAAAGCCGGGATTGAAGAGAGGGAGCCTGCCATGGCTGCCATACCCCATACTGCCATACTGTATGGCAGTGAAGCTTGGACACTGTAAACCTACCAAGAGCAGAGACTAAACGGTTTCCACATGTGTAACCTTGGACATCTCCAAGGGATCACCTGGCATGATCGAGTGTTTAAGGCGGGCATCCTGACCCAGATGAGTATGTCCAGTGTGTTCACCATCATCGCTGGCTAGGGCCATGTATGCAGGCCGCATTCCAAAGGACATCCTCTATGAGGAGCTGGCCACAGGAACGTGGCCAACTGGACGACCTGCCCTGCGCTACAAAGACGCCTGCAAAAGGAATCTCAAGTTGTGCAACATCAACGCAGCAGATCTTGAGTTAGTGACCTCAAAGGGCATTTTTAAAAATTGTTATCAATCAGGCCTACGAGGGCAGAAAGATCCATGCGAGGCTACAAAGACCTGGAAACAGCACAAAAGTCTGTTTGCCCCTGCACTGGTGCACCCTGCCTTCGTGTTAAGCTCCTGCGTCTGGCCCCTCATCACCCAACCGAGCTCCTATGTCTGGTCCCTCATTACGCAGCCAGGCTCCTACATCTGGCCTCTCATCAAGCAACCAGACTCCTACAGCTGGTCCCTCATCCAACCGAGCTCCTATGTCTGTTCCCTCATCACCCAGCCGGGCTCCTACATCTGGTCCCTCATCCAACCGAGCTCCTATGTCTGTTCCCTCATCACCCAGCCGGGCTCCTACATCTGGTCCCTCATCCAACCGAGCTCCTATGTCTGTTCCCTCATCACCCAGCTGGGCTCCTACATCTGGCCCCTCATCACGCAACCAGACTCCTACGTCTGGTCCCTATTCACCCAACCAGACCCCTACATCTGGTCCCTCATCACCCACTCTAGCTCCATCCCTCCGATCTCCTCGACATCCAGTCGAGGACTCCCTCTGGTCACTCATCTTACAGACTGTCTGTCTGCACTTCAAACTGGTTTAAACTAGCAATGCTTCTAGCAATGATACTAGAGGCCCTATCCTGTGTTACTAAACTGAGCAACCATAGACATAAACGTACAAGACTTTGCAACTTTGCACGGTATCCTCCAGTCAGATGTTTTACTGTCTGTATTTGAGACATGAAAGATGTTTAATTCCAATGAATTTCTTTTAATCTGGTTGTAATCTAAGTGGGTATATGTTACAGTAAGGGCCGATAAGCCAGGCTTTCTCTGGGTAAGAGGCTTGTGGAGCTTCTGAAGGGGCTGCGTCCTAGAGGGTGCGCTGTAGTTTGCAGGGGTCGGGCAAGGGGCAGAGGTTGGGGTAAGATTGAACATCTGCTGGGGCCTTGCCGCTAGTACCAGCAGGGTAGACGGGCGGTTGCCCCATGTACATGTGGACGTCACTGGGTGTTGGTTGATTGGGAATCGGGGCTCCAGCAGGCAGTGTGATGGTTTATAAATGGCTAATGGACTTGACTTATATAATGCTTTTCACCTGCGTTGGCACTCAAAGCACTTTACAGGGTAGCTCACATTCACCAATTCACATCATATTCATACCTGATGGTGGAAGCTGCCATGCAAGGTGCATACCATCATCAGGAGCAATTCGGGATTCGGTGTCTTGCTCAAAGATTCCTTGGCATGAACTCCTGGCAGGGGATAAAACCAGCCATCCCCCCGGTTGCTGGGCGGCCGCCCTACACACTGAGCCACGCTTCCTCCAAAGTCTCAGTTAGACTTCACAGTGCCACTTAATAAAATTGGTTGGAAAACACGATACTAGAGGAGAACTGGATCTACTTGTGTGGCAGTTCGTGAGGTCGCCGTGCACCTCGGCTTAACATGTTGGTTCAAATAGCAGAGAAAATGTGTAAAAACAAGGATTAAATCCCTGGCGTGGCGGTGTGCTTAGCGTGCTCTCTGAAAGGTATCCAACCGTTTAGTTGGAACTCAAACACTTGTTGATCAAAGGCTTTCAGAAGACGGCGAGCTGAATGAGGAGCTTTGTGGAGTTCTAAGTGATTACCTTTCTTTTGTCCAGTGTGTGTGTGTGCGTGTGTGCGTGCGTGCGTGCGTGCGTGTGTGTGTGTGAAGACAAGTCTAAGTCACCATGAGAAACTAGAATAAACACATCAAATTCTACCTTTCAATCAATGGGAACGCCACACACACACACACATACATACACACGCACACACACACTGGACAAAAGAAAGGGTTCCACGCAATATGGACACATGTACACAGATACAATGAGAATTGAAATTCAATTGAAAATACTTTATTAATCTGAAGGTAAATTTGATGCTGCTGTGGTAACACCTCGACGCCTTCCTGGTCCGCTTACATGGTGTGAAACATGGCGTCTGAACGGTTAAAAAACCAGTCCGTAATGAGTCCACAAAGTCAGGCTTCAATAAAGCACACCAAAGTGGCCCCTCCACATTCCTGCTGGGTCAGAGTGAGCGTCCCCAGTTTCTCTATCTTGCCAGCAAGCGACCGGATGTTACCCATGACAACCGCAGGGACACTGGGCTCAAAGCGCCTCCTTTCTGATCTTCTCATTCTCAGTTATGTCAGGGTTGCACAGATTCCTCCAGCCATGGTGGATCTGGTTCTGAGAGCTAGCAGCTGGTGAAGCGGGACAACTTCATGACCAGCAAAACAAGCAAACGGGTAGCCAGCTGTTGAAAAACAACCGTCTGAAGTAAAACAATGCTAAAACCTAAACACATATTCATAAACATGTACACGGACGCATATATGTACACACAAAACAACTCAGAATAATGTTTGTTTTGAGCTTCTGTTGTTATGGTAACCAACCAGCATTTAGCCAGAGGCTATTTAGCCGGAACATTTTTCAAAGGTATACGTTAACTTGAAAGTTACACACTTAAAATGTAGGTTAAACCATAGTTAATTCTCCATCTGTCCAGCCCAGTAGGCTCCTTCCACACTCTAAACGAGGTACATCCTGGTCAGATCACACATACGAAAGATTACACACTCACACAGCTTATCCAGGGGATATTTCTATGTGAATACAAGCTCACCCACACACCCAGAATGCCAACGGAATATTTTCTGTTTCATTCCATCGGCTTCCTCTTATCCAGGGCCAGGTCACGGGGGCAACAGCCTCAGACTGGAAGCCCAGCCTTCTCTCACCCCGGCTGCATCCTCCAGCTCACCCAGAAGGATCCCAGGTCGTTCCCCAGCCAGCGGTGAGACAGAGTCTCTCCAGCAGGTCCGGAGTCTGCCTCTTGGTCTCCGCTTGGTGGGACGTGCCCGAAAAACCTCACCAGTGAGGCGCTCGCCACCCCATCTGGCTTCTCTCAACCTGGAGGAGGAGCGGCTTGACACCGAGCTGCTCCTTGATGGCAGAGCTCCTCACCTCATCTCTGAGAGCCCAGCCACCCTACAGAGGTAGCTTATTTAGGCCGCTTGTCTCCACGATCTCATTTTTTTGGTCACCACCCACAGTTGGTGACTGTGGTGAGGGTAGGAAGAAAGATCCTGGTTACCATGGTGAGCGTAGGAACGTAGATCCTGGTTACCATGGTGAGGGTAGGAAGAAAGATCCTGGTTACCATGGTGAGCGTAGGAACGTAGATCCTGGTTACCATGGTGAGGGTAGGAACATAGATCCTAGTTTAGTGAGTGTAGGAACGTAGATCCTGGTTACCATGGTGAGGGTAGGAACATAGATCCTGGTTACCATGGTGAGGGTAGGAACGTAGATCCTAGTTTAGTGAGTGTAGGAACGTAGATTCTGGTTACCATGGTGAGGGTAGGAACATAGATCCTGGTTACCATGGTGAGGGTAGGAACGTAGATCCTGGTTACCATGGTGAGGGTAGGAACGTAGATCCTGGTTACCATGCCGAGGGTAGGAACGTAGATCCTGGTTACCATGGTGAGGGTAGGAACGTAGATCACGGTTACCATGGTGAGGGTAGGAACGTAGATCACGGTTACCATGGTGAGGGTAGGAACGTAGATCCTGGTTACCATGATGAGGGTAGGAACGTAGATCCTGGTTACCATGGTGAGGGTAGGAAGGTAAATCTTTGTTACCATGGTGAGGGTAGGGATGTAAATCTTTGTTATCATGGTGAGGGTAGGAACGTAGATCCTGGTTACCATGGTGAGGGTAGGAACGTAGATCCCGGTTACCATGGTGAGGGTAGGAACGTAGATCACGGTTATCATGGTGAGGGTAGGAACGTAGATCCTGGTTACCATGGTGAGGGTAGGAACGTAGATCCTGGTTACCATGGTGAGGGTAGGAACGTAGATCCTGGTTACCATGGTGAGGGTAGGAACGTAGATCCTGGTTACCATGGTGAGGGTAGGAACAGAATAGAAAACTCACACAAATATTTTCCACAAACAATTTTACTAAAGTCTTCTGTTTATGTTTCAATCCCAGCTCACAAATGGAGGGCTGTTATTGGTTCGTAAGATTTCTAAAACTAACAAACAAACTGTGCTTAAAAAACAGAAGTAATTTTCTTTGGTTTGTTCTTTTTTGCCCATGAATCTCTGTCCACATCACCACTTGAAGTGTTCTCATTGAAAGTTGATCTTGAATAAAACATTAAAGTTTTTTTTTTAGTTTATGAAGAAGTGGGTTTTATAACAGCTCGTTTATGACCGCTCCTGTCAGATTCCTGCTTCATAAAAAACCAAACTGGAAGTTGTGTTTAGATGTGAGCACAGTAATCTGCAAAGTGGCTTCCAGGAAGGTGATAAGCAGCTTTTATCTGAGCCATCCTGCTTCTGCAGCTTTAGCTCGTAAAGTGATGAACTTGGCAATGACGTGCAGTCATACCGCTTTTATCACCCACTACCATCTTTATGGAAGAAATTTGTAGTGAGGACATAAAAATCTATTGGATGTAAAATCTTTAGTTTGAAGAAGAAAGAGAATGTTTTTAAAACAGCTTTCTATAAACTATCAAATGGTTCTTTTAAGAGAGAAAATGTGGGAAAAGCTAAATTATTATTTTACAGCAGCTTTAAACAGTTAATGTTGTTCATTTTGCTCAGAAAGAATTTTAAAAAACAGTAAACAAGCAGCAGTTCCAGTTTTTTGGGGGGTTATTTTCTTACTCTCGTTGGTAGTTCACATTGGTACAATGCTTTTTCAAAACTGGGCAAAGTGCAAAACTTGGTAAAAAAAACTTGTAAAATCTTTTGAGCCATACCACCTTGTCAATCCCTGTTCCTGTCAGACCTCAGAAGCTTAGGAGGCTGGGCATGGGCAGTACTTAGATTGGAGACCACTGGAACCCAGGTACTACAGTGGGGCGGCTGTTGAGATGAATTGTCGCTGTATCCCTGGGCAATTCACTTCACCCACATTGCCTACCTAGTCTGGATGGTGTGTGTGTGATTGGTTGGTGACGGTCAGATGGCCGATGGTGCAAAATGGCAGCCTCGCTTCTGTCGGTCGGCTCCAAGGCAGCTGTGGCTACAACAGTAGCCTACCAGTACCTGGTATGGAGGGAATGAGGGATGCATATGTGTGACGCGTCTTTGAGGGTCCTGAAAAGCGCTGTAGAAGTACAATGCATTATTGTCATTAATCTATTGCTTAAAAAGGACCAGGTCTTCCTGTCTAGAAAGAAAGAAGTATAATTTATTCATCCCTCAACAGGGAAATTTGTATGCTGCGTTACATTGCAGCAGGCTGCCACGACGGTGTAAATAGTGGGAGAAATGGGGCTTTAAGTGTCTTCTCCAAGGACACATAGACATGAGCTCAGTGGGATTCAATCCCACGTACCTCCAGAGAACTTCTGGAGAACTTCCGGTCCAAGGATGAACGTTCTACCATGGACCGATCGCCTCCTCCTAAAAAGTCTATAAAAGTGTCAATGTTTTGTTTCGTCTTCTGAACCGCTTCTGATCCCCAATGTTGGCGCGGGACGTGCCGGACTATATTACAGCTGATTTCAGGTGAGAGGCAGATTACAAATCAAACCTGTCACCAGTCTGTTGCAGGGTCACAGAGACACAGACATCCATCCATATACACTCATTTCTAGGGACAATTTCCGAACAGCCAATCTACCTAACATGTATGTTTCTGGAGGAAACCAGAGAAAACCCACACATACACAAGGAGAACATGCACACTGCACAAAGAAAGAACAGTGTTTCATACCTTGCCCCCACTCCAGGAGTCAAACCCCCAACCTTCTAGCTGTGAAGTCACTTACTAACATGACTCATGAACATCTTGATCAGCTTCTATTTACAACCAATCAATTAACCACCAGCTTAAAGGTGATTTCTCCTCTACCTCGTTTGGGTAAATCCTGATTTCCAGCGTGTCGCCATCAGCGTGGGAGTAAATTTCTGCTCTGAATTAGAACATTTTTATAAGATCTGAAGCAGCAACAAGGGAAACTTTAAAGTGTCATGCTATAAAATCATTTTTGGAGCAGAAATAAACATTAAATTTCTGAGCAAAACATGAAGTTTAAACTCTCACAAAATTCTGTTATTGATCAGGAGCAAAGTTTGACCTGGTGACAAATTGGTGTTTGTCATGATCCCCTCTCCTGCTGCCAGAGGAAGCCCTGGATGTTCCTCATCACCCTGATTAGGATCACCTGAGATTGATTCCTGATTCCACACATCTGTGGACCCTGTCTTATATTTAAGGGCTATCATCCCAGACGTCTCTGCAGGGTCATACCGTCCCTTCCAGCCAGGTCTCCCTGGTTGTCTGACCAAGAACACTTTATGACAATAACATTTTACCATGTCACTGAAACTTTGTTTTTCTTTTCACAGAATTAATGGACCGCCAAATTCAAATAAACCAGGTTTTCTGTCTGCAGTTGGGTCCTCCTCTTTCCCCCTGCACACAGCTTCATGACAGTGTTGACGGGTCCTCTGAGACAGGCTCAGAGAGAGCGAGGTCTCAGGTCAAGTTTGAATAAACACAAACACACAGTTGCAGCTTCTGTTATGGAACCAATAAAACGTACTGTTTTTAAACTATATATAAAATAAAAGTAAATCAATGTCAAACAAATTTCTTTCTCATTTTAACTTGGTCATTAAAAAACATCTCACAGACTGATAAATTGTGGACACCCCTGGTTTACACCATCAAACAGGAAGCTGAGAAGCTTCTGGGGTGCCAGAGGCATGAACACCATCTTCATGCAGCTTTAGTGATAATTGAAATATCTCTTCTCCGCTGCCTCAGAACTGATTCTGTACCAGCGTGTGTGGATGTGAGGGTGTGAGATGATGATAGCCGAGGCTCTCTGTATCCTGTTCTAAACAGTTCAAATGGGCCTCATGTTGGTTTAAGAAGAGCAGGAATCCATCAGTGAGTTAGAAGCTCATGTGATAGACGTACGGAGGTAATGAGTGCCTGCGGGTCCCGCGGTGTGGCCGCAATCCACCTTATCGAGTCGCAGCATGAGGGCAGCTGTGGAAACACTCTGTTTTTCCAGCTCTCCTCTCAAACAGCATATTAGCCGTGCCCGTTCCATAAATCTGCGTCACGCATGGAAGCAAGAAAAATAAATGCAAGGAGTTCTGCAAGCTGTGTGTGTGAAGAGGCTTATGTTTAAATGTTACTCTTACTCAGCCGCTCTTCATCATCACCCTCAGATATTTTCAGACTGCTTCTCTCGTCCAGCCCCTCTCTAACAGGACGTTAGCAGCAGGGTCATAAATCACACCTATGAGCTCAGCTTCACCATCTTTTCTCTAAAACACCACAAATGCTTTGCAGGCAACATTTTAGTGCAGGAATAGCAGCCTATAAAAGCTGGATGTGTATGAGCGGGCAGAGCTTGCAGAGTGGTAGTTACCTTTGTGCCTGCTTGGCATGAGATGGAGAAGCCTGCATTAACGCTGATGCTACTGTGATTCTCTGAGGGCTCCTTCCAGCACCGTGAAAACACAGCGTTTCCACACACTGTGTGAAAAGCAGATAAGACAAAACAAGTGAACTAAGCAGCAGGGCACAAAGGAGCTTCTGGAAGGTGGACTGGCAGACTGCTCGCTGTTTCATTCATTATGGGATGGATTCTCAGGCAATAAACTGTCCAATAGGGGCACAGATTTTGGAGAAGAAGTTATTTATTTTTAGCTGTTAATTCATTTCATTTCATGGTGGGTACAACAAGAATCAATGGATGCCAAGGAAAAGGGTATCGAGTAGAACTGGAAATATTGGTTTTATAAAATCGTCAAAAAGGCTTCAACGTTGTCTTCTGGACTCGGTTCGATCAGATTGAAAATAATCACAGGATGGAAGTCGAAATGTCTCCAGTATCAAACACATTGTCCAGAAGACACTTTGAACCCCTTTGACAATGCATCACCCCTGGGCGAATGAGGGATAACTTGGGTTTAACTTGGCTTCATATTTAGATTTAGGGTCTCTTCTTTAGGTAATGATCAGAGTCAATTAGGGGATCACTGAGAACAAAGACGTACAGGTCATGCTTCTGCGCTGCTGCATAAGGTTATCGTCATAGCATCAGAGTCTGTGTGGTGGGATGAGCGCCATCTGGAGGCAGCAGCCGCTGAAACCCTCAGAAGGCCGTCTGATACCCACTCCACTGATGATGGGTTAGCAGTCGGTAAGCAGGAAGCTTAAGGGCTACTTGATTTGTTCTGTGTATTTGGGGGATGGGTATGAGTCCCACTCGTTTTTGAGCCTAATAAGGATTTTTCTTTTGTTTTCTTTGTTGTTCCAAAGTCTTTTGCTTTTGCGGGGCTAGCTTTTGGGGCAACAGCCTCAGACTGGAAACTCAGGCATCTCTCAGCCCGGCTGCATCCTCCAGCTCACCCGGGAGGATCCTGAGGTGTTCCCTGTCCAGCTGTGAGACATAGTCTCTCCAGCAGGTTCAAGTTCTAGAACACCTTTATTTGTCTCACAATGGGGAAATTGCAGTATGCAACAGCACAGGCACAGGAAGAAAAAAAAGCTCACAACAAGTACAGTATGCACAAACAAAACAAAAACAAAAAAGACAAAATAGACAAAGGACAAAAACATGCATCCAAAGTGAGTGAGCTACCGCACAGTTCTGGTGACTCATTGTGGAGTCTCACAGCAGAAGGAAGGAAAGACCTCCTGAATCTCTCCTTCACACAGCGAGGGTGGAGCAGCCTGCCACTGAAGCTGTGCAGACAGTGTCCTGCAGGGGGTGGGACTTGTTGTCCAGCATGGATGTCAGTCTCTTTAGGACCCTTCTGTCATCCACCTCCCTCACTGAGTCCAGGGAGCAGACCAGGACAGAGCTGGACTTCTTGATGATTTTGTCCAGATTCTTCCTCTCCCTTTCTGTGATGCCACACCGTACAGGATGCGATGCCACTACAGAGCCGTAAAAGGTCTTCAGGAGTGCCCCATTCACTCCAAAGGACTGCAGTCTTCTCAGGAGGTAGAGCCTGCTCTGACCCTTCCTGTACAGGAGGTAGAGCCTGCTCTGACCCTTCCTGTACAGGAGGTAGAGCCTGCTCTGACCCTTCCTATACAGTACGTCGGTGTTATGAGTCCAGTCCAGTTTGTTGTTGAGGTGATCACCCAGGTATTTCTAAGAGTCCACCTGCTCAATGTTCATTCCCTGGATGTTCACTGGTCCGGAGTCTGCCGCTGGGTCTCCTCCCGGTGGGACGTGCCTGAAACACCTCACCAGCGAGGTGCTTGGAAGGCATCTCAACCAGATGCCAGAACAACCCCATCTGGTCCTCGATCCAGAAAAGCAACGACTCAACTCCGAGCTTCTCCCAGATGGCAGAGCTCCTCACTTTATCTCTGAGTGAGAGCTCAGCCAGCCTGCAGAGGAAAAGCATTTCAGCCGCTTGTATCCGCAATCTTGTTTTTTCGGTCACCACCGACTGTTGTTATGGGGGTGCAGAAGAAGGAGGACCCAAAGCAGGACAAAAACAGGATTTACTAACAGAAGTCAAATAAGTCTGTAAGACAAAAGGCACAGGATTAACTGGTTCAAAAGGTTCAAATGATGGAACTTATGGTCATGTAGCCGGGACGACCTGGCTGGGTGGTATGACGATAACCCGACATAGAAGTCAGGGGAGACTGCCTTTAAATAGGCACCAGGATCCACAGGTGAGTGTCAGACAAATCACTCTCAGGTGTCCCTTATCAGGGTGATGAGGGAAGGTCCAGGGCTCCCTCTGGTGGAAGGTGGTTATGACACCCATGAAGATTTGTTTCTTTTTGTTATTCTTTCTTCATAAAATTTGCTCAAAATAATGAATAAATTAAACTAAACTAGGTGTGAAAAACTCACCTTTTTCTTCACCTGCCCGCATTTGCATCATGTGTTGTAAGAAGAATAGATAGAGCAGCACGTACAGGTACAGCCTCTCTGTCATAATTGGCAAGATCACAAAAATCATGTCTTGTAAGCAATTGCATTTTTTACTCAAAACCAATCACAGCAGACATTGCATGGACACATAGGAGAGAGTTTTGTCTTCTTTTTGTCTTCTTACTTTCTCTGTTTTCAGAAAATCGAAGCAACCATGGCCTCCAAGAAAAACGTCCACACATAAAAGAAACCACGGGCAAGCTGTGACTTAGAAGGGATTTAGTTAGCGGCTGGAAATGACCTTCATACTTCCGTGTGGCATTGATCAGCTGTGTTTGCAGAAGCTGGCAGCAGCATGGCGAATGAAGGCCGACCACCATATTGGATTTAACCATGTGTGATTAATCGGTCTGAAGTCCTCACGGTGGTTTCCTTCTTGTTGCCTCTCTTTCTCGTTCCCACGCCCACACACCAACGTTCATCTGATCCCATCAAAGCTGCACGCGGTCAGAAACAACATGTTTTCTATTCTGAGTGACCAGGCATCTAATTTTTCAGTCCATTAGCCGTCCATGCCGAGCTAATACTTTAAATAGTTGGTTTAATACCCACTCTGGTTAAAACGTCAGGAAGGAAGAGATCCTCTCTCTCACCACAGGACACCAAATAACATCCAGTTGGAGGAAAGATTCTCTCCCAGGATGGACTGTCAGAGTATCCCTGAGACTGGGACCACAGATGAGATCATCTATCATAACGTAGATGGGTTTCATCCAGGCAGGAGAGTCTAGATCAAAAACTATCATGTATGGACCGTGCATTTCACACCTTGGCCTTCAGCAGAGCTCCATCTGCATCATTTAGCTCCTCAATAAGGATTTTATGGTTTTAAAAACAGCTTACTTTACGGAATTAATACAGAAAAGAAACAATGCACGGTGGCGCAATCAAGAAGGTGTAGCCCAGCATGCTTAGCGTCAGACCTCAGAAGCTAAGCATGCTGGGCCTGGGTAGTACTTGGATGGGGGACCGCCGGAACCCCAGGTACCACAGCGGGACGGACCTTGAGATTAAAGGTTGATTGGCTAGGTTGATTAGGTTAGGTTGATTGGTCATTATGCAATTGCCTCTATGATATCACCGTTTCAAAATAAGGGCATATAAATGTAATAAAAATAGTTTAAAAATAAAACTGTACATACGTAAACACCAACAAAACCACCGTCTTACACCTGAAACTATCATGATCCCCCTCTCATCTGGAACATCCCTTCCCTTCTATCCTGCCCTCAGCCCTAATTTGGCACACCTGGTCCAAATCCCCAGGTGTACCTTATTTCTCTTTGGACTATCCAATTCCCTGTCCTTCGATTCCCTGCTGGATCATTCCCCAGCCTCATTCCCTTGCTCTATTCCTTTGCTGCTCCCCATGTGAAACACTGCTCCAGTGTTGCCTTTATACCCCTGGATCTTAGTGCACCCTGCCTTCCTGCCGAGTTCTCCCCTCTGGTCCATCGTCCAGTCGAGCTCCAACCTTCTGGTCCCCTCGACGTCCAACCTTCTGGTCCCTCGTCCAGTCGAGCTCCAACCTTCTGGTCCCCTCGACGTCCAAACTTCTGGTCCCTCGTCCAGTCGAGCTCCAACCTTCTGGTCCCCTCGACGTCCAAACTTCTGGTCCCTCGTCCAGTCGAGCTCCAACCTTCTGGTCCCCTCGATGTCCAACCTTCTGGTCCATCGTCCAGTCGAGCTCCTACCTTCTGGTCCCCTCTATGTCCAACCTTCTGGTCCCTCGTCCAGTTGAGCTCCAACCTTCTGGTCCCTCGTCCAGTCGAGCTCCAACCTTCTGGTCCCTCGTCCAGTCAAACTCCAACCTTCTGGTCCCCTTGACGTCCAACCTTCTGGTCCCTCGTCCAGTCAAACTCCAACCTTCTGGTCCCTCGTCCAGTTGAGCTCCAACCTTTTGGTCCCTCATCCAGTCGAGCTCCAACCTTCTGGTCCCCTCTATGTCCAACCTTCTGGTCCCTCGTCCAGTCAAGCTCCAACCTTTTGGTCCCTCATCCAGTCGAGCTCCAACCTTCTGGTCCCCTCTATGTCCAACCTTCTGGTCCCTCGTCCAGTTGAGCTCCAACCTTCTGGTCCCTCGTCCAGTCGAGCTCCAACCTTCTGGTCCCTCGTCCAATCGAGCTCCAACCTTATGGTCCCTCGTGCAGTCGAGCTCCAACCGTCTGGTGCCTCGTCCAGTCAAACTCCAACCTTCTGGTCCATCGTCCAGTTGAACTCCAACCGTCTGGTGCCTCGTCCAGTCAAACTCCAACCTTCTGGTCCCCTCAACGTCCAACCTTCTGGTCCCTCTGGTGACTCATCTTACCGAGTTCGGTCTTATTCTGCACTTCATTCAATAAACTAGTTAAAACTAGCAATGCATTTGGGCCCTACTTCACTACCTTCACCACCTCCATCATGACATAAACCCTGACAAACTGGCAACAAGTGTTGGCTGAAATGTTATTGGTTATTGGTTATTTGGGATTCGAAATCAGTGCAGATGTCGGAAAAATATCCCCAAAGAAGACGGACAAACACATTTTGTAAATGATAAAGAGTAACAACAGATTGCCATTCATATATATTTTTTTTAGGCCAGCAGAGAAGCTTTGAAGGTGTTTAGATTCCACCACTGATACATGTGTAAATTTTAGCAGTCCTTCAGCTAACCATTTCTTGGTGGTCTGACACGTTCTGGCTAAAAGTCCAAAGATGACTTTTCCACCCAGCAGCCTCACCGTGTGACACATCCCCACACAGAGAAGCACACGCTCTGCTGTCCTTGGATTCAACACAAAACTATAAAATGAGGGAATGTCTGGCAAACGCTTTCCACGCTCTCAGTAGCCAAAGGTTAACGGCCACACAGGTCTTGCACTTGTTCACATGTGTCCTGGAATTCCAATAAATATGATGCTATCCCATTTCTGTGTGCTGTCTGGCCAGAGGAGCCGCTGAGATCTCTTTCACTGGCAGATGGGAAGTTGTGGGTCCATTAGGCTGAGGTTCACGCTTCGGCAGCTTCAGTTAAAAACGCTGCACAATCTATCGATTCTCTGGTGAAAAGAAAATTACAAACCAGACGTCTTCTTCACTATTCTCAGTGGGTTTCCGGGAAACACACCCCATATGTGTGACAGAAAGAAAAAAAAGAAGAGAATGATGAATGAGCTGCATTTTCCAAAGACAAGATGGTGTCATTCTGAAGCCGATTAAAAGTTGATCCATTAAAAGAAAACTTTTAAGTTATGTGACATGTTTCTGCCTCAGCCTATAGAAGATGGAGGCATACCATAGAGCCAGTTTCAGTAAACCAGTACCAACTATACATGAACTGATAACGTATTTGATTTTAGGAAGGTTTCACACATTGGCATCAGATTATTTTTCTTATCAAAAAGTGGACTCTGGTCCAGATTCTGTCGTTCAGAATATCAACTGAACCATTCGGACAAAATAAAGACAAAAATACAAAAAATAGTTGGTTATTTCTAGGATTTGGAGATAAAGTCAGAGAGGCCAGACTGAGATGGTTTGGACATGTGCAGAGGAGAGAGAGAGAGTACATCAGAAGAAGGATGCTGGGTTTGGAACCACCAGGAAAGAGGACTAGAGGAAGACCAAAGAGGAGGTTCATGGATACAGTGAAGGAAGACATGAAGATAGTTGGTGTGACCAAAGAGGATGCAGGAGATAGGTTTAGATGGAAGAAACTGACTTGCTGTGGCGCCCCCTGAAGGGAGATGATCAAAGGAGAAGATGCTTATTTCTGTAAACAACCAACATAAGGAGGAGGCGTTGGCTCAGTAGTAGAATCCCAATGGGCCCATCTGCCTGAGTTTCCCTGGAAAAGATACCTGGTCCCAAGATTTGCCCACCATTGGCGCCTCCCTGGCTGCCTGCTGTGGTGCAAAGCAGCACAGTGACTACTCTATTTTAAAGTATGAATACAGGACGTTAAAAAAGTCTTCTTAGGTTCGGTTTCGGCTTTTCAGCTTTATGTTTACAAGACTGAAAAAAATCCAAATAAGGACAGATTTAATATTTTACAGTGAATTCAAGCATTATTTAAAATGAATTGAATATTTTTTTTCCAATTTTTTTTCTGAACCACTTATTCCTAAAAGACTAGACCAGACATGGCAAGTCTCTCACATTGGGAGAGAGACACCCGGAATTAGGACCTATCTCACACTCACCTGCCATGGCTAATAAAGCTCCCTCATGAACACTGCAGCTCATTCCATGAACATGATTAGGTATAATGAGGCTAAGCACATGGCATCTCCTGCTGCTGCAACTCTGCATCTGAAAGCCGCTAATAGCGATCTGCATGGTCTATTGCCAGTATTGATTTTGGTGAATGTATGGAAGAAGTCGGACATCCGGGAACTTTGGTTATGTGACAGCTTATGTGTGTGAGCCTCAAAACAAAGTGTGACCAAGCAGTACAGGGGTGTATTCCTGGTGGTAATTCCTCTTCATACTGATACATAACTCTAGGTGGTAACACACAGAAGACGTACAATTTATCAGCTGCTTTCTCATGTTTTGAACGGTTTGTTTTACACCAACTGTCATGGCGGGTGTTGTCCATTGGTGGATGTGGCGTCACGTCATAACCCCTGCCCCTTTTTGGCCCGCATCATAGTTTCACTCTTTGTGAAGCTAAAATCTTGGCATCTCTGCTCGTCATGGGTGCTGGAGTCCATCTCGGCAGATTTCAGACAAGAGGCCGGGTACACCTTGAACAGGTCACCAGTCTGTTGCAGGAACACACACCTACCTAGGGTTAATTTCATTGCAGCCAATCGACCTAACATGTATGTCTTTGGAGGAAACCAGAGAAAATCCACACATACACAGGGAGAACATACAAACTCTACACAGGAAGGACAGTGTTTCAAGCCACACACCCTCTCCGGGACTCAAACCCCCAACCGAAGGAGGTACAGAGTGAATAGAGTGTCTGATGGTTTGAAGAAACCAAAACAAACATGGGGAAAACATTTAAACACTGCATAAAACCGATTCAAACGTCCCCCAGTTCAAGTTCAAACCAAAACCCTTCTGTCTGTGAAGCAGATTGGATGGATTTATTGAGCGACTGATAATTTAATGAATATTTGGCCAAATTTACAGATGGAACGATGACTGTCTAAATGGAAAGGAAGATTCCCTCAAACCAGCAGCTGATGTTTCCTCTTCCTTTCTGAGTCCTTCTTTCTGAAATCCTTTCGGATTCCACATGTTTTCTGTTTGTTTCTCAGAAACATGTTTGTGTTTCTTCAGTCACACAGAAAATTAGTTTGGGTTGAAATGTGTCCAACTGGAACATCCTGAGGGTGGTGGATGTGTGACACGGTGGAGCAGGTCAGAGGCTGGTTGCTGGAGGACAGAAAGAAGCTTCTACATCAGCTCGCTGTGCGGTTGATGGGTGGAGATGTGGATCAGTGTTTCCAGTTCAGTTTTCCTTCTTTTTTAAGGACACAACCAAGTTATCAATGGCTGATTAAATCGGTTCGTATTGAATTTTTATGAGACGTCATCAATCTGTAATAATATAGCAGATTGGCTGATGGTGGATTTCTGTCTGAGAGCCGAACCACTCTGCTTAACATGGAGGAAGAAAGCAGAAACAGACCCTTTTCCACCTCGATCATTTTTTTATGCGTTAAATGAACAAATGAGAACGTTTTGTTTTCATGTTGCATATTTTGAATGTTTCGTCTTCTGAACCACTTTTTAATAATAATAATAATAATAATACATTTTATTTGTAGTGCGCTTTACATTTAAGAAAAAATCCCAAAGCGCTACTTTTTCCTAACGCGGTCCATCCCGGAGCCTATCCCAGCTGATTTCAGGCGAAAGGCAGGGTACACCCCAAACGGGTCACCAGTCTGTTATACGGGGCCACACTCACAGACAACCATACACATTCACACACATACATTTTTAGGGGCAATTTCATGGCAGCCAATCAAACTAACAGGAAAAATCAAACCGGAATACCCCAAAAAAAAAAAACATGAAAACAAACTGTGACCTCAAACTTGAAGGGTATAATGAACCATGATTTTTGTGTACTGTTAAACCGGGCTGCCCAACAGGTCGATCGTGGTCGACCGGTAGATCGCAGACCGGTCCCGAGTCGACCGCGAGACGTGTTGGAGAAAAAAAAGAAATAAATCATGACAATTTTTTTTCTTTTTTTTCTTTTTTTTTTTTTTTATGGCAGGAAGTCAGTGTTGCCAATTTAGCGACTTTGACGCTAAATTTAGCGACCATTCAGCCGCTCAAAAAAGTGACTAGTGACAATATATATGGGGACCCCTGTGGTTTTGGCTGCTGCGGTCATTGGCAGGCTGACTCCTGCTGTGGATCGATCCCCAGTCATTATTTCCTCACAACAGCATCTGGCCAGATGTTTGTTATTTTAGTTAAAGATACAGTAACAAGCTGTTCAGGTGAAAGGGGGACTGATGGGATGGGGAGAGGAGTTATGAGGGGTGTGTGTGTGTGTTTTTTTCGTTTTTTGATTATTTTTTTTTATATATTAATTTTTAATGCTGTTTGAGTTTTAATCTGTTTATTTTTCAGCACTTTGTGTAACTTTTTGTTGTAAAAGTGCTTTACAAATAAAATTTGATTTGATTTGAATCTAGCACCTTTCTTGTGTTACAGAGCACTTTCACCCTCGTGATTAAAACCCAAAAGTCAAGTCATTCATAGATCAAGATGAAACTATCAAAGCAGTAGGTTTTGTTTTTTTTTTTAATATATTGTGGCTTTGGCAAAGAAACTAATTCTGAAGTCGCATTTCAAATCAGAACAAAAGAACTACGAGAGAGATTTTCTACCAAAACGCTTTTACGTGCCACAAAAGTGAGTGAGTTGAAATCACAGCTGGCAGTGCGGAAGTCAATTTTCACAAAACCGCAGACCCAGAGTAACGCTGCAACTACTGCTTCTTATCGGGTCAGTCACATCCTTGCCCAACATAGCAAGCCATTCAAAGTCGGTGGTATGGTGAAGGAAGCCTTTCTCGTGGCTGTGGAGCCTCTTTGATCAGTTTAAAAATAAAACCGAGATCATTGACGCCATTTTGGAACTGCAACTCTCCCGCAATACTGCGACAAGACGATGCGAGTGACTGGCTGTAGATCTGGAGGAACTACTCAGGACTGATATCAGTTTTAACAGGCTGGAAATATCTGTGGTGGTTTGCGATGCTGCCGCGAGACTGGTAGATCTCAAGAGGTTTGCTATTTAGAAACTTATATCTTGGGACAAAAAAGGTTGGGCACCTGTGTTACACCCTCAGTACCATCTGTATATGAACTTGCTTTCAGGGTCATGCGATCAAAAGTCAGTCACAAATTCTCTTAAATGTAAAATCTGTCAAACAGCTGAAGAGATTTTACTGAAACATAGTTACTCAGTACAAACCGTAACAGGACAGGTGGAGGCATATTGGCGTCGGCTTATTCTAATTTGTTTGTAAATACTGAGCTAATCTGCGTGTTTTTGTCGTCCAGCTGAGCAGGCGTGTACCTCAGTGTGGTGCACAGACCTCTGCTGCAGCACGTGGACATCCCAGCTCGCTAACGAGGAGATAAAGGAGCGCATTACTCTTCATTTCCCCTGAATCCTCCGTGCCGGCAGCCATTCGGAGGAAAACAACAAGCCAGAGAATTGTGATGAATGCGGTGAGAGGAAGGAAACGGTTGCTTACTCATCAGAAACACATGCACCATCTTTTTATCTACATTCCTGTAATCTGCTCCTCAGATTAGATCACTGATTGTGTTTCTGTGTTTGAATCTGAGGTGACCCCCCCTGCCCTCCGCCCACCTTTCATCCCTGCCCCTCGCTAACGCTCCAGAATGTGACAGGTTTTCTGCAGAGCTATCATCAAGTCCATCCACCGGTGTCAAGGCCTAATATCAGAGTCTCAGTGGTGTGCTGATAACAATCACCTCCAGTCCTTTAGGGGGGCTCAGCTGCCTGTTCTTACATCACCCCTGGACTGTTGTCACAACATTTCTATTACACTGCAGCTCAAGCACTTAACGACCTCCTTCCAAGACTAAACATGAGGTCAGACAGGGTGTTACCCAGACAGCAAGCAGGAGGTTGTTGCCAAACTATACTGGCCTCTAAGTATAAATTCTTTCTTATTGTGAAGCCGATTTACGCAAAAATAAAGTGCAAAAAAATTAGTGATGTTCATTTTGATGTGTGAATAAGTCTTTTTTTCTCATTCCGGTACTCTGTGGAGCTCCTGGACGGGTTACGTACGTGATGCTCACCAACCTCAGTTCATGTGTTTACAGTACAGTGGTGGTCAAAAGTTTACATACACTTGTAAAGAACATAATGTCATGGCTGTCTTGAGTTTCCAGTTATTTCAACAACTCTGATTTTTCTCTGATATAGTGATTGGAACAGATCCTTCTTTGTCACAAAAAACATTCATGAAGTTTGATTCTTTTATGACTTTATTATGGGTAAACTGAAAATGTGACGAAATCAGCTGGGTCAAAAATATACATACAGCATCATGAATGAGCAATTTTGGAGACTTAGAAAGTTGTGTCAATGACATGAGCATCATAGCATGACCTCTTAACTTCTTGTGAGTGATTATGAGTGACTACAGCTGGTGACTTCTCTGAGGCCATTTAAAAAGGGCTCATTGGATAAAAACACCCACAAACGCTACAATGGGAAAGTCAAAGGAGCTCAGCACAGATTTGAAAAAGAGAATCATTGACTTGAACAAGTCAGGAAAGTCACTTGGAGCCATTTCAAAGCAGCTGCAGGTTCCAAGAGCAACAGTGCAAACAATTGTTTGTAAGTATAAAGTGCATGGCACTGTTTTGTCACTGCCACGATCAGGAAGAAAACGCAAGCTGTCACCTGCTGCTGAGAGAAAACTGGTCAGGAGGGTGAAGAGTCAACCCAGGAGCACCAAAAAGCAGATCTGCCAAGAATTAGAAGCTGCTGGAACACAGGTGTCAGTGTCCACAGTCAAGCGTGTTTTGCATCGCCATGGACTGAGAGGTTGCCGTGCAAGAAGGAAGCCCTTGCTCCAAAAGCGGCACCTTAAGGCTCGACTAAAGTTTGCTGCTGATCACATGGACAAAGATAAGACCTTCTGGAGGAAAGTTCTGTGGTCAGATGAAACAAAAATTGAGCTGTTTGGCCACAATGCCCAGCAATATGTTTGGAGGAGAAAATGTGAGGCCTTTAACCCCAAGAACACCATGCCTACCATCAAGCACGGTGGGCCTGTTTTGCTGCCAATGGAACTGGTGCTTTACAGAGAGTCAATGGGACAATGAAGAAGGAGGATTACCTTCAAATTCTTCAAGAAAACCTGAAGTCATCAGCCCGAAGGTTGGGTCTTGGGCGCAGTTGGGTGTTCCAACAGGACAATGACCCCAAACACACATCAAAAGTGGTAATGGAATGGCTAAATCAGGCTAGAATTAAGGTTTTAGAATGGCCTTCCCAAAGTCCTGACTTAAATCCCATTGGGAACATGTGGATAATGCTGAAGAAACAAGTCCATGTCAGAAAGCCAACAAATTTAACTGAACTGCACCAATTCTGTCAAGAGGAGTGGTCAAAGATTCAACCAGAAACTTGCCAGAAGCTTGTGGATGGCTACCAAAAGTGCCTAATTGAAGTAAAAATGGCCAAATGACATGTAACCAAATATTAGCATTGCTGTATGTATATTTTTGACCCAGCTGATTTCGTCACATTTTCAGTTTACCCATAATAAAGTCATTAAAGAATCAAACTTCATGAATGTTTTTTGTGACAAAGAAGGATCTGTTCCAATCACTATATCAGAGAAAAATCAGAGTTGTTGAAATAACTGGAAACTCAAGACAGCCATGACATTATGTTCTTTACAAGTGTATGTAAACTTTTGACCACCACTGTAGGTACAGTATGTAGGTTGGGTCTATTCCCAAAGCTGGAGACAATTCTATGGATCATGGTGAGAGCGGCCATCCTGATTGGTCTAGAGACAGTGTGGTGAGATCGGCCATCCTGATTGGTCTAGAGACAGTGTGGTGAGAGCGGCCATGCTGATTGGTCTAGAGACAGTGTGGTGAGAGCGGCCATGTTGATTGGTCTAGAGCAGCGGTCGGCAACCTTTGACACCGAAAGAGCCATTTGAACCCGGTTTCCACGGAAAAGAAAACACTGGGAGCCGCACATCTAAAATGAAAAAGAAAAAAACTTCTACTACTTTACCGCAGCATGTTTCTTATGAAATCCACGTGCTACAGAGAAAATTACATTGTATTCATTTAATGAACACATTTTGAACATTTTGAATTCTTGAAAAATAATAACAATGAATGTCTCTTTCAAATAAATTAAAAAGCTGAATTTAAATTGTCCATGTAGCAAACGAAAGCAGAAAAATGCCATGAGGCGTCATCCTTATATCCATTTATCTTATCTAAAATGATATATTGCTTTTTCTTACCTTTACACTTTGTATAAACAACTATAGTGTGGTTATGTCTTATGAAGTGCTACGGAGAAAATTAAATTTTACCGATGTAATGAACACATTTTGAATTCTTGAAAAAATAATAATGTCTGAATGTCTCTTTCGAATAAATTAAAAAGCTGAATTTAAATTGTGCATGCAGCAAACAAAAGGGAAAAATCCGTGAGCCGACCGCTACTCTAGAGCAGCGGTCGGCAACCCGCGGCTCCGGAGCCTCATGCGGCTCTTTCATCCTTATAATGCGGCTCTGATTGGCTTGGGAAAATAAATTACTAAAAATTTTTTTTTTGTATTTAATTGAAGTGTGTTTTATTTGTGTTAGTTTTTATATTATTTTAGTTCTAAATTTGAAGATTATTGTGATCTTGAAATATCACAATGTAAGCTCCGCTGCATACTTTGAAAGCCCAAGGCGATATAAGGATGACGGCTCACGGATTTTTCCCTTTTGTTTGCTGCATGCACAATTTAAATTCAGCTTTTTAATTTATTCGAAAGAGACATTCAGACATTATTATTTTTTCAAGAATTCAAAATGTGTTCATTACATCGGTAAAATTTAATTTTCTCCGTAGCACTTCATAAGACATAACCACACTATAGTTTATACAAAGTGTAAAGGTAAGAAAAAGCAATATATCATTTTAGATAAGATAAATGGATATAAGGATGACGCCTCATGTCATTTTTCTGCTTTCGTTTGCTACATGGACAATTTAAATTCAGCTTTTTAATTTATTTGAAAGAGACATTCATTGTTATTATTTTTCAAGAATTCAAAATGTTCAAAATGTGTTCATTAAATGAATAAAATGTAATTTTCTCTGTAGCACGTGGATTTCATAAGAAACATGCTGCGGTAAAGTAGTAGAAGTTTTTTTTTTTTTCATTTTAGATGTGCGGCTCCCAGTGTTTTCTTTTCCGTGGAAACCGGGTTCAAATGGCTCTTTCGGTGTCAAAGGTTGCCGACCGCTGGTCTAGAGACAGTGTGGTGAGATCGGCCATGCTGATTGGTCTAGAGACAATGTGGTGAGAGCGGCCATGCTGATTGGTCTAGAGACAGTGTGGTGAGAGCGGCCATGCTGATTGGTCTAGAGACCAGAGGTGTCAAGTAACGAAGTAAGTCTACTTCGTTACCTTACTCAAGTAGAAAATCTCGTTATCTTTACTTTAACGAAGTAATTATTTTTTTGTCTACTTTTTACTTTTACTCACTACTTTTTTATGCAATTATCTGTACTTTTACTTCGTTCATTTGATAAAAAGTAGTCGCTACTTTCGCCATTTTGTCACCGTTATAAAGCCGCGACTGTTTGTCGGATTTTTTTTTTTTTATGAACCCTGAATGCATCAAACAAAGGAACAGATGAATGATTGGCTGAAAGGTCCAGTCAATCCTTACTTTGGGGCGAGTAGCCCCGCCCACAAACTTTTAAAGAGCAGGGACGTCAATTTCCGTGTTTGAGACTCGGGCTCGGAAATCAAAGTGTTTCTGATGCTGCAACACTGAACTTTGATTGAATTATCAATTTTTTAAAAAAACAACAGCAAAGAAATGTTTTTTATTATTATTATTATTTTCAGTCTGCGGTTATTGTAAGCGTCTTTGCTGAAAATATTGTAGATGGTATTTTTATAAAAATAACTTTGATCTGTGACGCACTATTTTATCTTTAGAAACAAAGCTAATTGAACTGATTCATCCATAAAAAGTAGTGGATGAAGTATTTGTGCTTAAAAGCATCCAAAATGTTATTGATTAGTTTATAAAGACTGACTGAGGAGATTAAAACTACACATCGCTTAGATTTTGTATCATGTAGATGTTTGGATTAACATAAAACAAAAAACCTTATATGTACACATATATGTGTAGATAAGTATTTATGTAAATTTATATACCGTAATTTCACGGCTATTAGGCGCACCGTACGAAAAGGCGCAGCCTCAGTTTTGTGCGCCGTAGCAGGATTTAACACACACATAGGGCGCACCGTACGAAAAGGCGCAGTCTCAGTCACACACCGCTTTACAACAACACACACGCAAGCATGCAAATGTGCGTATTAAAAAAATAGTCCAGTGCTTCTCAAATAGTGGGGCGCGTGTGATCCTGTGGAACACGTTTTTCTTTTTTGCCGTACTAGAATAAAGTGTAATTGTACATCCACTACAGTAGTTGTAGTTTATAGTTTAAATAAGTATTTTTTTTTTTTTTTAAATTCAAGTTAATTGATGCACTTTAAATATTTTCTTTTACACACTAAAAAACAATGTTAATAAAGATGTTCTTTTTTTTTCTTTAATGTTAACGAGGATACAATGTTATATAGAAGTGTACTTAGAACCAGGGGTCCCCAACCTTTTCTGCGCCACGGACCGGTTTAGTGTCTGATAATGTTTTCATGGACCGGTCTACAGGTGATAAGACCAGCCGGAAAAACTGGCTTTTTTAATCAATAATAATACATTTAAACCCACGTTGTCTTCACGAGAAAATTTATTAGCAGCGTCTTTATAACGTGGAAACATTCTCTCTGCTCGAACGCACTCTGGTTGCCTTGGTAACGGTAAACATACCTTCAAAATAAAGACATCACAAAAACAAAGTGAATAAAAATACTAGTTAGGCCCCTCACACCAGGGGTGGTCCACCTGGTGGTTGGGGACCACTGCTTATAACAATTTCATAGACAAATGATACTAATTATGGTCATGGCGGAGAGTGGGGGAGAGCGGGGGGCGAAATATTTTCTTCTTTCTAGGGGGGGCCCAACAGGATATAATTGAGAAGCACTGCGTTAGTCCAAGCATCTACAATCCATTGACTCGTTTATGCTGAAATTACTCGCGGCGGCTCGATTCCAATGTTCCTCCGCGTAGCTGATTGCCTTCAGCTTAAACTGAGCGTCATAAGCGTGTCTCTTTTCCATTTTCAGGGTTAAAACAGCAATGTTGTTCATACAGCACATACCTTTTTTATACACAATCCACGCTCACACTTCACTCTTTAACGTTCTCATGCTTTTCTTTCAGGTCCGCCTCGCCTCACGGGCACCGCTTTTTTTTTTTTAGGTCACACACAAGGCGCACCGCACGAAAGGGCGCACCGCTCATTTTGAAGAAAATTTTAGACTTTTAGGTGCGCCTTATGGCCGTGAAATTACGGTATACCGTCTCCTAGGTCCCGCCCCTACTGGTTTTTTAAAATCTTGTTTCCCTGGTTATTTTTTCATTTTTACAGTTCTTAAAATTTTAGAAAAAGAATCCAAGGATTTTGCCTCCTGTGTGTTTCCTTCACTCCCACTGCCTTACGAGTGCATGTAAAGGGTGTTATTTTGTCAATGGGCGTGGTTTTACTGGGTGTACGATATTTTTTGTGAAATACGATAATTTTACGTCATTAGTACGATAATCCAGCACCTCCCACCTGGCAACGCTGCCCAGGCTGTATGTGGCACTCCCATACTTACTAACTTGTTAAAGACTATTCAGTATTGCCTCAAAGAACTTTGAAAACTAGCTGCCTTCAAGGCTTGAAAAAGCCTTTTGGTCATTTTTTTTTTCATTTATTTATTTTTTTTTAACATTGAGTGTGTTTGTGTCTTAAAGTTGGTTAAATTAGGTGATGCAGAGTGAAGCTTGATAGCTGAAGGGACGTTACATAATGCCCTGCTTATGTTAATACATTTGATTGTGTTAATTAATCGATTTCCAATAAAGATTAAGAAATAAATGTTTCTGATTCATAAAGTTTAACACCAAAACACTTTCATTTATTATCATATTTTCTGCTCCTTAAAGCATGTGATAATAGTTTAAAAATATGTTCATACGCTTTTGTTAACAATATTCCTTTTTTTCTGAAAATTACTTTTACTTTTTTTACTTTAAGTAGTTTTAAAATAGGTTACTTTTTACTTTTACTTAAGTAGAAAACTTGAGTTGATACTTCTACTTTTACTAAAGTAGTTTTTTAACTCGGTATTTATACTTCTACTTAAGTAGAAAATGTTGGTACTTTTGACACCTCTGCTAGAGACAGCGTGGTGAGAACGGCCATCCTGATTGGTCTAGAGACAGCGTGGTGAGAACGGCCATCCTGATTGGTCTAGAGACAGTGTGGTGAGAGCGGCCATCCTGATTGGTCTAGAGACAGTGTGGTGAGAGCGGCCATGCTGATTGGTCTAGAGACAGCGTGGTGAGAACGGCCATCCTGATTGGTCTAGAGACAGCGTGGTGAGAACGGCCATCCTGATTGGTCTAGAGACAGTGTGGTGAGAGCGGCCATCCTGATTGGTCTAGAGACAGTGTGGTGAGAGCGGCCATGCTGATTGGTCTAGAGACAGTGTGGTGAGAGCGGCCATCCTTATTGGTCTAGAGACAGCGTGGTGAGAACGGCCATCCTGATTGGTCTAGAGACAGTGTGGTGAGAGCGGCCATGCTGATTGGTCTAGAGACAGTGTGGTGAGAGCGGCCATGCTGATTGGTCTAGAGACATTGTCATTGAGAAATAGACAGGAAACAGAGATGGAGGTAGCAGAGATGAAGATGCTGAGGAGTGGCAGAGCTCCTCACCCGCTCTGAGTAAGAGCTGGTAGATTGAGAGCTTTAAATTTTGTCTCTTTCTTCATTGCAACGGATCAATGCAGTATCCTAATTATTGTGAATGTCGCACCGCTCCTCCTTGAATCACCACTTTGTCTTGGTAGAGGGCTTTGCGTGTCCCAATGATTGGGAGAGCCATGCTCCTGGTAGGGTCCACCATGGCAGGTCCTTGGTGATAGACCCGACAAAACGCGGCTCTAAAACCACTAATGAAGAGAACAACAGTGACCTAGTTTCCCTCTCCCTGATATGGATCAGGAGGCGGGAACCCCTGCCCGCATGGAGTCAGTTCTGGGGGTTTTACTCAACCCAAACAAGACACATGGGCATCCCTTCCAGTGGACAACCCACCTGCTGGAACGGCCTCAGGGGTCGCGTGAAGGACAAGATGAGGGCTAGCTGACCGGGGGGACCCTGGTGGTCGGAACCTCGGCTGCATTGATTAGGCCAGTTACACACCGTTTTATGAAGACATGGTTTCAAAAATTATGTTTGTAGCTAAAAAAAAATAAACAGCGATGGCGTCAGAAACCTGTAAACCACGGGCACAGCCATGTGACTGAGTGTAGGGGGTGAAGCAGGCGGAGGAGTGTGATCCGTGTGAAACGCTTCCTGCAATGTGAAAACCAGCGTAGCTGTAACCAGTTGCATCATCGCTGTAGGAAGCACCCGTTTGTTGACATAACGAAGGGGACAAAAATACTCAAGCAATTTGTTAAAAACCGCCGAATCTACAAAACATTTTAGTGACAAAAACAAAACACACACTTCAGCCTTAAAGAAAATCCAGTTAGAATGAAAGCTGCTGGATGAGCTGATCCACACCGGCTCTGTAATGGCTGCTAGCATCTGTTAGCGTTCATGCTGAATGTTTGCTGTCAGTGAGCCAAAAACAAACACAAACCGTGGTCAGATGAATGTGTGAATGAGGCTGAAACTGAGAACTTGGATCCAAAAACAACCATAATTTATTCCTAAACGCATCAGAATAGAAGTTTTAAACCAGTTTCAGGCGTCGTGCTGCTTGGTTTTGGCACATCTGCTACAGAAGTGTCAACGTCAGAGAAATGTTGTCAAGGCCACGCAGAAGTTGGAAGCAAATCCTTCCTGAAGGGAAAACGTTCCCATCACCGTCTCAAGAACTTTGTGAGGATTGAGACTTCATTAGAGCCTTGGCACGCTGTGGGGGTTTGAATGTGGATTACTGACCAGGGATTTTTGTGTCAAAGGATCTCTAAACTTTTATGTATTGGCTTCGTTTTTCTTCATTTCTGCCTTCTTTTAACAGCTTGTGCTTAAAATCCAGCAAAGATCCAACAGCCTGGACGAGTTTTCTGGCCGAGGATTTGATTCCAAAACACCCAGAAAGAACGTTTTGTTGCTTCTCGGATTATGATAAATAGCACAGACACCCGTACTGGAATGGCCTTGCCTTAATTAGCAGCCAGATAATTACAGACATGACGGCTGAACATCCTCCCTGATGTCTCACTCCGTGCGGTGAGGAAGCAGTTTGTTCATTGCTGTCTGACTCGGATTTCTGTCATGTCGGTTTGTTCTTTGGGTGGACCTTCCACAGAATGCTGCTGATGTGGTTGCCAACGCCGTGGTGCTGAGTTCAGCACAGACACAAGTTAACAAAGCCCAGATTTGGGCGTGAGTTTTCAATGTGTTTGTTTGGGTTTCCACCAAATTCCAAATGAAATGATTAATGTCTGCAAAAGTTTTGGGAAGAGCTGCGATTTGCTTCGCAGCCCACAGGCTTCTGACTCTGATTAAATTGTTTATGCAGACAGAACGACAATGGGTGTAGGCGGACGGAGTGACACGCAGTTTGGACGCAGGAACAGAAATGTGTTTATTAGTGTGGCTTTCAATCTCAGGCAACAGTTAAAAAGTAAAATATGTTTAATGGTTTTGGACTGTTTGGTTCTTGTGCTGCAGCAAACAAGCAATAAAAAACATCACTTCTGAATTTCAAACATCTTGTCCCAAGAAAAACTCTTATATTTCTGAACCGTGACGTTCTAAAGCACCCAGAAAATGAATCCAAGCAACCCAGTTGAATTTTTTCTGGAGTGCGTGTGTGTGTTAAACCCTTGAAATGAGGAGCCAAGATCCAGGCAGGCGTGCTCCAACTGCCACTGAAACTGAGTAATCTCAGAAGGTAGGGGAGTCCGTGGACCGTCATCCGAAAGTCATTTTCAATCTGAAAGACGGGTTTTATTTATACATACCTGAGGTTTTTTTGCTGCCCCTGAGGAGACGCCCCTAAGGTTGGAACGTCCACGTTCCTACCCTCACTACGGTAACCAGGATCTATGTTCCTACCCTCACCATAGTAACCAGGATCTACGTTCCTACCCTCACCGTGGTAACTAGGGTCTACGTTCCTACCCTCACCATGGTAACAAGGATATAGGTTCCTATCCTCACCATGGTAACCAGGATCTACTGTACGTTCCTACCCTCACCATGGTAACCAAGATCTATGTTCCTACCCTCAC
Organism: Neostethus bicornis; assembly: GCA_902685375.1. Lineage (NCBI taxonomy): Eukaryota > Metazoa > Chordata > Actinopteri > Atheriniformes > Phallostethidae > Neostethus > Neostethus bicornis. The sequence goes on along the minus strand of LR738559.1, from coordinate 21,902,184 downwards.
CATGGTAACCAGGATCTGCGTTCCTACCCTCACCATGGTAACCAGGATCTACGTTCCTACCCTCACCATGGTAACCAGGATCTACGTTCCTACCCTCACCATGGTAACCAGGATCTACTACGTTCCTACTCTCACCATGGTAACCAGGATCTACGTTCCTGCTCTCACCATGGTAACTAGGATCTACGTTCCTTCCCTCACCATGGTAACCAGGATCTACGTTCCTATTCTCACCATGGTAACCAGGATCTACGTTCCTACCCTCACCATGGTAACCAGGATCTACGTTCCTACCCTCACCATGGTAACCAGGATCTACTACGTTCCTACTCTCACCATGGTAACCAGGATCTATGTTCCTACCCTCACCATGGTAACAAGGATATAGGTTCCTACCCTCACCATGGTAACAAGGATCTACGTTCCTACCCTCACCATGGTAACCAGGATCTACTGTACGTTCCTACCCTCACCATGGTAACCAAGATCTATGTTCCTACCCTCACCATGGTAACCAGGATCTACGTTCCTACCCTCACCATGGTAACCAGGAACTACGTTCCTGCTCTCACCATGGTAACCAGGATCTACGTTCCTGCTCTCACCATGGTAACTAGGATCTACGTTCCTTCCCTCACCATGGTAACCAGGATCTACGTTCCTATTCTCACCATGGTAACCAGATCTACGTTCCTACCCTCACCATGGTAACCAGGATCTACGTTCCTACCCTCACCATGGTAACCAGGATCTACGTTCCTACCCTCACCATGGTAACCAGGATCTACGTTCCTACCCTCACCATGGTAACTAGGATCTACGTTCCTACCCTCACAATGGTAACCAGGATCTACGTTCCTTCCCTCACCATGGTAACCAGGATCTACGTTCCTTCCCTCACCATGGTAACCAGGATCTACGTTTCTTCCCTCACCATGGTAACCAGGATCTACGTTCCTACCCTCACCATGGTAACCAGGATCTACGTTCCTACCCTCACCATGGTAACCAGGATCTACGTTCCTACCCTCACCATGGTAACCAGGATCTACGTTCCTACCCTCACCATGGTAACCAGGATCTACGTTCCTACCCTCACCATGGTCACCAGCTGACACAATGTGGACACAATGTCTCTACCGTACCGTATGCCCATGCTGTACGCCAACTAAAGGCAATCTCCGGAAATGAAGGGTTAAAACAGAGGTTTACCCTCATAACAGTCACACTAGGCATGTGCAAATTGTGAAGAACAACCTGGGAAAAAAATATCTTTGTTTTCATTTTATGCAAGAAAAAAGTGTTGTTTTTATAAAATATTTCTCCAAAATATTTCGGTATTTATACATACCTAAGGACAGCACTGCCCCCTGAGGAGATGCTACACCCTAAAACAGGGATGGGCAAACGTTTTGATTCGTGGGCCACATTGAGTTGTAATATTAGATAAAGGGGTCAGAACAGGAGCAGAGGGACGGCATGGTTTGGTAACCTCACCTCATTCTACTCTTTACTTTATGTACAAAAAAAAAAATGGTTGATTCTGTTTTTAGACCACATTGCCCAGGCCCGGGATGACGTTTGAGTTGGGGTACACCTAAGATCTGTCACAGATGTGATTCATGAAGCTTAAACTGTGTGAGAAGAGTTAAGGAGGTTTTTCTAAATCCCATATCTGCCTGGTCTGAACAGGGTGCATAAGCTGAGTTTATGATGTACTCATGTCTCACTGATTGAGGCCCCAGAGGTGTTCCACAGGGACACGGCATCGCCCAGCTGGTCTCCTGGATGAGCTGGTAAGACGGCCAAAGAGGGAGAAATCAGGGTTAGTCTAATCAGACGGTACAATGTGTGCAGTGTTCTCTTCAGGAAGAAACTCCTAATTTAGCCGCATTACGTCCTCCTGGATTTCCACCTGGGATTACCTGAAATACTGCTGAGGAAACAAAGAGACTCACACACTTCCTGTCATATCTCCATGATTCCAACAGTCAGTGTGTGATGAGCTGGTTTGTCAGAACCACTTAGGCTCACACCAACGCTTCAGGCAGCATGTGTTGCAGATGTGCGACGATTCAAATCCAAATAAAACAAACTCATATAGAATAACAAACACTCCGAAAACTTTCCTGAAGGGTTTCTGTTTCATTTCTTTATCTTCAGTAATTACCGAGCTTTACCGTACAGTATTCTGATGTTATTCAAAGGCCAGGTTGTTCCTGGACAGGAATTTTGTCCTTTTCAACTATCCAACATAAGCAGGAAGTGCATGTGTTCTGCTCACGCTCAGTCCCTCCCTTTAACTTGACCTGACAATTTTATGTAAATGCGTTACAATGAGAATTTAAAAGAACATGCGCCAGTTTGTTCTAAATTTGAGTCGTGAAACCAGGTTTAACCCTGCGTCCTGCATGGACTCAGAGGGTGGAATCAAGTGGGGAGCGAGATGTGTCCGGGTTCTTACCTGAATAAATCAGCTTTTATACGTCCAGTCTGTTGTGGCTGCTTATATATTTCCGACACTGAGGTTAATTTCTAATCCAATTGTCAGGGCTTTATGAATGTGGAAGGGGGAGGACCCAAATGCAGGACATCAAAACGAGGTTTATTAACACACTTCAGGTAAGTCTGTAAAGCAAAGGGTACAGGATTAACTCAGGATTTCAAAAGTTCAAATAAAACAGCGTTCAATCTTGGTCAGGAAACCATGACGACCTGGCTGGATGGGATGGTATGACCCGACATGGAGTCCGGGAGGATTACCCTTAAATAGATGTCAGGGTCCACAGATGTGTGGAATCAGGAACCAATCTCAGGTGACCCTAATCAGGGTGATCAGGAACATCCAGGGCTCCCTCTGGCAGCTGGAGAGGGAATCCTGACAGTAATAGTAATCCTAAGATTTGTCATTTAGATGTTTTTTTTTTTTTGTGTCTTTTCTTAAAACTAAATTGACAACAAAAAGTCCGTTCATAGATTTATTTACAGCAAAAGTAGTTAAATTTTTGGACTCAGTGATCGGTTATAACTGTGGGATCACACGGCTGAAAGCTTACACTCAGTATGAAGTTTGAAAAATTGCAAATAACGTCAATAAAATCCAGAAAAGTTACTAAAATCCATAATGGCGTTGATAAAATATGAAATTTTGTAGGTAAAATTGAGGGTGATGTTTTGTGATTCAGAAAAAATTCTTCAAATACAAAAGAGCGACACTGGGTGCAGTGAGTAGTGCAGTGGTCTCGCAGCAAGAAGGTCAGGGTTTGAGTCCAGGGTGGGGATGAGGCTTGGAACAACATTTTTTTTCTGTGTAGAGTTTGCATGTTCTCCCTGTGAATGTGTGGGGTTTATCTAGTTTCCTCCAAAAACATACATGTTAGGTTGATTGGCTGGTATGAAGTTATCCCTAGGAATGAGTGTGTGTGTGTGTGGCCCTGCGACAGATTGGCGACCTGTCCGGGGTGTACCCTGCCTCTCGCCTTACATCAGCTGGGTTAGGCTCCGACACCCCTGCAATCCCATCGAGGATGGACTATTTAGAAGATGAATGAATGAAATTCAAAAGGAAAAATGCCAAATCTAACATAAAGTTACAAAAATCCAGATTTTACTGTTTCTGAAATCCACAATAAAGTGAATTTAAACCAGAACAAAGTTGGTCAAATTCAGGTTGAAGTTTACAAATGGTCAAAAAACTTCTCATTTTTCTGTCTTTTTAAATGAACCTCTAAAAACTTGATGTTTAACAGTCTTCAAACTTCACATGTGAGCAGGGTTTAGATCTCAGAAACTCTCCGGTCCGACTTCCACGGATCTACAAACATGTTTAGTTCCAATTTGCTCCATTTTATTTAAGTCTACCGAACCAGCTGTGGGTTTTTCTTTAGAGCAGATAAAAGGTTTATACATTAGACAAAAATCCCTTCAAAGCACCTGTTCTTAGAGAGAAAACACTCCTGTGTGAGTTTCCTTTTCTACCTGTTAACGTTACACCCGAGCAGGCTTTGTGGCGGAGCAGCAGATGTTAGGCCGACATGCTTGATCTGGGATGATTGGCCGTAATTACGGGCTGTAAGCTGATAGCGGGGGGAATAAGGAGCCTATTGAGATGTCAGTGTTTCTGAATGCGAGCAGGCAGCGTCGCAGGTAGAGCCTGAACAGCAGGGTTGATGGAAAGCTGCAGCGAATCCAACGGGAACACCTGGAGAGTGGCCCGGGTTAAACAGAGAGAGGCTTGTAATTATCTGTGAGTGCTTGTATCGAGATGCTGTTACAGCTGCTATCTGTTAAGAAACTTCTCTTTTGATTACAGAAACTGACTATTTTAACACCAGAAATGTCCATGTTTTTAGTTTCTGGTGTTCAGAGTTCACGCTTCTGTACGGTTTGGTCTGTAGAGAAAAGACATCCGTTTCTCCTGGAACAAGAAGAAGTCAGTGACAGGGTGTTTGGAAAATACCTGTAAAATTGTGACATCAATCTTTACGACCTCAAACTTTGGTTACATGATCCTGAAAACTACAGCAATTCATATATAGTTGGTAGTGAGTTGGTCGTTTCATTAAAAACCTTTCCATAGTTTGAAAGGTTTCACATTCACAAACCCATCCCTCCAGCAACATAGCTTTAAATCCACGTTCATGTATGCAGATATAAACACACGGTGCCCCAAGTGGAGGGGTTTAAGTATCTCGGGGTCTTGTTCACGAGTGGGGGAAGGATGGAGCGGGAGATCGACAGACGGATCGGTGCGGCATCAGCAATAACTAGGACGCTGCATCGGTCCGTCGTAGTAAAAAAAGAGGTGAGCCGAAAAGCAAAGCTCTCAATTTACAAGTCAATCTACGTTCCTACCCTCACCATGGTAACCAGGATCTACGTTCCTACCCTCACCATGGTAACCAGGATCTACGTTCCTACCCTCACCATGGTAACCAGGATCTACGTTCCTACCCTCACCATGGTAACCAGAATCTACGTTCCTACCCTCACCATGGTAACCAGGATCTACGTTCCTACCCTCACCATGGTAACCAGGATCTACATTCCTACCCTCACCATGGTAACCAGGATCTACGTTCCTATCCTCACCATGGTAACCAGGATCTACGTTCCTACCCTCACCATAGTAACCAGGATCTACGTTCCTACCCTCACCATGGTAACCAGGATCTACGTTCCTACCCTCACCATGGTAACCAGGATCTACGTTCCTAGCCTCACCATGGTAACCAGGATCTACGTTCCTACCATCACCATGGTAACCAGGATCTACGTTCCTACCCACACCATGGTAACCAGGATCTACGTTCCTATCCTCACCATGGTAACCAAGATCTACGCTCCTACCCTCACCATGCCAACCAGGATCTACGTTCTTACCCTCACCATGGTAACCAGGATCTACATTCCTACCCTCACCATGGTAACCAGGATCTACGTTCCTACCCTCACCATGGTAACCAGGATCTACGTTCCTACCCTCACTATGGTCACCAGGTGACACAATGTGGACACAAATGCGTCTACCATTCCATACACCCGTTTCGTACGCCCGTGCCATACCCCCGTGCCGTACGCTCGTGCCGCACGCCAGCGAAAAGCAATCTCCAGACAGGAAGGGTTAAAACAGAGGTTTACCCTCATAACAGTCAGACTGGGCGTGTGCAAATTGTGAAGAACAACCTGGAAAAAAAAATCTTTGTTTTCATTTAATGCAAGAAAAAAGTGTTGTTTTTATAAAATATTTCTCCAACTGGAAATAATTTAGGAAGAATTTCATATTTGTTGTTTTTTTGCGGATAATTACAGACGAATTGAGCTCCGGTTTGGATAAACCGTTTTATTTTGAGTGTTACGAAACTAGAATGTAGAAAACACGTTATGCTCACTTTGAGTTTTTAACAGATGATTGCTTTTGGTTTTTTATTCCCAGAATAAAACTTTATAAAATATTTGTATCATGGAGATTCTAAACTTTATCACGATGAACAGAAGAAAACTAATATAGAGATTTGTAGAGAGGTTTTTCTTTAACAATGATCACGTCACAAAAGGTATAATAAAACTATCTGTGAGTTTCTGGTTTGAGTTCACTATCCTGGACTTGTTTAGATTTGAGAGAATGATCTCAGACCTCTGAGGGTGACTAAACTCAGAGATAGAGGGAGGACCTGTGCCTTTATGGAGTAGCTCGGATCAGAGCTGTTGTTGATCAGCGCGATTCCCGTCTACACAATATGAACAAAAATGAAACTTTTGCTTCAACCAGTTTAATTTTAAGCCGGTTTCTTTTTGGTCTTCATGCAACCAATAGCAGAGCCAGCTGTGGGTGGTGACCAAAAGAACGAGATCACAGATATAAGTGGTCGAATCGAGCTTCCTCTGCAGGATGGCTGGACTCTATCTCAAAGATAGAGAGAGGAGCTCGGATTGAATACGTTGCTCCTTCAAGTCGAGTGAAGCCAGACAGGGTGGTTCGGGCATCTGGTTGGGATGCCTCCTAAACGCCCCCTCGCTGGTGAGCTGTTCCAATCCATCAGGAGGAGACCGAGAGGCAGAACTCGTACCTGCTGGAGAGAATATGTCTCACAGCTGGTTGGAGAACAACTCGGGATCCTCCCGGGTGAGCTGGAGGATGCGGTTGGAGTGAGAGCAGCCTGGGCTTCCCGTCTGAGAATGCTGCCCCCGGCGACCCGGCCCCAGACAAATGGAAGATGACGGAACATGAAAACTTTTACATCCTTTATGTTTGTTATTTATTTACTCTAAGTAAAAACTCCAGCTTCCTCATTTGACTCCAAATCTGAACAATAAAGACGTGGCTCGAAGTTTATCGTCCCATCTTTATAAATGATGTCAGTTTCTCTGATTCCATCTGGTGTGTGGCCAAAAATGAGATTTAATCCCTGCAGGAGGGGAGAAAATAGAGATAAAATCTTCTCTGGAGAGTCATACTCAGCACCAGCTTACAGAATGAATCACCAGCTTGTTACGGTCTCTTTGGGACCTAGACCAAACAAATTTAAGTAAATGGCTTCAGTGACTTTCAGGAGGAACTTGGAAAAAGGAGGACGAGGAGAAAAAAAGAGGAGGCACCTGATTGTCTCCGGCAGGATTTAATGACAAGCTTCCTCCACATCCATCTTTTAGTACTTAGAGCTATTTCTGTCTCTCTGTAAAGAGCATGGAGATGCATCCTGTTAGTCCATCCAGCTGGATGAACAGCAGGTTTATGTAACGCTGGAGACAAACAGAAGCACTGATTATATCTCTTTAAAATTTATTAACGAAGAAAGATGAACACCAATACGTTTTCTATGATGGATAAAAACATCTGAATCACAAGCTTGTGTTAATTAAAGTTATAAATTCATCAAATATTTACACATTTCAAAGCTTTTCCGATAGCCGTGCTGCTTCTAAATGTGTGTTTTACCAAATACATTTCAACCAGTATTTGTTGCCAGGTAAACTAAAATCAGCATAGCTTCCAAAAGGCTGAATCGTATGCCGAAGACATCATACTAGTGTTTGTATTTTTGGTCTTTTTTGGTGGTAGAACGTCCATTCTTGGATCGGGAGAAGCCGGTTCGATTCCCACTGAGAGAGAGAAAACACCTAACACCCACTTACCTCCACTCCCACCATTGGTGCCATCATGGCTGCCTGCTACACAATGTGAAATTAAACTTTTGCTTCAACCAGTTTAATTTTAAGCTGGTTTCTTTTAGTCGTCATGTAACCAATAGCAGAGACAGCTGTGGGCGGTGACCAAAAGAATGAGATCATAGATACAAGTGGCCGAATTGAGCTTCCTCTTCAGGGTGGCTGGACTCTATCTCAGAGATAGAGGGAGGAGCTCTGCCATCTGGGAGGAGGTTAGAGTGGAGCTGTTGCTCCTCCAGGTCGAGAGAAGCCAGATGGTATGGTTCAGAAATCTTTTTTTTTTTTTTACATATTCTATTGATCCCTCACCGGGTAAATTTGTGGGCTGCCTTACACCACAGCAGGCTGCCATGACGGTGCCAATGGTTGTAGAAACAGGGGGTTAGGTGTCTTCTCCAAGGAACCTAGACGTGAACTCAGTGGGAATCAAACCCGCAAACTTCCGGTTGACTTCCGGTCTGTGAGCAAAGGTTATTGCAAAGGTTATTGGGAAATTCTTCAAGCCATTTCATTTCTTGAAATTTTCAGTACAGTTCAGCTGGTTTTAACTGGTGACCTGTTTATGGTGTACCTTACCTTACACCTCTATCCAGCTGTGATCAGCTCCAGTTCCACCGTAACCCAGGTAGGACAAAGGGGTTCAGAAGACACAAGAATCAATTAATAAGATGGTTTTACAATTATTATGCAATAACTGAGGAGCTAATTGATGCAAATGGAGCACTACAGAAGGCTGAGGTGTGAAACGGTCCGTCACTGGTAGATGTTAAATAGGTCCTGCATTATTCTTGCTTTTTCACTGGGAGAACATCGCCCCCTATCTTCTGAAACCTCATCCTATTCGAGGTGTGAGATGAGATGAAGTAGAAGTTAAAGAGGAAGTTGGAATAAAATCTTTCTTTTGTGTGAAATAGAAACGTGTGATTGGCTGCGTGCCGAGGCCGGTCAGACTCTAAGATGAAGAGGATCAGAAGGAAGAGGGATCGGCTCATCTCCATCCTTCTAATAACCCCACTGGATAAAATATGCTTTGAGTGCAGATGATTACCTCTTTATCTCTGTTCTCTATATTTACCCCCTCCTCTTCCCGTCTCTCATCCTCTCAGTTCTCCGGCGTATAAGCCTCAGTCAGTTCACTTCTTAAAAGTCCTGAGGAGATTACGGCTGAACTCGTGTGACTCTGCTTAAACACTTTCTTATCTCTGAGAGGTTAAGGATGGAAGATAAAAACAAAGTTAACTCTGGACCAAAAAAGACCAAGAAAATAAAGAGACTCGTTATTATTTGTTGGTTAAATAAAAGCAAAAACACAGATATCTAAAATCAACCTGCGTCCTTCTTTTGGCCAAACTTTCTAAACCCAGAAAAGTCACTCAAAAGTTTAGATTATTTTTTTCCGCTCTTTGATTTTTCTTCCTTGTATGTTGTTTCTGAGGCGTTGGATTCAGGCTCTGAATACTGTATTAAATCCCTGTGGAGGGATCCATGTGTCCGGGAACGCCAAGCAGTCCATGAGAGAGCTTCAGAACAGCTGCTAGCTGGTGCTGAGTTAGGTTGGGTTATAATGTTCCAACTTTCACCATGGTAACCAGGATCTACGTTCCTACCCTCACCATGGTAACCAGGATCTACGTTCCTACCCTCACCGTGGTAACCAGGATCTACGTTTCTACCCTCACCATGGTAATCAGGATCTATGTTCCTACCCTCACCATGGTAACCAGGATCTACGTTCCGACCCTCACCATGGTAACCAGGATCTACATTCCTACCCTCACCATGGTGACCAGGATCTATGTTCCTACCCTCACCATGGTAACCAGGATCTACGTTCCTACCCTCACCATGGTAACCAGGATCTATGTTCCTACCCTCACCATGGTAACCAGGATCTACGTTCCTACTATCACCATGGTAACCAGGATCTACGTTCCCATCCCCACCATGGTAACCAGGATCTACGTTCCTACCCTCACCATGGTAATCAGGATCTACATTCCTACCCTCACCATGGTAACCAGGATCTACATTCCTACCCTCACCATGGTAACCAGGATCTACGTTCCTACCCTCACCATGGTAACCAGGATCTACATTCCTACCCTCACCATGGTAACCAGGATCTACGTTCCTACCCTCACCATGGTAACCACGATCTACGTTCCTACCCTCACCATGATAACCAGGATCTATGTTCCTACCCTCACCATGGTAACCAGGATCTATGTTCCTACCCTCACCATGGTAACCAGCCGTTGCTGGTGGCTGAAAGAATGAGATCGTGGATACAAACCGCGAGATGAGGTTCCTCCACATGGTGGCTGGGCTCTCACTCAGAGATCGGGTGAGGAGCTCTGCCATCTAGGAGGAGCTCGGTGTCGAGACACTCCTCCTGTAGGTCGAGAGAAGCCAGATGGGGTGGTTCTGGCATCCTGCGCCTTGCTGGTGAGGTGTTTCAGGCACGTCCCACCAGGAGTAGACCAAGAGGCAGATCCCGGACCTACTGGAGAGACTATGTCTCACAGCTGGCCAGGGAACGACTCGGGATCCCTCCAGGTGAACTGGAGGATACAGCCGAGTTGAGAGAAGCCTGAGCTTCCTGTCTTAGGCTGTTGCCCCTGCGACCCGGCCCCGGATGAGCGGAAGATGACAGAACAGAACATTGGCAACATTTTTGTTGGTTACCAAAGTCTTGTGAGAGTGGAACATCGGCCACTGGTATCAGCTAAACGACACATCTATCAGGCTCAGGTACAACCGGGTTTCTGGTTTAAAACATCCGGTCTAAACCGTGATGAAAGTGGTCTCTATCTCACCTTCTGTTTGTTATCATGTGTCAATAGAAACGATTAATTTCCGTCCTCGGTGTTCACTTTATGATCATGTTTTGTGTACGTTGGGTCTTTTCTCAAAACAGTGACTTTGATCTCGGTACAGATTCAAATATTTCATGCTTAAGATCCTCGGCTGTTCAAGTTGTGTGTGTGTGTGATGACCGACATGGTCACGATGACCGCTGTAGATCGTTGGGCAGACTGTTCCACCAGCTGTCTCTAGCATGCCAGAGAGAAGTGACCGATCCACGTCCTGGAGGATTAGCATGCAGAAGACATCCTGGTGTTGAGCAGCAGTGGGTTTAAAAAGCACTTTACTGATAATGACACAGCTCTGAGCGTCAGAAGAAAGAAAGAAAGAAAGAAAACACCGGCTCATCTCTTCTTTCTTTGAACTGAAGAACCACCTGCTTAATCTGAAAACTTTTCCACTGTTTTATTGCTGTTTTTCTGGGTATTTTTTTCTTCTTTCTGGTCTCTATGACGGAGTTTAAAATTCTACATGTTAGTTCTATTTAGGACTTTTATTTCCAATTCTTCATTTTATTTGAACAGAAAGTTGTTTCATTACTGAAAATGATTGAACTTAAAGATTGAAACATATACTTAAAGATGTTATTTTGCTTTTGTGAGACCGTAATTTTTCTTTTTATAGATGGACATGGTACGTTTGTGATGTGTGATAGAAGAGTTTCAGATAAAATGAAAGAAAAAGTGTACAAAACCGTGGTGAGAGCGGCCATGCTGATTGGTCTAGAGACAGTGCGGTGAGAGCGGCCATGCTGATTGGTCTAGAGACAGTGTGGTGAGAGCAACCATGCTGATTGGACTAGAGACAGTGTGGTGAGAGCGACCGTGCTGATTGGTCTAGAGACAGTGCGGTGAGAGTGGCCATGCTGATTGGTCTAGAGACAGTGCGGTGAGAGCGACCATGCTGATTGGACTAGAGACAGTGTGGTGAGAGCGGCCATGCTGATTGGTCTAGAGACAGTGTGGTGAGAGCGGCCATGCTGATTGGTCTAGAGACAGTGCGGTGAGAGTGGCCATGCTGATTGGTCTAGAGACAGTGTGGTGAGAGCGACCATGCTGATTGGACAAGAGACAGTGTGGTGAGAGCGACCGTGCTGATTGGACTAGAGACAGTGTGGTGAGAGCGGCCATGCTGATTGGTCTAGAGACAGTGCGGTGAGAGCGACCATGCTGATTGGACTAGAGACAGTGTGGTGAGAGCGGCCATGCTGATTGGTCTAGAGACAGTGTGGTGAGAGCGGCCATGCTGATTGGTCTAGAGACAGTGTGGTGAGAGCGGCCATGCTGATTGGTCTAGAGACAGCGTGTTGAGAGCGGCCATGCTGATTGGTCTAGAGACAGTGTGGTGAGAGCGACCATGCTGATTGGTCTAAAGACAGTGTGGTGAGAGCGGCCATGCTGATTGGACTAGAGACAGTGTGGTGAGAGCGGCCATGCTGATTGGACTAGACTGGCACTGAGGAAAAGACAGGAAACAGAGATGTTTGTAGCAGAGATGAAGATGCTGAGGATCTCTCTGGGAGTGACCAGGATGGACAGGATCAGAGGAACAGCACATGTTAGAGGTTTTAAAGTCAGAGAGGTCAGACTGAGATGGTTTGGACATGTGCAGAGGAGAGAGAGAGAGTACATCAGAAGAAGGATGCTGGATTTAGAACCACCAGGAAAGAGGACTAGAGGAAGACCAAAGAGGAGGTTCATGGATACAGTGAAGGAAGACATGAAGATAGTTGGTGTGACCGAAGAGGATGCAGCAGATAGGGTTAAGATGGAAGAAACTGACTTACTGTGGTGCCCCCTGAAGGGAAATGATGGAAGGAGAAGAAGGCTGACACACGTGTGAACCTGACGAAAGGCTTTCTTCATAAACAAGAATGTTGCATAGAGCTAAATCCAAAGCTAAAAACAACCTGGCTTTCAATAGCGCTCCCAAATTTCTCAGATGTGAAAACATAAATGAGATAGAAACCTTCTTCATGAACGTTTTTAAAGAGACAATAATGTTCAAACATTCCTTTCGTTCCATTCCATTGTCTTCTGCTTGTCCGGGGCCGGGTCGTGGGGGCAACAGCCTCAGACAGGATGCCCAGGCTTCTCTCACCCCCGCTGCATCCTCCAGCTCACCCCGAAGAATCCCGAGTCGTTCCCCGGCCAGCTGTGAGACATAGTCTCTCCAGCGGGTGCTGGGTCTGCCTAGAGGACGTGCCCAAAACACCTCACCAGACCAGACACCACATCCTGAACAGATGCCCGAACCACCCCATCTGGCTTCTCTTGACCTGGAGGAGGAGCGGCTTGGTGCCGAGCTCCTCCCGGATGGCAGAGCTCCTCACCCGATCTCTGAGTGAGAGCCCAGCCACCCTGTTGAGTAAAAAAAAAAAAAAAAAAATTGAAAAAGTCATTTTTTTTTAACATAAAGCTCTGTTTGTTTTTTAAATAATTGATTTAAGTTTGTTTCTAAAGTGTTTTTCTCGACGTCTCAATCAGTGACGCCATGTTGGAAAAAAACGTATCTGTTAGATTCGTCTCCGCAGGAAACCTCCGTCACGCCACAGGTGGAGGATACGCTTTGAAACGGCTCCTTTTTCATCCCTCTCTACCATCTGCTTCACTTTCTCTCTCCCTCTTTTCTGAGTCCGCTTGTCGTCACCGAGACTCCACAATGGGCTGTCACCCCATAATGAACCCTGAGGGTGCAGAGCACTGATTTAAAGTCCCATTACCGTCACAATACCAGGAGACTGGAGGAATGATGGCTGCTGGATCCCTGCACAGATGGTGCTTTCTCACACATCCCGGCTCGCTGCTAAACGCTGCTGGACAAAAAGAAAGTGTGGGCCAACAGATTGCTGTGCTTTTTTCCTTGTTTTCCTTCTTTTATCTGGACAGTAAACATTTCTGAGAATCTGGTAATTTATCTTTGAAAACGGAGCGACAATACACCAGTGGGGAAGAATCTGAATCACTGGGAAAGTTTACGTGTGACATCAGCACGCCCAAAGCCTTCATCTTTCTTTTAGAAGACGACTTGTTTTGGAGGTGATTGTGTTGGGTTGTGTTGCCCCGGCGACCCCGTGTCCTCGCTCTCCCCGTGTGAGCTGTTATTGAAAAGGCAGCTAGCAGCGAGAGGCCGGAGTGACTATGTCTGCTCCTTTTTATCTCTCCATGCCGTCATTATGGCATGTCAGAGGGTGAAGGGCAGCGCGGTGGCGAGGCATGCTGGGATGCTGTGTTTCTGGTGTTGCTAAGGGAGTCTGGCAGCTGCTTTGACGGCCCGGACTTCTGGAGGATGTTAATCAGCACCTGTGTTTTAATTCTTCGCCTCCTTTTGAAAAGAAGACGGCGACAAAATGAAATAAAGCATAAAGAAAAGTCTTTGGTCCAAACTTAAAGGTGTAAACAAACTCAGATGTTTGTCTGTTCGCTGAAATGTCAAAAAAAACATGTATTTTATTTTGAAATACACATTTAATATGTATTTTCTTGCTTTTCTCTTGAGGGGGCGCCACAGCAAGTCGGTCTCTTCCATCCAACCCTGTCTTGTTCATCCTTTTTCCAGTTCCACTGGCTCCACACTGAGATCCAAATTGATGTTTTTCACTGCAGCCTGGCTTTTCAACCCTTTCCGGATGCCAGTATTTGGGTTGCCAGGTTGGACACAGTGCGACCGGACTGGGACGCCAGTGGGTAGGGGTGAGGGGGCATCGAGGTGTTTACGCTGCAGCACTCAAATTTATCTTCAGGGTCAATAAAGTTTATTCAATTCAATTCAAATGATTGTTTTCTGTAGGATCATCCTCAGTTCCTGTTTGTGGCTTTGTAGTGTCACTTTAGCAGCTGTACACATGTTTGGTGAAACCCTACCTCTTCATATTTTTATCTGGACGGCACAGTGTGGGCTCTGGGGCTACTTAACCGCAACATCTTTCAGCAGTGTAGATTATCTGAAAATAATAAAGACCAATCAGAATGAAGTATTGACCCCACTGTATCAGATTGAGTTGTTTAAACAGGGTGTAGAACGCTTATGAAGGCATCCATTTTGTTTATTATGTAAATGGAACTTAAATGTCAGCAAGATTTTTGGATCTGGATTAGATCTGGATTGTTTTGTATCTCGAGTTTTTTGGATTAAAAAAATAGTTGTAGGGACTCAACAATAAGTTAAGTCCAGAGCAATGGAGAGTGTAGAAAAGAGGTGAAGAAGCGTGTGCAGGCAGGCTGGAACGGGTGGAGAAAAGTATCAGGTGTGATGTGTGATAGAAGAGTTTCAGATAAAATGAAAGTGTGCAAAACCTTTTTGAGACCGACTGTGCTGATTGGTCTAGAGACAGTATGGTGAGAGCGGCCATGCTGATTGGTCTAGAGACAGTATGGTGAGAGCGGCCATGCTGATTGGTCTAGAGACAGTGTGGTGAGAGCGGCCATGCTGATTGGTCTAGAGACAGTGTGGTGAGAGCGGCCATGCTGATTGGTCTAGAGACAGTGTGGTGAGAGCGGCCATGCTGATTGGTCTAGAAACAGTGTGGTGAGAGCGGCCATTCTGATTGGTCTAGAGACAGTGTCACTGAGAAAAAGACAGGAAACAGAGATGTTTGTAGCAGAGATGAAGATGCTGAGGATCTCTCTGGGAGTGACCAGGATGGACAGGATCAGAGGAACAGCACATGTTAGAGGTTTTAAAGTCAGAGAGGTCAGACTGAGATGGTTTGGACATGTGTAGAGGAGAGAGAGAGAGTACATCAGAAGAAGGATGCTGGGTTTGGAACCACCAGGAAAGAGGACTAGAGGAAGACCAAAGAGGAGGTTCATGGATACAGTGAAGGAAGACATGAAGATAGTTGGTGTGACTGAAGAGGATGCAGCAGATAGGGTTAGATGGAAGAAACTGACTTGCTGTGACGACCCCTGCCATCTTTCTCTCTCTTCAGTAATAATAAAACTCCAGCCCGTTCTGTTCCATGCTGCTCACACTTCTTCACTTTGTTCAACACATTCTTAAAAGTCTCTCTTTAAATTGGCAGGAGAGATTGTCAGTCACCATCAACTGCTGACTGATTTCCTTTCAATGAAATTTTTTTGGATAAATAAGTGTTACCATTTACTGCTGCAGCCCGTCACAGATAGAGTTTTCTATCCTAGCTTCAACAGGATGTGTGCTCTGTCTCTGTCCAACCAATAGCTCTGATGTCTCATTTGTTGAAGCAAAACTTTCATTTTAGTTCACTTCGTGCAGAGATAACCACCAGAACGGACTTTGAATTTCTGTTCCATTGTCTTCCGTTTATCTGGGGCCAAGTCGCGGGGACAACACCCTCAGATGGGAAGCCCAGACTTCTCTCACCCCAGCTGCATCCTCCATCTCACCCGGAAGGATCCCGAGGTATTCCAGCAGGTCCCAAGTCTCTCCAGCAGGTCCGGGTTCTTCCTCTTGGTCTCCTCCCGGTGGGACTTTCCCGTAACTCCTCACCAGCGAGACATTGGGGAAGTATCCTCACCAGATGCCCGAACTACCCATTCTGGCTTCTCTCAACCCAGAGGAGCAACTGCTCCTCATTCTATCTCTGAGCGAGAGCCCAGACACTCTGCAAAAGAAACTCATTTTGGCCGTTTGTGTTCGTGAACTTGCAGATGAAGGTAGGAACGTAGACTTTGATTTTTGTCATAAAAACTCTGATTTTAGTCCACCTAGTAATAAATGCTGGCTGAAATGTGTTTGGTCAAGAATCTTAAAGGGGAAACACTGTTGTGATGTGGAAGGAGTACACATCACTCATTGCAGGTGTCATGATGTGGAGCTGAGGCCAAAAATATACCCTTGACACAACAGACAGGCTCAGATGAAAAAATCACAAGCAGATTTATTAGATAGATAAAAAGTCTAAATAAAGAAGACAAAAACAGATAAACTCGGCAGGTTCTGATGTAGGAGCTGGAGCCAAAAACTGGATAACAAGTCAAGCATGATAAACAACAATCTGGCGAAGAGTGTGCTCCATGTATGCTCCAGCAGATGAGTAGAGTAGTTTCAGGTGTGACTAGTTGCACACACACAGACAAGAGGGAAGGGAGAAACATGACACAAGGGGGTATAGACTACTCTCCTGACAGCAGGACGCGTCCAAAATTATAGCAGACTTCAAAGATAAACTTGACCAGGCAGCCAGGAGGACCTGGCTGGGAAGGATAACGATGACATGGAAGTCTGGGTTGATTGCTCCTAAATAGGCTGCAGGGTTCACAGATGTGTGGCATCAGAAATCAATGTCAGGTGTCCCTAATCAGGGTGATAAAGAAGATCCAGGGCTCCCTCTGGCGGCAGGCGAGGGGATCACGACAGCTCCTCCATCAACGACCATCTCCAGGTGGTCAAGAATCCGTGGGCAGGTATGAGACTTTACTCGGGGAAGGGGACTTTGCAGCGATCCTCCTGGGCAGGGGTTTCTTCTCAGGATACAGGATTCAAACTTTCAGTCCACTCGGTCCATTCGCAGCCAGGTCAGTGTCATCCTTCCCATCCAGGTCCTCCTGGCTGCCTGACCAAGTTTATCTTTGAACTCTATGATTTTGGATCAATTCCTTTGGATTGATCCTGTGCCCTTTACCTCGCAGGCTTACCCGATGTCTGTTAATAGATCCTGTTTAGGTCTGGCTTCAGGTCGTCCTCCTTCCACATCACAACAAACACGTTTGGAATCTTCGCAAAGTAAACAAAACCCACCCATTTTATAAAAATGGCTACTTATTTAATCATTTCAGATGTTTTTAGGCCTTCAGAGAAGCGTTCGAGGTGTTCGTCGTCTTCAGCCTGACGACATGTTGGAGCTCCACTCCGGTGTGACTCTGATGGAGGTGGAATCATCTTTAGATTATCCGTATCAACCCACAGTGAGATCAAACAGAATTTCATTCCTCGTTCCTGCCCCGCTTCGCCTCGGCTCTGTCAGGGATCAGGATGGGAATTATGGGATGTTAGAACACGTTACACTGTCAGTTCCAATTACTTCAGAAAGTTTTATTCATTTTTTTTTTTACTTCATTTGTCTCATTTTAATTAAAATTAAAATATAAGATCAAATAATTCATTTTTCAGGGAGTGAATTTAAATAAATAACTATTGTGTTTTTTAATTGAAGTTTTTGTTTATGGTGGATTTTTGAAAATTAAGCTGAATTTTATAAACAAATCCAAATTTTACAAACTTTAATCTTGTTTTTAAAGACTTTATTAATTGATTTTTTTTTCCATTTTTTACTGGATTTTACTGAACGTTTTTAGGATTTTTGTGACTTTAACTTGGAATCAAATATTTATTTTGGATATTTTAATTTTTTTATGTTTCTAACTTGTGGTTTTTTAATCACTTGATGCCAGTTTTTTTTTCTCATTTATTTGACATTATTGTTTATTTTAGTAACTTTTTTTTTACTTTTATTATTTTTTCTTGATGAAACCGACTCGTGTTTAAGATTTAAGTGTTTTTATTTCACTAAATCAGGTTTAACCATCTTTATTTGTCATTTTTATTACTTTTTTTTTTGTCTTTTTACTTTAGATTTTTCTAAATTTATGTTTTACTGATGGTTTTAATTCGCGTTTTTTTAATTTTCTACATTTATTAAGCTTTTTTTTATAATTAATACGTATTTTTTCCAGATTTCTCAGAACTTTAAACAACATTTTACAAACTTTATCTGATATTTTTGTCATTTTTTATAAATTTTAGAAACTTTTTATCTCAACAACTCTTTTTTTTCTGGATTTAACATCACTGATTTTTAACATTTTAATCCCAGAAACATTTTTTAAAAACCTTAAACTAAATACTAAAAAAATTCTTAAATTTTTTTCTTTTGTTTTGTCAGGATTTTTAAAGTCTTTCTGACTTTATTATAGATTTTTTTTAATTCCAGACATTATTAAGTGTTGTTTTAATTAAATTTACTTTTAACAGCTTTATTCCAGAAATTTTTGGTACTTTTCAAAACAATCAAAAAATTTTTCTTTAAACTTTAATCAGAATTAACTAATTTTAAATCACAGTTTTCAAACTTTCTTTTTTTCTTTTCTAACTTTACCAACTTTATTAAATTAAAAACTCATTTTACTTTGAAAGTTTTTCACTTTATTTTGGATTCAACTTAGTTTTTTTATTTTTTACAATTTTATAAATTCTTATTTTACAAACTTAATCATTTATTTTTCCAACTTTAAGATTTTTTTAACTTTATTTCAGAACTCTCAAAATCCAGGATTTAATCAACTTCATTTGCTTTATTTCTGTTTTTACTCATAATTTGACTCGTTTTACTTTGGATTTTAGTCACTTTGTTCTTCATTTTTCTCATTTTATTCTGGATTTTTCATCTCAGAAAGATTCTTCCACCTTTGACCTTCCACAGAAATGTTTGCTGCGTCACATAAACTGTACGTTTCTATTAAAACAGATGAAACTAAAGGCATCGTGGCATCGTGCCGTCGTTCGAGCTGGTTCAGCTCTTCACGGTCTCAACGTTACGACTTCACACTAAAAAAAAAAAATGCTGGCGATCTGAAAGACATAAAACTCGGTGATATTAACGACTGGCTGAAAGCCTCTGATGCTATTCAGAGATAGGCGCTAAATGTCCCCGAATACTGAGAACGCGACATTATGTGCATTCATATAAATATCCCCTCATCTCCACTCGGGACCCTCAGCCTGCCCTTCAGTTCCCATGAAAATAATAAGAGCTGGGCCTCTTGTAATTCAATCCACAGATATGGCCGGCGCTGCTGGCGCCGAGAGATGAAATGAAATCGGAACAAGGTGATGACAATGATGCCACTTGTGGTCGAGTCAGAAACTTAAAGACCCCCCCATACCCCCTCCCTTCATATTTCAGATCCTTTTTAATCTCCTGCTTCACGTCTGAACCTTCACTCGTTTCTCTTTAACATTTTTATGCTGATATCAAGTTAAAAAAAAACATTAAATCTTAATTTTAGTGTCTGATTTATTTACGTAGGTGAACCTGGTTACCATGGTGAGGGTAGGAATGTAGATCCTGGTTACCATGGTGAGGGTAGGAATGTAGATCCTGGTTACCATGGTGAGGGTAGGAACATAGATCCTGGTTACCATGGTGAGGGTAGGAATGTAGATCCTGGTTACCATGGTGAGGGTAGGAATGTAGATCCTGGTTACCATGGTGAGGGTAGGAACATAGATCCTGGTTACCATGGTGAGGGTAGGAATGTAGATCCTGGTTACCATGGTGAGGGTAGGAACATAGATCCTGGTTACCATGGTGAGGGTAGGAATGTAGATCCTGGTTACCATGGTGAGGGTAGGAACATAGATCCTGGTTACCATGGTGAGGGTAGGAACGTATATCCTGGTTACCACGGTGAGGGTAGGAACGTAGATCCTGGTTACCATGGTGAGGGCAGGAACATAGATCCTGGTTACCATGGTGAGAGTAGGAACGTAGTAGATCCTGGTTACCATGGTGAGGGTAGGAACGTAGATCCTGGTTACCATGGTGAGAGTAGGAACGTAGTAGATCCTGGTTACCATGGTGAGGGTAGGAACGTAGATCCTGGTTACCACGGTGAGGGTAGGAACGTAGATCCTAGTTACCATGGTGAGGGTAGGAACATAGATCCTGGTTACCATGGTGAGGGTAGGAACGTAGATCCTAGTTACCATGGTGAGGATAGGAACGTAGATCCTAGTTACCATGGTGAGGATAGGAACGTAGATCCTGGTTACCATGGTGAGGGTAGGAACATAGATCGACTTGTAAATCAAGAGCTCTGTTTTTCGGCTCAGCTCTCTCTTTACCACGACGGACCGATGCAGCGCCCTAGTTATTGCTGCCGCCGCACCGATCCATCTGTCGATCTCCCGCTCTCTGCTTCTCTCAGTCTTGAACATGTCGTGATCTGTATGTCTAGTATGGCTGGACGGCCAGCGTCGGCACCCTAGCTTTCTGTGCTGCTATTTAATTTGTTTATTTTTAAATGCTTCACATCCTAAATGTAAATTGACTAGAGTTGGCTGGGGTCACTGAGGGGTACGGGGTAAGGAGTGAGATAGAAGAAAAAGAGGGGGATAAAGTGAGGAGATTATCTGTAGATATCACGACCAACCTCCTGGATTATCTGAAAAAATACAAACTAAAGTTTAACTAGAGGTAAAACTAAAACAGAAAAATAACCTTCTATAACAAATGATTTAAAACCCGTGTTACTAAGCGGGTACTGAGTTACTCACTAGGTGATGACGACGCTGCACAGTGTAGATAAAGTGTGACCTCTGCTTTACATGGAGGAAGAAAGCAGAAACAGACCATTTTTATTGTGTTTATTGTGCATTTTGTGAACAAATAAAGACGTTTTGCAGTTTTTTGTTTTGTTCATTCTTCTGAAAGTTTATCCCTAATGGGTAAAAGGGGGTGCCGGAGCCTAGCCCAGCTGATTTCAGGGGAGAGGCAGGATACACACTGAACAGGTCACCAGTCTGTTGCTGGGCCATCCACACACACACACACACACACACACACACGCTCATTACTAGGGGTAATTATCTATCAAGCAGCTAATCAACCTAACGTGTATGTTTTTAGAGGAAACCAGATGAACCCACATGAGGAGAACACGCAAACTACACACAGAAAGACCAGTGTTCCAAGCCTCATCCCCCCTCTGGGACTCAAACCCTGACCTTCTTGCTGTGAAGCCATGGTGCTAAAACCTCTGCACCACCGTACACCGTTTTTTCTTTATTTTTTGTCTGTGTAATTTGTATGTTGTAATATCTAGGATTAGTGTGTGTGTGTGTGTGTGTGTGTGTGTGTGTGTGTGTGTGTGTGTGTGTGTGTGTGTGTGCGTGCGTGCGTGTGTGTGTGTGTATTATCACTAACATTAAACAAAACTCTTCTAAAAATCCTCTCTTCAATTAGAACTCTGTTTTTCTGTGAATCGTTAAATCTGTGTTAGAATCTGTGTGGGCGGAGTTTAAAGTCCTGTAATCAGCAGCTTGTCATCTCCTGGGGGTGGGGGGACGGTCAGATCTGCCCCACACCTGTCCCTGTCCTTTATGAACAGGAACCCCACCTCAGAGGGTCCGGTTAGTGAACGTAGACGGGGGCAAACAGAGGCCACTCCTCAGCATCAGGGCGAACTGGCCTGACTTTAACCCAGCTTACTGGTGTCTGGTTTCTCTGCTGGTTTACCCTCTGAACTGTGAGGACAGATGGGAGGTGGGGTCTCTCCTCTCTGGACCCCCAGGGATGGAAGTATTATGTTATGTTCTTCACGGTGTTTCTTGTTGTTGTGTTTTGTCTCAGAATTTACATTAAATGGCTGGAAAAAAGAAAAATGTGGGATTATTTGCGTTAATGTGATGTCATCAGTCTTCTTCTTCTTCTTCTTTTATCATTTCCCTTCAGGGGCGCCATCTAACCCTATCTCCTGCGTTCTGGATCAGAGCAATTTCGGAACGCCTGGAAACGTAGCCTCCTAGATTATAAAAAATCTTTGCGTAAGGCTAGAAACCAGTACTATTCAACTTTAATAGCGGAGAATGAAAATAATCCTAGATTTCTTTTTAGCACTATAGCTAGGCTGACCAGCAGTCACAACACAATAGAGCCTTCTATCCCAGTTACTCTAAGCTGTGAAGATTTTCTTACATTTTTTAATGATAAAATCTCAAATATAAGGCATAAACTGAATGAACTTATTCCTACAATTAGTCCAGAGCAGGCTGAAGCTGCAGAAATGAAAGCTTCTCTAAAAACTTCTGTAACATTAGATTGTTTCACTGCTATAGACCAAACTGAGCTAACAGATGTTATTACATGCTCCAAAACATCAACCTGTCTTTTAGATCCAATTCCAACCAAGCTTTTCAAAGAAACGCTACCTGTAATTAACAAACCTATTTTAACTATAATAAATTCCTCCCTAGAAACAGGATATGTTCCACAGTTATTTAAGCATGCAGTTATTAAACCGCTTCTAAAAAAGACCAATTTAGATCCCAGCATTCTGGCCAACTATAGACCAATATCAAATTTACCTTTTATGTCTAAAATTCTAGAAAGAGTTGTAGTTAAGCAGCTGAACCGTCACCTGCAGGAAAATAGTCTTTTTGAAGAATTTCAATCAGGTTTTAGATCACACCACAGCACAGAAACTGCGCTAGTTAGAGTGACAAATGACCTTTTATTAGCCAAAGAAAAGGGACTGGTTTCAATCGTAGTTCTCTTGGACCTTAGTGCAGCCTTTGACACAATTGACCACAGCATTTTACTTCAAAGATTAGAATATGACTTAGGGATCAAAGGAGCAGCTCTTCAATGGTTTAAATCTTATTTATCTGATAGATACCAGTTTGTTCATGTAAATGATCAGTCCTCTACTTCTACCAAAGTTAGTTTTGGTGTGCCTCAGGGCTCAGTTCTTGGACCTATTCTGTTCATGCTCTACATGCTGCCTCTGGGAAACATAATCAGAAAACACAGTATTAATTTTCACTGTTACGCAGATGATACACAATTGTACTTATCAGTCAAACCTGACCAGAGTGACCATATAGAAAAACTTAATACCTGTATCAGGGACATAAAGACTTGGATGACAATCAATTATCTCCTTTTAAACTCAGATAAGACTGAAGTTATTGTAGTAGGTCCTAAAAATCTGAGAGATGTTTTTACTGACCAAGCAGTCTTCTTCGACGAAGTAACTGTGGCCTCTGACCTCACCGTTAGAAACCTAGGAGTTTTATTTGATCCAGATTTATCATTTAAAGCTCACATAGCTCAGACTTGTAAAACTGCATTCTTTCACCTTCGCAACATTTCTAGAATCCGAAATATCTTATGTAAAAGTGATGCTGAAAAACTCATCCATGCATTTGTTACATCGAGATTGGATTATTGTAACGCTTTGCTCGTAGCATGCCCTAAGTCTTCCCTAAAAAGTCTTCAGCTGGTTCAAAATGCAGCAGCACGACTATTAGCAGGAACTCATAGAAGAGATCATATTACTCCCGTGCTAGCATCTCTCCATTGGCTTCCTATTGAGTTTAGGATCAAGTTTAAAATCATCTTACTAACCTACAAGGCCCTAAACGGCATGGCTCCATCTTACATTAGTGAACTTATAGTACCTTATCAACCAAGCAGAACACTCCGCTCACAAAATGCAGGGCTGTTGGTGGTTCCTAGGATTTCAAAAAGTACAGTTGGAGGTAGAGCCTTTAGATACCAAGCTCCAGTTTTATGGAATAAGCTCCCAGCTCAAGTGAGAGAGGCAGACAGTGTTCTTACATTTAAAGGGAGGCTTAAAGCATTCCTGTTTGAACAAGCTTATCAACAGGCCAGATAGAAACAGTTTCATTTAGCTGATATAATTAATAGTTGGCTGCTAGATAGTAAAAGCTGGGGAAAGTATGGTACATTGGGGTTCTGTCCTCTAATTCTATCTACTATTCTCTGCCAGACTGTCTTGGCTCTTTCCCCCTACCCCCTACTCTAACCCTCTACCCTAAACCCCTGGCTTGCTATCTCATTCATTGTTCTAAATTGTCTGATTATTTAGAATTACACAGCTAGTTGGTACAATACAATTCACATGTTGTCCACCTCTCTCCCTCCTCTCTGGGAGAGAGCCCCATCCAGGACTCTGCGTTCCTGTCCTGGGCATGGCCACACCGAGGAGACCTCCGCGCTTCTTCATCCCCGCTCCATCAGGACGAAATCCATCTACTCATCTCTGCCGTGGGCATCGCTGGGCTGAGGAGTCTCCCGTGTCTCCTTCAGGATGAAGAACATCTACTCATCCCCGTACTGGACATCTCCGGGCTGAGGAGTCCCCCGTGTTTCCATCAGGATGAAGAACATCTACTCATCCCCGTACTGGACATCTCCGGGCTGAGGAGTCCCCCAGTGTTTCCATCAGGATGAAGAACATCTACTCATCCCCGTACTTGACATCTCCGGGCTGAAGAGCCCCCCGTGTTTCCATCAGGATGAAGAACATTTATTGACTTCTTTAGATATTTAGCTGTAGATTAGAATAAGCTAATATTTAAACAATAATCTTTGACACATTGTTTGCTCGTCCCGGGGGAGGGATCTCTCTTTCACGTGGATCCCCATGAGGTTTCTTATTTTTTCCCCACTGATGGGTTTTTTAGGAGTTTTTCCTCACCGAGAAGGAGAGTCTAAGTGCATTAATGTGCTAGTCTTGTTTAGTTAGCATTTGTTAGTTATTTTTCTTGTTGTGTATTTGTGTTAATACATTCCTCTTTTTCTTGTGAAGCCCATTGAGACGGACATTCTGTGATTTTGGGCTATACAAATAAAATTGAATTGAATTGAAAAAAATTGAATCCTCTTTGGTCACACCAACTATCTTCATGTCTTCCTTCATTGTATCCATGAACCTCCTCTTTGGTTTTCCTCTAGTCCTCTTTCCTGGTGGTTCCAAACCCAGCATCCTTCTTCTGATGTACTCTCTCTCTCTCCTCTGCACATGTCCAAACCATCTCAGTCTGACCTCTCTGACTTTAAAACCTCTAACATGTGCTGTTCCTCTGATCCTGTCCATCCTGGTCACTCCCAGAGAGATCCTCAGCATCTTCATCTCTGATACAAACATCTCTGTTTCCTGTCTTTTCTTCAGTGACACTGTCTCTAGACCAATCAGCATGGCCGCTCTCACCACACTGTCTCTAGACCAATCAGCACGGCCGCTCTCACCACACTGTCTCTAGACCAATCAGCATGGCCGCTCTCACCACACTGTCTCTAGACCAATCAGCATGGCCGCTCTCACCACACTGTCTCTAGACCAATCAGCATGGCTGGTCTCACCACACTGTCTCTAGACCAATCAGCATGGCCGCTCTCACCACACTGTCTCTAGACCAATCAGCATGCCCGCTCTCACCACACCGTTTCTAGACCAATCAGCATGGCCGCTCTCACCACACTGTCTCTAGACCAATCAGCATGGCCGCTCTCACCACGCTGTCTCTAGAACAATCAGCATGGCCGCTCTCACCACACTATGTTTAGACCAATCAGCATGGCCGCTCTCACCACACTGTCTCTAGACCAATCAGCATGGCCGCTCTCACCACGCTGTCTCTAGAACAATCAGCATGGCCGCTCTCACCACACTATGTCTAGACCAATCAGCATGGCCGCTCTCACCACACTGTCTCTAGACCAATCAGCATGGCCGCTCTCACCACACTGTCTCTAGACCAATCAGCATGGCTGCTCTCACCACACTGTCTCTAGACCAATCAGCATGGCTGCTCTCACTACACTGTCTCTAGACCAATCAGCACGGCCCTTCTCACCACACTGTCTCTAGACCAATCAGCATGGCCGCTCTCACTACACTGTTTCTAGACCAATCAGCATGGCCGCTCTCACCACGCTGTCTCTATGCCAATCAGCATGGCCGCTCTCACCACACTGTCTCTAGACCAATCAACATGGCCCCTCTCACCACACTGTCTCTAGACCAATCAGCATGGCCGCTCTCACCACAACTGTCTCTAGACCAATCAGCATGGCTGCTCTCACTACACTGTCTCTAGACCAATCAGCACGGCCCTTCTCACCACACTGTCTCTAGACCAATCAGCATGCCCGCTCTCACCACACTGTTTCTAGACCAATCAGCATGGCCGCTCTCACCACACTGTCTCTAGACCAATCAGCATGCCCGCTCTCACCACACTGTTTCTAGACCAATCAGCATGGCCGCTCTCACCACACTGTCTCTAGACCAATCAGCATGACCGCTCACACCACACTGTCTCTAGACCAATCAGCATGGCCGCTCTCACCACACTGTCTCTAGACCAATCAGCATGGCCGCTCTCACCACGCTGTCTCTAGAACAATCAGCATGGCCGCTCTCACCACACTATGTCTAGACCAATCAGCATGGCCGCTCTCACCACACTGTCTCTAGACCAATCAGCATGGCCGCTCTCACCACACTGTCTCTAGACCAATCAGCATGGCCGCTCTCACCACACTATGTCTAGACCAATCAGCATGGCCGCTCTCACCACACTGTCTCTAGACCAATCAGCATGGCCGCTCTCACCACGCTGTCTCTAGACCAATCAGCATGGCTGCTCTCACCACACTGTCTCTAGACCAATCAGCATGGCTGCTCTCACTACACTGTCTCTAGACCAATCAGCACGGCCCTTCTCACCACACTGTCTCTAGACCAATCAGCATGGCCGCTCTCACTACACTGTTTCTAGACCAATCAGCATGGCCGCTCTCACCACGCTGTCTCTAGATGAATCAGCATGGCCGCTCTCACCACGCTGTCTCTATGCCAATCAGCATGGCCGCTCTCACCACACTGTCTCTAGACCAATCAGCACGGCCCTTCTCACCACACTGTCTCTAGACCAATCAGCATGGCTGCTCTCACTACACTGTCTCTAGACCAATCAGCACGGCCCTTCTCACCACACTGTCTCTAGACCAATCAGCACGGCCGCTCTCACCACACTGTCTCTAGACCAATCAGCATGGCCGCTCTCACCACACTGTCTCTAGACCAATCAGTATGGCCGCTCTCACCACACTGTCTCTAGACCAATCAGCATGGCCGCTCTCACCACACTGTTTCTAGACCAATCAGCATTGCTGCTCTCACCATGGTTTTGTACACTTTTCCTTTCAGTTTATCTAAAACTCTTCTATCACACATCACACCTGATACTTTTCTCCACTCGTTCCAGCCTGCCTGCACACGCTTCTTCACCTCTAGCCATATAATGATAGAAAGCAAAGTTTCTACATCAAACATAATTACATTTAGTGACAAATAAAAGGCACACACATTAATATTAGAAGGTGTAGGATTTTGTACGAGATGAGATCTTTAATCTTTCCTTTTCACCGACACTCTGCTTCTAAAAAATATCCTGAATAAAACCTTTAAATTTCTTCCTATATCCCCCCTCTGGACCCTCGAACAGGAAAACATTTTTCTTGGCATTTGGAGATAAATTCAAAACCACGTCTGTCTAATTTTAGAGAGATTTTATAGTTTTTTTTGTAAACTTCTAGAAACATTTATCCTTTAAATAACCCGACATTTGGAACAATAATATGTTCTTAAATTAGAACAAAAATGAGCTGAAATTGAGGTTAGATCAGGTAAAAATAAATTTGTGTGATTACGTTGTCACGGTCAATCAGCAACGTGCACATTACTGCTTACCAAACACAACATCTCCACGGTCGTAACCTCAGTCATGGACTAAAGATGGTTCGCTCTCTGAAATCACCGTGACGGACTTTACAGACTCAAGTCAAAGTTAAACGATGAGCAGAAAAGAATAAAACATTGCCCTCGTTACGGAGGTCACAAGAGTACGTCAACGACAAACGGAACACCTCCACCTGCTCCTAATAATAACAGTACTGTATTGATCCCTTGTGGGAAATTTCTACACTGCATTGCACAGCAGCAGGCAGCCATGACAGTGCTGATGGTGGGAGTGACACTGGTATGGTTTCTTCCCCAGGGACATTTAAACATCAGCTCATAGGGAATCAAACCAGCAACTCTTCGGCAGTGGTGCATGAAGTACTTACTTTATGTACTTAAGTAAAAGTACAAAAGTAATTGGTGTAAATTGGACTTTTTAAGTAAAAGTATTCAACCATAATTGAAACGTTATTTTTTGTGCTGTAGTGCGTCACCATGGTAACCAGGATAAATACTCTGTGTAATAATGGCTCAACTTTTTATGTAAAAGTAAACACAACAAACAACAATCTTCTGACTGTTCTTAAATATTTGATGGTAGTTTTTTGGCGGTGAATGACTGGAGAAAACTCTCGATTCTGATTGGTCCTTGATTCTCTACTTTTTCTCTAGAATGTATCCGCAATCTCAAGAATGAGATTGCGGATACAAGCGGCCGAAATGATCTTCCTCCGCAGGGTGGCCGGGCTCTCACTCAGAGATCGGGTGAGGAGCTCTGCCATACAGGAGGAGATCGGTGTCGAGCCGCTCCTCCTCCAGGTCGAGAGGAGCCAGATGAGGTGGTTCGGGCATCTGGTCAGGATGCCTCCCGAGCGCCTCGCTGGTGAGGTGTTTCGGGCACGTCCCACCGGGAGGAGACCGAGGGGCAGACCCCGGACCTGGTGGAGAAACTATGTCTCACAGCTGGCTGTGGAACAACTTGGGATCCTTCTGGGTGAGCTGGAGGATGCAGCCGGGGAGAGAGAAGCCTGGGCTTCCCATTTGAGGCTGTTGCCCCTGCGACCCGACCCGGATAAGCAGAAGACGACAGAACGGAACGGAGCGTTCCTGCTTTGACTCTGCATTCCCCCTTCCTCTTGCTCCTCGCTAAGTCCTGCCCTATTGGTGAGAGAGGGGATGAGAGCAGTGTTTGACCAGAGAAGGAACCCACACGGTGTCCCCTGCTTTTCATTTTCTAAGTGAACCATCACCGTCACTCCGTAAGTGGACATAATTCATAAGTCATTTACAGCCTGTCTCATAAGGCCTGTATTTATGAGGAGCCATTATTCTTATTAAGCTTGTAAAGGAAGACATTAGCACACAGAGGGAATTAGTAAAATTCACTTTACCTAACAAGGGGCATGCCTGGGGGGCGCTATGACAGTACTCCGCAAGGTGATGGCAGCACGCCCGCTTTCATAACCGAGATGAAACGCTTCGGACTGATAAATATGAGCCTCTTGAAGGAGAACAGGATGTTTAATGGAGCATCCTCCTCTGTGACGGCAGCTGATGTGGTGGGAAACAGGACGTTACACGTCAAATCGTCTTCAGTGATAAATCATGAAGGAAAAAGCTTAAACAAACAAGCCGGTCGTCAGCTTAAAGAACCCATCAGGATCCTGATTCTACATGGTGGCTTTAGGAAATCCATCTGTCCCCGGTTTGTTAGATCTGTTGCAGTGCTCTTTGGTTCTCTTCTGCTTTTATGTGCCACGGTTCTCGCATGACGAGATAAGTTTGCAGTCACAGCTGGGTCAGTCCTCGGGTATGTAGAGGAGGTAACAGGTGGGAGGAAACCGAGCTGCTCTATCAGTGTTTGTTCATCTGTTCTCACAAAAAAAAAAATCAATTTAGTTCCATCTTTTTTTTCCCAACGAATCAGAACAGAAATAACTGGAAATGTCTCAAAACAAAGCCATGATTGGATAGAAATTGGGACGATGTTGTGGTTTTAGGATTCAATTGGAATGGAACGTTACCTCCAGACCATTCTGTTCCGTCGTCTTCCGCTTATCCGGGGCCGGGTCGTGGGAGATACAGCCTCAGACGGGAAGCCCAGGCTTCTCTCACACCAGCTGCATCTTCAAGCTCACCCGGAAGGATCCCGAGTCGTTCCCCAGCCAGCTGTGAGACATAGTCTCTCCAGCAGGTCCAGGATCTGCCTCTTGGTCTCCTCCCGGTGGGACGCCCCCGAAACACCTCGCTAGTGAGGCACTCGGGGGGATCCTGACCAGATGCCCGAACCACCCCATCTGGCTCCTCTTGATCTGGAGGAGGAACGGCTCGACACCGAGCTCCTCCCGGATGGCAGAACTCCTCACCCGATCTCTGAGAGAGAGCCCAGCCACCCTGCACAGGAAGCTCATTTCAGCCGCTTGTATCTGCAATCTGATTTTTTTGACCAGATCAGAGCAGACTTAGAAATATATCTTCTCATAACTAACTAACTAAGCCAATGCGGGAGCTGCAGCTCCTACCACACTTGGTAAGAGTGTGGAAAATAAGGTATGACTCATAAGGGGAGCAAGTGACTGACTGTCTTGTCGTTTCCGGGTCTTTGTAGCTTTGTGTTTGAGCTCTCCGTTCTCCTCGCCCCGCTTCACACCAATCTGACAATATCACACCCTACATAACGGTCAGAGGTCTCTGACTCGAGATCTGTTGGGTTGATGTTGTACAACTTCAGATCCCTCTTGCAGGCATCTTTGTCCACTTGGCTGCGTTCCTGCGGCCAGCTCCTCATGAAGGATGTCTTTTGGAATGTGGCCATCGTCCATCCTGCATACATGGCCAAGCCAGCGTAAGTCCCTCTGTGAGAGGATAGTGAAGATACTGGACATGCTTGTCTGGGTCCGAGCGTCCATATTGGAGACTCTGATGCTGAGGAGTCAATGGAGGTGGGTCATAGCGGTTACTTTAGAGCCCTATATAACGTTGAGTTTGGTGTCCTGGGATAGGTTGTTGTATGGGGAGCTGAGATTAGTGAACAAGGTGGGATCGACGCTGGGGATTGTGGGAGCTGTGTTGATATCCTGATTCACGACAGTGGGCTTCTCGACGATGTTGGTAAAAACACCTTTTTACCAACATCAATTGAAAAGGCTATCAGGATCCCTCACCTGTCGCCAGAGGGAGCCCTGGATATTCCTAATTAATCTGATTTGGGTCACCTGAGGATGATTCCTGATTCCACACATCTGTGCACCCTGCCATCTATTTAAGGGGATCACACCGGACTTCCCTGTAGGGTCATACCATCCCTTCCAGCCAGGTCACCCTGGTTGCCTGGTTTTGTTATTATTTGTAGTTTTGAAACCCGAGTTAACCCTGTGCTTCTTGCTTTACAGACTGTTGGATCCCCCTCCACATCCCTAAAAACATGACAAAGGCTGCATTAAAAAAAAAAGCGTCCCAGTCGGGCGGTCTGAAGCTCATCTGACTGGATGAAAATGTTGATGCGTTCTCTCTAAAGGAAGCCTCGTGTGGAAGATGAGGCTCATCCCATTGATGACTGCAGACATCCAGAACGTTCTCATCTGACACATAGATTACATTAAAAACTAGAACCAGCTTCCTAACTACCCCATTAACACCTACTGAGTGTGTATGTGGGGTAAACTCTGGTCTGTTTCTATGAGATGTGGAGGCGCTGCACCGCTGGGTGGTGATGACATTAGTCCATCAGCAGCAGCTCTCATTGATCCCACACACAACAAATGGAAGTCTCTGACAGCAGGACGCAGTGCTTCATCTCGCCCAATCCGCTCACCCTATCACACTCTGATGATGGAGCACAGCCACGGCGACACGACTGATGGGAGGGCTGGGAAACAGGCTGTGAGGAGGAAGGGATGGAGGGGTCAGGATGTGATAAGGAGCGATATGAGGAGGAAAAAATGAAAATAAAAACAAGGACAAAGAAGGAGGCAAAAAGCCAAATATTTTTCTTCAGAGACCGAGAAGGATTTAAATGTGTTTCCATGTGAAGTCCTGCAAAA
This sequence comes from Neostethus bicornis, assembly GCA_902685375.1. Lineage (NCBI taxonomy): Eukaryota > Metazoa > Chordata > Actinopteri > Atheriniformes > Phallostethidae > Neostethus > Neostethus bicornis. The sequence goes on along the minus strand of LR738559.1, from coordinate 21,870,353 downwards.
AAAAAAAAAAAAGAGTAATTAATAACAATTTAATCCTAACAGTATGGCCTCGCAGCAAGAAGGTCAGGGTTCAAGTCCCAGGTGATACGACGCTTGAAACACTGGCCTTTCTGTGTGTAGTTTGCATGTTCTCCTGTGTTTGTGTGGGTTTTCTCTGGTTTCCTCCAAAAACATACATGTTAGGTTGATTGGCTGCTAGGAATGAGTGTGTGTGGATGGTTGTCTGTGTGTGGGGCCCCGCGGCAGACTGGCAACCTGTTCTGGGTGTACCCCAGGACAATTCACCCATCTGAGGCTGTAGCGCCCGTGGCCTGGCCCCAGATAAGCGAAAGACGACGGAACGGATAATTTTTTTTTGGTACTGTAGGAGAGATCTGTCCCTTTATTCAAAACACTTTCTTAATTCCTTAAAGGGGGCATTTGAGTTTCCGGTAGTGCCCGATCAGTCCAAGAGAGAGTGGTGAGCTCCCTGAGTTCCAAAAACAAATAATAATTAAAAAAATTCAGATCTAAGACAGACACTAGGTGGAGTGGAACTGAAACGGCCAGTCGGTGAAGCAGAGCTGGAACAGTCGCTCGGTGGGTGTCAAACAACTATTGGTTCTGAGCGGGGCAGAATGTGGGTTACCATGGCAACTATGTTGGAAAGCCCCTGTGAAACATAAAAAGCTCCACATCTTAACAGAAACTCACACCCTTCACTGTGGTGGAACAACATTATTTGTTGTTCTCAAAGTCACCACAAGTCTATAGTTTTGCTGCACGTTTTTTGTCTCCATTCTTGTCAGAGTTGATGATGGTGTGTGGACACACATGGAATGCCAGTTTTAACCAGTTTATTGGAGGAAATAAAGAGCCAGACAGAACTGGACCATGAGGTGCATCGATGACACCAGGGCCTGGACTTCCACGCAGTAGAATCCACTCCTATGTGAGTCCCTGGATAAGTCCAAAAGCACTCTCCTCGAGAGGCGAAAAAAGCCACCTTCATTTAATCAGCCTTCAGGGACATGAGGCTGGATGGAGCTCGACTGGGTGGCGAAGGGGACCAGGTGTAGAAGCTCAGCAGGATGACGGAGAATGAGAAAGAAGAAGCTCTACAGGATGGCAGGGTGCACCAGGAGCCAAGGGGAATGCAGAAGGTACAGACGAGGGGACGCAGACGAATGCTCCAACAGGGAAGAGAGGAACACCAGGAATAAATTAGTCCATGGAAAAATAAAGCACACCTGGCAATTGGGACCAGGTGTATCAAATTAGGGCTGAGGGCAGAACAGGAGGGAAGGAGTGAGCCATAGGAGAGGGAGATCGTGATAATTGTGTTCCGTTCCGTTCCGTCATCTTCCGCTTGTTCCGGGGTCGGGTCGCGGGGGCAACAGCCTCAAGCGGGCAGCCCAGGCCTCTCTCTCCCCGGCTGCATCCTCCAGCTCACCTGGAAGGATCCCAAGTCGTTCCCCGGCCAGCTGTGAGACATAGTCTCTCCAGCGGGTCCGGGGTCTGCCCCTTGGTCTCCTCCCGGTGAAACGTGCCCGAAACACCCCGCCCGCGAGGCGCTCGGGGGGCATCCGGACCAGATGCCCGAACCACCCCATCTGGCTCCTCTCGACCTGGAGGAGTAGCGGCTCGACACCGAGCTCCTCCAGGATGGCAGAGCTCCTCACCCGATCTCTGAGTGAGAGCCCAGCCACCCTGCGGAGGAAGCTCATTTTGGCCGCTTGTACCCGCAATCTCATTCTTCCGGTCACCATCCACAGCTGGTGACCATAGGTGAGGGTAGGAACGTAGATCCTAGTTACCATGGTGAGGGTAGGAACGTAGATTCTAGTTACCATGGTGAGGGTAGGAACATAGATCCTGGTTACCATGGTGAGGGTAGGAACATAGATCCTGGTTACCATGGTGAGGGTAGGAACATAGATCCTGGTTACCATGGTGAGGGTAGGAATGTAGATCCTGGTTACCATGGTGAGGGTAGGAACGTAGATCCTGTTTACCATGGTGAGGGTAGGAACGTAGATCCTGGTTACCATGGTGAGGGTAGAAACGTAGATCCTGGTTACCATGGTGAGGGTAGGAACATAGATCCTGGTTACCATGGTGAGGGTAGAAACGTAGATCCTGGTTACCACGGTGAGGGTAGGAACGTAGATTCTGGTTACCATGGTGAGGGTAGGAACATAGATCCTGGTTACCATGGTGAGGGTAGGAACGTAGATCGACTTGTAAATCAAGAGCTTTGCTTTTCGGCTCAGCTCTCTCTTTACCACGACGGACCGATGCAGCGTCCTAGTTATTGCTGATGCCGCACTGATCCGCCTGTCGATCTCCCGCTCCATCCTTCCCCCACTCGTGAACAAGACCCCGAGATACTTAAACTTCTCCATTATTGTGTTGTCAAAAAAAATTCCTACTCTTCGCATCTGTTAAACAGAATGTTAAACATTCCCAATAAGAACCAAACAACCTCCCTGTATCCTTCTGAGTTCATGGAGGCTGGACTGTACCCCACTTGGTCTCGGTTACTCTCCACAGATGAAGTCGCTCATCTCTTGAACATCCAACAAAAATGTGAAGCACTACACAGAATTGCTGCCATCGTGGGAGGCGTTTTTTTTTTTTTCTTAATGAATCCTTGCGGTCGGATCGTCTTCTGTGTGAATGAACGATGGCAAACAAATTGTTTATTTTTCCTTTTGATTCATGTGTTTTTACAGAAGAAGCTGCTTAAAAACATCTGGCCTGGCTTATGTTGGCTTTCTAAAGTCCTGGTGTTTTCCTGGCTTACTGGTAGCACCACCACATGCTGGCAGGTTGGAGAGAGCTAAGTGGGTCTTCATTAAAGCCAGACCGCAGTTAGAGTAGGTGGGAGGCCTCGCTCTCCTCTCTGTCCTGCATCGTCAGCCTTTCTTTGTAATTAGCTCTGACCTCCTCTCTCTCTGTAATTAAAAGCAATAGGAGGCACGCTGCCGTTCCACCTCCGGGACACAGCTGAAGCTGGGTGGGCTGCACGTTACGCTGGAGAAGACACAAGAATGGAAACATGTTTCCTTTATTTCTCATGTATTAAAATCAATGTTTAGATAATAAATTATACAAAATGTATGACTCAAAAGTGTAAATCTGTCAGAACGTTTATTAGACCAGTGTTTTCCAACCAGTGTTCCGCGGCACACAAGTGTACCGTGAGAGATCGTCAGGTGTACTGGGGTGATGATCCTATTTCACTTCATACGATGTTCGATCCACCGGTTGCTCCCAAAGACTGTTCTGGCTGATCTCGTTTCTGCAAAAAAAAATGACTAAAGCATTTTTTTTTGTGTTTATTAATATAAAATCCCGTCGTTTTATTTTGAGACAGACAACGCTGTCCTGCGTTTGGTTGTTTACTGTAACCATAGCAACTCATTCTTCTCTGCTTTTTTGTAGCACGCTGCTGTTCATCCGTCCAAAAACTACCCCACCTAGTGGATTGTATTTTCTTCATGTTTTTGAGACGCTACGAGAAAAAGTAGGTTATGTTTTAAAGCAAAAAAATTGTGGATTCTAATTCATTCTCATATTTTTTGCAAGAAATTCAAGAGAAAAAAGTTCGTTTTGTAACATATTTGTTTGTTGGTTTGCTTCAAGATTTATCTTGGCATGAAAAAAGGTTGAAAGAAGTGGTATTAGGCTGTTTTATTTATGGCTATGACATCACACAGACGTATTTCATGTTGAAAAGCATTACATTGAGAATTAGCTAACGTATCGCCTTGTGGTGTCGTTGACGTCCATGCCTCCTGATGGCAGCAGGTCCGTGTTGTGCTCCACATTTTGTTGGATTTTTTACATGTAGAGTCTTCATGGACGTGTGGAGATGTTCCTGCTGGAGTGGTCTGAACATACCCGGCTTCACTATGGAACTAAAGATGGAGGACTGCTGGTGTTGTTCCACCACAGTGAAGGATCAACATGTGGAGCTTTTAGTGGTAGTTTAAGATCTTATTATGATTCACTGGAGCTTCAAACATTGTTACCACGGTAATCCACGTTCCACCCAATGCAGAGCCAACTGTCATGTGTTCCACCAAGCTACTGTTCCACAAAGTGGATGTTCCAGCTCCACTCCATCCAACTTGATGCCACCTATAGACTGTTCTGAAGCTGTTCACAGCTCTCTCTTGGACTCCGGAGTGCTGGCGTCACACCAATTTCCCCAAAAGGGATCAATAACGTATTTTGAATGATTCTGAACAAGAATTGACGTAGAACTTAATACTGAAATAAAATAAAAACAGTGTGGGCGTGGCCAGGAAAGGGAATGGTGGTTAGATTACTGAATACCATTTCCTTCCTGTCTGTCCAGCCCTCGTTCATAAATCGCACCCAAACTTTGATTTCTATTTTACGTAAAAAATAAAAGTGTGCGTTGTACTCGAATAAACACGGTAAATCAAACCTTCTGTCTTTGACTTATAACATTGAGATCCTTTGATCTGTCTATTTGCTCCTTTTATCGCTTTTTTTTCTGAAGCATAAATAAAATCGTGCTATTAAAACGATTTGTTAAGTGAATTCAAAGGACCTCAAAAATTCATAATGTTTAGGTTAATGTGGGTTTGTAGAAACTGGTATCAGAAGGTCAGGCACGTGTCAGTCCATCTCAGATCTAGTAGCACGTTAAATGGATTCCAAGGTGTACCGATCAGACCTGAGGTCGATTAATAGTGAATAACGGCCAGTAAGAAGGTGTGCCAGGAGATAAAGAGGGTTGTGACATGGCAGTGCAGCTAAGACAGGAACAAGATGCCTCCAGCACCAGCTGGACGGATGTCTGTCCACATGATCTCCGTCTGGGGAGATGTATTTATTTTCATCTGATGGTTGTGAACAAATGTTCCTCAGTAATTCTGTGCTGACAGGTCAAGCTGTGGGTAACAGCCTCGTGCCCTCTTGCCGTGTACTCTCTGTTGGGATGTGGTTTTAAAAAAAAAAGGACATGATTGTTTATCCCAGAGGGATTGCAGGCGTAGCGGTTAGAGCCGGAGGGGTCAAACTCGTTCAGAGGCCACGTAAAGTCCAAGAAGGCTGGACCAGTCATTAACTGGTAACAAACCATAACAAAAAAAGAACAAATACACCTCTGCCTGATCCATACAGCTGTGATTCAACCGTTGGTTGCATGACATGAAATCCTGATCAATTCATCTATAGATCGTACCGAGTGACTGTTGGTAGTTTCCGATTTAATTTCAATTATCAAATTTTGAACTCAGGCGGCACGGTGGCGCAGTGGGTAGCACAGTGGCCTCACAGCAAGAAGGTCATAGGTTTGAGTCCAAGTTGGGATGAGGTTTGGAACACTGGTCTTTCTGTGTGAAGTGTGCATGTTCTCTCCGTGTATGCGTGGGTTTTCTCCGGGTGGTCCGGATTCTTCCCACCTTCCAAAAACATGCATGCCACATGCTACATGATTACCCCTGGGAGTGTGTGTGTGTGTGTGTATGGTTGTATGTGTGTGGCCCTGCGAAAGACTGGTGACCTGTTCGGAGTCTACTCTGCCCTTCGCCTTGAATCAGCCCGGATGGGCGCTTGCATATCCAGATGAGGGTAGGAACCTAGATCCTGGTTACCACGGTGAAGGTAGGGATGTAGATCATGGTTACCATGGTGAGGGTAGGAACGTAGATCCTGGTTACTATGGTGAGGGTAGGAACGTAGATCCTGGTTACCATGGTGAGAGTAGTAACGTAGATCCTGGTTACCATGGTGAGTGTAGGGATGTAGATCCTGGTTACCATGGTGAGGGTAGGAACGTAGACCCTGGTTACCATGGTGAGGGTAGGAACCTAGATTCTGGTTACCATGGTGAGGGTAGGAACTTAGATCCTGGTTACCATGGTGAGTGTAGGAATGTAGATCCTGGTTACCATGGTGAGGGTAGGAACGTAGATCCTGGTTACCATGGTCAGGGTAGGAACATAGATCCTGGTTACCATGGTGAGTGTAGGAATGTAGATCCTGGTTACCATGGTGAGGGTAGGAACTTAGATCCTGGTTACCATGGTGAGTGTAGGAATGTAGATCCTGGTTACCATGGTGAGGGTAGGAACGTAGATCCTGGTTACCATGGGTCAGGGTAGGAACATAGATCCTGGTTACCATGGTGAGGGTAGGAACATAGATCCTGGTTACCATGGTGAGGGTAGGAACGTAGATCCTGGTTACCATGGTGAAGGTAGGAACGTAGATCCTGGTTACCATGGTGAAGGTGGGAACGCAGATCCTGGTTACCATAGTGAGGGTAGGAACGTAGATCCTGGTTACCATGGTGAGGGTAGGAACGTAGATCCTGGTTACCATGGTGAGGGTAAGAACGTAGATCCTGGTTACCATGGTGAGGGTAGGAACATAGATCCTGGTTACCATGGTGAGGGTAGGAACGTAGATCCTGGTTACCATGGTGAGGGTAAGAATGTAGATCCTGGTTACCATGGTGAGGGTAGGAATGTAGATCCTGGTTACCATGTTGAGGGTAGGAACGTAGATCCTGGTTACCATGGTGAGGGTAGGAACGTAGATCCTGGTTACCATGGTGAGGGTAAGAATGTAGATCCTGGTTACCACGGTGAGGGTAGGAACGTAGATCCTGATTACCATGGTGAGGGTAGGAACATAGATCCTGGTTACCATGGTGAGGGTAAGAACGTAGATCCTGGTTACCATGGTGAGGGTAGGAACGTAGTTCCTGGTTACCATGGTGAGGGTAGGAACGTAGATCCTGGTTACCATGGTGAGGGTAGGAACGTAGATCGACTTGTAAATCAAGATCTTTGCTTTTCGGCTCAATTTAAAATGTTGAGTCTATGATGCACCTTTTTCTACTGTTTTTTATGCAGAAGATGATTTTATGAGCATAAAATAATCATTAAGGGTTTGAGATTTTTAAGCACGTAACCCCATGCTTAAATTTCCTCTTGTGGGACCGACTTTACCCTCTGAAGCACCTCTTTTAAGACCTGGACCTCATATCTGACACCCCTGTTTTAGAGTGTCTGACTTAAGAGAGCCCAAAAAGGTTTGAATAGCTTGTGTCCTCTGGAATATCTCCACATGTTGGCTGTCCTTCCCAATGAAGCATCTGGTGCTGCTTTACCCCTCCATCTTGTCTCTGTCCTAACAAGACTCTGATTGGAAGATATTTTTAACCCGTTTGTCCAAAGGTCCTTGCCATATTGAAGAAATAAAAAAAGAGAGATGTCTTCGAAGAAAGATGAGCCGTCATCGAAACACATTTGTGGCAGGCAGCAGACTAGGTGTTGCAGTAATCTATGGGAGCACTTATGTCTGTGACATGAAGGGACATTCATCACCTTCCTCTTCTGTCTGTGGCAGCAGGAGAATTTCAATGTGACATTTGGGTAATACATCACGCTGGACGTCTCTTCGTGGCACGGAGAGCCATTTTCAACACATCCACCTCACACTTAAAGGCTTCTTGGTATTTGCGTGAGGAGGTACCAATGTTGTCCTCTCCGCTGGTCCAAACCGTCAATGTGAGACAGAAAAACAACCCTTTCAGAATAAAACAAAGTGACCATACGGTCCGAAAAGCTCTGATCATGTTTCGACAAGACAAAGTAGGAAATTAGATGTTGCGATGTGGACGGAGGAGGACCCAAATGCAGGACAAAAAAACAGAATTTAAAACCAAAAGTCCATTAACACTAGAAGCCCCAAGATTTTCTCAACCTCCTGTCTACCCCAGAAAGTCATCTGACACCTCTACCTGACCTGCACATTGAGGAGCAGAGTCGTTTTTGCGATTCAATTAGAATATCCTAGTCCTAGTTTCCGAGTGTTAAGTGCAATCGACTCTTAAGTGTCTTGTTTTAATAACTCAAGCAGAAGGCCTTGGGTCTCGAGACACCTCCACGGAGCTTTCCGGTAGTGGTGGTCAATTGACTCCATCGTGAGGGTTCTAGTGTTAAGGACTTTGCTGTAAGGCAAAGGACACAAGATTACCGTTAAAAAGCTTTGCCCCGGGCGGCTGCCCGCTGCCCCCGGGCGGCTGCCTGCTGCGGTGTCTCCTGTTTTTTTAGCGTCTGGTCGTCTATTTTGCATTTTTTCCACTCGGTTTCTGTTTGTTTTTTGCCTGTGTTTGGTCCCGGTCTGGAGATGTGACTTTGTGCGCTCTTTGAACGTCGTTTTGGACCGCACTGTTTTGCTTCAGACGGCTGTTTTTAGGCAAGCCGTTTTTTGGTTTCAATGGCTAGCTCTCCGTTTTGTTGGTCATGAAGTCGTTTCGCTTTGTTAGCGAGGACTCAACCAGCTTCTAGCTCTCAGAACCAGATCTACCGTGGCAGGAGGAGTCTATGCAGTCCCGACAGAACTGAGAAGGAGACGATAAGAAAGGAGGCGCTTTGAGCCCAGTGTCCCTGCGATTGTCATGGGTAACATCCGGACGCTGGCTGGCAAGATGGAGGAAATAGGGACGCTCGTTCTGACCCAGCAGGAATGTGGGGGGGTCCACTTGGTGTACTTCATTGAAGCCTGACTTCATGGACTCATTATGGACTGTTTTTTTAACTGTTCCGTCGCCAACTTTTACACCTTGTAAGCGGACCAGGAAGGCATCGAGGTGTCAGCACCGCAGCATCAAATTTACCGATCGGGGATTAATAAAGTATTTTCAATTTAATTAACACAACGAAAAGTCTTTGGACCAAAGTTCAAACATGATACAAAGTTCAAGGATGTTGTCTTGGTCAGGCGGCCAGGAAGGGACGAAGGAACGAAGAAATGAAGGAAGATCTGGCTGGAAGGGATGGTGATGACCCGACCAGGAAGTCGTGAGAAAGTGCCTTTAAAGGGTCCACCTCATGCAAAATAACTTTTCACATTGTATCCTCTGCACACACACACGCAAAATGTGGGGTTTACAACATGCATTACACCATAGTTATGAAAATATATTGATTTGGTGGAGCGCAGTCACAGACCCGGAACTATGAAAGGCCAGGTATCGCTCATCCCCCCGCCCGTCCTGAGAAAGTACAAGCTCCGCCCTCTGCTCTCACTGAGCCGCTATTCCTCCGCCCATCTCTGAGCGGGAGGGGGAAGGCAGGCGTAAACCCGTGCGTAGCGGTTTGGTAGCGTCTGAAATAAGATTTTATCATGTCGATTCATCAAAAAAGCGTGTTTCAAGCAAGAAAATAAAAAAAGACGCAGAGCAGCGAACCAGCCTGTATATCGGACGTTGAAAGCGAGTTTGTTAGGGCGTAAGGCCGGAGTGGAGGCGGGTGAGGAGGGCGGGCGGGTGGTGAGGAGGGAGGGGGGCGTGTGTGAAGTCCGTCCTGGCTACGTCAAATGCGTCATACTTTAGACATCTGCTCATTGGTTGTTTTGTCTGAGCGTTCCAGAAATCCACAGAAATACGGGCTAAATCAATCCACACACACACACACACACACACACACACACACACACACACACACACACACACACACACACACACACACACACACACATATATACAAGGCCTGGACATCACTCTTACAAGGTAGAAAACTCTGGAAAGTCACTTTTGTATGAGATGGGCCCTTTAAATAGGCACCAGGCTAATCACCCAGATGTTTGGGATCAGGCTGGAATCCTGAGGAAGATGCAGGGCTCTCTCTGGTGGCAGGTGAGGGGATCCTAACATTAGACTGGGAACCAGGTAAGCATTAACACTCAACCTCTGTTTCTTCCATAAACTGTGAAACTACTTACCTCGTTTTTCTGACACCTCAGTGGCCTTTGAAGTGCCAGTTTAAATCCATGCGGTCATTTTTTTTTCTTCTTTAACTCACACACACTCTGCAGCTCGCTTGTCTTCTCGTTAGCTCACCGTGTTCCCTACATTAGTCAACAGAACATTGTCGATAGCGTCTCTTTCTGTGCTCGTCATCTGTGATGGATTGTCAACAGAGACGCTCGCTGTCGAGCTACTAAAACACAAATAAGCTGTCAGAGATGGGATGCCACGACTGCACATAATGGAGTCATTTGTTCTGAGCTGCCATTGCTTATTAGAAACCGGTGATGGAAAGTAATTAGCTGAATATTTTAAAGAGACGGCATCTGTTTGACCTAATTCTAACTCTATTGAAAATATGAATCCTCCCTGACTTACGTCCTCTTTCTTTTTAAGCTGGAATGTTTCTGATTGTCTGCTTTAGTGTCCTGGAAATGTTGTGGGATGACGTTAACTGTGGGATAACGTGGTCCATCATTTCCACCAGCCAAAGATCTTGGTTTAATAAACTGAAACATTACATGTGTCATTAATTAGAAATATAGTCCTTTTTTTCAGGCCAAACGCAGTTTCAAATTTTCCAGCTTCGAATGTGAGAAAATTAGGCTATTGTTTCAAAATAAAGTTGCTAAGTGAACACAACAAACTGACCGCTTGCTCAGAACCTCGTGAAACTACATGGTACAAAACTAAGATGATGATTTTCACCCCATTATTGATTTAAAAGCAGCGGTGGTCGTTGCCGTTAAGACGCTCCAGGATGAATCTTTACCACCACGTGAGATAAAAGCATCTTCTATTAATCTGCTCTATGTCTAACTTCCAGGTCATAAAAAAAAAAAAACAACCAGCACAAAGACAGTAAACGAGCAATTACCCAGGAGTCCCGTTCAGACGGAGCGGAAGCTGAAATTTATGAACCCGTTTAAGAATTTAAGTGTCAACACTTTAAGAAAAAAATTAAATTACAAACAGTAACAAAAACACTGTAGATATTATGATGTTTCTGTAAAACAGAGAGGCCTGAATCAAACACCAGTGGACCTGAACAAATATACCGTCAGGTTGAGTGTAACATTGTGGACACACTCGCCGTTTAAACAGGAAACAGATTTATTTCTAAGAACAACTCAAATCTCGAGAACAATCAATGAAGTCAACCTGAAGTCTAAAGAAGGTATAAGAGGACAACCAGGCAAAGAAACAAAGACATGACACACATGATACACACAGTCGGAATGAGGAGAGAATGAGACACATTAGGAAGGGGTCTGGCAATCACCAGAACAGAGAGACGAGGCCGGTAACTCAAGAAATCTGAAACAAGGAGGGAGTCAGTGTTACAGTCATACAGTATTTCAAAATAAAACAGAAAATAAACCTAAAGAATATTAAAACCACCGACTAAGACCTGAAACTCTGACGTATACTGTACCCCAATAAAAGTACTCAAAATATTTTCATTTCAATTCATTAAGAAGATATAACTGATCTTCTTGTTCCATCATTTCCCTTCAGGGGGCGCCACATCAAGTCAGTTTCTTTCATCTAACCCTATCTCCTGCATTCTCTTCGGTCACACCAACTATCTTCATGTCTTCCTTCACTGTATCCATGAACCTCCTCTTTGGTCTTCCTCTGGTCTGCTCATATTTTCGTAACAGTTCTCTGAAAGTGATCTCAAAGAAATTATTGAAGTTGTTTTTAATTGGAAATATTATGATTTTTTGACACGTTAAAAGATGTTTTTATTGTACAAAGTATTTAATCATTTTAACATCATGTCTTATGGTCCTAATTTCTCATGTTTGTGATTATACCTTGTTTTGTGCCGTTCTGTTTTTTATATGCAAATGAGATACTTTATTCCCCTTGTGCTGCCCTCACGACACGTGACTGTGTGAAGCTAGACAGCCAGCGAACTATTTCCATTGACAAAAGAGACTCCCACACAAGGCTTGCTTTTCTTGTTTTATGTAGACTCTTTTCTTCAAAGGATTACATATACATATGTACGTAGTAACTGAAACAAACCAAACAAAAGAAGTGCATTACGAGCTGTACAGAACGTTGAGTCTTCCTGATCAAACACATGTTAGCTAGCTTGAAACATGCGTGCTCACATCCTAAGCGGCTTACTACATAAGACGCGATTCACACGTTATCAAATGAAATACAGTCTTGAGCATGTAAACAAAGCACATAAACACAAAAAATACTTACAAAGACTAAAGTTTTCCCAGGTTTTTAACGAGTTTGAGCGCAGTCTACTTCCGTCTTCTCTGCTCCAGACTCCTCCTAGATCTACTATTTTCGAGACCGCTCACTCTGCTGTTACTTTAACAAACTATAAAAGATCTTAGAAGAGACAGATGTCTCACTCTGACATATACTTTAACCAAAGGCATAACACTCCCCGCTTGATATAAACATATTATATCACCACATATCGAAACATAAAATTTACATAGGTAATATCTTACTCTGAAAACAAAATAACAGTCTCTGAGACTGGTCTCAAAAACACCTTTTGATTTGGAGATCTTCTAGAGTTTTCAGTGAGTTTCTCCATGAGATCCATGCGTCCTCTTTTTCTGGGGAAAGAGGTGCGTCCCAGTCGCTCTCCTCAGTTGAAAGTTCTCTGAGTAGCGCTTTGCCTTGCACGATTATAGGAGCTGCAAAACCCAACGGATCATACAGGCTATTGACAGTTGACAGTACTCCCCTACGTGTGAATGGTTTTGTCTCATTGTATACAAGGTAAGTAAAGCTGTCAGTTTGGAGGCTCCAACATAGTCCTAAGCTCCTTTGAACAGGAAGTGGATCTACACCAAGATCTAATTCTTTCAAGTCCTTTGCTAGATCGTCTGCAGGGAATGCTTCCATAACGAGGCTGCAGTTGGAGGCAACTTTGTGTAGTCGCAAATTGGACTCTGCTAACATGTTTTGTGTTCTCGTTAACAGGTCAACTGCTTGTTCAGGTGTGGCGACTGAAGTGAGCCCGTCATCTACATAAAATTGTCTTTCAACAAACCGTCTGGCATCTGAGCCATGTTCCAGCTCACCTTCGCTTGCTGCCCGCCGCATGCAGTAAATGGCAACAGCGGGTGATGGGCTATTCCCAAAAACATGCACTTTCATCCGATATTCGACCACATTTTTTGTGACGTCATTGTCCTCAAACCAGAGATAGCGCAGATAGTCTCTGTGATCTTCACACACCTCAAAACAATAAAACATTTGTTGAACATCAGCTGTCAGGGCTATTGGCTCTTTTCTGAACCGTAACAGCACTCCTAACAGAGAATTATTCAGATCAGGTCCACTGAGTAGCACTTGGTTCAGGGATGTTCCTTCACACTCTGCACTAGAATCAAAAACAACACGTATTTGATCTGGCTTTTGCGGGTGGTATACACCAAACGTTGGCAGATACCAGTGTTCTTTACCTTCGGGCAGAGGTGGAGCGAGTTCAGCTTGATCGTTATCCAACATTTTCTGCATAAATCGGATGTAGTGATCTTTCATTTCTGGTTTCTTTTCTAACGTCTTTTTGAGTGAGTATAGACGTTTTGAGGCTTGATCTCTGTTGCTTGGGAGTCTCCTCCTTGGAGAGCGAAAGGGCAATGGAGCGACCCAAGTGTTTTCTTTGTTTTGTTGGACCGCTTTGTCCATTATTGTTAGAAAGTTTTTGTCATCTATAGACAGTGCCACCTTGTCTTCTGACTCTGTACGTTCAAACACAGACTGACCTAGCCTGTGTGTGTTGTCTTTAATGTCCACACTATTTGAGATTAAAGGTGTGCTTTGCTGGGGCTGCTTGACATAGTCCTCTTTCACTGTAAAGACGTTTGGACATGGTTCAAAATGAGTAGTCCGTCCGTTGTCTAGCATGTGTGTTCTGTACACGTTGACTTCTGTTGTGTTGTGAGTTTTGCCCAGGCACACTTCCCCTATCACAACCCACCCCAAGTCTAACCTTTGGGCGTATGGTGCGTTATTTGGTCCATTTATCTGTTCTCTTACTTTATGAACGCTGAGGAGGTCCCTTCCCAGCAAAAGGAGAATAGGAGCATGGTGATCGACCGGTTGGATTTTGCTCGCAATAGGGAGAAGGTGTGGATGGTGCTTAGCAATCTCAGGTGAGGGAATTTCAGATCTGTCGTCAGGCACTGAATCACACTCGATTAAAGGAGGCAGTTTGACATTTGTTTTCCCATCCATGGACTCTACTACAAAATGTTCTGCCCTCCTACCTGTAGTTTCAGCTTTTCCTAAGCATGTTTTCAGCGTGAATGGCACAGGTGCACTTTTTATTTCAAACAGGTTGAAAAAGTCCGTTCTAGCCAAGGACCTATTGCTCTGTTCGTCAATCACTGCATACATTTTTATAGCTCTGTCCTTTTGGCCTTCTGGATATGCTTTCACCAAACAGATCTTTGAACATGAGCGTGGGCTGTCACTTTGTCCACATACCTCTGTGCACTTGGAGACTACTGCAGGATGGTTTTCTGAGTCCTCCTTAGCATCTACATTCTTTGAGGTGTCATCTTTTGGGACAGGTGTGGGACCCGGATGGAGTGCTGACAAGTGTTTTGGACTGTCACACTCAACACACTTTACTGCTACCTTACAATCTTTGGCTATATGTTGCACAGACCCACAACACCTGTAGCATATGCGATGCTCTCTCAGAAAAGCCTGGCGTTCTTCAATTGATTTGTCTCTGAATAACTTGCATTTTTTCAGAGGGTGTGGCTTCTTATGAATTGGACACTGACGATCTGGTTCTTCAATTTTCTCCTGTTCGAAACTTCTTTGTTTTCTTTCCTCAATTTCCGTTCTGTGTACTGCAACAGTAGCTTTGCGATTATATGGAGTGGACTTTTCAGTGCATGTGGTAACTTGGTTGCTGCAGCTGGATGGGGAAAAACTTGGATCATTTTTCATTTTTGCTTGTTGCTGTACAAATTGCACAAAGACAGAAAAAGGTGGAAATGACACTCTATTGACTTCTTTATACTGCGTACCTACAGTGGTCCACCTCTCCTGCATGTTATAGGGGAGTTTTTCAACTATTTGTCTAACCCCTCGAGCCGTGTCTAGATATGCAAGACCTGGCAGTGTACCATCAGACTTAGCACACTGCAACTCTAACAAGATGTCACCAAGCTCCCTTAATTTACCACTCTCTTTGTTTGTCAGCCTTGGAAACTCCTCCAACTTTTTTAACAGTGCATCCTCAATGACTTCTGAGCAGCCATAACATTCCTCCAGACGCTCCCATACCACTTTTACACCTGCAGTGGGATTGAGGGTGTGTACTGCGCGAAGCCTTTTTGCTTGCTCTGAAGATTTTGGCCCTAACCATTTTGTGAGCAAGTCTAGCTCTTCTCTAGGGGACAGATTCAAGTCTTTAGTAACACTCATGAATGAGGCTTTCCATGCCCAATAGTTTTCGGGTCTGTCATCATATTGGAGTAAACCAGTGCTGACTATTTCTTTGCGGATGAGATATTTTGCAAAATCTTGTACGCTGTTTTGCTCTACTTGATTGTGACTTGTAGGCAGAAAGGTGTGAGCTTGGGGGTTGAGTGAGAATGTGTTGGTTGGAACAGCTTCTGGTCTGTACTCATGTTTAACGTCGTTTTTCATTGGGGACTGGACATGAGTTTCTTTTGTGATTATTGATCGACTTGGCATTTGAAAATTTGCGCTATCATGTGTAGCACTAGGTGGCGCCATTAGCTTACATTGTTGTTCCACATAATCACTTGTGCGTTGTACTGCATTAAACGTTTCTCCTGTAATAGGAAGTTCTGGGTCTGACTCCCCGCTCTGACCTTCCAATTCTTCATAGGCTGCAGCTTCTGCTTCAGCTGCCGCTATTTCCCTTTCACACTTCAAAACATGGAGACTGGCATCCAAATCTGCTTTTTGTCTCATCAGACTGGCATCCAAATCTGCTTTTTGTCTCATCAGACTAGCTTCTTTTTCATGGAGACTGGCATCCAAATCTGCTTTTTGTCTCATCAGACTAGCTTCTTTTTCTGCGAAAAGGAGCTGGGCCTTTGCTGCTTGGGCTTTGGCATATGCTTTTGTGGCTGACACACTTGAGGCTGCTGTGGTGTGCGACCGTCTGCTGGTGGCTCCGGACCTGATGCTGCGTGGAGGTGATTGCTGCGGCCTCTCTGACGGCTGCCTCTCTGGCGACCGCTGGTCTGCAGGAGCCGGGTGATTGGTGGCTGCCTGGTCATCAGCTTGCTGCTCTGAGTTTGCCTCTGGCTCGAACTGTGACTCATAATCTCTCAAGTAATTCTTACCTGAGCGTAGACTCATGTTGACTGTGTAGCTCAGTGTTGTTTAACCCGCTGTATAATAGTCTTTTTACTGTGCTGCCCTCACGACACGTGACTGTGTGAAGCTAGACAGCCAGCGAACTATTTCCATTGACAAAAGAGACTCCCACACAAGGCTTGCTTTTCTTGTTTTATGTAGACTCTTTTCTTCAAAGGATTACATATACATATGTACGTAGTAACTGAAACAAACCAAACAAAAGAAGTGCATTACGAGCTGTACAGAACGTTGAGTCTTCCTGATCAAACACATGTTAGCTAGCTTGAAACATGCGTGCTCACATCCTAAGCGGCTTACTACATAAGACGCGATTCACACGTTATCAAATGAAATACAGTCTTGAGCATGTAAACAAAGCACATAAACACAAAAAATACTTACAAAGACTAAAGTTTTCCCAGGTTTTTAACGAGTTTGAGCGCAGTCTACTTCCGTCTTCTCTGCCCCTAGACTCCTCCTAGATCTACTATTTTCGAGACCGCTCACTCTGCTGTTACTTTAACAAACTATAAAAGATCTTAGAAGAGACAGATGTCTCACTCTGACATATACTTTAACCAAAGGCATAACACCCCTCCCTCACTCCTGTGTTTCACCCGATCTCTGAGTGAGAGCCCAGCTACCCTGCAGAGGAAACTCATTTCGGCTGGCCGACTCCCCGGCCAGTTGTGGGACATAGTCTCTCCAGCAGGTCCGGGGTCTGCCTCTTGGTCTCCTTCCGATGGGACTGTAAAAGTAGTACATTAAATTATAAGACAGAGACTGTAAGCATGACAGCTGCAGATGGGCTTCATCCAAACATATACCTGTGGGTAAAACGGTATCCATGTTGAGATGAGGTTCAAGAATAAAAAGAAATCACCTGTTTGTTTACAACCTGTCCCCAAAGGGAAGCAGCTCAGCCCTGTTTTTATTGGATTTTTTGCTGAAACATTGATGGAATCAATGGATGATTTATACGTGTCTAACACTCTTGGTGACAAATCTTCCAGTCAGAGCAGGAATCAGGTCAAGGTGTGTGGACTCATCACACGTGTGTGACACAGAGGAGACCTTCTACATTAGTTTGTTATGATCCTGCCCGTCTCCTCCAGATTACCAACATTATTCCATTCTAGTTCACATCACACACCACAGCTTCTGACTGACATCCATTAACATAAAAACGAGTTGGTGTGGTGATGATGGAGAACGGCAGTTTCCTGTCCAGACAGTGTGGTTTGGAACATGCCCTGAAGCACATCCCTCCTGCTCTGCACGGTGCCCATTATCTCCTACAGGGTACAAAGAAGCCCTACGGCGGGCATTTCCTGTTTTCATTCCTACGATTCAGACAGGTAAGAGGCAATCATGGGACTTCCCATTGTAACTCAGCTGGAGAACAAGCAATGGGGAAATGTCACAGAGAGTTATAAACTCCACGTTTAGTGGTCAGGAAGCACTAAAAACAAAAAACAAACAAGTACGCAACAAACAACGTCCAAATAAGCAAAAATGAAAATGAGAGCAGGACGAAACTCAAAATGTCTGAGGCGGAGGTTTGCTCTGGAAAGAGTAAGACAGAGTCCATGTGTGTGAATGAGAGGGATCCAAGTGGAAAAGTGAGGTTACAGGGAGAAGAGAGAAAGAAGGTGGAAGATTTTAAGTATCTAGGATCAACAGTCCAGAGCAATGGAGAGTGTGGAAAAAAGGTGAAGATGCGTGTGCAGGCAGGGTGGAACGGGTAGAGGAAAGTATCAGGCGTGATGTGTGATATAAGAGTTTCAAAAAAAATGAAAAGGAAAGTGTGGAAAACCGTGGTGAGAGCGGCCATGCTGATAGGTCTAGAGACAGTGTGGTGACAGCGGCCATGCTGATAGGTCTAGAGACAGTGTGGTGAGAGCGGCCATGCTGATTGGTCTAGAGACAGTGTGGTGAGAGCGGCCATGCTGATTGGTCTAGAGACAGTGTGGTGAGAGCGGCCATGCTGATAGGTCTAGAGACAGTGTGGTGACAGCGGCCATGCTGATTGGTCTAGAGACAGTGTGGTCAGAGCGGCCATGCTGATTGGTCTAGAGACAGTGTCACTGAGGAAAAGACAGGACACAGAGATGTTTGTAGCAGAGATGAAGATGCTGAGGATCTTTCTGGGAGTGACCAGGATGGACAGGATCAGAGGAACAGCACATGTTAGAGGTTTTAAAGTCAGAGAGGCCAGACTGAGATGGTTTGGACATGTGCAGAGGAGAGAGAGAGTACATCAGAAGAAGGATGCCGGGTTTGGAACCAATAAATAAGAACTGTGCAGCTCTTTGAATCTGCAATGGTTTTACCCCCCACACACTTGGGATTTATACAACCAGTGTGACTCTTCTTACCAATGAGACCGTCATAAATAAAGTCTACAACAAAACTCAGATGTAAGACAACTTGATCTCCATCCCGCCCCAACCTCATCTCTGGAACTCCATACTTGAATCATGCAAATGATGTAATGTATATGCAATGGTATTGAATTGAGCGGGGGACACCTGTCATTACTCCGCACACTAGTGACACATCACTATTGTGCAGCTGTGATGGTTCTACAAGAGAAAGAGAGAGAGGTGGTAACCATGGAAACTCGTTGAGTGGTACACACTGAAATACATAGGGAATGGTCCAACTTTAAGGTGGTAACAAAAAAGAAACTAGCCATGTTCTGGGAATCTATGTTGGCCACTGGAGGTGATCCAAGTCATTCATAGCTGTAATATTATCGTTGTTGTTGTCATGGTTTTCTTGCCCACCACCAGAGGGAGCCCGGGATCTTCCCTCATCTGCCTGATTTGAGACACCTGAAGGTCTTTGTGCAGCTGCATTTAAAAAGGCTTCCCTTCAGTGTCGGGTCATCTTCATCCCTTCCAGCCAGATCTTCCTGGCTGCCTGACCAAGACATGCTGTTCTGAACTTTAACCATGAAACAATCCTCGTGATCAACGTGTTTTTTCTGTTACAGCTCACTGGAGTCCTTTTCAATATAAATCATGTCTGCTGTATTCCATTTAGGTTCCCCTTCCTTCCACATCCGCATCCAAATATATCCACAAAGGGAAGCTGAAGAACTGATTCAAGTTTGGGAATGATCCGTGTCACTGTTTGGGTCAGGAGTGTTTTAATGGTTTTGTTTAAAATCTTGTGACACGCTGGCTCTTTGAGAAGCGGAGAGGAAGACATTGGAACTCTGTGTAATGACAAGTGGGCAGGTGGAGTTGTAGGACCCAGATGCATAGTCAGTTTTAGCCAGGTTATTGCAGTTAATCACGGGTTAGGGAAGACGGGTAATAATGTGCAGCCTGGGAGTCATCCTGAGCAGGCTTGGCAGGATCATACGAAGTGGAGGGAACACCGTCATGTCCACAGCAGGAGTACAGAACATCATCACAGGAAACAATCTAACACTGGAGTGATGGAGACCACGGGTTACATAACCAGGGGAAGACGAGACACAGATGAAGACATCAAGTAGAGACAATTGGGACCCAGTGTGCATAGTTAGGGCAGAGGGCCAGTACGGGATCATGACACACTGGTCTCTATGGAAACCTTAAGATGTGCCAACTTCTTATTGGTTCTGAAAGGATGTTAATCCTCACCTGTTAGCTTCAAGATGAGTTCAAATGAGGAGGTTAAAAATGAAATCAAGGTGATCATCGGGTGCAAATATCTTGGGATTTTTTGATCGCTGTGTCATGAAGCGGTGGTGTGCAGGTTGAAAGAGGACGACCCGATTACAGACAGAAAACATGGTTTATTTGAATTGTCAGACTGTTAATACTGTGAAAAGAAAACCAAAGTTTCACTGGCATGGCAAAAGGGTATTGTTTCAGAATGTGTTCATGGTCAGGCAACCAGGGAGACCTGGCTGGAAGGGATGGTATGACCCGACAGGGAAGTCCGGGGTGATTGCCCTTAAATAGATGGCAGGGTCCACAGATGTGTGGCATCCGGAATCAATCTCAGGTGTCCCTAATCAGGGTGATGAGGAACATCCAGGGCTCCCTCTGGTGGCAGGAGAGGGGATCATGACAAGCTGATGCTCTAACCTCCGAGTTCCATGTTGAGAACTTTGTAAGAAAACTTAGTCTGCGGTTTCTGTTTGTTTCTATTTTGAGATTAAAAAGTAAACTTATCAGTCACTGCAACTTTTTATCCATTTTAGACCACTGTGACGTGTTGTAGATGAATGCCTGGCTAAGAGTTTGACTCTGTGTCTCATTCTAGTTCAAGATTTGTTACAAACTGTAAATTCTTTACTCATCACTTTATTCTAGAGTGAGGTGGTTTTTCTTGTCTTGTACTTTGATTTGAGTCGCTGGTCCACTTTTATTCATAAGGTCATGCTGGCACTACTGCCCTCTTACATTTATGACCTCATCAAGATGAGAGCGAGTGATTCTTATGGTCTGTGTTAAAAAACAACATGTTGTTCTTTGTTCCGTTTGCAGGCACTGTTTGGCTGAAAGAGGTTTTGTCTGTTCTGGTTCCTAAATGTGGAACATTTTGTAGAAGCATGGAAACTGACTTAACAAAATCCTTTAAACCGTTTTAAATCCAGACCGAGAGCCCGGGAGATAAAATCCTCAATTTGAAATGTTCTAATGTATTTATTTGAACTTTTTAACATGTTACTCTAACTTTCACTGCAGCAATAACTAGAACGCTGTATCGGTCCGTCGTGGTGAAGAAAGAGCTGAGCGGAAAAGTAAAGCTTTTGATTTACAAGTCGATCTACGTTCTTACCCTCACCATGGTAACCAGGATCTACGTTCCTACCCTCACCACGGTAACCAGGATCTACGTTCCTACCCTCACCATGGTAACCAGGATCTACGTTCCTACCCTCACCAGGGTAACCAGGATCTACGTTCCTACCCTCACCATGGTAACCAGGATCTACGTACCTACCCTCACCATGGTAACCAGGATCTACGTTCCTACTCTTACCATGGTAACCAGGATCTACGTTCCTACCCTCACCATGGTAACCAGGATCTATGTTCCTACCCTCACCGTGGTAACCAGGATCTACGTTCCTACCCTCACCATGGTAACAAGGATCTACGTTCCTACCCTCACCATGGTAACAAGGATCTACGTTCCTACCCTCACCATGGTAACCAGGATCTACATTCCTACCCTCACCATGGTAACCAGATCTATGTTCCCAACCTCACCATGGTAACCAGGATCTACGTTCCTACCCTCACCATGGTAACCAGGATCTACGTTCCTACCCTCACCATGGTAACCAGGATCTACGTTCCTACCCTCACCATGGTAACCAGGATCTACGTTCCTACCCTCACCATGGTAACCAGGATCTACGTTCCTACCCTCACCATGGTAACCAGGATCTACGTTCCTACCCTCACCATGGAACAGGATCTACGTTCCTACCCTCACCATGGTAACCAGGATCTACGTTCTGGGCTCTCACTCAGAGATCAGGTGAGGAGCTCTGTCATCCTGAAGGAGCTCGGTGTCGATCCTCCTCCAGGTCGAAAGAAGCCACACGAGGGGGTTCAAGCATCTGGTCAGGATGCCCCCCGTGCGCCTCGCTGGTGAGTTGTTTTGGACACGTCCCACCGGAAGGAGACCAAGAGGCAGATCCTGGTCCCGCTGGAGAGACTATGTCTCACAGCTGGCTGGGCAACGACTCGGGATCCTCCTGGAGGATGCAGCCAGGGTGAGAGAAGCTTGGGCTTCCCGTCTGAGGTTGTTACTTCTGCGACCCGGCCCCGGATGAGTGGGAGACGACAGAACCAAAATAAAATAGGATTTTGTAAGCCTCTTCTTTTGTGACGGGCATTTATGTTTGTTTTCTAATCGTTTCTTCACTCCTTCAAATGCTTCATGTCCTCGGTTCACTCTTTCTTTTGTCCAGAAACGTTATCTTTTCTCCTCGTCTAGCCTTTTGATAGCTTCTGACTTTGCTTAGAGTTACACATAAGCGCCCACTTTCCACCTCTGCTGTTGATCAGCTTTCATAGAAGTTTACAAATTCTGATAATTGGGTGTAAGCACGTTTTAACGAATGAGATCCCAGCTCTTTATGGACCTTGGTTTTCCATGTCTTTATGGATTTTTCTTTGTAGTGGGAAACTAAAAAGATCAGCTTCAAACTGGTGGAAGAGCCTGAAATGTTTTGGAATGTCTTGTGGGAAACATTTTTAGTTTTGTTTGTTTCCAAATCAAGGCGGGGGAGGCCTTCCAAGAGCCTGTCTGAAACTGTGCCTGTTTAAAACTGGTTTGATTCTTTCTGAATCCCAGGTTTGTTTTCAGTGAAAATTTTGGCCGTAGAAATAAAGGAAGAACATTTAAAGAGGGCTCATTGTACTTTAGTGGGGTCATAACTCTTATCTCAGAGCATCAAAAGATAAACATGGTACTTTTAGTTGTCAGGATTCTTTCATCCTCTTTTCCTTTTCTCATCCCCCACGTTTTTCCTCCTGGCCCGACACTTCCTTCCTTATTACCCACACCTGGTCCTTGGTGTCTTTCTTTGCCACACCTGCATCTTGTTTAAAAACCCTATTCACCCTCATCGTTCTGGCTTTTTTCTGCCACAGCTCTTGTCTTCGTTTTAATCATAAAGCTTCAGACTGCATCAAACATCATGGACACAGTCTGACCTCATAGCTTTCTGGTTCACTTACTCCAGGATGGGCGAGTATTATTTTTGATTTGAACCAATAATTTTTTTCTGATGCGGACCGGACGTGACATATGTTATGTAATGCACCTAAACAGTCAGGTTAGTCCAGAAAACAGAGTAAAAACAAATTTTTCTGAATAAACTTTCCAAACGCTGCCTTTAAAGTCTCAATCTGGGGAATCGTTACCAACACGGACCGTATAGCATGGTGGATCTACAGAACTACAAACATGGAGGACGGACCGTATAGCATGTTGGATCTACAGAACTACAAACATGGAGGACGGACCGTATAGCATGGTGGATCTACTGAACTACAAACATGGAGGACGGACGCTTGTGTTCATGTCAGCCCATCATCTCTGTTCTCTGATTGGGTAGGATGTTTTCCCATTGCTGCAATCATAAGTTAATGCCTGCAATCCCTGACCTAATTGCTGCAAGAAAGCAAAATTAAATGCAGGCAATAGGTGGCACCAGCTTGACTAACTCAGGTGAGAATTCTATTTAAATAAAGAACACAAACATGGAGACTGATTATTTTCAGACACAAAATCTCACGTCTGTCTTTTAACACATGGGGCCCAACCTTTTCTGCGCCACGGACCGGTCAAAAGGGTTAGCAGAAAAACAAAGTAAGACCAGACTGAAAAACGTGGTGTTTTTTAAGAAATAATAAACTTAAATCCACTTTGTCCTCACAAGAAAATTTATTAGCAGTGTCATTGTAACGTGGAAACATTCTCTCTGCTCGAACGCACTCTGGTTGCTATGGTAATGGTAAACATCAGAATCGGAATCAGAATATACTTTAATGATCCCACACAGGGGAAATTTGTGTGTCACAGCAACAACTTCCTATCTGCTAAGTGAGTCGTTGTAGAGCCCGATCACGTACGTAAAGAAAGACCTCCGGTAACGAGATGTTCTCGAGCGGAGCTGTCTGAGCCTCTTGGAGAAGGAGCTCCGCTGTTCGTCCAGGAGTGGGCAGAGAGGATGGTCATGGTTTTCCATGATGGATAAAGTTTGTTCAGTGACCTCCTCTCTACCACTGCCTCAAGTGAGTCCTGTTTGCTGCCAATGACAGAGCCAGCCAGTCTGATTCGTTTATTCAGTCTGTTGGCGTCACTGGCTGTGATGCTGCTCCCCCAGCAGATGACAGAGAAGAACAAGGTGCTGGCCACCACAGACTGGTAGAAGGATCTTGCTGCACACATTGAAGGACCTCAGCTTCCTTAGAAAGTAAAGTTGGCTGCAGGTCTTCTTGTACACAGCAGTACTGTTGCTCCTCCAGCTCAGCCTACTGTCGATGGTCACTCCCAGGTGTTTGTACTCCTCCACCACCTCCACATCCCTACCCAGAATTCAGAGGGGCTGCAAAGCAGTCCTCCTCTTCCGGAAGTCAATCACCATCTCCCTGGTCTTGTCTACATTGAGGAGCAAGTTATTCTCTCCTGCCCACAACACAAATCCATCCACCACCCTCCTGTACTCCTCCTCCTGCCCACCACTTATACACCCTACAACTGCAGAGTCATCAGAGAATTTCTGTAGGTGGCATGAATCGGAGTTGTGCTGGAAGTCTGAAGTGTACAATGTGAAGAGGAATGGAGAGAGCACAGTGCCCTGTGGGGCTCCTACACCACTTAGAACCACATCAGACAGGATTTTGCCCAGCCGGACGAACTGTGGCCTGTCTGTCAGTTAATAAGTGATCCAGGAGATGATGGACGTATCAGCACCCATCAGCCGCAGCTTATCACCCAGTAATGAAGGCTGGATGGTATTAGAGGCACTAAAGAAATCAAAGAATAATAAACCAAATGGAAATAATGGAAGTTATTTCTTCTTTCTGTGCGGCCCGGTCTTTGGGGACCACTGTTTTGATACATTTCAAATGGTAAAAAAAAAAAGTTTTCCATACTGGAGTTTTAAAGTTCAATCACACAGAAAAAAAAAAACCTGAAATTTAGCCACTTTTACATAAAAAAAGGCCACTTTGTTTAAACACTTTGCTCAGAGTGTCTCTCCAGATGCACAGCTTGTTGCTGAACAAAACATTTTTCTTTTCATGCATGCCGTCTGCCGCCTGGCATCTGTTTGCGGTGGAGGAAAAAAAAGCACCTGCATATCTTCCTCTGAGCTGAATCGCTCAGAAGTGCTGCCAAGTAGAACCGGACAGATGTGGGAGTGGATCTGCAGAAGACAACTCCATCACTCTCATCCCTCTGTATAAATCTGCTCTATCGCTATGGTTGTTGCTCGCCTCTGAATGCCATTAGTTTGTGTCTGCCTCCGAGGGCACAAGGGAAGGGCGTTTGGAAATATGAAAACAAAAGGCTTGCTGCAGTGCATGCTGTGCACTGTGGTCAGGAGCCACATGTGTGGCCCATCAAACCGTGACATGTTCTTTCTTCATGCTGTGGCAACTTGCCATCTCTATTTTACCCTGATGTGTCCGCTCCAAAGCTGCAGGAGTCTGAGTCACAGAAAGCCAATGAGAATAAACTATCAGAGGCCGCTTCCTGCAAGACACCGCAACCTCTGATGGTGTTCCGCATGACCATTCACAGCGCAGGAAGAGCACAGGGTACAAATGTGTTTAATGAAGTTTCCTGGAAAATGTTCCTCAGCTGTCTCAGCCTGTGAGTCTCACCCTCTGAGTTTCTCACACTCACAAACCTAAACACGGCTTTGGTTCCAATTAGGCTTAAACATTTTGTTGGAGACGTAATAAAACCAAACGATTCCTCTTTTATCTGTAATTCTGTCACACTTCTCTTGTTTCAGTTTATTCTAATCCTTCATCCCAGCCTCATCATGAAGTCATTAAAACAGAAAAAAAATAAACTAACCAAAGCCGGGACGTCTACATGCTTAGGACCTCCTTCTTCTTCTCCTTCAATCAATTCCTCAAATAAAACAGTTTTATTTCTCTGTAATTCTGATGTTTCATCACAAGATGGCACCAAAGATACAACAACACTGCTCCCATTAAAATGTGGGTTTCTAAATAAACAGTGTGCACAGATATGGAAAGCCATCTGGGCCAATACACGCACGTAAACAAGCGTGTTAGATGTTAAAACAAGAAAAATGTTACATCAAGTGCTTGGATTTCAAACCTAGTGCCGCTAGATTTAAAATTTAACGCTCTTGATGTAACATTTAGTGCTTGTTTAAAATCTAGCGTCATTCTATCGGTCTAATCTAGAGGTTACCAAAGCATGACACCCATCTGCTAGTATTCCCAGGGGCGAATCCAGGATTTTCTAAAGGGGGGGGCGTGAGGTCAAAGGCAAAACGAGCACCTTCCACACCCCGAAAACATTTAGAAAAATAAGTAATTTTTCTGCATTTTGGTTCGTATTTTTCCCAAAGTTTATAATAATTAAAATAGTAAGAACACTTTTTTTTTTTTTTTTTGTGGACCAAAAGAGGGTGGGTGTGTGCCCAAGATCTGGCCCCCTCCCCCAGATCCGCCCCTGGTTCCGGCCCACTTGTCAAATGTTAGAACTCAATGTGGCTCAAAAAGTTTGTGGAGTCAAAAAGTTTGCCCACCTCTGATCTAACCCTATCTCCTGCATCTTCTTCAGTCACACCAACTATCTTCATGTCTTCCTTCACTGTATCCATGAACCTCCTCTTTGGTCTTCCTCTAGTCCTCTTTCCTGGTGGTTCCAAACCCAGCATCCTTCTTCTGATGTACTCTCTCTCTCTCCTCTGCACATGTCCAAACCATCTCAGTCTGAGAAACCCTACCACTGAACCAACGCCTCCTGAGGCCCAGCCATTTTTGTTGCTGTGTAGTTTATCTCAGGTGAGGTGTTAGACCCACAGGACCTCTCCAGGCTTCTAGCGAGAGACACCCTGAACAGTTTTCAAGTTTGTTTTCAAACAACCCAACATGCAGGTTTTTAGAGGGTGGGAAGAAATCACAGAAAACCTATGTGTTCACAGGGAGAATATACAAACTCCACACAGAAAAGGCAGTGTTCCAAGCCTCCTCTCACCTGGGACTGGAAGCCCCGATTTTGTTGCTGTGAGGCCACAGTACTAACCAATGCACCACCATGCTGCCCGCAATGTGTAACATAATTAGTCAAATTTTCTAAGTCGGATACCCAGCACTGCCGTTTTACTGTGAACTGGCAGCTTCACCACTTCATGCCCACTCAGAGTTTATAGCTACCAGGTGTACGGTGAGGATGGAGGTAAGACAAATTGAGCAGGAAGTCAGAATAAACACATCCTAAGCAGACAAATTTAGCCCAATGTTAGAAACTGAAAATCTTTTCTGAAACACATTAAATGTCACTCTAGCTTACACACAGCCGTGCCGTGTTGGCAGGAAAACGGCTTGTTCATTGCTCTTCAGCTTATTACATCAAGTAACACTCGTTTATTTCAAGCTACATCAGAAGTTATTAACCGATACAAATCACAGTTCATAAAACATGGCTCTTTAGCAGCGTTGGCTTTACCACAACAAAACTTTCCATGTGCAGCATGTCGTGCTGCTTGCCTCTTTGTTGCTGCTCGTAGAGTTTAAATCTCATTAAATGAAAATTACATGCAGGCATTTATTTGCTTCTGATTTATTTGAAGCCAAAAGGAGACGTGTGTTTCCACTGCAGGGAAACACATCGTTTCAGTTTGACGACCTGGAGGCAGCGATGGAAGCAAAACGAGATGCTGAGTCATCGATACATTCACAGGTGTTCTGGTCAGCTGTTAAACCCCGCCTACTGCTCTGTATACACATCCTATATACACACCCTGTATACACACTCTGTATACACACCCTGTTTACGCACCCTGTATACACACTCTGTATACACATCCTGTATACATACCTTGTATACACACCCTATATGCACACTCTGTATACACACCCTGTAAACACACCCTGTTTACACACCCTGTATACACACTCTGTACACACACCCTGTATACACACCCTGTAAACACACCCTGTTTACACACCCTGTGAACACACCCTGTATACATACCTTGTATACACACTCTGTACACACACCCTGTATACACACCCTGTATACACACTCTGTATACACAACCTGTATACACACACACGCATACACAAAATGTATATGTTTATTCTTGGGGTATTAATGGACTCTGTCTCTTTAAGTCCCATCAGCAGTCTTTTACCAGATTAAAAACAGCCAAAATCATAGGTTTGGTGTCTAAAACAGACTTAGAAGTTCTTTTTTATCCATTTGTTTCCAGTAGGTTGGATTATTTGAACAGGTTTACTCACTGGTCTGAACAAAAAGGTCTTAAAACACCTGCATTTCATTCAAAATACTGCTGCTCGAGTCCTGAATATGACAGACATGGCAAGTCTCCCGCATTGGGCAGGAGACACCCGCATTTAAGACCTATCTCACGCTCACCCGCCAAGGCTAATAAAACTCCCTCATGATGAACACTCTAGTGAATTCCATGAACATGATAAGGTATAATGAGACTAAGCACATGGCATCTCCTTCTGCTGCATGGTCTATTGTCAGTATTGTTTTTGGTGAACGTATGGAAGAAGTCGGACATCCTGGAACTTTGGTCATGCGACAGCTTATATGCGTGAGCCTCAAAACAAAGTGTGACCAATCAGTACAGGGGTGTATTCCTGGTGGTAATTCCTCTTCATACTGATACATAACGCTAGGTGGTAACACACGGAAGACGCACAATTTACCAGCTGCTTTGAACTGTTTGTTTTACACCAACTGTCATGGCGGGTGTTGTCCATTGGCGGATGTGATTCAAGCTCCTCCTCCTTTTGGCCCCGCCTCTAAATCTCTCTCTTTGTGAAGCCAAAAACTTGGCATCTCTGACTGGAGTCTGGTCGAAGTCCTCAGTGTAACAACTTTCCTGTCGATTTAGTCTAAGCTTCATGGACCCGATGAAGCAGCAAGTTGTAGCGGGGTAGTACCATGCTGCCTGGTGCCTGCCCGGGTTGAGGCAGGAGGTAACTTCTTCTCCAACTGTGGAGAGCAACCCGTAGCGCCCAGCTCTGGATGTATAACTGGTATCCGTTGCTCCCCGTGTTGAGTGATAACACACAGAAGACACACAATTTACCAGTTGCTTTCTCATGTTTTGGGGAGACACGGTGGTGCAGTGGGTAGCACAGTGGCCTCACAACAAGAGGGTCATTGGTTTGGAGTCCTGGGTGTGGACGAGGCTTGGAACACTGGCCTTTCTGTGGGGATTATGCATGTTCTCCCCATGTCTACGTGGGTTTCCTCCGGGTACTTCGATTTCCTCACACCCACAAAAACATGCATGCTAGGTTGATTGCCCACTACTTTATTGCCCCTAGGAATGCACGCGTGTGTGTATGGCTGTATGTTGTGTCCCCACAACAGACTGGCAATCTGTTCAGGGTGTTCCCTGCCCCTTGTCTTGAATCAGTGATGGGCTCCGGCACCCCTGCTTCTTAACCGCAGCTAGACGGTTAAGGTGGTGACTGACTGAGTTTCTCATGTTTTGAACGGTTTGTTTTACCCCAACTGTTATGGCGGGTGTTGTTCATTGGCGGGTGTGATGTCATTATATGTCATAGCCCCTCCTCCTTTTGGCCCCGCCTCAAAATCTCCCACTGTGAACTTGGAAAAAACTTCATGTCAGTCCTGTGCTGAGGACTCTGCACTGGCGTCCTGTGGCTCAGAGATCAGACTTTAAAGTTGCTCCCCATGTGTTTAAGTCTCTCTACATCTCTCCAGACTCGTATAATGCAAGTTTTTCAAATTAAAATGTTGTATTCTTAAGTTTTATTAAAGTTTATGAGGTTTTTATGAATGATTTTACGTGTCGTGACTTTTTAACCACTGGATTGTTTATTAAGTAAATACTTCTATTGTATTTTTTTTTATTATTATTTGTGATGTTCAAGCTATTTTTTTCTGTTTTCTTTTATATTATTTTAAAACATAAAATAGTTTTTTTGAGGAACAGATTCATAAATTCCATTGATTATTTTTATCCTGTGTTCTTTTGTTTCGTTTCCAGGTTTCTGTGTTTCTAAATCCGTCCTGAACCACACGACGTTCCACCAACGATGAGCAAAAATAAAACTTTACGATGAAAACTTCTGATGTTTTTCTGTTAAATGTGGTTAAGTTTTGTTCAAAGGAAAAAGTTAAAAAAATAGAAATTACATAAAAAACAAGTGTGAAGAAACAAAAAAGAACAAAACAAAAGATTAAATATATTTTATGCTATTTTTATCCGGCTGTTTGAGGAACGCCACACAATGTTTGATCCAGTATTGTGGCAATTTCTTTACACAGCCATTTTTCCAGAAACAGTGTCACTGAGGAAAAGACAGGAAACAGAGATGTTTGTAGCAGAGATGAAGATGCTGAGGATCTCTCTGGGAGTGACCAGGATGGACAGGATCAGAAGAACAGCACATGGAGGAAGAGCTGGAGAGGTGCAGGTTTACACCACAAAGAATCAGAATGAAGATTAGTCAGAGTAAGACAGAGTACATGTGTGTGAATGAGAGGGATCCAAATGGAAAAGTGAGGTTACAGGGAGAAGAGAGAAAGAAGGTGGAAGATTTTAAGTATCTAGGATCAACAGTACAGAGCAATGGAGAGTGTGGAAAAGAGGTGAAGAAGCATGTGCAGGCAGGCTGGAACGTGTGGAGAAAAGTAACAGGTGTGATGTGTGACAGAAGAGTTTCAGCTAAAGGGAAAGTGTACAAACCGTGGTGAGAGCGGCCATGCTGATTGGTCTAGAGACAGTGTCACTGAGGAAAAGACAGGAAACAGAGATGTTTGTAGCAGAGATGAAGATGCTGAGGATCTCTCTGGGAGTGACCAGGATGGACAGGATCAGAAGAACAGCACATGTTAGAGGTTTTAAAGTCAGAGAGGTCAGACTGAGATGGTTTGGACATGTGCAGAGGAGAGAGAGAGAGTACATCAGAAGAAGGATGCTGGGTTTGGAACCACCAGGAAAGAGGACTAGAGGAAGACCAAAGAGGAGGTTCATGGACACAGTGAAGGAAGACATGAAGATAGTTGGTGTGACTGAAGAAGATGCAGCAGATAGGGTTAGATGGAAGAACTTGACTTGCTGTGGCGCCCCCTAAATGGAGATGGGAAAAGAAGAAGAAGAATTAAACTTAATCTTGATCTTTAACAGTAAACAGAATAAGTTTTATCTACATTTTGCCAAATTTAGTGAGAGTTTCACAAACCTTGGTATTTCAACTTTATTATTCTGTTCCATTCCATCATTTTCCGCTCATCCAGTACTGGGTCACGGGGGCAACAGCCTCAAATGGGAAGCCCAGGCTTCTCTCATCCCGGCTGCATTCTCCAGCTCAC
Organism: Neostethus bicornis; assembly: GCA_902685375.1. Taxonomy (NCBI): domain Eukaryota; kingdom Metazoa; phylum Chordata; class Actinopteri; order Atheriniformes; family Phallostethidae; genus Neostethus; species Neostethus bicornis. Next base: position 21,839,176 of record LR738559.1, on the reverse strand, counting down.
CCGGGAGTGTCCCGAGTCGTTCCCCAGCCAGCTGTGATACATAATCTCTCCAGCAGGTTCGGGGTCTGCCTCTTGGTCTCCTGCTGGTGGGACGTGCCCGAAACACCTCACCAGCGAGGCGCTTGGGGGGCATCCTGACCAGATGCCCGAACCACCCCATCTGGCTCCTCTCGACCTGGAGGAGGAGCGGCTCGACACTGAGCTCCTCCGGATGGCAGAGCTCCTCACCCGATCTCTGAGTGAGAGCCCAGCCACCCTGTAGAGGAAGATCATTTCGGCTGCTTGTATCCACAATCTCATTCTTTCGGTCACTACCACCACAGCTGGTCAGCACAGGTTTCTGAAATTAAACTAATTTTAATCTGTATTTTACCGACTTTATTCTGGAATAAACCAACTAAAAGATGCAGAATTCTGTGGAAACGATGGTTCACAAACACAGGGATTCAACTTGAACTTCTCTAGTTGAGACGTTTGACTCCTGCTTTTAGAAACAGTAGAATTGATGGTCTGTTTGATCATGTGAACCAGATGTGCACCCGGGAGTTCACGCTCAGGAACGAGCCGACATGTTTCACAGTCAGAAGCGTCTCTGTAAAGCCGGCAACATGCCCGCTGGGGCGCTGGTTAAACAGGAATAAGTCAGCGCCAGCACGTTGAACAGAGTGTTTCTGCTGTTTTACAAACTATACTTTTAAAAAAAAGCCTGTGGTCTTTAATATAACGTGGTTGGATCATCGTGTGTGTTACATTTGGTAACCTAATCAATCCATCTAAAGTGGGTACTGAGTGACTGTGGCTAGTTTCACAAAATTCCAAACCTGGCTGGAGAAATATCAGATTCACATCAATTTGGGATTTCAACCTTTTCGACCTTGACCATGATAACCTAATGAGTTCATCTATAGCCAGTACCAGTGTCATTCCTCAAGTGGAGGAATTTAAGTATCTCGGGGTCTTGTTCACAAGTGGGGAAAGGTTGGAGAGGGAGATCGACAGGCGGATCGGCGCGGCGTCAGCAATCAGTCCGTCATGGTAAAGAGAGAGCTTAGCCGAAAAACAATAGAATGAGACCACATCGGTCCATTGTGGTGAAAAAACAGCTGAGCTTCGGCTCAGCTCTTTCCTGTAAAGCTCTCGATTTACAAGTCGATCTATGTTCCTACCCTCACCATGGTAACCAGGATCTACGTTCCTACCCTCACCATGGTAACCAGGATCTATGTTCCTACCCTCACCATGGTAACCAGGATCTATGTTCCTACCCTCACCATGGTAACCAGGATCTACGTTCCTACCCTCACCATGGTAACCAGGATCTACGTTCCTACTCTCACCATGGTAACCAGGATCTACATTCCCACCCTCACCTATAGTAACCAGCTGTGGGTGGTGACAGAAAGAATGAGATCATGGATACAAGTGGTTGAAATGAGCAGGTTGGCTGGGTTCTCGCTCAGAGATCGGGTGAGGAGCTCTGCCATCTGGGTGGGACTCGGTATCGAGCCGCTCCTCCTCTGGGTTGAGAGAAGCCAGATGGGGTGGTTCGGTCATCTGGTTAGGATGCCTCTCGAGCGCCTCGCTGGTGAGGTTTTTCGGGCCCATTCCTCCGGGAGGAGACCCAGTGGCAAACACCAGACCCGCCGGAGAGACTATGTGTCACAAATGGACAGGGAACGACTCGGGATCCTTCCGGGTGAGGATTGGCCAGGGTGAGAGAAGCCTGGGCTCCTCTTCTGGGGCTACTGCCCCCAGCGACCCTGCCCCGAATGAGCGGAAGACGACAGAACGGAATGATTTAAAAATAAATCATCACAGACAGACACACAGACGGAGCCTCCTTGGTGCCCTCTCCACATTCTGTGGGCAGATCGTTCCTGGTTGAATTAAACCAAACATTCTTTACATTATTTTTCTCTTTTGAAGATCAAATTATATCTTCTGAGCTCTTGGAAAATTTTTCGGGATGTTTATTGGTGTTAGGGTGTCCAACAATCTTAGTCGCTTCTTTGGCGTGTCACTCGGTACGTATGAAATCTTCTCCATGCAGGGTGTGTGTGGCGGGAACACGTAGACTACAAAGACTTGATTGAGCTGAACCAGTCAGAGATGAAAGACGGTTCGGCTGGGCAGACACGAGGGTTTTTTGGACAGTTTTAGATGAAATGTGAGGCAGTGAAAGTCACGGATACGGCGGATGGTTCTAGGCGATTTTACGGCTTCCTTTACTAGAGCATGAAAATAAAAACAAAACGTCAGCTTCGACAAAAATGTGGAACTAATCAGAGCCGAATAAGTTGGTGCTAAAATACTCGCCTTGTCTGAGATGTTCCTACTTAGTTTTATGATTTTTTTTTCTTCACATTCATTCATTTCCATGCACATAAAAATGTTTTATGTGGGCAGATACGGCGTGCCGTTAGGAGAGGGGTCCACTCAATTACCCACCAGAAAAAAGGAGCTATAGTGAGGAAATAAAACGTGGTAATCTGAGAACTTGTTTTCGTTGGAAGTTGGAACACGTTTAAATCTGTTTGATTACTTGGTCAGTTTTTTACTTTTGTTCCATTCTTATAAAAGGTTTTTGTTGACGTTGCAACGCTTTAAAAAGTTCAGATTTAAAAGAAATCATTTAGAAGCCAGAAGGTGAAACTTGGTTTTGTTTCATTTCAATTGAATAAAATGGAAAAGAAAATGTTTTCTGGTCACTTACAGTAATTTAGATGTATTTATTTTGGAGGTTAGGTTTAGTTTTTTGGATTTGTTTTCTACAGTTGGGACTAAATCATCAATAGTTGGTACTGAGTAACCGAGTCCTTCCTGTTGGGAGATGTAGTCCTTCCTGTTGGGAGATGTAGTCCTTCCTTCTGGGAGATGTAGTCCTTCTCGCTGGGAGATGTAGTCCTTCCTTCTGGGAGATGTAGTCCTTCCTTCTGGGAGATGTAGTCCTTCCTGTTGGGAGATGTAGTCCTTCTCGCTGGGAGATGTAGTCCTTCCTTCTGGGAGATGTAGTCCTTCCTGTTGGGAGATGTAGTCCTTCCTTCTGGGAGATGTAGTCCTTCCTGTTGGGAGATGTAGTCCTTCTCGCTGGGAGATGTAGTCCTTCTCGCTGGGAGATGTAGTCCTTCCTTCTGGGAGATGTAGTCCTTCCTAGATGAAGACGTATTCCCTGCAGTATGTCCTGGATCTTGCCTGTGGTCTCCCACTGTTCTAATGGGAATTTACAGAGTGTTAAACGTATGCAGAAAGAAGACGTATAGCAGAGCAGAACCCGGGTCCTGAGAATGTTCCTAAATCTCTTGGGCTGTATATCCTACTGTCCAAGTTGTGCAATTATTGAATTATAAATGTGAAATTAATCACAGAAAGGGCTCTGTGTTTGTGTGAGGGGATTAATCTTGTCCTTGTTACGCCGGCAGCAGGAGGCATTTTTCATCAAGCCGCCATTTTTCAGCCTCCTGGAAGGAGAAATAAAACTCGGAGCCAAAAGCAAGTTTTCATTGTCCAACTTTGACAAAATGTCGTAATTACAGCAAATTATCGACATAAAAAGTTAAAGACAACCTCTGAACTCTGATAGAATAAAATAATTGTTTTAGTGTGAGTTTATAAACTTATATTTTTACGTTTCACACGTGAATGAGAGAAAAAAAGAGTCCTATTAGTCATCGAGTTAAAGACAGTTTGAAGGGATTTGTTTCCAGACCACAGCTGGGTGAATCTCATTTAACAGGTAAAAAGCAGCTTCATGCGGGATCGCTATTATCCATCAAAAGAGAATCCACTCCAGTCGCAGATGAAAACCACTAAAAATGTCAAGTAGCAGTTAACTTAAAGCGGACTGTTCTCCAGAGCCGCCGTGTGTGCCAAGTGAAAATCTGCTGTGCAGTAAAGAGGAACAGTTAGGGAATCTTTAACAGGCTACAATCCATTATAGAGACCCATAAATGTCCTGGGGAATATACACATGATTGCAGAGTGGGCTGGGATTGTACTCCACCGTGTTTATGTGCCCATAAGCAAAGCTTTTACAGGGACTTTGTATAAGTTTGTGAAAGATTTTTAATGTTTCTGGATTATGTTTAAAAATCCTGAGAACACAAAGTGCTGCTGGCTGAAACAAATTTCAGCTTATTTCATTGTCTTGTAATAAAACCAGATGACAGACTTTTTTTTTAAGGCATGTTTAACACACAATAAACTCGTTTGACTCCGGACAAACTCTTTGACTGAGAGTCAAACCTAAAACAAATGACTCACCTGCCTGAGCGGAGGACAGGATGGTCTGATTGGATGGCTTTACCTTCATTTGTCTGTGACACATGGAGCCGGTCGGCCGGCGGTGAAATCCATCTCATGTGTCACCAGCGGAGTCACGCTTTGAAAGGACGAAACCAAGAGATGAAGCAACGTCTAAATATAAAACCCACAAAAAAAAAAAACATTTTTTAGAGTTCCAACAAAAGAGCGAATAAGTATTTATTTTAATATAGTTTTTGTATGTTTAAATTTGATCCAATAAAACACCTTTAAACCCTTAAAAACGATCAGAATCACAAAGTGCTAATAAATATATTTCATACCTTTGAAATTATACGTTTTTGCTGTATTTTAATACAAAAAAATGCGATTTCAGCAAATATTGAATTGAAAAATGGCGGCACGGTGGCGAAGTGGGTAGCACAGTGGCCTCACAGTAAGAAGTTTGTGGGTCCCCGGGTGGGGACGAGGCTTGGAACACTGTCCTTTCTGTGTGAAGTTTGCATGTTTTCCCCATGTCTGTGTGGGTTTCCTCCGGGTACTCCGATTTCCTCCCACCCTCTAAAGACATGCATGCTAGGTTGAATGACCGGTGCTAAATTGTCCCTAGGAATGAGTGTATGTGTGGATGGTTGTATGTGTGTGGCCCCGCGACAGACTGGCGACCTGTTCGGGGTGTACCTTGCCTTTCTCCTTAAATCAGCCAAGATGGGCTCTGGCACCCTCCCACAACCCCGTAAGGGATAGACGGATAAGAAGGTGACTGACTGACTCAATTGAAACATGCTTTATTTATCCCCGAAAGAAAATTTGAGTGCTGCAGTGTCCCATTCATACAATGATGTGAATGGCAAGTAATTACAGGTTAAATATTTTGATGGAGGATGGTAAGAATGATTGTCTGTACCGTTCCTTTGAGCAGCAGGGTTGCAGGAGTCTGTTCCTGAAGCTGCTCTTCAGATGGTCCACAGATTCACGGAGAGGGTGGGAGGGATTCAGCATGATCATTCTGTCCCTCGCTACCTCCTCCATGCAGGCGAGGGGTGAGCCACCCACACGTCCAGCTTTTTTTACCAGCTTGTTCAGTCTGTTGGCATCCTTTGTTTTTATACCAGCTCCCCAGGCGGGCACAGTAAAGAACAGGACCCTCTCCATGATGGCATGGTGAAATATGGAGAGCATCTTGTTGCACACGCTGAAGGACCTGAGCTTTCTGAGGTGGTACAGTCTACTCAGGCCTTTTTTTGGTGGACCAGGTGAATGCCCAAGAATCTGTATGACGGGTGAATGGATACTGAAACTTAGGATTTTGAAATCCCTCTGGCTGTTTTCAGACGTTCTGATTGGACAGTCACAGAGCATAGCTGTTCAACTGGTAAACAGCATCTGTGGCGGCTGCGTGAATGAAAAAATTATGTTGCTGTAAAACTTTTTTATCAGCAAAAAACTAAAGGAGGAAAAGAAAACAATTACATTTGGGAGCTGATTTAAATTTAAGGTCAACTGTTGGAGCTAATTGAAACAGATGGAACACCACTGAAGATTCATTCATTCATCTTCTTAACCGTCTATCCCTTATGGGGCTACACAGGATGCTAGAGCCCATCCCGGCTGATTTCGAGATGAGGGCCAGGATACACCAGTCCGTTGCAGGTACCACTGAAGATTTGTGAAAGGCCTGTGAAAATAAAAACAAAAGTCTTTTCCACATTCATGTCTTCATTAAGCTTTCATAATTATTAATGGATTTTTAATGGTGACCTTTGAAAATATGGTGGAGGAGGGTTGATTAAAGCGCATTATCAACGTGTTTCATTTAGTTCACCTCATGTGCCAGATGGTGACATGTTGACTCATTGCTTTCTGGAATTGGTCATCATGGTGTCACAGTAAGCTTCGTGTGGCTGCTGGTGATTCTTTATGAATTCAAACGTATGAGCGTGAACAAGGAAGCCTGGGGGAAGACCCGAGGATGGACGGAAAGGACTACATCTCCCAGAAAGAAGGACTACATCTCCCAGAAGGAAGGACTACATCTCCCAGAAGGAAGGACTACATCTCCCAGAAGGATGGACTACATCTCCCAGAAGGAAGGACTACATCTCCCAGAAGGATGGACTACATCTCCCAGAAGGAAGGACTACATCTCCCAGAAGGATGGACTACATCTCCCAGAAGGAAGGACTACATCTCCCAGAAGGAAGGACTACATCTCCCAACAGAAAGGACTACGTCTCCGAACAGGAAGGACTACATCTCTTAGCAAGAAGGAACTTTATGACCTAGCAGGAAGGACTACATCTTCCAGCAGAAAGGACTACATCTCCCAATACTGCACTACTTGCAGCAGCTGCTTGAAGAATCATTTTGTGGGGGTAGAATCTATTTTATCAGCTCACAGTGGCCCAGAACACCTTTGACTGAGCTGTGCAGAGGGAAATCAGGCATCATGTGAACCTTTCCCCAGATAAATAAATGGAAAGTGGATCAAATTTATCGTTCCTGGCAGTAGAGCCATTCTTCACCAGAAGCACGTCTCATCTCCTCCGTTTGTCTCCGTGTGCACTGACTGAGACAAAGTTAAACCGGTCTCATCTCCATCTCTCTCACTTCATCTCCGTGCTATAAAAAGACCGTGTTATCTATCCTGTTAGCTGGACCAGAGTAGTTTATGATCCCAGCAGTGCTTCTGGATCTCCGCCTGCAGACCACCTCAGTGAGTCCTCAGTATGTGCACAGAGAGAACTTTATGTTGACATCTTGTTTGATATCGGTGGCCAGAATCTTTTCAACACTTCAGTTTAGACACACAGTTTTTATGTCCAGGTTGCTCATAATGTGTAACACAGAAGAAAAAAACAAACAAGGGCAACACTAATTACACACTAATAGATAGACCATTAATCTGTGGGCCTGAGGGCCCGGCCGTTGTCATCACCGTGTGTGGACTGTGTTAGGCAGAGCCTTCCTCTGTGGAGCTGCTGAGGGCTTAGGAATGATAAGTAGAGGGATAAGCCTTAATGGGGGAACACAACCCACCAAAACAATCCTCAGCATCCAGTTTCAGGACTTCAGAGACACAACAGAAGCTCTTCTATTCATAGTCACACTTCTTCAGGTCCAAATTATTCATAAAATGTTTTAACATTTGATAATCGCTGGCTTCAAATTATTTAGCCGCAAATTAAAATTTGATGCCCATGTGTTTACTGGATTTCATTATGAAATATATTTAGGTTTTAAAACATCTGGAAACAAGATCTTTAAGTTTACAGTGGGGATCAAAAGTTTGGGCACCCCAGGTAAAAATTTGTATTAATGTGCATAAAGAAGCCAAGGAAAGATGGCAAAGATGGCAACAAAAAAATGGCAACATGAACATATAGACAAGCCTGATGCATTTTGGAAACAAGTCCTGTGGACCGATGAGGTTAAAATAGAACTTTTTGGCCGGAATGAGCAAAGGAACGTTTGGAGAAGAAAGGGCACAGAATTTAAAGAAAAGAACCTCTGTCCAGCTGTTAAGCATGGGGGTGGATCAATCATGCTTTGGGGTTGTATTGCAGCCAGTGGCACAGGGAACATTTCACGAGTAGAAGGAAAAATGGATTCAATAAGATTTCAGCAAATTTTGGATGCTAACTTGATGCCATCTGTGAAAAAGCTGAAGTTAAAGAGAGGATGGCTTCTACAAATGGATAATGATCCTAAACACCTCGAAATTCACAGTGGATTACATCAAGAGGCGTAAACTGAAGGTTTTGCCATGGCCTTCACAATCTCCTGACCTCAACATAATTGAAAATCTATGGATAGACCTTAAAAGAGCAGTGCGTCACAGACAGCCCAGAAATCTCAAAGAACTGGAAGACTTTTCTAAGGAAGAATGGGCGAAGATACCTCAAACAAGAATTGAAGGACTCTTGGCTGGCTACAAAAAGTGTTTACAAGCTGTGATACTTGCCAAAGGGGGCAGTACAAGGTATTAACTCTGCAGGGTGCCCAAACTTTTGCAGACGCCCTTTTTTGTTTTCTGTTATTTTGAAAGTGTAAATGATGGAAATATAATCTAATTTTTGTTTTACATATTATAAGAATGTCTCATCTGTAATTTGATGCCTTTTGGAGATTTTTCCATCTTTCCTTGGCTTCTTTATGCACATTAGTACAAATTTTTACCTGGGGTGCCCAAACTTTTGATCCCCACTGTACATCTCTGCTCTCGGTGTTTAGCTGTGTCTAACTGGTTAGTGGTGATAAAGAAAACCAACTATGTTTAAAAAAAAAATTCAAAATGCGCACCCTTCTTTTGACATTTTTTCATACCTTCTATTTTCAGATCTATACACTGTTAAGTTTATTCTTATTGAATTTGATGAGGTGATATTAACCACCCCCTGCAACCCTGTTGGGGAACGGACGGTTCAGGAAATGACCGACATTAACCACTTCTTATGTTGTTCATTAGCCCCTGTCTGACCCTGCAATGCGGGCAGAGGGTCACGCATTCATTCAATCTGCCAGATACCCAAACGTGCATGAATGAAATATTAAACCAGTTCAGGAATGTTGTTGATGTTGGAATAATGTTCAAACATGGCAGAAATTGAGATTTGAAATCGCTGATTCTGCCTCTTACTCCTTCCTTTTGCTCTGAATTCTCACACATTGTTTCTCCGTAATGTTTGCACCTGTGTCTCGTTGCCCCCACGGTGCTCTGTAATCCTCTATCAGGTTGTCTTATCCTGATCTGGTTCTGCCATGCCTACTCAGGATTCATGGCTGCCAAAGCCTCGTGCCTGCCTCAAAGGCAAGTCCAATCAGGCAAGATAAAAAAAATTCTTCCCAAAACACTGAGGGGATTTAAATAAAAATTTTCACAAGTACTCAGTACCAACTATACCTTAACTATTATGTCTTCAGCGTCATGCAACCAATGGTCAAAGTCACAAAGTAACAGAATTTAAAATAATAATAATAATGCATTGAGCTTATATAGCGCTTTTCTGGACACTCAAAGACGCTTTACAGTATATATGCATTATTCATTCACTCCATACAATCATTCACACACACAACATTCATTCCTGATGATGGGAGCTACCATGCAAGGCGCAGACCACTATCATCAGAAGCAACTGGGGGTTCGGTGTCTTGCTCAAGGACACCTCGGCATGGACTCTGGGCGGGGGATCGAACCTGCGACCTTCCGGTTACGGAGCGGTCGTCCTACCCACCGAGCCATCCTTCCCCCGAAAAACCTTAGATATGACCGCTTCAAACTGGTCGAGAGGAGCCAGATGGGGTGGTTCGGGCATCTGGTCAGGATGCCCCCGAGCGCCTCGCAGGCGAGGTGTTTTGGGCACGTCCCACCGGGAGGAGACCAAGGGGCAGACCCCGGACCTGCTGGAGAGACTATGTCTCACGGCTGGCTGGGGAACGACTTAGGATCCTTCCAGGTGAGCCATTTGAACCCGGTTTCCACGGAAAAGAAAACACTGGGAGCCGCACATCTAAAATGAAAAAAAAAAACTTCTACTACTTTACCGCAGCATGTTTCTTATGAAAACCACGTGCTACAGAGAAAATTACCGTAATTTCACGGCCATTAGGCGCACCGTACGAAAAGGCGCAGCCTCAGTTTTGTGCGCCGTTGCTGTATTTAACACACACATAGGGCGCACCGTACGAAAAGGCGCAGTCTCAGTCACACACCGCTTTACAACAACACACACGCAAGCATGCAAATGTACGTATTAAAAAATAATCCAGTGCTTCTCCAATAGTGAGGCGCGTGTGATCCTGTGGAACACGTTTTTCTTTTTTGCCGTACTAGAATAACGTGTAATTGTATATCCACTACAGTAGTTGTAGTTTATAGTTTAAATAAGAATTATTTTTATTAAATTCAAGTTAATTGATGCACTTTAAATATTTTCTGTTTCACACTAAAAACGATAAAGCTGTTCTTTTTCTTTTTTTTTTCTTTAACGTTAAAGGAGGAAACAATGTTATGCAGAAGTGTACTTAGACCCAGGGGTCCCCAAACTTTTCTGCGCCACGGACCGGTTTAGTGTCTGGTAATATTTTCACGGACCGGTCTACAGGTGATAAGACCAGCCGGAAAAACTGGCTTTTTAATCAATAATAATACATTTAAATCCACGTTGTCTTCACGAGAAAATTTATTAGCAGCGTCTTTATAACGTGGAAAAATTCTCTCTGCTAGAACGCACTCTGGTTGCCATGGTAACGGTAAACATACCTTCAAAATAAAATACATCACAAAAACAAAGTGAATAAAAATACTAGTTAGACACCTCACTCTTTAATGTTCTCATGCTTTTCTTTCAGGTCCGCTTCACGGGCACCGCTTTTTCTTTTAGGTCCGCCTTTTCTCACACACAAGGCGCACCGCACGAAAGGGCGCACCGCTCATTTTGAAGAAAATTTTCGAGTTTTAGGTGCGCCTTATGGCCGTGAAATTACGGTACATTGTATTCATTTAATGAACACATTTTGAATTCTTGAAAAATAATAACAATGAATGTCTCTTTCAAATAAATTAAAAAGCTGAATTTAAATTGTGCATGCAGCAAACAAAAGGGAAAAATCCGTGAGCCGTCATCCTTATATCGCCTTGGGCTTTCAAAGTATGCAGTGGAGCATACTTTGTGATATTTCAAGATCACAATAATCTTCAAATTTAGAACTAAAATAATATAAAAAACTAACACAAATAAAACACACTTCAATTAAATACAAAAAAAAAAATTTTAGTAATTTATTTTCCCAAGCCAATCAGAGCCGCATTATAAGGATGAAAGAGCCGCATGAGGCTCCGGAGCCGCGGGTTGCCGACCGCTGAGCTAGAGGATGCAGCCGGGGAGAGAGAGGCCTGGGCTGCCCGTTTGAGGCTGTTGCCCCCGCGACCCGACCCCAGAACAAGCTGAAGATGACGGAACGGTTTTAATTACTTTAATTTTCTGTAGAAAGCACACATAGTTCCACTTCATAACCAAAGAATAGAAACTGTGAAAAACAGATTTGCTCACGCTAAACTTTAAATTCATACCTCTTTTCAGAGCGCCCCACATTAAGTTTTAGAGATCTTTAATAGATTACTGCACCTATCCGTGGTTACAATGTTTGATTTAAAAAGTAATCAAAGTAAAGTTAAAATAATCTTCTCCTTCCGGCATCCCCCTTCAGGGGGCGCAGGTAGTCAGTCATCTAACCCTATCTGCTGCATCCTCTTCGGTCACACCAACTATCTTCATGTCTTCCTTCACTGTATCCATGAACCTCCTCTTTGGTCTTCCTCTAGTCCTCTTTCCTGGTGGTTCCAAACCCAGCATCCTTCTTCTGATGTACTCTCTCTCTCTCCTCTGCACATGTCCAAACCATCTCAGTCTGACCTCTCTGACTTTAAAACCTCTAACATGTGCTGTTCCTCTGATCCTGTCCATCCTGGTCACTCCCAGAGAGAGTAAGGATAAAACAATCTCCTTTAAAATAAAAAAGGACAACAGCTGTTCAGTATTCATCAGACAGACTCACTGTAAAAAAGGCTTTTTGTTGGCTTTTGTAAAAGAAAAAATGTAAATAAACCAACATATATAACTTTTTATGTTGTTCTGGCCTCGAGATCCTTTAATGTTTATTCCACAGCTGCTGGCGGCCGATAAGCGGGTGATAGATCGCAGTAAGACAGTGAAGTACATCCGCTCCGTCCTTTCAGACGTTTTCTTCTCAGTTGTCCTTGCATCAAAGCTTCTGAATTAAATTTAAATATTCACAAGATGAGTATGACATCCCAATTTGAATTTACCCACCTTCTGCATAAAGATTTAGAAAGAAAAATTTTCTTAAAGTGACGGGACAAACATTTCAGTTGTGTGTCTTTTAGCCTTCCACATCTGTCTCTGATCGTCTAAAAATAATTGGAATCTCAAACTGGTGTCAGTTATATGTAGTTACAAATATTTAAATTGGGGCTATTCTGCTTTTGAGGGTCATTGATTCTTATCTCATGATGTATGTAAATAAACATGGTGGAACTTTTTGTTTGATCCCAGTTGGAAGGACTACATCTCCCAGAAGGATGGACTACATCTCCCAGCAGGAAGGACTACATCTCCAACAGAAAGGACTACATCTCCCAGAAAGAAGGACTACATCTCCCAGAAGGAAGGACTACATCTCCCAGAAGGAAGGACTACATCTCCCAGGAGGAAGGACTACATCTCCCAACAGGAAGGACTACATCTCCCAGCAGGAAGGACTACATCTCCAACAGAAAGAACTACATCTACCTGTTGACTGTTCCTGCCCAGCCAACATTTTCAGTCCCAACAATAAAACAGAACCTCATGGACTTTCACAGTTACAAGTCAAAGGGGAAGAGATTAAAAAATAACGGTTTTAGTGAATAAAACGTCCATCATTTTGTATCTTTTTCACTTATAACTATAGAATATTTATGGGGAGATGGATAAATTTGGCTGCAGTAACAGTAAAAGAGGGAATCACATGGTCCTCCGCTGGCTAAACAGGGGCTTATCTCTTCAGGTGCCAGTACCATCTCACTGCTGAGCCTGAAATATGGAAATAAGATATAATTCCGTCCTCGCGGCCTGCTCAGCGTCAGTTTTTCCATTACAGAATAAGACATGTATACGTTATTTATTCAGAGCGCACAGTGATGCATTAAAGAGGGTTAAATAAGCATGTCCGCCTGTTTCCTTCATTAGACAAACATTTCATATTCATCCTCTCCAGTTCCCTGCTCTTGTTTGTTTGTGTGATGAAGGAGGCACGTTGCCATGGTAACTATCAAGTGGCCATTCTGCACTTTGTGGCTCTGCAGATAGAACTTCCTTTAATGCAGACAATTATATGCTTGGCTTTGCTCTGCGCTGCACCCAGAAGGCATGCTGCTCTGGAAAGTGATTGTAATTCTGTTTGTAAGGCGAGAAGGAAAGTTTGAGTTTCTGCTGCTCAAACTCTTAAAGCAACAAGTGCTTCTTTTTTTTGTGTGTGGTTTGAATCTGCAGCTTATTAATAAGAGATGAGATTAAAAACAGTCTGCAGTGTGGTTACTAAGGCGCTAGAGAAGGTAGAGAAACCTCACCGAGTGAAACACAGCTTAAATTTAAACATTCCTAAAAAATATTTGGAGAAAAAAGTTCAAAAATCAATTGGACAAAGTGTCTGGTTAGAAGATCGGTGCGGTGTCAGCAATAACTAGGACGCTGCATTGGTCTGTCATGGTGAAGAGAGAGCTGAGCCGAAAAGCAAAGCTCTCGATTTACAAGTCGATCTACGTTCCTACCCTCACCATGGTAACCAGGATCTACGTTCCTACCCTCACCATGGTAACCAGGATCTACGTTCCTACCCTCACCGTGGTAACCAGGATCTACGTTCCTACCTTCACCGTGGTAACCAGGATCTACATTCCTACCCTCACCATGGTAACCAGGATCTACGTTCCAACCCTCACCATGGTAACCAGGATCTACGTTCCTACCCTCACCGTGGTAACCAGGATCTACATTCCTACCCTCACCATGGTAAACAGGATCTACGTTCCAACCCTCACCATGGTAACCAGGATCTACGTTCCTACCCTCACCGTGGTAACCAGGATCTACATTCCTACCCTCACCATGGTAACCAGGATCTACGTTCCAACCCTCACCATTGTAACCAGGATCTACGTTCCTACCCTCACCGTGGTAACCAGAATCTATGTTCCTACCCTCACCATGGCAACCAGGATCTTTGTTCCGACCCTCACCATGGTAAACAAGATCCACGTTCCTACCCTCACCATGGTAACCAGGATCTATGTTCCCACCCTCACCTATGGTCACCAGCTGTGGGTGGTGACCGAAAGAATGAGATTTGACCGAAAGAATGAGATTGCAGATACAAGCGGCTGAAATGAGCTTCCTCCGCAGGGTGGCTGGGCTCTCACTCAGAGATTGGGTGAGGAGCTCTGCCATCCTGGAGGATCTCAATGTCAAGCTGCTCCTCCTCCAGGTCGAGAAGAGCCAGATGGGGTGGTTCAGGCAACTTATCAGGAAGCTCCTTGAGCACCTCGCTGGTGAGGGGTTTCAGGCACGTCCCACCAGTAGGAGACCAAGAGGCAGACAACGGATCTGCTGGAGAGACCTCACAGCTGTGACTCGGGACCCTCCTGAGTGAGCTGGAGGATGCAGCTGGGGTGAGAGAAGCCTGGGCTTCCCGTCTGAGGCTGTTGCCCCCGTGACCTGGCCCTGGATGAGCGGAAGACGACGGAACGGAACATCTGGTCCAACCAGAAAGGAACAATGGGTCAAAACAAAAAAAGTACATACCCACTGCGGAGCGAGCAAACCCCAAATGCTGTGAGGAAACAGTCTTGATGCCATGGGGGAGATCCAAACAGAGACAAAGCTATGGCAGGAAATGTGGTAGTCTGACACAGAGATGAGGGTGAATGGGGTTTTTAAACAAGATGCAGGTGTGACAAGGAAAGACACCAGGGACCAGGTGTGGGTAATAAGGAAGGAAGTGTTGGGCCAGAAGGAAAAACGTGGGGGATGAGAAAAGGAAAAGAGGATGAAAGAATCCTGACAACTAAAAGTACCATGTTTATCTTTCGATGCTCTGAGATAAGAGTTATGACCCCACTAAAGTACAATGAGCCCTCTTTAAATGTTCTTCCTTTACTTCTACGGCCCAAATTTTCACTGAAAACAAACCTGGGATTCAGAAAGAATCATTTTAAACAGGCAGAGTTTCAGACAGGCTCTTGGAAGGCCTGCCCCCCCTCCCTCTCCCCCGTTTTGATTTGGAAACAAACCACATGTTTGATGACTTTCTCCTCCGAGCACACCTAGCCAATCACCGCTGCCGGCTTGTCCCTGTCATACCAGACTTTACGGTAAGATGTTGGAAACGTGTGGGAGAGTCTCCCAACTGCTGATTTGTTTGCTGCACCTCGGTTTGTTTCACTTCCAGTCACGCAAACGTTAAAGTAAACTGGTCCAGGCTTCCTGCTGTACACATAACGCAACACTCACCCCCATAATCTCTATAACCCAGATTTATATCCTGAATCACAGAGGAAATGTAAGTTTACATCCATGTGTTCACGTTGCTAAGGAGAGGAGAAGATTTAAAGGTTCTTCGGTGTAACCCGGTAGGACCTCGCTCTATCATCCATCTTGTTTCCAAGGGAAATGGGACTGGCTGGGATTTATTTCTCAGTCTGATCTGGTGTAAGAGCTTACCGTTTCTCAGTGTTCTCATCGCTGTGGTGGAGGAGGAGAACACAAACCAGCAGAGACTGAACAGCTCAGCACGGAATGGCTGTGAAAGCTAAAGCTCACTCAAACATTTCTTTTTTTTTTTTTAGAAATGTTCAGCCTGGCTTTTTGACCTCTCACTGGGATGCTCTGTCTCAGAGGAACTGAAACACAGGACGTTCTGTGTGCAGTTTGCATGTTCAGCCCACAGATGTGTGTGCCCTCCTCTGGGTTCTTAACCTTTCTCCTACAAGTGTCGAACACTGAATGCCTTCAATGGCGTCTCTGCTGAATACATTGAATCACAAACTGATATCTAAATAAAAATATTGTTTCATTGATTTAAAATCTTTTTATCGGCAAAAAATCTGAAAGAGAAAAACAAATAGATCTGGTGCATTTGTCAAAAGCCGTCCCTTTTCCCTGCCAGTGAGTGGGTGCAGATTAACAAACCAACGTAATATGGATGTAGACCATGAAAATTACATAAAGTTTTATTTCAAACATGATTTTCTGGGCAGAGATATTTAGACCATACTTGGACCGCCTCCAGCGGTTGACATGGGTTCCTGGTGTGCAGCTTGGTTCTTGTCTATCACCACTTTAGGGTTGGATTTCTTTTTTTTTATTTCACTGACAGATTGGTGTGGATTAGTGTGGGTTGCCTTGGTGACCGTCTCACTAATCAGCTGTTTTTGTGCCGCCACACCTGTACAGTTACAATGCCTCATAGAGTAACAGTTCACTTGAATACAGCTACATATGCATCAGGTCATTTGCATGGTCCCGTTTCATAGGCGTGGTTGGGGCGGGATGAAGATCAAGTTGGCTTACACCCATTCATCCATCTTCTTATCCCTGACAGGATCGTGGAGGGTAATGAAGTCCATCCCCGCTGATTACAGGTGAAAGCTGGGGTTAGGGTTGACATATACGGATATCGGATATCTGTGTGACCGTCCTGTTTTAATCTGTTGTCCGTATATTTTGAAGATGATTTTCCGTATCTTTAGAAATCTATAAATAGGAATATATTCGCTCCTAATTAAATCATTTTGCAGCATTTCTAAAGGCTCCGACACCCCGTGCAGCCCTATTAGGAATGAACGTTTCAGGAGATGAAACTGATTTGTTGATTTGTTTTCGGGTCTGGTTCAGCGGTGTCGACTTTGTTGCTTTTTGGAAGTCAACTAGAAGGCGTGTGTCCAGCTCTCCTCGGGATCCTCCTGGGTGACCTGAAGGACGCAGCCGGGATGAGGGAAGCCTGGGTTTCTAGTCTGTTTCTCCCCATGACGTACCCTCAGATAAGCGGAAGACAACAGAATGAAACGGGGCGTAATTGCCATAAATGCATACAGAAGAAAATTGGACCACATCATGGAAGATATTAATTAAGATAAATGAACATTGTTAATCACCATGTTTTTAAACCTTGTATGGGATTAACTATTTGTAGGTGTGGTTGTTTTTTCTTTTTCTTTCTTCTGTCGTTTCACTTCTGTCGTGTGTCCTGTTGGCAGCTTTTCAAACCAGCTCTGCAGGTCTGTAGCAGATAGTTTTAACACCGTAATGGGAATTTTAAGTAATTCCTCTCTCCCTCTCTCTTTTTCTCTCTCTCTCTCCATGTGCTTGGCTTGTTAAAACCACATGAAGATGAATGAAATACCAGTGGCCAACCTCAGAGAAATAAATATAAGGTGATAAGAGAGCTTAAAGAAATAACCAAACCCCTTCATTTTATTCCTGATTTGTTTCTATTGGCCGGCAGCGGTGAGGGGTATGGTGATGAAAGGCATGCGTGGCACGCCGGGCTCACCGCTTTACTACAGGAAAAGGAAAGAAGGAGAACTGTGGCACTTCTCCTCCCAAAAGAAACCTCAAACATCGGATCAACGGACGTTGTGTTGGAGTGGAAAAAAAAGTGAGTTTAGACCAGAAGCTCAGATCGGTGGGTGGACAATGTCCCACTGTGTTTGGACTGGAGGAGTTTTTCCTTCTCAAGAAAGAGGCTGTAACTCAGTGGGACAAAAATGCAGTATTATTTCTTCTTGTGTAACAATGAACATTTTCATTTGGTGGATGAAGAACTCACTTTTTGTACTTAAGTAAAAGTACAAAAGTATTAGGTTTAAATTGTACTTTTTAAGTAAGAAGTAAAAGTATTCAACCATAATTCAAATGTTATTTTTTGTGCTGTAGGGTCACAGATAGATACTCAGCAGGGCCGGATCCAGGGGTGCCCCACACTCCCCTCTTTTGGTCCACAAAAAAAAAGAAGAAGAAGAAGAAAGGAAATGGGAATAGTCAAGCTATCCCCTGCAGGGTCAGCCAATGGGCCACCAAAATGCAGGAAAATGACTCTTGAATTTTTAAAATGTTCTGGGGGGATGCACCCAGTCACCCTATACTGGCTTTGTCATAACCGCACGAGCTCCACCCCACCTTCCCTCAGAAATTCCTGGATCCGCCCCTGCTCTGTGTAATGAAGGCTCAATTTTTTCTTTAGAAGTAAATACAACGAACAACATTCTTCTGACTCTTTTTTAATTTGTTCTATATTTGATGTTTTTGTCCATCCTGGACAACCATGACCATCCTCTTTACCCACTCCTGGACAAACAACGGAGCTCCTTCTTCAAGAGGCTTAGACAGCTCTGCTCGAGAACATCTCGTTACCGGAGGTCTTTCTTTCCGTACATGATCAGGCTTCACAACGACTCACTTAGCAGATAGGAAGTTGTTGCTGTGACACACAAATTTCCCATGTGTGGAATAATTAAAGTACGTAGATTCTGATTCTGATGTTTGTTTTTTGACGGAAAATGTTTACTCTTGATTCTGATTGGTCCTCGATTCGTTACTTCTTCTCCCTCTTGGAGACAGCAGGTGATCAACTGCTCCCTCTACAGGTTGGTTTTGGCGATGCGGCTTCAAGTTGCGCAAAAATGCAAAACACACTTTTAAAAAGTAGCGGAGTAAAAGTACAGATATTTGCTCTAAAAATGTAGTGAAGTAAAAGTAAAAAGTATAAATCTCAAATTTTACTTAAGTAAAGTACAGATACACAAATTTTTTTACTTAAGTACAGTAACGAAGTACATTTACTTCGTTATGATACACCACCGTCTGAACCTAGAGGAGCTGAATATGGTACTACCAAAGCTTAATACTGTATGTAAGTTCACATCGGGTTGCCATGACAGCTGTCAGCATGTGAGAGATGATTCATGGGTTCAGCCACAACACCAAAAGAGCATTCTGGGATTTGTAGTAAAAGTACATACACTGTCATTTATTATAGCGTTGGTCCCTGGGAGCAGATTTCATCACCTCTGCTCAGAGTACAGAGATCTTCTAGCTGTGTTTGGTTATTAATTATGCTGATTGTGTGTTTTTTGTGACTTAATAATAAAACAGTGAAAAATTAAATAGAAAAAGCAGCAACATGTTTTGAAGTGTCCTTGGAAATGTTCTTTCTGTGGTTAAACGAACGCAGACATACGGACAGAGAAGCTGAGATGATCTAAACCGTAAACACTGAAATAGTGATTCATGAGCGCTGCCATGAAATCCAGATTGTGAACAATAAAGTTGATGGCGCAGAAATCCAGAGGGAGAGCGGAAGCCAACATCCAGAACAGCTTCCAGAAATTCCGCCAGCGCTTCTCGGAAACAGGCTGTCCACCCGGGAAAACTCTCACATAAGAAGGAACTGAGGAGGTTTTGTGTTTCCACCTACTGTCACACTGACGGCCCGTTCATGTGGCATAGATCAAGTATGGAGACAAAACCTGCTGTCATGCTTTGTGTAAGGAGACTGTCCCTGAGGTAAACACAATCATCATGTATAGACTGGTTAGATACTCACATCTACAGGTTTATCGTGTCACAATGACCCAAAGAGGGACCTAGACTCCCTGACTTAGGGCATCAAGCTGTTTCTGACCTCCCAGCACCCGGGTTCACTTGATCCACGGTGAGCGGAGACTTTTTATTTCTGATGGTGATCGGATGTGATGAATATAACACACCCGAACAGTCAGTGTCGTCCAGAAAACAGAGCACAAAAACAAACTTTTCCTGACTAAACTTTCAAAACACTGTCTTTAAATTCTCAAACTGGGCCAACACGGATCGTACAGCATGGTTGATCTCCTTTTTTCAACTGTAGAACTATAAATATGGCGGACAAACACTGTCCCATGTCCCACCATCATCTCTGTTCTCTGATTGGGTAGAATGTTTTCCTGTTTGTAAGCCGATGTCTGCAATACTTGACTAGCTGTTGTAGTCAAATGAAACTGTATCAGGCCCCAATGGCTTATGTGCACACTGTTTATTTCAACAGTGTGCATCACGAAGACACACACATTTTGATGGGAGCAGTGTTGTTGTTTTCTCAACAAAGCCAATATATCTAGAGTGCACCATCTAGTGAGAAAACATCAGAATTACAGGGAAAATGAAACGTTACAAGGTTTATTTGTTTAATTTTTTTCATGTCCCGGCGGGCCGGATTAAAACGTTCAACAGGCCGCATGTGGCCCGCAGGCCGTAGTTTGCCCGTGCCTGCTCTAAGGGCAGGAATGTGCCGAAATTGTTTATTCTTCTTCTTCTTCTTTCGGCATTTCCCTTCAGGGGGCGCCACATCAAGTCAGTTTCTTCCATCTAACCCTATCTGCTGCATCCTCTTCAGTCACACCAACTATCTTCATGTCTTCCTTCACTGTATCCATGAACCTCCTCTTTGGTCTTCCTCTAGTCCTCTTTCCTGGTGGTTCTAAATCCAGCATCCTTCTTCTGATGTACTCTCTCTCTCTCCTCTGCACATGTTCAAACCATCTCAGTCTGACCTCTCTGACTTTAAAACCTCTAACATGTGCTGTTCCTCTGATCCTGTCCATCCTGGTCACTCCCAGAGAGATCCTCAGCATCTTCATCTCTGCTTCCTTTCTTTTCTTCAGTGCTACTGTTTCTAGACCAATCAGCATGGCCGCTCTCACCACGGTTTTCTACACTTTCCCTTTCATTTTATCTGAAACTCTTTTGTCACACATCACACCTGATACTTTCCTCCACCCGTTCCAGCCTGCCTGCACACGCTTCTTCACCTCTTTTCCACACTCTCCATTGCTCTGGACTGTTGATCCTAGATACTTAAAATCTTCCACCTTCTTTATCTCTTCTCCCTGTATCCTCACTTTTCCATTTGGATCCCTCTCATTCACACACATATTGTTTATAAGTGTGTGTTTACATTCAGTAAACAAGAAGTCTGAGTCGTGCATACCGCCTCAGATAATAAAGAAGTTTTATAATGAATTTAAAAATAAAACATGTTCGTAGTTTCCCCGTCAGATCCGGATGTCCAGCTGGTGGTTTAAACTCTTCAGACTCTTCATTGATTGCCTCATAATTTCCCTTCAGTTTCCAGGTCGGTTTTATTTTATTTACTGCAGTTTAAAATCAGCACTAAAAGGTTTCCAACCTCAGCGCTCCAAATCCAAACGATGAAACAATTACTGCACAATTTGTTCCTCTCGATTTGTGACTAAACCATGTCCTACTTTATTTATAACACACCAGTAAGGACCTGAACGCCCACTACTAGTTTTACTGTCTTCTGCCTCTCATGTGGGTTCAGTCTCACGAGCAGCAGCCCAGACTTCCCTCACCTTAGCCACATCTTCTGAGTTATCCAGAGGCCTTTCCTGGATAACTGTGGGGTTTCTTTTTTTTTTTTTTGCATGTCCTGGGTCTCCTCCTTGTGGGACAGAACATGTAACCAATGACACATCTGGTCCTCGTTAATAAAGTGGTCTTATGCTAAAATCCGTATGTACGCCAACTTGTACACAAATTGAGCAATCCATAAAAATGACAGAGTGCGCGGACTGAAGTGGAGGAGAAGCCATGAGTTGTCGTTTGCAAGACGTGGAGAAAAAAGGAGACGCTGAAGGGAACTGAGGACAGTGAAATGAAGAGTTTGAGGCTTCGAGAAAACAAAACACACATAATACCTGTCAGAGTAGGACCGTACATAAGAAAAGATTGTTAATTAAGATACATGAACACTGTTAATCCCCATGTTTGCTCTTATACATCCGCTCCAACATGATATTTAACCTCCTGAACAATCAATAACAATATCGTCATCAGGCTGGAAAGTATGTAGACCTCCTCCAGTGACCGACATGGAGTCCCGGTGAGCGGCCACACAGTTTTTTTCACAACCTTAAGTTTGAACCTTGTCCTTTTCATTTGTCGGATCATTATTCGCCGACCACAGCATTGTCTGTCAGGGTTTTAGGGGATGTGGAAGGAGGAGGACCCAAAAGCAGGACTTCAAACAAGGTTTATTAACTTAATTCAGGAAAGTCTGTAAAGCAAGGAGCACAGGATTAACTCATGGGTGGCAGGGTGCACAGATGAGTGGTATCAGGAATCATCCTCAGGCGATCCTAATCAGATTGATTAGGAACATCCAGGGCTCCCTCTAGCGGCAGGTGAGGGATCCTGGCATTGTCATGGTAACCGCCTCCCACTCTGCTGTCTTTCATTGGTAGGAGATGTTACCCCGACTGCACAATGGTGACTCATAATGAGCATGAGTAACGACAGGCAGCACCGGCTCACTGGAATACATTTGCATTATGTTAGTTACAGGTTTTTTTAGTTTACACCCGAGATTTGTCATTTATGAAGCTTAAGTTGTGTAAAAAAATTTACAATGATTTTGATGGCGTAAATAACTTGTTTGATTAGAGCGAAAATTTTCGCTCTGCCGAAATTCTGGCCAATTCTTGGCAAACAAAGGTTCTGATTTTTCTACTCCTGTGTGAATCTGTATCGGCTTGCCTTTTCATCGGACTCTGTCAGTAATGCCAAGAGGGGGATCCTAGCACTGGACCCTCCAGGATCTCCATACCACCTGGGAAGGTCACAACCAGCTTCACTGTCTCTGTGAGACTCGACACGAGGAGCAACAGATACCAACTATAACCCCCAAGCTGAGCGCTAGGAGTTGCTCTCAACAGTAGGAGGAATTCTGTGAATCTTTTGGGAAGTTTCTGCTTGCTTCAATCCGGGCAGCCCCCGGGCGATAAACTACAACCCAACCAAAACTTGTTGCTTCATCAGGTGCACAAAACTTAGACCAAATGGGCAGGTTGGTTGTTAAACTGAGCACCAAGTACAGACTCTCCAGAACAGGGGTGGGCAAACGTTTTGCTTCGCGGGCCACGGATGGCATGCTTTGGTAACCTCTAGATTAGGCCGATAGAATGATGCTAGATTTTAAACAAGCGCTAAATGTTACATCAAGAGCATTAAATTTTAAATCTAGCGGCACTAGGTTTGAAATCTAAGCGCTTGATGTAACATTTTGTTTGTTTTAACATCTAACACGCTTGTTTATGTGTGTGTATTGGCCCCGATGGCTTTCCATATCTGTGTACACTGCTTATTTTCATCACGAAGACACACACATTTTAATGGGAGCAGTGTTGTTGTATCGTTGGCGCCATCTGGTGAGGAAACATCAGAATTACAGGAAAAATAAAACATTAATAAGGTTCATTTATGTTCGGCGGGCCGGATTAAAACGTTTATACGGGCCGCATGTAGCCCGCAGGCCATAGTTTGCCCATGCCTGCTCTAGAAGAATGCCAATACATGTGAATCCGCATGCCCGTGATTCCTTGTTTTCTCTTAACTATATGATTAAAATGTTTCCTTTCAGATAGATCTGTAAAAGTGGCACCAAAGTGGCATCGTTAGTAAAATGTAAAGAAGTCGGACACAAAAAAAAAAACACAATGCTTCTCCGTTTCTGACTTAAACTAACATCCAACACACTGAAACAATTATGGGAACGATGGGGAGGGGGTGTTTTAACAGCTTAGGAGGGGACAGAGGTCCCATCTCTGGATCACCAATAAACTCTGACATGCTTTTAAAATGAAATAAAAATAGACTGAGTTTCAGACTCAAAGTAATATCGTAGCTGTACGTTGTTTATTTTAATGTTCACATGCTTTTTTATTCACTATTTTGATGCCAATCGTTTGAACTCAGATTTTGATCAGAATCATGTGTTTTTAGTTGAAATAATCAATATTTTATTAAAAAGCAGCTCTTAATATAAAAGTCTGGGTTATTTTGTGGTTTAATCTTGATGTTCCAGAGGGCTGAGCACCGCTGAGCACGATGGTGGAAACATAACGAAGGAGAAAAGTCAAAAGTTCATCTGGACGACGCGAAGAGATTTACTTTTAAAACGGTTTTAATTTGATTAGTTTTGTTTAGTTTTAATCACAGTTTTGATATGTGTTCTCAAGGCTGCACCGTGGCGCGGTGGTTGGCATAATGACCACACAGCAAGAAGGTCAGGGTTTGAGTCCTGTGGGGGAGGAGCTTCAAACACTGGCCTTTCTTCGTGGAGTTTACACGAGTGAGTGTCCTCCGCAGGGTGGGTAGGTTCTCTCTCAGACAGAGGGAAGAGCTCTGCCATCCGGGAGGAGCTTGGAGTAGAGCCGTTGCTCCTCCGTATCGAGAGAAGCCAGATGGGGGGTTCAGGCATCTGATTTGGGCGCATTCCGAATGCTTTAGTAGTGAGATGTTCCCTTCCTCAAGGAGGAGACCCAGGGTGGGACCCCGGACCTGCTGGAGAAATTGTGTCTCACAGTTAACCAGGATCTACATTCCTACCCTCATCATGGTAACCAGGATCTACGTTCCTACCCTCACCATGGTAACCAGGATCTACGTTCCTACCCTCACCATGGTAACCAGGATCTACGTTCCTACCCTCACCATGGTAACCAGGATCTACGTACCTACCCTCACCATGGTAACCAGGATCTACGTTCCTACCCTCACCATGGTAACCAGGATCTACGTTCCTACACTCACCATGGTAACCAGGATCTACGTTCCAACCCTCACCATGGTAACCAGGATCTACGTTCCTACCCTCACCATGGTAACCAGGATCCACATTCCTACCCTCACCATGGTAACCAGGATCTACGTTCCTACCCTCACCATGGTAACCAGGATCTACGTTTCTACCCTCACCATGGTAACCAGGATCCACATTCCTACCCTCACCATGGTAACCAGGATCTACGTTCCTACCCTCACCATGGTAACCAGCTGTGGGTGGTGACCGAAAGATGAGATCATGGATACAAGCGGCCGAAATGAGCTTCCTCTGCAGAGTGGCTGGGCTCTCACTCAGAGATCGGGTGAGTAGCTCTGCCATCCAAGAGGAGCTCGGTGTCGAACCGCTCCTCCTCTAGGTCGAGAGGAGCCAGATGGGGTGGTTCATCTGGTCAGGATGCCCTTCGAGCGCCTCGCTGGTGAGGTGTTTCAGGCACATCCCACCGAAGCGAGATCAAGAGGCAGACTCCAGACCCACTGGAGAGACTATGTCTCACAGCTGGCGGGGGAATGACTCAGGATCCTTCTGGGTGAGCTGGAGGATGCAGCCTGGGTGAGAGAAGCCTGGGCTTCCCGTCTAAGGCTATTGCCCCCGCGACCCGACCCCGGATGAGCATAAGACGACAGAACGGAACATTTAAAGACATAAAAACACAAGAATCAGATGTTGTTTCAGAACAAACCAGATTTTTTTGTGGATGTTTTCAGCTCTCATAGGAATTCTACTTTTATTTTGAAATCCAATTGAACTTGCTCTGATTTGGACGCACACGTTTGGAAAGCAAATTTATTTTTTAGATTCATTTAAATTTTCACATTCAGTCAAAATTAAACTTCCTGTTTTGGAATCCCAGCTTGTTTAAAAGCAGCAAGAAATAGACGACAAGGCGATCACTGAGGCCCCTGACCTAGTTGCTGGAGTGACCGGGCTAATTAGGAACGTAAATAAAATGCAGTTACTTTTTTTTTGTCATGAGAAGTTTCAGCCATCGGGTTGAAGATCTTCATCAAACCAAAACATCCACTTTTAATGAGGGTCAGATTTTAAAATCCTGAACTTGGAGCGTAAACAAAGAGTCCGTGTAGAAAAACATTCATCCTGAAAAGCTCCTCCATAAATGATCGTAACAGGTAAGGGGTCAAACAAGGAGAGGGTTAGGAGACCACGTGGTACTTCCTGTGTAAACCAGTCAGCATGCCTGAGAACTTTTTTTCTCACCTGCTTATTTCTGTAGATTTTTTTTTTATATTTATTCCTGTTGAATTTCAAAAAGTGTTCTTGTGAAATGAAAACATCCGTTTGTTTATCACCGTTTAGGAAAACATAATGTTTCTTTCTTATCGGAGCACGTCCTCTCCGCAGCGTGGGACCTCAGGAAACACATGTACTTGACCGAAGAAGGTCACCACTTGTTTCTCAGAGCGGGGTCACTGCACTGATAGGGACCTCCGTTAGTTCCCAAACCGCGTCTCAATCTGTCGGACGTAAATAGAAACACTTACTTTAACAGAAGTCAAACAATCCAAACTGCTCTGACGTCTCTTCTTCATGAAGATCTGTGTAACAATCATTTTCTGTTCATTTTGTGGCAGGAAGCAGCTTTTCCTCACTGAATGGGTTCGTTGTCCCCCCGTCCGCTGTCGGTATACGCCTGACCTCTAAGTAGGGAAGTTTTACACAGCTGACCTCCTGACCTTCACGTCTGTGTATTTATGAGAGAGAAAATGGTGAAATTATGACGCTTAAAGCTGTCGCCTGCATGTGTCTGGCAGAGCTTCGTGAGAACTGGGGGTACCATTCAGACCAGGACTCAGCTCCGACACCCCTTCCTCGTGTTTTAACACACCATGAGAATGTCAGAAATGTAAAAGTCTGAACAGTCTGCAGCTTTGTTTCTGCTGATTCACGACACGTTGATCCTCGTTTATTAAAGTTGGGTGCTGCAACATTTGGGTTGTTTAAGAGGCATGCGTTAAGTTTTTATTTTTAATTTCTACGTACTTAATTCATCCCTCAACGGGGAAATGTCTGTGCTGCATCACACCGCAGCAGGCTGCCAGGACGGCGCCAATGATGGGAGAAATGGGGGGTTTGGTGTCTAGGACCAAAGACATGAGCTCAGTAGGATTCAAACCGGGTTCTCCCAGACATCCTACAACTGAGCTATCGCCTGGTGCCATATACAAACTCTTTTAATTACATTACACTCCATCCACAAGGTCAGGGATTGTAGGTTTTACTTTACAATTGCATCAATGGGAAATCATCCTGCCCAATCACAGAAGAGAGATGATGGCGTGACATGAACGCAAGCCTCCGTTCTCCATGTTTGTAGTTCTGTAGATCCACCATGCTATACGGTCCGTCCTCCATGTTTGTAGTTCTGTAGATCCACCATGCTATACGGTCCATCCTCCATGTTTGTAGTTCTGTAGATCCACCATGCTATACGGTTCATTCTCCATGTTTGTAGTTCTGTAGATCCACCATGCTATACGGTTCGTCTTCCATGTTTGTAGTTCTGTAGATCCACCATGCTATACGGTCCATTCTCCATGTTTGTAGTTCTGTAGATCCACCATGCTCTACGGTCCGTCCTCCATGTTTGTAGTTCTGTAGATCCACCATGCTATACGGTCCATCCTCCATGTTTGTAGTTCTGTAGATCCACCATGCTATACGGTTCATTCTCCATGTTTGTAGTTCTGTAGATCCACCATGCTATACGGTTCGTCTTCCATGTTTGTAGTTCTGTAGATCCACCATGCTACACGGTTCATTCTCCATGTTTGTAGTTCTGTAGATCCACCATGCTATACGGTTCGTCTTCCATGTTTGTAGTTCTGTAGATCCACCATGCTATACGGTCCATTCTCCATGTTTGTAGTTCTGTAGATCCACCATGCTCTACGGTCCGTCCTCCATGTTTGTAGTTCTGTAGATCCACCATGCTATACGGTCCATCCTCCATGTTTGTAGTTCTGTAGATCTACCATGCTGTACGGTCCATCCTCCATGTTTGTAGTTCTGTAGATCCACCATGCTATACGGTCCGTCCTCCATGTTTGTAGTTCTGTAGATCCACCATGCTATATGGTCCAGCCTCCATGTTTGTAGTTCTCTAGATCCACCATGCTCTACGGTCCATCCTCCATGTTAGTAGTTCTGTAGATCCACTATGCTATACGGTCCATCCTCCATGTTTGTAGTTCTGTAGATCCACCATGCTATACGGTCCATCCTCCATGTTTGTAGTTCTGTAGATCCACCATGCTGTACGGTCCATCCTCCATGTTTGTAGTTCTGTAGATCCACCATGCTGTACGGTCCATCCTCCATGTTTGTAGTTCTGTAGATCCACCATGCTCTACGGTCCGTGTTGGCAACGCTTCCACAGATTGAGAATTTAAAGACAGTGTTTAGAAAGTTTATTCAAGGGGAAAAAAAATTCACTCTGTTTTCCGGAGGCGGCACGGTGGCGCAATAAGGTCATGGGTTCGAGTCCTCGATGGGTACGAGGCTTAGAACACTGGCCTTTCTGTGTGGAGTTTGCATGTTCTCCGAGCAGGTTTCCTCCAGGTACTCCGGTTTCCTCCCACCCTCCAAAGACATGCATGCTAGGTTGATTGGCCGGTGCCAAATTGCCAAATTAGGAGTGTGTGTGTGGATGGTTGTATGTGTGTGGCCCTGTGACAGACTGGCGACCTAATCAGGGTGTTCCCTGCCCCTCGCCTTGAAACAGCCGGGATGGGCTCCAGCACCCCCCGTAACCCCGTAAGGGATAGACTGATAAGTCTATCAGTGACTGACTGTTTTCTGGACGTCACTGACTGATCAGGTGCACTACATACGGTCACGTCCAGTCCCCACCAGAGAGGAACGATTGGTCAAATAAAAAGTACCCGCCCACTGGGAAGGGTAGGTCATCTTAAGAGCAGCTTCCATCACAGCTACAGCAACCCCGTTCCTCAAAGGAACGGTACAGGAAGAGATTTTTACCGTCCTCCATCAAACTCCTCCACCTTCCATCCTCTCGTCTGTAACGGTCTGGAGGGAGGTACAGGGTCTTCTTGGTTTTCTGTCTGCACTCTAGTCCTTAAATTTCCCTTCAGGGAATTTAGATTTTCAACTTAATGTCCCCGGGGTTTTTTTTTAAAGAATGATTTTATGGTTCTTTGCATGGTTTTAATTGTGTTTTTTTTTCAGTGTGAAACGTGGAAACAGTGAGAAAAACAAAGACACATGAAGGGGTAACAACACGGTGGCTTCACCAGCAAGCGGCAGACCGAGCTCCTTCACGGTGGAAACTGCACTTATCCGACCGTTTTAACGCAGTTTTGGGTTTATAAACAGTTAGTAATTATTTTTCAAGCGTTTCTTGTGGTCTGTGCATCTGCTTTCCTGGTGCGTCTGCCCTCAGCGACACCGAAAGCGACTCACTGCTGGGACAAATGTGGCATGGTTTCAACCACTAGAACAATCTGATCATCCCTCATTCATAAAAGGTTTTCATGTTTCCTCCAAACTGATCCTCATCTGTGTTCTGTTACTTGAACTTGTGTGTCACACATGTGTCTCTTCATCCCCTGTGGCATGGCTCGGTCGGTAATGTGATTGTCCTGTGGCCGGACGGTTGCCAGTTCGATACTCTGCCTAGAGTTCAAGCTGCATTACACCACAGCAGGCTGCCAGGATGGCACCAATGGTGGGAGAAACAGGGGTTAGGTGTCATCTCCAAAGACCCTAGACGTGAACCCAGGCGCTGTCCACATGTAGCCGGGTATTTTTGAAAACGCATGTATTTTTATCTGTTTTGTCGTCCACACAAAAAACGGAGGGTTTTTTCTCAAAATAGGCGTTTTTGAAGACTTCGGCCAAAGTGGAGATTTTGGAAAACTTCGTTTTTGCGTTTGCGTGTGGACGGACTAGTGACGCATTTTTATGCGTCACTACCTGCGACATGTAATGCACATACGTCATTCGTGTGTGTCCTTGTTTACAAAATCAGACAGTGGGCAGCATGGGTCCACGGACCCTGTTGCAGACCCTCTTTTTGTCCACTCTCAACTGCTCTTGCTTCTTGTTGACGAGCAACGGAGGAGAAACGCGCTGCAATCGGCGATTATTAATCACATAAGCCCCCCTCCTCCTCCACTCAATACAGCCCACGACTGGTCTGGCATGCTCATAACCGCACTCGGAAGCGGATTTATTTGGCTCCGTGTGGACGCGAGCGTTTTCCTAAAACGGAGGACAGCAGATATGCGTTTTCAAAAATACCCGGCTACGTGTGGACATGGTCTCAGTGGGATTCGAACTTTATGATTTCATATTGTTACAGAACAGATTTTTCTGAGAAGTTATACCCTGGAATACGATGCACTGAGACTGTAAACTGGTTTTATTTACTGATCTTTTGTTATTTTTGATCACTTTTTTTACAATATTTCTTTCCTCTAAAAAAAAGTCTTCAGAGGAGAGAGAGAGTACATCAGAAGAAGGATGCTGTATTTGGAACCACCAGGAAAGAGGACTAGAGGAAGACCAAAGAGGAGGTTCATGGATACAGTGAAGGAAGACATGAAGATAGTTGGTGTGACCGAAGAGGATGCAGGAGATAGGGTTAGATGGAAGAAACTGACTTGCTGTGGTGCCCACTGGAGAGGAATGCCGAAAGAAGAAGAAGACGAACCTCTGCTTATTTTAGTCCTAACTCTGCCCACACTTCTCAGTCTGGATCACCGTGAGGCTGAAGACCTCTGAAGAGACTGGCTTTAAATATAAAACTGGATTTAAATTTTCTGTCAGCCTTGTGACGTAAAAACGAATGAGGAGTGAGACGTCAGTGTGAGACAAGCCTTGATGGAGTGCAGGAGCGTTGATAATGGCTTCCTACGTACAGATGTGAGCAGTTCCGGAGTTTGTGAAAAGTTGCTCCCAGAGGACCACTTCTATAAATCAGTAACAAACAGTGGAAAAACCAAACCCTCTGGTGCTGAAGACGCTCGTGTTTGAGCAGAAAAGGTCCTCGATGGAAAAAAAAATAATCTCTTTGCAATTATCCAAACGCTCCCCAGATGCTGTCTGGTAGAACCAGATGCTGTTAGAGGACAATCAGTCAATTCATAAAGACAAACGAATCAAGAAAACAAACAAAATCAGCATTATGGAAAATACTAATAACCTCCACGGTCTGAAGGAGTCCTTCAGGAGGAGGGTATCTTCGTATTTATTCGGATTAATTATTTGCTGGAGTTTTGCCTCCAATCAGGACTCAGATTTTTTTTATCATAATATGTGATCACAGTGGTTTCATTCTCCTGGTCAAAGAAAAACTTGACCTTGTTTGGCAGGATGTTGATCACACGAACAGCATCTGTATTTATTGGACCTCGTTGTTAAAGTTGTTCTCACTTGTACTTTTGATTTTTATCTGCAGATGAAGACAGAAAGGCACACAGATCTGGTTTCTGGGATGGTTTTATGGCGTTCCGATCCCATCCGAATATTTAGGGACACAAAGATACGGCTTTCATAAGCTTGTGTGGTAGATTATTTGAATTTAGGCAGATGTGCGTCAAAATTTGACCTTGAAATCTGTCGTCAGACACAAACTAAAGTCACTAAAAACCATAAAAGTGGCAAGAAAATGTTTTCTAATGAGTTAAAACCTGGTGTAAAATGAAAAAAGATGCTTTATGATATCTGCATTTTTAGTAATAGAGGAGTTACGGGGCGTGCCGGAGCCTATCCCAGATGATTTAAGATGAGAGGCAGGATACACTCTGAACAGGTCATGTCATGAGGCGGAGTGCAGGTGGGAAGAGAAGGAGCCAAACAGACAGAAAATATGGTTTATTTGAATTTAACAGTCCATTAATGTGAAAAGAAAAACAAAGTTTCAGTGTCATAGTAAAAGCTTATTGTGAATGTGTTCGTGGTCAAGCAACCAGGGAGACCTGGCTGCAAGGGATGGTATGACCCAACAAGGAAGTCTGGGGTGGTTGCCCTTAAATAGACGGCAGGGTGCACAGATGTGTGAAATGTGTAATCATCCTCAGGTGACCCCAATCAGGTTGACGAGAAACATCCAGGGCTCGCTCTGGCGGCAGGAGAGGGGATCATGAAGGGCCACACATACACAGACACAACTATCCACACACAATCCCATTCCTAGGGGCAATTTCATAGCAGCCAATCTAACATGTATGTTTTTGGAGGAAACCAGAGAAAAGCCACACATACACAGGGAGAACATGCATACTACACACAGAAAGGCAATTGTTTTAAGCCTTCCCCCCACTCTGGATCTTGAACTCCCATCTTCCTAGCTGTGAGGCCACCGTGCAGCCCCAAGATAAACATGTGTTTTACGTTTAATCTCAATTTTATTTAATTAAAAACTAGATTTTTTTTAAACTTCAGCTTGTTTAGTAAAAGAAAAAAAAGCTGAAATCATGCTGCTTTTTTGTGTTTAGGCAGCATTTTAGTCACTTTTAATGTAACACTTAATGACCCGTAGGGGTTGTACCCTGCCTCTCGCCTGAAATCACCCGGGGTGGGCTCCAACACCCTTAGTGACTCCTATAGGGATAAACGGTTCAGAAGATGAAAGTTTTCTGAACACAATTTTCTCCCAAATCACTGAATGAATTATAGTGAAACTGGCCACAATCACTCAGTACCAGCTATAGATTCACTGACTGCGTTTACAGAGTGCAAAGTCAAATTGTTGAATTTCTTTGCATTGACTTATTCTTGTTCCTTGTTTTAAAAAGTGATTAATTACCGGGTCGTTTGAGCAAAAAATGATGATAAATCAAACTGATGCGAACCCAATAAATTCTTTTTTAAACTCCCAGCTTCTCAGTGACGAGGTTTTCCTCTCTGAGAAGGAGGCTCTAAGCACAGCGACGTCCTGGTCAGTTTAATTCTGTCTCCTAAAGTCACACAGAATCAAACTGGATCGTATCCTCACATCAGACGCAGTCAGAGTGTGACATGCACATGTCTCCAGGGCGATCGTCTGAACCACATGTAAATAACAGGGTGGTTTGGGTAATGATCTCAGCCTGTCTGGATCCGATCTCCTCATCCTGCCGACACACCATGACGCAGACTGAAAAATTTATCTGACAATGGACTTTGATGCAAATCCCCGTCTATGGTGAGGGTTATGCGTTCAGATGGAGGGTCAGCTGGGGTAAACTGGGTCGTTCTTTGTTGCCTTCTCCCCCATTCCTTCCATGACCTGTTATTTTTTTTACCATCCACCCTGAGCTCCTCTAGCATTCCTCTAACTAGACTTTCTAGCTTTGCTTTGATTGTCTGCAGCTACCAACATACCCCATACCTGATGGCACAAAGGGTTGAGCTGCATGGAGATGCTAAACCAAGCTGGGGGGGTGTGGAGATTGTTTTGTCTTCCCACTTCAGACGGGAGCAAAGCAGAAAAAAAGAAACTCCCCTTTTCCTCCAAATCAAATTAGCTGCAGCAGCGTTGTGAAAGAAGAGCTTCTCCAGAG
Organism: Neostethus bicornis; assembly: GCA_902685375.1. Lineage (NCBI taxonomy): Eukaryota > Metazoa > Chordata > Actinopteri > Atheriniformes > Phallostethidae > Neostethus > Neostethus bicornis. The sequence continues at coordinate 21,806,150 of LR738559.1, read as the reverse complement.
GACTCGGGTCTCCTCGTACGCCTTTGTTATCCACAGGGGGCCAAGCTGTCAAAGCTGAGGTCCTCCGTTCCCTGATCTTCCTCATCATTACTAATGATGCCCTGCGGGCACTGGGGTCTGCAGGGCAGGTGGTGGGGTGGAAGGTCTCTCTGGTCCGGCTTAGTCAACATGGACCACAGAAGCCCTGAAAGTCATCTAATAACCTTCCTGATGATCGGTGATCAAACAATAACAACCTCACATCAGACAAATACAGTTTGACATGTGGAGGATCGTGCACACCTCTGCCTTCAGTAGTGCTCCGTCTGAATGAATCAGACCCTCATAAACTATCGAACTGTAACGATAACAAACAGCAAAAAATACCTCAAGCATCATAAAGCACAACCTTCACAATAAAAGTCTTTACTCTGTAAACTATCCTGTCCCATGCTGCTCATACTTCTTTACTTAGTTCAACATGTTTTGAAAAGTTGTCTTGAAAATAACTTTGAAAGTATTGTATTTTCACAACCAAAAGGCGCACCGTATTTAAAGGCGCAGTCCTAGTTTTATGTGCTCTGTGTTTAACACACACGAGGCGCACCTGATGATAGGGGCGCAGGTTTTATTTACATATCCTCTACTACGTACGTCCGCCTTACAACAACACACACATAAGCAGACAAGTGTCCGTATTTAGAAATAGATCAGGAGTAAAACTGAGTTTGTTTGTCTTTATTTAATTATTAGTTACAGTCGTCATAAAGTCATTTATTAAACCCATCAAAGTCCTCATCCTCTGTTTCTGAATCTAACAGCTGCTCTAAATCCAACATAGCAGGTTCACTTTCCTCACTGTCAGAGTCACTTTCTGTACCGTGCAGATCCTCGGAAATGATGCCTGCTTTTGTGAAAGCTCAGACAACAGTGCCAGCAGACACGTTAGCCCAAGCATCTACAATCCACTGGCAAACTGTGGCGTAACTCGCCCGTCGCTGCCTTCCACCCTTCATGAAGCTGTGGTCTCCTCTGGTCATCCATCGCTCCCATGCCGCTCGCAGCCTTACTTTGAACGGCTGGTTCACGCTGATGTTGGAGTTCCTTTGTCAGACCTCACGGAATCACAGCAAGCGTAGGGTTCACCTGCTTCACTTGTTTTTTCACAACACATGTAGGGCGCACTGCTCGATAGGGTGCGCCGCTCATTTTGAAGAAAAAGCCATGAAAGAAAACGGACCTTCTTCTTCTTCTCCTTTCGGCATTTCCCTTCAGGGGGCGCCACATCAAGTCAGTTTCTTCCATCTAACCCTATCTCCTGCATCCTCTTCAGTCACACCAACTATCTTCATGTCTTCCTTCACTGTATCCATGAACCTCCTCTTTGGTCTTCCTCTAGTCCTCTTTCCTGGTGGTTCCAAACCCAGCATCCTTCTTCTGATGTACTCTCTCTCTCTCCTCTGCACATGTCCAAACCATCTCAGTCTGACCTCTCTGACTTTAAAACCTCTAACATGTGCTGTTCCTCTGATCCTGTCCATCCTGGTCACTCCCAGAAAGAAAACGGACCGACCTTTTGGAAATAATTTATAACTGATTATTAGTGAATTGTAATTATCACCAGATCCAGATATTTTTAGGACACCAAGAAAAGCTCGATGCTTAAAGTTTTCCACATGTTTACTTGTTTTCCTAAATGTTAGATTGAGGTTATTTACGAACATGTTTTAAGGTGTCTTTGGTTAGTCATGAGTTTCTGTGGTCTGAACCGGACCTGAGCCAGACCAGAACAGACCTCCCACCCCAGCAGCTGCCCTCCAGACCCTGCTGCTGCTCATTTACCCTAAAAACAAGAACAAGTCACCAAATCTGAAGCATGTTTCGACTAGAAACCCAAAATCCAGCGGGAGGTTAGATGGAACAACACTGATCCCTAGTGGAACTTATAGGAACTAGCTTTGAACTAAATATCTATCTGGAAAAAAAAAGATGTTTCAACCTCTGCTTGAGCCTCCACCTTATCGCAGTGGAGGATCTACGTTCCTACCCTCACCATGGTAACCAGGATCTACGTTCCTACCCTCACCATGGTAACCAGGATCTATGTTCCTACCCTCACCATGGTAACCAGGATATATGTTCCTACCCTCATCATGGTAACCAGGATATATGTTCCTACCCTCACCATGGTAACCAGGATCTATGTTCCTACCCTCACCATGGTAACCAGGATCTACGTTCCTATCCTCACCATGGTAACCAGGATCTACGTTCCTATCCTCACCATGGTAAACCAGGATCTACGTTCCTACCCTCACCGTGGTAACCAACTGTGGGTGGTGACCGAAAGAATGAGATTGCAGATACAAGTGACCAAAATGAGCTTCCTCCTGGCTGGGCTCTCACTCAGAGATCGGGTGAGGAGCTCTGCCATCTGGGAGGAGCTTGGTGTTGAGCCGCTCCTCCTCTAGGTCCAGGGGAGCCAGGTGGGGTGGTTTGGGCATCTGGTCAGGATGCCCCCCGAGCGCCTCGCGGGGGAGGCGTTTCGGGCACATCCCACAGGAAGGAGACCAAGGAGCAGATCCCGGACCCGCTGGAGAGACTATGTCTCACAGCTGGCCGGGGAACGACTCAGGATCCTTCCGGGTGAGCTGGGGGATGCAGCTGGGGTGAGAGAAGCCTGGGCTTCCTGTTTGAGGCTGTTGCCCCCGCGACCCGGCCCAGGAACAAGTGGAAGATGACGGAACAGATGTTTCAAAATAAAAGAGTCTGAAAGTTTTTAAAATAAACAACCTAGAGTAATTTAATATTCTCTGAGAATCATTCTTGTTGCATGAAGACAGATTGAAATGAGCCGCTCGGTGTTTCAGTGAGAGGAAGGAGGCATCCGGGGTCTGGGTTTTACGGCCCATCCAAGCTTTGGTAGCTTGATGGGGTTTTTTTGAGGAGGATTTCTCCGTAACCTGTCAGAAGCAAAGCCAATCTTCTTGGCCAGTCGTATGCTGTCCTGCTTTTTACGTGCGTAGTTTACAATGGGGATGCCGGTGCAGGGTCTGCGGAGAGGATGGAAGGGTCTGGGCACTAAAAGGTTCTGATGTGGTTTCTGTTTTTTCTCAGACCACAAGAAATCCAGATCTCCAGAAGCACCCCAAGTATCTTGCAGCTTTTCGTTGCTCTCCATGTTGGCGCTGACTTCGTCGTTGCGCCTCAGGCTGTGGAGAGTACCGACCCGGAGAAGCATGGCGTTGAGCGTGGGAACATGATGGGGTCCTCGTTTCCGGATCCTTTCATTTGTAGCTTTCTCGCTCTTCTTCAGCTCCTCACTCGAACTCCTATGGCACTCTCTTTCTATAAAAAAAAAAAAATACAAAAATATGAGAACAAAAAGGCAAGGTTGGCACAGTGGGTAGCACTGAATGCGTGGGATTTCTCGAGTACCCCGGTTTCCTCCCTCCCTCCAGAAACATGCATGTTCGGTTGATTGGCTGCTACGTGTGTGTGTGTGTGTGTGTGTGTGTGTGTGTGTGTGTGTGTGTGTGTGTGTGTGTGTGTGTGTGTGTGTGTGGTTGTACGTAGGGCTGAAACAACTAATTGATTTAATCGATTATTAAAATAGTTGTCAACTAATTTGGTCATCGATTAATCGTCTAAAAAGTTTTCACTGTCAACTGCACTTAAATTGGTCTCCAAGTGGGGCAGTAGAGAGCAAATTGACGATGCGAGCTACCAAAATAGGAGGAGAAGAAGAAAGCAGCCAATCATTGGCCTTCATTTCACCCCAGGCAGATTCAACAAGATGGTGGAAATAAAAACAAAAACAAAATCATCCAAAGTTTGGGTTAATTTTGCTAAATGTGAAAAAGACTCGTGTTAATTTGCAAAGTTTACAAAACGGACACGTTTTGGCACGAACGCATAACGTCGCTACACGAACATCTGGAAAAATAAAAATATGTCGGACTCGAAGCAGGGGACGGTAAACCGGAGCGATACATGACGTTATTCCCAATAAAAACAATTTCACTGGTTGCTAAATACACTTTTTACTGTCTGCAAAAAACAAACCAACATGGCTGTGTTCTGTGGAACAACGAGTGCACTCCGCAGCAGAGCGCTTCACTCCGGGGCTCTTATTTTGAAAATGATCGTGTCTGATACGAGGCCGCTGTCAATGGTGGAAGACGAGGGTTTTTAAAAAAAATTCAATCCATGATACAAGATTCCCTCCTTTACATTGCAATGCACATTTTTTACCACAACCAATGAGTGTTGTTACCCGATCTCTTCCACTCAGAGATTGGGTGAGGAGCTCTGCCATCCAGGGGGAGTTCGGTGTCGAGCCGAGAGGAGGAGCTAAATGGCGGGGTTTGGCCTTCTGGTCAGGATGCCCCCATGAGCATCTCGCTAGTGAGGTGTTTTGGGCACGTCCCACTGGGAGGAGACCAAGAGGCAGACCCCGGACTTGCTGGAGAGACTATGTCTCACAGCTGGTTGGGGAACGACTCAGGATCCTTCCGGGATCTTTCCAAGGATGCAGCCGGAGCCTCCCGTCTGAGGCTGTTGCCCCCGCGACCTAGCCCCGGATAAGAGGTAGACGACGGAACAAAAAGCATTTATAAAACTAATCTTTTGTTTTTATTGTTAAACATCTCGTCAGTATTCGGTAGAAGTTTTTAAAAAGGTAGCATGAATTGATAAATGAAGATACCGATAGCTCATCTCAACAGAACACCGAACCTTATACCAGGTAACTGCTGGCGAGGAAGGGTACACCCCGATCAGGCCGGAAGTCTGTTGTGGAGCCACACAGGCACAACCATCATACACACACTCACACACTCATTCCTAGAGACGATTTCATAGCAACCAATCAACCAAACATGCACGTTTTGGGAGGGTGAGAGAAAGGGAGAACATGCATGGGTTGAACATGCAAACTCCACACAGAAAGGCCAGCACTTTGAACCCCGACATTCTTACTGTGAAGCCACAGCGCAGCCTCGATTGGAACCATTGATTCTTGGTATTTGTGAGTTTAATTTGTTTACCTTCATCCACAGTTTTCTTGGTGAAGCAGACGTTTCCTGCGAGCGGGGAACCCTGACTTTTTTGGCTGGACATCATGATGTGGGGAAACCTTACATGACCCGACTCCGATGTGTCTGGAACCGAAGCCACCGAAGGTTTGATTTCTAGACCACCTCCTAGTGGTGGTGTGGTATAATCCCAGAACACCTTGGCAAACTTGTAGAGCTGCACTATAGCGGTAGTGTTCACTAGGATGCTGGGGGGAGGATATCACAGGGTTAGTTCTGGAGAACTCTGACGTGCGCATGGAGTGTCTCTGAGTGTCTCTGAGACTCACCTGCTTTGATGGAAGTGCAGAGACCGGATTTTTCCCATTCTCAAGCCGATTGGGATTTCTCTCATACATTGTCCAGTGAGGAAATTAAAAACGCGGATTTTTCCATCCAAACAGCCAGTAACAACACGGAGGTAGGTGAGAGCCACAGCGTTCACCTCCCTGCAGAAAAAAAAACTTTTCCATCCAAATATCGACATAGTTTGGTTTTATTTCTCCATCAGTCGTCTCAGAGCGATTCACAGGCAAATATTTAGAGAGAAACGAAGCTCAGAAAGAAATGACTTAACCAGTCCTCAGAGTCTTCTTCTCATGGAGAAAAAAACCCCAGCTGGAGATAAAAAGAAGAAACTCAACAGTACCAAGATGGAGGAGAAGATTCTCTCCCAGGATGGACAAACAACACGGGCCTCGTTTATCAAATTTATGCACAAAATAGTGTAAATTTTAGGTGTACAATCCAAATAAGTTGGAGTGTGTGTTGCATTCATGGAGAGGTGTTTTATTTTCCATTTTAGTCGTGATCTTGATCAATTCGGCAGGTAGAAAACAAGCATAGCTATAACGAACACTCTTAGTTATATTCAGAACCAAGCTCAGTCACACTCTTGTTTCATGACAGGAACGAATGAGGATGGCAAATTAGAAGAACCTCACGGAAAGCTCTGCTAGTATTTTTTTTTCCAAAAAGTGACAGCCTAAGACGGAAACCCGGGCTTCTCTCACCCCGGCTGCATCCTCCAGCTCACCTGGAAGGATCCCGAGGTGTTCCCTGTCCAGCTGTGAGACATAGGTTCTCCAGCAGGTCCGGGGTCTGTCTCTGAGTCTCCTACCGATGGGACGTGCCTGGAACACGTCAATGTGGTGTTCGGGAGACATCCTAACTAGATGCCCAAACCACCCTATCTTCCAGAATGGTAGAGCTCCTCCCTCTATCTCTGAGTGAGAGCCCACCCATACTGCAGAGGCAGATCATTTCAGCTGCTTTGTATCTGGGATCTTATTCTATCGGTCACCAGCTGTGGGTGGTGACCAAAAAATAGGTGAGGGTAGGAACGTAGATCCTGGTTACCATGGTGAGCGTAGGAACGTAGATCCTGGTTACCATGGTGAGGGTAGGAACGTAGATCCTGGTTACCATGGTGAGGGTAGGAACATGGATCCTGGTTACTATGGTGAGGATAGGAACGTAGATCCTGGTTACCATGGTGAGGGTAGGATTGTAGATCCTGGTTACCATGGTGAGGGTTGGAATGTAGATCCTGGTTACCATGGTGAGGGTAGGAACGTAGATCCTGGTTACCATGGTGAGGGTAGGAATGTAGATCCTGGTTACCATGGTGAGGGTTGGAATGTAGATCCTGGTTACCATGGTGAGGGTAGGAACGTAGATCCTGGTTACCATGGTGAGGGTAGGAATGTAGATCCTGGTTACCATGGTGAGGGTAAGAACGTAGATCCTGGTTACCATGGTGAGGGTAGGAACGTAGATCCTGGTTACCATGGTGAGGGTAGGAATGTAGATCCTGGTTACCATGGTGAGGGTTGGAATGTAGATCCTGGTTACCATGGTGAGGGTAGGAACATAGATCCTGGTTACCATGGTGAGGGTAGGAATGTAGATCCTGGTTACCATGGTGAGGGTTGGAATGTAGATCCTGGTTACCATGGTGAGGGTAGGAACGTAGATCCTGGTTACCATGGTGAGGGTAGGAATGTAGATCCTGGTTACCATGGTGAGGGTAAGAACGTAGATCCTGGTTACCATGGTGAGGGTAGGAACGTAGATCCTGGTTACCATGGTGAGGGTAGGAATGTAGATCCTGGTTACCATGGTGAGGGTAAGAACGTAGATCCTGGTTACCATGGTGAGGATAGGAACGTAGATCCTGGTTACCATGGTGAGGGTTGGAATGTAGATCCTGGTTACCACGGTGAGGGTAGGAACGTAGATCCTGGTTACCATGGTGAGGGTAGGAATGTAGATCCTGGTTACCACATAGAACTCAAACCCACGACCCTCTTGCTGTGATTTCACTGCGCCACATTTTTGTTCTTACATTTTTGTATTTTTTTTTTTTATAGAAAGAGAGTGCCATAGGAGTTCGAGGGAGGAGCTGAAGAAGACCGAGAAAGCCACAAATGAAAGAATCCAGAAACGAGTAACCAGGAGCTACGTGTGTACCCTCAGCATGGTAACCAGGATCTACGTTCCTACCCTGACCATGGTAACCAGGATCTATTATATTTTGAGCCAATGTCTGTTCAGGTCTTTCTTTACAGGTTTACTGTCGTCTCAGTGCATTTTTTATTTTAGTGAGTAGCTACAAAGTGTTTAAACAACCTCCCAATCTGACACAACCGTTTTTCCAAACCGTACGCTCACGTTGTTTCAGTAAATTCGGAGCAGAATGTAACAGCCGTTATGATGACTGTGCTTCAACTTTGACTAAAGCTGTAAAATTCTCTTTCAGTGTTATAAAATATCCATTTACTCACTTTGGGTGAGTGAATACTTTGATAAACTGTCTGACTTCACAGCTCACACTCCACGCCAGGACTTTACCAGCCGAATCTCCAGACAAAATGAAGTATTTGTTGAAACACAAACACTTCACTGAGCCTTTGTGGCCATCAAGCACCTTGGTAGAAATAAAAACCATGTTAATATTGACAACAGAAAGCAACAGGAATGTCCTACATTTACATTTTGGTCTTTAAAAGAAGACAATGATTCTCACCCTGAGCAGAAATCCACATTCAATGTTCCAAATTTTGACCAAACCCTGAGCACAGCTGCTGTAGACGTTGACGTGGGTAATCTTTACACACAGGACAGAACTGCGGTGTTTAAAGTTTAAATCATATCTTTGTTTCCACGTCGATAGATCCCACACTGTCAAAGTAAACATTTCAAAGTTAGAAAGACAGACTGACGAGCCACACGGTAGAGCAGTCAGAGGCGGGCTGAAGAGGGCAGGAGGATGGTTCAGAGATGTTCATTTCTAGCTTTGATCAAAGATGAAGATGAATATTTGATACCAGTTTTGATTCCACGAAGAAGAACTGTCCCAATATTAAGAGATTTTTTTTTTGTCAATTAAAAGATGAATTTAACAGATTTGAAAAAAAATGTCTAAAGAAAAGTTTATATTTAAATTTTAGAGGTTCTGTTTCTTCCACTTATCCGGGGCTGGGTCTGGGGGCAACAGCTTCAGACGTAAAGCCCAGGCTCTTCTCATCCCAGCTGCATCCACCATCTCACCCGGAAGGATCCCGAGGTGTTCCCTATCCAGCTGTGAGGCATAGTCTCTACAGCTGGTCCGGGGTAAGTTTCTAGGTCTCCTCCCGGTGGGACGTCCATGAAACACCTCACCAGAAATGCGTTCTGGAGGCATCCAAACCAGATGCCTGAACAACTCCATCTGGCTTCTCTCGACCCGGCGGAGCAACGGCTCTACTCCGAGCTCCTCCTGGATCAGTAACATCAGCTGCAAGGTTGTGTATTGTTAAAATTAAAACAGTCTCAACCGCATGAGATTCTTTGTACAGATCAGAGCCTAAACCTACGGATTCTGTGCCAGCGCCTTTTGAGAGAGCGCCATTCGATAGCAACGCTGCATTTCAGCTTACTCCTGTGCTTCATAGGCAAAACAGTTTCCGGTGGTGTACTTTATCAGCGCATGGGCATAACACTTGACATCTTTCTTCATTTTAATGAGTGTTGAAGTGTGATAGGCACTGCGGGCGGTTTGGGTATCGATACTGGGGTGGGCCAAGTATTTAATGCCTCCACCTGAGCTGTAAAAACAAGGCTAAGTCACATGCAATATTGGCCCTGAGAAGGTCGATGGCGAAGTAAAGGGAAAGTCACGAGGAGCCGCATTGAGTTTTATATTTTTTAAAACATCCCAGAAAAGAAGTGTGGTATTGTTTAAGAAAGTCTGGAATGTCAGAGAAGTACTCTAAAGCAGTACAGGGTGTGGATGAGGTGTGCTGTATGTGTGACAGAGGTGTTCAGACTGTAATATTTGCAGATGATACCGTGATTTTTTTTTTTTTTTTTTTTACCTCTGACTGTATAGTCTTTGCTTCCTGAAACCAGCATGTGTTCATACACGTCCAGGCAGTTGACGGTTCTGGTATGCCCGTAGAAAATCATTTCACAGCTCTCTTTCTTCCAGCTCCAGCATCTACGAGAACATGACACAAGCGTTCTCAAGTGATCATCATTCAACCGTGTGTTCGCTTCAGTAATGCTCAATAATTGTAGGTGCTTCCAATTAACGTCAGATACAAGTCGGGTTTGAAGATATTGGAACAGGTAGGTTTTTTCAGCGTCCTCACAGTTATGGCAAAATTTTCCACAAGGAGGCGTAACTACGAGTCAGTTTCCTCCATCTTTCTCCTGCTTCAGCGACTACCTTCATGTCCTCCTTTGTTACATCTTTAGAGTTTCCCTAAGGTCTTCCTCTTGGCCTCCTTGATGACAGATCCAAACTCTGCATCCGTCCCTCTCCTCTGTCTGAACTATCTCAGTTTGACTTTATCCCCAAAACTGTCATGATCCACTCACCTGCCACCAGAGGAAGCCCTGGACCTTCTTCTTCTTGTGGTTTAACGGTAGAAGCACCCTTCTGGGGCATTACTGCGTCCTATTGACACTACACATCTTCACACCCTAGTCATCCATCCTGTTCAAGAAACACAGCAACGCCTTTTGACCCCGTCCATGTCTACCCATTCCCAACACACTCTCCAGATCCACCACTCTTAACCTGGTATCCCTCAATATCCCCAACTCAACCACCCTCTCCCCCGCATACTCACCACACCTCAACAATACATAATAATTCAACTGTCTCTTCCTCCCCGCACCGCCCAAACTTCCCATCCGGGTGCCTTCCCACCACACTAAGAGAACCATTTAACCCCGTGTGCCCCATCAAGCCTTGGACCTTCCTCTCTCTCCCAGATCTCAAACACCTGCAGTCGTTATCCTGATGCCACAATCCTTCTACCTGCTGCTGGTTTAAAGGTACTCACCCCTGAATTCTTTGTCTGGTCATCACTGTCCCTCCCAGCCAGGTCTTCCTGGCTGCCTGACCAAGTTTATAATCATTGATCTCTGTTATATTTTTTAACTTTAAGTCATTCCTTGTGTTAATCCTGTGTTTTGCCGGACTTTTTGTTAAATAAATCTTGTTTATGTCCCGCATTTGTGTCCTCCTTCCACATCATAACACCTCAAACATATGCCGTTCCTCTGATGTGCCTGATCTCTCCCCAAGAGAACCAAAACATTGACGTCTCATTTCCTGGATCGGCAGTGCTTATATCCAAACCCGCCTTTTGTCTCTTCCTTCCTGTCTCTAGATTAAACAACCAAGCTGCTCACGCCACAATTTAGTCCACGTTATAGATTAAACACCTCTATCACCAGAGGAGGGACTAATGCTGCTTAAGTATAACGGATTACAAACGATGGAACTCAGAGTATTCTTAAAAGTTACGTCTTCTACAGTCACAACATTGTTATATAAATGCAAATATAACGTGTTGTTACTAAGTTACGTTTCGTCATCTTCCGCTTATCCAGGGCCGGGTCGCGGGAGCAGCCTCAGACGGGAAGCCCAGGCTTCTCTCACCCTGGTGCATCCTCTAGCTGACCCAGACGGATCCCGAGTCGTTCCCCAGCCAGCTGTGAGACATAGTCTCTCGAGTGGGTCCGGGGTCTGCCCCTTTGTCTCCTCACCAGCGAGGCGCTCGGGGGGCATTCTGACCAGATGCCCGAACCACCCCATCTGGCTCCACTCGACCTGGAGGAGGAGAGGCTCGACACCGAGCTCCTTCCGGATGGCAGAGCTCCTCGTCCGATCCCTGAGTGAGAGCTCAGCCACCCTGCAGAGGAAGCTCATTTCAGCCGCTTAATCCAGTGGTCTCATTCTTTCAGATACCACCATAGGTGAGGGTGGTAACGCAGATCCTGGTTACCAAGGTGAGGGTAGGAACATAGATCCTGGTTACCATGGTGAGGGTGGGAACGTAGATCCTGGTTACCATGGTGAGGATAGGAACGTAGATCCCTGTTACCATGATGAGGGTACGAACGTAGATCCTGGTTACCATGGTGAGGGTAGGAACGTAGATCGTGGTTACCATGGTGAGGGTCGGAACGTAGATCCTGGTTACCATGGTGAGGGTAGGAACGTAGATCCTGGTTACCATGGTGAGGGTAGGAACATAGATCCTGGTTACCATGGTGAGGGTAGGAGCGTAGATCCTGGTTACCATGGTGAGGGTAGGAGCGTAGATCCTGGTTACCATGGTGAGGGTAGGAGCGTAGATCCTGGTTACCATGGTGAGGGTAGAGCGTAGATCCTGGTTACCATGGTGAGGGTAGGAACGTAGATCCTTGTTGCCATGGTGAGGGTAAGAACGTAGATCCTGGTTACCATGGTGAGGATAGGAACGTAGATCGACTTGTGAATTAAGGGCTTTGCTTTTCGGCTCAGCTCTTTCTTCATCACAACGGACCAATGCAGCGTCCTAGTTATTGCTGACGCTCCATCCTTCCCCCACTCGTGAACAAGACCCTGAGATACTGAAACTCCTCCACTTGGTGCAGGGACCCTGACCCACAGGGGACATTTCGACTCTAGCATAGTTTTTTCTCTAGAAACCCACAGTCTACCACATTCTCTGCTAATAAAACGACTATATGGTACATAAAATGATCTCACAGAGCAATGCAGACACCCTTCTATGTAAGATGTTGGAATAGACCGTCCTTATATTGCCTCTAGTAACGAATGTGACTGGTTGTCTTGTGAGTACTCTGCCTCTCACCTGTTAACTAGTCGCGATAAGCTCCTGAAGACGTGTAGCTCCTCTTTAAACAAAGCTACTGCTCTAATCCCTCCTTCTGTCCCCTCTTCTTCAAAAGCCACTGCTACCCATTAACAAACGTCTCTGCGGCTCACCTGATGGTGGTGTCACAACCTGCGGAAATGATCAGGTCATGGGCCTCACAGAGCACCACGGTCCGGATGCTGCCGATGTGTCCTTTCATCGCCACAATGTTCTTCGTATCAGACGCCACAGAATACAGAAGCACCAGATGGTCTTTAGAGTTGGCAGCTAGAAGATTACCACCTTTGAAGTCCACCACCCTGTTAGCGTTTTCTCTGTGAAACACAAACGTTAGGTCATGTACCGGTGGGTTTTTGTTTTGCCGGTAAACATTTCTGAACTCACCCTTTCAGCAGCATCTTGGAATAATATGCCCCACAGTAGATGTTTCGTTCTTCCATTTTCACTATTTTTGTTTTTACTTCATTGTAAACGCCCTCAAAATGCTTGGGCTGGTAAAGAAGGCAATGAGAACAATCATTGTTCATGTGATAACTTTGTAGAACGTCGGCTTTGTGAGACATTTACCACGTTAACTGGTGGTTCCCCGTCATCCTCTCCATACAGCACAGGAACCTGCACATCAGTGATACGGGCGTACGTAGGACTGACTTTCTCCACACATTTACAGCCCTGGGAAAAAAGAAGTAATGATAGTTTCTGTGAGCGTCAAATATTCAGTCACACAAAGATTCTGTTGGTATTTTTAAAGACCAAAAGTCCATGCTCCCCGCAACCTTAATATATTTTCCAATTTGGACAGTAGTCACCGTACGGTAAGATTTGGGCGTAAGCATGCTTGGGATTTACACGCTACACATGGACGGGTACTGTTTTATTTGACCCAGCGTTCTTTTCTGATCAGGACTGGACATAGCGCCCAGAGCAGAATCAGAAATACTTTTATTGCCATGGTCAATTAAGAGGACCAGAAACTAGGAACTTGCTGTGGTACTAGTGTGCAAAGTGTTCATAAGTCCAACAGCAGAAGGGGAGAAACTGTTTCTGTGGCGGGATGTTTTGTTCCGAATGAACCGGAGCCTCCTACCCGCGGTGAGTCGCTCAAAAAGTCCATGCCCAGGGTAGGAAGGATCAGCTGCTACCCAATTCCTGGAGACATTCAGGTCTTCGAGAGATGGAAGGCTGCAGCCAATTCCCTTCTACGCGGAGCACACAATGCGCTGCAGTCTATGTTTGTCCCTGGCTGTGGCTCCAGCGTACGACACGGTGATGGAGGAGGTGAGGATGGACTCGATGATGGCTGTGTAAAACTGCACCAACATCTGGGTGGGCAGCTTGGCTTTCTTCATCCTCTGCTGGGCCTTTTTGATCAGGGGGCTGATGGATGGCTCCCACTTTGGGTCCTGTGTGATGGTGGTGCCGAGGAAGCAGAAAGAGTCTACAGTGGTGATGGGGTAGTCTCTCAGTGCAAGGGGGGAACAGGGGCTGTGAATTTCCTGAAGTCGTCGATCATCTCCACTATCTTCTATCAGTGTAGTCCGGATTATAGACAGCGTAAAAACAAACTTTTTCTGAAAAAACTTTCTAAACACTGTCTTTAAATTCTCAGTGGCCATACCAGCCTGTCAATGCCTGATCCCGTCAGACCTCAGAAACTAAGGAGGCTGAGCCTGAGCAGTACCTGGATGGGAGATCGCTGGAACCCCAAGTGCTACAGAGGGACGGTTGTTGAGATCAAATTGTTACTGTGTCTCAGGGTAAGACACTTTACCCACGTTGCCTAGTCTGGCTGGTATGTGTGATTGGTTGGTGATGGTCAGAGGGGCCGATGGTGCAAAAATGGCAGCCTCACTGCTGTCAGTGTCCATGCCTTTGTTTCTTCCAGACTGGACTACTGTAACACGCTCCTCATCTGGATTTCAGGCAGGAACTTACAAAGGCTCCAGTCTACCCAAAACTGTGCTGCTGGAATCCTGATGAAGGTCCGAAAAACACAACATAGTATCACCCCCATTCTCCAAAACCTCCCCTGGTTACCTGTGAAGTTCAGGCTTGTGCACCGGTGTACCTCAAAAAACTATTGGGGCCCCATAAACCCACCAGATGCCTCCGCTCCACCGACAGCCATTTGATGCACATACCCAGAACAAAGCTTTGCTCAACGGGAGACAGAGCATTTCAAACAGCGGCTCCTCCACTGTGGAACTCTACCAGCTCATTTGAGGGCTCTACAGTCAGTGGAATCTTTTAAATGCTTGTTAAAGATCTTCTTATTTCAAAAAGACTAAGCAGACCAAGAGCGTTCGCCCTTCGACTGGAAGTTCTCCGGAAGTTCGAGGGATCGAATCCCACTGATTCAATCCCAGCGCTCACCCAGAGCTCATGTCTAGGTGTCCTTAGAGAAGACTCCTAACCCCCCGTTTCTCCCACTATTGGTGCTGTCGTGGCAGTCTGCTGCGGTGTATTGCCGCACAAAAATTTCCCCATTGAGGGGTGAATGAAGCATATTTCTTCTCAATAACTGTTTTGAATGTGTATGTTTACATATGTTTTATCATCATTTTTATTCTGTTTTATTTATATTTAATTTTTCTTAGTCTTTTTTAAAATCCTTTTTAGCACTTTGAGATTTTCTTTTAAATGTAAAGTGCATCACAAATAAAATGTATTATTATTATTAGTCTGCTCCAGGACAGCTGTGCCAACAGTACCTGGAATGGAGTGAATGAAAAATGACGATGTGTGATGTGTCTTTGCGTGTCCTGAAAAGCGCTACAGAAGTACAATGCATAATTATTTTATTATTCTCAATCTGGGAAATCGTTTTCAACATGGACCATATGTCATGGTTGATCTCCTTTATTCAGTTATAAAACTACAAACATGGCGGACAGACACCGTCATCTCTGTTGTCTGATTGGGTAGGACGTTTTCCCATCGCTGCAATGGTAAGCTACAATCCTTGACTCAGTTGCTGGGACAACATTAAATTGAGAAGCCACATTTAATGTTGAGGCTCTATTTAACATTAGAGCTGTTTGCCTGGTGCCTGGCTAGGCCAGGTACTCCCTAGCCTATCCAGGCTAGCCTGGTTAGGAGTTTTTCTCAATTTGAATTCATATTATTAAAATCATGGAGTGACTGGATATAAATAGTTTTATTCATCAGCTGGGATGGGCTCCTGCACCCCTGTTACCCCTTAAGGGATAGATGGTTAAGAAGGTGACTGACTGACTGACCTCCATTATGTTCCTTATTTGGTCCTTAAAGATTCTCCTGAACTGGTGCTCTTGCAGGGTCTCATCTACGAGGTCCTGCCAGTAGTGACAGACAGTCTTACAAATTTTTAATGTTTCCTCATTCAACAAACCTGAAACAGGATGAAAAAAAATATACTTTATTATGGTGATCATGGTGATCAAAACAAGCACGTTATTCCAGTCCAGCACATCAAGGTGAGCAAACAGGATGTAAACACTTACCTAAAACTTTCTTGGCCAGATTAACAGGCAAGCAGCCAATAAAATCTCGGTACTGGCTGACTCCAGACACAGACTTGGAGGATCCAGGAACTACCATGAGGGCGGGCTCATCAGGGTCTGAGTACTGATCCTGATCACCGCGATTTTGGTTTCTCACTGAAACGAGAAAAAACAAATGAATCGACACCAAAATGTCAAACAAAATACCAAAATACCACGGACCATCTAACACACACTGTGTTCATGATGAACGGTGAAGGACGAAGTGAAACCTAGGCTGAATTAATCCTATGGGTCAGGTTTTTAAATTCTGTAATGTTAACCTTGTAAACTTAACCAGTTCAACCAAAGTTGGTACTGAGTAACTATCATTTTTTCTCTATACTTTTATTTCTTTTTATTTTACGTGCCCTTAATCTGAAAACCAAAAAAGTCCAATAAAAAACCCAACAGTTGTTTGCAAAATTTTGCGTAAAAAATTTGGGCGTAACAGAATTCTGTGTTACGCCCAGTTCAGTCTTTCAGGTCTTTCATGACCTGAAAGACTGAATTGAGGACTGCATTGTGAGGGATCCTGGGCTGCGCGCTGCCAGATCTAGATTCGGTCTGCAGCTACCGGGTTCAGCAGAAGGCCACACGCATAGCAACCAACACGCATCAACCCACCACCCGGGATAATGGACTGTTTATCCCTTTCCAGGTACCACAGAGGGACGGCTCTTGAGATTAAATCGTCACTGTGTCCACGGGCAAGACACTTCCCCCACGTTAGCTAGTCTGGATCTGGTGTGCATGTGGTGCAAAATGGCAGCCTTGCTTCTGTCAGTCTGCTCCAGGGCAGCTGTGGCTACAACAGTAGCTCACCATAACCTGGTATGAAAGGAACGAATGATGAATATGTGAACCGTCTTTGAGAGTCCTAAAAGTACTATCTCAGTATTATTATCTTCCCATCAGCGAAGCAGTACAAGACCATCAAAACAACCACTTTACGGCATGGAGACTGTAAAAGCAATCACCCCACCACCTCATGTCTCTCTTTGCTCACCCAACCTACCAACTCTACGCAACACTCACGTTAACATCAACAATCACTATAACACTGCACTGTCCCTTTAATCTTCTCCTTCCATCATTTTCCTCCAGAGGGCGCCACAGCAAGTCAGTTTCTTCCTTCTAACCCTATCTCCTGCATCCTTTTCGGTCACACCAACTATCTTCATGTCTTCCTTCACTGTATCCATGAACCTCCTCTTTGGTCTTCCTCTAGTCCTCTTTCCTGGTGGTTCCAAACCCAGCATCCTTCTTCTGATGTACTCTCTCTCTCTCCTCTGCACATGTCCAAACCATCTCAGTCTGACCTCTCTGACTTTAAAACCTCTAACATGTGCTGTTCCTCTGATCCTGTCCATCCTGGTCACTCCATGAGAGATCCTCAGCATCTTCATCTCTGATACAAACATCTCTGTTTCCTGTCTTTTCCTCAGTGACACTGTCTCTAGACCAATCAGCATGATACTGCCCTAGAAACTATTCTGTAAACATTCACCCAGTACAGGAATTCCAAATCCGGTCCTCAACGCCTGGTGTCCTGATGATTTTTCACACGTTCCTTGTTCTATACAGCTGATACACAGAAAGTGAAATCAACAGCCAATAAAATTTGGCATAATGACTCCATTAACTGGAGCAGGTGTGTAGAGGTAAGAACATATGGAAAACCTTCAGGACACCGGCCCTTGACGACGGGATTTAGACACCCCTGACCTAGCACCTCTCATGCAGTCTCACTATACAGTGTTTTTTTTATGACATTTTATTTCTACTGTGTATCTTTTTATACTTATAATTAGAGTCCATCAAAATTTTGCTACACTCACATTGTGACAATAAAGGATCTTGAATCCATAGCTGGTACTGAGTACTACCAGTAAAATCCTTTCAATGGATTGCAAAATACTGCCTTTACAAAAATTTGTGACCTCAAACTTTAATTGCATGAACCAAAAAACACAATCAGTTCATCTGTAGCTAGTACTGAGTAACTGGTGACCATAGCAGCTTCTCAATGCCTGATTCCCCGTACTTGACATCTCCGGGCTGAGGAGCCCCCCGTGTTTCCATCAGGATGAAGAACATTTATTGACTTCTTTAGATATTTAGCTGTAGATTAGATTAAGCTAATATGTAAACAATAATCTTTGACACATTGTTTGCTCGTCCCGGGGGAGGGATCTCTCTTTCACGTGGATCCCCATGAGGTTTCTTATTTTTTCCCCACTGATGGGTTTTTTAGGAGTTTTTCCTCACCGAGAAGGAGAGTCTAAGTGCATTAATGTGCTAGTCTTGTTTAGTTAGTATTTGTTAGTTATTTTTCTTGTTGTGTATTTGTGTTAATACATTCCTCTTTTTCTTGTGAAGCCCATTGAGACGGACATTCTGTGATTTTGGGCTATACAAATAAAATTGAATTGAATTGAATTGAATTCCATCAGATCTCAGAAGCTAAGGAAGCTGGATCTGGGCAGTACTTGGATCGGAGACCGCTGGAAGATACAACAGTAGCTTATCAGTACTGGTATGGAGTGAATGACTAATGCATGTCTGAGTGTCCTGAAAAGTGCTTTATAACTAGAATCCATTATTATAACAGTGGTTAGAGTTTTCAGTGATTTTGGTAAATGTTAGATTTTAAAAAGTCTTATTATGAAAGCAGAAAGCCACAAAAATCCAGACAAAAAAACTTACTAAAGTGTGGGAAACCAGTTTTCTGTCTGACCAGAAGAACATAGGCAAGGTTGGCGAGCATGCGCAGAAGGTCATGGTCGCACAAAGAGAAAATCCTGCACAGGTAGTTGGACTTTAACCAGTCAGGGCTGTCGTTAAACCAGTTACAAATCTCTTTGACATCCACACCTAGAGGTTTTCCTGTGACAGGCTGATAAGACCTGCTCTCCTCTGTGAACGTCAGGTTTCTGGACCTGGCATAGATGGTCCACTTCCAGGATGAAACATTCAGGAGAGTCCTGACGCTCTCCAGTGCGCCCACATCCCTGCAGCGCATGAGTAAAGTCATCACGAAGCGCCGGCGGAATTTATCCGAAACCTTCCATAAGCGCGGGGTGGTCTTCGGTGGTCTGGGTGAAAAAACGCAATAAGGACACATCCCGCACATCTGCAGACACTTTTTAAAGTTAATGTTACACTGCGTGTTGTCCACACACTGATCCATGTTGGCAGTGGGACTGTCTCACAACAAAGTTGCTAGACAACCTCAGTTGTTGCTAAGCAACGAGTCCAAGGTTTATTTAAATAAAAAATAACGCGTCTTGTTAAATAAAGACAATAAATTTGATGGATATTTATTTTTATTTGCTTTCATACTGCTTGCCGCATTACATGCAGGGGCGAATCCAGGATTTTCTAAAGGGGGGGATAAGGTCATGGACAAAACGAACACCTGTGGTGCTGGCCCGAATAGATGGGTCCACCCAGAACATTTTGAAAAATAAGTAATTCTGTATTTTGGTGCATATTTTGCCGAACGTTTAGAATAATTAAAGTAGTACGAACACTTTTTTTTGTGGACCAAAAGGCGAGCGCCACCCTGGATCCACCCCTGACATGTATTCCCTTCTTAAAGGGTGGGTAAACTACCACCTGCGGACCATTTATGGCCACCAAAGATTTTCATTTGACTCTTTCAACTTTAAAAAATGACCAATTTTTTTAAAAAAAGAAATTATTTGTCCCCCTGAAATTCTAGAATTTCCAAGCAGCCGCATTAACGTGTAGGGGAACATTTACCGTATTTTCACGACCATAAGGTGCATATAAAAATCTTAGATTTTCTTGTAAATTAGTCGTGTGCCGTATGTGTGTTGTTAGGCAGACGTATTAGAGAAACAATTACGCTTGTTGTGATTCCGGGAGGTCTGACAAAGAAACTCCAACCGCTGGACAACGGCATGAACCGGCCGTTCAAAGTAAGGCTCCGAGCGGTATGGGAGTGATGGATGACCAGAGGAGACCACAGCTTCACAAAGGGTGGAAGGCAACGCCGGGCGAGTTACGCCTCAGTTTGCCAGTGGATTGCTTGGGTAAACGGGTCTGCTGGCACTGTTGTCCGAGCTTTCGCTAAAGAAGGCATCATTTCCGAGGAGCCACACGGTACAGACAGTGACTTTGACAGCAAGGAAAGTGAACCTGCTATGTTGGATTTAGAACAGCTGTTAGATTCTGAAACAGAGGATGAGGACTTGGATGGATTTGATAAATGACTTTATGACGACTGTAACTAATATTTAAATAAAGACAAACAAACTCAGTTTTACTCCCGATCTATTTTCAAATACACACACTTGTCTGCTTGTGTGTGTGTTGTTGTAAGGCGGACGTACGTAATGGAGGATATGTATACTGTATAAAACCTGCGCCTCATCATCAGGTGCGCCTCGTGTGTGTTAAATAAAGAACACACAAAACTAGGACTGTGCCTTTTAATACGATGTGCCTTTTGGTCGTGAGAACACGGTATTTATTGTTTAGAACATCAAACTTTGAGTTGTTTTCGCAAATATTTGGGATTTAGTTGTGACAGAGGTGATAGGTTCCGTTCCATCATCTTCCGCTTATCCAGTGCCGGGTCGTGGGGGCAAAAGCCTCAGACGGGAAGCCCAGGCTTCTTTCAACCCAGCTGTGTCCTCCAGGGGTTGCGGGAGTTGCCAGAGCCTATCCCGGCTGATTCAAGGCGAAGGGTAGGGTACACCCCGAACAGGTCGCCAGTTTGTCATGGGGCCACACACACACACTCATTCCTAGGGGCAATTTGGCACCAGCCAATCAACCTAACATGCATGTTTTTGGAGGGTGGAAGGAAACCAGAGTACCCGGAGGAAACCCACGCAAACACGGAGAGAACATGCAAACTCCACACAGAAAGGACAGTGTTCCAAGCCTCGTCCCCACCCATGACTTTAACCCCCGACCACTGTGCTACCCACTGCACCGTTGTGCCGCTTGAATTCATGACAGTATTTGTGAATTTTAATTCAATTTCATTTTGTTTAGATTGGCTGGTGTTGTAGTTCCCTCCACCACCACTGGAGGGAGCCAGGGACCATCTCACCTTTCCCCCAATTCTGGCTGACTGGTACACCTGCTCTGATTGAAAACACCTGCACCTACTCTCCCAGCTGCCTACTTAAGGGCAGCCTCACCAGTATTCCTCGTCGGGTCTTCATACCTCAGTCCTGGCTGACTCCCGACCCAACTGACTTTCTTGATATTGACTTTTGTTAACCTTTTGTTCCCTCTCCGTTGTTTACAGCTTTGCTGTTTCCGGGTTTAATAAACCTTGTTAAGTCCTGCATTTGGGTCCTCCTCCTTCCATGTGCACTTCCCATCACAACAGAAGACCCGACCATAATGGACCCAGCGGACCCAAATCATCTTCCTGAACAGGATGAGTTATCTCAACTAAAGGTGAGACTGGAACTATGTGGACAGGCTCTGGAAATGCAAATCATCTTCCTGAACAGGATGAGTTATCTCAACTAAAGGTGAGACTGGAACTATGTGGACAGGCTCTGGAAATGCTGCGTCAGATCAGTCATCTACATAGCAGACATCTCCAAGATCTTCAGGCCCAGTTGACTCACAGAACCTCAGCCTCCAACTCGATCCCAGAACCCCGCACCACCGACCCGGAAGTTTTTGATGGGACCCTGGGGAAATGTAGAGGTTTCCTTCTTCAATGTTCTCATATCTTTACTCTCCGTCCACAGACTTTTCATTCCGATACTACCAAGATTCTTTACATTGTGGGGCTCCTGCGAGGACGTGCGTTACAATGAGCGGAGGCAGAGAACTTTGGCTCCCCACTCACCACTCGATCCCTGGACGCTTTCCTCCGCGCTTTCCGAGCGGCATTCGACCTTCCGAACCACGCAGGGAACGTTTCCCAGAGATTGTTACGGATCTCCCAGGGGAAGGAGTCTGTCTCGGAATACTCAATCCGATTCCGGATCTTAGCCGCGGAGGTTAAGTGGGACGACGGGGTCCTACGTGGAATCTTTATGGAAGGGCTGACTCACCATCTGCGACATGAACTGGCAATGAGGGGTGAGTCATCGGATCTTAACACCCTTATCAATCTTGCTATACAGTTAGATAACAGCCTTCGGGAAAATCGACCGAGAAGAGACCTCGATCCACCACGGCTCTCTTCCCTTGGCTCCCCGTTTCGTCGGAGGTGCTCTCCTGTGGAAACTGCCTTTCCTGATAATGACCCCGAGCACTTGGAACCTATGCAGTTGGGTAAGACGTCCCTGTCTACAGACTCAGGAGTGGGCGTTGTTTGTATTGTGGCGAACAGGGCCACCTTCTTCCCAGCTGTCCTGTGAGACCAAGAAGAGATGATCGCCCTACCACTAAAGGATACCTGGTGAGCTCGACCCAAGGCATGTCTGTCAGTCATTCCCGTTATACCATACCAGTGACACTCATAATATCTCCCTCTTCTTCAGTAACCGTTAAAGCGTTAATTGACTCTGGTGCTGATGGCAATTTTATGGATTCAGAACTCTTTCATTCTCTCTCTCTTCCTCCAGTTCGTCTTAATAAATCCATGCCAGCTAACGCTATTGACGGTCGTCTGTTGTCTTCAGTAACACACCGCACCCCCATCCTAGAACTCATTACTTCGGGTAATCATCGAGAACACATTAGTTTTATGTCGTTGAGCACTCCTGACTGCCCTATGGTGTTGGGTATCCCTTGGCTTCAATTGCACAACCCTCACATAGACTGGAAGTCTGGAAAAATAATAGGTTGGAGTACTCACTGTCATGCGGTGTGTCTCCGTTCAGCAATCCCGGGTGCTATTCCTGGCAAGATTAAACCTGCAGAACTCCCTGATTTAACTACTGTTCCGGCCGTTTATCATGATCTCTCTCCTGTTTTCTCTAAAACTCATGCGAAGTCACTGCCGCCTCACCGTCCTTACGACTGCCCCATTGACCTGCTCCCTGGTGCCACGTTTCCTAAGAGTAGCCTATACAATCTGTCTAAACCGGAACGTGAAGCTATGGAATCGTATATCAAGGAAGCACTGGCAGAGGGTTTAATTCGTCCATTGTCATCACCTCTGGGTGCAGGGTTTTTCTTTGTGGAGAAAAAGGACCGCTCACTACGCCCATGCATCGACTACCGAGGCCTAAATCAGATAACAATCCACAACAAGTATCCACTCCCCCTTCTTAACTCTGCTTTTGAACTGCTCCAAGGAGCGTCAGTATTCACGAAACTTGACCTCCGTAACGCATATCACCTGGTCCGGATCCGCCAAGGGGATGAGTGGAAAACTGGGTTCAACACCCATCTTGGTCATTTTGAATATCTGGTTATGCCTTTTGGACTCACTAACGCCCCAGCAGTGTTTCAATCGTTTATTAACGATGTATTACGTGACTTCATCAACCATTTTGTGTTTGTTTATCTTGATGACATTCTGATTTTCTCCCCGTCACTAGAAGCTCACCAGGTCCACGTAAGAACAGTTCTTCAACGGTTGCTGGAGAACAAACTGTTCGTTAAAGCAGAGAAGTGTGAGTTCCATTCTACCTCAGTTTTGTTTTTGGGGTTCAAGATCGGCTCCGGTACCATCGAGACCGATCCCGAAAAGATTCGGGCTGTTAAGGAGTGGCCCCGTCCCAGCACTCGGCGACAGCTGCAGCAGTTCCTGGGCTTCGCCAACTTTTACCGGCGATTTATCAGGAACTACAGCCAACTAGCTGCACCCCTTACTCAACTAACCTCCTCTGCTTGTCCCTTCAAGTGGCCTCCTGAGGCTGAACGAGTTTTCTGTACTCTGAAGGAGAGATTCTCGTCCGCTCCTATCCTCATCCAACCAGACCCATCTCGCCAATTTGTCGTCGAAGTAGATGCATCCGACTCTGGGGTGGGTGCCGTCCTATCTCAGCGCTCCACTTCTGACGGCAAACTCCATCCCTGCGCCTCTACTCTCGCAGGCTCTCTCCCGCCGAACGTAACTATGACGTGGGAAACCGCGAACTACTCGCTATAAAAGCAGCCCTGGAGGAATGGCGCCACTGGCTGGAAGGTGCAGAACCTCCCTTTCTCATCTGGACTGACCATAAGAATCTGTCATATATTCAATCTGCCAAGAGACTTAATGCACGCCAGGCTCGGTGGCAATTATTCTTCTCCAGGTTTAACTTTACTTTGACCTACAGACCCGGTTCCCGCAATACGAAGCCAGATGCTCTCTCTCGTCTCCATGTCACAGGTGACTCTGTCGGCGGTCCCTCAGAGATAATTCCTCCCAGTTGTGTGGTGGGAGCCATCACCTGGGAGATAGAAAAGCCGGTCACTGAAGCCCAGCAGTCTAGCACTGAATCAGGTAATCCTCCATCTGGCTGTCTCTTTGTCCCATCCTCCGTTCGCTCACAGGTCTTGCAGTGGGCCCATTCATCCCGCTGGGCCTGCCACCCGGGGGTAAGCCGAACAATGGACATCATCAGACGACGGTTTTGGTGGCCGGCCCTGAATAAAGACACCCGGGAGTTCATTGCCTCCTGTCCAGTTTGTGCCCGTGGGAAGACCTCTCATCGTCCACCAGCTGGTTTTCTTCGCCCTCTACCCGTTCCGTCTCGACCTTGTTCGCACGTGGCACTGGATTTTGTGACCGGATTGCCTCCCTCTGACGGTAACATAGTGATCCTCACAGTCGTTGACCGCTTCTCCAAATCAGCTCACTTTGTTCCTCTGCCCAAGCTACCCTCTGCTTTGGAAACAGCTCAACTACTTGTTTCTCATGTTTTTCGTTTACACGGAATACCCACAGATATCGTCTCGGACCGTGGTCCCCAGTTAACCTCTCGTGTGTGGAAAGCCTTCTGTCAAGCCCTGGGAGCAACAGTGAGTCTGTCGTCGGGCTACCATCCCCAGACCAATGGTCAGACGGAACGGGCAAACCAGCACATCGAGTCCGTCCTCCGCTGTGTGGTAGCTGACACCCCTTCTGCTTGGAGCTCCTTCCTACCCTGGGCAGAATACGCCTACAACTCACAAACCAGTAGAGCCACAGGCCGGACCCCGTTTGAGGTAACCCTTGGTTTTCAACCACTTCTTTTCCCTTCTCAGGAGTCCGAGATCTCTGTGCCATCTGTCCAACACCACCTCAAACGATGCCGACTGATGTGGATACGCACTCGCAGAGCGCTGCTTCGGACCACAGAACAAAACCAGCAGATCGCCAACAGGCGGCGGACACCGGCTCCAGTTTATCAGGAGGAGCAGTCAGTTTGGCTTTCTTCTAAAACCATTTCCCTGCAAGTTGAGTCACGCAAACTGGCTCCCCGGTTCATCAGTCCATTCACCATCGAGAAGATCATTAACCCAGTCACGGTACGTCTCCGCCTGCCTCCTACTCTTCGTATTCATCCCGTTTTCCACGTCTCGCAGGTCAAGCCCCACGTCTCCAGTCCTCTGCAGCCCCCCACGAGTTCTCCGCCTGCTCCACGAATCATAGATGGTGCTCCTGCTTTCACGGTCAGTCGTCTTCTGGACGTTCGTCGTCGAGGTCGTGGACTCCAGTACCTGGACGACTGGCAGGGATATGGCCCAGAGGAACGTTCCTGGGCCCCACGTTAAGCCATCTTGGACCGTGATCTCGTCAGGGATTTCCACGCTGCCAACCCTGACAAGCCTAGGCCACCTAGAGGTGGTCGTAGAGGGGGGGGTACTGTTGTGGTTTCCTCCACCACCACTGGAGGGAGCCAGGGACCATCTCACCTTTCCCCCAATTCTGGCTGACTGGTACACCTGCTCTGATTGAAAACACCTGCACCTACTCTCCCAGCTGCCTACTTAAGGGCAGCCTCACCAGTATTCCTCGTCGGGTCTTCATACCTCAGTCCTGGCTGACTCCCGACCCAACTGACTTTCTTGATATTGACTTTTGTTAACCTTTTGTTCCCTCTCCGTTGTTTACAGCTTTGCTGTTTCCGGGTTTAATAAACCTTGTTAAGTCCTGCATTTGGGTCCTCCTCCTTCCATGTGCACTTCCCATCACAACAGCTGGTATCATTACGAGATCATCCTATCGGCTTCATTCAGACGTGCAAGGGTTAGGATAAGCGGTGGGGAGGGGGCGGCCCGTGGCTACATGTGGCCCGTTAAGTTGTTTAATCCAACCACCAAACATGTAAAAATAATGTAACTTTTTTTTTTTTTAAACCCAGTAATTCCAGATTTTTCAGTACATGGGTTCATTTGTTTTTGAATGATTGGCTTCTTTGTGGCTCACAAGTCAAAAACGTTTACCACCCCTAATGTGCATCTTAACATATGATCATGAAGGTTGTTTCTTCCTACAGATATCTGGGGGAGCACCTCCACCACAAACTGAACTGCTCAGTTCAGGCTGATCTTATGAGGAAGGTCAGCGTTGGTGTGTCTTCTTGAAGAGTCATTAAAGTCACTAAAACCAAAAGAATTATGGGATTATTGAGGAGTGTGTGTGTGTGTGTGTGTGTGTTTTGGTCTTTTTCTGGTCGTGTTTCTCTTTTCGTTTTCTCCAGCAGGTCCGAGGTCTGTCTCTGGGTCTCCTCCTGGTAGGACCGAACACCTCACCAGCGAGGCGCTCGGGAGGCATCCTAACCAGATGCCCGAACTCTCCCATCTGGCTTCTCTCGAGCCGGAGGAGCAACAGCTATCAACTCTTCCCTGATGGCAGAGGTCATCCCTCCATCATTGAGCAAGAGCCCAGCCACCCAGTGTCAGAAGCTCATTTTGGCTGCTTGTTTCCACACCACCCACACTGGTTACTGAGGTGAGGATAAAAAGGACGCTCCAATAACTAGGACGCTGCATCGGTCCATCGTGGTAAAGAGAGAGCTGAGCCGAAAAGCAAAGCTCTCGATTTACAAGTCGATCTACGTTCCTACCCTCACCATGGTAACCAGGATCTACGTTCCTACCCTCACCATGGTAACCAGGATCTACGTTCCTATCCTCACCTATGGTCACCAGCTGTGGGTGGTGACCGAAAGAATGAGATCGCGGGTACAAGCGGCCGAAATGAGCTTCCTCCGCTGGGTGGCTGGGCTCTCACACAGAGATCGGGTGAGGAGCTCTGCCATCCGGGAGGAGCTCGGTGTCGAGCCGCTCCTCCTCCAGGTCGAGAGGAGCCAGATGGGGTGGTTCGGGCATCTGGTCAGGATGCCCCCCGAGTGCCTTGCGGGCGAGGTGTTTCGGGCACGTCCCACCGGGAGGAGACGAAGGGGCAGACCTCGGACCCGCTGGAGAGACTATATCTCACAGCTGGCCGGGGAACGACTTGGGATCTTTCCAGGTGAGCTGGAGGATGCAGCCGGGGAGAGAGAGGCCTGGGCTAACCATTTGAGGCTGTTGCCCCCGCGACCCGACCCCGGAACAAGCGGAAGATGACGGAACGGAATGGATAAAAAGGAGATGCTGGTTCTCATGATGAGGGTCGGTGATATGATACAGATCTCCAACTCCATCTTTCCCCCACTGTGAACAACACCCTGAGATACTTACACTCCTCCACTTGAAGCAGGAGTCTATCTCTGACCTGCAGGGCGTTCCACTCTCCACAGGTCTCTAATTTGGAGGCTCTGATTATTTAAAAATCTAATATTAATTTTTGATACATTTAATTTTATCACATATATATTTTTCAATTAAATAAAAATAAGAAAACAAAGAGTGCGCCGCCCGGGAATCGAACCCGGGTCGCAAGAATGGGAATCTTGCATGATACCACTACACCAGCGGCGCCTCGACCATTGAAAAGTGAACCACAGAGTATATATCTTAAACCTGGACCACATGAAATTTATTTTACAATAATTTAATTACAGAAGCAGCGTGAAAAAAAAATCACCTATTTACAGAAGAAAACCGTGTTCTGAGTAAAAAATATTTTACTTTGAAAAAATTCATCTTTTTATTCTAACATTTGTTTTGGTTCAAACCAACCGGAAAAAAATCTTACTGACAGAAGTTTTATTTATAAAAAAAAAAAAAAAAATTGCGTTTTTTTTCTTTTCTTTCTTTTTTAATTTAAATTCTCTACTTTCGGGTAAATCTGGCTTGTTTATGTTGTTTCTGAAGATGATTTAATTCCAGTCACCACTAGGTGGCGGAATGATTTATTTTTAGGCACCGCTAGGTGGCAGTAACGCGCTGCTGTTGTTGTTGTTTCCTGTTTTAAAACAGAAGAAGAAGAATCGTCATCTTTCTACTACCGGTTTAACGCTAACAGTCAAACTAACGTAAAAAAAACCTCATTAACCTGTAATTAAAGTAAAAATGATTAAATTCTGACGTCATCTCACTAATTAAAGGTAAAATCTATCATTTAATTTTAAATCATTTTAAAAATCAGACTGAGTTCATGTTTGTTTTGATTTAGTTGTGAAGCTAAATGTGAAGTTGGGATTAAATCTGGATTGTTTTTAATCTTAATTATATTAAATCTTAAAGAATTATTCTTTGAATCTGACCTGATTTAAATGTTTTAAATCTGATTCTAATGACGTGTTTACATTTTTATTCGGACAGAAAAAGTAAATAAATTAGTTCTAATTAAAGTCCTGTCATTTTAACTCAGAGAGAGTTTTAGGAGTTCATTTTTTTTATGTTTTATTTCACTTGATTAAAAAAAAATCATAATGACATAAATCATAACAATTTTTAACCCAATTTAAAATTCTGTGATTCTGACCAGGAGTGATTTTTATTCTTATTAATGACTATAAATATGATAGGTGGTATGAGTCATAGGGGGAGCAGTGGCTCACTGACTTCTCTGCTGTTTATGGATCTTTGTGACGTCATCTTGGATCTCTCTATCCTCCTGCTTGATACAGATTTTAACAGTTGAATCAGAATCTACTGTAATCATCTCACACATGGTAAATTTGTGTGTCACATCAACAACTTCCTATCTGCTAAGTGAGTCGTTGTAGAGCCCGATCACGTACGGAAAGAAAGACCTCCGGTAACGAGATGTTCTCGAGCAGAGCTGTCTGAGCCTCTTGGAGAAGGAGCTCCGCTGTTCGTCCAGGAGTGGGTAGAGAGGATCGTCAGTGACCTCCTCTCCACCACTGCCTCAAGTGAGTCCTGTTTGCTGCCAATGACAGAGCCAGCCAGTCTGATTAGTTTATTCAGTCTGTTGGCGTTACTGGTTGCGATGCTGCTCCTCCAGCAGATGACAGAGAAGAACAAGGAGCTGGCCACCACAGACTGGTAGAAGGTCTCCAGGATCTTGCTGCACACATTGAAGGACCTCAGCTTCCTTAGAAAGTAAAGTCGGCTGCAGGTCTTCTTGTACACAGCAGTACTGTTGCTCCTCCAGTTCAGTCTGCTGTCGATGGTCACTCCCAGGTATTTGTACTTGTTGCATGCCACCTGTAGAAGTCAGAGGTGACTTACTTGAGATTGCTGTGTTGATGTTTCTAGACTTCAGATCCCTCTTGCAGGCATCTTTGAATCACAGAGCAGGTCGTCCAGTTGGCCGTGTTCCAGTGGTGAGCTCCTCATAAAGGATGTCCTTTGGAATGCAGCCATCGTCCATCCTGTACACATGTCCTAGTCAGTGTAGTTTCACCACAGTCATCGGGCTCATCTCTGACGGTGATAGTCTATCTACAGAAGTGAGGTGGACCAGGTTGTGTCGTGATGCAGCGCTCAGAAAATAGTGGAGCTGGTCGCGGACTTCAAAAAGGTCCCAAACCCTCTGATCCCGGTACTTTGAAGGGCACTTTCATCTCAATCACAAACTCCTACCGCTTCCGAAGCACCACCATCACAGGACCTCAAGTAGGAGCTGACCATCAGCGCGCTCATCAAGAAAGCCCAGCAGAGGATGAACTTCCTACGGTAGCTGAAGAACGCTAAGCTGACGGCCCGGATGATGGAGCAGTTCTACACCTACACCGCCATAGAGTCCATCCTCACCTCCTCCATCACTGTGTGGTACGCTGGGATCACCGCCTGGGACAAACACAGACTACAGCGCATTGTGCGTTCTGCTGAGAGGATGATCGGCCAAAGTCTTCCATCTCTCTAGGACCGGTATGTCCCCGGGACTAGAGTGAGCAGGTCAGATAGCGGCTGATCCTTCTCACCCTGGTCACAGACTTTTTGAGCTGCTCCCCTCAAGCAGAAGTCCATTCAGACCACGACCTCTCGCCTCAGGGACAGTTTTTTCCATCAGACAGATGAACTACCTGATCCGTCTCCTCAAAACTTTCCACCTTTCTGCCGCTGCCGTTTCATCATTCTTTTTGCACTACATTTTATTTTCTGACGCCAGACGCAGAGTGATTTTTATTTTATTTAGACAGATTTTCTGTTTGATTTTGCTGAAGCAAGTTGCTCGTCTGTGAATTTTTATTGACAATGAAAATATATAATTCTTGATTTGTTGATAATAAGATGGTGACTTTTTTTCTTGTAGTGTCCTCATGTCGGATAAGGACAGCGACCTGTGGGTTGAGACAATAGAGGAAGTTGTTGAAGTCCATGAGTGCCTCGCCACCGATCCAGAACAATGTATGCTTTTTTTTTTTAATCAATTTTTTATTGAGGAAAAAACACACAATCCAAAAAAAAAAATTACAACATTAAAAGAACTTAAACGTGAATGTATTTTCCCAGATTTTACCCCGTTTCCCCTCCAACTCCCCAAATCCCCCTTTGAAAAAAAAAAAAAAAAAAAAGTTGGCAACCCCCTTTAAACACCGCCCAGGATCTCTTGCTCAGCTCAATGAAAGATAATTAGTCTCGACTGTCCTGCACCCTCTCTTTAATTAACTTATAAACCACCTCCACTATGTGTGTACTGTCTCATGGCCCCATGAACCCGAGCAATAGACCAATCTGTTCGTTCCGTCATCTTCCGCTTGTTCCGGGGCAGGGCATTACAACTATTTCCAAAAAAGAGTGAGTTGCTCCAATGCTGTTTATTTAAGGAATGAGGTGGCTGCCACCTTAGCACCAGCATCTTTTTGGCTGCTGTAAGACCAGCCCTCAGAATTCTCCTCTGGTCTCGAGTCAGTTTCAAGGAGGAATCATCATTAAGCTAAACCAAGACAGGAGATTAGGATGCTGACCTTAAGGATGTCACCCAGTTCAAAGGCTATCTCCGTCCACTGTACGCTTTTCTTAAAGGTCCCCTATTATGCAAAACTGACTTTTATGAGGTTTTAACCTTTTATTTTACTTAGTACTACCCCAAACAATCTCCCAAAGTGTGTTTTATTGTGATTCATGCTATTTTGAGATATTTAAATTCAAAGTAAGGGGCGTGTTCTCCAAACCTCTAACGACTGGTGTAACATAGTGACGTACATCTGTTTTTTGTTCAGCCCCCTGCAGCTCAAACACCCTCCCCCACTTCTACCTGCTCTCCACCCTGATATCCACCCATTTCCGTGCTTCACTCTACTGTGAAAAGCTCTTGTTTGGCTCCTTGCCTTTGTTGTTTCACTTGGATCTGTTTGGCGGTATTTTTTCTCCTCAAAAGCTGTATACACCATGGCAACAAAGAGAAAATGTGAATTTGGTTGTGCTGATGCCCCTCCCGCTCCACGCTGTGCTGGGTGGGTGGGGAAATCACAATGAATGACAACCAATCGCAACCAACGGGGCGGGTCCCGGGAAAAAAAAAAAGAAAAAAAGACTGAAACAAGCTGTTTTGACTTCCGGGTAAAAATTCAACAGGATGAAATAAGGGACAAAAAAGGCATAATAGGGGACCTTTAAATGTTATTCATTATGCAAATAAAAACATTATTTCCATCCTGTGCACGTCATTTACAAATTGAACGTTGTCTCCGTTTTACTGACATGTTTACGGTTAACTCTGTGATCACTCTTAACCACGAACACCTACGTTTACAGTTAGAATGAATCTTTAAAGTCTTTATTTGGCAGAAAATTCAGGTCCATTCTTAGAAAATTAATTTTTAAAAGTATTTAATAAAGCAGACGTTTTTCAAATTCACGAACAAAATTAAGCTGAAAGAAAAACACAGATTTTATAAGACTTTGTTGTTTTTTTCAGCTGTGATTCAAACAGTAGAGACCCCACCTTCATCGATCCAGGAGCTGCTGACCACAGTGGGACAAGAAGAGAACCCAGAGGCTCAAAATGACTTCAGTAAGTTAAAAAAAACCTGCTTTATTTTTACACAAAATAAACACTCCTGTTAAAATGCCTGTTTTTTTATGTTTTCTAAATGATTCCTTACATTTTCAATTGATTTATTTCACTGTCGTCAGCCTAGTTTTGATCGCGTGTGTCCCTTCACCTCTCCATGTCTTAAGATTCACGTATGCCAGCTTATTTGTTGCCTTAAAGTTACGCAGTAGTCCACGCACTCTGCCACCTCTCGTCTAGGTCGACGTCGGCACAGATTTAGGCGTACGCTGTGGTAGAAAATTTAAGTTAAGTAACATTAATATTCACTTTGAAAACATCTAAGTGATAATGGGTGTCTTTAATTAACCTGATGATAAAACCAGACATCTATCTCACATCCATGGTGTGGGAATACTTCTCCAGTCTGTTCATACAGACTCTAAGCTGCTCAAGGACAAGCAAAGATACATTTTACAAACTCAATCCTAACAATGCAGCCTCTGTCCAGGAAGTAGCAGGTGCAAGATAACAAGATATTAAGTTTGATCAGCCAGTGAATCAAACATAATGTTCA
The DNA here is from genome assembly GCA_902685375.1 of Neostethus bicornis. Classification (NCBI taxonomy): domain Eukaryota; kingdom Metazoa; phylum Chordata; class Actinopteri; order Atheriniformes; family Phallostethidae; genus Neostethus; species Neostethus bicornis. Next base: position 21,773,682 of record LR738559.1, on the reverse strand, counting down.
GCCAATCAGAATGAGACATCCAGCCTAGTAACAGAGAAGCCCACCCTAACAATGGAGGTCCTAAAAACACGAATGGTTGGTGAAATCGTTGATCTTATACTGGTCAAACTTTGGTTTTCATGAACTTCCAACGCAGCAGCATTTAATCTGTTTTTTACTTCTCATTTGTGTGACAACTGATTAAAAAAATTCCACAACAACACCCGCTTGATTAATGAGGCCCGTGAGCTTGATGTGGAAGATGATGAAAATAAAACCTTGAACGAGCTTCTGAACACCAATCATATTCAATCTAAAGGCATACTGACCAGCAGGCTGTGTTTAACGTGACGATGTGTAATTTGATTATGTTTGACGTTGATTCAAAGACATTGTAACTAAACTGGAGATTATTGTTGTTTCGTTCCAGCGACACTTAAAGCAAATTTTTACACCAAGTTGAATAAAATCCTCCAAAAAACCCCACACATTTTCAAAGTATTTGTTTTTCTTTCAGCTGTGATTCAAACAGGAGAGACCCCACCCTCATCGATCCAGCAGCTGTTGACCACAGTGGGACAAGAAGGGAACTCAGAGGCTCAAAATGACTTCAGTAAGTTAAAATAACGGCTTTGTTTGTACCCACATAATGACCGACTCTATCCGTTAGTATCTGGGATGACTCTCCGTGCTGCAGGGCGGCATGGACGGGTCATTAGATATTAAAATTTCACCACAATAGTCATAAAATCAATCTTTAAGAGACACAAAGTACAGAGAAATATTTTATAATAATTAAACTAATTTAATTAAATAATTTAAACCAATGACTGGTTGAACGGTGGTGCACAGAGACCTCACCACAAGAAGGTTGGTGTTCAAATTCCTGGGTGGGATGAGGCTTGAAACACTGGTCTTTCTGTGTGTAGTTTGCATGTTCATATGTGTGTGTTTTCTCTAGTTTCCTCCAAAAACATACATGTTCAGTTGATTGGCTGCTATGAAATTACCCCTAAGAATGAGTGTGTGTGTGGATGGTTGTGTGTGTATCAGACCCCATGATATACTGGCGACCTGTTCGGTGTGTATCCTGCTTCTCGGCTGTAATCAGCTGGGATAGGCTCCAGCACCCCCAGTGACCCCTTTAGGGATAGGAGGTTCAGAAGATTAAACCATTTTTTAAATTTATTTTTTTGGAGGATAAGCCCCTTGAGATGTGACATCTGGTTTTCGAGGGGGTCCTCAACCTAACGCACATGTTTTTTTTGAGGGTAGGAGGAAACCGGAGTACTCAGAAGAAACCCACGCATACACGGGGAAGAACATGTAAGCTCCACACAGAGAGGCCAGTGTTTTAAACCTCATCCCCCACCCAGGGGTTCAAACCCACGACAAAAATTTTAATGGGATTCTCAAAAGTCAAAAACCAGCCGAAAACATTTTAATTATGAAACTAAAATCTTCCAGTAATTTTTAAAGAGACCTCACGGGGAGGATGACTCAGTGGGTAGGACGACTGTAAACGGATCAGGTTTTAATCCAGGAGTCTCTGAGCAAGACACTGAACCCCCATTGCTCCTGATGGTGGTTTCCAGCTTGCATGTCCCCTTCAGGTATGAATGTGTGTGTGAAGAGGTGAGTGTGAGCTACGATGTAAAACGCTTTTAGAACCAACGCAGGTAGAAAAGAGCTGTATGAGTCCATTTTAAAAATTCCTCCTGTAGTTTTAACAGTACCCTTTAATACCGCTCAGACGGTTTGTGGAATTGAGTATTTTAAAGCAGCAAAAAAAAAAAATTTGCAGAAGTCTTGCTTCATAAACTCTTCTCTTAATTAAGTCAGTTTGGTTTTTAAATCCAAAATAGTTTCTCAAGTTTAAACCTCGTTCAGGCACCCCGATCTCTTAAGCTATTTCTATTTACTTCCTGTCATGGTTTTCTGGTCCTGCCTCCTGACCCAGTTACAACCAAATTAAATGTAGAGGGACAAATGACTCGACCAATCAGATGGTGTCTCAGATGCAGGTAAATCAGGAGGGAGGCGCAGAAAAATCAAAGAAAAATTGCAGTTTTTTGGAATTAAATATGACTGTATCAACACCCGCTGGAGAGACTATGTCTCACAGCTGGCTGGGGAACCAGAATCAGAATCAGAATGCTTTTATTGCCATGTCAGTGAAAAACATCAGAGACTAGGAACTTGTTCTGGTACTGGTGCGCAAACATATAAAATAAAAATAATAAAAATAAAATAAATAAAAATAATAATAATTTTTACAAAACTAAGAGTGCTCAGAAGAAAAAGAAAAGTAGTGCAATGTCATAGAAAATAATAGAAAATAATAAAGATAGTGAAGTGACAAGAGGGAGGTGACTAAGAGATGTGGGGATCCAGGTTATAAAGAGTTCATAAGTCCAACGGCAGAAGGGAAGAAGCTGTTTTTGTGGCGGGACGTTCTGGTCCGAATGGACCGGAGCCTCCTGCCCGAGGGGAGTCGCTCAAAAAGTCCATGTCCAGGGTGGGAAGGGTCAGCTACTATCCGACCTGCACGCCCCTGAGTCCTGGAGACGTACAGGTCTTCGAGAGATGGAAGGCTGCAGCCGATCACCTTCTCTGCGGAGCGCATAATGCGCTGCAGTCTGTGTTTGTCCCTGGCTGTGGCTCCAGCGTACCACACAGTGATGGAGGAGGTGAGGATAGACTCGATGATGGCTGTGTAAAACTGCACCAACATCTGGGCGGGCAGCTTGGCTTTCTTCAACTGCCGCAGAAAGTACATCCTCTGCTGGGCCTTTTTGATCAGGGAGCTGATGGATGGCTCCCACTTTAGGTCCTGTGTGATGGTAGTGCCGAGGAAGCGGAAAGAGTCTACAGTGGAGATGGAGAAGTCTGTCAGTGCAAGGGGGGTAATGGGAGCTGTGACTTTCCTAAAGTCCACGATCATCTCCACTGTCTTCTGAGCGTTGAGCTCCAGGTTGTTGTTGCTGCACCAGGACACCAGCCGGTCTACCTCCATCCTGTAGGCCGACTCATCGCCATCAGAGATGAGCCCAATGAGTGTGGTGTCATCTGCAAACTTGATCAGTTTGACAGAGTCATGGCTGGAAGTGCAGGAGTTGGTGTACAGGGAGAAGAGCAGGGGAGAGAGGACACAGCCCTGTGGAGATCCTGTGTTGATAGTCCTAGAGGTGGAGACATTCTTCCCCAGCCGCACGCGCTGCCTCCGGTCTGTCAGGAAGTCAGTAATCCACCTGCAAGTGGAGTCAGGCACGTTGAGCTGAGAGAGCTTGTCCTGAAGCAGGGTAGGGAGGATGGTGTTGAATGCAGAGCTGAAGTCCACAAACAGGATCCTGGCATAGGTTCCCGGGGAGTCCAGGTGCTGCAGGGTGAAGTGGAGGGCCAGGTTGATAGCGTCGTCTACAGACCTGTTGGCTCTGTAGGCAAACTGCAGAGGGTCCAGAGAGGGAGAGGTGAAGTGCTTGAGATGAGGGAGGACCAGGCGTTCAAATACTTCATGACTACAGACGTAAGCGCCACAGGCCTGTAGTCATTAAGTCCAGTGATACGGGGCTTCTTGGGAACAGGAACGATGGTGGACCGCTTGAAGCAGGCTGGAACGTGGCATGTCTTCAGCGAGGTGTTGAAAATGTCTGTGAAAACTGGAGACAGTTCCTCAGTACAGTGTTTCAGGGTGGCCGGGGAGACACCATCTGGGCCCGAAGCTTTCCGAGGGTTTTGCTTGTGGAAGAGCTTGAGCACATCCTGTTTTGTCACCAAGAAAGCAGTGGAGGGGGAGGGCTGGTCAGCTGGAGTGACCTCTGTTGTTAATTGGGTGGGGGATGGGAGTGGCTTCAAAGTGTCTGAAGGTTGTTGATCAGTGAGGGGGGAGGAGAGTGAGACATCAAACCTGGCATAGAAGGTGTTGAGTTTCTCTGCCAGTTGTAAGTCATCAGCAGCATGTGGGGCTTTCGGCTTATAGTTTGTAATTTGCCGAAGTGATCTCCAGACAGAGGCGGTGTCATTGACAGAGAATTGGTCCTTCAGACGTTTATTGTACCTGGATCTCGCCTGCTGTACCTCTCTCGAGAACCGGTACTTAGCGCCTTTGTAGTTCTCTCTGTCATTGGCTCTGTGAGCTGCTTCCTTTTCCCTCCTGATCTGTCTTAGTCTGGGTGTGAACCAGGGTTTGTCGTTGTTAAATCTTACCCTGGTTTTTGATGGAATGATGCTGTCCTCACAGAAACGTATGTATGACGTCACTGTGTCTGTGTAGTCATCCAGACTATCTGTGGCAGCTCTAAACACACCCCAGTCTGTTGTGTCCAGACACATACGAAGCTCGTCCACAGCTTCGCTGGTCCACTTCTTGGAAGTCCTCACTGCAGGTTTAGAAAGCTTCAACTTCTGTCTGTATGCCGGGATGAGGTGAACCATGTCGTGATCAGAGAAGCCCAGAGCAGCTCGAGAAACAGCCTTGTAGGCTTTACTGGCTGTAGTGTAGCAGTGATCCAATGTGTTCTTTTCCCTGGTTGGGCAGTTTACAAACTGTCTGTACTTTGGGAGTTCCTGGCTCAGATTTCCCTTGTTAAAATCCCCAAGGATAATAACTAGAGAGTCCGGGAAGTTTTGCTCCACACACAGAATTTGGTCCGCGAGCGCGCGTTGGGCCTCGTGCACGTTTGCGCATGGCGGAATGTAAACAGCAGCCAGAATGAATGAAGCAAACTCCCGTGGAGAATAAAATGGTCTACAGTTTATAAAGAAGTATTCCAGAACCGGAGAGCAAAGCTGGGAGATCACAGACACATCCGAACACCAGGAGTGGTTGATGTAGAAACAGAGCCCTCCACCTTTTGTTTTTCCACCGGAGAAATCCCTCTGTCTGTCAGCGCGGAAGAGCTGAAATCCCTCCAGCTGAAGCGCGCAGTCCGGGATCTGCTCGTTGAGCCATGTCTCCGTGAAGCATAGAACACAAGAGGAAGAGAAGTCCCTGTTTCGTCGCATTAGCAGCGCTAGCTCGTCCATCTTGTTGGTAAGTGAGCGGACATTGGAGAGAAAAAGGCTCGGCAAAGGCGTACGCGAGCCACGTCTGCGGAGACGAAGGAGGACTCCCGCACGCTTTCCTCTCTTCCGGCCTTTCACTTTTTTAGCCAATATTTGGACTAAATCTGCCGCAACCGCTAAAAAAACTGGTAGTAGGTCCGTGGGGGTCATAGTCCTGAGATTTAAGAGCTCTTCACGAGTGTAAGAGCACGTTGATACACCATTTACCAACAAAAACAGAGAAAAAAGGTTGCACAGAAGTACCGAGGCAGCCATGTTGGACGGCGCCATCTTGAAAAAAAAAAAAAAAAAAAACGACTCAGGATCCTCCTGAGTCAGCTGGAGGATTCATCTGGAGTGAGAGAAGCCTGGGCTTCCTGTCTGAGGCTGTTCCCCCCACGACCCGAAAGACAACGGCACAGAATGTTATTTCTGAAAATAAAAATAATTCATGTTTTTTTTTTTTTGTAAAACTTCCCAGGTTGTGAGGAGTGTTTGGGTCTATTCCACGACCAGGCTCACCCCGCCAACCCAGAGGCCCTTAACTGTCCGTCTTTTATTCTGGACTATCCAACCAGCATGGGTATCCCACAGCGGGCACTCCTCACGCTGCCCTTCGGCCTGATGATAGGCAGATCCAGCATTCCTTCTGCTGGAGTCGGGGTGATAAATCACGGACCAGTGGTGTCACCAGGGATGCATTTTGGACCATACGAAGGAGAGGTGACCACGAACGAAGAGGCCTTGGCCAGTGATTTTTCCTGGGAGGTGAGCTTTGAGTTAAACTAAGTTTAGACGTGAGAGTTTTGGTTTTAATCGTGTGTTTTCTGCAGGTTTGTAAAGAGGAGGACCAATACGTCTACATAGACGGAAAGAAAGATTCTTACTCCAACTGGATGAGGTTTCAACTTTTAAATTATTTTTACACACTCATTTTTAAAAGGATTTAATCTTATTTATTTGATCTACCCAATCCTTATTTTAAACGATCCTCCACCTGTTTACTAAACTTTTAATCCATATACATGTTGATCTATCGGTTCATCCATCTTATGCTTCCATTCTATGGTTTGAGGATGCTGCGTTCAAAAGACCCCTATCTAATAAAGCAGCTCTTTTTGCTCTCTGTTGTCTTCTGATAATCTGGGGCCGGGTCACAGAGGACCAGCCTCAGACAGGTTACCATGGTGAGGGTAGGAACATAGATCCTGGTTACCATGGTGAGGGTAGGAACGTAGATCCTGGTTACTATGGTGAGGGTAGGAACGTAGATCCTGGTTACCATGGTGAGGGTAGGAACGTAGATCCTGGTTACTATGGTGAGGGTAGGAACGTAGATCCTGGTTACCATGGTGAGGGTAGGAACATAGATCCTGGTTACCATGGTGAGGGTAGGAACGTAGATCCTGGTTACTATGGTGAGGGTAGGAACGTAGATCCTGGTTACCATGGTGAGGGTAGGAACGTAGATCCTGGTTACCATGGTGAGGGTAGGAAGATAGATCCTGGTTACCATGGTGAGGGTAGGAACGTATATCCTGGTTACAGTGGTGAGGGTAGGAACGTAGATCCTGGTTACCATGGTGAGGGTAGGAACGTAGATCCTGGTTACCATGGTGAGGGTAGGAACGTAGATCCTGGTTACCAAGGTGAGGGTAAGAACGTAGATCCTGGTTACCATGCTGAGGGTTGGAACGTAGATCCTGGTTACCACGGTGAGGGTAGGAACGTAGATCCTGGTTACCACGGTGAGGGTAGGAACGTAGATCCTGGTTACCATGGTGAGGGTAGGAACGTAGATCCTGGTTACCACGGTGAGGGTAGGAACGTAGATCCTGGTTACTATGGTGAGGGTAGGAACGTAGATCCTGGTTACTATGGTAAGTGTAGGAACGTCAATCCTGGTTACCATGGTGAGGGTAGGAACGTAGATCCTGGTTACCATGGTGAGGGTAGGAACGTAGATCCTGATTACTCATTACATTTGACTCCATCCTGAACTCTTTCATTTGACCATCTGTCCATGTGTAGTGTTTTTTTTTGTGTCCATCTGTTTTTTTCTACCTATGATACATATCTGGTGGTAGAATCACGGCTCTCTTCTGTCTGGTTTCTCTTTCACAGGTTTGTGAACTTTGCTCGTAGTAAAGAAGAAAGCAACCTGTTGGCCGTGCAGTACAATAACAGCATCCTGTTTCACTGCTGTCGCACCATCTGTATCGGTGACGAGCTGATGGTGTGGCCCAATGAGAAGATGTTCGCTAACTCCAGCCCAGCCTGGAGCCACAAGTGGCTCTTAAAGACAAACACAGCAGGTACTTGTTTTTATACGTGGTTATAATTCTAATCTGTGTTTAAACCCTGATAAACATGCTACCTTTTGGTGGGCGCGGCGGAGAACAAAATCCTAGAACATTTAACGTTTGATTTGTAACTAAATACAAATACTGAACCGGACAGGCATGAATGAAACAGAAAACCACTTGAAGTTTGTTTTTCAAGTGGAAAAAATGTTAAAACATGGTGGAAAGAAAAGTTGATTTGACTTAAAACCTGTTGATAACTTTTCTATAAAACTTTCTGCCGTGTTTCAGAGAGAAAATGAACTTGTGTTGTTTTGTTTTCACACAGCAGACCGTGTCGGCTGCGCGGCGTCTCCCATCTTCCTCTGCTCGCAGTGCCAGCTCTCCTTCACCACCGAGGCCTTCCTGGAGAAACACCAGCTGCATTTCCACTCTCTTCCTGAAGCCGATGATAACGAAGTCCAGGTTTCCTCTCCGTACGCCGGTTCCTCTCTCACCCTGGTAGCTGCCGATCCTGTGAAGCCCAAAACGTGTGACGACTGCGGTAAAGTTTTTAAACAAACCCCCCACCTCAGGAGGCACAAGCTGTCTGTGCACTCCAACAAGCGCCCGTATTGCTGCCCACACTGCAGGCGCTGCTTCACGCAGGCTTCAGGCCTCATCAGACACCACAATGTCCACAAGAGGAAAGCCGCCGTCAAAGCCCGGGGTCAGAAATGTGTCTCAGGAGAAGCAGAGAACCCAGAAGCAGAAGCTCCGCCTCCTGCAGATCCATGTGAAGGAACAGAGGCTCTTCAACCAGATGGCAAGTCAGAGACTCACTGTTTAGATTGCAGGAAGAACTCTGCTGATGACGTGGCTTTTAAAAAGCTCCGCCCCTACGTGTGTGCCGTGTGCAAGAAATGCTTTGGCCAGTACCATGACCTAAACCGCCATCTGCAGAACCACCACAGAGACGCAGAGCGCGAGGACGTAGAGGTTCTTCCTGTTAGCTGCACTCAGTGTGAACAAACGTTCTCCTCTGTGGAAAATCTGCAACTGCACGTTAATGAGCTTCACCCACCCGACGCCGCGGAGGTAGAAGCCCCTCGCAGGCCACGGCGCCTCAATGCCAGATCAAGAGTTTCCGCCATAACCGCTCTGATCGCTCCCAAACGGAAGCGTCCTGCTCAAACCGAGAGGAGCTCAGAACTCACCGAGACCCAGCAGACCAGCTGCGATCTCTGCAAAGAGACGTACGACGACCCGGACGGACTCAAATCCCATCAGTGCACCGAGACAGGTGGGCAATGTGGGCGGAGCTTAGACGGCTGCTCAAAACAACAGAAGCGGACAAAACAGGAGACGGTTTGCCGCCGCTGTGGGAAAAACTTCTCCACCTGCAGAACTCTGAAACAGCACGAGAACTCCTGCATGAAGTACCACTGCAGCTCGGAGCTGTTCTCCTGCTCGTTCTGCCAGTTCTCCTTTACCATGAAGAGTTACCTCATCAAACACATGAAGAGGCACCACCCGGTGCAGTTCGTCTCTCACTGCGCCCAGGACGAGCAAGTAGAGCAGTACGCCTGTCCGCACTGCGGCGTCAGATGCGACAACCCCAAAGCCTTTAAATCCCACACGTGCTTTCGTCAGCTGAAGGTTTTGTATCTGTGCACGGACTGCGGGAAGGGTTTCAACAACCACTACAGTCTAAAGCAGCACCAGCGAATCCACACCGGAGAGAAGCCCTTCAGCTGCCCACACTGCACCAAAAGCTTCTCCTACAGCGGCCAGCTCCAGGTGCACCTCAGGACCCACACCGGCGAGAAGCCCTACCTCTGCACACACTGCGGGGAGAGCTTCCGGCAATCCGGCGACCTGAAGAGACACGAGAGGAAACACACGGGTGTGAGGCCGCACAGCTGCTCGCAGTGCAGCAAGAGCTTCAGCCGGCCGCAGAGCCTCAAAGCTCACCAGATGCTTCACCAGGGAGAGAGACTGTTTAAGTGTGGTCAGTGTGGGAAAAGCTTTTCTAGGAACTACCACCTGAGGAGACACCACCAGAAGATGCACACCTAGAGTCCAACTCGGTGGAACGTCGGGATATTTTAAATAAAGAAACGAAACATCACTGATGACCATTTATTCCACAAAAACATCCAGAGCAGAGCGTGTGCACTGTACAAGCCGCCACATCAGCGTAATACTTACAACCATGCCCGGTTTAGATCTGCTACGTTTTAACATGACTACTCCATGGCCGATGCCCGCCTTCAGTGGACTACTTTATAAATAGTCAAATGAAAATATTTAACTGTACAAACGGGGCGGGGCAAAAGAGGATGTCGGTTTTATTGTGCTAAACAGGTAAAAACCTGGCAGTGTTTCTCGTGTCCCACACACAGCAGTTCTGGACCCGGTCACACGGAATACCGACAACAATATTTGCTCACCTGTCGTAACACGTTTGACCTCTCGTTTTAAATCTTAAGGGTTCAATATGATGTCGACATGCTCCCTACGGAGCAGCCATGACAGCTTTGATTCTTCTGGGAATGTTTTTAGAAAGTCATGTCGTTTTTTGCCACCAAATTTAAGATTTATGAAAACCTTCCTAAAAAACTTAAGCTTTTAGATCAAATCTCTGACGAATGATCTTCGTCCCGGCCTGACCACGCCTCCAGAACTCCATATCTGGATCACGTGGGTAACGCTCTGGCGTCTGAAACATTGAAACAGGGTGACACCTCATCAATTTGCATGGGTAACGACAGGCAGCAGACGGTTGCATTTGAATCACAACATTTTCATGATCCATATTTGGAGTTCTGGAGGCGTGGTCAGGACGAAGACAGATTGGGAAGCGTGACACTGTGTCTTTGTGAGGGTCGCACATTGATCTGTCACTGAAATAAGAAAGAAGTGGTCCAAACTTAAAGTAGCAACAGGAAGAGTAACATATTTTTCAGACTATTAGTCGCTCATTCCACGGAATGTTCTGTTCCTTTGTCTTCCGCTTATCCAGGGCCGGGTTGCGGAAGCAGAAGCCTCAGACGGGAAGCGTAGGCGTCCCTCATCTACCCTTGAAATAACGTGTGAAATGATGGTAACGTGTTGATCATTTTCCACATACAAGTCACTCCGCTCGGGTGGTTGGGGTGGGTTCGGCATCTGATGCAGATGCCTCCCAATCGCCTCGCTGGTGAGGTGTTTCGGGCACGTCCGACTGGGAGGAGACCAAGAGGCAGACCCCGGACCTGCTGAAGAGACTATGTCTCACAGCTGGACGGGGAACGACTCGGGATCCTTCCAGGTGAGCTGGAGGATGCAGCCGGGGTGAGAGAAGCCTCGAAGCCGCTCACCCGGCCTTAGATAAGCGGAAGACGACTGAATAGAAAGTTCCTCCAGAGTATGAGATTCAGCTCCGGTCAAACTATGAATAAACCTGCTTTTATTCTGAAAAATATGGTAATTGTTCACCAATCTATATCGATGAGCGAAACCGGTCCCAGTAATTTAGAGCTCAATGTTCCGCTAGTGTTATTTTGTTGGTATTAAATATCTTTATGTGAACGATAGAAGTGGGTGGACGATGTTTTCAAACCTGGTGACGGACAGTGTGCCGTCCACCGCCATCTTAATCTTTTCCATGATGTGGTTCAGTTTTCTTCTATGAAGACGTCGTTCAATCCAAATGTTTCTGCTGCTGTTTGTTTTTCTATTGTTTACAAAAAAAATTTTGTAAATAAAAGTTTAAAATTTTGTTGCTTATTTTTTTAAGTTCATTATAAAACAGCTTTTTTTTCTATTATTTTGTTTTGTAAACACTTTTTTTTCCAATTTTCTTCCTGAAAAAGAATCAAACCGCAAACTCTAAACCAGCGTACGTCCCGTACTGTGATTTCAAACTGTTTCCTCGTTTCACTGTCCTCAGTTTGTTCACTTCAGGAACTGAGCAGCCATAAAAGAGCAAGCCCACACTATGATACTCCTTCTATTGTGCTTTAAGATTTCTTCACACTGGACCAGCATCTAACACCGTCAGTTTCAGTTTAAAGTGAATGGTTTCGTGAACGTTTTCACCTTTATTCGGCCTCTAACGCAGCATGTTTTTGGGGTCTGTACCAATAAGTAAAGACAAGACGCTGCATCAGGAGATGAGAAATCAGACTTTGCATTTTAAAGAACAAGGTTGCGGATACAAGCGGCCAAAATTAGTTTCCTTCGAAGGGTGGCTGGGCTCTCGCTCAGAGAGAGAGGAAGGAGCTCCGTGTCGAGAGAAGTCAGATAGGGTGGTTAGGGGATCTGGTCAGGATGCTTCCTTAGCGCCTCGCTGGTGAGGTGTTTTGGGCACGTCCCACCGGGAGGGGACCAAGAGGCAGACTCCGGACCTGCTGGAGAGACTATGTCTCACAGCTGGACAGGTAACATCTCAGGATCCTTCCGGGTGAGCTAGAGGATGCAGCTGGGTTGAGAGAAGCATAGGCTTCCTGTCAAACGCTATTGCCTCCACGACCCGACCCCTTAAAAGCGGAAGACGACAGAACGGAAACTTTCTAAAGCACGAAAATCGCGGATGACGCTGGTTTAGCGTAGTAAAACTCAGAATTCAAGTCTTCTTATGACGTGAATAAAATTGTGCGAGACATGCGCCAGAAACTGAACGCCTGATTTGGTGAAAAATTTTGCTGTCTTTCGACATTGTACCAGACTTGACGAAATGTCGCCACACTTGCAACAATGTTGTCAGATAAGTCTTGTTGTCACGGTAACCATTAACCTAGATCGGACCACTAAATCACTAGATGGAGAGGTCAGGTCATCCGGTGTTCTATCTCTAATCCAAGACACTGGCTTAGAGCGAACTAAAACATGGCTCCCTTTATAGGACGGGTGAGCAAATACTTTAGGCGGTATCCTGTCTGTGAGTCCCTATCTAAAAGGCGGTAACACAGTTCCAGAACAACATCCATTAGAAAGGACAGAATCTTGTGCGTTAGGGTGAGTCTGAAGGATCTGAATGTGTAAAAACGCACACACCCATATGAACGGAATGCAGCAGGGTTCTGTGTTAGGACCCCTACCAGGTGGGGTTTCACTCCTACGTCCTGCTGGCTTCCATCTTAGTTTCTAATATGATGTTATACACATTAAAATTTGTCCAAAGCAAACTTGATTGTTAAATCACACATTGTTACGTATGTACAGAAAGAGAACGAAGATCACAAAACGAGGCAAAGAAAAAAAGAAGGGGTCCTGGTTTTGGCAATTAAAAGCAACTGGGAAATACTGAAGTGATGATGGTAGAGTTCGGCTCGAGGTTAAAGGTGAAGAGGATTTGAAAATGGGGGAAAAAAGGTTCATAAAGGTTCAGATTTCAGCTCCTCCACACGGCACTCCAGGTCCGCCACCTACAGAGAAAAAGAAGACATGAGAGCACGTCCAGCTGACAGGTTCTAAGTAAACAAACTCAGTACATAAACCGGATTTTTCATAAAAAAAGACGAATTTAATGGTCTTTCATTTGCTCCAAAACAGGCAGAGCCTGATGTGGTGGAACGTAACGAAGTAAATATACTTCGTTCATGTTCCGTTCCGTCATCTTCCGCTTGTTCCGGTGTTGGGTCGCAGGGGCAACAGCCTCAAGCGGGCAGCCCAGGCCTCTCTCTCCCCGGTTGCATCCTCCAGCTCACCCGGAAGGATCCCAAGTTGTTCCCTGGCCAGCCGTGAGACATAGTCTCTCCAGCGGGTCCGGGGTCTGCCCCTTGGTCTCCTCCCGGTGGGACGATGCCCGAACCACCCCATCTGGCTCCTCTCGACCTGGAGGAGGAGCAGCTCGACACCGAGCTCCTTTGTTACTTCGTTACTTCGTAACTGTACTTAAGTAAAAAAATTGTGTATCTGTACTTTACTTAAGTAAAATTTAAAACCGGTACTTTTACTTCACTACATTTTTAGAGTAAATATCTGTACTTTTACTTCACTACTTTTTAAAAGTGTGTTTTACATTTTTTGTTACATTTTCGTTTAGAAACAGGTTTTTTTAGCGCATCTTGAAGCCGCATCGCCAAAATCAGAAAAAGCAGTTGATCGGGAGAAGAAGTCATGAATCGAGAAACATTTTCCATTCATTCAAAAACCTAACATCAAATATAAACAAATTAAAAAGAGTCAGAAGATTGTTGTTTGTTGTGTTTACTTCTAAATAAAAAGTTGAGCCATCATTACACGAAGCAGGGGCGGATCTAGGATTTTCCAAAGGGGCGTGGGGCTTTGACAAAGCCAATACATAGTGACTGGGGGCCTCCCCTCCCCAAAACATTTTAAAAAATAAATATAATTTTCCTCCATTTTGGAGCCCATTCACTGGACCTTCTTGGGGATAGCTTGACTTGTCTCCTTTCCTTTTATTTTATTTTATTTTTGTGGACCAAAAGAGGCGGGAGAGGGGGCTCACACCCCTGTAGAGTATTCATCCTGGTTACCATGGTGACACCCTATAGCACAAAAAATAACATTTGAATTATGATAGAATTCTTTTACTTCCCTTACTTTTACTTAAGTACAAAAAGTGAGTACTTCATCCACCACTGGTTAGTTATGGCCACCGTAGTCAAAAATATCGCCAAAGTAAGAGTGGTCAAAACATCTGTATGTGTGATTGGTCCTGTATAGAAAGGGCGGGGCACACAGGGACAGGTCTGTGTGAAAAGTGTGCACTAACCTGGCACACAGACGACACGTCCTGGCATATATTCATCCCTTTTCTGTTTCCACATGCCACTATTCTCGTTACCATGCTGCTGGTTGCTCTGTCTACGCAGCCAGTAATAAGCCTTCAAAAGGCATGTGGGATCTCAGCGTATGTTTGTGAACGTGTCACAAAGCTACGAACCCGGGATCGTTTCTGACTCTCCTAGAAGCTCCAAGGTTTGCTTAAAGGAGCCGGTAAAGGTACTGTCGGAATTCCAGTGTCACACAACTTGTGTGTGTGTGTGTGTGTGTATATACCAGGCATGGGCAAACTATGGCCTGCAGGCCACATGCGGCCCGTTAAATGTTTTAATCCGGCCCCCCGAACTTGAAAAATTTAAATAAACAAACCTTGTTAATGTTTTATTTTCCTGTTATTTTGAGGTTTCGTCACTCGATGGCGCCAAAGATACAACAACACTGCTCCCATTAAAATGTGTGTGTCTCTGTGATGCCCACAAAATAAACAGTGTGCACAGATACGGAAAGCCATCGGGGCCAATACACGCACGTAAACAAGCGTGTTAGATGTTACATCAAGCACTTAGATTTCAAACCTAGCGCCGCTAGATTTGAAATTTAACGCTTTTGATGTAAGATTTAGCACTTGTTTAAAATCTAGCGTCATTCTATTGGTCTAATCTAGAGGTTACCAAGCATGCCATCCATCTGATCTTGTTCCGGCCCCCTGGTCAAATGTTAGAACTCAATGTGGCCCTCGAACCAAAACGTTTGCCCACCCCTGGTGTATACAGACTTCAAATCGGTCAAACAGTAGAAGACGGAAAAAAAAAACAGCAGGTTTAGAATTCAACATTAATGAAGCAACAAGACGAACTGCGCCAAGTAAAGACGACTAACCAGAGTTCCTGAGGGTGTGAAGTCAGAGGAGGAACTCAAACAGAGAGAAGTCACTATTCGATGCGTAACGCAACCCCGGCCGTCACAGTAGTTTTTATGTTACGTGCTTATCCTGTATTTAATCAATCCCTCCAATCAGTCATACATCCATTCATTTATCCCAGCATGTCTTCATCTCAATGGTTACCCATACATCCCATAACCCAGTCATCCATGCCATCAGTGAGCAGGCTGATCTCACCTCCTCTTGGAGTTGTCCCGACTCTTCTTTTAGAAGCGACGCTTCAGCTCCGACTTGTGCACAACGCTGAGTTTCCTTCTTCAGGTACTCGATCTCTCTGTAAAGCAAACAGAATGCATGATCAAGATCGTCCCATCTGGGATCCTGTCCGAGAGCAGGGTGGCATTACCACCGGCAGAAACATGCTTCTGGTGAGACGGGCACGAACCACCAGAAAAGACTTGTAATCAAGGTCTAGTTTCCTGGTGTTTCCTGGTACATACAGTAAATTCTGTCGACCGGCGCAGTGCACACAGATTACATTCTGACAGAGTGAAAGATATTTCTAATCCTCCACATTTTAAATATGAGTCTGAGAATTTAAACATTGGGGAGGTGGGAATCAGCGCCTCTAAATCAGAGGCAATGTTCTTCATCCTGTGTGTCAGGGACTGGATCCTGACCCTGGTGGAGGAGTAACTAGCTCTGGTTCTTGTTCAGACATTTATGTGTGTTGTCAGAATCCCTCACCTGCCGCCAGAAAGAGCCCTGGATATTCCTAATCTACCTGATTAGGATCACCTGGTGATGATTCCTGATTCCACTCATCTGTGCACCCTGCCATCTATTTAAAGGGAATCACCCCGGGCCCCCCTGACAGGTCACTGTGGTTGCAATTGGGTCGTCCTCCTTCCACCACCCTAAAACCCAGACGTGTGTTTTCTAATTGTTTCTTCTCTGCTTCAAATGCTTCATTTCACTGTCCTCACTTCAGATTCTGTCCACTAGTCTCCTCTTAAACCCATGTCTTACTATTTGGCAGCTTCAGATGACGCACAGATGTCAGTGTAAATTTCATCCCGTGTGTGGTTATCTTGGTGTGTGTGTGTGTGTGTGTAGTGAGTTTTCTTACTTCTGCTGGTACTCTTTGATGAGCCGCTTGGCCTTGCTGTATTTACGCTCCAGAGCCTGGTACTGAGCCTGGGTCTCCTTCAGGTGCTCGTCCACGGCCTGGCACAGACTCTGTGCCTCCATCCAGTAGCCTTCCAGTTTCTCCATCCGCTCCTTGTTCTCCTGTAAGGTCTGCTCCAGCTGGGCTTTGTCCATACGCCAGCGCTGCTTTTCCTGTTCGGCGTGATGGAGCTGGACACACACACCGCCATGTCAGCATTCGTCACCTAAAGGCTCGGTCACACCTCCCAATTGATTCTTGAACGGTGGGAAGGGGCCCCAAGTTTTGACAACGCTCGTCACCACGCACAGAATGGGGAACAAGTTTTAAAACACGGGCGTTTGGCTTAGGGATAGCGATTGTTGGTATGGCGACCAAATACCGATCCCGCTTTGACACCTCTATGATAATTCCGTTCCGTTCCGTCATTTTCCGCTTGTTCCGAGGTCGGGTCGCGGGGGCAACAGCCTCAAGCGGGCAGCCCAGGCCTCTCTCTCCCTGGCTGCATCCTCCAGCTCACCTGGAAGGATCCCAAGTCGTTCCCCGGCCAGCTGTGAGACATAGTCTCTCCAGCGGGTCCGGTGTCTGCCCCTTGGTCTCCTCCCGGTGGAATGTGCCCAAAACACCTCGCCCGCGAGGCGCTCGGGGGACATCATGACCAGATGCCGCTATGATATTGTCAAACCCAAACTTCATCACCACCGTGAATCGCTGCTTCAACGCCCTGGCACCGTTCCAGCAAAGGTTGTGCAATGTTTAGTTTCCGCAGTGGTGGATGAACTACTCACTTTTTGTACTTAAGTAAAAGTACAAAAGTAATTGGTGTAAATTTTACTTTTTAAGTAAAAAGTAAAAGTATTCGACCATAGTTGAAATGTTATTTTTTGTGCTGTAGGGTCACAAATAAGCACTCTGCAGGGGTGTGACCCTCCCGCCTCTTTAGGTCCACAAAAAAAAAAAAAAAAAAAAAGAAAGGAAAGGGGACAAGTCAAGCAATCCCCTTGCAGGGCCAGCGAATGGGCGCCAAAATGCAGGAAAATGACTCTTATTTTTTTAAATGTTCTGGGGGGGGAGGCCCCCAGTCGCTATATATTGGCTTTGTAAAAGCCCCAACCCCATTGGAAAATTCTAGATCCACCCCTGCTCCGTGTAACGATGGCTCAACTTTTTATTTAGAAGTAAACACAACGAACAACGATCTTCTGACTCTTTTTAATTTGTGCTAGATTTTATGTTGGTTTTTTGTCTTGTTTTTTTGGCGCTGAATAAATGCGGAAAATGTTTACTCTCGATTCTGATTGGTCCTCGATTCATTACTTCTTCTCCCGATCAACTGCTTCTTTTGATTTTGACGATGCGGCTTCAAGATGCGCAAAAAAAAAACTGTATATATTTCAAATTCCTGAACGAAAATGTAACGAAAAATGAAAAACACACTTTTAAAAAGTAGCGAAGTAAAAGTACAGATATTTACTCTAAAAATGTAGTGAAGTAAAAGTAAAAGTATGGTCTTAAATTTTACTGAAGTAAAGTACAGATACACAATTTTTTAAGTACAGTAACGAAGTACATTTACTTCGTTACGTTCCACCACTGAGTTTCCGCCAGTGCAACGCTGGTGGAGCAGCGGTGGTCCAGCGTTAACCCAGCGGACCCAAGCGTCCACCAACTTGCATCTAGCGGTGCCAAACTTTGGTATTGGTGGAGCGAGGGTGAACTTTGCCAGAGTAGAAAATTGACCACTCCTCACCGCTCGCAGTATTTCATGCAGCTCAAAACTTTGGGAGCGGTAGGAGGAGTCCTCAAGATTCATCCGAGTGTGTGCAGCGTTGCTTTAACGGGAGCCAAGTTTTGTTAAGCGGTGATAAACGGTTACGCTCGGTGAGGATGTTGGGGCAATGTGACCGGGCACTACCATCTTCTGGTCTCATTACTCACCTTTCTTTTCAGCTGCTGGATCTCGGCCTGCGTCACTGCGTGTTTTATCTGGAGCTTTAAAAGGAAACAGGTTTAGACCAACGTGATGATGACATACTGGCAGAACTGAGATTAATATCTCACCTCTTTGTATTTATGTGCCAGTTTCTCCGGGTCTGTCTCAAGAGGAGACATGTCCTCATTCTCAGCCAGGTCAAACACCTCGATGGCGCTGGGATACGGCGGACTGGCTTCCTCGTCTTCATCCTCTTCCTCATCGGTGCCGTATTCACCACCCTGCAGGATTAAGTAGAACGTCCAGACGTGCTCCTAAGTTTACACAATCTGAGGAAAACCTCCTCATCCTCTCTGCCTGCACTGCTACAGTTTGGCCACCAGATGGCGGAAAAACTCAAGCCAAAAAAAAACCTGCTACTAAATTAAATGTATTAATCTAAAATAAACAAAAAAGAATGTGTTTCAACTAAAAAGAAAATCTTGCACCGAACCTGGGACTCAAACCCCCTCTTTATTGTTGTGAGGCCACTGCACGACCGTGCCGCCTCAAATCAAACCCACAAATTATTTAAAGGGCCCATCTCATGCAAAAGTGACTTTCCAGAGTTTTCTACCTTGTAAGAGTGATGTCCAGGCCTTGTATATATGTGTGTGTGTGTGTGTGTGTGTGTGTGTGTGTGTGTGTGTGTGTGTGTGTGTGTGTGTGTGTGTGTGTGTGTGTGTGTGTGTGTGTGTGTGTGTGTGTGTGTGTGTGTGTGTGTGTGTGTGTGTGTGTGTGTGATGTCAGGGTCTTGTATATGTCACCAAAGAGCTTTCTAGATTGATTTAGCCCGTTTTTCTGTGGATTTCTGGAACGCTCAGACAAAACAACCAATGAGCAGATGTCTAAAGTATGACACATTTGACGTAGCCAGGACGGACTTCACACACGCCCCCCTCCCTCTTCACCACCCGCCCACCCTCCTCACCCGCCTCCACTCCGGCCTTACGCCCTCACAAACTCACTTTCAACGTCCGATAGACAGGCTGGTTCTCTGCTCTGCGTCTTTTTTATTTTCTTGCTTGAAACATGCTTTTTGTAGCTACGCACGGGTTTACGCCTGCCTTCCCCCTCCCGCTCAGAGATGGGCGGAGGAATAGCGGCTCAGTGAGAGCAGAGGGCAGAGCTTGTACTTTCTCAGGGCTGGCGGGGGGATGAACGATACCCGGTCTTTCATAGTTCTTGGTCTGTGACTGCGCTCCACCAAATCAATATATTTTCATAACTATGATGTAATGCATGTTGTAAACCCCACATTTTGTGTGTGTATGTGCAGAGGATACAATGTGAAAAGAGGTATTTTGCATGAGATGGGACCTTTAAACTATTACTCCAAACATGAGCTTTGGTCAGAAAAACATGATGAGCCTTTGACCAGTGATGTGCCATCAGGGGAGGCAGTGCCTCCCCAAACACGAACCTCACCGTATGTCACTGCATTAGACGATTGATGCATTTGATCAGATTTAAATTAGATCTAGTTATTTCTGTGCAGTAAAGGATGACATTATCACTTTCTATCCGGTATAATCAGTATAATCAGCGCTAGCAGAATAAAATAATAAAATCATTCAAATGTTATGTAGAGAATATTTGATTGTATTCTCATTTTTCTGTAGGTTTTGTTTAGAAAGAGGGGTCGTACAGCTGCCTATCCTGCAGAGGGGGCTGAATTTCCTCTGTATCACCAAGAATAAACTTGAACTCTGTGACACTGACGATTAAAACATGGTAGTAAGTCTAGGATCTTGTGTGAGGATGACGGTAGCTCAGTGGTTAGAGCTTTCACCCACGGACTGGAATTCAAAAGGAAGTTCGTGAGTTCGAATCCCACTGACTGCATGCCTAAGGTCGTTGGAGAAGACACCTAACCCCTCGTTTCTCCCACCATTGGCGCTGTCATAGGTGGCAGCCTGCTGCGGTGTAATGCAGCACACAAATTTTCCAGTCAAGAAAAAATAAAATATACTTAGAAAAAATTTCATAGTTTACATTTTGATTCTACTGTTTATTTGATTTTGGTGAAAATTTATACCCCGAGTCCCAGGGTGGGGTTGCGGCTTGAAACGCGGGTCTTTCTGTGTGGAGTCTGCATATTCTCCCGTGAACACGTGGACTGTAACCCTGGTACTCTGGTAATCTCCCACCCTCCAAATACATGCAGGTTGGGTAACCCTTGCCTCTAGGATGTGTTTGTGTGTGGATGGTTGTCTGTGTGTTGCCCCCTGTTCACAGTGTACCCTGCCTCTCGCCGGAAATCAGCCGGTTAGACTCTGACACCTCGTGCCACCCCATCAAGAATAAGCAGTTCAGAAGATGAAATTAAATGTAAGCAGGCTCTGGAGTTGACGCAGCAATGCGTGAGTACCGTACGGTCAAGTTGTTTAGATGAATCTGTACAGGTGGATGTTTTTGGTCGTACACCACCTTGAAAAACGAGCACTATGAACCTCATGCCCTCTGTGACTCGGTGGAGGTACGGTCTCTTCATACTGACCTCTTGTTCATCCATGTACTGGTTGTAGCGCTGCTCCATCATCTCTCTCTGCCAGCGCTCCTGCTCCAGCGTCTGCTGGATTAGCTGGGCCACTTCACTCTGCTCGCCTGGCTTCTCACGACCAATCACAAACCTGGAAATGGATCAGACTCTGTTTTCATACTGAAATGATAAAATGAAATCGAATAAAACGAGGTGGACGTAAATCAAAAGCAAAGCTCTCGATATACAAGTCGATCTTCGTTCCTACCCTCACCATGGTAACCAGGATCTACGTTCCTACCCTCACCATGGTAACCAGGATCTATGTTCCTACCCTCACCATGGTAACCAGGATCTACGTTCCTACCCTCACCATGGTAACCAGGATCTACGTTCCTACCCTCACCATGGTAACCAGGATCTACGTTCCTACCCTCACCATGGTAACCAGGATCTACGTTCCAACCCTCACCATGGTAACCAGGATCTACGTTCCTACCCTCACCATGGTAACCAGGATCTACGTTCCTACCCTCACCATGGTAACCAGGATCTACGTTCCTACCCTCACCATGGTAACCAGGATCTACGATCCTACCCTCACCATGGTAACCAGGATCTACGTTCCAACCCTCACCATGGTAACCAGGATCTACGTTCCTACCCTCACCATGGTAACCAGGATCTACGTTCCTACCCTCACCATGGTAACCAGGATCTACGTTCCTACCCTCACCGTGGTAACCAGGATCTACGTTCCTACCCTCACCATGGTAACCAGGATCTACGTTCCTACCCTCACCGTGGTAACCAGGATCTATGTTCCTACCCTCACCATGGTAACCAGGATCTACGCTCCTACCCTCACCATGGTAACCAGGATCTACATTCCTACCCTCACCATGGTAACCAGGATCTACGTTCCAACCCTCACCGTGGTAACCAGGATCTACGTTCCTACCCTCACCGTGGTAACCAGGATCTACGTTCCTACCCTCACCATGGTAACCAGGATCTACGTTCCTGCCCTCACCATGGTAACCAGGATCTACGTTCCCACTCTCACCATGGTAACCAGGATCTACATTCCTACCCTCACCATGGTAACCAGGATCTACGTTCCCGCTCTCACTTATGGTCACCAGCTGAGCGAAAGACGACGGAACGGAGGTGGACATGTTGAGGTGTCGGGTTCGGAGCATTTCGACGTGATTAAAATCTAGAATAATCTTTGAATCCATCGAGATGTTTCGTTTCCTGTGTTTCATTTATTTGTCACATTAAAGCAAATAAATCAGCAAACATCGTTAATCTGCTTCCTTTACCTGCTGATTAAAGAGTCAGAATTACACTTTGTGCTCGTTTGGCTGATCTGCTGACAGTTTAACGACTGGCTCCTCTCCATCACGTCTGAACGATCGTCACAAGTCTAACAACACCAATAATTAACCCGGCAGCGCCGACCGCCGAACCCGGACTCATGAAAGAGTTAGAATCTATAGAGAGAAGAAAGATACGGACTGTAGTTCTAAAAGAAGCTGCTCGCTTCATCCAGGGTGTAATCATGACCCCAAGAGCTTGTCATGTAAATCTAAAAGCTGGTGAAGGAACAGGATGTGGTGAGCCGGTCCCGTGTGGGGAAACATATCAACCATCTATTTACAGAAGGAATGCATCAGGAAAACATCACGGGCCTCTTTTAGAAAGACTTGCATAGGTCTCAAACGGTTTTGCTCAGCTTGTACACGTTGCTAACGCTACGCAAAATTTGTAATTTATAACAAAGATGTATGGGAGACAACTTGATCTCCATTCTGCTCCGACCACGCCTCCAAAACTCCAAATATGGATTGTATAACTCATACGATGCATACACAATGATCCTTAAATGAAGTGGTCTGTTCGTCGTTCAAGGGGAGCATCATGGGATAGAAACAGAAATTTGAAATCTTGCAGCTGCCCTCATACAGCTGCCTGAAGAAAATATGTTTACCAAATTTTCTGAACTATGAACCACTACTTTTCCCCCAAGTTTTGAACCATGAGGTGCAAGGAATTGTCTATTTTTGTGGGTTTTTCTTTCACCACTTGGGGCGCTCTAACCGGATTTAGACTACAAAATAAGAAAAAAGCTACTTTTTCTTCAACATGACAAATTTGAGTTAAAATTCAGAGATGCAAAGAGATTCAGAGATACAAAACGGCAGTTTTTGGGGGTTGGAGGAGGTTTGAGGAGGCGGGGCCAAAAGGAGGAGGGGCTTTGACGTGACATGACGTCACATCTGCCAATAGACATCACTCGCCATGACAGTTGGCGTAAAACAAACCGTTCAAAACATGAGAAAACAGCTGGTAAATTGTGCCATGTCTTCCGTGTGTTACCACCTAGCGTTATGTATCAGTATGAAGAGGAATTACCACCAGTAATACACCCCTGTACTGCTTGGTCACACGTTGTTTTGAGGCTCACACACATAAGCTGTCACACGACCAAAGATCCCGGATGTCCAACTTCTTCCATACGTTCACCAAAAACAATACTGGTAATAGACCATGCAGCAGCAGGAGATGCCATGTGCTTAGCCTCATTATACCTAATCATGTTCATGGAATGCACTAGAGTGTTCATCATGCTGGAGTTTTATTAGCCTTGGCGGTTGAGCGGGAGAAAGGTCCTAATTGCGGGTGTCTCCCGCCCAATGCAGAAGACTTGGAATGTCTGGAAATTTATTTTCAAATTCATAAAATCCACCAAAAGTTTTGCATGATACAACTTTTAATTTGAAGGCTAACGATCTCGTTAAATTTGAGGCTGGATTTTGACAATGTTTACAGGTTTTATAAACACACTGATATGGAGTTCATTTTAAATTATTTCCACCTCACGTTTGACTCGCTCCGTTTCTTACTTGACAGTTCCTGAGGTGTTCCTGAGTACGGATGCAGCGAAGCTCTGTGTGACTCCAACCAGACTGGTCCCGTCCACCTCCACGATCAGATCGTTCACCTGGATCCTGAAAGTCACAGTTTTACACGATCAGGAGAAAAAGAAACACAGTCACCGATACAGTGACGTATTCACTAGAGGTAATGTTTATCAGTGTAGTCTACGTTTCTCCTTTTAGAACCAACGTGAACCTTTTAAATGAAAGAAAATGATGTGGGGCACCGTCGGATGAGGAGACGTCAAACCTAGTTCTTATTAAAAACTTCTGAGTCTCTGTAACCATGGGCTGGATGGAGGGTCTCTTCATTTGTCTACAAAACTGTTAGTAGTACCCCTCTGCATAAAACTGTCTCCTTATTAACATGTAAGAGAATAAAAAGGAAAGAAATATGGATCGATTTACAACAAAGAATAGCTTTATTAACCAGGGACGAATCCAGGAGGGAGGATTCGGGGGGCGCTCGGCCTCCCCTTTTGGTCCAAAGGAAAAAAAAGAAGAAGAAAAGAAAGAGACTAGTAAAGCCAACGAATGGGCCACAAAATTTTTCAAAAAACGTTCTTGGAGAAATGCCCCTCCTCATACTGGCTTTGTCAATTACCTCACGTGAGGGTCCCCACTGGAGGCCCTACTCCAAAGGGGGGGTGCTCTTTAGAAAATCCTGGATCTTCTTCTTCTTCTTCTCCTTTCGGCATTTCCCTTCAGGGGGCGCCACATCAAGTCAGTTTCTTCCATCTAACCCTATCTGCTGCATCCTCTTCAGTCACATCAACTATCTTCATGTCTTCCTTCACTGTATCCATGAACCTCCTCTTTGGTCTTCCTCTAGTCCTCTTTCCTGGTGGTTCCAAACCCAGCATCCTTCTTCTGATGTACTCTCTCTCTCTCCTCTGTACATGTCCAAACCATCTCAGTCTGACCTCTCTGACTTTAAAACCTCTAACATGTGCTGTTCCTCTGATCCGGTCCATCCTGGTCACTCCCAGAGAGATCCTCAGCATCTTCATCTCTGCTACAAACATCTCTGTTTCCTGTCTTTTCCTCAGTGACACTGTCTCTAGACCAATCAGCATGGCCGCTCTCACCACACTGTCTCTAGACCAATCAGCATGGCCGCTCTCACCATACTGTCTCCAGACCAATCAGCATGGCCGCTCTCACCACGGTTTTGTACACTTTCCCTTTCATTTTATCTGAAACTCTTCTGTCACACATCACACCTGATACTTTTCTCCACCCGTTCCAGCCTGGCTGCACACGCTTCTTCACCTCTTTTCCACACTCTCCATTGCTCTGGACTGTTGATCCTAGATACTTAAAATCTTCCACCTTCTTTATCTCTTCTCCCTGTAACCTCACTTTTCCATTTGGATCCCTCTCATTCACATACATGTACTCTGTTTTACTCTGACTAATCCTAGAAAATCCTGGATCCGCCCCTGTTAACTGTAACAGTGAGCGAATCCTCCCTGAGCACACTCTACCAATGAGAGCACCACTGCCCCTTAATGTAGAGGAGGGGTAGTGCACTTTATTTGAGAACTTAAAAAAATCAAAATAGAAAAATAAAAAAAACACGTTCCCGAGGTCAAACACGCCCCCGCCCCCACCCAACCCGGAGGCCTCTATAAGACTTTATAAATTATATTAACCATAATATTGACTCAGATTACAACTGTCACTGGTATGCTGCTGTCAAAATAAAACCAAGCGGTTAAGAAGAAGAATGAATTTTTAAAATGTCATCTGGGTCTAAATTAATGCCATGGTTTTAATGTTTTTACCACATTAACGTCTGACCGTTAAAACTTTTTTCTATATTTTTTATAGTTGATATTTTAGATTTTTTCCCAAAATAACAAACTAATAAAACATCGATATTAAAATATCAAACATAAAAATCACAGAAACGTCTTTGAATCTGTCCCAGTGTGAACCGACCTTCCATCTCTGTGCGCTGCTCCTCCTTCTGTCACGGTCTTAACGAAGATTCCCAGTTTCTCCAGACCCATGTCGGCTCCTGCACCCATACCGATGATGCTGATTCCCAGACCTTCAGCATCTGGAGGAGATCGGGAGGAGACGGTTACCATGGTGATCCATACACTGTGCCAAACTCATCACTGTTTAAATCATTGTCTTTCTAATTAACTAAAAGCCAAACCGATGGAGAGGAACCACCCTCTTTTTTTGAGGGTGGCGCAAGTGGCCTCACAGCAAGAAGGTCATGAGCTCAAGTCCCGGTTGGGACGAGGCTTGGAACACTGGCCTTTCTGTGTGGAGTTTGCATGTTCTCCCTGTGTATATGTGGGTTTTTTCTGGTTTCCTCCCACCCTCCAAAAACATACATGTTAGGTTGATTGGCCGGTGCCAAATTGCCCCTAGGAGTGAGTGTATGGTTGTATGCGTGTGGCCCCGCTACAGACTGTCGACCTGTTCAGGGTGTACCCTGCCCCTTGCCTTGAATCAACTGGGATAGGCAACGGCACCACCGTGACCTTGTAAGGGTTAAGAAGGTGACTGACGTTCTTTGTCCACATGTCAGCAGTCTTTATGGCCGACCAGTTAAAAAACACCGTCACCGTTTTCTTCATGTGAGTCTGATTTTAGTCAATGTTTAAGAATAAACATCATGAATCATGTCTCATGTAATCTATGGTTTATTTAACCCGGATCTGAAGTTAGTGAGTGAACTAAATGATCACGTCGGCTTCATGACTTCACAATAAAATACTTAATGAGAAAAAAACCCAGAAGCAGGTTCTGACATCATCAGTGATCAGGATCAGTCCTGATGAGTCTACTGATAAATAAAACAGAGTGGGTTCAGATGAGAATGAAAACATCTCAATGAGAATCAAGATCTGACCAAGTATGAGGGTATAGTCAGATGATTGGAATATTTTACCAAAATAAAAGTTATTTTCTGTATTTTTTTAAAGACACAGTTTGTAATACTTTATGTTGTGGAAAAAAAAGTCACTTTTCACACGTGTTTTCTAAACGTCACTTCTTTCTTTGCGTTTACTTAAAGGGATTCATTTATGGATTTGAAAAAAAACAAACAGCTATTTTGTTTTGCCCTTTTGAATAGAATAAAACACCTTGATGCCCTCTTGCCCCTATCCGCTAGTGTCCCAGTCCGGTCGCACTGTGTCCACCCTGGCAACCCAAAAGCTGGAGTCCTGAATGGATCCACAAAGCCAGGCCACAGTGATGAACACCAAACTGGTCTCTCTGTATTTCACTGGGTCAGAGTGAGCGCCTCCAGTTCCTCAAGCGAGCAACCGGATGTTTCCATGGAAACAACAAAAACACAGGAAGCAATTCCTCTAGACCGTCTCCTTCTCCTCAGCTCCCTCAGGACTGAACCAACTCATCCAGCCACGATGGATGTGGCTCCGAGAGCCAGCAGCTGGTCGAGCATGTCAACAGCAGAATGACTCCGTAACCAGCCAGCCGTTGGGAGCTAGTCGTTGGGAGCTAGTCGTTGGGAACTAGCTGTTGGGAGCTAGTCGTTGGGAGCTAGCCGTTGGAAGCCAGCCGTTGGGAGCTAGCCGTTGGGAGCTAGTTGTTGGGAGCTAGCCGTTGGGAGCTAGCCGTTGGGAGCTAGGAGCTAGTCGTTGGGAGCTAGTCGTTGGGAACTAGCCGTTGGGAGCTAGCCGTTGGGAGCTAGCCGTTGGGAGCTAGCCGTTGGGAGCTAGCCGTTGGGAGCTAGCCGTTGGGAGCTAGGAGCTAGTCGTTGGGAGCTAGTCGTTGGGAACTAGCCGTTGGGAGCTAGCCGTTGGGAGCTAGCCGTTGGGAGCTAGCCGTTGGGAGCTAGCCGTTGGGAGCTAGCCGTTGGGAGCTAGGAGCTAGTCGTTGGGAGCTAGTCGTTGGGAGCTGGTCGTTGGGAGCTAGTCGTTGGGAGCTGGTCGTTGGGAGCTGGTCGTTGGGAGCTGGTCGTTGGGAGCTGGTCGTTGGGAGCTAGTCGTTGGGAGCTAGTCGTTGGGAGCTAGTCGTTGGGAGCTAGTCGTTGGGAGCTAGTCGTTGGGAGCTAGTCGTTGGGAGCTAGTCGTTGGGAGCTAGTCGTTGGGAGCTAGTCGTTGGGAACTATCCGTTGGGAGCTAGTCGTTGGGAGCTAGTCGTTGGGAGCTAGTCGTTGGGAGCTAGTCGTTGGGAGCTAGCCGTTGGGAGCTAGTCGTTGGGAACTATCCGTTGGGAGCTAGTCGTTAGGAGCTAGCCGTTGGGAGCTAGTCGTTGGGAGCTAGTCGTTGGGAGCTAGTCGTTGGGAGCTAGTCGTTGGGAGCTAGTCGTTAGGAGCTAGCCGTTGGGAGCTAGCCGTTGGGAGCTAGTCGTTGGGAACTATCCGTTGGGAGCTAGTCGTTAGGAGCTATCTGTTGGAAGCTAGTCGTTGGGAGCTAGCCTTTGGGAGCTAGCCGTTGGGAGCTAGTCGTTGGGAACTAGCCGTTAGGAGCTAGCCGTTGGGAGCTAGTTGTTGGGAGCTAGCCGTTGGGAGCTAGTCGTTGGGAGCTAGTCGTTGGGAACTAGTCGTTAGGAGCTAGTTGTTGGGAGCTATCTGTTGGAAGCTAGTCGTTGGGAGCTAGCCGTTGGGAGCTAGTTGTTGGGAGCTATCTGTTGGAAGCTAGTCGTTGGGAGCTAGCCGTTGGGAGCTAGCCGTTAGGAGCTAGCCGTTGGGAACTAGCCGTTAGGAGGTAGCCGTTGGGAGCTAGCCGTTGGGAGCTATCTGTTGGTGCACATTTTGACAAAGCTTAAGCACTGGTACACCAGCAATGTGCAACCCTGGTCTCGTCTGAAGCCATGAAACTCACATGTGATCAATGCAATCATTTACTTAGCCTAGACCTAAAAGCACTCTGACTCTTTAGAAACAACTCTCTTTAAACTGTTGAGCGGGTAAAAAATCTCGTGTTCGTAAATCCTTCAGAGGAAAACGTAAGAGATGCGTAACCTTTCTCCAGCTCCACAGGAAACAGGTCCAGCCGCTCCACCCTCTTCTCCAGCTCGTACTCTGCTGATGCCGCCATGGGATCCACGTCTTCATTACGTCTGTCGTAGTCTTCGTTTGGATATGTGGCGAACACCTGGAGAAACAGCAGACCACAAACCTTTCAGAAACACTTTTCATTTGTTTACATTCCCTCCCCCCGTGGTGGAGAGGACACACCTCTGATCAGAGGTTTTCACTCCTCTGATGTAACATTTTACTCTGTTACATCACATGTTTTCAGAGGAAATGACCATATAAGGAGAAACAATGTCTGATTGGGTGTGGCACACATAGACATAAAGAGTAGACCCCTCATTGGTTGCTGCAGCACAGTGGGTAACACAGTGGCCTCACAGTTAGAAGGTCATGGGTGGAGATGAGGCTTGGAACACTGGCCTTTCTGTGTAGAGTTTGCATGTTCTCCTTGTGTATGTGTGGGTTTCCTCCGGGTACTCCGGTTTCTTCACACCCTCCTAAAACATGCATGCTAGGTTGGTTGGCCATGACACGTTTGCGCCTAGGAATGAGTGTGTGTGGCCCCCCGACAGACTGGCTGTATCCTGCCCCTCGCCTCCAATCAGCCGGGATGCAAATTTTTTTCCCCAATCCGTTCGTCCATTGTACACTCTATTCAGTTCCTGATTGGCTGTAGGGAATACACCCACTTAAATACATTGGCGCCCACCTATGTACCCCCCTTCCTGATGCATTGAAGACATTTAGCTTGCCACAAGAAAACTCTTCATCAAAATAAACTAGAGAACATTCCGCATTTTATTTTGATAAATGTCTTCATTGCATCAAGAAGGGGTGGGCATATGTGGGCAATGTATTTAAGTGGGCGTATTTCCTACAGCCAATCAGGAACTGAATAGATTGTGCAATGGACGGACGGATTGGGAGAAAAATATTTGCAGGCGGGGATGGGCTCCGGCACCCCCTGCAACCTCGTAATGGGTAGATGGTTAAGAAGATGACTGACTGACTGACTGAGGACCAAAAGACATGATGTTACAATGATTACAGACAACATGAACATGTTTTAATATTATAATAATTCCTATTTAAAACAGGCGTATGATCCCTAACCGTTTATGTACGGTACGGTATGTAAAGAAGTACTGTAAACATGGCTGCATACCCGCCGTCTCCCACCCTGTGATCTTGTGTGTACGGTAATTGTGCTTCTCCATCTTGAGTTAAGAGCTCTGGAACTGGAGTCTCATTGTCTCCTTGTTTTTCAACAACACACAACATTTTTTTCTTATTGTCTAGATAAAAAAAGACATGAAGAAGACAGCCAGCCTCCTCTTTTTTGTTCTCAGGTGTCTTTTTTCTGGATTTTAGCAGCACATCATTTTTTTTCACACTTCTGTTGTAATAATTCATCTAAAAATAGTTGTTTGTAAAAAAGAATCATGAGATCTACTTCCTGCTCTGATCTACAGAGTTGATTAAATCCTGTTATCTCGATAGAGGAGAGACTTTAGAATTTAATCTGATGTGAATTAAAAATATGACAATAATAAGTCATTAATAAGTAAATCAGTATGAACGTTGATTTAAAGCAGCGGTCGGAAACTCAGTCAGTCACCTTCTTATCCGTCTACACCCCGAACAGGTCACCAGTCTGTCGCGGGGCCACACACAGATACAACCATTCATACACACACTCATTCCTAGGGGCAATTTGGCACCGGCCAATCAAACTAACATGCATGAGGAAAACCCACGCAAACACGGGGAGAACATGCAAACTCCACACAGAAAGGACAGTGTTCCAAGCCTCGTCCCTGCCCGGGACTCTAACCCACGACCTCCTTGCCCGCGGTCGGAAACTGATGTTTCTAAATATTTTCATCATGAACATGTTAATAAAACGTGTGTTTGAATCAAACGTGTAAAGTTTAAACTTTTTTTTTTGCTATTATTTTATCAAAATTTATCATGTAAACTTTCATTTTGTCTTCTGTATCCCTATCAGGTTTGCCCAGGGGGGTGGGGGGGTGGAAAGGGGTGGCGGGGGATGCCGGAGCCTATCCTAGCTGATTATGGGTGAGAGGCAGGATACACCCTGAACAGGTCGCCAGCCTTTCGCGGGGCCACAAACTCAGACAACCATCCACACACACACTCATTCCTAGGGGCAATTTCATGGTCTAATATGCATGTTTTTAGAGGAAACCAGAAAAAACCCACACATACATGGGGAGAATGGGGAGAACATGCAAACTACACACAGAAAGGACAGCATTTCAAGCATTGCCCCCACCTGGAATTCGAACCCCTGACCTTCTTGCTGTGGTGCTACTGTGATAACCAGTTCTTATTCATGAATAAATTTCCAAAATCAGTTCCGTAGCAAGAGTGTAGATTTTTAAAAGCAGAGTTTAAAGAAAGGTAGTTCACTCACTACTAGTCTTAAAAAGACATGGCACCTTCGACTGGATTCCTATAGTTCATTTATAGTTGGTACTGAGTAACTGTTAGAAGTTTGATTAAAATCTCATCACTTGTTTGGGAGATATTGTCAGTTTTTTTTTTTTTATTGTATTATAGTGATCCCTCTAATAGGAATGTTACATGTCCTGCATTGCACCGCAGCAGGCAGCCATGACAGCGCCAACGGTGAAAGCAACTGGGGGGTTAATTGTCTTCTCCAGGGACACCTAGGCATCCGTCTAGTGTGATTCGAATCAACGGATTCCTGTCCAAGGACAGACATTGTACCACTGAGTCAACACCTCCTCATTGAAGAGCTGCAAGGGCTGCGCTGTCATGGCTGGCACCCAGGGTGGGAGTACCTATGGGCTTGACGTCTTCTCTAAGGACACCGTGGTATGAGTTCACGGCTCTTTGGTCCAAAGACGGTCATTCTACAACTGACCTATGCCTCCCCCTATTTACACAAGTCATCCCGATCTTCTTCTACATCTCGTGCACAGCGGCGTAAGAATATTTTAAAATGTTTATTCATTTCAATCTATTGAAGTTTGGTGGGACAGATTAAAACTCTCAACGGCCCCATTTCGCCCTCATGCCATGGTTTGCCCAACCTTCCTTCACCACTAAGCACCCCGTCTATCGGACACTCTGAGGTGGTTCTAAAGACGTCCGCATCCAACACTTCTAAATGAATTCATAAAACCGACCAACACACTGATCCTCAGTCTTATTGACTGAAGAAGCCACAAGATCTTCTAAAGACGGCTCAGATTAATCGTTTTTCAGGAGTGATCACACACACACACACACACACACACACACACACACACACACACACACACACAGGAAAATCAATGAGAGAGAAGTGTGTTTCCCACATTCAGTGTGCAGCATGAGAGCGTAGACAGGCATCCTGTGCATGTTAATGGAGGCATTCCGCAGCTGCTACACACACACACACACACACACACACACACACACACACACACACACACAGAGAGAGAGAGAGATACAAACTTGTCAAGAAATATCCTAATGTATAAAATGCATTAAAGTGTATTAAATTGGAAAAGTGAGGTTAAAGGGAGAAGAGCTAAAGAAGGTGGAAGATTTTAAGTATCTAGAATCAATAGTCCAGAGTAATGGAGAGTGTGGAAAAGAGGTGAAGAAATGTGTGCAGGCAGACTGGAAAAGATAGAGAAAAGTACCAGGTGTGATGTGTGACAGAAGAGTTTCACGTAAAATGAAAGGAAAAGTGTACAAAACTGTGGTGAGAACGGCCATGCTGATTGGTCTAGAGACAGTGTGGTGAGAGCGGCCATGCTGATTGGTCTAGAGACAGTGTGGTGAGAGCGGCCATGCTGATTGGTCTAGAGTCAGTGTGGTGAGAGCGGCCATGCTGATTGGTCTAGAGACAGTGTGGTGAGAGCGGCCATGCTGATTGGTCTAGAGACAGTGTGGTGAGAGCAGCCATGCTGATTGGTCTAGAGACAGTGTGGTGAGAGCGGCCATGCTGATTGGTCTAGAGACAGTGTGGTGAGAGCGGCCATGCTGATTGGTCTAGAGACAGTGTGGTGAGAGCGGCCATGCTGATTGGTCTAGAGACAGTATGGTGAGAGCGGCCATGCTGATTGGTCTAGGGACAGTGTCACTGAGGAAAAGACAGGAAACAGAGATGTTTGTAGCAGAGATGAAGATGCTGAGGATCTCTCTGGGAGTGACCAGGATGGACAGGATCAGAGGATCAGCACATGTTAGAGGTTTTAAAGTCAGAGAGGTCAGACTGAGATGGTTTGGACATGTGCAGAGGAGAGAGAGAGTACATCAGAAGAAGGATGCTGGATTTGGAACCACCAGGAAAGAAGACTAGAGGAAGACCAAAGAGGAGGTTCATGGATACAGTGAAGGAAGACATGAAGATAGTTGGTGTGACTGAAGAAGATGCAGAAGATAGGGTTAGATGGAAGAAACTGTGGTGCTCCCTAAAGGGAAATGCCAAAAAAAGAAGAAAACATGACGGAACTGAGGTTTTTTTAATCATCTGATTAATCAGAGATCAGTCTTTTTTGGACTCTGGACTGAAGAAAATCAGTCGGGCTGTATTCTGCGCACACACACACACACACACACACACACACACACACACACACACACACACACACACACACACACACACACACACACACACACACACACACACACATTGAGCTGAACCTTCTTTTCTTCAGGAACGTTTTGTATTCCGCTCCACACGCGGTTCCAAAAACCCCGACATTCAAATCACTTCAAACTTGAAACATTTTTTACTTTTTTATTCAGCTTTTCTTTTTTATTCTTTTTTAAAATGATTTCACTAACTTTTAACTTGTTTTTTTTTTTTTTTAAAAAAAAAAACCAAACACATCAGGCTTTTTTAAATGCTTTTGTTAAACAGTAAAGAAGCTCTGGTCTCCATGGAAACCACAGTCAGCTTAGAAACCCCACCAGTAGAACCAAACTTTTTGTTCTCATTTAAAACCAGTTTAAATTGTCGATAAAATTAAACTCCATCTGAACAAAAATGAAGAAATAAAAGACTTTTTTATCTTAAATTTTGTTTCTAAAGAAATTAAGTTTTGACGTTCGATGATAAAAAAAACTCAACAGGATTATTATGATTGGCTCACAACACAAATAACTGAGGAGGCATTGGCTCAATGGTAGAATGTTCATCCTTTGACTGGTAAAAGCTGGTATTATTCCTGGTGGGCCCATGCCTAAGAGTCCCTGGAGCACACGCCTAATAAAACTAACAAGCACCGGATGAGCGGAAGACGACGCAACATAACTCAATCTGAATAACTTGTCTTTTGGTTGCATAATCCTGAAAATCTAATCAGTGCATCTACAGTTGGTACTGAAGAACTGTGAGCAGTTTATTTAAAATCCCTCCAGTGATTTGGGAGTTGGTGCTAAATGCCCGCTTCGTATCCTGGAAGGGTAAATAAACTTTTTACAGATTGTTTACCAGTTTTTTTCAGACTGAGTCGTACCGTAAACGACCACATGGGAGCAGCATTAAAATCTATTGATGTTTGATTTAGGTTACCTTTGTATTTACACGGATTAACGGAATATGGATTAAAAACAGAATGTTTTTATCAGAGTGAGCACGTGGCTCCTTGACTTTAAAGATCAACGGGCCACAGCTGGTGCCCTGGTTTCACGCCCACCAAACAACATTTCAACACCAAAAGAAACTCATGGATGAGGGGAAATTCAAGGGGGTCCAACCCATTCCTGGAAAGATTTTCTTTCTACTTAAAGACAATTATTCCATTTGAGGGTCAAAAGACTAATTTATAGGGATGCATGCCGTGAACAGTGACCCCATTAGCTTTTGCTTATGACACCAGAAACGATCCCATAACAACTCTTTATGGAAATGGGGCGAGTATTAAAAAACAACTTGGTCTTTTCTGAGCTTAGTCTCTCACTAGGGGCATTTGGGACACATCCTAACTAGTTGCCCAAATCACCCACTCTGGATTCTCTCGACCCAACTGCTCTACTCCGAGCTCCTCCCATATGCAGAGTTCTTCCCTCTATCTCTGAGTGAGAACCCAGCTACCCTGCAAAGGAAGATAATTTCGGCCACTTGTGTCAGCGATCTTGTTCTTTCCCCACATGAGGTGAGCATAGGTTAGGGTAGGAGCGTAGAATGTTTGAGTACCTCGGGATCTTGTTCACAGTGCGGTAAGTATTGAGTGGGAGATCGACAAAAGGATCATTGTGGAGTCTGCAATAATCAGGACACTGTATTCGACCATCGTGGTGGTAAGGCTGAGCTGTAAAACAAAGTTCTCAATTTACTAGTTGATCTATGTTCCTACCCTCACCATGGTAACCAGGATCTACGTTACTACCCTCACCATGGTAACCAGGATCTACGTTACTACCCTCACCATGGTACCAGGATCTACATTTCTACCCTCACCATGGTAAGCAGGATATACGTATGTTCCTGCCCTCACCATGGTAACCAGGATCTACGTTCCTGCCCGCACCATGGTAACCAGGATCTACGTTCCTACCCTCACCATGGTAACCAGGATCTACGTTCCTACCCTCACCATGGTAACCAGGATCTACGTTCCTACCCTCACCATGGTAACCAGGATCTACGTTCCTACCCTCACCATGGTAACCAGGATCTATGTTTCTACCCTCACCATGGTAACCAGGATCTACGTTCCTACCCTCACCATGGTAACCAGGATCTACATTCCTACCCTCACCATGGTAACCAGGATCTACGTTCCTACCCTCACCATGGTAACCAGGATCTATGTTCCTACCCTCACCATGGTAACCAGGATCTACGTTCCTACTCTCACCATGGTAACCAGGAATCTATTGTTCCTACCCTCACCATGGTAACCAGGATCTACGTTCCTACCCTCACCATGGTAACCAGGATCTATGTTCCTACCCTCACCATGGTAACCAGGATCTACGCTCCTACTCTCACCATGGTAACCAGGATCTACGTTCCTACCCTCACCATGGTAACCAGGATCTACGCTCCTACTCACACCATGGTAACCAGGATCTACGTTCCTACTCTCACCATGGTAACCAGGATCTACGTTCCTACCCTCACCATGGTAACCAGGATCTACGTTCCTACCCTCACCATGGTAACCAGGATCTACGTTTCTACCCTCACCATGGTAACCAGGATCTACATTCCTACCCTCACCATGGTAACCAGGATCTATGTTTCTACCCTCACCATGGTAACCAGGATCTATGTTTCTACCCTCACCGTGGTAACCAGGATCTATGTTCCTACCCTCACCATGGTAACCAGGATCTACATTCCTACCCTCACCATGGTAACCAGGATCTATGTTTCTACCCTCACCATGGTAACCAGGATCTATGTTTCTACCCTCACCATGGTAACCAGGATCTATGTTTCTACCCTCACCATGGTAACCAGGATCTACGTTCCTACCCTCACCATGGTAACCAGGATCTATGTTTCTACCCTCACCATGGTAACCAGGATCTATGTTTCTACCCTCACCATGGTAACCAGGATCTACGTTCCTACCCTCACCATGGTAACCAGGATCTATGTTTCTACCCTCACCATGGTAACCAGGATCTACGTTCCTACCCTCACCATGGTAACCAGGATCTACGTTCCTACCCTCACCAGGGCCTGACTGATAGAATCGTATAATATTTCCCACTCGGATGATGAATCGGAAAAATGTGGCTGACGGTGCAGGTGGATTTCTGGATTTCTTTAAACACACCACTATGTGACATCACAGTGCAGGTAACTCTGCTCTGACGTGGTGGAAGAAAGTAAACACAGACCTTTTACATATTTTTTTATCAGTGTGTATTTTGAACAAATAATATGTTTAAGTAATTTTTTTTCCGCCTTATTTAGTTTTTGATCCACTGTTTTATTCTTCATTAAATTAAGTTACGTACTTCTTTTTTCTGTCTTGCACTTTTTTTTTTTTTTTTACAGATTTATTTATTTATCTAGCAAACTCTTGCAGATGAGCTTCATCCTGACAGAATTTAAAATAAAATAATAATAATAAAATTGCAACTTTTCAATTAAAATCTATGCAGTTTTTCCCACACCCATTTTTTTTCATCTTGTAACTGAATGTGTAAAATAATGCATAAATCTGCTGTCGTATGAGACACTGTACGACGTGTTACGTCCCACAGATGTAAAAGTTCAGCTTCCCTTGCTGTAGGAAAAGCTCACAGCAGTGTGGATGCATTTAGAAGACAAACATTGGGATTAAAGGCTCCGCCGAGAGGAGGAGGAGGGGGGTAAGTTGGACGCTGTTCCAGTTGTGCTAGATAGTAGGTCAGGGGAGCTAACAGATGGCCAGGAAACTCCCTCCCTCCTTTTCTCATACCAGCAGCATGGGATGTCCTATAAAAGCTGACCAGAGTCACTCTGCTGCTGTTGGAGGAATGAGCTTTAAACGTGTCAAGTAACTGTAAAATATTCCTTAGTTACATCAGGATTTAAATGAAGGGCTTTTATTTTGATGCTCTGAGAGTAACAGCAGGTCAAAATAAGGTTAACATTGAAATTTGGTGTCGAAGTAGGATCATGAAAATGGCTTCAAAGTGTCTTCTGGACAGTGTGTTTAATGATGGAGATGTTTTGACTTTCAATCTGATAGAAGGGACCTGAGAACTTGTTCTAGATAAACTACCCTGAGTTAGCT
The DNA here is from genome assembly GCA_902685375.1 of Neostethus bicornis. Taxonomy (NCBI): domain Eukaryota; kingdom Metazoa; phylum Chordata; class Actinopteri; order Atheriniformes; family Phallostethidae; genus Neostethus; species Neostethus bicornis. The sequence goes on along the minus strand of LR738559.1, from coordinate 21,736,504 downwards.
CCGCCCCTAAGGAGGAGGAGTTAACCTCAAACCTGTTTACAATCTGTTTATATTTGAAAGGTAGTGACTCGTTAACAATGTTACAGTGTAACCTGACATAGTGAACCTCAGGCGGGGGATCGAACCGGTAACCCCCTGGTTACAGGACGCTCACCCTATCCAGTGACCACCCTTCTCTTTTATTCCGGGGTTCACCAACAGGAGGCAGACACATTTACAGTTGTTGAGCTGCGTTCATGTCGTGTCTGAATTTCAGAGTTCACGACTTGTTCTCTTTTTTCAGTCAGAAAGAATTTTTTCTAAATATTCCGACTTCACTCAAACATATTTTTTATTTCCATCCATGTTTTTTAAATCCATGTGATGTTGGATATAATCTACCGTCATGCTTCCATAAGAAGAAATATCAACAGTTTTCCACCACATTGAACACCTTCAGAATTCACTGCAAAATTTAACCCATGACACACTTGAACCCTAAAATTTCCATAAACATTCTTTTGTAAGATGGTTTGAATTGTCTTTATAAATAAACTTGCTGTGTCTTTACTCTAGATTTCTTCATTCATCTTCTGTACTTCTTATTCCAAATCGGGGTCAGTTACAACCTCATATTAATTCAATTAAGTTTTAATTATTTTGCCAGATATCTTAATAAATTGGTCTTAAATTTGGGGGGAGGCGTTGGCTCAGCGGTAGAGTGTTTGTCTTTTAACCGTGAGAGGCCGGTTCAAATTTCACTGAGCTGCCCCGGTGTCCCTGGAGCAGAAACATAACCCCGTACTCATTACCACCACAGTTATTATGGCTGCCTGCTGCGGTGCGATGCAGCATTGGATTTTCCCCATTGTGGGACTAATAAAGGTATTTTTGATTCTTGAAAAGCGGACGGGATTCATCCAGACAGAGAAAAGAGACTGATAGCAGTGATCTATTAATCATCATTGATCTGTTTGATCTCCTGCGTTCAGAGAGATACCCCAGACCCTTCATTTTATTTGCATTTACATATGTTCTTTTTCAGGCTTGTGTCTCGTCTGTAAAAACGGTTCAAATTTACAATTTCATTTCAATAAATAAATAAACTGAACAGGTTTTAATATCATGATATCAATTCTATATCAATAGATTCTGCATCCCTAACGTCCAGACGTGATCACCACAGTAATCATAGTGAGCTGCATGTCTGCACGATGTTAGCATCGTGCAGCTGGGAAGTGGGACAGTGTAACCTTGGTGATAAGCTGTCTGCTCTCAGGCTGTGTGTGAGTAATACCGTGCACGCACACCATCCCGCAGGTCTGCAGACAGTTTGAGGTTACATATGGTTATGTATCTGTCCCCCCGCCCTCGGGCCATCCTTCACTGGATGACCCAAACACTGACCAAGCTATAGATTCTCTAGTTTCATCGTTCCTGTTTTTAAATCAGTCAAAGTTTGATTTTCTCTCTTTAAAAAAACCTAGAAGGCTTTAAAATGTCTGCTGGAGGAGAGGAACCGGACGGTTTGGTTGTGCATACATTGGCTGCACAACACTGACGAAAATGATTTAATATTTAACACTCTTTAACAATTTTTTAAAGGCTTTTTAAGAGTTTTTAAGAGTTGATCTTCTTCATCAGCTCCTTCATGTGGAGTCTTCATGGACGTGTGGAGATGTTCAGAAGGAATGAAGACAGGATCTTCTGAGTGACATCATCAGTGCTTCCTGTCTGAACTATGGAACTAAAGATGGAGGACTGCTGGTGTTGTTCCACCACAGTGAAGGATGTGGAGCTTTTAGAGGCAGTTTAACATCTTATTAGGATTCACTGGAGCTTCAAACATCGTTACCACGGTAACCCACATTCCACCCAGCGACTGTTCCAACTCTACTCCAACAAGCAGCTGTCCAGCTCCATTCCACCCAACTCGGCATCACCCAGTGACTGTTCAGAAGCTAAATGAAGCTGAAGGTCCTTAACGGACTCCTTGAACCACTTGGAGTGTAACCACACGCTTACATTCCCCAAGACATGATTAATAAAGTATTTTGAATAGAATTAAATGATCAAAGAAATTCACAGTGAATTTCAAATTATTATGCAAATGGAATTTAATCGTCATCAAGATTTTTGGTTTAATTTATCTAAATTGTTTTGTATCTAAGGATTTTTGGATTCCTAAAATCTGATTTTTGTGAAAATTAGTGTTAATCCTGGGTTTCCCATCTGAGGCTGTTGCCCTGCGACCCGGCCCCGGATAAGCGGAAGACGACGGAGCGGAACGAACGGAAGTTTTTATCCAAATTAATAACAAAACCCTGAATGTTTTTCCACATTTAATTTGATCAATATTCCCATCGATCTGGGAAAGAAAAAATGATCTCTGCAGCTGAAAAGCAGGAAATATGTGGATGAAAACATTCCAGTTTCCAGTTTAAAGAGATGTGTGTTTGATTCAGAAACCACACTATACTGTTCAGATAAAGACATGATGAGGAAGAACTCTACCAGACAAATATGCAGCTGCTAAAATGACATTACAAACAGGAAGTGAGGAGGATGCTCCACAAAAACAGAAAAATATCATTTGGAACTCAGTTTTTTTTTCAATTAAAGGTCAAGCTGTAAAATTCAAACTTTCTATTCATCACATAAAACTGTTCTTCTTTCATTATCTAATCTTTTGCAGTTGAAGGCTCAGCCTGGCCAATCAGTTGGCTGCTCAGAAATGCACAAACAAGGAAAGACAGAGTTATGAATGGAAGAAAAATCCCAATGTTTTTGACATGTTGATATATTGTAATATTGGTGGTGAGAGCGGCCATGCTGATTGGTCTAGAGACAGCGTGGTGGGGGCGGCCATGCTGATTGGTCTAGAGACAGTGTGGTGAGAGCGGCCATGCTGATTGGTCTACAGACAGTGTGGTGAGAGCGGCCATGCTGATTGGTCTAGAGACAGTGTGGTGAGAGCGGCCATGCTGATTGGTCTAGAGACAGTGTGTTGAGAGCGGCCATGCTGATTGGTCTAGAGACAGTGTGGTGAGAGAGGCCATGCTGACTGGTCTAGAGACAGTGTGGTGAGAGCGGCCATGCTGACTGGTCTAGAGACAGTGTGGTGAGAGCGGCCATGCTGATTGGTCTAGAGTCAGTGTGGTGAGAGCGGCCATGCTGATTGGTCTAGAGACAGTGTGGTGAGAGCGGCCATGCTGATTGGTCTAGAGACAGTGTGGTGAGAGCGGCCATGCTGATTGGTCTAGAGACAGTGTGGTGAGAGCGGCCATGCTGATTGGTCTAGAGACAGTGTGGTGAGAGCGGCCATGCTGATTGGTCTAGAGACAGTGTGGTGAGAGCGGCCATGCTGATTGGTCTAGAGACAGTGTGGTGAGAGCGGCTATGCTGATTGGTCTAGAGACAGTGTGGTGAGAGCGGCCATGCTGATTGGTCCAGAGACAGTGTCACTGAGAAAAAGACAGGAAACAGAGATGTTTGTATCAGAGATGAAGATGCTGAGGATCTCTCTGGGAGTGACCAGGATGGACAGGATCAGAGGAACAGCACATGTTAGAGAGGCCAGACTGAGATGGTTTGGACATGTACAGAGGAGAGAGAGAGAGTACATCAGAAGAAGGATGCTGGGTTTGGAACCACCAGGAAAGAGGACTAGAGGAAGACCAAAGAGGAGGTTCATGGATACAGTGAAGGAAGACATGAAGATAGTTGGTGTGACCGAAGAGGATGCAGCAGATAGGGTTAGATGGAAGAAACTGACTTGCTGTGGCGCCCCCTAAAGGGGAATGATGGAAGGAGAAGAAGAAGTATTGCTTCATCAAGCAGCCATCGTTTATTTCTATCTGTGTATCTTTATTGTGTTAAGAACATGAGCGTGCTCAGTATGTTGTAATGTTAGCGTGGATGGTGTGTGTGTGTGTGTGTGTGTGTGTGTGTGTGTGTGTGTGTCTGCGTGCTCGCTGATGAGTGACTAAGGTGATTCTCGTGTATAAAAAATAAATCAGATTATTTTTGGTTCAGCCCAAATCCAGAGGAGATTATCTAAAAATCTGCGGCACACAAAGGGCAGGATAATTAAATAAACCGCCAGTTTCTCTTCTGGTCGACGAACCCACAACAAATAAATATCTTTAGGTGTTCGTTTTAAATGGTTCAACCAAAAAAATGCTTCACAAATAAAAAAGTTACTGTAAATCAGCTCCTTTTTTCAGCAACAAGGTAATGTATTGCATTACCAAGAAAAAAGTGGGCAGAAAATTTTGTTCTATTTGGTTATCTTCTGCTTGTCCAGGGCCGGGTGGCAGGGGCAATATCCTCAAACTGGACACCCTGGCTTCTCTCACCCCGACTGCCTTCTCCATCTCACCCAGAAGGATCCCGAGGTGTTCCCTGTCCAGCTGTGAGACATAGTCCCTCCAGCAGGTCTGAGGTCTGCCTCTGCATCTCCTCTCAGTGGGACAAGCCCGAAACACCTCACCACGGAAGGAGGCATCCTAACCAGATGTCCGAACCACCGCATCTGGCTTCTCTTCACCCAGAGGAGCAATGGTTCTACTCCAAGCTCCTCCAGGTTGGCAGAGCTCCTCACTCTATCTCCGAATGAGAGCCCAGCCACCCTGCAGAGGAAGATCATTTTGGACAGAAAATAACTCTTTAAAATCTCAGAAACACAAGTTTTATGCATAATTAAATTAAATGCTTTAATATTTTCATTATTTGATGAAAACAACAGCTCAAAAGAAGTTTGAAGAAGAAGAATTACAGCTAACATGCTAACATGAACGGCCTCTAGATTCTGACAGTGTTAAATTTTTTCTCAACCTCATCAAATTTAATATTAATATATCATAAACATATTTTATGTATATTTTGTGAACGGAAAATATAAATAATAATCTTTAGCTACTGAGAAGCCTTTTGGACTTTAAGGCATTTGTTGTTTAATTTCCTGTCGAATGAAATAAAAATGTTTTGGTCTAAAACGTCTGATTTCATTAAAAAAAAAAAAAATCCTTCTAAATAAATTTATTTGGTATTACTACTATTTTTGAAGCTGTGAATTTCCCCCTCCTTTCGCCCCACGCGTAGTCCTCCTGCGGAGCGTATGTGAGACATGCTCGCAAATACAGTGTAAAGTGCATCAAGTTAACAAAGCTAGTATATTTGCTTTTATGTTTTATGTTTGTGTTAAAGTACATGTGTATAGAAATGGCACCTCCTGTTGCTGGAAGGGACTGAGCATGAGCAGAGCACCTGCATTAAAACATGTCCTGCTCACATTAGAATGCAGGCGTGATGGATCTGACTGCTTTCACTCTAAAACACTGTCAATGTGGTGGAGAACAAAATCCACGATTAAGAACAACATAGTTGTTTCGATCTTGTTCCGAAAGAACGAGGTACAGGCGACCAAAATGAGCTTCCTCTGCAGGGTGGCCGGGCTCTCATTCAGATATGGAGTGAGGACTTCCGCCATCCGGTAGGAGCTTTTGCTCCTCTGGGTGAAGAGAAGCCAGATTGGGTGGTCGGGGATCTGGTTAGGATGCCTCCTGAGCGCCTTGCTGGTGAGACGTTTCGGGCACATCCCACCAGGAGGAGACCCACAAGCAGACCCTGGACCAGCTGAAGCAGGCCGGAGAACGCCTCCAGCTTACCTCGGGATTCTCCCGGGTGAGCTAGAGGATGCAGCCAGGGTGAGAGAAGCCTGGGCTTCTTGTCTGAGGCTGTTGCCACAGCGATCCAGCCCTGGATAAGCAGAACATGATGAACCGAATGGAACAACCTAGTGTTGAACTAGTATCTTAATACCGGACAGGAGAAGATCTCACACGACTCAAAGATGTGTGAAAGAAATAAAAAACACTTCAGGGATGTTTTTAATGTGAGAAAAATGTTCAAACATGATAAAAATCTCTAAAATGTTGATTTTAAATGAAAACTTTAGGTTTTAGCCTCATTAAAATGTCTTTAATGACGTCAAATTCAATCAGTTTGTGGGTCCGTATTTTATTTTTGCTATATTTCTATTTTCTGTGAATCTTTTGAACTCATCATCAGCCTGAATTCAGGATGAATGTTTCCATCTTTCTGCTCCACAAACAACAATGCTGTTATTTTCACCAACATGGAGTCTGGTGTGAACTCCACCCGGAGCTGAAACGCTATTTCTGCCAGTTTGAGATGACGAGGACAGAGTGAGACAAAGAAAAGCTTCAAACCGCCGTCACCACAAGGCCTCGCTGCTCTAAAAACGGACACTTCCTGTTTGGAGAACAGAGACAGTAAGAGAACACAGAGACGTGACATTTAAGCTCCATATTAACGCCCCTCCCATTTGACCTCACACCCCCCCACTTTCACTCCCATCTGCCCTTGCATCAATCTCCATAACAAAGGAGGCACTGATACAGTATGAAAGGAGTCGATCGGAGCAAACCTCAGCACAACTTTATCACCAAATATTTCAGAAAAAACTTAATGCTTGATTTGAAAGAATCTGATTAAAATAAATTAAAATCTATATTTTACAGAATAAACAGAACGTTTATTCTGTTTCAGACAAACTGGGATTTATATAGATTTTTTAAGGTGAGATGAATCTGATACCAGTCTGGTCTGATTCAGCTTTATCTGGTACCAGTATTAGACTGATTCTAGTCGGACTCTGATCCTAGTATCAGCCCGATACCGGCTCTAGTATCTCAACGATACAGCAGCCCAATGCAATGATATCAGAACGATACCAAGATGTAGATCTCTGATTGGCTGATTGCAAGAAGCCGCTTTTTTTTTTGTCTCTATCTTTTTCAGTTGAATTAAAATCTCAGTATCAAATAGAGGCTGCATGGTGGCCTCTCAGCAAAAAATTTGGGGGTCCAAGTTCCAGAGTGGGGGCTATGTTGAAACACTGTTCCTTCTGTGTGTAGTTTGCATGTTCTACCCATGTATGTGTGGGTTTTCTCTGGTTTCCTCCAAAAACATACATGTTACGTTGATTGGCTGCTGTAAAATCACCCCTAGGAATGAATGTGTGTGTGGATGGTTGTGAAGTGTGTGTGGGCCCATAACAGACTGGTGACCCGTTCGGGGTGTACCCTGCCTCTTGCAGCACCCCCCGCTATCCCTACTAGGAATAAAAGGTTCAGAAAATGATTGAACATCACATTAAAAAATGACTGATCTATATTTTTTAATATTGTGCACCACCTCACCAAGTGCCTGGCTTTTCGGGCGAAGTGGCTTTTCGGGTGAGGTGTTTCGGGTACGTTCCACCGGGAGGAGACCAAGAGGCAGACCCCGGACCCGCTGGAGAGACTATGTCTCACAGCTGGCTGGGGAACGACTCGGGATCCTCCTGAGTGAGCTGGAGGATGCGGCCGGGGTGAGAGAAACCTGGGCTTCTCGTCTGAGGCTGTAGCCCCTGCGACCCGGCCCCGGACGAGTGGAAGACGACGGAACAGAAAAAAAATATTGTGCAGCCATATTTTTAACAGAAACAAGTAAGTTTGTTTCTTGAATCTCACAAAATTTTTAAGCTTTTCTGTTTTGCATTCGCTCTTTTTTAAATTCTGACACTTATTTTCTTGTTGAAAATCATCTTTTTTATATATTTTCAGATAAAAATTCTCATTTAAACTCTTTAAAACCCACATTTCAGAAGCAGAAGAATCCGTTTCAGCCAATAGAAGTGTCTACTTTGACTTCCAACTCCACGATACCCAGCATGTTGTTTAAGAAACAGGAAGTTTTTTCTCCTCAGAAGGTCTGAGGTGGTTTGTTTTTGTCTCTCCGTTGCTTTCTGATCCTTTCTGACAGTCAAACATGGATTCTAGTGCATCCATGAGGAAGTAAAGACGGCTCTCTCGTGCTGAGTCACTGGGATGCTTTCTGTGCTGTCATGTGTAGTCAGGACCCACTTAGAGCCGGGGAATATCAGAAGCATCATTACCCCGCCATCAAACACACGGAGAGCTTTCAACCAATCCTCCTCCTCTTTTCACACAGTCACTCACTTCCTGTATGTTTTCACCCAAAGGCCTTCGTTCCCCGTGACCTTTTATAACCCTCTCTGCTGAGGTGGGCGAACTACACCCCGGGAACGTTTTCATTTCACTTCGACAGAAAAAAAAAATGTTGCAGCTTGATTTTAAAACTTTATTTATTTGCAATAAATATTTTTTCTGCCAGTTTAAATGCTAATTTATGAAAGATGGTAAAGCGCCATTTAGAGTATCTGTTAAATAAAAAAATACTTCAGCAACTAAGTCAGGGATTGCAGGCATTAGTTTACAATTGCAGCAAGGGGAAATTATCCTACCCAATCAGAGAACAGAGATGATTGCGTGACATGAATACGACCCTCCGTCCTCCATGTTTGTAGTTTTCTAACTGAAAAAGGAGATCAACCATGCTACACAGTTGCTGTGTTGGTAACGATTCATGAGCTGATCTCCTTCATCAGCTCCTTCATGTGGAGTCTTCATGGACGTGTGGAGCTGAGCTCCTTCATGTGGAGTCTTCATGGACGTGTGGAGATGTTCAGAAGGAATGAAGACAGGATCTTCTGAGTGACATCATCAGTGATTCCTGTCTGAACTATGGAACTAAAGATGGTGGATTGCTGGTGTTGTTCCACCACAGTGAAGGATCAACATGTGGAGCTTTTAGAGACACTTTAACATCTTATTAGGATTCACTGGAGCTGAAAAACATTGTTACCACGGTAACAAACATTCCACCCAGTGCAGAGCCAACTGTCAAGTGTTCCACCAAGCGGCGGTTCCACCAAGCGGCGGTTCCACCAAGCGGCGGTTCCACCAAGCGTTGTTCAAGCTCCACCCTACTCCCATTGACCACATAGCAGCTGTTCTGAAGCTACTTCGGAGGTCTTTCTCGGAAAGTTTGGAGCTACTGAACACATAAATTTCTCCGGTGGGGGTTTAATCTGAATCTGAATTCCTCAGATTAAGAATTAAAAACAGTGTTTAGAACATTTTTTCAGGGGAGAGAACACATTGGAAAAGTTTTTTTTTTACTCTCTGTTTTCTGGACTACACTAACTGTCCGGGTGGATTATAAACGTCCGGTCCCACTAGAATGGAACGATTGATTAAATAAAAAAGTCTCCGCCACCGTGGAGTGAGTAAACCCCGCTCCACGTTGCTGTGAGGTCAGACAAACAATTTTTTTGAAAGCCGGTTCCAAAAATTTGCAATAAAATCTAAACACTTTATCAATTTTTAATAAAATATCTTTTCTAGCATTTTAAAGGCTCATTTTTTTTTAATATACTTAATTCATTCCTGAACAAGAAATTTATGTGCTGCATTACACCGCAGCAGGCTGCCACCTATGACGGCGCCAATGGTGGGAGAAACAGGGGTTGAGGTGTCTTCTCCAAGGACCCTAGATGTGAACTAAGTTGGATGCGAACTTTTGGTCAACTTCCAATCCGCAGGTGAACGCTCTCGCCACTGTCTCTGTTAAAGAGTTGAGAAAAACTGAAGAGAACACAAAATATTCTGAAATGAAATTTTCTAAATTAAAATATTCTAAAGTTCGGGCACAGATTATCGAAGTAATTAAGACCAGATTTAACTTCAGTATATCTTTTGATAAAGTCCTAATACATCCATTTTTTAGAGTTCTTTTAAGAAGTTTGGCCGTAACGCCTCTTCTCTCTCTCTGGATTTGTTTTATTTGGTTTACCGCCGACTTTTACCAATGAACAAAAATCCTTGGCGAGGTTCGTAACTTTGCGGGCCGGAAAATTTATTATGCTAACTGTAAACAAAAATCCGTCTATTTCTTACCAGGTTGCGGGGGTGCCGGAGCCCATCCCAGCTGATTTAAGGCAAGGCAGGGTAAACCCTGAACAGGTTGCCAGTCTGTCACAAGGTCACACTCATACATACCTACGGGTGATGTAGCACCGACCAATCAACCTGACATGCACATTTTTGGAGGGTGGGAGGAAACTGAAGTACCCGGAGGAAACCCACACATACACAGAGAGAACATGCAAACTCCACACAGAAAGGCCAGCGCTCCAAACCTCGTCCCTACCCGGGATTTGAACCCATGACCTTCTTGCTGTGAGGCCACTGTGCTACCCACTGTGCCACCGTGCTGCCATTTCTGAAAAATTTCTGACATGTTTTTAATAAACATGCCCAATTTGGACAAAATTATGTTTACACACATTTCACTTTAAATAAGCTGCGTTTTTATTCTCGTTACATTTTTTTTATTTGTAATTATTTCCCTACCTTTATGTTTTTTCTAAGGTATTATTTTGTATAAATAATTATTTTTTAAAAACCGCTGACGGGGTTTGAACTACCACAGCAGACGAGCTTCAAGGTTGAGCTAAAACATTTTCTCAGCAAACACCAGAGAAAACTCAGACGTGATTACACCTCACAGGCCTAATTAATCCAACCTCGGAGGGTTCACGAGGACATTTAAACCGTGTTTAAACGTCACACGTCAAAAACATACATCAACTGCACATTCGAGGAACTCCGTGCTCTACAATAAAGTAGATACTATTTGAACAGGAGATTATTTTTGGCCATGGATGTTGTTCTTGGCCACGCCCATGTCTTAACTAAAGCGGAAAGTGTTTTCGTATAAAAGTAATCTACCGTAATTTCACGGCTATAAGGGGCATATAAACGTCTTAGATTTTCTTCAAAATGAGCGGTGCGCCTTGTGTGTGAGAAAAGGCAGACCTAAAAGAAAAAGCGGTGCCCGTGAGGCGGACCTGAAAGAAAAGGCATGAGAACGTTAAAGAGTGAAGTGTGGGCGTGGATTGTGTATAAAAAGGTACGTGCTGTATGCACAACATTGCAGTTTTAACCCTGAAAATGGTAAAGAGACACGCTTATGACGCTCAGTTTAAGCTACGAGGAGGAACATGGGAATCGAGCCGCCGCGAGAAATTTCAGCATTAACGATTCAATGGATTGTAGATGCTTGGACTAACGTGTCTGCTGGTACTGTTATTCGAGCTTTCTCAAAAGCGTGACTTTGTGACTTTGACAGCGAGGAGCGAAGTGGACCTGCTCTGAAACAGAGGATGAGGACTTTGATGGATTTGAATAAAGACTATTACCGGTAATGTGTTTGTTTAGTATTGTTACCACTTAAATAAAACACAACCAAACTCAGTTTTGCTCCCGATCTATTTTTTAATACACACATTTGCATGCTTGCGTGTGTGTTGTTGTAAGGCGGTGTGTGACTGAGACTGCGCCTTTTCGTACGGTGCGCCTAATGGTCGTGAAATTATGGTTGTACATTTTGAATACCAGGTTGTTTTCTGGACCGTGTTGGCTTTCTGAACGTGTGCTAGCTATGCTAACCTTATGCTCTTCACACTCTGATTCCCCGACACAATATTTGGAAGCTTTTTAAATGCAAGCTTGTTCTCAGACGTAGACTCTGTTCTCCTCCACACCCATATTATAAACAAAGAAAAGAAGTGTTGGATTTTTTTTTTTAGATGCGTTACCCGTGATGGCAGCAGGCCCGTGTAGCGCTTCTCTTTTTTTGTGTGTGTGTGTTTCAGTTTTATTGTGTTAGAGCGTGAGCAGTCCCAGGGAGAATCGACCCAGGTTCTCCTGGTCGAAAGACGGCTACTCTGCCACTAGGCCAACGCCCCCTGGGACAGTGCTTCTCATTTTTGTTGGATTTTTCGTGGTTTTTTTCTTTGGAGTTTCAAGAGATGAGCTCCTTCAGCAGCGACGAGAGTCAGAAGGAATAAATATGGAATCCCGGGTGTGCAGCAGAGTCTATTCTAAAGGTGAACATATGAAACTAAAGATGGTGGACTGCTGGTGTTGTTCCACCACAGTGAAGGATCAAGATGTGGAGCTTTTAGTGACAGTTTAAGATCTTGTTAGGATTCACTGGAGCTGAAAAACATCGTTACCACGGTAACCCACATTCCACCCAGTGCAATATGTGCCAGCTTTGCTAACTTGAAGCACTTTACACTTTTTCTTTGCGACCCAAAATATGATTTACATTGAGTCGTGCACACCACAACGAGGCAGGACGTAGTTGGAAGCAAGAGGAGGGGGGAAATCATAATGTAAAACAAATACTGAATATAGTGATACGGTTTTTCAGTGAAAACCGACCAAAGAAAAGGTTAAATGTTTACATTTCTTCTGGGCGTGGTGCAGATAGAGAAAACGTTCTGACCTTAATGGGTTCCATGCTGAAGCGGATCTTTCTGGAGGGAGGTGTGTCCTCTTCAGGGGGGAGCCCAGATATCTCCACACAGCTGGACTCAGGCTCGTAGCGCTCGTCCTCTTCATCTTCTTCATCCTGCTGACTTTCCTCTAAGTTCTCCCCCACAGCGCTGTAGGTACTGATATCCACAGGGTCCCTCAGAGTTCTGTCCTCACCCCCAGACTCGTCAGCCTGCCTCAGGACACCCCCACTCTCACTAGAAGTGTCTCCGTTCTCCACAGCAGAGTGGTTCGGTTCCTCAGAGTCCTCCTGGTCTCTGATGGCCGGTTTGGCCTCCACTCCAGCGTTAGAAACAGTTTTTTCTCTCTGATAGTCCGGCTCTTCGGTCTCGCTGGCTGGACCACATTCACCCCCATTAATTGAACCCCTTTCGGACCCCCCCTGACTGCTCCGGTCCTCTTCCTGGCTGCCTGGTGCAAAGGCACTGACCCTCTTAGTGATGATCTTTGAGTTGAGCACTCCCACCTTGGTGCTGACCCCTCTGGAGGAGGGAAGCGGAGGTGTGGAGGAGAGGCGATGCAGATTGTTCCGAAGCTCTGCCGCCCTCTCAAACACAGCACTGAGCTGGCTGACCGTGGGGGACACAGCCTCACTGGTGTCCAGACTGTCCAGTGACTCAGTGCTGCCGTTAAAGCGGGACACAGAATCCAGTCTTCCATCCTGGAAGCTTTTCTCTGTCTTCAGCAGGACTCTGGTGGTGCTGAGCTTCTCCTGCTGCTGCTGCTGCTCAAAGATGCGCCTGGTCTCCTGCAGTTTGGAGTAGCTGGGGGAGGAGGCCCTGCTCTCCGCTTTACTGTCAAATTTACTGACCCGCTCAGACACGGTGGAACCCAGTTTGAGGAGCGCGCTGTGGTCCACATTCTCATTCAGACTGCCGGCTCTGGGGAGGGACAGACGCACCGACCTGTCTGCAGCCCTCTCCCCCTCCTCACCCTCCGCATCGGCTGGAGGGGTGCTCTGCATCTGCTGGAACATGTTTTTAATCCGGTGCACGTTAGAACCGTACCTGCGGCCGCGCGGACCCTCCTTTACAGGATTGTCTGGGACTGGTTTCAGGGCCTGCATCCCTGCCTCGTACGCGTTTCTGTGCGGGGATGGGCTCCTCAGCGTGGAGCCGGAGCCCCCGGTGCTCTTGGATGTGGATTCGGTCTTCATCATGATGGGATGCTCAGCCTGGCATGTCTCCTAAACAGCCCCCCAGCCCCCCGCCACCACTCCCTGCAGCACAGATGCTTTAAAGGCCTGTCTGCATGCGCTGCAGTGGTGCTGCAGAAGTGCTGCAGAGCTGCTGCGACCCCATCAAACCCCCACACACACTGCTTTAATTTCTTTCTGCAGGCTGCAGCATCATTTACAGCTTTTCATTCTGAGAGACGCAGATTCTATGTTTCCTTAGAAAAGCTGCTGCATGCAGGATGGAGGGGGCGGGAGGTCAGTGAGGGGGGGTCCCAGACATGCCCGGTCCTAGTGCCCACCGTCTGCAGCACACAGTCACACACAGTGTGTGTAGCTTAGCTTAAAAATGTAATTACACCGTAGTTACAAATTACCTCCAAAAAGTACCTGACTCAGTACCTCATATATATGACCTCACAGAAATTAGTTACAAACTGAAGTAACTTTAAAACATTAAAGAAATTTATTGATAAAAATTTAATTGTTAGATATTTTAAAAAGTTTAAATTTTTAAAAATTTACAAACTTTTTTATATGACAGTAAATATAAAAAAATGATTTAAAAATATTATAAAAAAAATTAATCTAATCTTAGACTGAATTATTTTTTGTGACGTCACAGGTTATGATAAAAATCATTCCGTATTTTAATAAAAAAAGATCACATTAAATGTGAATAAAATTATATTTTTACATTAAATTATGACGTCACACAGTGAAAAGTGTCTTTTTTTAATGTAAAAATTTAATTTTACGGTGTTTTTATATATAAAAAAAGCATAAAAATTATCCTTTAAAATGCTTTTTTGTTTGTTTCAAATCATTTCTTTCATTGTTTTTCTCTCACAGAATATTTTTTTAATATCTGTAGTTTTTTCTTTTAGTTTTTTTAAGTTTTAAAATGAAGAGTTTTAATAAACATAAAAAAAAGTCTCTGAATTTGAAACAACAACAAAAAAAATGGACTTTGTTCATTTTCTGAACCGCTTATTCCTAAAACGGTGTCAGGGGTGTTGGAGTCAGGGTACACACCGAACAGGTCACCAGTCTGTTGTGGGGCCACACACACAGACAACCATCCACACACACACTCAATCCCAAGGACAGTGTTATACCGGCCAACCAACATAAACCAGAGTACATACGTGGGCAGAACAAGCCTGGCTCACACTCCTAAACTTGAACCCCGACCTTCTCGCTGTGAGGCCCCCGTGCTAACCACTGTGCCAGCATGCAAACCCCAACTGTTTTTATTTAGAAAATAACTTTTCTAATAATTTATTTTATTAGTTAAAAGTTAGGGGCAGGGTACACCCCGAACAGGTCGCCAGTGTGTTGCGGGGCCACACCCATACAACCATCCACACACACTCATTTTTAGGGGCAATCTGGTCAATCAACCTAGCATGCATGTCTTTGGAGGGTGGGAGGAACCCAGCGGAAACCCACACAAACACGAGGAGAACATGCAAACTCCACACAGAAAGGACAGTGTTCCAAGCCTCGTCCCCACACCTGACTCAAACCCCACGACCTTCTTGCTGTTAGGCCACTGTGCTACCCACTGCGCCACCATGCCGCCCACCTAAGTAATTTTTCTTTATTTACACGTTTAAAACTTTGAACCATTGACAAGATTTAAATCAAACTACCCTCAGTAACTCAGTACCAACTATAGACCAACTGTTCAAGTTTTAGCTTCATGCAATCAAACATTAAGATCATAAAAAGTAAAAAATTCCCAGATTTATTTAAACTTCACATAAACCTCCTTCATTCTTTACTGATACACTGAATGATCCGGGACACCTGAAGGTATTTATGTTCCAACGACTTGACTTCTTATTTTTTATGTAGTTTTGAAAGAGTAGAAAATAATAAGTCTATTGTTTTTAAGGGAGTCAGACTGGCAGACCCCACATCGCTGGATCTGTTTGGGTCTAAAATAGCTCTGACGTGTACGCCAGCTCCATTTGGCTCTGTCAATCAGAGGTCAGGACAAGATGGCAGGCGGGTGGATCTGGATATTTTCTCTCACAGGCAAGATTCAAACATGGTTTATTAATCTGTTCCCGTGTTTGATGTAAAGGTTGTTTTTGACCGCCCCACAGTTGTTGTCGCCGGTTTGTTCGGAGCCAACGCAGAGATTAAATTCACCGTTCCTGTCGGGAGGTTGTTCACGTACGAGCTGCTGAGAGAAACTTTCCAGAATGACTTCGAACCTTTGTCCAAACTTTATGGTAAGTTTTTGTCACCTTTTTAACTTTTTTATTTGAACTCAAACAGAAACAATAAAAAATAACAGACATAACACTATCCTTTCTGTGTGGAGTTTGCATGTTCTCCTTGTGTATGTGTGGGTTTTCTCTGGCTTCTTCTCAGCCTCCGTGAACATGCATGTTAGAAAAATCGGCTGCTACTAAATTGCCGTCACCATGGTAACCAGCTGTGGGTGGTGACCGAAAGAATGAGATCGCGGATACAGGCGGCCAAAATGAGCTTCCTCCGCAGGGTGGCTGGGCTCTCACTCAGAGATCGGGTGAGGAGCTCTGCCATCCGAAAGGAGCTCGGTGTCGAGCTGCTCCTCCTCCAGGTCGAGAGGAGCCAGATGGGGTGGTTCAGGCATCTGGTCAGGATGCCCCTGAGCGCTTCGCAGGCGAGGTGTTTTGGGCATGTTCCACTGGGAGGAGACCAAGAGGCAGACCCCGAACCCACTGGAGAGAGTATGTCTCACAGCTGGCTGGGGAACGACTCGGGATCTTCCTGGGTGAGCTGGAGGATGCAGCCGGGGTGAGAGATGCCTGGGCTTCCCATTTGAGGCTGTTGCCCCATCGACCAGGCCCCGGAACAAGCGGGAGATGTCGGAATGGAACATTGAAACACTATCCTTTCTGTGTGGAGTTTACATGTTCTCTTCATGTACTTGTGGGTTTTCTCAGGCTTCCTCTAAGCCTCCAAAAATGTACATGTTAGGAAAACTGGCTGCTACAAAATTGCCCCTAAGATTGAGTGTGTGTGGATGGTTGTCTGTGTGTGTGGCCCCGCAGAAGACTGGTAACCTGTTTGGGGTGTATCTTGCCTCTTGCTTGAAATCACCCGGGATAGGCTCCGCCCCCTCCCTTGTAACCGCACCAGGGATAAACGGTCCAGAAGACAAAACATTTTGTTGTTCAAAATTTGTCATTTTATTTTTTATGTCCATTCACTTCTTTTTCATGGACCTGCGATAAACGGGCAAAGTTTCAACACTTTTATTGTGGGCAGAAAGTTTGGCTGTTGCAACCTGTTAGCCATTCTGGGCAGGGATGGGTCCTGGCCAGGCCTTTCAGAACCAGACTTAGACGCAGGAGTAACACGTGACACACTAAAGGCCTCGTTTATTCATAAAGTATGAATACACCCAAATCCGGGTGTACGGATTGAATGACTTACCGCCCAAATCGAGCGATTTACGAAGGCGATGCAGTGCGTGGGCTTTAGCATGACTTTATCATCAAGTCAGACGTAGCCAAACAGTATGACGTAAAAAAAGGGGTGACTTTTGTCACAAAAGTGAAGCTGAGGAAAACGGAGGACAGTGTAATGAAGCATTTGAAGCAGTGAAGAAACAATTAAAGAGGGGGAGACCGTAGCTCAGTGGTTAGAGCGTTCGCCCGCGGACCGGAAGTCAACCGGAAGTTTGCGGTTTTGCATCCCACTGAGTTTACGTCTAGGGTCCTTGGAGAAGACACCTAACCTCCTGTTTCTCCCATCTTTGGCGCCGTCGTGGCTGCCTGCTGTGGTGTAAGAGTGCAGCACACAAATTTCCCTGGTGAGGGATGAATAGAGTGAGTAAAAAAAAAAGCAAACTAAAATGTCCGTCAGTGTAGGACTGTACATAAGTAAATTGGAGCACATCATGGAAAAAGTGGACCATTAAAATATATGCACATTGTTATTCACGACATTTCAACCCGTTGTGCACCCGCAACTACTCATTGTGTCATATCCTAGACATAAAGATTGTCTTTAAAATATCAAGCTGGGAATTTCTTGGACCACCTCCACGGTTGACATGGTTTCCAGTGAGACGCTGCCTTGTTTTTTAGTCACTCCTACATCAATCAGGGCTCCAGTGAAGCGGGGTGGGTCCAGCTCCTGTGCGTTGAGCTGACCAGATGAACCATGTTTTTTCACCGCTGGCGATCTTTGGCCAGCTGTTCTGCTTCCTCGACGGTGGCTCTGAGTTGCTGGAGGTCGCCTGCGGTTACGTTGAGCTATCGGACACAGGGTTTGCCTCTTGGTCTTTTCCAACCTGCGAACTTTGGGTTGAATTGAAGGATTACCGTATTTTCCGCCCCATAAGGCGCACTGCATATAAGGTGCACCTTCAATAAATGACTATTTTTAAAACTTTTTCCATATATATAGTATGTATATATATATATTTTAATTAAAAAAAGCGCGTTCTTGAAAATATTCCTTTTAATTCCTTTTTATAAATATATTTTTTTTACCGCGGTTTTAATGTCCGCGGGCTCAGGTCGGGTCGGGCTGGATTTTTTAGGCCCGATCTCACCGCTGGCTGCGGCTCTATTCCCGTGTTCCACTGCGTGACAGATCACCTTGAGTTTAAACTCTGCGGTGTAACAGTGTCTCTTGGTAGGAGCCATTTCCGGGTCTTTACACAAACAAATGGAAATGGGACGCCCTTTCATATATCCCAGCATGCACCGCGCACTCCTTCTTCTACGGGGGAAATGGAGTCGGCAACTGTTGTAGCTCAATATTAATCCATATATAAGGCGCACTGTGGACTTTGGAGATAATTTAAGGTTTTTCGGTGCGCCTTCCATTGCGGAAAATACGGTACTCTCGTAGGGTGGTCGGGGAAGGAGCTGGAGGATGTGGCCAAACCAGCGAGTTTACCATTGTACAGCCAGGCCAGATGCCTTGGCTGGCACTACTTCTATAAGTTAAAGATATTTCTTTTTTATTTCACTGTAATTTCAATGTGTGTTAATGGCCTCTCTTTCTCCTTAATTGTGGGAGACGTTACCACGACTGCACAATGGTGCCATCTCGTCAATGTTCATGTGAAAAGAAACGGTATCATTTGAACACCGTTTCATATGCATCACGTTATTTTAATAATTCATATTTGGAATTCTAGCAGCGGGTTTGGGGCAGTTGGTTTGGCTTGCAGAGATTTATACAATTCTTAGACCAAGAGGCTTCAGAACAGATGATTTGACCAAGAAGTGAGGGGCACCAGAAAGAAGACGAGACATAGGTGCATACATTGGGATGATCGATTTGAGACCAGCTAAGAGGAACACAGCAAAGAGCGGGGCAAGAAGGAAGGAGAAAAGGCCAGAGGGTGGGGCCGGGGGGATCATGACCACTTTTTAAGAAACTGCTAGGACGCAGCAGACGGGCTTCAGTAGAGGAAGTACAATGTACCACACTTCTCCGGGTAACTCTGTTTCTAACCAAACTGTTCCAAAGAGGAATATTTGAATCTTTTTTCAGGACAACTTCAACCACACGATGTGTTTCTGTTTTAAAGCTGGACGTTCGTACGATGACCCGATGGTGTTTAAGTGCAACATGCAGGGTTTCCCTGACCTTCCAGAGTGGCTCCGCTTCACCCAACGCCATCCTCTGGACAACGGCTTCCTGTACGGCACACCAATGCAACCTGGGAAATTTATAATAGAGGTAAGAGGTTTAAATCTGTTCTACTTCGAACAAATTTCAGAAAGATCCAAACACCATCATGACCGCAGCGAGGAGTGACAGGGTTAAAATCCTGAAGATTAGTTTGAAATAAAATCCTAATAAACTTTATTTTATCTGGTTTTATACTTAAAATTGTTTGTTTAAATATCCAAAAAAAAGAAACAGTCTTCTCCTTAAAAAAAATTCTTTTCCTTTAAAAAATTTATCTACACTCACTTCTATTAACGACACTGTGAATTCCCTCTTCCTCTCGCTCCCGTTTCTGTCCTACCACCCTTTCCGTTCCGTTTTGTCATCTTCCGCTTGTTCTGGGGTCGGGTCGCGGGGGCAACAGCCTTAAGCGGGCAGCCCAAGCCTCTCTCTCCCCGGCTGCATCCTCTAGCTCACCTGGAAGGATCCCAAGTCGTTCCAGACGTCCAGGGTCTGCCCGTTGGTCTCCTCCCGGTGGGACGTGCCCGAAACACCTCGCCCGCGAGGCGCTCGGGGGGCATCCTAACCAGATGCCCGAACCAACCCCATCTGGCTCCTCTCGACCTGGAGGAGGAGCAGCTCGACACCGAGCTCCCCCCGGATGGCAGAGCTCCTCACCCCATCTCTGAGTGAGAGCCCAGCTACCCTGCGGAGGAAGCTCATTTCGGCCGCTTGTACCCGCGATCTCATTCTTTCGGTCAACACCCACAGCTGGTGACCATAGGTGAGGGTAGGAACGTAGATCCTGGTTACCATGGTGAGGGTAGGAACGTAGATCCTGGTTACCATGGTGAGGGTAGGAACGTAGATCGACTTGTAAATCGAGAGCTTTGCTTTTCGGCTCAGCTCTCTCTTTACCACGACGGACCGATGCAGCGTCCTAGTTATTGCTGATGCCACACCGATCCGCCTGTCGATCTCCCGCTCCATCCTTCCCCAACTTGTGAACAAGACCCTGAGATACTTAAACTCCTCCTTGAGCCGCCACCTTATCTTGGTGGCGGGGTTTGCGTGCCCCAATGATCGTAGGAGCTATGTTGTCCGGAGCTTAATGCCCCTGGTACGGTCACCCATGGCAAACGGATCCTAGGTGAGGGGCCAGACAAAGCGTGGCTCTAAAATACCCCTATGAAGCGATCAAACATGGCCAAGTTGCCCTTGCCCGGATGCGGGTCACCGGGGCCCCCCCTTGGAGCCAGGCCCGAGGGTGGGGCATGCGTGCGAGCGCTTGGTGGCCGGGCTTGTACCAATGGGGCCCGGCCGGGCTCAGCCCGAACAGGGGACATGGGCCACCCTTCCAGTGGACTCACCACCTGCAGGAGGGGCCATAGGGGTCTGGTGAAGGAGGAGATGGATGGCAACCAACGGCGGGGACCTTGGCGGTCAGATCCTCGGCTGCATAGGCAAAATGTAACTTTATTTATAAAAACATTTTTATTCCTGAAGTTTTTTTAATGTAATCCTTTTTTATGTGTGTGTGTGTGTGTGTGTGTGTGTGTGTCAGATCTACGCGGTGAACAAACGAAGCTACGACACCGCCAGACACATCCTGGTGATCAAAGTGACCGCAGGTAATTGTGTCTGACCAATCAGGAGTCAGAATGAACCAGTAAACATTGACCCCCCTTCACAGAGAACCTGCTGCCTTACCAAGCTGAGTTCTTCATCAAACTGAGAGAGATTGAGAAGGTGCTGCCCTCTGCTGTCCAGGAAGAGATCAAACAGGATCTGCAAAAGTTGTGGAACACACAAGCTCTAGAAATAGTGAACATCACCAATGCTCTGGACCGAGGAGGCAGGGTACCCCTACCTATCCCTGGGCACTTTGAAGGGTAAGCAAACACTAAGCATTCAAAGTCTTCCGTGCATCTGTGCTTCTGTAACGCTACAATGCCCAAAACACTGATGCGACACAGATACTCAGTACCAGCTTTACATGTACTGGTTATGGTCTTGTGACTAGAGCTCAGCTTTGCAAATTGTCATGAACGTTGAAATCCCCTAAAACACTGAAGGGATTTGAATGAAACGAACAGTTCCTCAGTGCCATCTATAGATGAACTGATTAGTTTTCTGGGGTGAAGTCAGAGAGGCTGAGGTACCAAATTCTTGTGAATGTGAATCCATCCAAAGCACTGGATGAATTTAACCTCTTAACTCCCACCGACCCGCCCCCGGGACGTTTGGTGTTTTTGTTTTTTCTTCACTCATAAAGACACTTTTTTCTTTGTTCAAATCCACTAAGTTATACCTCGTTTTAAAGCTAAGACTTTCAAGAAAACGATCATAACATCCATTCTTATGTTTTCACTAGTTTCAAGAAGAAATAACAAATTATTCGCAAAAAAAAATCAAAGTGTGTAGAGGGCACAGCTTACCTATGATTCGTTTCTGACGGCCTCAGACGGGTTCGATCTTTATGTAATTGGTCTCATTTAAATCTGCTGATAACGTTTGTAAAACTGAAACCACCGAAAAATAAAAAGCTCAGATTTTGTTTTAGAAACAAAACCCAATTCACATTTTTTTTCTTTTTTTTTCAATTTCAAAGTTGCCTTCCCACTGGTTCCAGAGACGTCTTGGGCCCAGTGGGAATGGAACCAGGTTCTCCCGGTAGAAAGATAAATGCTACCACTACGTCAACGCTCCCTGGGACCCAATTTCCAGTTTTGTCCCTAACTTTATTTATTGAGTAGTTTAATTTAAAACATTTCAGCACAAGATATTTTCTAAAAGTCCGAAAACGTCATCACCCCCCACACCTAGACCCTCTCACCAACCCTCTCCTCCCATCTGTTCCAAATAAGCCACCCCAGCACCCTCCAACCTTACCCTGGCCAACCCCCACCCCTCCAAAAAAAAAAAACAACTAGTATTTAAGTGAGAAGGAACTACAAAGTAGAGTTTTAGACCATGTCCACACGTAGGCGGGTATTTTTTAAATGAATATCCGCTGTACTCCGTTTTAGAAAAACTCTCGCGTACAGAAGTAACCGTTTTCAAAATTTCTGCATCCATGTAAACCCGAATAATTCCGCTTCCGACTGCTGCATGACATTAAAAACAAGGACGCATACATGACGTTTATTCTTTAATTGTCGCAGATAATGACGTTTAAAAATGCAAAACACTGGTTATGCATGTCAACACGCAAACGCAAAGCCGGAGTTTTCAAAAAACTTCACTTTGGTCGGAGTTTTCAAGAACGTGTATCCTTCATCTCTCCTGAAATCACTCGGGATAGGCTCTGACTCCCCCTAAGGCCGCATTTTGGGAAAAGCGGCTCAAAAGACGAAACAAGACATTTCAACTAGAATATAAATATAAATATATTTCATGTATTTTTTTCTGGAAAAAACAAACTCACTGATGAGATAAAACAAAATCCAAGTGGAGGAGTTTAAGTACAGTATCTCGGGGTCTTGTTCACGAGTGGGGGAAGGATGGAGCGGGAGATCGACAGGCGGATCGGTGTGGCATCAGCAATAACTAGGACGCTGCATCGGTCCGTCGTGGTAAAGAGAGAGCTGAGCCGAAAAGCAAAGCTCTCAATTTACAAGTCGATCTACGTTCCCACCCTCACTATGGTGACCAGGATCTACATTCCTACCCTCACCATGGTAACCAGGATCTACGTTCCTACTCTCACCATGGTAACCAGGATCTACGTTCCTACTCTCACCATGGTAACCAGGATCTACGTTCCTACCCTCACCATGGTAACCAGGATCTACGTTCCTACCCTCACCATGGTAACCAAGATCTACGTTCCTACCATCACCATGGTAACCAGGATCTACGTTCCAACCCTCACCATGATAACCAGGATCTACGTTCCTACCCTCACCATGGTAACCAGGATCTACGTTCCTACCCTCACCTATGGTCACTAGCTGTGGGTGGTGACCGAAAGAATGAGATCACGGATACAAGCGGCTGAAATGAGCTTACTCCGCAGGGTGGCAGGGTTCTCACTCAGAGATTGGGTGAGGAGCTCTGCCATCCGGGAGGAGCTCGGTGTTGAGCCGCTCCTCCTCCAGGTCGAGAGGAGCCAGATGGGGTGGTTTGGGCACTTCCGACCGGGAGGAGACCAAGGGGCAGACCCTGGACCCACTGGAGATACTATGTCTCACAGCTGGCTGGGGAACGACTTGGGATCCTTCCGGGTGAGCTGGAGGATGCAGCCAGGGTGACAGAGGCCTGGGCCACCCGTTTGAGGCTGTTACCCCCGCAACCCGACCCTGGAACAAGCGGAAGATGACGGAACAGAACAATAAAAAATGACAAAATTGCAATCTATTGACTAAGTAGTACAGATAAGTATGGGGTTTTATTTGACGTGTTGATTTGAGAGAGATGGAACCAGCAGTGATTGTTTTGGGACTAAATGAGATTCTAACTCCTTCCCGTTTGAACATGACTTGGTTCTTCTTTGGTTTGGTTTCGGTTGTCCATATTTTTTCTTGATAAAACTGTTTCTAAAACTAAAAACAATCTTAATTTTAATCTTTTTGTGTCAGTGTGTACGTGAAGGTGGGCTCTGAGAAGTTTTTCTCAGACTGTCTCCTGAAGGTTCTGTCCCAGAGACAGTGCCAAGCAGGGGACAAAACCAAGGTCCCTGGTGGATGTAACTTCTGCAAGATTCCCAGTAACTGCATCACCTGGTGCAGGACGGAGCTGGTAAGGCCTGAAAACTAATGAGCAAACAATCACTTCATAAGAATTTTAATAAAACTGCCCACATTTACTCAGTACTATTATAGATGAGCTGATCAGGTTTTCAGGCTCTTTCTATCCTCTGTGCAGTTTGATCTGACCCAGGTGAAACCAGAGCCCCCTCCTCCTCCACCAGGCCCGGGTATTTTAGAGTCTGGAGGAGACTTTAACCCACCCGACTCCCCGCCAAGCAGAGAGTACTTCCCAGACTACCTGGCCACAGTGATCGTACCCCTGATCATCGCCATCCTCCTGAGTCTGCTGCTGGCTTACATCATGTTCGGCCGTAGAGAAGGAGTGTACGTTTCCTCTTTTATTTCAAAAAAAAAAAAAAACATTAAGTCAGAAAAACTGACAAATTTTCTTTAATTTCAGAGAGAAAAGAAATGCTCAAACTGACCAGTAAGTCATTAATTTTATTATTTTTACTCATTTAGAGACACGATATAAAACTCTAACACCCACAATCCTGTTGGTCACACGATGATACGAAAGAAAACATGTTTTAATAGGAACTAAATTTACTAAAAAGATCTGCTAAAGGCAGCTTTTAGGGAGTCTTTGAGTTCATCGTGGGGGAGAAAAAACTGGGCCGAAAAGCAAAGCTCTTGATTGAGTTACAAGTCGATCTACATTCCAACCCTTGCCATGGTAACCAGGATCAACGTTCCTACGCTCACCATGGTAACCAGGATCTACGTTCCTACCCTCACCATGGTAACCAGAATCTATGTTCCTACCCTCACCATGGTAACCAGAATCTATGTTCCTACCCTCACCATGGTAACCAGGATCTAAGTTCATACCCTCACCATGGTAACCAGGATCTACGTTCCTACCCTCACCATGGTAACCAGGATCTACGTTCCTACCCTCACCATGATAACCAGGATCTACGTTCCTACCCTCACCATGGGAACCAGGATCTACGTTCCTACCCTCACCGTGGTAACCAGAATCTATGTTCCTACCCTCACCATGGTAACCAGGATCTACATTCCTACTCTCACCATGGTAACCAGGATCTACGTTCCTACCCTCACCATGGTAACCAGGATCTACATTCCTACCCTCACCGTGGTAACCAGGATCTATATTCCTACCCTCACCGTGGTAACCAGGATCTACGTTCCTACCCTCACCGTGGTAACCAGAATCTATGTTCCTACCTTCACCATGGTAACCAGGATCTACGTTCCTACCGTCACCGTGGTAACCAGGATCTACGTTAATACCCTCACCGTGGTAACCAGAATCTACGTTCCTACCTTCACCATGGTAACCAGGATCTACGTTCCTACCGTCACCGTGGTAACCAGGATCTACGTTAATACCCTCACCGTGGTAACCAGAATCTACGTTCCTACCTTCACCATGGTAACCAGGATCTACGTTCCTACCGTCACTGTGGTAACCAGGATCTACGTTCCTACCCTCACCGTGGTAACCAGGATCTACATTCCTACCCTCACCGTGGTAACCAGGATCAATGTTCTTACCCTCACCATGGTGACCAGGATATACGTTCCTACCCTCATCATGGTAACCAGAATCTATGTTCCTACCCTCACCATGGTAACCAGGATCTATGTTCTTACCCTCACCATGGTAACCAGGATCTACGTTCCTACCCTCATCATGGTAACCAGAATCTATGTTCCTACCCTCACCATGGTAACCAGGATCTATGTTCTTACCCTCACCATGGTAACCAGGATATACGTTCCTACCCTCATCATGGTAACCAGAATCTATGTTCCTACCCTCACCATGGTAACCAGAATCTATGTTCCTACCCTCACCATGGTAACCAGAATCTATGTTCCTACCCTCACCATGGTAACCAGAATCTACGTTCCTACCCTCACTATGGTAACCAGGATCTACATTTCTTTTCTCACTATGGTAACCAAATGTGGGTGGTGACTTAAAGAATGAGATCCCTGATTCTAGTGGCTGAAATGAGCTTCCTTTGCTGGTTGGGTGGGCTTTCTCTCACAGGTAGAGGGTGGACCAGTGCCATCCAGGAGTTTTCCTGGGTTTTCCATCTGAGGCAGTACTGCTCTTGTGACATTTTCAAAGATAACAGCAGGTTTTCAAGGTTGAGTTTGACAGAGTGGGCTCAGAAGTCTATATGCTGAGTGATGTTTGTGTGTCCTTCAGAATCCAGCTCTACCATCACCACACTATTCATGGGAACAGTGATGAACTGAGGAAGATGGCCAAGAACCGAAGTGTGTCCCCTCCTCTGTCCACGCTCCCTATGTTTAACAGCCGTACTGGAGAGAGAGCCTCGCCTCTGCAGTCTGATAATATACCTCTCATCATGGCCCAGCAGTAAGACCCTCCATCCATCCATCCATCCAACCACCCATCCATCTATCCACCCATCCATCCATCCACCCATCCACCCATCCATCTACCCATCTACCAATCTATCTACCCACCCATCCATCCATCCATCCATCCACCCATCCACCCATCCATCCACCCATCCATCCATCCATCCATCCACCCACCCAACCATCCATCCCTCCATCCATTCACCCATCCATCCATTCACCCATCCATCCATTCATCCATCCACCCTCCATCCATCCATCCATCCACCCACCCATCCATCCATCCATCCATCCACCCACCCATCCACCCACCCATCCACCCACCCATCCATCCCTCCATCCATTCACCCATCCATCCATTCATCCATCCACCCTCCATCCATCCATCCATCCATCCATTTCATATCTATATTTATAGAAATGTGTGTGTTTTTGTTTAAATATCAAATCATTTCGCTTTTTTCTTTTTTGTCTGAAACTTCTTTTTTCTTTTTTTTCTCAGTGATCCGTACAGCGACACGTTGCCTCGGTAACCACATACTGTACGTATCTTCTAACGAAGAGATCCAGCAGCAGAAGTTAAACTTGTTTATCCCCGTCGGTGCCTTATACTAACAGTTTGATGTGATACTTTATGCTCTTTTTATTTTTATCTAATGAAAAAATAGATGAAAGTTTTTTTGTTTATCTTCATTATGTGTGATTTCTTTTTTTCTTTTTCTGTACCATTAATTATTTTTTAAAAACCTGTAAAACCCTTTTTTTTTTTTTATCCTGGCTTAAAAAGATGATGTTTATCTTTTACTAGTGATACACATGAACCATCTCATGCTCAAATTTAGAGTTTTTAAAACTACTTTTAAGTTGAAGTTTAAATCAAATTTGAAATAAAAACATCTCAATGGTAAAATGTCCATCCTCTGTCTCATAGCAGATGATATTGGAGGCTTGAAATCTATCTGTGTTTAAAATGTGTAGTATTTTCATCTGAAATGAACAAAATAAACATATATCATATGAAAGATTTTCTCAAGATTCGTTTTATTGTCACCGTTCTCACAGTAAAATTTAGACAAAAGTCAGACTAAAAAACACATATTAATAAGAAGTAGAAGTAAAGGTAAAAATAACAAAAACAGTATAAAAAGGCAACTAGATGATTTAACAAAAATAACAGTGCAATTTTTTAAAGTGTGTGTTGTTGTAAAGTGTCCTTAGTACTAGTCAGATGAGTGTGCAAGAGGATGGAGGGGTGATTGCTTTCACAGCTCTGAGACGTGAGGTAGTGTTCTTTTATGGTCCTGTACTGTTTCCCTGACGGGAGAGGTACAAACAGTCCGTAACCGGCTGGGTCGGGTACATCACTTTCTGTCTTGCCTTCTGCTGAACTAAGACCCCCTGTGCAGTCTTCACCACCCGGGCCAAGTCCTTTTTATCCTGTGTGGTGCAGCTGCCATACCACGCAGTCACATTGAGAGATGCTATGGTGGCTTTGTCGATGTTCATTAGTGGGGAAGAAGAGACGTTTTGGGAGAGAAATGTTCACTCTAAATTTGTGCAATGACTGTAAAAACCTTAGCTTTACACATTCACTTAGATTATCTGGGACAAAATCTTTAAAGATTAAGTCACATGATGAATTATTTCTGCAAGTTGTCACAGTTTTAAATATAAGCTTGAAAATGTAAACATTTTGTAAAAATGATTATTTTTTGTATAAATTATAGAGTTTAATAAATCCAGACGTTTGGCGGAGTGGTGCATCCTAAAAACAAGATGCCTACAGAGAAACAGAGCTGTAAAGAGGTCGATTTTCACCAGAGCACAGTGGCTGGTCTCAACAAACAGGGACTTGCGCAGAGTCAGCACGCTCTTCTTGGTTTTGACAATACATTCCATCACCATGTCACAGTCAATGGTCACCTATCTACAGTATACAGGACAAATCCTCCCAGCGGGTAGATGCTGCTGTTGGACAGATCGTACTCAGCGGAGGCATTGTTCTAACCCTTTGCTCTAAACAGCACAGAATCAAAGCTCTCATTGGGACTAGTTCAGTTTCACAGGCTATTAGCATGTGTTTAATAGAGCAGCGTCTAACTGGTTGGTCGGTTTCGGTTTGTTTAATAGAGTTTAATAGAGGTTAAGCTAGAAACCACCATAGTTAACAAGTTACATAACCGTTTTAAAAGTAGTTGTTTACAGGTGTGTTGGTGTTAGCTCCTCTTTAGGGGCGGGGCTAACTGGGTAGTTTATGTAGAACTTGAAGACTTTAATACAATTGATCACTCCTGGACGAATGAGGGATTGCATAGATCCTCTAGAGGGCACTTGAACTGATTTTAAAAGTAATGTTTTTGTCATGATCCCTCACTGTGCCACCAGAAGGAGCCCTGGACCTTCCTCCCTCTCCTGGACTCCAGCTTGATCCCAAACACCTGGGTGATTGGCCTGATGCTGATCAGGGAAATCAGATCAGGGCCAACCTGGGCCAACCTAGACACCAGGTTGGCCCAGGAATGTCTATCCTGTGCCTATTTAAAGGCAGTCTCTCTTGACTTCCTGGTCAGGTCATTACCTTCCATTCCAACCAGATCTTTCTGGCTGCCTGACCGGGATTTACAATAAACTTAAGACATTATTCTGATCCTGTGGTTTTTTTCCCCTCCCTTTTACAGCTCAGAATCGACTGCCCTACTGGATAAACTCTGTTATCCTGCATTTGGGTCCTCCTCCTTCTGCCCCCTCATGTCATGACAGTTTTCTTTAAAAGGTCACGACATGCTTTCAATGGGTTCTGCTTTTAAACTTGAGGTTTGATTTTGAGCACTACAATAAGTTTTTTGTTACAAATACAAAGGATTTTGTGCTCATTTTAATATCTTTTTTTGTAGTTCCACCTATCATCCACTATGGGATGCTATTTTAAAATGTTTGATTCAGACGTTCAATGTGTTTTCAAATGAAATAAAAATCTTATTTTAAACCTGAGTTCATTTGAATGCTTCGATAAATGTTTTAGGGATTTTTTAGACATAAAATTGGTCTTAAATACAAACTGAAAGGTAAACTATTGGCCTTGTTTTCACTGCTGCTCAACAAAAATAGATTCAGTGCAACTGCTGTGGAACAGTTGTTCAATAAAAACATTAAAATAAACGGTTTTGTGACTTTGTTTTGACTAAATTTGATCTTTAGTGAAGGTTTTTTTTGTCCGTTTCCTGAATGTCTTTGAGCCCAGTTTCACAACAGTTGCCAAACAGAACAGTGAAAACTCTGAGTAGACCACTTCACATGCTTTATTTCAGCACCCAAAATAATTAAAAACATCTTGATTTATTATACATGTACAAAATAAGTACAGAATCTCTCTTTTTAAACCATGAAAGTGGATCTGCTTCAAAATTTTTTAAGAAACCCTTCTTTGAAAAAGACATCAACGAACAACATAAACAACAAGGTGGAAGAGGTGTGCTGTCTTTTTGACTTTATAATGAACAGGAGCGTTTCATAGACAGAAGGATTGACATTGAACACAAAGGAGGGAAAATGGTTTTGAACCAGAAGTCGTTTTTTGTTGAATCCACAGAAACATGCGTTACATCATCTCGAATCAAACCAACACTTTAAGAAAACAATTGCACTGCAGAGACAACAAGACGAGTCAATTTATTAGCACCAAAGTCCCGCAGGTCACAGTTAGACCTCATTGAACTGGTAATAGCACCATCAGATGGTTCAATCTGACCCCAAAAGACTTGTTGTGTATAATATTCCCTTTTTGTTGAAGAAAAATGGAGGTGACTTCTTTTTATTGAGGTAGCCATTTACAATTTGCAACGAAGGCGAGCTGTCTTGTTCTTTTGTTGGACCAAAGTTCAGGTGTTTCTTTTTCATGATTTCAGATCAAAAAGACACGTCACACTTTTTACAATTTATTTAACACCAGAAAAATGGTACATTTCATTGGTTGTTTTCAATGTCCTTCTGCAGCGGCAAAAAATGGCAAAAGTCACCTGTGCTTCAATGAATGTGTCGATGTTTTCTATCTTCTTTTTCTCAATTTCCAAAGGGGAAATTTTACACAAGTATATATTATTTTCTTGTTGCCAGTGAAGACAAAAGTTCTTTATAAAGTGTCCTTGCTGTTGGAAGAAGCAGTCCCAAAGATCTTCTCACGAGTGGAAAAATACAAACACGGTCTTGAGCAGAGTGGTTTTAAGTATGTGGACCAATGGTAGCCGAATGAGCTTGGATTGCTTAGAAAAAAAGGGGGGTTTAGAGATGACTGCTAGAAAAAAAAACAACAATGTCATGTCCATGGTTCTTTCATTTTTACAAGAAGCAAACGGGGCCAACTTCCACGCCAAATTCCTGATCAGGTGCACCAACATCCATAGGAGCAATGTCAATGATGGGCAGACGAGATGTCTTTGATGTCTTGTAGTCGATGACTGTCTTGCCCCATGTGCCAGTGTGTGACTGTAGAAAGAAAACATGAGGCGTTACTACTTTATCCTCTGAATCAAACACTGATTTTAAGGATGGTACAGTCGAGGAAGGTCATGGCAGGTGAACATAGAGACTCAGCCTTATGAGTCTTTTATGGAGACTGATCCCCTGAATCTAAATGTTTATAGAGGGCGGGGTCATAGAGGCTCCTCCCAGGAAGACCAAAGTCTCAAGGGCTGTCCCATCTGAGGATTGTAATGCTATTCGCCACTAGAGCCCTACATCGATTCATACATCCATGTTCTAGTCCAACACCGGACTGAGATATGTTGGAGTCTATGCCATAAAGACAAACAAGCAGACGGACTCGATTCTAATGCCAATTCAGTCGTGACCAGACAGTTTAATCTGCATGTTTTTGGAGCCTAGGAGAAGTCGTTTTAAACACATGGGCTTTCATTGGTCAAAGAAAGGTGTTCAAAACTAAGATAGGTCAGGGCTCAAACTAGCAACCATGTCACTACGAGGCTGCAGTGCTAGACGTCCCACTATAAAGGATAGGTTGTATTTGAGATGTAAATGAGGTGTGGGGAGAACTGACCGTGCAGCCGTCCTCGCTGACACTGTATGTGAAGCGGCTGTTGCCCTCGGCTCTGATCTCAATGTCGTTGGAGCCCTGGAGGTAGAGGGCTTTCTTCAGGTTGCCAGTGGCAGAGTCCATGTAGGCGATGCTGTTCTTGCAGTGGTATGTGATGTTCTGGGAGGCCTGGTTGGCCATCAGGCGCATGAAGGTGATCTGGATGCTGACATCTTCAGGGTCGGCTTCACTGCTGCCATACTGGAACTACAGGAGAGCGAGAGGTTTTACTTCCAACATCACAAAGAATCAAAAGGCTTCACATAAGAAACAACATGGAGACCCAGTAGGATGAGCAGGCAGGAAATAAAGTGGAAGGTAAGATTTTTTCTGGTTTTACCTGGAATCCACCGGTCATGGACTCGCTGAACCAGACGTGCTTCTTCTCTCTGATGTTCTTGCTGAGGTACCAGTTCTTCATGGGGATGCTGGACTGAGTTGGAAGGATGCAGGTCTCTCCGGTCTCCATGTTGCAGTGGACCTGGATGGCATCCAGAGCAGATCCCTGGTTGGGGTCGACCCAGTAGGTGCCTGTAGAGCAGGAACACAGCAGTGTTCAGACCTCACAGCATCAGGGTTTGTTAGCTTTGCTGCTAAGGATGTAACATATGTAGTCCTTCCAAACAGTTCGTGAAATCAAGAAAGCAAAGCGTAAAAACAAACTTTACCCACATTCTGTCGGCAGGAGACAATGTTTGGGGGATAACTCCCCCAAACATTGCCTTTACTCTAGCTTTAAATTCTCAGTCTTTTGTTAACACAGACCGTACAGAAAAGCCAACCTCCATTTTTAACTGAGCTACAACCAGACCAATATGGACGTTTGTGTTTACGTTACAGCATCGTCTCTATTCACAAGGTGTGCAACGGATGGAACTACTCATGGTTCAGTTCGTTCTGCAGATCTGGTTGCTTTGATCAGCAAAAAAAGGAAAGGGAAAAAAAGAAATCAAGCATCATCAGCCCGGGTTTTCACTTTTAGGAGGAATTGTTCTTTACAACATGATATTACACTGTAACGTTTGAAACGTCCGATCGCGGCAGCTGTGAGCTTTCGTTGATGGCGAAATCTTTTCTATATGATGTAACTTTGCTTAAAGAATCTCATATCTAAACCCTTATCATGCTCTACTGAAGATAGGATAATTTATACTCCTATAATCGGACTGAAACCCGGTGGGATCGTGCAGGAAGAAGCTGTTTAAATGCCGTAGTGATAAGAGGCTGCGGACAAACAGTGAAACACTGAAGTCATGTTGCTTTAAAGAGTCTGTTTCATCCTCTAACACCTTTCCTCCAACGTCCTCTAACGTTTCTATACAACGGATTTAGATTATGTTGAAGTCAGGATCCCTCACCTGCCCCCAGATCTGATTAGGATCACCTGAGGATGATTCCTGATTCCACTCCACCCCGTCATCTATTTAAGGGGACTCACCCTAGACTTTCCTGTCAGGTCTTACCATCCCTTCCAGCCAGGTCACCCTGGTTGCCTGACCATGTTTGAACTTGTTATTATTTGGACTTTTGAAATCTTGAGTTAACACTGTTCTTCTTGTTTTACAGACTTTCTTAAATTGTGTTAATAAACCTTGTTTGAAGTCCTGCTATTGGGTCCTCCTCCTTCCACATCCCCTAAAACCCTGACAGTTGATTGTTCAAGTTCCTCCACTTACCTGACCCTACTGTCTGTGAACTGAACGCACACTACTTTTCTACGGTCAGTGGATCATGTTCATCCCAAACCAAAACATTGATCCAAACAGATAGCGGATCAATGATGATCCACTGCCATTCCCTGATTGGCTGGCTGACTGTTTATTCTTTCCTGATTGGTTGCTGGTGCATTAAAACCTGAACTAGTAACTGAGGTGAAATTGAGCAGAAGCACCAGGTGGCGCCATACCAACAAGTTTTTATTGTTGTCCCGCTGCTGATCTGCACTCACCGCTCTTCCACTCGGGGTGGCACATCTTCAGGTCGCGGCACATGCGTGCAGGGCTCTTCTGGGTACCGTCTGGGCTGCGGATCTTCTCCACCTTCTGGGTGAGGGTCTTCAGAGTGGAGTCGACTTCCATGTCGCGGTCGCGCATCATGGCGGGCTCGTCGGCACGGTAACCTCCACGCAGGGGATCGGGGGCCTTCTCTTGGATTGGTTGGCTGACAAAGTCAAATCCACCACCAGGGGCTCCAGGAGGTCCAGGGGGTCCGGGAGGTCCAGGAGGTCCCTGTTTGAAAACATCAGGTGTCTCATTTACTAAGAATTGGTGGGATCATTGGCTGAGTGG
Source organism: Neostethus bicornis (assembly GCA_902685375.1). Lineage (NCBI taxonomy): Eukaryota > Metazoa > Chordata > Actinopteri > Atheriniformes > Phallostethidae > Neostethus > Neostethus bicornis. The sequence goes on along the minus strand of LR738559.1, from coordinate 21,702,947 downwards.
GAGTTACCCAAAAGTACGTTTCATAAACAATGCTCTAGAACAGATTTAAAGACTCACAGCAGGTCCCATCTCTCCATTGCGACCGCGAGGTCCGGGTGGTCCGAGGGGTCCGGGCATACCGTTCTGGCCATCTTTACCAGGGGAGCCATGGTTTCCAGAAGGTCCCTGTGGAGCAACACCAAGTTTTTACTGGTCAGAAACAACTTGATTTTATTGGAAGATTTTATGTGTAAAAGAAACTAAAAATGTTGGGATTTATAAAAAAAAAAAAAAAATTCACTTCTGTTTTTGATTGATCGTTATGATTAAAGAAAAATTCCAAAAAATTGCTACGTTTCCATAAAAAAAAAAAAACTAATTTTAGAAACAAGTTTAAACTATTTTGATGCTTTTTGACAAAATAAAACTTTTATTTTGAAAAAAGTCAACACATTTTTTTTGTTCATTAATAGTTTGTTTGTGATAGAAACGGTATGTGGGTGTGTGTCTGTGCCAGAGTGTGTGTGTGTGTGTGTGTGTCCTTACACGTGGTCCAGCAGGTCCAGAAGCACCAGCAGGTCCTCTCTCTCCAGAAGGTCCCTGCAAGTAGAAAGAGTAGGAAAAAAAACCCATTAAAGCCAGAAAAAATATTTATTTAACAGATTTTATATTAAATCTACTTTAACAGCTTTTAACTGACATCTTAAAGTAAAAAAAAATAGCTGCTCATTTTGCTGAAGGATATAAAAATGAGGTGTGACTCACAGCAGGTCCGGGCAGACCCTGCATACCAGAGAATCCTCTGTGTCCCTTATGGCCACGGTCTCCAGCCTCACCGGCCTCACCTCTATCTCCCTTAGCACCAGCAGGACCCTGGAAACACACACGGGATCAGACATATGTAAAGCGATGGGTCCTCATTGATTCCTGATCTGTTTGTATTGATATTTTCTGTTTGGGAAGCAAATGATTCATGGACTGATTTTGGGGGAAAAAAAAGTTTAACGTTTCTTCTCCTTTGGACAGTTGAACTCGAAAATTTCGGACTCTGTCAAAACAGTGACAGATTCAAAGGCCTGTGTTTTATTGTTGATCTATAACTGCAGATCGTTGCAGCGTTTAAACGGTTTCTTGCGGGACAATCCGACCTGGTTTCAGTGTGTCTATAAGCGCATAAAATGAACCCATGGTTCGTTTTGCAAAATAAGAAATTAAACCCAAGATGAATGTGTTTTAGCCCCCAAAAAAACATCATGTTCTAACATAATCTATCTATTCTAAAAACATGTCTCATGTCACGTTATGATACGATACTATCATGTAAAACTGTAATATGTTTCAAATGATAACTTAATATATATATTTTTTTAAATACTGTATTCAGTCCTCAAAGGGCAAATTTGTGTGCTGCATTACACCGCAGCAGGCTGCCAAGATGGCGCCAATTGTTGGAGAAATGGGGGCTTAGGTGTTTTCTCCAAGAACATCGAGACACAAGCTCAGTTCCACAAACTTTTGAAGAACTTCTGGTACAAGGGTGAACGTTCTACCACTGAGCTATCGCTTCCCCCTTATGTAATCCTACGCATTTGTAGTCCTAAAAAGGAAAATGATCAAAGTGTGAAAAAAAAAAAAACTACACTGACTAATCTTGAAACGATGAACATTTATTGTAGCTTAAATTTGTTATTGTAATTTATTAAAAATGTAGGACCAAGTGTATTTTTTAATAATTCAGTTGTAACAAGTTTTAAAATGTGATAAAGTTTCATTTTATTATGTGATGTTAAAATATAAGAAATAATTTCTCCTGTCCGTGAAACAACGAGTTGATGTCGCTTTTTAAAAACCTTTTTTTTAATCACAAGCTGACAAAACATCTTTAAGTGTTCAGGTTCATTAAAAAAAGTTCATGACTTACAGCAGCACCACGGACACCAGCGGGACCGGTGGGACCAGCAAGACCAGCGGGACCCTGCAGAGAAGGTCCAGTTAGTACCAACACCAGCTGTGATCCAGCACAAGAAAAGCTGCATCGCTTACACTCTCTCCACGGTCACCAGTCTTGCCAGAGGGGCCAACAGCACCAGGGGCTCCAGGAGCACCAGGGGGTCCAGGAGGTCCAGACATACCACTCTCACCACGGTCTCCCTAGGGGACAAAACAATGTGATGCCAGGCTGCTGAAGGAGCATCAATCTTATAAACTGTGGAAAGATGATCTGTTAACAATAAATAAAATTTATAATAAGATAAAAAAAAAACAGCTCAATGTTTTTGTTCATAGTAGTTTTATACTTTTTGAGAACTTCTTCAGGCGTAAAAACACGAGACGCAAACATGCATCTTGAACCTACCAAGGTGCACCCTTGGTAGGTTCAAGATGTGAAGACTCAAGCGGGGCAGACACAGTGGGATATTTGGTCCTAGTTTGGCCCGATTTCAGGTTGTGCTATTGTTGTGCTATTGTTTTTAAGATCAGGCTGAATTTCATCCTAATGGGCGTTTCGGTGTCGAGTAACGAGGAGCCAACGAGGAGCTCATGACTTCTGACCGTAATCGGACGGTCAGATGAGTTTCTATCGTCAATTGTGGAAACACAGCACTGTAGAAGCAGCTCTATGTATCCTCTGTCCTGATTGGTTGCTTCTAATATCATCGCTTTGCAAGTGAATTAAAAAAATATAACTGGCAACATGCACATGGTGCCAAAACTTGTAGAAGAGGAGAGAAGAAGCTCTGTTTAATTTTGCTGGCACAGTGTGAGTGGTTCACACGGGGCCGACCATCGGATCGTACTGTGTGTGCACTGTGAGGCTCTAATCTTAGGAGATATGGTCTCCCTGTGTTGATGGAAGTTCCATTTGAAATGCTCTAAAATCACACAGTGTATCCCCTGCATTGGGGTGGTAATCTTGGTCAAATCGGACGGAATAGGTCTGCACGATATATTGATATCTAATCGATATTTTGATATCAAAACCTGTGATTAGCTGAATTTAGAGATGCAACTTCCCGTTTTATTTTTACTTCCTTCTCTCCGAGTCTATGTGTTTCTCTCACACAGCAGCAGAGCTGTGTGACTGAGCAGCCAACTGATTAGCCAGGCTGTTTTCAGCTGGGCATTCCAGAGGTGGGCCTAGCGATTCCGCCTGGAAGTAAATCGTGCCGCCAGCAAACATCATTCTGAGCTTTTATTTGATCAAAATCATGCAGCGCTCGTGTTGATCCAGGTCAGTGTAATGACCCCGGTTGTATTGGAAGGTTACCTTAGGGCCTGTTGCTCCATCGCGGCCGGGGGCTCCATCGTTACCAGGGGAACCCTGCAGATAGAGATTCATTACATTTGAACATTTCTGCCCAATCATCTTGTGAAGCAGAGCCTCATACCTCCCGTCCAGCCTCTCCTGGAGCACCAGAGTTTCCTGGGGGTCCAGAAGGTCCTGGAGGTCCTCTCTCTCCAACAGGTCCAGAGGGTCCCTGCTTTCCGGGCTCTCCCTGCAGATAAAATGTTGTTTATTAGTCCAGGAAGGTTGGTTTTTTTAACATTGCTTATAGAATGAAAGATGCTCACAGATGGTCCGGGCAGGCCAGAGAAACCACGCTCTCCACGCTGTCCGGGCATACCTACAATACCACGAGGTCCACCAATACCTTGCGATCCGGGAGCACCTTGGGCACCCTGCAGGAGGAAACATTACCCATTAAACTGTGTCTTCATGATGGAGGGCTTGTTAAACTAACGACAACACTTACAGGGGCTCCATCAGGACCAGGAGAGCCCTTCTCTCCGCCAGGGCCTGGGGCTCCAGCAGCACCAGCCTCACCAGGACGACCAGCAGCACCAGTCTCACCACGATTTCCTCTGGGTCCATCTTTTCCAGCGGGTCCGATTGGTCCAGGAGGTCCAGCGGCTCCCTGAAAATATGATTATGATCAGGTTGTCCTCGTGGTGCTCAGAGTAAGAGAATAGCTTCTCAGGAGGTTAAACTCACAGCAGGACCGGGGGGTCCGACTCTACCGGCGGGTCCAGGGAAACCAGTAGCACCCTATGGGAACACATATGGAAGCCTATATTTAAAACTCTGCCACTTAACATGTGGAAAATACTGAGATGCTGTGATACGTACAGGAGGTCCGATACCACCACGAGCACCTTTGGGTCCAGGTGGACCAGCAGGTCCCTAAAAAGAACAAAAAGCCAAAACAGAAAGTTCAGTTTCCCTCAAAGAACGACAAACGTATTCCTGGGTTTTTTTCTGGTTTCTGTGGACTGTCTCACCTGAGGACCAGCAGCACCAACAACTCCAGCAGGTCCGGCAGGTCCAGCATCTCCTTTGGGTCCGGTCTCACCAGTTTCTCCCTTAGCTCCAGGCTGACCATCAATACCCTGAGGAGGAACGCAGATTGTGTTCACTTGTCTGATCTGAACTCAGATTCTCTTATTTAAATACAAACTAGGGGGGTTCACTCACAGGGGGTCCAGCGAATCCAGCAGGTCCAGGAGGTCCGCTCTCACCACGCTCACCCTGATAAGGTAAGAAAAACCATCAGAGCGTGCACAGACACACTGCATGGCACATCATCCAAGCTGAAAACTTACAGGGGCACCACGTGGTCCAGTGGGTCCAGCTACTCCAACAGGGCCGCCCTCACCCTAAAACAAGAGAACAGGTCAGTTATTTTTACAACTGTTCCGTTATCTTCCACTTATCCAGGACGCGGGGGCAACAGGCTGAGACGGGAAGCCCAGGCTTCTCTCACCCCGGCTGCATCCTCCAGCTCACCCAGGAGGATCCTGAGGTGTTTCCTGTCCAGCTGTAAGACATAGTCTCTCCAGCGGGTCTAAGGTCTGCCTATGGGTCTCCTCACCAGCCGGGTGTTTGGGAGGCATCCTAACTAGATCACCAAACTAACACATCTGGCTTCTCTTGAACCAGAGGATCAATGGCTCTATTTCGAGCTCCTCCCGGATAGCAGAGCTGCTCATCCCATCTCTAAGCGAGAGCCAGGCCACCCTGCCGAAGAAGCTCATTTCGGCTGCTTCTATCTGGGTTCTTTCGGTCACCACCCACACTGGTTACCATGGTGAGGGTAGGAACGTAGATCCTGGTTACCATGGTGAGGGTAGGAACGTAGATCCTGGTTACCATGGTGAGGGTAGGAATGTGGAGCCTGGTTACCATGGAGAGGGTAGGAACATAGATCCTGGTTACCATGGTGAGGGTAGGAACGTAGATCCTGGTTACCATGGTGAGGGTAGGAATGTGGAGCCTGGTTACCATGGTGAGGGTAGGAACATAGATCCTGGTTACCATGGTGAGGGTAGGAACGTAGATCCTGGTTACCATGGTGAGGGTAGGAACATAGATCCTGGTTACCATGGTGAGGGTAGGAACGTAGATCCTGGTTACCATGATGAGGGTAGGAACGTAGATCCTGGTTACCATGGTGAGGGTAGGAACATAGATCCTGGTTACCATGGTGAGGGTAGGAACGAAGATGCTGGTTACCATGGTGAGGGTAGGAACGTAAATCCTGGTTACCATGGTGAGGGTAGGAAGGTAGATCCTGGTTACCATGGTGAGGGTAGGAACGTAGATCCTGGTTACCATGGTGAGGGTAGGAACGAAGATGCTGGTTACCATGGTGAGGGTAGGAACGTAAATCCTGGTTACCATGGTGAGGGTAGGAAGGTAGATCCTGGTTACCATGGTGAGGGTAGGAACGTAGATCCTGGTAAACATGGTGAGGTAGGAACATAGATCGATTTAACACTGCTAAAGAATAAAGTCAAATATAATTTTATTTAAAAATTTGTTATTGAATCTCAATCAGAAGTTTATATGATTGAATTTAAAAACGTAATAATTGTTATTTTATCGCATTTAAAAACAGAAAAAAATAGATTTGTGCGGAACCAGGATGTTGGGCAGTCTGCTTAAAATCCATCTCAGCCAAACAAAAATCCTAGTAAACCAATCATGAATAAGTTTCCACGTGAAAAACAAAAACCCAAGTGTATTCGCCGCAGAGTACTGCATACAGACACCTGACATCTTGGATGAGTACATTTTGTGAAAATAAACTTTTATTGTTTATCAGTTACTTAATTTTGATCCATTTACACAACAATCAGCTGCAGACTGAGAGCGGGAATGACGTTTAGCTTCTCATGTTTTCATTTTTCTGTAGCCTTTGATAATTTTCTGGAATTTCGATGCTATTATCAGATTGGACGGACTGGAAGGTGCTGATATAGTCTAGCTAGCATTTGTCAGTTAGTTTTCTTGCTGTGTATTTGTGTTTATATGTTCCTCTTTTTTCTTCCTTCTGAATCTTTCATGTGAAGCCCATTGAGACAGAAACTCTGTGTTTTTGGACTAAAAATAAAATTGAATTTAACATTTCGCTCACTGAAGGTGTGAGATGAGACTTCCATTACTGGTATTGTGACAAATAGATCATAGCTGGTCAGTATCCAAGCAGCCTGTTCTTGTAGAAAAGTTTTGTTTATCGTCCAAAAGAACTTTTTTAATATTTCAAACCTGTGTTGCTTCCTTTTTTTTTCATTTATTACAAAGCAGCACTTTGTATTCATTTATTTTTCTGGTTGTAAAATCTTTAAAGAAATATTTGGTTAAAAAAAACACGATCAAACACCGAAAATAAACCTCAAAACTAAGATTTGTCACCAGAAAATGAGATATTTGCCGGAAAAAAACCCTAATAAATATATTTATTCAGTTTCACTGTAACTTTTCACTTTAATTTCCCTCCTCATCTCGCTCTCCGCTTACTGCCTGACTTTGAGCACATGCATGACACAGCGTAAATCTTGTTTTAGGCCGTAAGTAGAAGCGTCCACTACTTACAATAGAATATTTTTGTGTTGCAGTGAATAAAATCCAACTGAAATCAAGCTAGAGTTCTGGATGTGTCCGGATACTGGACGGTAGAGTTTGTACATGACTCAAATGTGCAAGAACGAAATAGAGACACACTTCAGGGAGTGTGTTCAATGTGAGAAACCCTCTAAAATGTTGATTCTGCATGAACCCCTGCCTTTATACACCATCTGGGCAGGTGATTGTGATCGGGTATTTTGGAGAATATTTAGTTTTTAACAGTATCTTGATTACAAAAAAACGTCATAATTAGAGAATGTCATCTCGATTTTGGGAAAGTATCACATTCACAAAAAATAAATGAAAAAAAAATCAACCAGATATTGTCGTTTAAAAAAAGTCAGAATGTATTTTAATGAAATGTTTCCACTGCTTAGATTTTTTTTTTTATTATATTTATAAATCTGCTGTAAATTATTATTAATTTAGGGTTTAATTGGTTAAATGTTACAAAATATAAGTGTTTATATTTATAATGTTTGTTTTTTTTCCATTTTAGTTGTTTTATTGAAACCCATGCTTTGCGTTCTTTGGTTGTGTCATCAAGAATTTGTTTTATATTTAAATCCGTAATAAATAAAAATATAAAGAATACCAGGTCTTACCTTCTCACCCTGAGCACCAGGGGGTCCAGGAGGTCCAATAGCACCAGTCATACCACGGCCGCCATCTTTACCAGCTGCACCATCAAGACCCTTAGGGCCAGCGTCTCCCTAAAGGTGGACAAATAAAAACTTAGAGAATCCAGCCATCTTTTAGGATGAAAAAAAAAACCTAAAAACTTCACTGTAAACAGTGCTTTTTTTAGATCAATAAAAACATGTGTTAATCTTAAAGCTGATGTCGTGAATTCTCACCCTCTCTCCCTTGGCACCAGGCATACCACCGGCTCCTCTCTCTCCAGGCATACCCTGCATTCCGGGAGCTCCAACACCACCGGGGGCACCACCAGCACCGGGCTCACCCTGAAAACACATAATCATTAGCATGCTGGAATACTGCCCCCTAAATGTGGTGAAGCAGCAGTACAGGTTAGTGTAGAAGTTTTTAAACAAGGACGCAAACAATCGATTAAATCGGTATCGCGTTCTCGCAAGACGTCGATATCACACAAATATATTGCATATCTCTGTTTATCCGTCGAACACTCAAATTTACAGAGTTCAAGCAAAAGCACCATCATGTGTTATCACACACTCTGCTCCACATGGAGGAAGAAAGCAGAAACAGAACTTTTTAATCTTGTTTTTTGCTCATCGAGTTAAACCAGATTTCACTCATACGAACGATAAGTCTACATTTCACAAACTTTACCAGTACATGGATGGTTACCGTGTAATCCCTCCTTCATCCAGGAGTGACCTATCACAGAAAAGGCTTCCAGAAATCATTTCCAATCACTTTCAATTTTCGGATTAGAAATGATTTCCGGATGGTAGTTGAAACGTCTCAATCAGAAAATACACTTTCCAGAAGACAACTTTGAAGCCTTTTCTACAATACATGTATAGTTGGTACCGAGTAACTATGGGCAGTTTCATTAAAATACCTTCAGTGGTTTGAGGGATGAGTGTTACAGAAGCACGAACACACGGATAGTTCCAGTGCTCCATATCGCTTCCACTTTCTGTAGACACAGATACTTCCCAAACTACAGAAGGGTTTTCAATAATATTCGTTTAGGAAGTTTAGGAAGTGGCAGCCTGCACAGTCTGGCCCCTGTGCACAGACACCCTGTTGTGAGTCTTGGCCAGATGGTCCGTGAACTCCTGCTATGGAGACTTTATGAAGACTGTCTCTTTCCAGAGATCAGGGGTCAGGTAGCTGTAGGTCTTTGAAATGGCATCAAAGGTGGCCTTGGCGAAGTTGTCGAGATTGGCAGTGCAGCCCCGAGCCCCTAGGTATTGCCCCCTAGGTACTCAGTACAAACTATAGATGAACTTTAGGAACTACCTCCAAGGTGTCATCGTTCTACCACCAGCCGCAAGAGATATACAGTCAGTTGGAATCAACACAAACTCAACCGACTAACCTAACCCTAGACCTCAAGTCTAAAAGAAAACAAAATGAAAGGGAAAGTGTAGAAAACAATGGTGAGAGCGGCCATGCTGATTGGTCAAGAGACAGCGTGGTGAGAGCGGCCATGCTGATTGGTCAAGAGACAGTGTGGTGAGAGCGGCCATGCTGATTGGTCTAGAGACAGTGTGGTGAGAGCGGCCATGCTGATTGGTCTAGAGACAGTGTGGTGAGAGCGGCCATGCTGATTGGTCAAGAGACAGTGTGGTGAGAGCGGCCATGCTGATTGGTCTAGAGACAGTAGCACTGAGGAAAAGACAGGAAACAGAGATGTTTGTAGCAGAGATGAAGATGCTGAGGATCTCTCTGGGAGTGACCAGGATGGACAGGATCAGAGGAACAGCACATGTTAGAGGTTTTAAAGTCAGAGAGGTCAGACTGAGATGGTTTGGACATGTGCAGAGGAGAGAGAGAGAGTACATCAGAAGAAGGATGCTGGGTTTGGAACCACCAGGAAAGAGGACTAGAGGAAGACCAAAGAGGAGGTTCATGGATACAGTGAAGGAAGACATGAAGATAGTTGGTGTGACTGAAGAGGATGCAGCAGATAGGGTTAGATGGAAGAAACTGACTTGATGTGGAGACCCTGGAGGGAAATGCCGAAAGAAGAAGAAGACAGACCTCAAACCATTCATTATTAACACAGTTTGAGACTTCTCATTTAACGCCAACTTGTTCTTGTTTTTGTTGCTTTTTTTTTTACATTTTAAAACTAGCATCATATTTAAATTTTTTTCAATACAATACAGATTTTTTTCATGGTCTAGTGGGAGATATAAGTCCGGTGACACAGTCTAAAAACATAAGGCGAACACACCTTGGCTCCGTCGTTGCCAGCAGGGCCGGTAGAACCACGGGGTCCGACGGGTCCAACGGGTCCAGGAGCTCCGCGCTCACCAGGGAAACCTCTGTCACCCTGAAGGAGGGAAAAAAAAATCATTACACACTTAATAAAACACTACAAAATAATTCTTCTAATAATGATAAAATACTGACTCTGGGTCCAGATGGACCGGGTGGACCGGCCTCTCCGGGGACACCCTGAACAGAGGAGGAAAATCACAACAAAATTATTTATTCAGAAAAATGACTTTTTAAAATTTAATTAGATTAAATAAATGTTTTTTTTCTCATACCTGCTCACCAGGCTTGCCAGTTTCACCAGTTGCACCTTGAGGTCCGGGAAGACCCTACACGCAGAGTAAACGTTGGATATTTAATATTTAATCATTTAAAAGCGTCATTTGAGATTTTAGAAATTGAGATGTGTGAAATCTGACCTGGAAACCTGGTGCACCAGTTGGTCCTTGTTCTCCTTTCTCTCCAGCAGGTCCCTGGATTTAAAGAAAACCCACACAGTTTGAATCAGGGGTTCACCTCTCCGACCGTTTCAGTGACGCAATGCATTCAATTATAATCGCTTTACGTTTTTCATAATCTTACAAAAAGCAAATATTTCTTTGTTATTTAACAGAGAAGTGATTCCACAAAGCTGGTCGTTATGAATGAACAAATTTAGCCAGATGGTGTGGTTCGGGCATCTGGTCAAGATGCCTCCCGAGCGCCTCGCTGATGAGGTGTTTCGGGCACGTCCCTCTGGGAGGAGACCTAGAGGCAGATCCGAACCAGTTGGAAAGACTATGTCTCATAGCTGGCCGGGGAATGACTCGGGATCTTTCCAGGTGAGCTGGAGGATGCCGCCGAGGTGGGAGAAGCCTGGGCTTCCCGTCTGAGGCTGTTGGTTCGCGACGTGACCCCAGATAAGCGGAAGACGACGGCTTGGTATTTGTTAAAATGAGATTGTAGATTTACAATAAATATAGAACTGGTATCAGAAGAGCATCTTTTGGTGGAGTGTAGATATGAAATAAGATGAGTTCAATATTAAAAGTTTCTAACTTCAATAGAACATCAATTTTCAGCAAGTGAAACAACAACAGACCGGTTTGTGTTCACTCTCTTGTGTTTCTGTGGGATCACTTTTCTGTTTTTTCACTTTGTTAAAAACATTATTTTATTAATCTGAGTTCGATTGTTCGTTTGCTGTTTATTATAACTGTTTCTAATGTTTGGAAGTGAATGAGTGTGAGACGTACAGCAGGGCCAGAAGGTCCAGGAGCACCAACATCTCCGTCTTTACCAGGAGCACCCTGAAAACAACAAGAAAATCCATTTCTTTAGAAATGAATCATACAACTGATCAGAACAATAAAAATGATTAAATAAAAATTTACTTACAACTGCTCCAACAGCTCCAGTGGCACCCTTCTCACCATTTTTACCGCTTTCACCCTGTTTGAAAACATCTCAGGTTAATTTGGGACTGATTGTAATTGAATGATTTTTTGCATTATTGTGTGTAAAGATTTTGTGTGGACATACACCAGCTCCTTTAGGTCCAGGGAAGCCCATCACACCAGGCTGTCCTCTGGCTCCAGTGGGGCCAGCGGGTCCAGGGCGGCCATCTTGTCCAGGAGCACCCTGATGATTAATACCAAACAGAGAGAAAAGATTTAATAATCTGTAACTTTGGATCAACAAGAACGTGAAAACAACCTTTTTCTGAAAAAACTTCCTAAACACTGTCTTTAAATTCTCAATCGGGGGAATCGTTACCAATATGGATCGTATTACAAGGTGGATCTCCTTTTTTCAGCTATAGAACTACAAACATGGAGGACGAATGCTGTGCTCATGTCACGACATTATTTCTGTTCTCTGATTGGATAGGTCTTTTCCCATCACCCCAATCTGAAATCAATGCCTGCAATCCCTGACCTAGTTACTAGTGCAACATGAAGTTTATTAGAGGCCGTAGGTGGTACCTGCTTTACTAGTTGTGGGATAAAAAATACTCTTTGGGGATTCCTTGATGCAATCATTTGGCCCTTATTATTAATAAAATATCTTGGAAAAGGTCAGTTTATTTCCTATCATGACTTCCCCGATGGCTGCTTTGCTTACAAAAGGGACTTTTTAACTGAATGCATTTGACCAATCAGATCGCAGCCACTCAGTGTTGCCAGGTCGACTAAAATCAGCAGAGCTTCTGTAAAGGCCTTCAAAGTTCGTTCTGCTTTTTTTTCTACACAAAGTTACCAGTTATGAAGGTTTTTATGGAACTAAGAACATTCTGATTGGCTGATGGGAGACAAGGTCCGATCTCATGGTTTCAGAACGTAGAATCATATTAAAAAACTATGCTATTGTTTGTTGTTAGGTTCTCTTTTTAAGAGTTTGGGAAGAATGGGCATTTTTAAAAGTAAAACGTCAACCAATAAGAAGAGTGAATGTATTTCTGTTAGAGGGATGAAGTTATAGAACCGACTGGACAACGAACCAAAAAGATGCAACTCATCAAAGTTCCTCATGTTAATCGGGTTAGGGACTGTAAGTTTTGACTTCAGCCCAAATATTTCAATCTTCTTTTTTAATTTGTTCTGTTTGGTCATCTTTGTTTTTTGTCTTCTGTCTTTATTAGGTAGCCCCAGGAGCGGCTTGGGCCCAGTGGGAATCGAACCAGGTTCTCCTGGTCAAAAGGGGAAAATTCTACCACATGGCCACCGCTCCTGGGACCGAATTTGTTATGTTTTGATGACCAAAATTAAATAAACTAACAACGTACTTTACAATCAGATATAGTAACTCTGTGTCACAGAATGAGACCTGTGATGAGTATGTGCGTCTGAGAGCATGAGTTTTAATGCCATGCTACCAGAAGACCACAAGCACACAGGAAGAGTCCACAAGCACACAGGAGGAGTCCACAAGCATACAGGAGGAATCCACAGGCACACAGGAGGAGTCCACAAGCACACAGGAGGAGTCCACAAGCACACAGGAGGAGTCCACAAGCACACAGGAGGAGTCCACAAGCACACAGGAGGAGTCCACAAGCACACAGGAGGAGTCCACAGGCACACAGGAGGAGTCCACAGGCACACAGGAGGAGTCCACAAGCACACAGGAGGAGTCCACAAGCACACAGGAGGAGTCCACAAGCACACAGGAGGAGTCCACAGGCACATAGGAGGAGTCCACAAGCACACAAGAGGAGTCCACAGGCACACAGGAGGAGTCCACAAGCACACAGGAGGAGTCCACAGGCACATAGGAGGAGTCCACAAGCACACAGGAGGAGTCCACAGGCACACAGGAGGAGTCCACAGGCACACAGGAGGAGTCCACAAGCACACAGGAGGAGTCCACAAGCACACAGGAGGAGTCCACAGGCACATAGGAGGAGTCCACAAGCACACAGGAGGAGTCCACAAGCACACAGGAGGAGTCCACAGGCACACAGGAGGAGTCCACAGGCACACAGGAGGAGTCCACAAGCACACAGGAGGAGTCCACAGGCACACAGGAGGAGTAGTTGAGGCGATGTTTTGTTGAGATGTAATGCTTTGTTTTTGATGAGCTACGCTTGGCACGAATCATTCGCTCTACCTATTGATTTGTGCCACATGTTGATAAGAGCTACCAAGTATTTGATGCGAAGAATTTTTGTTTCACTTCGGAAGTAACTTCATTAGATTATTCTTCCATCACGGATACTTTATTGATCCGAATCATAGCTTGATCCTTACCGCTAGCAATACTAGCATAACTCAACATGTAAATTTATTTATCAAATGATGCTCCTGCTGTAAGAAATACCAAGACAGACCAGTGTGTACTTGGTAAGTTAATATTGGAGTAGGGTAGCATAACTCAGATTGGCAGGACACCTGAACTAGTGAATGCTAAGGGGACGAGGTTCATTTAACAAAGACAGCGTCACGTCCGGATTGAAATCACAAGACAAAACATGAATGTAGCTTCAGACTGACACCATGAGTGAGTCCGCGACGTGGATTTGTTTGTGTTAAATGTTAAAAAGATAAATAATTAAAAAATACAAATCATCTGGGGTTTTTTTTTTCTTTAAATTTAATGTATTATAAAAGTATCGGATCTGGACTCGGTATTAGTCGATATGCAAACATGACCTGGACTTGAGGGCAAAAATACCTGATCGAAACATCCCTGATATTCATACACACTCTTATCTGATGTTCCAGTGAGAGCTAGCTCACGTTGCTACTCTGGTCAAAGATTGTGGCCACTTTGTGTGTCTTTAGCTTACAACATGAAGCTCAGTGACACGTTTTCTAAGATCTGAAAGTCCTTTTTGAAGGTCAGACAGATATAATTATTCCAGTGTTCAATCCACATGAGTTTGAATTTCCCACTCAGGTCCCGACTGACTTATCACTCCGCTAATTAAACCGGCTGATTTCACACTCACTTAAGTCATCTGTAAAAATGTTGCTGATTTGCGCCAATAGATTTTCTTACGTTAATATGAGATGTGAGGGTTCGAAGTTTTCAATGCACACTAGAATGTAGTTTCACTATTTCTCCAGGAGAGGCACTATTTCAGATTTAAAGCTGCAGGAGATCAGATTCCAGCAGCTAGACCAACACGCTGATGACATCAGTTGAGTTGATGGTGAGTTTCTAGGTTTTATGAACTATTTCTTTTTTCAGTTCATTCTCGAGCTCATTCATTACAAACTTAGAAGAGATTCAGAGTTATTTTATAGTCCTTTGTTTCACAGTTTAAGTAAATAGACTTTAATATGAGTGAGACGTGTGGAGTGTAAAGTAGAATAAAAAGCTCACAGTGGAGGAGAGAAGCACTGGCTTCTATAGACTACACCGCCAGGCTTTCTGAGATCCTTTAAATCAGCATGGGTATCGTTTTTTTCTTCTCATGAGTGTGAATAAAATATAAGAGAGTCGTGTACTTACAGCAGGTCCGGCTTTGCCATCAGGACCAGGAGATCCAGGGCTTCCAGTCACACCCTGAGGAGACACGATGGAAAATCAAATTAACTGAAAAAAGTGGCTTCAAAACATAAATACATAAGATGGATACATTGATACATCTCGGGTGTGTCGACATTAAAATGTGTGAAATGATCCATCTGTTTGGATTTGCTTTGAAACTGACCTTAGATCCTGGAGCACCAGGGGCACCAGGGGTTCCACCCTCACCAGTAGCACCTTGGGGTCCCATTGGTCCAGGAGCACCACGCTCACCAGGTGCACCCTGAAACACAAACACAGCACAGTTCGTTATTCAAAACTAAAACATGGGGGATTGTTTTTGTTTAAAAGCACATTTTTCTTCACTTTGTTCTAAAATCTGGAAAAAATTCAGAAGAAAAATTATTATTTAATTTAAACACTTACTAAGACCAAACTATTTTAGATGATAATTTACAATCATTCATAAATTTTACAGTCGTTTTAAAATCTGGGACCAAATATAAAAAATATTTAAGGAGGTTTTATATCTAAAAAAAATGGAGGAATTCTAGAAAACAGCTCTTGGGATGAACAGATGACGATTCATCCCAAAAAAAACAAACTCATCTCTAAAATATTCTTCTTCACATTAAAAAATTAAACATAAAGTGACGCTCAAACTTTTAACTGGTGGGAAAAAAATTATTGAACAGAAAAACTGACGTATTGTAAAATAAAATCAGTAAAATAAAAAAAAAACACGTAAATAAGAAGCTCAAATTGTGTCTTTTCTTTGGTCCCAGGGACGGTTTGGGCCTAGCAGGAATCGAACCAGGTTCTCCTGGTCAAAAGACAGTATCTCTACCACTAGGCCAACGCCCCCTGGGACCACAAGCTTCTTTATAAACAGACCTGCTAAATTACAACTTTTTAAAGTATTTTTAAAATAGTTTTTTTACAGATTTTCAATTGGATATTTTTTTTTCTGCTCGGACGATGAACGGTTAAACCGACCTTTCCACCGGCTCCTCCATCAGCACCAGGGAACCCACGAGCACCAGGAGCACCCTGAAACCAAAACAGAACATCAGAGACCTGCTGGAGAAACAAGCTGATCCATTCAGGGATCAAACATCAGGAAGATTTTAATGAAAAAAGATTAGATTTTAAATTAAACCAAAGTGTCTCGTTAAAGAAAAACGAGCAAAATATCATCAGAATGTGCAAAAAGTTGCAATTTTTTTGCAAAAGCTCATGAATGTTTTTCAAATCAGTGCAGACGGTAAAAACTTTGAACCCGAAACACTGAGTTCGGAGGTAGAAAATAAGCTTTTATTTTTAACAAAATAAAAGCTTTTGTTCTTTTTTGTTTGTTTAGAGGATTAAAAATCCTTTAAACCAGATCGAGTCTGGACTGAAGGAGTGACTGATAGTGAACAGTAGTGTGTTTAAAAGGAGTGACTGATAGTGAACAGTAGTGTGTTTAAAAGGAGTGACTGATAGTGAACAGTAGTGTGTTTAAAAGGAGTGACTGATAGTGAACAGTAGTGTGTTTAAAAGGAGTGACTGATAGTGAACAGTAGTGTGTTTAAAAGGAGTGACTGATAGTGAACAGTAGTGTGTTTAAAAGGAGTGACTGATAGTGAACAGTAGTGTGTTTAAAAGGAGTGACTGATAGTGAACAGTAGTGAGTAGGAAGAAGCCTACACGCTCTCCAGGAGGTCCACGAGCTCCAGCACCACCAGGCTCTCCACGAGGTCCTCGCTTTCCTTCCTCTCCAGAGGGGCCGGGGAGTCCCTGAAGTCCAGCTGGGCCCTAAAAATAAAAAATAAACCAGTTTATTTCCTTCCATCCAATCAGGTGGAGGATGAACAGAAAGCGGGCGGTGTGTGAGGGTCTTACAGCTTCACCCTTTGCACCGGGCTCTCCTTTCGGACCAGGGGCACCGGGGTCGCCCTGTAGGAAGAAACAAACTCATTTAGAGAAATTAAATTAATTCTAAAGCAGTTTGTTTTGTTAGTTTTTTTGTTTTGCTTTCTTACGTTGTTTCCTTTGGGACCTGGAGCTCCGACTGCTCCCTGGGCTCCTGCTGGACCACGGTTTCCAGGGAAACCAGGAGCACCAGCGATACCAGCAGCACCCTGAAAAAAAACAAGTTAAAAAATATTCTCATGTATTTCATTCAAAATTTTACGGATAATTTTTATTCAAATCAAATAGAATCTTTGATCAGAATTGGATCCGAATCCAAACAGATCGTCTGATTTTAAACGCTGGTCTTTTATGATGTGATTTTATTTTGTAAACACTTTTAAATCAGATCAGTTTGAACATTTTCTGCATGATTTTGAGCTTTAAAATGTATCGTGTTGCTTGTTTTTGATCATTAATCATCTATAAAATATCTGCATGCGGACTCTTTGACCCCCATCCCGACACCACGTGTTCTAAAGATTAAACTAGAGACTTACAGGGGCACCCTTCCCTCCGGGCTGACCATCAGATCCAGGGGTACCCTGTCAGAAGAAGATGATAAATCAATCTGAACATTTAAAGGCTTTTATTTTTTAAAAAAGAAGATTTTCTCACAGCAGGTCCGGCTGGTCCAGATGGGCCAGGGTTACCAGGCTCACCACGGGCTCCCTGAGCTCCTTCAGGACCACGGCCTCCCTGAGGACCGGTCTCACCCTGCGGAGGAAAGCAGACACAAAGAGGAAGTTAGTACTTAATGTTTTACAAAATAAGATTCACTTTAAACTTAATAATTAACACATTTTAACAAAAAGAAATGTTTCAATTTAAAGTTTCTCTGATAAAAAAAAATATTCCTGATAAGATTCAGATCAAAATTTCATCCTGTTTCCATGACGACTTGTTGAAAACCATTTTTTTGTCTTCTTTAGGTAGTCCCAGGAGAGGCTTGGGCCCAGTGGGAATCGAACCAGGTTTTCCTGGTTGAAAAGGGGAAATTCTACCACTAAGCCACTGCCTCCTGGGACCAAAAAAAAAAATGGGGTTCAGCTAAAAATCAAGCCGATTTAAGCTTTTTAGATGCAAATGAATCCAATAATGTTTTAGAAATTTGTTGAAGAAGGAAAGAAATAAATCCAGGTTTGGTGGAGCTCTCCTCGGACCCGAATCCGGTAGGTTTTCTGGGTTCTGAGTCCAGACCTCAGCGAACGTTGGGTCGATCAGTGATTTAATAAAACCATGGATGCCCAGCCTGATCATTTTGTGGGGTTCACCTGCTCTTTGTAACTCGAACCTGATCCAATTCAGAATCATGTGTTCGTATTTATCGTCAAATAAATGTAAACATTCCCTCAAAGTCATAAAAAATGAACATAAAGACGACGTGTTGCGGTACCCACCTTAGCACCAGCACCACCAGGGAACCCAGGAGGACCAGAGGGTCCAGTCGGTCCCTGAAACGCAGACGATGATTAAAAAAACATTTCTAATAAAAAAACATGGTGGATCTTTAAAATGGGAACTCACAGGAGGACCAGCAGGACCAGTGTTTCCATCGTTACCACGAGCACCCTACAATCACAGCATAGAGGAAACATCAGAATCAAATCTAAAGAGGCTCAGACGAACGGGTCAGAGCAGGTCTTACAGAAGGTCCGGGAGGTCCGGGGCGACCCCTCTCACCAGGAAGACCACGAGCACCCTAAAAAAAAAAAAAAAGGAATGAGACACACAATCAGATTCTCCTGAGTCACTCGTTCTGTAAAGAAGAATCCAGACGTACCATCGCACCGGGGGTTCCGTTTTCTCCAGGAGAACCGCCCTCTCCCTGCAGACAGAGGTTACAGGTTAGGATGGAGGACAAATGTATCCTTATTCTGATTAAAATGAAAACAATGGAAAATGGCTGCACGGTGACCTCACAGTTAAAGGTCAGGGGTTCAAGCCCTGGAGTGGGGGTGAGTCTTTCTGTGTGTAGTTTACATGTTCTATGTTTGGGTTTTCTCTGGTTTCCTCCAAAAACATACATGATAGGTTGATTGTGTGCTATGAAATTAACCCTAGGAATGAGTGTGTGTGTGGATGGTTGTCTGTGTGTGTGGCCCCGCAACAGACTAGTGACCTGTTCGGGGTGTACCCTGCCTCTTTCTGAAATAAACCAGGATAGGCTCTGGTATCCCTGTGACCCAATCAGGGATCAGAGGATGAAACGAAGACGAATCGAAAACAAAAATTTTGAATAAAAACAATTCAAATTAAACCAAACTTAAATAGTTTTTTTAGTTTTTTGGGGTTTTTTTATCCTCAGATTGTGAATCAAATCATTTTGTTTGTTAACAGTTTATTATTAAAAAAAAAAAAAACCAAACAAACTACTTTTTGAAACAAAGGTTGAAAACTTTAACCTGATTATTTAGAACAAAAACTGTAAAAATGTAAAAAAAAAAAAGAAAAATTAAACAAAATAGTCTTTCTTCTTTAATTTTTTTTTAGTTTTATTCCACAGCTTAAAAAAAAAAAGAAACAAATTAAAGCTCAAAAGCTAATTTTTTTTGTCAAAAACCTACTTTTGTATCGGATGCTAAAACTTTTTGACTCCATAATCTTTAAGATTTAAACCAAAAAGTCTAAAAGTGATTTTAAAAAAGCACGAGAAGTGATTTTAAAACACTTTTTTTCCTCCAAATGTTACAGTTTTTTGTCGTTAAACTCGTTGGACGCTAAAAGCTAACGAGCTAAAATCCCTGAAAAAAAATCTAATTCATTATCATTTAGTTATTTTACAAAAATCTAGTTTAAAAATGGTTTAATTTAAGTGTTTTATTCATTTTTAAAAAAGTGTGTGTTTTGATTTTTAAAAAAAGTGACGTCACTTTTAAAGTTTAAATGTTTTGAATTAAAAAAAAATCCAAGTATGTTTTCCTCTTTGCTGATTGGTTCCACCGTCTGGTCAGAATTCCACAGGTGAGGGTTCGAGTGTCGCACACTTATCACGTCATCAAATGGATTTTTTTATATAGATTTTAATCCAGATGTGTTTTATCGTCTGATGTTTTTATGGGGTATTTTTATCCACACGGTCAGGGTCCGCTCACCTTTGGACCGGCAGGTCCTGCGTCTCCCTTAGCTCCATCCAGACCACTGAAACCCTGCAGATGAAACCAGTAAACATCATTAGATCTGCTGGTAATCAGGAACACGTTAGTGTCCGTGTTTTAAACCCACTCTGTGTCCTTTGATGCCGGGGAGTCCAGGAGTTCCAGGGAACCCACGAGCTCCCTGCAGATAGAATTTAAACATATGAGTTTCCAGATGTTACCGATCAGATGTTGACCTGATGTTTGATCTGACCTGAGGACCAGCAGCTCCACGCTCACCAGGACGGCCGGCCTTACCGGGCTCACCCTTTAAAAAACACAGAAAACCATCTTTAACAACGCTGGCATGAGATTTAATCTGGTCAGAAGTGATCACTCACATCATCTCCGTTCTTTCCAGGAGGACCACCAGCACCACGAGGACCCATGGGACCCTAAAACAGAGACAGGGACACTTAGAAAATACAAACATGTCTGCATTCGGTTTGAAGATGATTTCAGTCAAAAACGTCCAGATTTAAAACCATTTAAACACTTTTCTTTGGACAAAATCAAGTCAAATGATTAAAGTAAAGGATAAACAGACTCACGGGGGCTCCAGGTTCACCGGGCTCTCCAGGATGTCCGTTGTTACCCTGAGGACCCTGATGAACACGACCAATAAAAACAAGAGTTTAAAGTTCTGAAGCAAGAAAAAAATGGAAGAAAAAATCTTTGATCAAATCAGTGGATACGTACAGAATGACCAGGTGAACCAGGGGGGCCTGGTGGTCCGGGAAGACCCTGTTATTAAAGAGACACAGAAAGACATTTTTAGACATCAGAATGGAATCAAGAAATCAAGAGAAAATAAACTGCTTCATGTCAAGTGATTATTTTAGAGAATAAATCATCGTACGATTGGTCCAGGCATGGGGGGGCCGCTGGATTTTGAGGGGTCAACGTAGCTCATTTGAGGAGAGAAGTTCTGAAAAACAAGAAAAAAAATTTATGAGTCACTGAAATGATTAAAAAACACTTTGAAATGGCTTTTTTTTTGTTGACAGTGAATAAAAAGTCACTTTTGAATTGAAACAAAACTCTAGCTGTGATTTTTTTCTGCAGGTTGATTTTGATTTTAATCACTTTTTTGTTCTAATTAATGTCTTATGATTAATTAAGAGACACAGAGACGTGATCAGAGCCTCTAGAAGTCGTTATTAGAGATAAATTTGTAAGACTTTTCTGCTTAAAGTTCAACATGGTGAAGATTCTCTGGTCAGAACTCACTCCGCCAAGGCCAGGAGGTCCAGGGGGTCCAGGTGGGCCGGGGAGGCCAGGCTGTCCGGGGATTCCATCAGGGCCTGGTGGACCAACGGGTCCCTAAAAAAAAAAAAATTCACTTTAAAATCCAGGGTTTTATATAAAAATATAAAAACAAATCTTCACATTTTGTCCAAAATTATTAAAAAAAAAAAAAACTTTTTTTTTTTTTAGTTTTTTTTGTGCTCTGTGAACTTTGCTTGACCTTTTAATTAGATTAAAAGGTCATCAATGACGTCATAAAACCTTTACACACTCATTAGTGATTTTTTTAAGTAAATAAAACTCTTTAAATTATATAAAAAAGTATTAAAATGTTATTAAAAAACAATATGAGCCGCAAAACAAGAGATTTAAACTCTTACTCTGAAAAAATTATCAAAATCTTCTTGTGAGAGACAATTATAATCAGATTAGTCATGCTTTTATTTTGAAGAGTAAACGTTACAAAAAAGATCACAATTTTTATTGTGTTTGTTTTTTTAAAAAATCTCAACAAAAAGAAAAAAATTGCATTAAAATCTACTTTTTTTCATCCAATAAAAAGTATTTGTGCAGAAAAATGGAAACTTTATCTGAAATAATGTAAGTACCGGATCTCCATTAGGGCCTGGGGGTCCTTGAGGAATCTGAGAAAATAAAAAGAAAAAAATCTCAATTAAACTAAACAGAGATTAAAAATTCTGAAAATGACTTTAAAAATGTTTAAATGAATAATTTGTAATAAAAAAAAAAGATAAAAACCTCCTCAGTGGGCATTTCTCCTAAAAAAAAAAAAAAAAAAAAAAAAAGACAAAATGTTAACACTTTAAAGTAAAAACAGCTCAAAAGCAACAAAAACAGGAAAAAATGTGAAAAAATATTCAAAATATTTATAGAAAAAAAAACATTGATTTGAACTAAACTTTAATAAAAATGTAAACAAAAAAAAATCCATAAAAAAAAAAAAGAGAATTTTTTTCGGTGTGTATTCAGTGTGTTTTTGACAGCAGGTGGCGCTGTAGGCGTGGTTTAGAGGTGGGTACCGTTGGGGCAGATAGGGCAGCACTCTCCATCAGGGATGTAGGGGTCTTCACACTCTGATGTGTCCTCACAGATCACATCGTCACACAGAATGGTTCCGCTGTCACACACACAGATCTGACATGGTTCAGGTTTCCAGACATCTTTATCGTTGTAGGACTGACCGCCTGAGCTGCAGCTGCCAAATATGCCTGAAAGGGATGGACAGATAGATTAAAACAGCATATTATTACAAAAAAAAAATAGATTATATATTATCATTCAAATAAAAACATACACCTGTTAAAAATCTGAAACATCTCAGATTTTATATCAATATCAAGCAGCCCAGAAAAAAAATCATTTGAAACCTTTTCTTTTTTAAAAAAATCTATATAAAACGACACGTCTCGAAAAATTTAGATGAAACGTAAAGAAATGAATGATTTAAGTTAAAAAAAACCTGAAAAGTAAGGCTTCATTTTCAATTGAAAGGACCTTGAATTTAGACAAATTTATCAAAATTCATCAGAAGATTTAATTAAATGATAGTTTTTGAAAACTTTATGGAGATTCTTTAAAAAAAAAACAACCTGAACTGAAACAAAAAAAGTTGACAAAACCCTCCATTAAACACGTTTAAGCAGAAATTCTGTCCATGAAAATGATAAAATTGACTGTTTGTTTAAACATGGCTTTTTTTAAATGGAATAAAATGAAAAAAAATGGAAAAATTTGTCCCAGAAAAGATTGTATTTCATAAAAGTTACACAATTTTTTTTGATAATCTTCCATCATTTGGAGCATTTTTAATGATGTTACTTTGATGGTTTTTTGTGTTTTGATTCAAACATGTTTAGTCTCTCATTTTATATAAAAACTTTACATAAAATAATGAATTAAATAGAATTAAATTGAAGTAAAATAAAAAATAAAGAAGTGAAAAGTTTTGAAAATTAAAGTTTTTCTAAAGCCTAAAAATTTAATTGTTTGTAAGAAAAAAAAGATGGATTTTTTTGGTTTATTTGATGTAAAATTAAAAACTGAGGAGTTTTTTCTTAAAGTTTAAAAGCAAGAAAATTTGCAGGTCTGACTTTGATTTTCTTGGAAGTTAAAAAAAAAAAGAAGAAAATCTGTTCATCATGCAGTACCAGTATTTGGCCACATGGTGTCAGTGTTGTTAAAGAAAAAAATTCCTTCCTTCTGGTGATTAAATTAAGTCTAGACTGGTGACGTCACACTTCAACAATTTTTCCAGTGACTTCTTTTTTTTTTTTTTTTTTAATCAAATTTATTCCCAAAAACTTTTCAGTTCTTTTTAAATCCAACAAATTATTGAGAAAAAGTTTAACACTTTTATCCAAAAAGATCCTTTTATCAAGTTTATTTAAAAAAACTCAAAAGCATGTTTTTTTCTGTCTTTCTTTTGGTTATTTGTTGTTATTTTTTCCTCAAAAAGACTAAAATGTGAATAAAAAAAGGGGAAAATCATATTTTCTATCTTGAGTTTTGAAGTCAAACTGAGAGCATCAGAGATCCTGCAGCTTTGGGCTCCAGCAGGAGGAGGGAACATGTATGTGCATGTCACTGGAGAGGAGCAGACCATATGAAAAAAAACATCCAGTGGAAAAAAAAAATCCAAATTTTCCTCCAGATCTGAGAGTAAAAAAAAGCCAAGCGTCTGGTCGAGCATCAGAGTGGAGCCTGGTATCCCTTAGAGGCCGTCCAGCATCCTTCAGGACCCCCTCCTCCAGGGACCATCCCTGTAAAAGTTTCTAAATGTTTGAAAGTGGTACTTACTATCATCCTCGCCTTGTCCTCTCACCAAAAGCACCGATGCGCTGAGCAAAAGCGCTAACCGAATATCCACAAAGCTGAACATGTCTAAATATTAGACATGTAGATTCTTTGTGTCAAAAGGGGGGGATCCTCTTTTTTTTTCTCCTCAGACTCCACTCATACAGGGTAGGGTCCGGTCTGTGTGTAACTCCAATCCAGACCCCAGCAGAAACTCCCTACTGCCTAAACAAATGCTTTAGCTTGGCTTTTATATGCCAGAAGTTTTGGGGAGGTCCTGGTGTGTTTCTGCATGTTGGAGGTTCCAGAGCCCCTCCTTCATCAGAGAGACACATGTACGCCTCGGCCTCAGTCTGCATGGAGACGGATCCTTCACACACAGACTAGCACCAGCTTCTCATCCAGGAGGATTTCTCTTAAACCTGGTTTCTTTGTGGGTTTTTTGGCTCGTTTGGACCCAGATGCTGTGAACATGTGGGCTCTGCTTGGCTTTAAATGATTTTATTTCAACATTAGATTTAAAACGAGACTTTTTGAAGCTTTGATCATTTGTGTTTGAGTTTAAAAACATCATGGATTAAATGTTAGAGGATGTAAGAGGGGTTTTTTTTTGCATGTGAGACGTCATTAAACCCGCAGTGACTCCAGTTTTATCAGACATAAGATGTACCTACAACAAAACAGATGAGATCTGAGTCCACTCTTGTTTGTTCTTATCAAATAAAAAGCTTTCATATATTTTTATGTGACTCTAAATTTTTCCCACATTTTTCTGTCAAACACAAAATCAGATTTGAAACGTGAATAAACTGATATTATTTTTTGTGACTGTAAACCAATGAAACCAGAAGCAACCTGTTGAGGAGCCTGTGAAGCCAGCTGTGTTCCCATCCCATAATGTTAGAGAAGGAGGAGGAATGAAAAACTGGCAGAAATGATCCTGTGAAACTATGGACACGTTGCAGCTCTGCTCTCGTCTTCTTTCTGACCTCGTTTACTCTCTCACTGCGGTGCGGCATCACCTGGAACGAACGATCAAACACGAGAAACAAAAAGAGCCGACTTTAGTTTGGTTTTTAGGACCCTAATCAGAACATTTCAGGGCACAAAAAAACAGAAAAAACCCCCCATTTAAATACAGCTAAAAGGTCAAGTTTCAGCCACATGATTTTGTCTTCTGAACCGCTACCCTAACGGGTTAGTTGGAGCCTATCCCGTCTGATTTCAGGCGATGGGCAGGATACACCTTGAACAGGTCAACAATCAGTAGCAGGGCCACACACACAAACTCAGTCCTAGGGGCAATTCATAGTGTCCAATCAACCTGACATGCATGTTTTTGGAGGGTGGGAGGGTGGCTCCTCCTCCAGGTCGAGAGGAGCCAGATGGGGTGGTTCGGGCATCTGGTCAGGATGCCCTCCGAGCGCCTCGCTGGTGAGGTGTTTCGGGCACGTCCCACCGGGAAGAGATCGAGAGGTAGACCCCGGATCTGCTGGAGAGACTATGTCTCACAGTTGGCTGGGGAACGACTCGGGATGCTCCTGGGTGAGCTGGAGGATGCAGCCGGGGTGAGAGAAGCCTGGGTTTCCCGTCTGAGGCTGTTACCCCCACGACTCGGCCCAGGATGAGCGGAAGACAACGGAACGGAACAGGAGGAAACCCACACATACACGGGGAGAACATGCAAACTCCACACAGAAATGGAGTCTACTTATACAGTGTTTTTACTTCTCCAGTGGCACTCAAAATGTTTTACATCACAGCTCACATTCACCCATTCACACACACATTCATGCCTGATTGGCATGCTGCCATGCAAGGTGCAAACCACCATCAGGAGATATTGAGGGTTCGGTGTCTTGCTCAAGGACACCTTGGCATGAACTCCAGACAAGGGATCGAACCGGCAACCCTCGGGTTACAGGACGGCCGCCCTACTCATTGAGTAGGGAGCATGCTTACAGATGCTCCCCGTACAGAAAGGATCATCCAATCCTGGCTGATTCAAGGCGAGGGGCAGGGTACACCCCGAACAGGTCGTCAGTCTGTCGCAGGGCCACAAACATACAACCATACACACACACACACACACACACACACACACACTCATTCCTAGGGGCAATTTGGCATCGGCCAATCAACCTAGCATGCATGTTTTTGGAAGATGGAGGTTTTCTTTAGGTACTAAAATACGTGAAGAAAATCCACACAGACATGGGGAGAACATGCAAACTCCACACAGAAAGGCCAGAGTTCCAAGCCTCGTCCCCACCCGGGACATAAACCCACAACTTACTGTGAGGCGACTATGCTACCCACTGCGCCACCATGCTGCCCAAGGTTCTTTTAATGGTTTCTAAAGGTCTTAATGAGCTTCGGCCTTCTTATTAGTTCACCTCCTTGTGACGTATGACCCCTCACGGAACCTGAGATTCCTCTGATACCGGTCTTTTAGTGATACCAAATGTAAGAACAAAAACTCACGGTGAGGCATCATTCCAGCATTATGGTCCTCGCCTGTGGAACAGCCCACCAGAGGACCTCAGGGCTGCAGAGACTGTTCATGTTTTTAAGAAGAGGCTGAAAACTCAATTTTTAACTTGGCTTTTACTTGATTTTTATTTTTGTTCAGGTTCTAAAATTTGATTTTATTGTTTATTGATATCGTTTGTTTGTCTCTTTTACACAGTTTTGTTTTAAGGCTGTATAGTGGTGCAGTGGTTAGTACCGTGGCCTCACAGCAAGAAGGTCAGGGGTTTGAGTCTTAGAGGAGGACATTTGCATGATCTCCCCATATATGTGTGACTTTTCCCCGGGTACTCCGGTTTCCTCCCACTCTTCAAAAACATGCATGCTAGCTTAATTGGCCTCTGAGTGAGTGAGTTGAGTGAGTGAGTGCGTGTGTGTTCCCGTTCCCGACTGGCGACTTGTTCGGGCTGTATCTCACCTCACACCTGAAATTGGCCAGGATCAGCCGCGTCCACCAGCTGTGGGTGGTGACCAAAATAACGAGATCGCGGACCGAAATGAGCTTCCTCCGCCAGGTGGCTCGCGCAGAGATCGGGTGAGGAGCTTTGTCATCTGGGAGGAGCTCGGTGTCGAGCCGCTCCTCCTCCAGGTCGAGAGAAGCCAGATGGGGTGGTTCAGGCATCTGGTCAGGATGCCCCCCAAAGCGCCTTGCTGGTGAGATGTTTCGGACACGTCCCACCGGGAGGAGACCAAGAGGCAGACCCCGGACGTGCTGGAGAGACTATGTCTCACAGCTGGCTGGGGAATGACTCGGGATCCTTCTGGGTGAGCTGGAGGATGCAGCCGGGGTGAGAGAAGCCTGGGCTTCCCGTCTGAGGCTGTTGCCCCTGCGACCCAGCCCCGGATAAGCGTAAGATAACAGAACGAAACGGAACAGATCGGCCGCGTCCCCATTGGGAAAAAATGGTTCAGAGAATAAACAAAAACAGTTTTATTTTTTCTGATTTACTTTTCTGATTAATTTCTTAAACAATTCTGACTTGTTTTTCTGGTTTTAATTTTTATTGTGATGTTTTATTTTTTTTTCTTTGCCCAGTGTTTCCTCATGGGGATCCTCTACCTGCTCAGTCTGAGGGGTCCTTGCTGTGGGGCTCTGACTGGCCTAGGTGATGCAGGCCCTTCACTTCAGCCAGGTGGCTTCTCTGGGTGCCCTTGCCTCCTGGATGTAGGTGGCCCCTGGGGGTTTGATCTTTGCAGTCATGGGCAGGCTGACTCCTGGTGTGGATCGAACCACACCAGTAACATCAGGCCAGATGTGTGTTTTATTAACTCAGTTAAAGAGACAGTAACAGCAGTTCAGGGGAGATCAGGAAAGCTGGGAGGCGGAGGGATCAGAGGGATCGGAGGCGAGGGATAGGGGTGTGAACGTTGATCCATGTGTTTTGTGCATGTGTGTGATTTTTAAAGCATGTTTTTTTTTTTATTTGTTATTGTTTTATTGATTTTGACTTTAATTATGTTTGAGTTTTTATTTGTTTTCTTCAGCATTTTGTGTAATTTTATGTTTGAAAAGTTCTTTATTAATAAAGTTTGATAAAAGCAGCAGCTTTGATTTACTTTTACTTTGAAACCCACAGAACGTCTTTGACAGTACGTGTTCTTTTAAAAAGATTTACATTTATTATTATAACTTATTTATCAACCCTGTAAAGGAAGGACGGTTAAGAAGGTGACTGACCATGTTCATCAATGTGTAGAATGTAATAAATGGGATTTTGAATCTCTCTGAGTCTCTTTTGTGTGTGCAACAAAGCAGAATCTCACAGGACAGCATTTAAATAGAACCAGTAATTTTCTCCTGTTTGCTTTGGACTTCTGTAATCTATAATATAGAGAGTTTAGACCGGTGGTTTGGGTGGAAGCACTTAGAATCGTTTTATGGCAACAGCTCTACTTTTATGGCTGGAAGCATCTTTTCTCATGAAGGAAAAGTCGGAGCAGAAAAACTGTTCACTGCTGCTCGGAGGAAGTTTCACTTTTCAGTGTTAATGAGAGGACCGTTGGGGAAAGTACCAGGAGAGCGTTTACAGTACAGACGGAAACGGTTTGATGAGAGGGAGCTGAAGCAGGAGAGACCCTGAGGAGGGGGTGGCTTGAGTTAACCCTATTGAAACATCACTGTTTCAGCGTGAGAACTGCAGATTGTTCAGATAGTTTTGCACTCGTGCATTTTGGTTGGAAAAGCTTGCAAACTGACTGGTTGAACGTGACGTGTGCATTCCCGTGCACGCCTCAGTGTGAAGCCTGTTCTGTCCACGTGTTCCTACTTGCACATCTTTCAGCCTCTAATTCCACAAAACCAAACCTCTGTCTGTCATTCTTCATCCTTTAAGAGCTCACTTTATTATAAAGAATATGAACATAATGTCACCTCATTCGAGGTGCATCCGTTTCTATTGAACTACTTCCATCCATTTTACCGTCACTTTTACTTAAAACTCTTTGTTGCCGGTCTTTAGGATATTTTCTTAATTATTTTGAATTACTGGGTTTGACAGAAAGATTTCACGCATTGTTTAGATTGGAGTCTATTGTAGCCCCACCTGCGTCAGACAAATGACAGGGTGGAATTTAGAAAATTGCACAGTTTGACTTAAAAATCGGCGAGAGAGGCAGACACGGTCTGTCCATGCAAAGTTAGGATTGAAACATTCCTTTTTGGAAAAGCTTGTTTCCATGGGAAAAGTTTAGTAGAAAATATGAACAAGTTTAACAACACGCCTCCTCCTGCTCTGCATCAGAGAGTAGAGGTGCAGTGGATCTAAAAAACTCATGGATCCAAACATTCTTCTAAATGAAATGAAAGGGAAAGTGTAGAATCCATGGTAAGGCCATGCTGATTGGTCTAGAGACAATGAGGAAAAGACAGGAAACATAGATGGAGTTAGCAGAGATGAAGATGTTGAGGATCTCTCTGGGAGTGACCAGGATGGACAGGATCAGGGGAACAGCACATGTTGGAGGTTTTAAAGTCAGAGAGGTCAGACTGAGATGGTTTGGACATGTGCAGAGGAGAGAGAGAGAGTACATTAGAAAGAAGGATGCTGGATTTGGAACCACCAGGAAAGAGGACTAGAGGAAGACCAAAGAGGAGGTTCATGGATGCACTGAAGGAAGACATTAAGATAGTTGGTGTGACCGAAGAGGATGCAGCAGATAGGGTTAGATGGAAGAAACTGACTTGATGTGGCGACCCCTGAAGGGAAATGATGGAAGAAGACTCCAAGCATTCTTTTGATCAGCCAGTGACAGAACCACATTAGTTCCACATGTGACAAGATTTACTTACAGATATGTGAGATGATTTTTCTTATCTATCGTCATAGTCGATCTACGTTCCTACCCTCACCATGGTAACCAGGATCTGGGTTCCTACCCTCACCATGGTAACCAGGATCTACATTCCTACCCTCACCATGGTAACCAGGATCTACGTTGCTACCCTCACCATGGTAGCCAGGATCTACATTCCTACCCTCACCATGGTAACCAGGATCTACGTTCCTACCATCACCATGGTAACCAGGATCTACGTTCCTACCCTCACCTATGGTCACCAGCTGTGGGTGATGACCGAAAGAATGAGATCGCCGATACAAGTGGACAAAATGAGCTTCCTCCACAGGGTGGCTGGGCTCTCACTCTGAGATCGGGTGAGGAGCTCTGCCATCAGGGAGGAGCTCGGTGTCGAGCCGCTCCTCCTCCAGGTCGAGAGGAGCCAGATGGGGTGGTTCGGGCATCTGGTCAGGATGCCCCCCCGAGTGCCTCGCTGGTGAGGTGTTTCGGACACGTCCAATTGGGAGGAGACCAAGAGGCACACCCCAGACCCACTGGAGAGACTATGTCTCACAGCTTGCCAGGGAACAACTCGGGAACATTCCGGGTGAGCTGGCGGATGCGGCCGGGGTGAGAGAAGCCTGGGCTTCCCGTCTGAGGCTGTTGCCCCAGCGACCCGGCCCCGGATGAGCAGAAGACAACAGAATGGAACAGAATTTTTCTTATTGATAAATATGGAAATTTTATTTCCATATTGGACATTTCCGCTGTAGTGACGAAAGTGATCATCTGAAAAATGTGATCATTTTTAAGAATAATAAAGCGCTGACTTTTTAAAAAAACAATTTTACTGTTGATAATTATTGTGAGAAACGATGAGCGTGATCAGTGTCTTCACAAAGATTCATATCATTAATGTGATTGTTGAAATGCCTACAGTGTGACCAAGAACCTCACCGGGAACACTCGCGCACTTCCTGGTCTTTGGTTTAGTCCCAGTTTAGTTGGGCAGGATTGGAAAGTGTGAAAAACAAAAGTTGCAGATGTTTTATTAAAAAGAATCACAAAAAAACAAAACTGCAGCTGCGTTTCATAAAAATAAAACCTTCCAACTCGACCCACATTTTATTCAAAGCAGACGGATCAATCAAAAAAGGCCTTTTACATAGAATCTTGGTCAGTTCTGAATTACAGGGTGGAGTTCTGGGCCCGGTTCTGACTGGTAAATCCAGCAGAGTCATCTGTGACCTACAATCATCTCATAAAAGCAGAACTTTGCTTTTCAAACCTCCAAACCGGTCTGGACGTGCTGGCAGCGGAAGAGTCGGTTTGTCTTTAATCAAAGAATAATTATTACTTTGTAAAGATTCTGTAGTTCTTTTATTTATTTGATTTCACTCCTTTAGAGTCTTTATGGCTCCTTTAAGATGTCATACCTGCTGTAGATGAATGAAAGGCTGACAGGGATGGACGCTAGCAGGTTAGCATCCCAAGCAGCGGCGCCCAGACTTCTTTCTCCTTGGCATTCTTTCATCAAGAGGACCTAAAGTGTTGCCAGGTTAGAGGAAAGTTGTAAACCCACTTAGTTGGGTATCAAAACAAATGTGAATGAGAAGAAGAGGGTATTTATATGAACAGGAGTGCACATAAGTAGTGTGTAAATAAGCATGTATCGTGTCGGAGGCGCACATGAAGGTCATTAAAGGGCTGCTGTGCGCTTTAATTATAAAACAGCAAGAGTTTTTGGATATGAAAACAATGCGGTTTTATTCAAAATAAAAGCCCAAAAGCTGCCTTAAAATGCAGTTTACCCTCAAGTCCAAGAGTCTGGGTGTCATCCCTGATTCTACCCTCTCCTTTCAGTCTCACATCAACAGTGTCACTCACTCTTCCTTTTTTCACTTCAGGAACATCATTCATCTTCGTCCCTCTTTGTCTTCGAATAGCACTGCCATCCTGCTCCACGGTCTGGTCACATCTCGTGTTGACTAAAAAATAAATAAATAAATAAATGAATTACTCTATTCATCCCTCACCAGGGAAATTTGTGTGCTGCACTCCTTACACCACAGCAGGCTGCCCTTCGACGGTGCCAATGGTGGGAGAAGCAGGGGTTAGGTGTCTTCTCCAAGGACCCTAGACGGGCTCTCTGTGGGACATGAACCCGCGAACTTCCGGTCCGCATGCGAACTCTCTAACCACTGAGCTGTCGTCTCCTCCTACTACTACACTACTGCACCTCCCTCCTTTTTGGCCTCCCCCAGAAATCCCTTAATTAACTTCAACACACCCATAATTCCTCCAGATCCCCATCCTTCCATCACATCACCCCGGTCCCTCATTAAACCCATGAGCTGCCCATCAAATTCAGACCTTTAAGGCTGTTCAGAACCTCCCACTGCCCTTTCTTTCTGATCTCCTTCGTATTGCCACCTCTTCTCGCTCCCTCCGGTCTTGCTCATCCATTCATTGCACTGTTTCCAAATGCCCATCTTAAGGGAGAATGTGCACAAGTGGGCACAATTAGGGTCATAGCTTATAGCCGCTTGACCTTCCATCTCGGGAATTTACTTATGCCTGACACACGGAACATGGACTCACTTCCATGTTCAAAGTGACCTATTTAAATCTGCTTCTCTCTCTGACCCTCACATCACACCTCCTTACCCTGGTCTTACGTCTGTGTCAGCATTTGATGGTTTTGATTTGGTTTCAAATATTTGGAAGACAAACTTGTGTTTAAGAAAAATGATGCATTGCTGACATCAAATCATAAAAGATGCTCGGTAGAAGAATCTTTCAGAACAACAGGTCCAAATATGAAACCTGTGAATTGGCATTACAATCAAACTCCCTTTGGGAGCAATGATATAGTTTCTAGTGGATTCTACTTATACAACTTTTTTCTACCTGCATTGGCACACAATGCGCTTTACACTGTAGCTCCCATTCACCCATTCACACAAACATTCATACCTGATGGGGATGCTGCCATTCAAGGCACAAACCACTTTCATCAGAGAAATTGGGAGTTCAGCGTCTTGCTCAAGGACAAATTGGCATGAACTCTTGGCGGGAGAGATCAAACCAGGGACCCTCCAGTTACAGGACAGTAACCCGACCAACTAAGTCACCCCTCCCCAAGTGTGGGGAAGGAGCTTTGGGAAGGTAGTGTGGAAACAGCTTTGGGAAAAAAAACCATCCAACACATGAAAACATGAGCATAAAGTCTTTGGGATGAAGTCAAACCTACATCTGAATCAAGAAGTCATTTAAAAAAAGTGTGTAACAATGAGTAACATGTAGTCAACAAGTCCAGAGCAATGGAGAGTGTGGAAAAGAGGTGAAGAAGCGTGTTCAAGCAGGCTGGAATGGGTGGAGGAAAGTATCAGGTGTGATGTGTGATAGAAGAGTTTCAGATAAAATGAAAGAGAAAGTGTACAAAACTGTGGCGAGAGCGGCCATGCTGATTGGTCTAGAGACAGTGTGGTGAGAGCGGCCATGCTGATTGGTCTAGAGACAGTGTGGTGAGACCGGCCATGCTGATTGGTCTAGAGACAGTGTGGTGAGAGCGGCCATGCTGATTGGTCTAGAGACAGTGTGGTGAGAGCGGCCATGCTGATTGGTCTAGAGACAGTGTCACTGAGGAAAAGACAGGAAACAGAGATGTTTGTATCAGGGATGAAGATGCTGAGGATCTCTCTGGGAGGGACCAGGATGGACAGGATCAGAGGAACAGCACATGTTAGAGGTTTTAAAGTCAGAGAGGTCAGACTGAGATGGTTTGGACATGTGCAGAGGAGAGAGAGAGAGTACATCAGAAGAAGGATGCTGGGTTTGGAACCACCAGGAAAGAGGACTAGAGGAAGACCAAAGAGGAGGTTCATGGATACAGTGAAGGAAGACATGAAGATAGTTGGTGTGACCAAAGAGGATGCAGCAGATAGGGTTAGATGGAAGAAACTGACTTGCTGTGGCGCCCCCTGAAGGGAAATGCTGAAAGGAGAAGAAATATATGGTCCGTTTATCCTTATTGAATAAATGTGTTTGTTTTAAGTCGTTCGATCATGGATTCCTTCCTTGTTTAACACGTTGTTTTTTCTTACAGGGACGTTTCCTTTCAGTCCTTTTCTAAATCTGCTTTTCCTCTTGTCTCTGAAGTCCCAGCCCCCATCTGAACCTCATCCCTCCCCCTTTGCCCTGCCTTCTCTGTCTCTCCCATCCTTCCCCGCTGCTGCACACATCCAGTCAGACAGAGAAAGGATGGAAAATATGACTGTATCCTTCCCTTGCTTGAGATAATGTGTGAGGCTGTCGGTGAGCGTGGCAGAGCTAAACACAGGGAAAAGCTAACGAAAAAGTTTGACTCTGAGTCTGATTTCAAAGTAAATCTGATCAATTTTTAAAGCAAAACATCCAAAACATAAAGACATCATTACATCTAAACAAGATCAAGTTGATGCCAAAATGCCTCCACATGCCTTAAACTCCAAACTGTATCAACAATGAACGCTTTGTGACGTCAACCTTTGTGATCGCAATCTTTTGGCCCCGTCCACATGTAGCCGCGTATTTTTGAAAGCCCATATATTTTTATCCGTTTTGCCGTTCACTCAAAAACGGAGATTTTTTTTTCACTCAAGACCGGCGTTTTGGAAAGCTCCGGCCAAAGTGGAGATTTTTGAAAACTCAATTTTTGCGTTTGTATGAGGACGTGCAAAACGGAGATTTGCGTTTTTATGCATCACTATCTGCGACAAGTAATGCACATACGTCATTCGTGTGCGTCCTTGTTTGGATCGTCTATACTTTCCTGTGTTTTATTAACTTTATAGTTGATGACGACTTTTTATCTATGTTCCAACCCTCACCTATGGTCACCAGCTGTGGGTGGTAACCAAAAGAATGA
The DNA here is from genome assembly GCA_902685375.1 of Neostethus bicornis. Classification (NCBI taxonomy): domain Eukaryota; kingdom Metazoa; phylum Chordata; class Actinopteri; order Atheriniformes; family Phallostethidae; genus Neostethus; species Neostethus bicornis. The sequence goes on along the minus strand of LR738559.1, from coordinate 21,668,305 downwards.
GATCGCAGATACAAGCGGCCGAAATGAGCTTCCTCCGCAGGGTGGCTGGGCTCTCAATCAGAGATTGGGTTAGGAACTCTGCCATCCAGAAGGGGCTCGGTGTCGAGCCACTCCTCCTTCAGGTCGAGCGGAGCCAGACGGGGTGGTTTGGGCATCTGGTCAGGATGCCCCCCGAGCGCCTTAGGGGCGAGGTGTTTTGGGCACTTCCCATCAGGAGGAGACCAAGAGGCAGACCCCGGACCTGCTGGAGAGACAATGTCTCCGTGACCCGTCCCCGGAACAAGCGGAAGATGACGGAACAGAACGACTTTTTAAAAGCAATTCCACCTCCTTGTCGGTCCACACAAACGAGATGCCTGGCGCCATGTTTCAGGTTTTGCGGAAATGATGACAGAGGAGCTCTGATTGGATAGCTCAGAACTTACGTTTATATCAATACTGCTGACTACTGGTCTGGCATGTTCATAATCGCACTCAGAAGCGTGTTTATACGGCTCCATGTGGACGCAAGCGTTTTTCTAAAACGGAGGACAGCAGATATGACCCGGCTACGTGTGGACGGGGCCTTTGTAACATTAACCTGAAAACTTGAAATTGAAATATAGCTGGTACTGAGTACCTACAGTATAGGTAATTCACAAAGCAGGACGGCACACCCTGAGAGCTCAGTGCCTCCTCCAAATTCTTCTATGTGGGCGGAATCATAAAAAGTGATTTTAATTTAACATTTTAATTTTGAGTTTTTACGACATCAGAAAAAACTTTCAGAGCCTAAAACTAAGAAAAAAAGATGTTGCAATAAAAAAATTATATCAGCATGAAGTTATGATGCTGTTTATTTTAGAAAAGACACACTAAGCATCGGATACATAATGGTTTGAGGTGTTAAAATGAAGCAAACTCAGAGTTTCCTTCACATTCCTTTCTGTAGAGTGTTTCCAGTTGACCTGCTGTCTCTTCAGGGTGATTTAACTCTGTTATTTTTAACATTTGGGAGGTAGATCCTCGTTCCTCTTTACCCGGTTTCTCTCATTTAGAGTTTTAAGCTAAAATAATCCAACTTGATTTTCTTAGGGTTGTATTTTTTAATGCATTAGAAACAGTTAGTTAGTTTTTTTTTTTTCTCTTTTTCACCAGTTTATTCATTTGCTTCTCAGCCTGACTCATGAAGCAGTTTGTAGAGATCAGTGTGGAGAAATGAGCTCAGAGATCCCGTCTGGAAATATCGTTACTCCATCTGCCCGCCACCTCTCCGCGTACACTCATAAATACTGTGGCCTGCAGAGAAAGACAAGGAGAGAGAAGTTCAACATTAAAACCCAGAGAAAAGTGGAAAGAAGAACAAAGATGGCTGAGTAGGAGGAGATCTGGGAGTTTAGTTTGTCCTTCTAAAAACTTAAAACCTCCACAGAACTTAGAGAAAAGCCTGAAATGTGCAGCTGGAGGTAAGAAAGAGTCAGGGAAAAAATCCCATCTGTTTGATGACTCATTCTCTCCGAAATGAAGTCGAGCAACTTTTCCAAACTCTCCCACCAGGGCAAAAATATTCCTCTAATATTTCCTAAAAGGCGCAGACATCACACGTTCCATTCAGATCTAAGGATGTTTATCTGATATGTAATGGTTAATACATAGCAGGTACCTGCTTGTCTGTTGGGGGTGTTTTTATTTGTTTTGTTTGACATTTGGTGTGGAATGCGTCCTTATGTAAGAATGTAGGAAGCATACGGTGGTGTTTGTTTCTGCACACTCACTCTGCTGATGGAGTAATGTTCCAGTTTGAATTCTCGGTTCAGCTCTGTTGGTCTGGTCTCTGACCAATCATACACTTCATACCTAGACCTTCAGCAGTGCTACATCCGTATCAATCAGGCCTTTAGTAACTATTATATTGTTATAAAATCATCTTATGGTTCCGAATTTACACAAGAAAAAAATAGCCTGGGTTTCAAAGATGAACAACTCCACGTAAAACATTCAGTTATTCATCTTCTGACCCCTTATAGGGTACCGAGGAGTGCCGGAGCCTACCCCGGCTGATTTCAGGTGAGAGGCAGGATGCACCCCGAACATGTCACCAGTCTGCTGTTGGGCCACACACGTACAACCATCTACACATACTTACTGCTAGAGGCAATTTTGCCACAACCAATTAACTCAAAATGCATGTTTATGGAGGGTGGCAGGAAACTGGAGTACCCAGAAAAAAAAACACGCAAACATGCGGAGAGCATGCAAACTCTGCACAGAAAAAACAGTGTTTCAAGCTTTGGCCTCACTCTGGGACTTAGATCCCTGAACCTCAGCCATCAAGTCTGTTTGTTTTCCTCCTTCATTTGTTTTTTGCTGATGAAAAAACGATTTTACGGCTTTAAAACAACATTCTGTTCACGTAGCCCCCATCAGACGGTTGCTAACCAATGTAGCTGTTCAATCAGCAAGTATGAAGCCTGCCAGAAGACCCAGGCAGGGTACACTGCCTCTCTGGTCTAGAAATACAAGCTCAAAATCTGTTTGGTTGAATCAAAAGTTTCATTACCGTTCTCTTTGTATAAATAGAGCCAGCAGAACGGACTCAGCCCATTTAGCATACTTTGCCACAAATACATTGGTGACTGCGACAGGAATGAGGGGTTAAAAAAAAATAATGAATGAATGGCAACAAATAGATGGTCAATTGCTTTAAAGCAAGACCACACATTTGAAACAGAAAAACATGAACGGACAGATCATTTGCAAATACAGTATTTCATAAATGTTCGTTACGTCTTCTGAACCTCTTATCCCTAAAATGAGCTTATCCCAGCTGATTTCAGGCAAGAGGTAGGGTACACTTCTTACACCAGGTGTCTTTGTTTGCCAGGAATCCTCTACAGCTTTTCCAGCCTTCTGGTCCAACTCTTCCTTCCCCAACTACTCATACCTGCCTCTCACACCTTGGCTTATCTTGCCAGGTGATGGACTGTCCGTTGTGTCTTCCTGCTCTGCTGTACTTTGAAACCTTTGTCTTGCCTCTGAACCCAAGCTCTCGCCGTCTTCCTAAAAATTTTTATATATATTTTTTAAATCACTTTGTTTCTGTCCCTTCTTTTGGGCTTTGTCCCGTTCTGGAGATGTGACTTTGTGCGCTCTTTGGACGTCATTTTTGACTGCATTGTTTTACTTCGACGGCTGATTTTTAAGCTAGCCATATTTTTCAACGGCTAGCTCCCCATTGTCTTGTTATGCTGGTCATGGAGTCGCCCCACTTTGTTTGCACGCACAACAAGCAGCTACCTCTCAGATGCAGATTCACTGTGGCTGGAGGAGTCCTGACAGAACTGAGACGAAGACAATCTGAAAGGAGGCACTTTCAGCCCAGTGTCCCTGTGGCAGTCATTGGTAAAATCCGGTCGTTCACTGGCAAGATGGAGGAACTGGGGACGCTCGTACTGACCCAGCAGGAATGTGGAGGGGCCACTTTGATGTGCTTCATTAAAGCCCAACTCCGTGGACTCATAACGGACTGGCACCTGTTCAGATGCCAGGTTTCACACCGTGATAGCGAACCGGGAAGGACCACTGGAAGGACCACCGGAAGGACCACCGGAAGGACCACTAGAGAGACCACTGGAAGGGCCACCGGAAGGACCACTGGAAGGACCACCGGAAGGACCACTGGAAGGACCACTGGAGGGACCACTGGAAGCACCACCGGAAGAACCACCGGAAGGACCACCAGAAGGACCACCGGAAAGACCACTGGAAGGACCACTGGACGGACCACTGAAAGGACCACTGGAAGGACCACTGGAGGGACCACTGGAAGGACCACTGGAAGCACCACCGGAAGAACCACCGGAAGGACCACCAGAAGGACCACCGGAAGGACCACTGAAAGGACCACTGGAAGGACCACTGGACGGACCACTGGCAGGACCACTGGAAGGACCACTGGAGGGACCACTGGAAGGACCACCGGAAGGACCACCGGAAGGACCACTAGAGAGACCACTGGAAGGGCCACCGGAAGGACCACTGGACGGACCACCGGAAGGACCACTGGAAGGACCACTGGAGGGACCACTGGAAGCACCACCGGAAGAACCACCGGAAGGACCACCAGAAGGACCACCGGAAAGACCACTGGAAGGACCACTAGAAGGACCACTGAAAGGACCACTGGAAGGACCACTGGACGGACCACTGAAAGGACCACTGGAAGGACCACTGGAGGGACCACTGGAAGGACCACTGGAAGCACCACCGGAAGAACCACCGGAAGGACCACCAGAAGGACCACCGGAAGGACCACTGAAAGGACCACTGGAAGGACCACTGGACGGACCACTGGCAGGACCACTGGAAGGACCACTGGAGGGACCACTGGACGGACCACTGGCAGGACCACTGGAAGGACCACTGGAGGGACCACTGGAAGGACGAAGGCATTGAAGTGTTTGCACTACAGCATCAAATTTCCCTTCGAGGATTAATAAAGTATTTTCAATTCAATTCAATTTGACAAGAACGGTGTGCATTAATAAACATCAGAGTGATCCACCAGAATTATCCTAAATGGCTATTATACATCTCATGTGCCTGAACAGGCATTTAAAATCATCACCTAATCTCTAGCCGCCATCATCGCCACCTACCAACCCACCCGGGATGATCGTTCTAATCTCATTGCATTTACAGATAAATATTGTACTTTTTTAATTGTAGAAATGTAATTTTAACCAAAATAAATGCTTTGAAAACATTTATTCAGTTTCACTTTTAGTTTTGACACATTGAATTGCCCCTTCCTCTTGCTTCAAGCTTAGTCCCACCTCTTAAGCACATGCACAACACAGAGTAAATCTTATTTGAGGCCACAAATAAAGTGTAAAGTGCATCAAGTTATCTAAGTTTTATTGGTATTCTGATGCATTTAGAAAAAAAAAGTGCTCTTCATTGAGGGGAAAGACTGAGCATGAGCAGAGCACTTCCTGCATATGTTGGAATGTGGGCGTGATGGAGAACAAAATCCATGACCAAAAACCTTGTGTTCAAATAGTATTAGATTATTGGAAACCGCAAATTACTCAACAAGGAATTCTTTTATCTAAAAGCACTGTTCAAACATATTGATTTGGGTTGAAATTCCTTCTCTAAATAATAAAAAAAGTAAAAACAATCAAAACATCCTGAATGATTGACATCATAAACCCCAAACAAACTCAGGTCTGCTCAGCTCTGTGACTTCATTAACCTGTCCTCTTTGAGGATCAGGAAGTTTTTCTAAAGTGGAAGTAGACACACTCTGAGCATGTGCAGTCCATCCCTCTCTAATCTCAGACTGAGCATGTGCAGTCCATCTCTGAGCTTCAGTCCAGCCTGAAGTTCGCTGAGTACCACAGAGAAGAAAAAGATGACCTCAATGGAAAAGAATGCAATGTGGTCTCTCTCTCTCCTCAAATCCAGCCGGGGTAAAAAATGACTTCACTTAACCCACTCTTCAGCTCGGCAGCCTCTTCACCTTATTTTCACTTCCTGTTCAACCACATCAGCAGCTGTTAAACAAAACAAACCTGCAGGCAAACACACATTAAGATGTTAAGTCATCTTCAGATGAGCTCGGATTAACTCAAATGTTACAAATAATGTCTTTTCTATGTGTTAAAAAGTGCACAAAAGTCCTTGTTTTTATCAAATCAAACACAAAGTAACAATAATTTTGATACTGAAGACAATTAAATGAGCAGCGTTGTTTGGATTTAGAGAATGGCAAGGCCTGGTTGTGCCATCCAGATGTTCAGAAAGCAGCAGGAGGAGGAGCTCATCTCCTGCTAACTGCTCTCAGATGTTTTCTGGGAGGGATGAAACCCAAAGCGGGATAAGGAAGCTGTTGCTTTGGATTATTATTGTCTGCACTGTTACATCTGGAGGTTTTACTGGATCCTGTTTAGGGGTCTTATTAGCAAAAAAAAAACCCTTGCAGAGGAAATTTTTACCCAACAATCCCCAAGCGTTTATTCTTTTCTTTAAATTTTCTTCAAATTATTGCATTTAATTTATTCAATAAATACATAAGATTATATTTATTTACTAAACTTTTTAGGTTAATCTGATCTTATTGTTCAATGTGTTTAATTTTTATGTAATCTGATGAGAATCGGACTAGATTAGGAAATATATTTAACCTATGTTGCTAACAGGCAGACAGCCAGGGTTCCCACAATCAGCTGCCTCCCATTTCCTCCTTCACCCCACCAAACGGTCCCTCCTGCAGGTGGGGAGTCCACTGGAAGACTCCCCCAATCCTCCCTCTCCTGCATATTATCTGCTATAACTGTGTCCAATCACCTCCCATTGAATTCGCAAATGTTTTGTTTTTAATGTTACATCCTGTCTGTGCTTTCTGAGGTTCTTTTTGCTGAACTTGACAGGGAATAGTGAGGACAGAGGGGGAGGGAGGAAGTGGAAGAACAGGATACAAAGAAAAAAACAAGGGGATAAAGTGAAGTGACCATTTGTAGTTACAATATTAGGCATCACAATCAACCTGTTGGATCTGACAAAAAAAAAGTAAAAAACATACAAGTGAAAGTTTAAAGCTGAGATGGTTTGGACATGTGTAGAGGAGTGAGAGAAACTGCCAGGCAGGAGGTCTAGAGGAAGACCAAAGAGAAGCTTTATGGATGCAGTGAACAAGGACATGATGACAGAAACTGACTTGCTGCCGTGACGCCTGAAAGAAAATGCCGAAATGCATCGAAAATTGGGAGCTAAGAACAGCTCCGTGAAGTTGGCCCCTCTTAAAAAAATATATAAACAAAAATAAACACAAAATATGTCAATCGTTTGTGCTGTTTTGTGCTGTAAAAATTTTCGTTTGTGCCGTTTTATTTTTGTAGATATTAACGATTCTTTTATAGGTCAATCTGAGGTCATCCAGCCCCTCACATTGCTTAAAAATGCGAGAAAACTCTTAAAAATGGTGTCAATCGTTTGTGCTACGTTTGTGCTGTTTTGTGCTGTAAAAATTTTTGTTTGTGCTGCTTTCCTTTTCTTTAATTTAAAGAAATAAGATTTGGACGATGACATCATCCAGCCCCTCCTTCTCCCTAAAAATGCAAGAAAACTTATAAAATTGGCAGAAATTGTTTGTGCTGTTATGATTTCAATAATAAGAATAAAACAAAAACCGGTAAATAATTTACTTTATGACAGCTCGTAGGCTACTGCAAAATCTGTCGTATGAAGTATAAGCCGGGCATTTATTGTAAATTCGACACACATGTTCAGTTATACCACCAATAGTAAAAAAAACTATGATCAAATCTTGATGCAAACGATATGCCAACTGCAGATATGCCAATGTTTTCAGAAAGCAGATAATTAATGTATACATTTTCCCTAATCATTGTTATACAGTAGTTGTAAATTTGCGCCCTATAATAAAAAAAGGAATAACAGAAGCCAAAGATTACCAAAAGTTATGCAAAAAGGTCCTGTCTCCTTTCGTGCGTTTAATTATTCTTATGCAGCAGTTAAATGGCTACTAACGTCAGTGCCGTAAGTGTAACTGTGTCTATTGTAACTTGGAAAAAAAAGTGTCCACAGTATATAATTTGAAATAGTTTACCTATATGCTTCCCCAACAACAAACCCTGGATCACCTGTGACCTGAAGACGCTCCTTAACCGGAAGAAAGCAGCCTTCAGGTCTGGAGACCGGGAGGAGCTGAAGATGGTGCAGCATCAACTCCGAGACCAGCTGAGGAAGGGAAAAGATGCATACAGGAAGAAGCTGGAATCCAAACTACAGCAGGACAACATGAGGGAGGTGTGGTCCGAAATGAAAAAGATCACTGGATATGGGGGAAGAAGCAGACCCACTAGTGGTGGCAAAGATAGAGCTAATGACTTTAATACCTTCTTCAACAGGTTTAGCTCTACAAATGCCTCTACCTCTTCTTCCCTACCTCCACCAAACCTGCTACCAGCGTCTGCTCCTTCTCAGCTATTCAATGGACTAGTACCTGAACCCCCCCACCCAACCATTTGACTGTGACCACCTTTCAGGTGAAGAAACAGCTGGAGAAGCTAAACCAGCACAAAGCAGCCGGCACGGATGGCATCAGCCCCCGTACCCTGAGGACCTGTGCGCTCCAGCTGTGTGGGGTTCTCCAGCACCTCTTCAACCTGAGCCTCAGGCTGGAGAGGGTTCCGCTTCTCTGGAAGACATCGTGCCTGGTGCCTGTACCCAAGAAACCATCTTCATCTCACCTCAAGGATTTCCGTCCAGTTGCCCTTACATCTCATGTGATGAAGGTGCTGGAGAGGCTGGTGTTAGCTCACATGAAACCGCTGGTGAACTCCTCTCTGGACCCCCTGCAGTTTGCCTACCGGCCACGCCATTGTACACTTCAGACTTCCAGCACAACTCCGATTCATGCCACCTACAGAAATTCTCTGATGACTCTGCAGTTGTAGGGTGTATAAGTGGTGGGAAAGAGGAGGAGTACAGGAGGGTGGTGGATGGATTTGTGGTGTGGGCTGGAGAGAATCACTTGCTCCTCAAAGTAGACAAGACCAGGGAGATGGTGATTGACTTCTGGAAGAGGAGGACTGCTTTGCAGCCGCTCTGCATTCTGGGTAGAGATGTGGAGGTGGTTGAGGAGTACAAATACCTGGGAGTGACCATCGACAGTAGACTGAGCTGGAGGAGCAACAGTACTGCTGTGTACAAGAAGACCTGCAGCAGACTTTACTTTCTAAGGAAGCTGAGGTCCTTCAATGTGTGCAGCACGATCCTGGAGACCTTCTACCAGTCTGTGGTGGCCAGCACCTTGTTCTTCTCTGTCATCTGCTGGGGGAGCAGCATCGCAACCAGTGACGCCAACAGACTGAATAAACTAATCAGACTGGCTGGCTCTGTCATTGGCAGCAAACAGGACTCACTTGAGGCAGTGGTAGAGAGGAGGTCACTGAATAAACTTTTGTCCATCATGGAAAACCATGACCATCCTCTCTACCCACTCCTGGACGAACAGCGGAGCTCCTTCTCCAAGAGGCTCAGACAGCTCCGCTCGAGAACATCTTGTTACCGGAGGTCTTTCTTTCCGTACGTGATCAGACTCTACAACGACTCACTTAGCAGATAGGAAGTTGTTGCTGTGACACACAAATTTCCCATGTGTGGGATCATTAAAGTATATTCTGATTCTGATATATAACATTTCTTGCTTAAATTTGGGTTGCAAGCGAAGAAATAAAACAAAACAAACATTGAGCCCATTTTCAAACTGTAGCATAATTGTGGAGACGGTGGCCGCGTGGTTAGCGCGTTCGCCCGCGGACCGGAAGGTCGCGGGTTCGCGTCCCACGGAGAGCACGTCTAGGGTCCTTGGAGAAGACACCTAACCCCCGCTTCTCCCACCATTGGCGCCGTTGATGGGCAGCCTGCTGCGGTGTAAGGAGTGCAGCAAACAAATTTCCTCGGTGAGGGATGAATAGCGTAATTCAAAATAAAAAAAAAAAATAAAATAATTTACATTTGCCTACGGAAATATAACAATAAATGTCATAAATTGAATAGGAGCAAATTAAGACAGATGACCGGAAGTAGCCTACGAGCTGTCATAAATTAAATTATTTACCGGTTTTTGTTTTATTCTTATTATTGAAATCATAACAGCACAAACAATTTCTGCCAATTTTATAAGTTTTCTCGCATTTTTAGGGAGAAGGAGGGGCTGGATGACGTCATCATCCAAATCTTATTTCTTTAAATTAAAGAAAAGGAAAGCAGCACAAACAAAAATTTTTACAGCACAAAACAGCACAAACGTAGCACAAACGATTGACATATTTTTTGTTTATTTTTGTTTATATTTTTTTTTAAAGGGGCCAACTTCACGGAGCTGCTAAGAACATATCAGACAGTAAACAGTATTGAGAAAAGTGTTTGAATTACATGACGTTTAATTTTTTACAAATGCAATAAAGTTAAATAAAATGTCAGAAGCGAGGCTGGACATTACTGGTGTGAAAGTTCTCTGAATGTCTGATGTGATGTACATCAGATACATTGAAGCACTCTCTCTGCCAGGCCGGGACCACCGTGATCTTCTGATCATGACTCCATTGTACGGTTCATCAGCACAACCCTGGTACTTTAAAATAAAACATTATAGCATCAAAACTTTATACCTCAATTGTTGTTAACGCGTAATTCTCGCTAAAGTCAGTTTGCAGATGTTTGCAGATGACATTGTGATCTGTAGTGAGAGGAGGGAAGAGGTGGAGGAAAAGCTGGAGAGGTGGAGGTTTGAAGATTAGTCAGAGTAAAACAGAGTACATGTGTGTGAATGAGAGGGATCCAAATGGAAAAGTGAGGTTAAAGGGAGAAGAGATAAAGAAGGTGGAAGATTTTAAGTATCTAGGATCAACAGTACAGAGCAATGGAGAGTGTGGAAAAGAGGTGAAGAAGCGTGTTCAGGCAGGCTGGAACGGGTGGAGGAAAGTATCAGGTGTGATGTGTGATAGAAGAGTTTCAGCTAATTGGTCTAGAGACAGTAGCACTGAGGAAAAGACAGGAAACAGAGATGTTTGTAGCAGAGATGAAGATGCTGAGGATCTCTCTGGGAGTGACCAGGATGGACAGGATCAGAAGAACAGCACATGTTAGAGGTTTTAAAGTCAGAGAGGCCAGACTGAGATGGTTTGGACATGTGCAGAGGAGAGAGAGAGAGTACATCAGAAGAAGGATGCTGGGTTTGGAACCACTAGGACAGAGGACTAGAGGAAGACCAAAGAGGAGGTTCATGGATACAGTGAAGGAAGACATGAAGATAGTTGGTGCGACTGAAGAGGATGCAGCAGATAGGGTTAGATGGAAGAAACTGACTTGTTGTGGAGACCCCTGAAGGGAGATGATGAAAGAAGAAGATTCTCTCAGGCTAGTGCTTTGTTAATTGTTAAAAATTGTTCACTAATTTCCTGTAAAACCAGTGTTTTGTGACATTTAATTAATAAATTTGTACACAAACAAATTTTGTGTTTTTAGAATCAGAGCTGGGTTTTTTAAAACAGTGATTTTGCTTATTTCTCACAATTTTATTTTTTTTTTTTTACTTTCTGATTTCCACACTGTGAATATTTCCATGTAAATCCCAGATTAATCTATATTTTAACCTGATGTTTGATGAAAAACTAAATAAATGAGCAGTGAGTTTACGTCTCAAACGTTTGACTTTGAGACTCGAGCTCAATAAACCTTCATCCTAAAATAAATGCAAAATTAGAGGGTTTTAGAATGGAGGAAAAATGGCTACTGGGTTTGGTTTTCTGGATTCACACACAGTGGCCGTGGACTTTTTTCCGTCCTCCTATTATTCTTGGTTTTTTGCCTGGTGGAGTTCAGACAGAGAAAAAGTGGAGGAGAAAACATGCAGGAGACAAAGGCATGAACGTCAGGGCCACAAAAAGAACAGCCGCACTGGCAAAAAATTAAAATATTTTAATTAAAACTCAATGTGAATATTTTGAGTCGTTATGAGAAAACTTTTTAAGTTCTTTTAGAAATTATTTGAAATGAAGCCACGCTGGGAAGGTTATGTTTGTTCTTTTTCTGCCAAACTGTAAAAAAATTAACATTGATCACTAAAAGTGATTTAAAGCTCTTTCATAGTGACTCCCTGGTTTACTGGAGGAGTTAGTTATTCAACCTTTGACTGCAAAGGGTGTTGATCTTTTACGGGTGATAATTCTTATCTCATAACATTTAAAGTTGAACAAGGAACCCTCATTCGGTCTCACTTTCAGAATGGACAGGATGAAATCCCCTCCTCCTCTCCTCGCTCTAAGCTTAGTTCCTCTCCACAGTGAGTGCATGGTACTGCGTAAATCTTGTTTGAAGCTACAAAAACAGTATAAAGTTCATCTTCTTTTTAATTTTTATGTTGGTGCATTTACGTAAAACTTTACTCCCTGTTGAGTGGAAGGACTGAGCATGTGCAGAGCATGTGCACTAAGAGACTTCTTGCTCACATTAGAATGTGAATGTGATGGACAACATGTTTGACCAAGAGCAACCAGTATTGAAGAAAGGAATGATTGGTTAAAATAAAACAGTACCCGCCCACCATGGACCAAGTTAACTCAAATGCTGCGAGGTCGGACTTTCTCCAAGGAGCAAAAGAAACAGTCTGATGGATCAGGCTTAGAGTCTCCATGTTTCATTCCAAACACCGTCTGCTTTTCAACAACGTCCTCCAGTTAATTTCTTTCCCAGGAACATCCCAGAATAAGGAGCTGAATGGTCGGCCCATTTTTCCTCCACAAAGCCAGAAAACCAGATGTTTTCAGATGGTGGAGCTACAACCTGAGTCAATATGGTATTCACCTAACTCCACACCCAGGATTACCAACACAAAATCATCCACAGAGTTTACACAAATGAGATGAGGCTTCCACTTTTTAAAACAACACTTACCTGACATACAAGACCATTTTCTGTCTGTTTCTCTGACTTTTAGAGTGAATTGAGACTCATGCTTGAGTCCTCACCGTCGTAATGAAGTCCTCATTATTTACTCAGAAGACCAAGAGGCTTTTTATGAAACACTTTCTCGATACCGTAGGTTTTTTTTATGGTGGTGTTCTGTCGAGATATGCGGCCTCGTTGGGATCTCAAACCGGTTGCAGTTGTCGATAGATCGGTGTTCAGAAAAATTAGGTTTCGTCTGAATCTGCGAGCCATCGCGAGATGTGAGAGATGTGTGAGATTACGCTTAACAGTAAAAGCAATGGACAATAAACTTTATTCCACTTTAAAAAATGACTACATTACGTTAAATAAGTTTTATGAAAACTTCATTGGAAGGGGGCGGAGTAACGTCAGCATCATGGGCTGCATCATGGGGCGGTGTTTGGTTGCGTCATGCTGGTCGCAGCTCTTGACGTTTAGATGTGCTGGAAGAGAGGGAGAGGGGGATGACGCGTTCTAGGCATGCAAAAAGGTACAGGATTGCAACTCTCGACGGTCGCAGATCTTGACAGAACAGTGGCTTTAGGTGTTTTGGGGCTCTGGGGAAAAGCACAGGGGCAAAGAGAATACACCAAAACGTGCTGCTTTATAATAGGAACACATTACAGAGTTTTTTCTTTCTTAAAGGAGGTCAAAATAGAAGATACAGGAGCAGAGTGTTCATCATGACCAGCAAAGATCCGTCAAAAAGAAAATATGAAATCTTTCAGACGGCATAGTGGGTGTCGCTCTTATTGTCGTGTGGATGGTTATGCAAACAAACCTGAGGGTAAAACCAATAAACTCGTTTTAGTCCTTGATGAGGTTCCAGAACCTTTAAAACATGCTCATGTTGAATAACGAGTGATTCATATCAGCACCTCCCGTGGACGTTCTCAACGGAATCTGAAACATTTCTACAGATAGTCAGATAGAATTTTACCATCTGTTCTGTTCTAAAAGTTTTTAGCAAACTTTCAATTGCACATTATTAAACCACTTAAATCTCAGTGAAGCAAGCTTTGAGGCCTTCTCAGTCTGGCAACGCCCAGGATGTAAACATATTACAATAAAAAAAGAAAATTATTAATGCACATCAAAATACAGAAACGGCACATTAAAAATACTTTAAAAAAATGAACAACAAACAAGTCCACAAATCTTATGTAAAGTAACCAAGACTTAAGTATTAAAATCATACTTAACAAATTGCTTTTTGCACACATTAAAATGAGGAATTTATTTCTTATTTTCTCCCTCAATCGAGTTTCTGATCTAGTCAAGAATATTCTTCAAGTTTAGATGTAGGAAGGTTTCGTTCGATTGTCTTCCGCTCATCCAGCACCAGATAACCGGGGCAACAGTCTCAAAGGGAAAACTCAGGCTTATCTCAGCCCAGCTGCATCTTACAGGTCTCCTGGGAGGATCCTAAGGTGTCCCTGTCCAACTGCGATACGTAGTCTGGGGTCTGCCTCTGAGAAACGGCTCTACTCCGAGCTCCTTCCAAAAGGCTGAGCTCCTCAATGTATCGCTAAGAGAGACCCCAGGTCCCCTGTGGAGGAATCTCATTTCGGCCACTTGTATTTTTGGTTACCACCCAGAGCTGGTTACCACGGTGAGGGTAGGAACGTAGATCTTGGTTACCATGGTGAGGATAGAAACGTAGATCCCAGTTACCATGGTGAGGGTAGGAACGTAGATCTGATTACCATGGTGAGGGTAGGAACGTAGATCCTGGTTACCATGGTGAGGGTAGGAACATAGATCCTGGTTACCATGGTGAGGGTAGGATCGTAGATCCTGGTTACCATGGTGAGGGTAGGAACCTAGATCCTGGTTACCATGGTGAGGGTAGGAACATAGATCCTGGTTACCATGGTGAGGGTAGGATTGTAGATCCTGGTTACCATGGTGAGGGTAGGAACATAGATCCTGGTTACCATGGTGAGGGTAGGAACGTAGATCCTGGTTACCATAGTGAGGGTAGGAAAGTAGATCCTGGTTACCATGGTGAGGGTAGGAACGTAGATCCTGGTTACCATGGTGAGGGTAGGAACGTAGATCCTGGTTACCATGGTGAGGATAGAAACGTAGATCCCGGTTACCATGGTGAGGGTAGGAACATAGATCTGATTACCATGGTGAGGGTAGGAACGTAGATCCTGGTTACCATGGTGAGGGTAGGAACATAGATCCTGGTTACCATGGTGAGGGTAGGATCGTAGATCCTGGTTACCATGGTGAGGGTAGGAGCGTAGATCCTGGTTGCCACAGTGTGGGTGGGAGCATAGATCCCGGTCACCCTGGTGAGGGTAGGAATGTAGATCCTGGTTACCATGGTGAGGGTAGGAACATAGATCCTGGTTACCATGGTGAGGGTAGGATCGTAGATCCTGGTTACCATGGTGAGGGTAGGAACATAGATTCTGGTTACCATGGTGAGGGTAGGATCGTAGATCCCGGTCACCCTGGTGAGGGTAGGAACATAGATCCTGGTCACCATAGATTGACTGGTAAATCAAGAGCTTTGCATTTTTGGCTCAGATTTTTCTTCATTACAACGGACCGATGCAGCGTCCCCATTACGTGTGTATGTTTACTATCTATTATAATCTGCGTGTGTTTGTGATGTTGACACTAGACTGGTAGATCTCAGAAGCCTTGCTACTTGAAAAGTAGCTCTTGGAATAAAAACCCTGCTCTTCAGGAATATCGTCAGGACTGAGAGCCTTTCCACTCTTCATCCTCTTCAGTGCCCTCTTTATTTCCACCTTACTAATCCTAGCCACTTTCCGGTCCACTATGGTAACACCTTCTACTCTTTGTTCTCTTTCATTTTCTTCATTCGCCAACTCTTCAAAGTACTCTTTCCATCTTCCCATCACATTACTGGCATCTGTCAAAACACATCCATTCCGGTCTTTAATCACCCTAACTTGCTGCACATCCTTCCCATCTTTGTCTCTCTGTCTTGCCAATCTGTATAGGTCCATCTCTACGTTCTTGCTGTGCAAGTCCTCATAGGCTGCTTGTTTTCCTTTGCCACCTCTACATTAATCTTACGCTGTATCTCCCAGTAATCCTGCCCACTCTCTTCAGTCCTTATTGTCCCACTTCTTCCTGGCCAGCCTCTTTCTTTGGAAACTCTATACACAAGAATCCAATTCTTCTTTGGATTTTTTGTTCTACAGAGTGATATGTATTGTTATTGTGATTTAAAATGGACTACATTGTGACAGTTTTCACAAGTCCAAGTTGTTTGGGGTAAAAGTATCTCAGCAGGTCGAGGCAGACATCATGGCCTGAAGTAAACATGTGAAGTTTAAACGCCTTCTGTTGGATATCAGGAGAAACACAGGTTATGTGAGCTGGCAGCTTTTTTAGAGGGAGGGATTTCTCCCTGATGCAGATTTATAGGAAAGAGTCCACGTTACAAACAACAAAGATTCACTTTTCATTATTTTAATGAGAAAAGTTTTATATTTTTTCACAAAGAAAATTAAACCCATTAATATACAGTTTAAATTCAGTGTAAAAAATAGCAGGATATTTGTTCCAACAAGTCAGTGAGATGTTTAAAACAGACCTCCACGTCTCATGTTGAGCAGTGATGAATGGTTAGGGATGTGTAGGAGTAGGCGTGGAAAACCAAAGCATTGGTCCAGATATTCTCCCCTTTATTTAGATCAGTGTCATGTCCTTCTCTGGAATGAGAAACTCCACACATCACATCATGGAAACTCACTCCTGAACTGAATCTAAAACTTTTACTCAACAACAAGCAAAAAGTTTCTTGTAACCACATGAACAACAGCACTTAAAGTCTTCACTTTAGTTTGAAAAGATTAAAATAAGAAAGTGATTCCTTCTTTGATCCTGAGGTGCGTCATTCTGTGGTAAATCTGATTTAAACAGACACGCCCTCTGCTTGTGATATCCTCCCAATTTTTTCCCTTTCTGTCCACGTTTGCAAGCAAAAGAAAAAAAGAAAGAGAAGAAATGAAGAGGAGGTGCTTGTCTTTCTCTCATATGGAGCATCAACTCTTCTTTTCTCAGACCTGCCACATCAACAAAGGGAGGATACTTGGCCGAGGAACGAAGAGGAGGACCAGGAAAAAGACAAAAGATGTCCAAAAAAGAGAGACGTGGAAAAGTAGTCACTAGATGTGCGTCTTCATCACTCCTTTCTCTAGGCCTGCTTCTGCTTTTTACTTGTTTACAATAAAAACAGATTTAAAATCAAAAGCAGTGAATGTGAACGTGTCCACGAAGACAAACACTGATTAGTTTTTCCAGCAAATATCTGCCCTCATGTGAAACAGATGGTTTTAGTTGAACATCATTTTTTAAGCCAGAAAAGAATCTGACGCTCTGACATCAGTTTTTTTCTAAAGATGCCAGTTTGTAGATTCTTTGGGGTTTATAAGTTAAATTTGACCCAAAAGAAAATACTTTTTAAACAGTTTAGTCTGATTGTTTTCAAACTTTTGGGAAGAAACTGCAAAATCATTTTGTCAAGATACAGAAAAGAACAGCAAATTATTTTTGGTTAGTCAGTCACCTTCTTATCTGTCTATCCCTTACGGTATTGTGTGTGGGTGGGGGTGCCCATCCCGGCTGATTCAAGGCAAAGGGTAGTGTACACTCGAACAGGTTGCCAGTCTGTTGCGGGGCCACATGCATACAACCATCCACATATACACTCATCCCTAGGGGCAA
Organism: Neostethus bicornis; assembly: GCA_902685375.1. Taxonomy (NCBI): domain Eukaryota; kingdom Metazoa; phylum Chordata; class Actinopteri; order Atheriniformes; family Phallostethidae; genus Neostethus; species Neostethus bicornis. The sequence goes on along the minus strand of LR738559.1, from coordinate 21,651,088 downwards.
TTGGGCACCAGCCAATCAACCTAACATGCATGTCTGGAACCGGAGTACCCAAAGGAAACCCATGCAGACACAGGGTGAACAAGTAAACTCCACACAGAAAGGACAGTGTTCCAAGCCTCGTCCCCACCCAGGACCTTTTTGCTGTGAGGCCACTGTCCTACCCACTGTGCCACCGTGCCGCCCATTCTTTTTGGAATTCTACATAATTAATTATGAAACATTAAAATGGAAACATTTTACCAACAAGGACAGATGCCAGTGTTTTGGAACCTTTTTCTCCTCTGATTCCTTTTTCCTTTAGTAAATAAAATAATACGTAAGTACAACTTTTGTGCACCTGTTCCAAATGTTTCCAGATAAATATTCTGATCACTGGACACCATGTTTATCATTTTCCTGAATAAGATTATAAAAAAAAAAAAAATACTGAAACTGATGGTCCATAGAGTGCACTCTCCGTCTAATTCTTTACAAATACTTAAAAAACTGTCTTCACACACATTGTAAAACAGTTCCGCTTAAATAAGATCAATGGGTTCATATTTTTTTACTTTGTCAGTCATTTTTCTGCTCTTCTCCTCTTAATGTAACTCTCTGTGTGGGTCAACCCTACACGTTTCTCCTGTTTCCTGCATTTCTTCTCACTCTGAGAAGCAGAGGAAGAAAGAAAGCAGAAAGAAAAAAAACGGATGGCATCATGGAAGTTGACAAGATGGGAGTGTTCATCTCCTGTTGAACTGTTAGCCCCACCTAACCAGTGAGCTCTACCTTCCCTGATGAGGACGGCTAACGGTCTGCAGGGTTGTGTGTCTGACAAAAGAAATGCAATAAGTTACGTTACAAATGACCTCTTTCAAATGCAAGTGAGCTGGTACCTCAGTTACGATATCATGAAAGTAACTGGTTACAAACAAAATTAACTGTTAATCCCAAACCTTCACAATATTAAACAGTAAACAAACTGTCTTTAAACTTGTAAGTAAAAATTTATATGTTTGAGATTTTAGTAAGTTTCCATTTTTTTTTTTAATCCACAAACTGCGATTTTCGTTTTGTCTTCTAGACTGCTTATCCCTATTCAGGTCAAGGGGTGCCGGAACTCATATGATTTTGAGTGAGAAGCAGGATACACCCCAAACAGGTCGCCAGTCTGTTTTAGGACCACACAGACAACAAGAAAATAAGGTGATGTCGCTTCTTTTTTATTGCTAATTCAAAAACAGACTTATTGTATTCGTACAGGTGAACATACCAGCATGTCAATGCCTGATCCCATCAGACCTCAAAAGCTAAGCATGGTGGGCATGAGCAGTACTTGGATGAGAGACTGCCGGAACCCCAGGTTCCACAATGGGACGGACGTTGAGATTAAATTGTCACTGTGTCCCTGGACAAGACACTTCACTTATGTTATCCAGGCTGAATGGTGTGTCTGTGATTGGTTAGTGATGTCAGAGGAGCCAATAACATAAAAATGGCAGCCTCGCTTCTGTCAGTCTGCCCCATGGCAGCTGTGGCTACAACAGTAGTTTACCATTACCTGGTATGGACGGAATGAGTGATGCGTCCTGAAAAGTGCTGTCCAAGTACAATGCATTAATATTTCCACTGTATTTATGCCTCAATAAGATTTACAGAATTTATACACTTTATTAGATGAAAACCACATTTCTAAGCGTATGCAGCCGAGGATCTGACCGCCAGGGTCCTCGTTGTTGGCTGCCACCCATATCCTCCTTCACTCGACCCCTATGGCCCCTCCTGCAGCCCTGTTCAGGCTGAGCCTGGCCAGGCCCCATGGGTAAAACCCGGCCACGAGGCACTCGCTCTCGTGCCTCACGCTCGGGCCCGGCTCCATGGTGAGCCAGGCACTTGAGTCTCTTGTCCCACCAGGAGGAGACCAAGAGGCAGACCCTGAGCCTGCTGGAGAGACTATGTCTCACAGCTGGCTGGGAAACGACTCAGGATCTTTCTAGGTGAGCTGGAAGATGCAGCTGGGGTGAGAAAAGCCTGGGCATCCCGTCTGAGGGTGCTGCCCCCGCGACCCGGCCCCGGCCCCGGCCCCGGATGAACGGAAGATGACGGAACGGAACATTTCTAAGCTAACAAAATGTTTGTTTACGTTTGTTTAAAGTTAAGAACGTTAGCCTCCAAAAAACTCTGTTCAAGCTAACCAGTCTCCACATTCCCAGCCTCCTCCCACATTCTCCGTCCCCACCCCACATACACTATTCTTCTTTTCCACAAGTCAGGAAGCACATCACATGAAGCTCTTCATGGAAAAAAAAATCTGGTTTTAAAACCTTGACTTTCTTTCACTTCAAACTTGAAAACATTTTTTTATCCTGAACCGACTCCTCGATAATAAATCTGATGATGCAAAAAAAACTTTTACCTCCTGTTTTATTTTCACACAGTCTTAAAAACATCCTTTTTTTTCTCTGAATAAAAACCAGAAAGTAAAAAGAAACAAAGTGAAATAAAATATGTAGAAATGATGAAGCAAAGAGGAAAAAAATTTTTGTTCTTTCAGAGCACATGAGTTCCATTCTTCCAGCATCTGGAAACACTTAGAGCTTCAGCTCCTTAATGTTCCATTCGGCTCGACTACAGAACAAAACCAGAAAGGAAACAGTGAGGTTGCAGCAAGATGGCCGACTGAAACGAACGCCTCACACTCACATATTCTTACTCATCAGGATTTCATTACAGAGGTTTTAATAAAAACAAACTTACAGTCAAACTGTTTGAGTTTATTAATTCAAACAGACAAATTAACATATGTTAATATTCAGATTTTATTCATTAAATCAACTTTAATCTGAATTTTATTCAACTTTTAGAAACTCTAAACCACTTTATTCCAGATTTTCACAACTTTAATCTAAATAAAATAATTGTTCTGTATTGTACAAACTATTCTTGTCCTCTAGTTTTTATTAACTTTAGTCTGGATTTTAATAAAATCATTCTAAAGTTTAGTCATTTTATTCAAATAGAAATAATTGCAGAATGAAAGAGTCAAATTTTTAAAAAACGGAATTAAAATCTAAAATATAATTACTATAATCTAGACAAAAGTGTCCAAAAATTAGAATGAAATTGGTAAAACTCAAAAAAAGTTGGAAGTCTATAATAAATTTTTTGTCTGTTCCATTCTGTTGTTTTTCGCTCATCCTGGGCAGGGTCGCAGGGGCAACAGCCTCAGACAGAAAGCCCAGGCTTCTGTCACCCCAGCTGGATACCGAAGGAACATCCTGAGGTGTTCTCTGTCCAGCTGTGAGCCATAGTCTCTCCAGCAGTTTCTCTCTAGCAGGTTCGGTTCTGCCTCTGGGTCTTCTTCCGGTGGGGCAGAACAGCTCCCCAACGAGGCGTTCCAGAGGCATCCTGACCAGATGTCAAAACCACCCCATCTGGCTTCTCTCGGCCCAAAGGAGCAACAGTTCTACTCCTCCCTTGTCGCAATGGCAGAGCTCCTACCTCTATCCATGAGTGAGAGCCCTACAGAGGAAGATCATTTCAGCCGTTTGTATCCACGATCTCATTCTTTCAGTCACCACCCACACTGGTTACCATGGTGAGGGTAGGAACGTAGATCCTGGTTACCATGGTGAGGGTAGGAACGTAGATCCTGGTTACCATGGTGAGGGTAAGAACGTAGACCCTGGTTACCAAGGTGAGGGTAGGAACGTAGATCCTGGTTACCGTGGTGAGGGTAGGAACGTAGATCCTGGTTACCATGGTGAGGGTAGGAACATAGATCCTGGTTACCATGGTGAGGGTAGGAACACAGATCCTGGTTACCATGGTGAGGGTAGGAACATAGATCCTGGTTACCATGGTGAGGGTAGGAACATAGATCCTGGTTACCATGGTGAGGGTAGGAACGTAGATTGACTTGTAAATAACGAGCTTTGTTTTTCAAATTGAATTAAATCTTGTGAAAGATGTTTCCATCTTAAAAATCCAGCGTTGCATCAAAAAGTGATGATCGTACAAACACCACCACTCTGAGAGATTATGACCCCCTGCATGTTGTGTTCCTACATAAGAATTAAACTACAAACTTCTCTGAGTGGGATTAGAGGATGCCCCCCTCTGGACAGATGTTCCTCACATCTGTGTTAAATACAAAAACAAACATGTGGAGGTGGAGAGAAGTAGCTCTCAGCAAACTGTGAAACACTGAGCCGCAAAGAAAAGTCACATCTCACACATACATTTCAAAAGGAGCTTCTATTTGATTATTAACACAATGTTTTTACTCTTTCAGATGATTTTTGGATGAAGCATCTTTTATTTTCTAAGCATAAAACATTTTCTTCAAATCCAGTTTATCGTCATGACCTTTGTTTTGTCAAAAAGAAATGACGTTAAAACAATCTCATGTCTTCAGAGTTGATCTGAAACGTGTTAAAGAATTGTCTCTGGTTTAGAAACGCCCACACAAGAGCCCCATCTAGTGATGATTGTCTCCAGAATTCAGCGTGGAAGGGTCTCTGCGAATAACAATGACGAACATGGAGGATGGACGGTGAAACATGAACCAGCTTTCAATCAGTAATGTGTGTGACGTCTAAAGTAAGTTTTCACTGAACATAAAGAAGTTTAGGTGTCCCTTCCTTAGCCCAATATTTCTACTAACAAAACATGGTGTAAACAGGGGTCACATCATCGATCTGCATCCCCAGGTTAAGATTTTTATGTTTCCCTTCTGCTTTTTTTTTCTTTTTGTCAGCAGATTTTTCCCTCACAGTTTTTCCAGGTCAGTTTGGTGCATTTCTTTAAACCCAATTCATAGTTAATGTCAGAGTCATCAAAATGAAAAGTCCTCATATTTATAAGCAAATCCCCAAAAGAATTCCTCATGTTTTCATCTTGTCATTTTATGGAAATGTTTTCCAATACAACAAAACTTCCAATCAGAACTTCTCACACTCGTTTAGAAATTAGAGTTAGTAAAAAGTTAGAGATGACTGTATTTAAATAGAATTGAAAATACTTAATTGATTCTTGAAGGTGGATCTGAGTGCTGCAGTTCAAATAAAAGACAGGATGACGAGAGGATGAAAGACCTGTTAAAGAGTCTGATGGAGGATGGCTCCTCCGAGCAGTGGGGTTGCAGGAGTCTGACAACAAAGCTACTCCCAAGATGGTCAGCTAGTTCAGTTCACTGGCATATTTTGGTCTCAACATCAGCTTCCCAACAGATCACAGAGAAGAACAGGACATGGAGACCCTCTCAATGATGGACCCCCAGAACATGGAGATCCTCCCGCTGCAGGTGTTGAAGGACCTGAGCTTTCCGAGGGAGTACAGTCTATCCAGGTCTCTCCTATAGGTGACGTCAGTGCTGGTGGACCAATTTACTGAGGTAACTGAGTAAAAGACATTGTTCATTCACCTTCTGAACTGCCTATCCATGATGGGCACACAGGGGGTGTTGGATACCAGCAGGAGGCCGGTCCCAGAGGTCCTCAGAGTTCTAGATGGTTCATGTTTAGTCCTGACTCTAGACACCAGCAGGAGGCCAGTCCCAGAGGTCCTCAGAGTTCTAGTTTGTTCATGTTTAGTCCTGACTCTAGACACCAGCAGGAGGCCGGTCCCAGAGGTCCTCAGAGTTCTAGATGGTTCATGTTTAGTCCTGACTCTAGACACCAGCAGGAGGCCGGTCCCAGAGGTCCTCAGAGTTCTAGATGGTTTATGTTTAGTCCTGACTCTAGACACCAGCAGGAAGCCGGTCCCAGAGGTCCTCAGAGTTCTAGATGGTTCATGTTTAGTCCTGACTCTAGACACCAGCAGGAGGCCGGTCCCAGAGGTCCTCAGAGTTCTAGATGGTTCATGTTTAGTCCTGACTCTAGACACCAGCAGGAGGCCGGTCCCAGAGGTCCTCAGAGTTCTAGATGGTTCATGTTTAGTCCTGACTCTAGACACCAGCAGGAGGCCGGTCCCAGAGGTCCTCAGAGTTCTAGATGGTTCATAAGACACTTAAAGACAATCAGAGCAGCTTTAAAGTCAGGAAGCCAGTGCAGAGACCTGAGCACAGGACTAATCCCATCATAGTTTCTTTTTGTTCAGGACTTTGTAAGAATCATACCTGTCAGAAGTCCGTCTTGACCAGTGAGTAGACAGAATGCATGGATCAGAACCTGTAAGTCTGTAATAAACTGTAACAGTAACAAAACTTTCATTTGCCTGTCACCACTTTCAGACATGCTGATTGGACGGTCACAGAGCTAGCAGCTAAGCTAACAAAAGACATCAATGGCTACACGGTGGGAAATAATATTTTATTACTGTAAAAAATACAATCAGCAAAAAACTCAATGAGGAAAACACAGAAATTTGGTGACAGATTTACATTCAATATCATTTTAAGACAATCTTTTCACAATGTGTTGAACAAAGTAAAGAAGTGTGAGCATTATGGAACAGAACAGGTGTCCACATGTGTAGAAAACATCATCAGAAATATGGACAGGCTGGACGTTTATCACTGCTGAGGAGAGAGAACGATGGAGTTCATTTACAAATATGTTTTTAAAAAGTCAGTAATAATTTAAATTTATGGAGTCTTTATGGATGGTTTTGTGTGCCGCAGACTTTTGAACAATAAAAGATTTTTCACCACTGGATTGTCAGTCAGTCACCTTCTTATCTGTCTGTCCCTTCCGGGGTCGCGTGGGGTGCCAGAGCCCATCCCGGCTGATTCAAGGCGAGGGGCAGGGTACACCCCGAAAAGGTGGCCTGTCTGTCACAGGGCCACACACATACAACCATCCACACAAACACTCATTCATTCCTAGGGGCAGACAACCCCCGCAGACACAAGGAGAACATGCAAACTCCACACAGAAAGGACAGTGTTCCAAGCCTCGTCCCCACCCGGGACTCAAACCTATGACTTTCTTGCTGTGAGGCCACTGAGCTAACTGCACCACCGTGCCGGCCCACTTGATTATTTCTGTTTTAATGAGGAAAGACTTTTATTATGGAATTTTTCATCTTATTTTCAAAACTGAGAAGTTGTAATAATTGACAGGCTGTGAGCCAATCGTTTTTGTTCACCGTACAAAAAGAAATCCTCTGAGGTTTTTACACAGTTTCTGTATTTTGATTTTAAATGTAATTATCTGTACAGACGGGTCCAACCGAGCCACCTTCTAGTATACCTTTAAATGGTGACTTGTTAAATCTAGTTGTTCTCAGCTCTTTATGGACTCGTGAGCAGCTGCTGTGCGTCAGACTGTGGAGGAATTTAAAGGCAGTGGTGAGAAAATGGAGGAGGGAGCTTCCTTTTTTTCTACTTTTCCATTTTCCTCATCATAAAACCGGCCTCTGCCTCGTCCTCACCCACACCGAGCCTGGAAACTTTAAATCATGTCTGGTCAGACTCACTGCTGGATTATTTAAATGATTATTTACAGATTTACTTCAAATCAGAAGTAAAATGTGTTTGAATGCTGGTTCTAAACTTCAGGTTGACCAGGTTTGTGTGATCTGGGACGTCTACGCTCAGATTGGTAGCAGCTGTGGAGCTGGTTGGGCTCCAGCTGTGGGAGGAGCTCCCACATCTGGAAAAGAAGAAAATCAGTCTGGAACTCAGGGATAAAAACTCTGCAACATGAAGCTTTCTGAGCTGCAGGGTTTGTTCATCTGAAGAAAGAAAAGAGGAGATGTTTCTATCTGCAGGGCGTCCAGCCTGTTTAAACACGTACACACACCTTCCAGGAGTAAAAAAGAAGACATTTCTACTCACATTAGTCTTTTTTTCTTTAAAATAAAGACAAACTTGTCTGTTTGAGTCATTTTAATCTCTTTTAATCTCTGCTTTTTTCACAAAAACAAAGCAAACACAACAAATTACATTACAAATGATTTAAATTTGGTCAAATAAAAATAAACTAAGCTGAGATTAAACTTAGAATGTTTTAGAAAAACATGTAGATTTTGGATTAAAATGCTTTTATTGATTATAAATCTAAACTCAGACGAAAAAAAAGCTCATGTCAAGAGACAAATAATTGCTTTTTTATGTGAAGAAAAATTTCTTTCCAAACTTTGTGACCACAAGGAGGCACAGTTTGGACAGTGTGTACAGTTTACGATCTGTTTTTATTCCTGTTCAGACACATTTTAATTTGTTTATTCTGCATTTTAATTCAATTACTTTATACTTATTCATTTTCACACTGATATAAATCATCCAGTAGAATTTTTTTTCTATAATTTTTATTGTTTGTAACTAATTTTATCCACTTTTACAGCAAGTAAATTATTAAACAACCAGCAAACTTTTATTTGAGGGCTGCACGGAAGGCTCACAGCAAGAAGGTCAGGGGTTTTGAACTCCTGTCTTCTACTTATATGGGGCTGGGTCGCTGGGGCAACAGTCTCATTTAGGAAGCTCAGGCTTCTTTAACCCACCTGCATCCTCCAGCTCACACAGGAGGATCCTGAAGTGTTCCCTGTCCAGGTGTGAGACATAGTCTCTCCTGCAGGTCCGGGGCCTGCCTCTAGGTCTCCCTGCGGTGGGACAAAACACCTCACTAGAGAGGGGATGCATTTTAAAAAGATGCCTGAATGTTTTTGTCCGAGGAGCTACTTTTCAAATATCAAACCTCTTGAGATCTACCAGTCCGGTGTTACCATCGGAAAATCCTGAACCATATTTGCCAGCAGGTTTTAAACAGTGTGGGGTGTAAGGAACCACATAAAAGAGAATAAAATGAACTACCTGACTCCAGAACGTGACCCTAACAGAACCAGTGAACTGTGCGTATTTTACGTCCCAAACACGAGAACAAACGATGGAGTGAGTAAATCACCAGGGTGAGAATCCAGCCGGCTAACTGACTCAAAGAGCCACGTCTCCCTTTTTTTAATGTGGTCAAACTGAGTTTAGTTGGTCTCTGAGTCAGAGTGTTTATTTCTGGAACAGAAAGACCGTCTCATGCTGATTACATGTTTAGTCCTTCTGACTGTCCAGCCGAGCAGTCAGGATAATTACCTCCTCTCTCATCCCACCATTCCTCTACTTCTCAGTCTTTTATTTTGTAAATGACATTCAGACAGCGTGCACGTTCCTCCTGTTTCCTCCAGGTTTGTCCTGCAGCGGGATGGATGTTCACAAGAGAAGCAGGGCCGTGGAATCCCTGCCTGTGCATGGACAGAGCCTCCATTCTTCTCCTCTGCAGACCTCAATTTGTAAGCCAACATGCCCACTGCTTACTGAGGAAATGTTCACTTAGTGCAGGAAATCCCAGGTCCCCCCACATGTTTGATTCCAGACCCTGGGCAAACATCAGCTGGGGTCAAACTAACATGGCTGGAAACCAAAGCCAGCGCAGATCTGAGGCCCACCTGAGAGACACCATCAGAATCCGCCCACAGGAACAGGTTGGTATTAAAAAATTTATGATTATTCATAAACAAAAAGTCTATCCAATTAAAACATTTATGATCTCTTTCTTTTCATTGAATGAGAATAAAAACATGATAAATAAAAAAGAAAGAAAAGCTGTCTATATTTTACTCAGTAGCAATTATAGTTGAACTGATAAGGTTTTCCTACCCTCACCATGGTAACCAGGATCTACGTTCCTACCCTCACCATGGCAACCATTATCTACGTTCCTACCCTCACCGTGGTAACCAGGATCTACGTTCCTACCCTCACCATTGTAACCAGGATCTACGTTCCTACCCTCACCATGGCAACCAGGATCTACGTTCCTACCCTCACCGTGGTAACCAGGATCTACGTTCCTACCCTCACCATGGTAACCAGGATCTACATTCCTACCCTCACCATGGTAACCAGGACCTACGTTCCTACCTTCACCATGGTAACCATTATCTACGTTCCTATCCTCACCGTGGTAACCAGGATCTACGTTCCTACCCTCACCGTGGTAACCAGGATGTACATTTCTAACCTCACCGTGGTAACCAGGATCTACATTCCTACCCTCACCGTGGTAACCAGGATCTATGTTCCTACCCTCACCAAGGTAACCAGGATCTATGCTCCTACCCTAAAATGAGCTTCCCCTTTTCATGGTGGCCGGACTCTCTCTCAGAGATAGAGGGAGCAGCTCTGCCATCCAGGAGGTGCTCGGAGTAGAGCCGTTCCTCCTCCGGGTTGAGAGAAGCCAGATGGGGGGGGGGTTCGGGGATCTGGTCAGGAAGCATCCAGAGCGCCTCGCTGGTAAGGTGTTTCGGGCATCTTCCACTGGGAAGAGACCAAGAGGCAGACCCCGAACCTGCTGGAGAGACTATGTCTCACAGCTGGACAGGGAACACCTCGAGATCCTCCTGGGTGAGATGGAGGATGCAGCCTGGGTGAGAGAAACCTGGGTTTCACATCTGAGGCTTTTGCCACTGCGACGCGGCCCTGGATATGTAGAAGAAGATGGAACGGAATTTATGAATCATTACATAAGGTTATTCTGAAAAAATGACCTCAGCTTCTTTTTTTTTTTTTGGATAAAATTTATTGAAAATGTGCAAAATAGAAACATATATTTTTGTAGATTATAATTTCACGGTAGCTAAATTTTACAATATTTACCATTTTATATCATAAAATTACTTTTACATGGAATAAACGTAATAAACAAAAATTTGAAACAATGTGTCTCATATGAAAACCTACAGATAAATATTTTACTCCAGTTTCTTCTTCTCTAACTGGGCCTGCTCTCTTGCTTTCCTCCTCTTCAGTTTCTTCTTCATGAAGAGCAGATCTATGTAGACGATGTGATCTAACACAGTGGAGGCACACAGGAGTCCTCCGTGCAGAGCTCCTGCTATCCCACAGCTGAATACATCCTGGCCTGAAACACAACCACACACACCATCACCAACTTTACCCCGGCTTCATGTTTAACCTGCATGACTGTGGTCAGTTTCTTCCTACCTGATATGTAAAGGTTTCTGACCGGTGTGTTGCACCTGTTCCTGGCCACAGCCTCGGCATGAAAACGATCCAGGTTGTGTTCAGCTGAGTACATAGCTCCTCGCTGGGATCCCAGGTAGTGCATGTTGGTCAGAGGCGTGGCCACATCTTGGAAAACCAGCTAAAAGAACACAAACATGGAGAATATCTTTAATATGAAGGTAAGTTAAAGCATATTAATAGGACTATGAGGCATGTAAAACTCCTTTTGTTGCAGTGCACAAAAATCAATAAACCACCTAAAAACACAAGTTAGGCTTTACATGGACAGTCATTTAGATTGACAGACAGAATGGTGTGGCGTCCACAATAATCAGGATAATGCATTTATCGATCGTGGTGAAAGAAGAACTGAGCCGAAAAGCAAAGCTCACAATTTATCATATTTTCTATTTCCAGTCAATCTACGATTTTACTCTATCTGTGGTAACCAGGATCTACGTTCCTACCCTCACCATGGTAACCAGGATCTACGTTCCTACCCTCACCATGGTAACCAGGATCTACGTTTCTACCCTCATCTATGGTCACAAGTTCACAGATACAAGTCAAAATGACCTCCCTGTATATGGTGGCTGTGCTCTTTCTCAAATAGAGTGAGGAGCTCTGCCCTCTGCAGAAGCTCAAAGTAGGATACCTCCCAAATGTCTCACTGGTGAGGTGTTCCATCCCACCAAGAAGAGAACCAAAAACAGACTCATGACCTGCTGGAAAGACTATATCTCACAGCTGGACAGAGAACACCTCGGGATCCTTCAACTGGAATCTCCAGCCGGGATGACAAAGGTCTGGGTTTCCGTCTAAGGCTGTTGGTCCTGCGACCCTGCCTCAAATGAGCAAAAAACGACGGAATGTAGTGTATGTACTACTACCCCATTAAAGCTCAAACCCCCCTCTTTAATATTGATTACATATGTTTATATGGACAAATTCAACCAGTGGATTTAAGTGATATTGTTTTTTATAAAGACCCTCCAGAACATCCTCCAGCCGGTTCCTGACATAGATTTTAATCAGTAAAAGTGATGGTTTTACCTTGTTTCTGATTTTAGGAAATAACGTGCACGCCCAGTCAAAGAGGGTTTTAGCAAATCTCATCTTGTAGTTGTAATATTCATCTCCTCTCTTACGGACCGTCGTGTCCTTCCACTCCTCAAACCATTCGTAGTTCACCATGGTCAGGATGGTCATGCAGGACTTCCCTACGAGAAAAAAATACAGGAGAAAATATATTTTATAAATATAAATATAAAGACGTCTGTGTCCTGATAGATGTTCCTGATCTGACCCTTTACCTCCCACCAGCTCCAAGAAAACCCACCATTTTAACCATCAAAGACCTCTGATTCTAACGGGTTTCAGTTTTTACAGCTTCGTGTTTTCTCACAGCAAGAAGGTTCGAGTCCCGTAGTGGAGGTGAGGTTTGAAACACTGGTCTTTCTATGTGGAGTTTGCATGTTCTCCTCATGTATGTGTGGGTTTTATCCGGTACCCCCCACCCTCCAAAAACGTACATGCTAGGTTGATAGGTTGCTATGAAATTGCACCTATGAAAGAGTGTGTGTGGATGGTTGTGTGTGTGTGTGGCCCCGTGATAGACCTGTTGACCTGGTCAGGGTGTATCCTGCCTCCTGCCTGAGATCAGCCAGCATAGGCTCTGGCACCCCTCGTCACTCCATTAGGGATAAACGATTCAGATGATAAATTAAATAAAACATTTTCCTCTTTTGTGTTCCATTTACCACGTCATGTCCTGGCTGCTGATTGGCTGAACACCCTGTAGATCTGACATCACAAAACCTCCCTCTTGATTGGCCTGTCAATTTTTCTGAAGATGTCAAAGGGAAATTCTAAGAACCAGCCAGTTTTTTTGGTTTTTTTTACCAGTCCTGAGTTTGTGTGTGTTATTCGTGTTTTTATCTAAATGAGAGAAATGACATAACCAGAGGATAAAGTCCAGTCCAGGTGGAGACTCTAAGGAAGCTCCGTCCTGAACCAGCCACGTAGCTTTCTGTGAGATTCTTTTAGAAACTCACATGTCTAAAACCCAGAGACTCAGTGATCTCTCTCAGCTGGCTGTAAAAATATAAACACTTTATGTTGAAAAAATAATCTTAATTGTTTTATCAGATAAGAATAAATGAGTTTATCTAATCTATGTAGGTTTACCGTTCGGATATTATGAGTTACAAACAAATTCTGTTCTGTTCCGTCGTCTTCCGCTTATCCGGGGCTGGGTCACGGGGCAACAGCCTCAGACGGGAAGCCCAGGCTTCTCTCACCTCGGCTGCATCCTCCAGCTCACCTGGAAGGATCCCTAGGTGTTCCCTATACAGCAGATCCAGGGTCTGCTTCTGGGTCTCCTCCCAGTGGGAATTGTCTGCAACACCTCACCAGTGTGTCATTCAGGAGACATCCTAACTAGATGCCCGAACCACCCCATCTGGCTTCTCTCAACCCGGAGGAGCAGCATTCCCCAAACATGAATTACACTCAATTAGATTCAGAGAAAAAGAGGGTTTCAAACCCTCATCCAGTCTGCTTCATGGTAACCTGTGTGGTGTAGGATGTGTGTTTGGGGGTCACCTACCTGGATGTCTTAGTTTGGCTTCGGGGTCTTTAGCAGACGGCATGGTGATGAACATCATGGGAATGTTTTCTGGTGCTTCATCTTTACTTAAAGCAAAGAAATCCTCCATCCTGAAGAAAAAAATATTTAAATCCAGAACATTTTATTTTAGTTTTCTCTTATCCTACAGCGCTCTCTAGTGGTTTTAAATGTCATCATTTCTTTTACGTACGACTTGTCCATGTCATTGTTCTTGAAGAGCCAGAAGTTTGTAGAAACCAGACCCAGTTCTTCTTCAGTTCCATCAAAACCAGAAAAGACCAGAAACGACCCTCGACCGGGTTTCATCATGTTCAGTCGCTCCTGGATTTCTAAAAAAAAAAAAAAAAGTTTACTGATGCTTCACATTTTTTTTATTCATCAAAGGTTTTTTGTCACTCTGGTGCTTTTCTCACAATATTCGGGACGTGTGTGTGTTTGTGTGTGTGTGTTTGTGTGTGTGTAAGAGAGAGGGAGAGAGAGAAAGAACAACATTTTTCAGCATTCAGAAGAACATCTGTTTGTGCAGGAAGGATTTAGAGAGGAACATCTGGAAGTGCATGAATGAGAACAGTCTGATGGATGTTGGATTTTATTGTGTAACCCAGTGCGTTTACACACTACTGTGCACATTTCTACCCAAACAGAGTGAATCTTTTATTATGATTTTTTTGTTATAAATTGTGTCGACATTAGAATAAAAAAATATCTGCAATAAAAAAAAAAACCTGAAACATCATCGATATATTTGACTGAGAAGTATTTTCAGAATAAAGTGTCAGTGTGAAAAAACGAGTCATTCATTTGTGGTTTATTTGTTAAAGACTAACATCAAGACTTTTGATTTTGAGGAATGAATCATTTCATTTTAGGGATTGAGCCAAGTTTTATAAAGTGTTTAAATCCACTAACTGTTCCATTGTCTTCCACTCATCTGGGGCTGGGTCGTGGGGGCAACAGCCTCAGACGGGAAGCAGAGACTTCTCTCTCCCCGGCTGCATCCTCCAGCTCACCTGGGAGGATCCCGAGTCGTTCCCCAGCCAGCTGTGAGACATAGTCTTTCCAGCAGGTCCAGGGTCTGGCTCTTGGTCTCCTCCCGGTGGGACGTGCCTGAAACACCAGCGAGGCACCCGGGGGGAGGAGGGGCGTCCTGACCAGATGCCCGAACCTACCCATCTGGATTCTCTCGACCTGGAGGAGGAGTGGCTCGACACTGAGCTTCTCCCGGATGGCAGAGCTCCTCACCCGATCTCGTGGTGAGAGCACAGCCACACTGCGGAGGAAGCTAATTTTGGCCGCTTGTATCCGCAATCTCATTCTTTCGGTCACTACCCATAGGTGGTGACCATAGGTGAGGGTGGGAACGTAGATCCTGGTTACCATGGTGAGGGTAGGAACGTAGATCCTGGTTACCATGGTGAGGGTAGAAACGTAGATCCTGGTTACCATGGTGAGGGTAGGAACGTAGATCCTGGTTACCATGGTGAGGGTAGAAACGTAGATCCTGGTTACCATGGTGAGGGTAGGAACGTAGATCCTGGTTACCATGGTGAGGGTAGAAACGTAGATCCTGGTTACCATGGTGAGGGTAGGAACGTAGATCCTGGTTACCGTAGTGAGGGTAGGAACGTAGATTCTGGTTACCATGGTGAGGGTAGGAACGTAGATCCTGGTTACCGTGGTGAGGGTAGGAACATAGATCCTGGTTACCATGGTGAGGGTAGGAACATAGATCCTGGTTACCATGGTGAGGGTAGGAATTACGCTATTTTTTTTTTGTGTAAATTTAAAACTCTTGTGAGAGTTGGCACCAAAGCGTCAGAAGATACAACTGATCTTTTTTTTTTTTACCAGGTTTAACTTGAATCTCAGGTGGTAAAAGTTTCTGGAAGGTGGTGAAAATCCCACAGTTAGAAACCACCACCGGTGCGTGAACTTCCACTTCATCCTGGCCTTTCCGAACCTTCACACCTGTCAGAAAAAAAACAGCGTTTACATCTCTGAGGAGTTCAGAAGAAACAAGCAGGTCTTACCATAAGCTGCCCCCTGTTGGTTGACCAGGATCTGGGTCACCGGGGCTCTCACCAGACAGTTCCCTCCATATTTCTGAATAGTCCTGATGATGTGGAAAGCGATCTCACTGGCACCACCTTTAGGATAATATGCCCCTCGTTTGTAGTGGTGGATGAGAAGAGCGTTGATCAGAATGCTGGAGTCTTTAGGAGGCACACCTACATGAAGGAGGAAGGAAGCCTTGACAAAGATTTGCAAGACTGGGTTTCTTTGATTGGCCGAGAGAGGTGATTAAGTGTAAAAAAATAATCCAATTGCATTACTCTGAAAACCTAATCAGTTCATCTGTAGCTGGCATTGAGAAATTGTGGGCGTTTTTTAAAATTCCTTCTGTGATTTAAAAAATAAAAGAATCTCTTCCATCTTTTGGGAGATTTTACGTTTACAGGAATTTGTGACCTCGACTTCTGTGACCTTGACCTTCAGTCGAATAACCCTGAAAACCCAAGCAGTTAATCTATAGATGGTACTGAGTAATTGTGGGCAGTTTTGTTACATTTTTTCCTGCAATTTGGGAGATATTTTGTTCATAAAAGTGTTATGAAAGCATGAACGGAAGCTCAGACAGTCTAAGTGCCCACGACCACGTAAAAAGGATAAGCAAATCTGTTTGACTCGGCATGTAGATTTTTACACAAGCTGCAGTAAATTTTAAGCATGCCCAGTGTGTTTAACATCCACTGCGATGAGTCGAGGTGACTCTTTTTGTTTTTATCAGTTTTCTAGAAACAGACATGACAGTTTGGGGTGCTCTTTATTTTGATTATTTGATTATTTTGAATTACTCTATTCATCCCTCACCGGGGAAATTTGTTTGCTGCACAACTTACACCGCACTCCTTACACTTTAGTACCCGTAAGAGTAAATCCTTCTTTCTTCGTTGATCTTTTTCAGAAGGGAAAACTCTCTTCTCTCAGGGTCTAAATCATTGTATTCATTCATATTTGTTTTATGGGTTTGGGTGAGTCTCCCTCTGAAGGTACATACCATAAAACAGGTAAGAAAAGATGACTTGAAGATCTTTGTTTTTGGTTAATGAGTTCACTAAATCAGCAGCACAGGTTCCGGAGAGTTTGAAGACTGGAGAAACGAGGTGAGCGACGCCTGACTTCAGCAGGAACAGAGACACCCACTGAGGAATCAGCTTTAAAGTCGCCAAATAGTGAGTCTTCTTAGCCGAGACCTGGACATGGAGGAGTTAGAGGTATCAGCGTTTGGGACAGATGTGTTACCTACGAACCAGTACCTTCATGATTTTAAAGAACGTCTCGATAGCCTCGGTATCGTCAGGGAACTGCTTCTTCAGGTGAGCTTTCATCTCGGTTTTGCCAGAAAAGATGGTGTACTCTCGTTTCTGGTCTCCCTGGCCAATCTGAATGGTGTCAAAGTGCTGGTTGAGCTCCTGAAACTCCAGCTGGCCCTCAGAAAGCTGGTCAAAGGCGATCCTGAGGAGACTGTTCTCATGAACCTGTCCGATGTAGTGAAGACCTGAAAACAGAGCAGTGGGGGAAGAAGCTCAGATTAGTGCTGATAATAACAAATTTAAAATTTTATTCAAAGCAGTAACATAATGTCATCAGAAGTGTGTGGCCAGGATTACTTTGGTGACATAAGTAGGGTGAAACTAACCTGTCTCACCACGGTCTAAACCAGGCAGAGGCAAACTACAGCCTGCGGGCCACATGCGGCCCGTTAAACGTTTTAACCCGGCCCACCGAACTCCGAACTCCGACTCCCACACCCCCCGTATCCCCGCAAGAGATAGACGAATGAGAAGGTGACTGACTGTGAGAACTACAAACATGGAGGACAGACGCTTGTGTTCATTTCTGTTCTCTGATTGGGTGGGACGTTTTACCATCGCTGCAATCATAAGCTAATGGCTAAGGGTTGCTCTGACTGACCCTGACCCAGTTTAGAAGAAGGTATCAGTAAAACCAGTGATGTAAAAACAAAGTCCTCTTACCAACATCAAACTCAAATCCTTTCTCTATGTATGTGTGGCAGCAGCCTCCGGCCTGGTCGTGCTGTTCCAGGATCAGAACTTTCTTTCCTGCTTTTGCCAGCGTGGCTCCGGCTGTTAGACCACCGATCCCACTGCCGATGACGATCACATCCAGGTTCTCTGGTACCTTCTCAGTGCTGAAACCTAAACAATTAAGATAATTTCAGGTAGATATTTCATTGATAAACTTTATGATTTACTTCACTTTGTTATCTTTGAATGTCGAGAAGACCTGAGAGATGTGTTACATAAATGTGACGGTCTGAAGGTTGTTTGATCTCGTGATCTCTGATCCTCATAAACACTGATTACATGATTGCCTAATTTAGATAAAAGACTTTTAAATCCACCTCGAGTTTACAGCACCAGTTAGACATTATTTGCTGAGATACATAGAAAACGGGTTACCGTAATTTCGCGACCATAAGTCGCATGCAAGAGTCTTAGATTTTCTTCAAAATAAGCGCCGCGCCCTATCGTGCAGTGCGCCTTATGTGTGTGAAAAAACAAGGGAAGCGAATGAACGCTACACTTGCTGTGATTCCGGGAGGTCTGACAAAGAAACTCCAACCGCTGGACATCAGCATGAACCGGCCGTTCAGAGTAAGGCTGCGAGCGGCGTGGGAGCGATGGATGACCAGAGGAGACCACTGCTTCACGAAGGGTGGAAGGCAGTGCCGGGCGAGTTACGCCACAGTTTGCCAGTGGATTGTAGATGCTTGGGCAAACGTGTCTGCTGGCACTGTTGTCCGAGCTCTCGCAAAAGCAGGCATTATTTCCGTGGAGCCTCACAGTACAGAAAGTGACTCTGACAGCGAGGAAAGTCAACCTGCCATGTTGGATTTAGAGCAGCTGTTAGATTCAGAAACAGAGGATGAGGACTTGGATGGATTTGATAAATGACTTTAGGACGACTGTAACTAATATTTAAATAAAGACAAACAAACTCAGTTTTACTCCCGATCTATTTTTAAATACACACACTTGTCTGCTTGTGTGTGTGTTGTTGTAAGGTGGACGTACGTAGTAGAGGATATGTATATAAAACCCGCGCCCTATCATCAGGAGCGCCTTATGTGTGTGTTAAATACCGAGCATGCGAAACTGGGACTGCGCCTTTTAATACGGTGCGCCTTTTGGTCGTGAAAATACAATTATAAAAAGTTCTGATGAAGAGTAGGATTTTAAAGACGGTTTGTTGCGTTAATTTCAAAAGGAAAGTAAAATAGACGAAACGACAAGCTGTGTTTTCTAAACGATGTCACACAGAATGAGAATAGTTGTCGCTGATTTGGTTGCCATGGAGATCGATAAAAGTTTTATCTAGTTTAGTTTTGATCTGTTTAAAGTTTGTCTGTTCATTCCGTCATCTTCCGCTTGTCCGGGGTCGGGTTGCGGGGGCAACAGCCTCAGACGGGAAGCCCGGGGGCCTCTCTAGTTCTGGCTGCATCCTCCAGCTCACCTGGAAGGATCCCGAGTCGTTCCCCAGCCAGCTGTGAGACTTAGTCTCTCCAGCGTGTCCGGGGTCTGCCTCTTGGTCTCCTCCCAATAGGACGTGTCCGAAACACCTCACCAGGAGGTGATTGGGGGGCATCCTGACCAGATGTCTGTTATGTTGTAAATAAATAAAGACATAAAAAATCATTTTAAAAAGTGAGGTAAAAAAAAAAAAAGAACAATCACAGCAATTCTTCTTCTCCTTCAGGGGTCCCCACATCAAGTCAGTTTCTTCCATCTAACCCTATCTGCTGCATCCTCTTTGGTCACACCAACTATCTTCATGTCTTCCTTCACTGTATCCATGAACCTCCTCTTTGGTCTTCCTCTAGTTCTCTTTCCTGGTGGTTCCAAACCCAGCATCCTTCTTCTGATGTACTCTCTCTCTCTCCTCTGCACATGTCCAAACCATCTCAGTCTGACCTCTCTGACTTTAAAACCTCTAACATGTGCTGTTCCTCTGATCCTGTCCATCAAGCACGTAATGAATAAATAATGAGGCCATATTTAATATTCATTATTATTTGGGGTGGTACAGTAGTGCCGGGGTTGGCCCAGTGGCCTTACAGCAAGAAGTTTAGGGTTCATGTCCCAGATGGGGATGCTTAGCCTTTCTGAGTTTGTATGTTTTCTATGTGTATGTGAGGGTTTTCGCCAAAAACATACATGGTTAGGCTGATTGGCTGCTATGAAATTGCCCCTAAGAATGAGTGTGTGTGTGGCCCTGCGACAGACTGGCAACTTGTTCGGGGTGTATACTGCCTCTTGCCTGGAATGAGCCTGGACAGGCTGATCCCCGTTAGGGGTGGATAGTTCAGAATTTGGCTCATTGGAGATAAACAAAACATCGAATCCATACTTTTTATAATGTTTCAAATTTCTAATTTTGTTGCAGTTTTATGTTTTATTTTTGCTTTTAGTTTCTTTTGTTTTGTCTTCTGAATAATTTATTTCTGACAGAGTCTATCCCAGCTGATTTCAGACGAGAGGCAGGGTACACCCTGAACAAGTCGCCAGTTTATTGCAGGACCACACACACACACAAAACCATCCACACACACTCATTCCAAAGGAGCAAATTCATAGCAGCCAATCAACCTAATATGTATGTTTGTGGAGGAAACCAGAGAAACCCCACACATACACAGGAAGAACATGCAAACTACACACAGAAAGACCAGTGTTTTATGCCTTGCCTCCACTCCAAGACTCCAAGACCGTGCTTTACCAGAAAAACATTTTTAAAAGTGTAATAAAATGAGAAAAAAATTCTTTTTAGATGTCAAAATTTAGAAAATGTTTTTCAAAAAAATTAAATACAAATTCTAAAAAATTTAAAAAATTACTTAATTGAAAACTATTTAATTGGTTTTTAACTAATTATCTCTAGAATATTGTAACTGAATCAGTTACTTTCTCAGAGAAGTGATTTGTAAAATAATTACATTAAGTCAGATACACACGACGGGTCACTCTGTGTGTGTGAGATTATTATGAATATTTTTATGCATTTTAATTATATAAAAATGTTTTGGTTTTTTTCTGTTTGTTCTAAAAGAATTGAATCAGATTTTTCTGTATTTTTTCTCACCTTGTTTGATGACTTTATCACGTTTCTTCTGATCAAACTCTCTCGGTGCAGGAGGTCTGACGGATTCCAGAGAGAAGGGGCTGGCTTTTCCAAACAGGTACCAGTATGTGCCCCCCACCCAGACCACCACCCAGACCAGGACCAGCAGGATCCACATCCTCACACAGATAGAGAACTTCTAAAACGAACTTTTCGTGTTGCTGCTTTTATTTAGTTCCTGTGTGAAGGACAAAGGTCTGCAGAACAACAGCTGATTAATTTAAACTTTACTACAGCAGGCTGTAAAGATAACACGAGGAGGAGGAGGGTTTTATGTGATGACCCTGCATTATTAATATAAAATCCAGTTTGGTGACCTCAGGATCGAGTCTCTGCTTTTTGCGGATGATGTGGTCCTGTTGGCTTCATCAGGTCGTTACTCTTACTGGACAGATTCGCTGCCGTATGTGAAGCGGGCGGGATAGGAATCATAGCCTCCAAATCCGAGACCATGACTCTTGCCGAGGAAAAGGTGGACTGCCCCCTGCAGGTCAGGGACAGAGTCCTGCCCCAAGTGGAGGACTTTAAGTATCTCAGGGTCTTTTTCATGAGTGGGTGAGCGGACAATCAACAGACAAATCGGTGCAATGTCTGCAATACTTAGGACACAGCATTGGTCCGTCATGGTGAAGGAAGAGCTGAGCCAAAAAGCGAAGGTCTTGATTTACAAGTCGATCTACGTTCCTACCCTCATCATGGTAACCAGGATCTACGTTCCTACCCTCACCATGGTAACCAGGATCTACGTTCCTACCCTCACCGTGGTAACCAGAATCTACGTTCCTACCCTCACCATGGTAACCAGGATCTACGTTCCTACCCTCACCGTGGTAACCAGAATCTACGTTCCTACCCTCACCATGGTAACCAGGATCTACGTTCCTACCCTCACCATGGTAACCAGGATCTACGTTCCTACCCTCACCGTGGTAACCAGAATCTACGTTCCTACCCTCACCATGGTAACCAGAATCTACGTTCCTACCCTCACCATGATAACCAGGATCTGCATTCCTACCCTCACCGTGGTAACCAGAATCTACGTTCCTACCCTTACCATGATAACCAGGATCTACGTTCCTACCCTCACCATGGTAACCAGGATCTACGTTCCTACCCTCACCATGGTAACCAGGATCTACGTTCCTACCCTCACCATGGTAACCAGGATCTACATTCCTACCCTCACCGTGGTAACCAGGATCTACGTTCCTACCCTCACCGTGGTAACCAGAATCTACGTTCCTACCCTCACCATGGTAACCAGGATCTACGTTCCTACCCTCACCATGGTAACCAGGATCTACGTTCCTACCCTCACCATGGTAACCAGGATCTACGTTCCTACCCTCACCATGGTAACCAGGATCTACATTTCTACCCTCACGATGGTAACCAGGATCTACGTTCCTACCCTCACCGTGGTAACCAGAATCTACGTTCCTACCCTCACCATGGTAACCAGGATCTACGTTCCTACCCTCACCATGGTAACCAGAATCTACGTTCCTACCCTTACCATGATAACCAGGATCTACGTTCCTACCCTCACCATGGTAACCAGGATCTACGTTCCTACCCTCACCATGGTAACCAGGATCTACGTTCCTACCCTCACCATGGTAACCAGGATCTACGTTCCTACCCTCACCATGGTAACCAGTATCTACATTCCTACCCTCACCATGGTAACCAGGATCTACATTCCTACCCTCACTTATGGTCACCAGATGTGGGTGGTGACTGAAAGAATTAGATTGTGGATGCAAGCGGCCGAAACGAGATTCCTCTGCATGGTAGCTGGACTCTCACGGAAAGATAGAGGGAGGAGCTTGGAGTAGAGCTGTTGCTTCTCCGGGTGGAGAGAAACCAAATGGGGTGGTTCAAGCATCCGGGTAGGATGCCTCCTGAACGCCTCGCTGGTGAGGTGTTTTGGGCACGTCGAACTGGGAGGAGACCCAGAGCCAGAACCCAGATCTGCTGGAGAGACAGCAGCTGGCCATGATACACCTGGGTGAACTGGAGAATGTAGCCAGGATGAAGGAAGTCTGGGTTCCCCACCCGAGGCAGTGAACTGGCCCCGGATAAACGGAAGACACCAAAACAGAGTGAGTCAAATGCAAAATAACTTCACCAACTTCAACTTCATCAACTACACGTGGGTCCATTTACTGTGGAGTTCATAAACCACAGTCTGTCTACCATTTAGAACAAAAATTACCTGTAGATATGCGCAATATCGGAAAAAGTCTGAGTGATGAGCATTCCTATCATTCCATTAATACGTAACATAATATAGAATGTAGAGGTTATTTGACTGAAACATCTTTCACGGGTGTAAATTATCCATGAATAATGGTTTTCCTAGAATCTTTCAGAATGGAGCATTCACTCATAGAATAGTATTTGAATACTGAACAGGAGTGAAGGAAATGTATTCAGACATTAATGAATGAAATTTGAAAACATTCTGAGAATGTTTCTATGGTTCCATCATAGAAACCTCTAAAACATTGATTTTGCATCACACCTCCTTTTTATTCCAATTATGAAAGTTCTGGTTCTTGTTTGTGACTCATAATATCCGAACAGTAAACCTACATAGATTAGATAAACTCATTTATTCTTATCTGATAAGACAATTAAGATTATTTTTTCTACATAAAGTGTTTATGTTTTTACAGCCAGCTGAGAGAGATCACTGAGGCTCTGGGTTTTTAGACCTGATAACAACATTCATTTTCTTCATGAAAGCAGAGTTTCTACAAGAATCTCACATCATGTAACAAACAGAAAGCTACGTGGCTGGTTCAGGACGGAGCTTCCTCTCCACCTGGACTGGACTTTATCCTCTGGTTATGTCATTTAGATAAAAGCATGAAATCTGTTATCAAAGATAAAAGGAATCTGTAAATCTTTTATTATCCTCTTTGTTAATTTGAAATTAATCCAGCCATTTTTTTAATTGCTGAGTACAGTAATAAATTTTAGGTTCTAATACCAGCCACTGGGGAGGAGGCAGGGTCCAACCAGGATGAGTCACCCAGACTGTTGTTAAATGTCACTTTACTTTTATTTAACCAAAACAAAAACTTATTCTCCTCCTTGAGCCGCCACCTTACCGCGGTGGAGGGATTTGCATGCCCCAATGATCTTAGGAGCTATGTTGTCCGGGGCTTAATGCCCCTGGTAGGGTCACCCAAGGCAAACAGGTCCTAGGTGAGGGGTCAGACAAAGCGGAGCTCAAACACTCCTATGAAGAGATCAAGCATGGCCAAGTTGCCCTTGCTAGGACACAGGTCACCGGTGTCCCCTTATGGAGCCAGGCCCGAGGGTGGGGCACGAGAGCGAGTACCTGATGGCCGGGCTTCTACCCATGGGGCCCGGCCGGGCTCAGCCCGAATAGGGGACATGGGCCGCCCTGCAGGAATGGCAGGGCGGCCACATGGGGTCGGGTGAAGAAGGAGATGGGAAGCATCCAACAACGGGGACCCTGGCGGTCAGATCCTCAACTGCACCAGCTAGCTCTAGGAGTGTGGAATGTCACTTCTCTGGCAGAGAAGGAGCCCGAGCTGGTGCGTGAGGTCGAGCAGTTCCGAAGACTTTGTTCTCCCCCCTCTCTGGACTGCACCTCAATAAACACTTTAAAAAAACCTCTGGATTTGTTTCAATCTTTCTGGCAAAGATTCAGGCCCGTATTTCTTTCTAACCAGCACTCTAATTCATCACAATAACATAAAAACATTACAATACCCACGCCTGTAAGTGGGTTCATTGTGACAGATTTTAACTGCTGAGTTTCAATGTCTGATAGTTCATTAAAAATTCTTTATCTCAGTTTAAATTTTGCCATCAACACAAATCAAAATCAGCATGTGCCTAGAAAAAACATGATCTGTCAAAGTGATGGTGGTGATGGGTAAGGACCAAAATGTGACACCTTGCAAGATTTAAACCTCACTTTATTGTAAATAGTAAATGAGTTAGGAGGTTGGCTGAAAAGTAGATTGATGGTTATGATCTAGCCAGAGGTCTGACTGATAGATGAGTCACCTGATGGTGGGCTGGTGGTGTGAGGATCACAGAAAAGTGAGTTCAGTCTGAGGCTGGACATTATGTATGGAAGCTGAGGCACAAACTGGGTAATTCCAGGAGACAGGGTAAGAGGCAGGCTGCAGGACATGTTAACAAAGCTCTGCCCTCTATCTCTCAGTGAGACCCCAGGCACCCTGTAGAGGAGAATCCTTTCAGCACTGGTATCTGCAACCTCCTTCTTTTGGTCACCACCCACAGCTGGTTACAATGGTGAGGGTAGGAACGTAGATCCCGGTTACCATGGTGAGGGTAGGAATGTAGATCCTGGTTACCATGGCGAGGGTAGGAACGTAGATCCTGTTTACCATGGTGAGGGTAGGAATGTAGATCCTGGTTACCATGGTGAGGGTAGGAATGTAGATCCTGGTTACCATGGTGAGGGTAGGAACGTAGATCCTGGTTACCATGGTGAGGGTAGGAACGTAGATCCTGTTTACCATGGTGAGGGTAGGAATGTAGATCCTGGTTACCATGGTGAGGGTAGGAACGTAGATCCTGGTTACCATGGTGAGGGTAGAAACGTAGATCCTGGTTACCGTGGTGAGGGTAGGAACGTAGATACTGGTTACCATGGTTAGGGTAGGAACATACTGTAGATTGACTTGTAAATCGAGAGCTTCAGTACTTGGTGTAAAGGTTACAGGTAGAAACAAGATCACATAAAGTGAGATATTAGAACCAGAGGACATGATGTTAAAATAATTACATACAACATAAACATGTTTAACCATGTTAGAAAATCATAATATTTCCTCTTGGAACACCAAGTCGCCAAATGGGTCATAAAATGGATGGACGAGTTCAGGAAGAGCCTAATTGGATGGAGAGATGAGCGATGCAATGAGCTTAAAGACTTTGAACCAGGAAGCAGCTTTGTGCCATCACAGTGACCAACTAACAGCCTCAAATCCTATTAGACCGAGTTTTCCTGCTTCCCACACGGACACATCCAAACATGAAATAAATCCAACAACCAGGGTGAAGATTTTAAAACTATTTGCATTTAATTACAAATTCTCACATCAACATTCAACATGTTTTCTACAGTATTTTCAGTCCACTTGTTTTTCTACAAGAACAGGCTCCTAAGCATCTGTGATTTAAAAAAAACCAGTGGAACGTTGTGCTATGTTATTATACAGCCTCCTTTGTCTCCCTTGTACGGATTCTTGTCATCTGGAACTCCTTTAATCAGAGGATCATTTGGAGTGAGTCCTTCAACAAAGGCGATTGTGTCGGCACAGTTCGCACTCACCTGTTCAAAGATGAGAAGAAAACATTTATAAGAATAAGATCTTCTGTCTTTGTTAAAACGTCTAAAATTAAAATTTATTTCCTTTTTAAAAAAATAAATAGTTGACTTACTGCTGTCCGTGGTGTACTAACTTCCTTCTTCAACTGGTCCAACTCCATTTTCAAAATTTCCTTATCTGACATATCCCGAGCCATCCTGGCTGCAAGATGAGATCAATCATTTCAATTTATGAACGAATTAATAATCAAAACAAAATTAACATACACACATTCGTATACATAAATGATACATGGATAAAAAGAAACTGAAGCGTAAACAAGGCACTATTTCATCTGGAATCTAGAAAGATTAAATCACCAGTCTTTACCTGTTGAATGGCGGGATCTCCAACAATCAGAGAAATGTGTCGGCTCCTAGGAGCTCACTAAGCTTCTTCTCGTCCGACTGCTTCTGACTTAGTGGTGCTGTCCCACTGCTCTTCATCCCGACGCCAGCTCAGGTTAGGATTGGAGCTGATGTCACCAATCCCTCATTATGAGATTAAACAATCAGGGAGCGTAAAGACAGAACAGGAAGGATGGAAGGGAAGCTACAGCAGACACAATTGGATTGTTACATCAGTGTGTGGATTCTGATTCATCATTATAATTAAGAAAACATAAAATCAAGGCACTTTTTTAAACATAATGATCAAAAGAAACACAAAAGTAAAGTCTAACATTTTGCTTTTAAGTACAAAAAAAAGAAATCTTTTTCACGTTAATCTTATTTTTTAACCTTTTTTTGGGTCAAATTTAATAAAATTTTCTTTAATCAGTGTTGGAACGTAACGAAGTAAATGTACTTCGTTGCTGTACTTAAGTAAAAAAATTGTGTATCTGTACTTTACTTAAGTAAAATTTAAGACCGATACTTTTACTTTTACTTCACTACATTTTTAGAGCAAATATCTGTACTTTTACTTCGCTACTTTTTAAAAGTGTGTTTTACATTTTTTGTTACATTTTCGTTCAGGAATTTGAAAAATACACAGGTTTTTTTTTTTTAGCGCATCTTGAAGCCGCATCGCCAAAATCAAAAGAAGTAGTTGATCGGGAGAAGAAGTAATGAATCGAGAAACATTTTCCGCATTCATTCAAAAACCTAACATCAAATATAAACAAATTAAAAAGAGTCAGAAGATCGTTGTTCGTTGTGTTTACTTCTAAATAAAAAGTTGAGCCATCGTTACACAGAGCAGGGGCGGATCTAGAATTTTCCGAAGGGGGGGTGGGGCTTTGACAAAGCTAATACATAGTGACTGGGGGCCTCCCCCCCAAAACATTTAAAAAAAAAAGTGTCATTTTCCTCCATTTTGGCGGCCCATTCACCGGCCCTTCTAGGGGATAGCTTGACTTGTCCCCTTTCCGTTTATTTTATTTATTTTTTGTGGACCAAAAGAGGCGGGAGAGGGGGGTCACACCCCTGCAGAATATTTATCCTGGTTACCATGGTGACACTCTATAGCACAAAAAATAACATTTGAATTATGATCAAATACTTTTACGTTTTACTTAAAAAGTACAATTTACACCGACTACTTTTGTACTTTTACTTAAGTAAATTTTTTGCCTAATTATCTGTACTTTTACTTAAGTACAAAAAGTGAGAACTTCATCCACCACTGCCTTTAATACACATAAATACATTTTAACTAATGCTAGCTGGACAATGGTGGCACATTCCTGCCCTTAGACTCTCCTTCATGGTGAGGAAAAACTCCTAAAAAAAAAACATCAGTGGGAGAAAATAAGAAACCTTGTGGGGATCCACACAAAAGAGAGATCCTTCCCCTGGACAAGCATCCAATGTGTCTAAGATGATTGTTTAAATATTAGCTTATTCTACAGCTAAATATCTAAAGAAGTCAAAAGATTTTCTTCATCCTGATGAAAACACGGGAGTCCTCAGCCCGGAGATGTCCAGAACGGGGATGAGTAGATGTTCTTCATCCTGATGGAAACATGGGGGACACCTCCGCCCGGAGATGTCCAGAACGGGGATGAGTAGATGTTCTTCATCCTGATGGAAACATGGGGGACACCTCCGCCCGGAGATGTCCAGAACGGGGATGAGTAGATGTTCTTCATCCTGTTGGAAACATGGGGGACACCTCCGCCCGGAGATGTCCAGGACGGGGATGATTTCATCCTGATGAAGCGGAGATGATGAAGCGTGGAGGTCTCCTCGGTCTGGCCATGCCCTGGACAGGAGCGCAGAGGATCCATCAGGAATCTAATGAAACCTGTTAAAAACAAGAGGCTTCAACAGGTTTCATCATCATATTGATTATATTTCTCTTATTTATAAAAACACTTGAATGAAACTCTAACAGCTCATTCATTCTGTCATGAGGCGGAGTGCACGTGGAAAGAGGAGGACCCAGTTGCAGACAGTAAAACATGGTTTAATTAAAGGTTGGTAGTCCAGGGGCCCGTTTCAAGAAGGAGGATTTGTGGAAACTCAAAGTTTGTTAACCCCAGAATGTGGAAAACTCAGACTTTTCGGTTTCAGAAAGGGAGGTAACTTAAACCAGTAAACTCTGGGTTAGTTAAGCCGGTTTCAAGAAGAGAGTTAATCAAAACTCAGAGTCGGTAACTAGGGCAACTGACTCAGCAAACCAAACCTGGTCGGTAGCAGGTTTACTTGAGGAAACCCAGAGTTTCTCTCGGTCTCCGCTCCTTTTTAAAGTGAACAGGGTTTGAATACGCCTTCCTTGTTTAATCTGTTTCTACATTGATGGATAAATTGCAAAAATTTCTCCGATGAGGGAAAAATAAAGTATGTAAAAATAAAAAAAAAACACTTGTTACCTTCACGCAGAGACTAAAATGTCATGTCCGTTTCTCGATCATAATGTACGTAGATGAGGACGCTGGATTCATTCACAGGGATTTGAATTTATGCCACAAAATAATTTTGAGACCACGAGTTAATTTTCTATCATATCTTCATTCATGTTTATTTGAGCGGTACCGTTTTTCTTGAGACTCCATAACATACATTAATAATCTTATTCATCCGTACATCAGACACATCACACACTCTTGTATCGCGTGTTGCGTTACGTTTTTTTTTGTCTTGATAAAGTTGGAGATGCTGAGCGGTCACAGTTTGCAGCTGCTGCACTGATAGACTTAATTATTTAATAAAGTCAGGTGATCTATCTGTGATCTATGACATCATCATGTCTAACCTGTTTAAATTATGGTTTTATTTTTCATATTCTTTTAATGCCGACAGGATTATTTATAGAACTACATCAGTGTTGGTAAAGTTTAAAAACACATTTACATTTATGTATTTATTGTTCTTCATAAAATGTATTTCATTATAGGATTATTGTAACTGTAAAAATCCCACTTCATCCACAACGGGAAGTTTAAAAAGAAGTTTTAATTCATACAAATATTGATCTTCTATTTAATTACTGAAGTAACTCCTAAAATGATTGAAATATTAAGAATGATTTCCTATTTTACTGGAAAATGACTACGATAAAATAAATATATATACACACACACACACACACACACACACACACACACACTTTATTCATATCTCAATGGTAAAATTTGAGTGCCGCCGTGAGCTCAGTGGGATTCGATCCCTCAAACTTCCAGTCCACAGGCGAACGTTCTACCGCTGACCTACCGCCTGACCACAGTGCCGCCATTATTCAGTAATTAGTTACACCGAACACTATGATTAAATGTAAACTTATGTATTTCCTTTAGGAGCTCTTTCCACCCAGGTTTTTTCTCTCTCTTTGGAGGAAGATGCCTCCAGACATGTTTTTAATAAAACTGTGCTCATACTGGCTGTATGTCTGCAGTAGGACATCCAGTTCTGTCTGTTAGAAATATTCAGACCTTTTTGTTTGCTCCTGTTTCCATGGTGACTCCTAATGTCTGCACTCCATTGATCAGGGCTTTTTATTCTCAAGGCGCATTTTCAAAACTTTGAGTCAATCAACTTGAAGTTGATTAATCCAACTATTTTCAGCTGATCTGAAACCGAAAACTCAGAGTTTTCAATCTCAGAGTTGACCAACTCAAGGTTTAGATTTAAACTCAAAGTTTCTTGAACTTCCTTCTTGAAACGGGCCCCAGAATTACTGAGAAATAAAAACAAAGTGTCAGTGGCATGATAAACAGTTATTGCAGTAATGTGATTCATGGTCAGGCAACCAGGGAGACCTGGCTGGGAAGGATTGTAAGACCCGACCAGGAAATCCGGGGTGATACAGCTTAAATAGATGGCACAAAGCACAGCTGTTTGGAATCATCAGTCATCCCCGGCTGATCCTGGTCAGATTGATGAGAGATGGCCATGGCTCCCACTGGCTGCAGAAGAGGGGATCATGACACATTCATTATCTGTCTGCAGAAAAACTTTATTTTTTTTATTCCTGTCTTATAATTTTAATTAATTGATTTAACACCTTGTAGTTTTTATCCAAGATTGATTTCCTGTAATGTCTCTGTGACACTCTGACCATCCATCACTGGTGTGTGATGTAGGACATGACTCTGATCCTCAGCAGGTTTAAGCCTTTTTCAGGATCTGGGTTAGGACGTCGGATTAACCTCACACACGTCATGGTGGATTAAAGTCTGAGTGAAGATAGTAGTGATAATCACTAAGGACCTGCGTGTACAAAGTAATACACACTCCAAAATAACTGTTAAAGGTTTGCTGGCGTAAAAATATGGAAAAAAATTACCAAATAAATTTATAGCATTAAAAGGAAAGTGATTTTTTTGTTTCTTTGATTGCTTTTTTTTTTTTTACTAGAATTGAAAGTAAATGCAGTTCTTCCCCCCAATGGACCGATGCAGTGTCCTAATTATTACGGACACCACACCGATCAGTCTGTCTCCCATTCATCTACGTTCCTACCCTCACCATGGTAACCAGGATCTACATTCCTACGCTCACCATGGTAACCAGGATCTACGTTCCTACCCTCACCATGGTAACCAGGATCTACATTCCTACGCTCACCATGGTAACCAGGATCTACATTCCTACCCTCACCATGGTAACCAGGATCTACGTTCCTACCCTCACCATGGTAACCAGGATCTACGTTCCTACCCTCACCATGGTAACCAGGATCTACGTTCCTACCCTCACCATGGTAACCAGGATCTACGTTCCTACTCTCACCATGGTAACCAGGATCTACGTTCCTACCCTCACCATGGTAACCAGGATCTACATTCCTAACCTCACCATGCTAACCAGGATCTATGTTCCTACCCTCACCATGGTAACCAGGATCTACATTCCTACCCTCACCATGCTAACCAGGATCTATGTTCCTACCCTCACCATGGTAACCAGAGTGGTTGATGACAGAAAGAACAAGATCCCGGATACAAGGGGACGAAATGAGCTTCCTCGGCAGGGTAGCTGGACTCTCACTCAGAGATAGAGGGAGAAGTTCTGCCACCCAGGTGGATCTCGGAGTAGAGACCTGCTGCTTTGGGTCAAGGAAAGCCAGATAGGGTGGTTCAGGCATTTGGTTGGAATGCCTCCTGATGCCTTCAGGTGTTTCGGGTTTGTCCCGCCAGGTAGAGACACAGATGAAGACTCTGAACCCGCTGGAAAACTGTCTTACAGCTGGCCGGGGAACACCTTTAGACCCTGCCAAGTAAGCCGGAGGACGCAGCCGGGGTTAGAGAAGCCTGGGCTTTCCATTTGAGGGTGTTACCCCTTTGACATATCGCTGCAAGCGGCTACAGGATAAAAATGAATGGAGCCACAGATGTTTTTTATTTTTTTTATTTATTTATTTTTTATCATTATTTATCTTGAACAGGGTAGCATGTTCTCAAATCAACACAAACATTCTTCTGTACAGCAACTCAATAGGAATAATAACAAGGTATAACAAGTACACAGAAAACTTATTTAACCCCACCCCAGTGCTCATATGATACATATTTACAATAATTAATTCATTTTATATTATTTCAACCTTAAGACAATTAAATGAATGGATACAGACCTGGTTACTAATACCAACATAATATGAAGCAGTAGTAAGAGAAAAGCAAGTTCTACAGTAAGGGAAAAGTTTTTTTCCCTTAAGTAAAGTTTTTTTCTTTACTTCTGAATTGCTCAATTTTGGGAGAGGGAAAGACTTTGCATGAACTTTTTAAGTTTTCAAACAGTCGGTTTTTAAATTTGGTTAGACCAACGGAGAGAGAAATCCATAAGAGCATTTTAAAGGTAAAATTGTTTATCTATGTAAATGACTGCTTGAGTTTTTGAGTTATAATAAGCATAAACTTTAAAGAGAAAAATTTCCAAACTCCATTCATGTCTTTGTGGGTTTATTTTTGTTACGCAAAACTTTAAAAAATGACATATGACTCCCAACAGCCGGTCATTCTGGGACCAAAATCACTCAAATTGGTCAATTCTAGCTGAAATTTCTATGTATGTGTCAAAATATGGGCAGAAAGTTAAAAATAAATCTATAAGAAAATCAGGAAGACAAACCTTGCTGCCCTTAAAGGC
Source organism: Neostethus bicornis (assembly GCA_902685375.1). NCBI lineage: Eukaryota > Metazoa > Chordata > Actinopteri > Atheriniformes > Phallostethidae > Neostethus > Neostethus bicornis. Next base: position 21,618,394 of record LR738559.1, on the reverse strand, counting down.
ATCAAGCAATAAAAGTGAAGTCAGCAGCCAAACATCTGGTGTAAGCATGTAGGAATGATCAGGTAGTTTTAAAACACTGGGAAATGTTGTGAGACGTTTTTAACAACTGTTTGATGAACAAAGATTCAGATTGTCAGTAGAAAATCAGATAATGTGAGAATATCTTAACATCGCCACAGAGCAGGGCCATCTTGTTCCTCTCATTCCGGTCTCTCTGTTGAAACAAAGAGGTGACGTGGCTTTCCAAAACTTGCTTAATTCTAACTTGAATATTAGTGAGCAAAGGACCAGTAAGAAGCTTGACGTGTCAAAGAGATAAAAGGCGTGCACGCTCTATGTTAATAAAGGGTCATCACACTGAAGGTCCAACATACAAACCTTCAGATCTTCATCAGTTTGATCTTCAGCAGCTATGAATTCTCTGCTCATCCTGCTGGGCGTTGTGCTCATGTCTCAGAACGTTTATCCTCAACTCCCACCTGCAGCAGACTTCGACCTGAGTAAAGTACGATACTTTTGAAACTCCAACATCTGGTATCAGTTATGTTTATATGAGATCCTTTTTAACATCTTTAAATGACTTATTTTATCAGAGAAAAGAAGGAAATGTGTATTTTCTCCATGTATTTGGTAAATAGATCTCCAGGTTCCGCGACAGACTGGCGACCTGTTCGGGGTGTACTCTGCCCTTCGCCTTAAATTAGCCGGGATGGGCTCCGGCACCCCCCGCAACCCCGAAAGGGACTGACGGATAAGAAGATGACTGACTGACTGACTGACTGATCTCCAGGTTTAATTCTGAATGCTTAGATATGCAGTTCAACATCAGTCTGAAATTCAATCATTTCTGTCCAGCTGCAGGCAGGTGGAAGCATGTGTACTCTATAGATGTGAAATACTAAAACAGACTTCCTATCTTTACCAGTAACGTTTCTGTAACCAAAGTATTTAGTTCTTCCACTGAGGGCATGTTGTGTTAGTTTTGTGTGATTCATGTTTATTTATCTGTTTTTGCATCACAGATGGAAGGAGATTGGTTCCAGACAGGATATGCCTCTAATGTACCAATATCTAACGTGGACAGAAAAAAGAAAATTATAAAAAATACACTCACACTAGCTCCAGTAGGAGGCCTGGACGTGAAGAATGAAGATCCAAAGTGAGTACAAAAGAACAAACAAGAACATTTTGTTTATATTCTTAAACATGTGTTTGAATGTTAAGTTAGTTTCATCCCTTTGCAGACCTGATGGAACGTGTGATTTTTATGAAATTCATTTCACGAAGACAGATCAGCTTGGAAAATTTATTGCAGCTCGTCAGTATAATTACACACATCATGAAATAACAAACTGACATTTATCGTTCTTTGTTTCTCTTATTTTGATAGTAAATGACGAAACTTTGGAAATGACCATTGTGGAAGTCAAGTACGATAGTTACGCTTTGCTCTTGATAAAAAGGACTGAAAAATTGAAGTCAATTATGAATGCTTTTCTTATTGGTAAAACAATTTCTACTGATATTTGATGTTTATGAAGCAGTGATGTGCAGTTAGTAACTGTTGCAAATAAAAATGGGAATTCACAGCACGCAGCCCGGGTTACAATCCTGATTCAAGACAGAAATTAAAGAATATGGTGATGAAAGCTAAAATTATTCCTGAAAGCATTTACTATCCAATGTCTCAAGGTACTTTTTTTTCATTAAAGATTTCTGGCAAATATGCTTAACATGTGATTTAATCCTCATCTTTTTTTTTCCTCTTTTATTTTTTAGCATCTTGCCCAACTGCCTGATCTTCATGAGCCACCTGTCAAATTAGGGACATGGACAGAGGACCAGAATACTTTTGGAGAGATGTGTCCATGTGGACACATTCACTTCATCGTCTCTTCTTTCAAATGTTCCTCATAACTCTGAATTTTCTTCCCTAAAAATCATTAGCGAATAAAAAGACCAACATTTAAAATGGTTTTATTGTTTGTTTTTACAAACATGTACTAGCATAACTCTGAGCAAAGTCAGGAGCTGCTAAATGATAAGATGTGGGGGAAAGACTGTGGAATGAAGCAGTTGAAGTGATGAGGAAACAATTAGAAAGCGCACATAAATGCCTGTCAGTGTAGGACAATACATAAGAACATGTTCCATTGTTTAGTTAGACTGGACTTATTCCTTCTCTTTTACATGTTTAGCAAGGGTTGGTAAATAATAGCAACTTTTCCTCCTGCCAATCAGATTTTTACTTTGTTCAAATGGATGGATCATCTCTTATTGTAATAAATAAAACTATAACAACTTCTCACCACTGATGTTGACCAGCCGGCATGTGATGAAGTTTTCTGTTCCATCGTGTGTGTGTGTGTAAAAGAGTTAAGTACTTAGGATCAACAATCCAGACCAATGGAGAGTGTGGAAAAGAGGTGACGAAGTATTTGCAGGCAGGTTGGAACTGGTGGAGTAAAGTTTCAGGTGTGATGTGTGATAGAAGAGTTTCAGCTGAAATGGAAGGGAAAGTGTACAAAACCGTGGTGAGAGCCGCCATGCTGATTGGTCTAGAGACAGTGGCACTGAGGAAAAGACAGGAAACAGAGATGGAGGGAGACACGTTAGCCCAAGCGTAACTCGCCCGGCGCTGCCTTCCACCCTTCATGAAGCTGTGGTCTCCTCTGGTCATCCATCGCTCCCATGCCACTCGTGGCCTTACTGTGTACGGCCGGTTCACACCAATGTCCAGCGTTTGGAGTTCTTTTATCAGACCTTCCGCAATCACAACAAGCGTAGTGTGCAACTGCTTCACTTGTTTTTTCACAACACACATACGTAGGGTGCACTGCCCGACAGGGCGCACAGCTCATTATGAATACAATCTAAGACTTTTAAGTATACCTTAAAAATACATGATATAGAAATTCAAATTTATGTTTAAATTCATGCTGCATGGTGCCAGACCATGTTTTATTTTATTTCTATCTAAGACATAGAATCTGGTGTGAGAGAGCGGGGATGACAGGTTAGCCTCTGCCACATCTTCCAACTCATATTTAGACGGACATTATTAGACAGACAATTTTTAATATTATTCACCATCTGAATGTTTTTCCAATTCATGTCACTGTTGTTTGCAAAGAGGGTGAAAAGTGCAGGACTGAGTGCAGAGCCTTACTGTGTTCTGGTGTTCAGTGGGCAGATATAAACCGTCAGACCAATGGCCAGGCCGAATGCGCCAACCAGGACCTGGAAACAGCCCTGAGATATGTAGCTGAGACTAAACCCGTCCTCTTGGAATGATCATCTTGACTGGGTTGAGTATGCTCATAAACTCACCAGCTCCTCTGCTACTGGTGTGTCCCCTTTTGAATGTTCTCTGGGGTTCCAGCCACCTCTGTCTCCAGCCCAGGAAGAGTAAGTTGCTGTACCTTCCATCAAGCTGCATATCTACAGGTATTGCAGAGGGTGGCAACCGGCCGTCAGGGGAACTTTGCTGTCGTACAGCAGATGCTCTGAGCTTCTGACTCTTATCAACCTATTTGTAGTCACGCTCCAGTCACCTGCCTGTCATTTCAGCCTCAAATAGTCAGTCACCTTTTTAATCGTCTGTCCCATGCAGTCAGTTAAAAGTCAGATAATGTGAGAATATTTCATAGTTATCACACAGCAAGGACATCATGTTCCAGTCCTTCAAGTTTCTGTTGAAACACAGAGGTGGCGTGGCCTTCTAAAACATGTTTAATTTTAACCTGAATATTAGTCAGCAGGTTTCAGTCAGAAGCTTGACCGGTCAGAAAGAAAAAGGGCGTGTTCACTCTGTTATTAAAGACTCATCACGCTGAAGGTCCAACATACAAACCTCCAGATCTGCATCAGTTTGATCTTCAGCACAATGAATTCTCTGCTCATCCTGCTGGGCATTGTGCTCATCTCTTCATCTCTTTGGGCAAGAACTCCTCCACCACTCCCACCTATGAAAGACTTCAACATGAAAATGGTATGAAATTCCAACATCTGGCAAAAGTTTTGATTATACGCAAGAATTTTTAACATATATAAATGACTTATTTTATCATAGAGAAGAAAGAAATGTGTTTTTTCTCCATCTAATTGTTAAATAGATTTCCAGGTTTAATTCCAAATGTTCAGACATTCAGCTCTACATCAGTCCGTAGTTCAATCATTTCTGTCCACCTGCAGACATGTGGAAGCATGTGTACTTTATAGCTGTGAAATACTAAAACAGACTTCATATCTTCTGATCTTACATCTGTAACCAAAGTCCCTAATTCTTCCACTGATGGTATGTTGTGTTAGTTTTGTTTGATTCTTATGTTTTCTCTGTCTTTGCATCACAGATGGAAGGAGAATGGTTCATGGTTGGAATGGCCTTCAATACTGGAATATCTGACATTCAAACAGACTATTATAAAATTTTGAAAACCACATTTAAACCTGAAGAAAATGGCCTAAGCTATACCACTGAAGTTGATGGGTGAGTTCATAAAGGACAAACAGAAACATTTTATTTAGATTTTAAAACTTATGTTTGAATAATGTTTCTTCACTTTGCAGAGAAGAAGGACGTTGTGAGGATATAACAAGGTTTTACAGGATCAGAGATGTCCCTGGAGAATTCGACTTGGACTGTCAGTAAAACTACAAACATCAAGACATAACAATCTGACATTTATTGTTCTTGGCTTTTCTTATTTTGTTAGTTTCGGACCAAAACAGTGTGACCTTTGTTGAAGTCGAGTCCAATAATTATGCTTTTGTTTTGACAACTCTGAGATTCAACGACCAGTCAGTAAACTTTGCTACTGTTCTGAGTAAGATCATTTCTACTGATACTGATGTTTTTGAAGCAGTGATGTGCAGTTAGTAACTGTTGAAAATTAAAATGGGAATTTACAGCGCGCAGCAAGGAAGCCTCGGCTTATGTCAAACAGAAATTTAAGGAGATGGTGTTTAAGGCTAAACTCAGCCCTGACGGAATATACTTTATACCCCAAACAGGTACTTTTTTCTAAAATTATTTCTGCAAAATAAGCTTTAGCATATGATTTATTCCTCATCTGTTTTTTCTTTATTTCCTTTTAGAATTTTGCAAAGCTGCCTGATCTTCATGAGCCAGCTAGTGATGCAGGTGGAGGACCAGACTGCTTTATAGAGACTTTCCATCCATTAAAGTCTCAGCAGGGAATGAAGACACGTCCACTTCATCGTCTCTTCTTTCAAATGTTCAGCATAATAGTTGAACTTTCTTTTTAAAAAACACCAGCAAATAAAAAGACAAACATTTAAACAGTTCTGTTGGATTTTTTTACACAAATATGTCCCAATGTAACTCTAACTAAAGTCAGAACATGTCAAATGGTAAGTAGTGGGGGAAAGAGGACACTAGAAGCAGTGAGGAAACAATTAAAAACACAAACGTAAACGCCTGTCAGTGTAGGACCATACTTAAAAAATAGAATATAAGAATGGTGTCACAAATCTTGAAAACAGAGAGGAAATTCAAACAGCTATTTTGTCATAATAAGAGACAATTTTTAGGAAAACTACAGTTGATTGGATTCCAACATGTCGTCATCAACCCAGAAGTAAGTCTCCACTCCTTTATTAGCCTTCAGATCTGCAGCTGAGTAGAAACTTGGAGCGAATCACAGGCATCAAATCGGGTTGTCTGAAAATAAATTATTTAGAATTGTATAAGGATCTTCTCCACCAATCAACTGTAGTTTTTCTAAATATCGTCTCTTTTCTTCCGCTCCAAGACCAGCCGATTTTTCTATTATACCACCAGGGGCGGATCTAGTAGGGGCATAAGGGTGCATTGTCCTCCCCCCTCACCTCTGCTACCCTTTTTCGGTCCACAAAAAAAGAGGAAAGGAAAGGGGACTTGTCAAGCTATTCCATTGCAGGGCCAGCAAATGGAACACCAAATCTTAAAATGTTCTGTTGATCAGTTAAAAATAAAACCGAGATCATTGACGTAATTAAAGGAATGCAACTCTCCGGCAATACTGTGACAAGGCAATGTGAGGGAATGGCTGTGGATCTGGAGGAACTACTCAGGACTGGTATTAGTTTTAATACAGGCTGGAAATATCTGTGGCGGTTTGCGATGCTGCCGCGGGACTGGTAGATCTCTAGAGGTTTACTACTTGAAAAGTAGATCTTGGGAAAAGAAGGTTGGACACCCCTGGTCCAGCATATAAAACTATAACAAGAAAGGAAGTTACTCTACCTGATTTTCTCTATTTCCAGTTGGAACTGTTGGATGCTCCTTTTTATGTAGACAGAGTCTATATTTCTCTTTTGGAGCTGACTATACAGAACATCCACATGAGGCAGTATTTCATGGAAAAAGGCAGAATCTGGACTTTCAAGCAGCATTGCCAGGGCTACTGCTTTCTGCTTTGTTTTCCCATCAAAATCGCCCGATTCTCTGATCTTCTCAAAATACTGAATGAGCTCCTCTTTATTTTCATAGATGGTGTTCACAGCCCGACTATGAAAATTCCATCTGATGGCAGATGAGGTGGGCAGCCTGTGGGTCACAACTTCATCAAGGACACTGGTGTGTTTTGGAGACTTTGAAAAAAACTGTCAAAGCCACCAAGATCCGAGAAGAATACACGCACTTATGAAATGTGTGACGTGGCCTGTCTTATGATCAGATTAAGTTGGTGAGCGTTGTAGTGGATGTAGTGTGCATTGGGGTAGTGTTCTGTTATTCTCTTCTGAACTCCTGAAAGGGCTCCCCTCATCACACTTGCACCATCATAGACCTGGCAGATGAACTTGTCTTTCTGACCTTGAAGGACAGTAGCTAGCTGTTCATCTAAAGCAGCAGTGATGGGCTCAGCTGTAGATAATAATAATACATTTTATTTATAACACACCTTACATTTCCAGTGGAGATCTCAAAGTGCTACAATGACCAAAAGAAACAACAAACAGTACATACATAAAATCACACTAAAAACACTAAAAACTTTGTTGAAAAGCTTTTAGAAATAAAAATGTCTTCAATCTTTTTTAGAAAACCTCAACGCTTTGCGGAGCCCTCAAGCTCTCGGGAAGAGCGCTGTGGAGCAGCTGCCTGGAAGGCCCTGTCCCCCATAGTGGAGAGTTTGGTCCTTGGTTGGTGCAGGCAGTAGGAAGAGGAGGAGAAGCGCAGGTCTCGGACAGTGGTGTGGAGGGTTAGGAGTTCTTGGAGTTAGACAGATGCAGTGACGTGTATGCACTGATGGGTGAGGAGGCAGACCTTCTACTGAATTCTGTTTTTAACGGGTAGCCAGTGGAGGGATTTGAGGATGGGAGTGATATGGTCATATTTGCGCTTCCTTGTCAGAACCGGGGCATCGCAGTTCTGGATGTGATGGAGCTTTTGTAAGCCCCTGCATGGGATCCCTACAAGGAGGGCATTGCAGTAATCCAGCCTGGAGGAGATGAAAGCGTCCGGTTTGGAAAGACATGGACGTAGCCTGGCTATATTTTTAAGATGGAGGAAGGAAACCTTGCAGAGATGGTGAATGTGGGAGTCAAAGGTGAGGTTAGAATCCATTTTGACTCCAAGGTTTTTTACAGAGGATGACAGAGGGATGCTGTGTCCAAGAATGGGGATACTACCAAGGGAAAGTGACTAGGTTTGGTGAGACTGCAAAGATGACTGCAAAAGAAGGAATGAGAAAATGTGCACGTGAACCTGGTGTTTAGGTAGCGCAAGCGCAGCTCTAAAAATTAGCAAAAATTTAAAAATTTGAACAGAAACATGATTCTCAATAAAGTCAGTTGCTTTGAAACCAAAGTCATTTAAATTAATCAAACCGAGCTGGACTTATTACCGTTAAATTAAGAAGTAGTAGGAATGAATAAAGAAAAACAATCCCTACTCTGAGATGATTGGCTGAACAAGTTGCCGAGCAACTAAGAGTATTATGATCTGAAAATTCCCTGTGACATCAGTGACTGTGAAGATGATGTCAGGTTTGACATCATCAAAAGAGTTTTTCTCCTTTGGGATTAAACTTCTTTGATTACAGTAATACTTTTGTTGGATTACAGTTTGGAATAACGACAAAATCCTCAACAAACCAGAAAACGTCATCGTTTCTCCATCACAAGCCAGGATGTGATTTATAAAATGGCACGTCATCATCAGAGTGATCCAAACTTACATGATTTCATCTTAAAAAAGAAAACAAACATCGATTGAAAAGAGAAAGATGAAGACATTAAAAAAAAGAAGCTTCTTGATCCTCATTCTTTGATTTTCCAACTCGAGAAACAAAATCTTAAAGACAGGACGACGTAAAACCAACCTAAGATGTTCGTTGCCCTGCAGTTTGGAATAAAGACAAAGTCACTCACCGACCAGAAAAGATGTCACTGTTGGTCGATCACAAGTCAAGAGATGATTTCCAAAAAGCAAGCGTCAGACGAGACGGCACGTCTTGATTTCATCTTGAGGCCAGCAGGTGAAAAAACAAATATTTCTTGAAAGGACAGAGTTAAAGAGATTAAAAACAAGTTTCTCCGTATTCCATTATTCAAGATTCAACAAACAAAAATCTAAAACAAGACAACGTAAAACAAACGTCCAACATATGTAGGGATTCTTTCTTGCCACCAATCAAAGGCAAACATACTAATCCTACAATAAGAAGTCTGTCTGATCGAGAGGGGACCAAGTCAAGAAGAAACCTCAACGCTCCTGTCACAAAAAAAAAAGAAAAACATCAAACATCTTTTCCACCCACCTATCAAAGGTAATTCTATTATTATCAATCAGAAAGTACCAATCAGAAATTGGCTTTAATTTGAATTTGACTTTAATTTGGTTTTAATTTGGATTTCAATTTGACTTTAATTTGGTTTTAATTTGACTTTAATTTGGTTTTAATTTGGATTCAATTTGGTTTTAATTTGGCTTTAATTTGGATTGTAATTTGACTTTTATTTGGCTTCCATTTGGTTTCAATCTAGTTCTAATCAGTTGTTCAAACTTGCATTTATAAATTTCTGACTGCTACACCACAGAACGTTGATAGAGAGCAATGAGGTGACCCGTACCATTTGGCAAATGGGGTTTCTGTTTAAAAAAAACAAAAAACAAACAGGAATCCCTGCTCACTGAGAATGACCTTTTTTTGGCAAGTCTTGGTCCCAGTTTGTTTTTTCACCTGCTTTGCTTGTCGCACCTCAAATGCATGACTTGCTTGGAAACGACTTTTTGCTCCCTGATGAGAAACCAGACAAAATCAAGCTTGATGGATTCTAACAGCTGTTGTTTTTTGAAACTCTTAAACTGTTTTAACTGTGATCAAAGTTTCCAAAGAGGTTTTAAAAGACATGACGATGTCTTCAAATGGCAAAGTTTTCTCAAGACCATGAAATAATTAATACTAGCGAAGACACAGTCATCAGGGACTTTTGTTGGACTTAAAAGAACTGAAACTCCAGCAAGAAGGATGATATGAACTGCCAGCCTGGTACCAGTCAGCCAAAACTAAAGAAACCACTCCGATGAGAGACCAAACGTCTTCAAACCAGAAACATTTTCATCATGATCTGAATGATTGAGAATCCACACAGACATTAAAGCATTAAACCGTCTTCATTTTCTCGAGAAAGTTACTTCATCTTGTTTTTGAAGGATGTAATAAACATATTATTTAACCGTCTGAATGTCTGTTATTTTAAGTACACACCGACACACCGGCTGTACCCTTCAGCTCCCTCTGAGCTGGTTTCCTTTGACAGCTCTATAAACTCAGCTACAGTTGAGTTTGGAGTGTTTGAAGTTGTAAACGAGTGTGTTTATATTGATAGCAAGTTCAAACAGGTAAGAAATGGAGGACCAAAGAGCCTCTAATAGAAGAAGTTACAGGCCTTTGAGACAGAAATCTAACTTGTTTGTAGGCGATACACAATACACACCAGTTGATTCAATTGTGCTGGTCTTATGAAACCACTTTTGATTATCCATGAAAGCCATCAGGGCCAATATACGCATTTACACAAGCGTATTAGATGTTATATCAAGCGCAATAGACAAGTGATTTTTGAGCGTGTAAAAAACGCTCTACTAGCGCGCTGGATTTAAAATCTAGCGCACTAGTTTAAGTGCGTATATTGGCCCTGATGGCTTTCCATATCTTTTGGCGTGACTTTGCTGCTCTGCCATACTCTTGTAACACACATTATTTTCACAGCAGTAGAGAGGAGACAGACGGTATTTTAGAGACAAACGGATGGGAGTGGGGAGAAGTAGTGCGCATCGTGTTTGCTCTCTTGCCCCGCCTCTCTACCAATACCATAAAGAATACCCATAAGACTAAAAGGTAACGGTGCCAAAGGTATGGGTTAACTATACCTACTCAGGATTGAGTGAAGGTGCCTTCTTAGCAGAGGTGTCAAAAGTACCAACATTTTCTACTCAAGTAGAAGTATAAATACCGAGTTAAAAAACTACTTTAGTAAAAGTAGAAGTATCAACTCAAGTTTTCTACTTAAGTAAAAGTAAAAAGTAACCTATTTTAAAACTTCTTAAAGTAAAAAAGTAAAAGTAATTTTCAGAAAAAAAGGAATATTGTTAACAAAAGCGTATGAAAATATTTTTTAACTATTATCACATGCTTTAAGGAGCAGAAAATATGATAATAAATGAAAGTGTTTTGGTGAAACTTTATGAATCAGAAACATTTATTTCTTAATAATCTTTATTGGAAATCGATTAATGAACACAATCAAATGTATTATCATAAGCAGGGCATTATGTAACGTCCCTTCAGCTACCAAGCTTCACTCTGCATCACCTAATTTAACCAACTTCAGCAGACACAAACACACTCAATGTTAAAAAAAAAATAAATAAATGAAAAAAAAATGACCAAAAGGCTTTTTCAAGCCTTGAAGGCAGCTAGTTTTCAAAGTTCTTTGAGGCAATACTGAATAGTTTTAACAAATTGATAAGGTTGGGAGTGCCACATACAGCCTGCGTGACACCTGGAACCAGCGTTGCCAGGTGGGAGGTGCTGGATTATCGTACTAATGACGTAAAATTATCGTATTTTACAAAAAATATCATACACCCAGTAAAACCACGCCCATTGACAAAATAACACCCTTTACATGTACTCGTAAGGCAGTGGGAGTGAAGGAAACACACAGGAGGCAAAATCCTTGGATTCTTTTTCTAAAATTTTAAGAACTGTAAAAATGAAAAAAAAACCCAGGGAAACAAGATTTTAAGAAACCCAGAAAGAAACCAGTGGGGGCGGGACTTAGGAGACGGTATATATACATTTATATATATACATATCTACATATATATGTGTACATATAAGGTTTTTTTTATGTTAACCCAAACATCTACATTATACAAAATCTTCTTTACAAAATCAGTCTTTATAAACTAATCAATAACATTTTGGATGCTTTTAAGCACAAATACTTCATCCACTACTATTTATGGATGAATCAGTTCAATTAGCTTTGTTTCTAAAGATAAAATAGTGCGTCACAGAACAAAGTTATTTTTATAAAAATACCATTTACAACATTTTCAGCAAAGACGTTTACAATAACCGCAGACTGAAAATAATAATAATAAAACATTTCTTTGCTGTTGTTTTATTTTAAAAAACTGATAATTCAATCAAAGTTCAGTGTTTCAGCATCAGAAACACTTTGATTTCCGAGCCCGCAATATGTCTCAAACACGGAAATTGACGTTTCCTGCTCTTTAAAAGTTTGTGGGCGGTGCTACTCGCCCCAAAGTAATGATTGACTGGACCTTTCAGCCAATCATTTATCTGTTCCTTTGTTTGATGCATTCAGGGTTCTTAAAAAAAAAAAAAAAACTCCGACAAACAGTCGCGGCTTTTTAACGGTGACAAAATCGCGAAAGTAGCGACTACTTTTTATAAAATGAACGAAGTAAAAGTACAGATAATTGCATAAAAAAGTAGTGAGTAAAAGTAAAAAGTAGACAAAAAAATAATTACTTCGTTAAAGTAAAGATACCGAGATTTTCTACTTGAGTAAGGTAACGAAGTAGTCTTACTTCGCTACTTGACACCTCTGCTTCTTAGACTATCTTTCATTACAAACTTTCTCCACATAGACGACACACAGGTTGGCCTTTTACCTCCGTGAACATGTACTCTGCCTTCCACCTGGCTTGAAAGCCCCTGTTCTCAGCGTCCACCTTCCGTTTAGCTATTTTTGAGGAGGGAAAGCAGAGATTTCACCTCTGATCTGACAGCTGATGGATAATGAAGCCGCTTGCTTTGCTGCAGTGAATTCCGGGCTACCATTGGATTGTGGGAATGTAGTGTTGGTGCATGTAAAACACCAACGGGTGGCTGTGGCCTGCGGGCCGGTTCCAATAGGAATTATGCATCATCCAGTGAGCCAGAGATAATTCATTCGGGGGCCGGATCTGGCCCGCCGGCCTTGACTTTGACATATGTGCTTTCCAGGGTTACAGGGGTGCCGGAGCCCATCCCAGCTGATTCACGGTGAGAGGCAGGGTACACTCTGAGCAGGTTGCCAGTCAGTCGTGGGCCCACATATGCAACCATACACATCCCTAGGGGCAATCCACTTAGTGGTGGTGTCGTGTTTAATTCAGCTTATGACCAATCAACCTAGCATGCATGTTTTTTGGAGGAAACCAGAGTACTAGGATGCAAACACGGGGAGAACATGCAAACTCCAAACAGAAAGGCCAGTGTTCTAAACCTCGTTTTCCGTCGGCCACATGCGGCCCGTTAAATGGTTCAATCCGGCCCGCCAAACTTGAAATAATTAAGTAAATGAACCATGTCAAGGTTTTTCTCTCCTTGGATTTTTTAGCATTTTCTCTCTAGATGGCGCACTCTAGCTATGTTGGCTGTGTGGAGAAAACAACAGCTCCTATTCAAATGTGTGCACATTGTCAAAATTAGCTGTGCGCGCATATATGGACAGCCATTGACGCCAATACACGCACATAAACAAGCGTGTTAGATTTCAAACCTTATGCAAAGCCACTGGGATCACTATCCATGTGTAATCTAATGTAAATGATAAATCTAGGGTGTCAGATGTACAGTACTGTGCAAAAGTTTTTGCCCCCTTAGTGATTTTTCACCTTTTTGCATGTTTGTCTCACTTGACCTTCTTAAATCATCAAACAAATTTAAACATGACACAATGATAACCCAGGTATTAAAAAAATGCAGTTGTCCTGTTGTGATTTTATTTGTTGAGAGAAAAATCCTCTCCAAACCTACATGATCCTCTGTGAAAAAGTATTTGCCCCCTTGTTAAAAAGTGAGGTAATTGTGATTAATCCTACTCCTTGGGAAAGCTGAGTTCAAATTCATGGCTACACCCAGGCCTGATTGCTACCAGACATTCTCAATCAGGAGACCACTAGTATAAAACCTGTCTGACAAGGTGAGGCAGGTCATACTGAACACACATTATCATGCCACGTTCCAGTGAGCTTCAAGAACAAACAAGAAAGAAAACTGTAGAGATGGCTCAGTCTGGAAAAGGATACAAAGCCATTGGTGAGTCTTTAGGACTCCAGCGGAGCACTGTCAGAGCCATCATGCATAAATGGAGAAGACATGGCACAGTGGTGACCCTTCCCAGGAGTGGCCGACCTACCAAAATGACTCCAAGAGCATGGCGCAGACTAGCTGCAGAAGTCAACAAGGATTCAAGAACCACATCTAAACAACTGCAAGACTCACTAGCTACAGTTTGAAAGAATCCGGGGTTTTTTCTTCTTAAACTATCTTTTGATTAAATCCAATATTCACTTAAACTATCATTCATTAATTAATAATCTCGCCACCCGGTCTTTCTTGCGTGTGCAGACTGAAGAGCGAAGGCTGGTGATCATACTACAAAATACCTAAATATTAAAGCATACCAAGCATTTCAAAAACTACCAGGATTCAACAAGTTTCCCAATTTCAATATTTATTCCTCAACATTAAATCTAAAACAGATGCATCTGGGTTTTATTGTCCTCACAGAGCACACCTATGTCTCTCTGTGAGGCTTCAACAAAGACAAAGAAAAATCTCAGGTTGTCATTTTTTATACCAAAGTACAGTTCATGAATATTAAGACTTTTTTTCTGTCTTGTCATTGGTCCTTCTGCGTCCTCCTCCCATCTTGTTGTCTTGCATAGAGGCTTCTTCTTATCACCCGAAACAAAGATAGTTCCACACTCACATGCGCCACAGGAACCACCCTCAGGATGTACCACCCTCTGTTTCACACTGGCTTATCCGGTCTCCTATACAATGCCGGTGCCAATGTCTGACCGGTTTCTATTCAAACAATCTCCTAGAACACAACAGGAGGCATTTATTCAAATAACTGCATTAGCAAAATAAAACACTCAAAAAACAATGGAAAAGTAAAAACAGGCACTCCCAAACTATCTCTATCGAGTAACAAGTTAAATGATAAACTTCTTAAAATGTAAAAAGATAAAAATAAAATATCAACTTCCTTCAAGTTAATGTCAGTATTCATGACTCCACCATCAGAAAGACACTAGGCAAAAATGACATCCATGGAAGAGTTACAAGGCGAAAGCCACTGTTGACCAAAAAGAACATCAAGGCCCGACTCACTTTTGCCAAGAATCATCTTGATCATCCCCAAAGCTTTTGGGAAAATGTCCTCTGAACTGACGACACAAAAGTTGAACTTTTTGGGAGACATGCATCCCATTACATCTGGCGCAAAAAGAACACTGCATTTGATAAAAAAAGAACATTGTGCCAACAGTGAAACATGGTGGAGGAACGGTGATGATCTGGGCTTGCTTTGCTGCTTCAGGACCTGGTCGACTTGCTATTATTGATGGAACTATGAATTCTGCTCACTACCAAGAAATCCTGGCAAAGAATGTTCGGCCGTCAGTTCGAGACCTCAAGCTAAAGCGCACCTGGGTTCTGCAGCAAGACAACGATCCAAAGCACACCAGCAAGTCCACTTCTGAATGGCTAAAAAAGAACAAAATGAGGGTTTTGGAGTGGCCTAGTCAAAGTCCTGACCTGAACCCTCTTGAAATGCTATGGTATGACCTTAAAAAGGCTGTTCATGCCCGAAAACCACCCGATTTGGTTGATCTTAAACAATTTTGCACAAAAGAGTGGGCCAAAATCCCATCACAGCGATGTGAAAGACTCATCACTTCTTATCGCAAACGCTTGACTGCAGTTATTGCTGCAAAAGGTGGTTCAACCAGCTATTAGGTTTAGGGGGGCAATTACTTATTCACATGGTCCTATGTAGGTTTAGATATTGTTTTTCCCCTTAATAAATTACATTGGCACTGAAAACTGCATTTTGTGTTTACTTGTGTTTTATCTTTGTATAATATTCAGGTTTGCCTGATCTGAATTGGATGAGTGTGACAAACATTCAAGAAATGTCAGAAAATGGTCAGGGGGCAAAAACTTTTGCACAGCACTGTACATTTTTTTACGCGCTAGCGCACTAGATTTCAAAATTTAACGTGCAAAAAAAAAAAGCCAGTCAGGAGGAGAGTGATGGTGATATTGTGAAATATAAAAGAAATTTCGGAGCTTTAAAATAAAATCTATTCATTTGATTTGTCAGAGTTCAACGACTCATTTCACAGATAATTGTAACGACTGGTTGATGGTTTTCACTCTCTTTAAATACTCTCCAATGGAATCAGGGAGGTCAGACTGGATTTTATAAAGATTCAGATTGTCAGTTAAAAATCAGACAGTGTGAGATTATTTCATGGTTGTCACACAGCGAGGACATCATGTTCCTGTCCTTCAGGTCTCTGTTGAAACAAAGAGGTGACGTGGCCTTCTAAAACATGTTTAATTTTAACCTAATTATTACTGAGCAGGTTCCAGAAAGAAGCTTGATGTGTCAGAAAGAGGAAGGGCATGTTCACTCTGTTATTAAAGACTCATCACACTGAAGGTCCAACATAAAAACCTCCAGATTTTCATCAGTTTGATCTTCAGCAGCAATGAATTCTCTGCTCATCCTGCAAGGTGCTATACTCATCTCTTCATCTCTTTCAACAAGAACTCCTCCACCACTCCCACCTGCGAAAAACTTTGACATGAAAATGGTACGATATTTTGAAACTCCAGCGTCTGGCAAAAGTTATGTCCATATACAAGAAGTTTTAACATATGTAAATGACCTATTTTAAGGTTTAATTCCAAATGTTCAGACATTCAGCTCTCCATCAGTCCGTAGTCTAATCATTTATGTCCAGCTAACAACATGTGGGAGCATGTCGGTAGCAGTGAAATACTAAAACAGACTTCATATCCTCTGATCTTTAGCAGTATTAGTTCTGTAACTAAAGTGTCTAGTTGTTCCACTGATGGCAGGTTGTGTTAGTTTTCTTTGAATCTTGTGTTTTCTCTGTCTTTGCATCACAGATGGAAGGAGAATGGTTCCAGGTTGGAATTATTTATAGTAAAACAATGACCGAAAATCAAAAAGATAGTATCAAGATTAAAAAAAGCACAATGAAACCTGAAGGAATGGGCCTACTCTTTACAACCGAATATCCAAGGTGAGTTCATAAAGGACAAACTGGAATATTTAATTAAGATTTAGATTAGATTAGAATTACTTTATTGATCCCACACGTGAGAAATTTGTGCGTTACAGCAGCAAACAAGAAAGAAAGAAATAGACAGTATAAATACAAGAAGGATAATGAAAAATAACAAAATATTAAAAATAGAGGGAATAATGTGACTAGACATTAAGGACAAAAAGGACTGAATGTGCATAAGGAGGTAAAAAAGTGACAAAAGCAATATAAAGTGACAAACAGTGATGAATTACATGAGCATGAACCAGTTATCTGCTATTCTGTGAGTTATTATAAAGTGTTATTGTATTGCGAATAAAAAATTTCCGGGCGGTTTTTGAGCGGAGCTGTCTGAGCCTCTTGGAGAAGGAGCTCCGCTGCTTGTCCAGAAGTGGGTAGAGAGGTTGGTCATGGTTGTCCATGATGGATAAAAGTTTGTTCAGTGACCTCCTCTCCACAACTGCTTCAAGTGTGTTCTGATTCTAGCCAATGACAGAGCCAGCCTTTCTTATCAGTTTATTAAGTCTGTTGACGTCACTGGTTGCGATGCTGCTCCCCCAGCAGATGACAGAGAGGAACAAGGAGCTGGCTACCACACACTGACAGAAGGTATCCAGCATCTTGCAGCACACATTGAAGGTCCTCAGCTTCCTTAGGAAGTAAAGTCGGCTGCAGGTCTTCTTGTACACGGCAGTAGTGTTGCTCCTCCAGTTCAGTCTGCTGTTGATGGTCACTCCCAGGTATTTGTACTCCTCCACAACCTCCATATCCCTACCCAAAATGTCGAGGGGCCGCAAGGCAGTTCTCTTCTTTCGGAAGTCAGTCACAATCTCTCTGGTCTTATCTACATTGAGCAGTAGGTGATTCTCTCCAGCCCACACCACAAATCCATCCACCAGTCTCCTGGACTCCTCGTCCTGCCCACCACTTGTACACCCCACAACTGTGGAGTCATCAGAGAATTTCTGTAGGTGGCATGATCCCGAGTTGTGCTGGAAGTCTGAGGTGTACAATGTGAAGAGGAATGGAGAGAGCACAGTGCCCTGTGGGGCTCCCACACCACTCAGAACCACATCAGACAGGAATTTGCCCGGCCGGACGAACTGTGGCCTGTCCGTCAGGTAATCAGTGATCCAGGAGACGGCGGACGCACCAGCACCCATCAGCCGCTGCTTGTCATCCAGTAATGAAGGCACTAGAGAAATCAACGAAGTTGATTCTCACCATGCCTCCACCACCATCCAGATGTGAATGAGCTCGCTGCAAAAACACAGTAAACAAAGACTCAAAAAATTCACCAAATTGCTAAAAAAGGATGCCGTCATCCATCCAGCAGATGAATGACGGCATCCTCGACTACAAGGCGCGGCCGGTAGGCAAACTGCAGGGGGTCCAGAGAGGAATTCCCAAGGGAACACCTGCCTCTCCAGCACCTTCATCACATGAGATGTGAGGGCAACTGGACGGAAATCCCTGAGGAGAGATGAAGATGGTTTCTTGGGTACAGGGACCTGGCATGATGTCTTCCAGAGAAGCAGAACCCTCTCCAGCCTGAGGCTCAGGTTGAAGAAGTGCTGGAGAACCCCACACAGCTGGAGCGCAATGGTACTCAGAGTACGAGGGTTTATGCCATCCGGGCCGGCTGCTTTGTGCTGGTTTAGCTTCTCCAACTGTTTCTTCACCTGGTAGGTGGTCACAGTCAGACTGAGGGTGAACGAGGTGGTAGGTGGAATGAAGGAAGGGGTGATGGTCTGTGGTCCTGGTGGGCTTAGTGTGGCAGAGGAAGGTGAGTGGCAGATGGGTGAGGGGGGTTTATCAGCGACTAGGTTGAATAGCTGGGAAGGAGCAGACGCTGGTGGCAGGTGTGATGGAGGTAGGGAAGGGAAGGCAGAGGCACTCAGAGATCTAAACCTATTGAAGAAGGTATAAAAATTGTGTTTGAATATTCTCAGTTTCATCACTTTACAGACTTGATGGACGTTGTCTGAAAGTTGAAATCAATGTCAGGAAGACAGACGTGCCTGGATTATTCCACATTGATGGTCAGTATAACTACAAACATCATGACATAACAATCTGACATTTATTACTCTTTGCTTTTCTTATTTTGATAGTTTCGGACCAAGACAGTGTGACCTTTGTTGAAGTCGAGTCCAATAATTATGCTTTTATTTTGACAACTCTGAGATTTGAAGGCGAGACAGTAAACTTTGCTACTGTTCTGAGTAAGATCATTTCTACTGATAACAATGTTTTTGAAGCTGTGATGTGCAGTTAGTAACTGTTGAAAATTAAAATGGGAATTTACAGCACGCAGCAAGGAAGCCTCGGCTTATGTAAAACAGAAATTTAAGGAGATGGTTGTTAAGGCTAAACTCAGCCCTGACGGAATATACTTTCCATCCAAAACAGGTACTTTCTTCTAAAATTATTTCTGCCAAATAAGATTTAACATGTCATTTATTCCTCATCTGTTTTTTCTTTATTTCCTTTCAGACTTTTGCAAAGTTGCCTGATTATCCTGAGCCAGCTAGTGATGCAGGTGGAGGACCAGACTGCTTTATAGAGACTTTCCATTCACTAAAGTCTCTGCTGGGAATGAAGACACGTTCACTTCATCGTCTCTTCTTTCAAATTGTTCTGCATAACTGTTGGACTTTCTTCTTTAAAAAACACCAGCAAATAAAAAGACAAACATTCAAACGGTTCTGTTTTGTTTTTTTACCATAAATATTTTCTCGTGTATCTCTGAGTAAAGTCAGAAGCTGTCAAATGGTAAGAAGTGGGGGAAGAAAAGGAAAGGTGTGGACGGAAGCTGAAATGAACTGAGGACAGTGAAATGAAGCATTTGAAGCAGCAAGAAAACAACTAGAAAACACACGTACATGCTTGTCAGTGTAGGACTGTACATAAAAATAGAACAGTTTTTTTTAATCTTTCATTGTTTAGTTAGACTGGACCTGTTCCTCCTCTTTTACATGTTTAGCAAGAGCTGGTAAATAAAGTAACTTTTATTCCTTCAAATCTGATTTTTACCATGTTCACGTGGATGGCTAAGCTCTTATTGCGATGAATAATAAGAATTTAGTTTAGTTTCGGACTAAACTAACGGGTTGTGGCCGTACCAGCCTGTCAGTGCCTGATCCCGTCAGACCTCAGAAGTAGAGCATTTTTTGCATGTAAAAATCACTCTTCTAGTGCGCTAGATTGCAAGTCTGTCACGCTTGATTTAACATCTAAAGCGCTTGTTTAAATGCGTATATTGGCCCCGATGGCTTTCATGGATGATCTAAAATGGTTTCATAAGACCAGCGCTGTTGAATTGTGTGTATTGTGGATCGCCTACAAACAAGTTAGATTTCTGTCTCAAAACCTGTAACTTCTTCTATTAGAGGCTCTTCTGTCCTCCATTTCTTACCTGTTTGAACTTGCTATCAATATAAAACTCATCCGTTCACAACTTCAAACACTCCACTCAAAAACTCCACTCCGGCTGAGTTTATACTGCAGAGCTGTCAAAGGAAACCAGCTAAGAAGGAGCTGAAGAATACAGCCGGGGTGTCTGAACGGGGTGATGTGATTCTACTTAAAATAACAGACACTTAGACAGTTAAATAATATGTTTATTATATCCTTCAAAATGAGAAGAAGTAACTTGCTCGAGAAAATGAAGACGGTTTAATCTCTTAATGTCTGTTGGAATCTCAGTCATCGAAATCATGAGGAAAAAGTTTCTGGTTTGAAGACGTTTGGTCTCTCATCTGAGTGGTTTCTTTAGTTTTGGCTGACTGATACCAGGCTGGCAGTTTATATCATCCTCCTTGCTGGAGTTTCAGTTCTTTTAAGTCCAGCAAAAGCCCCTGATGACTGTGTCTTCTCCAGTATTGGAAACTTTGATCACAGTTAAAACAGTTTAAGAGTTTCAAAAAACAGCAGCTGTTAGAATCCATCCAGCTTGATAATGTCTGGTTACTCATCAAGAAGCAAAAAGTCTTTTCCAAGCAGGTCATGCGTTTCAGGTAAGACAGGCAAAGCAGATGAAAAAACAAACTGGAACCAAGACTTGCCAAAAAAAGGTCATTCTCAGTGAGCAGGGATTCCTGTTTGTTTTTTTTTTTTAACAGAAGCCCCATTTGCCAACTGGTACGGGTTCCTCATTGCTCTCTATCAATGTTCTGTGGTGTAGCAGTCAGAAATTTATAAAATGCAAGCTTGAACAACTGATTAGAACCAGATTAAAACCAAATAGAAGCCAAATAAAAGTCAAATTAGAATCCAAATTAAAGTCAAATTAAAGCCAAATTAAAGCCAAATTAAAACCAAATTAAAGTCAAATTAAAACCAAATTAAAGTCAAATTCAAATCCAAATTAAAGCCAAATTAAAGCCAATTTCTGATTGGTACTTTCTGATTGATAATAATAGGATTACCTTTGATAGGTGGGTGGAAAAGATTGATGTTTTTCTCTTCTTTTTTTTTTTCTTTTTTTTTTTGTGACAGGAGCGTTGAGGTTTCTTCTTGACTTGGTTCCCTCTCGATCAGACAGACTTCTTATTGTAGGATTAGTATGTTTGCCTTTTTTTGGCAGCAAGAAAGAATCTTTACAAATGTTGGACGTTTGTTTTACGTTGTCTTGTTTTAGATTTTTGTTTGTTGAAACTTGAATAATGAAATATGAAGAAACTTGTTTTTAATCTCTTTAACTGTCCTTTCAAGAAATATTTGTTTTTTCACCTGCTGGCCTCAAGATGAAATCATGACGTGCCGTCTTGTTTGACGCTTGCTTTTTGGAGATCATCTCTTGACTTGTGATCGACCAACAGTGACATCTTTTCTGGTCGGTGAGTGACTTTGTCTTTATTCCAAACTGCAGTGCGACGAACATCTTACGTTGGTTTTACGTCATCCTGTCTTTAAGATTTTGTTTCTCGAGTTGGAAAATCAAAGAATGAAGGATGAAGAAGCTTCTTTTTTCAATGTCTTTATCTTTCTTTTTTCGATCGATGTTTGTTTTCTTTTTTAAGATGAAATCATGTAAGTTTGGATCACTCTGATGATGACTCGCCATTTTATAAATCACATCCTGGCTTGTGATGGAGAAACGATGACGTTTTCCAGGTTTGTTGAAGATTTTGTCGTTATTCCAAACCGTAATCCAACAAAAGTCTTACTGTAATCAAAGAAGTTTAATCCCAAAAGAGAAAAACTCTTTTGATGATGTCAAACCTGACATCATCTTCACAGTCACTGATGTCACAGGGAATTTTCAGATCATCATACTCTTAGTTGCTCGGCAACTTGTTCAGCCAATCATCTCAGAGTAGGGATTGTTTTTCTTTATTCATTCCTACTACTTCTTAATTTAACGGTAATGAGTTCCGCTCGGTTTGATTAATTTAAATGACTTTGGTTTCAAAGCAACTGACTTTATTGAGAATCATGTTTGTTTTCAAATGTTTGCAAATTTTTAGAGCTGCGCTTGCGCTACCTAAACACCAGGTTCTTGTGCGCTTTTTCTCATTCATTCCCTCTGCAGTCATCTTTGCAGCCTCACCAAACCCAGTCACCTTCCCTCAGTAGTATCCTCATTTTTGGACACAGCATCCCTCTGTCATCCTCTGTAAAAAACCTTGGAGTCAAAATGGATTCTAACCTCACCTTTGACTCCCACATTCACCATCTCTGCAAGGTTTCCTTCCTCGATCTTAAAAATATAGCCAGGCTACATCCATGTCTTTCCAAACCGGACGCTTTCATCTCCTCCAGGCTGGATTACTGCAATGCCCTCCTTGTAGGGATCCCATGCAGGGGCTTACAAAAGCTCCATCACATCCAGAACTGCGCTGCCCGGATCCTGATAAGGAGGCACAAATACTATGACCATATCACTCCCATCCTCAAATCCCTCCACTGGCTACCTGTTAAATACAGAATTCAGTACAAGGTCTGCCTCCTCACCCATCAGTGCATACACGGCACTGCACCTGTTTATCTCCTAAAACTCCTAACCCTCCACACCACTGTCCGAGAGCTGCGCTCCTCCTCCTCCTACTGCCTGCACCAACCAAGGACCAAACTCTCCACTATGGGGGACAGGGCCTTCCAGGCAGCTGCTCCACGGCTCTGGAACACTCTTCCCGAGAGCTTGAGGGCTCCACAGAACGTTGAGGTTTTTAAGAAAAGACTGAAGACATTTTTATTTCTAAAGGCTTTTCAACAAAGTTTTTAGTGTTTTTAGTGTGATTTTTTTGTACTTTTACTGTTTGTTGTTGCTTTTGGTCATTGTAGCACTTTGAGGTCTCCACTGGAAATGTAAAGTGTGTTATAAATAAAATTCATTATTAATATTATTATTCTCTACAGCTGAGTCCATCACTGCTGCTTTAGATGAACAGCTAGCCACTGTCCTTCAAGGTCAGAAAGACAAGCTCATCTGCCAGGCTTATGATGGTGTAAATGTGATGAGGGGAAGCTATTTCAGGAGTTCAGAAGAGAATAAAAGAACACTACCCCAATGCACACTACATCCACTGCTACGCTCAGCAACTGAATCTGATCATGAGATGAGTAAATGAGTTTCAGCTGTGACTTGTTGCTGCTCCTTGTTGGGTCCGCCCAACTTCACACACACACACAGACAAACAGGGACAAGAGGGAGGGGGAGAAAGGACACAGAGGGAACAGACTACCCTCCTAACTGTTCTACAAATAAAATGAGTTGGGGGTTTTTTGTGGGTCCTGCTGTTGCTGAGTTTTCTCAGCATCTACAGATCTGTCAGAACACGTCAGACACATGTCAGCACTGAGTATGAGAACTAAGAATAATACTAACTATAAAACATTTTCAACTCCTGGTCAAACACAGCAAACTAGATGGTGCCCAGAGAACGGCATTGGTTTTATAGATAACTGGAGTGCGTTCTGGGGGAAGCCTGGTCTCATGCGGAGAGATGGTATCCATCCCACTTTGGAAGGTGCCGCTCTTCTTTCTAGGAACATTCGTGACAGCCTTAGTCGTTCAACCTGACAATCCAGAGACGAGACCCAGGCACAGAGCTGTAGTTTAAAACTCTCCTCTGAGCTTCCTTCTGCGCTGGTGCAAACCCAACACAGGCTTAGCTCAGCAGGACTTAGCTTTAGCTTATACACAGAAAGACAAGTGAAAGGAGTGAGACCCAGAAACTTAAAAGTGATAACCACCAACAGTCTCAGTAACAATGAGCAGAATTATGATATAGTTAAATGTGGCCTACTGAAAATCAGATCAATTTCTTCAAAGTCCCTTCTAGTCAATGAACTAGTTAGTGATAACAAACTTAGTCTACTAGCGCTAACTGAAACTTGGCTACGACAAGATGACTATGTAAGGCTAAATGAAGCAACGCCTCCAAGTCACAATAACTACCTAAAATCCAGAAGCTCTGGGAAAGGTGGTGGTTTAGCAGTAATATCACAGTCTAGCTTACTTCTTACCCCTAAAATAAAATACACATATAATTCCTTTGAAAGTATCGTACTATCTATTAACCAGCAAAACCGGAAAAAACAAAAAGCAATTTTATTTATAATTGTCTACCGTCCGCCAGGACCTTATTCAGAATTTTTAACCGAGTTCTCTGATTTTCTGTCCAGTGTAGTTTTAGATTCTGATAAAATAGTGATAGTAGGAGATTTTAATATTCACGTTGATGACTCTAGCGATTGCTTAGGAAATGCTTTCACTGCTTTACTAGATCATGTTGGTTTCGCACAAAATGTAAATGAACCTACTCACTGTCACAAACACACATTGGACCTAGTTCTAACCTATGGTGTAGAGATTAGTCAGCTTAGCGTCTTTCCTCATAACCCTGTACTTTCAGACCATTTTCTAATTACGTTTCAGTTTTTATTAAAAAATGTGTCTGCCCCAATGAAAAAACACAACTTAGAAGAACGTTATCTGAGCGATCTGTGTCTGAGTTTAAATGTCAAATTCAGCCAATACTTAGTACCATATTAAATGAATTTGCTGACAATACCTCTTGCAGCTCTAGTCGCAGTATTCATGACCAGTATGTCGATAGTGCTTTCCAAAGTCTTAGGGACTCACTAGATTCTGTCACGCCTTTAAATTCCAAAGTTATTAGACGGGACCGAGTGCCACCTTGGTTTAACTCTGATACACGCTCTCTTAAACAAGAAACCCGTAAGCTAGAAAAAGAATGGCGGCGTTCTGGATCAGAGCAATCTCGGAACGCCTGGAAACGTAGCCTCCTAGATTATAAAAAATCTTTGCGTAAAGCTAGAAACCAGTACTATTCAACTTTAATAGCGGAGAATGAAAATAATCCTAGATTTCTTTTTAGCACTATAGCTAGGCTGACCAGCAGTAACAACACAATAGAGCCTTCTATCCCAGTTACTCTAAGCTGTGAGGATTTTCTTACATTTTTTAATGATAAAATCTCAAACATAAGGCATAAACTGAATGAACTTATTCCTACAATTAGTCCAGAGCAGGCTGAAGCTGCAGAAATGAAAGCTTCTCTAAAAACTTCTGTAACATTAGATTGTTTCACTGCTATAGACCAAACTGAGCTAACAGATGTTATTACATGCTCCAAAACATCAACCTGTCTTTTAGATCCAATTCCAACCAAGCTTTTCAAAGAAACGCTACCTGTAATTAACAAACCTATTTTAACTATAATAAATTCATCCCTAGAAACAGGATATGTACCACAGTTATTTAAGCATGCAGTTATTAAACCGCTTCTAAAAAAGACCAATTTAGATCCCAGCATTCTGGCCAACTATAGACCAATATCAAATTTACCTTTTATGTCCAAAATTCTAGAAAGAGTTGTAGTTAAGCAGCTGAACCGTCACCTGCAGGAAAATAGTTTTTTTGAAGAATTTCAATCAGGGTTTAGATCACACCACAGCACAGAAACTGCGCTAGTTAGAGTGACAAATGACCTTTTATTAGCCAAAGAAAAGGGACTGGTTTCAATTGTAGTTCTCTTGGACCTTAGTGCAGCCTTTGACACAATTGACCACAGCATTTTACTTCAAAGATTAGAATATGACTTAGGGATCAGAGGAGCAGCTCTTCAATGGTTTAAATCTTATTTATCTGATAGATACCAGTTTGTTCATGTAAATGATCAGTCCTCTACTTCTACCAAAGTTAGTTTTGGTGTGCCTCAGGGCTCAGTTCTTGGACCTATTCTGTTCATGCTCTACATGCTGCCTCTGGGAAACATAATCAGAAAACACAGTATTAATTTTCACTGTTACACAGATGATACACAATTGTACTTATCAGTCAAACCTGACCAGAGTGACCATATAGAAAAACTTAATACCTGTATCAGGGACATAAAGACTTGGATGACAATCAATTATCTCCTTTTAAACTCAGATAAGACTGAAGTTATTGTAGTAGGTCCTAAAAATCTGAGAGATGTTTTTACTGACCAAGCAGTCTTCTTCGACGAAGTAACTGTGGCCTCTGACCTCACCGTTAGAAACCTAGGAGTTTTATTTGATCCAGATTTATCATTTAAAGCTCACATAGCACAGACTTGTAAAACTGCATTCTTTCACCTTCGCAACATTTCTAGAATCCGAAATATCTTATGTAAAAGTGATGCTGAAAAACTCATCCATGCATTTGTTACATCAAGATTGGATTATTGTAACGCTTTGCTCGTAGCATGCCCTAAGTCTTCCCTAAAAAGTCTTCAGCTGGTTCAAAATGCAGCAGCAAGACTATTAGCAGGAACTCATAGAAGAGATCATATTACTCCCGTGCTAGCGTCTCTCCATTGGCTTCCTATTGAGTTTAGGATCAAGTTTAAAATCATCTTACTAACCTACAAGGCCCTAAACGGCATGGCTCCATCTTACATTAGTGAACTTATAGTACCTTATCAACCAAGCAGAACACTCCGCTCACAAAATGCAGGGCTGTTGGTGGTTCCTAGGATTTCTAAAAGTACAGTTGGAGGTAGAGCCTTTAGCTACCAAGCTCCAGTTTTATGGAATAAGCTCCCAGCTCAAGTGAGAGAGGCAGACAGTGTTCCTACATTTAAAGGGAGGCTTAAAGCATTCCTGTTTGAACAAGCTTATCAACAGGCCAGATAGAAACAGATTCAATTAGCTGATATAATTAATAGTTGGCTGCTAGATAGTAAAAGCTGGGGAAAGTATGGTACATTGGGGTTCTGTCCTCTAATTCTATCTACTATTCTCTGCCAGACTGTCTTGGCTCTTTCCCCGTACCCCCTACTCCAACCCTCTACCCTAAACCCCTGGCTTGCTATCTCATTCATTGTTCTAAATTGTCTGTTTATTTAGAATTACACTGCTAGTTGGTACAATACAATTCACATGTTGTCCACCTCTCTCCCTCCTCTCTGGGAGAGAGCCCCATCCAGGACTCTGCGTTCCTGTCCTGGGCATGGCCACACCGAGGAGACCTCCGCGCTTCTTCATCCCCACTCCATCAGGACGAAATCCATCTACTCATCCCCGCCGTGGGCATCGCTGGGCTGAGGAGTCTCCCGTGTCTCCATCAGGATGAAGAACATCTGCTCATCCCCGTACTTGACATCTCCAGGCTGAGGAGTCCCCCGTGTTTCCATCAGGATGAAGAACATTTATTGACTTCTTTAGATATTTAACTGTAGATTAGAATAAGCTAATATTTAAACAATAATCTGTGACACATTGTTTGCTCGTCCCGGGGGAGGGATCTCTCTTTCACGTGGATCCCCATGAGGTTTCTTATTTTTTCCCCACTGATGGGTTTTTTTAGGAGTTTTTCCTCACCAAGAAGGAGAGTCTAAGTGCATTAATGTGCTAGTCTTGTTTAGTTAGCATTTGTTAGTTATTTTTCTTGTTGTGTATTTGTGTTAATACATTCCTCTTTTTCTTGTGAAGCCCATTGAGACGGACATTCTGTGATTTTGGGCTATACAAATAAAATTGAATTGAATTGAATTGAACTAGACCTCTGGACCTATACTTTTACAAATATGGTGTCATCTCTATCGGCACTGTTGGGGATATTTCCTCAACAGTGAATCAGTGAAGTATTTTCATATAAAAGCTCATTCATTCCTCGACTCTAAACTAAATTTGGGATTTTTCTGCAATGTACAAATCCATTTACTCACTAATTTCTCCTTAATCCTAATTTTAGAGCAAGCAGCAAAGATCAGCACACACTCGAGTCATGCTGCGCACGCACACAGAACCAACTGAGGTCACACATGCACGCGCAGCCATCAGACAAGTGCAGAGAGGAAGAGGTCTCCTGCCAGATGTGCAGCAGAACCACCCACAGAGGGAGATAAAGATTGTTTTTTTGCTCAAGCTTCTCCAGCAGCACGTATAAAAGACGAGGAGAGACGTAGACTGTACATTCAAAAATTAAAACCTACTAATGATGTCCTTTGAAAGTCAAAATCTGGTTGTTCGTGACGTCAGTTTTGTTCGTGACGTCAGTTTGTGGAAAAAAGACATTTCTTGCAACAAACTTAGTGATTTAAAAAGATGTTTCTCAACTTTTTCAACTCCTGGGCTAACACTGCTAACTGGACCTCTGTGTGTTGCTGGACCTTTATTTTTGTGTCATCTCTTCTGGCAGTGTTGGGAAATTTTCATAATATTAAAATCAGTGATGAGGTATTTTCATAGTTTTATTCATTGCAATAAGAGACGAACACATCCACGTGAACATAGTAGAAATCAGATTTGAAGGAAGTAAAGTTACTTTTATTTACCAGCCCTTGCTTTCCGTTTCGTTCCGTCGTCTTCCGCTCATCCGGCGCCAGGTCACGGGGGCTACAGCTTCAGACGGGAAGCCCAGGCTTCTCTCACCCGAGCTGCATTCTCCAGCTCACCCGGAAGCATCCCGAGTCATTCCCCGGCCAGCTGTGAGACATAGTCTCTCCAGCGAATCCGGGGCATGCCTCTTGGTCTCCCGGTGGGATGTGCCCGAAACACCTCACCAGCAAGGTAGTCGAGGGGACCAGATGCTAGAACCACCCCATCTGGTTCCTCTCCACCTGGAGGAGGAGCGGCTTGCTAAACATGTAAAAGAGGAGAAACAGGTCTAGTCTATCTAAGCAATGAAATACCGTAATTTCATGGCCATTAGGCGCACCGTACGAAAAGGCGCGTCTACAATCCATTGGCAAACTGTAGCGTAACTCGCCCGGCGCTGCCTTCCATCCTTCGTGAAACTGTGGTCTCCTTCGGTCATCCATCGCTCCCACGCCGCTCCCACTTCACTCTTTAACGTTCTCATGTTTTCTTTCAGGTCCGCGTCGCGGGCACGGCGTTTTCTTTTAGGTCCACCTTTTCTCACACACAAGGCGCACCGCACAAAAAGACGCACAGCTCATTTTGAAGAAAATTTGAGACTTTTAGGTGCGCCTTATGGCCGTGAAATTACGGTATAAAAAAATCTGTCCTATTTTTTATGGACAGTCCTACACTGACAGGCATTTATGTTTGTTTTCTAGCTCCTTCAAATGCTTCATTTCACTGTCCTCAGTTCATTTCAGCTTCCGTCCAAAAGTTTCCTTACCATTTGACCGTGTCGTGGTGAGGAAGGACGGAGGAAAGAGGAGGACCCAAATCCACGACTTTGAACATGATTTATTTAACTTATTGCAGGAAAGTCTGTAAAGAAAACATGATTAACTTAAGGTTTCAACAAAAATACAAAACATGGTCAGGCAACCAGGGTGACCTGGCTGGGAAAGGTGGTAGTAAGACCTGACAAGGAAGGCTGGTGAGGCTGCCTTTAAATAGGCAGCCAGGAGAGTAGGTGCAGGTGTTCCAATCAGATGCAGGTGTTCCAGTCAGCCAGAATTGGGGGAAAGGTGAGATGGTCCCTGGCTCCCTCTGGTGGTGGTTGAGGGAACCACAACAGACCGGTTCTCACTGTGCTCAGAGTTACACTAGGAAACATTTGTAGAAAAAAAAAAAAAACAATAGAACCGTTTGAATGTTTTGTCTTTTTATTTGCTGGTTATACAGAACAATTTGAAAGAAGAGACGATGAAGTGAACGTGTCTTCATTCCCAGCAGAGACTTTAATGGATGGAAAGTCTCTATGAAGCAGTCTGGTCCTCCACCTGCATCACTAGCTGGCTCAGGAAGATCAGGCAGCTTTGCAAAAGTCTAAAAGGAAATAAAGAAAAAAAACAGATGAGGAATAAATTACATGTTAAAGCTCAATTGGCAGAAATAATTTTAGGAAAAGGAACCTGTTTCGGATGGAAAGTATATTCCGTCAGGGTTGAGTTTAGCCTTAACAACCATCTCCATAAATTTCTGTTTTACATAAGCCGAGGCTTCCTTGCTGCGCGCTGTAAATTCCCATTTTAATTTTCAACAGTTACTAACGGCACATCGCTGCTTCAAAAACATCAATAGAAATGATCTTACTCAGAACAGTAGCAAAGTTTCTTGACTCGTTTTCAAATCTCAGAGTTGTCAAAATAAAAGCATAATTATTGGACTCGACTTCAGCAAAGGTCACACTGTCTTGGTTCGAAGCTAACAAAATAAGAAAAGCAAAGAACAATAAATGTCAGATTGTTATTTCATGATGCTTGTAGTTATACTGACCATCATTTTGGAATAATCCAGGGACGTCTGTCTTCCTGAGACGGATTTCAACTGTCGGACAAAGTTTATCAGATCTGTAAAGTGATTAAACTGACAATGTTCAAACACTTAATTAAATGTTCCCGTTTGTCCTTTATGAACTCACCCTACATATTCAGTGGTAAACACTAGGCCCATTTCTTCAGGTTTCATTGTGCTTTTTTGAATTTTAAAACCATCTCTTTGATTCTCAGTCATTGACAATTCACCATGGGCAATTCCAACCTGGAACCATTCTCCTTCCATCTGTGATGCAAAGACAGACGTGAATCAAACAAAACTAACAGAACATGCTGTCAATGGAAGAACTAGACACTTTGATTACAGAACTAATACTGCTAAAGATCAGAAGATATCAAGTCTGTTTTAGTATTTCACAGCTACAGACTTGCTTCCACATGTCGGTAGCTGGACATAAATTATTAAACTACGGACTGATGTAGAACTCAATGTCTGAACATTTGGAATTAAACCTTAAAATAAGTCATTTACACTTTAAAAATGATTGTACTGTATATAGACAACTTTTGCCAGATGCTGGAGTTTCAAAGGTATCGTACCATTTTAATGTCAAAGTTTTCCGCAGGTGGGAGCGGTGGAGGAGTTCTTGCCAAAAGAGGTGAAGAGATGAGCACAGCGCCCAGCAGGATGAGCAGAGAATTCATAGCTGCTGAAGATCAAACTCATGCAGATCTAGAGGTTTGCATGTTGGACATTCAGTGAGATGAGTCTTTAATAACAGAGCATGTGCGCGTCCTTCCTCTTTCTGACACGTCAAGCTTCTTATTGGAACCTGCTGAGTAATATTCAGGATAAAATAAAACATGTTTCAGAAGGCCACGTCACCGGTTTGTTTCAGCAGAGACCTGAAAGGCTGCAACGGGATGTTCTAGCTGTGTGGCAACTATTTTTTACTGACAATCTGAATCAGTCAACCAGTCATTAAAAACATCTCACAACATCCCCCACTAATTTAAAGTTTCATGAGCATTCCAACATCTTTAACACCAGATGTTTTGCTGCTGACTTCACTTTTAGCGAAGCACTTTGAGATCTCCACTGGAAATATAATTATTATTGTTATTAATGAATCGGTTTTTCAATAAAGGCTCAGGAACGGACAGGCTTTCAGTGGGAGAAATGAAGAACAGGAAGGACCCTCATTGGAAATGGGTCCGTATGAGGGTCCCATATGAGCGAATATCTGAAATATTTTCAGATTTTCCAAAATCTGAAAGTAATTATGGAAAAAAAAATACAAACTTTCAAATTTAATTTGTTCCGTTCCGTCATCTTCCGCTTGTTCCGGGGTCGGGTCGCGGGGGCAACAGCCTCAAACGGTTAGTCCAGGCCTCTCTCACCCCTGCTGCATCCTCCAGCTCACTCGGAAGGATCCCAAGTCGTTACCCGACCAGCTATGAGACATAGTCTCTCCAGCGGGTGTGGGGTCTGCCTCTTGGTCTCCTCCCGGTGGGACGTGCCCAAAACACCTCGCCCGCAAGGCGCTCGGGGGGCATCCTTACCAGATGCCCGAACCACCCCATCTGGCTCCTCTCGACCTGGAGGAGGAGCAGCTCGACACCGAGCTCCTCCCGGATGGGAGAGCTCCTCACCTGATCTCTGAGTGAGAGCCCAGCCACCCTGCGGAGGAAGCTCATTTCGGCCGCTTGTACCCGCGATCTCATTCTTTTGGTCACCACCCACAGCTGGTGACCATAGCTGAGGGTAGGAACGTAGATCAACTTATAAATCGAGAGATTTAACTTGTTGTACCAATAAATAAATAAAAATAAATAAATAAATAACTCTATTCATCCCTCACCGGGGAAATTTGTTTGCTGCACTCCTTACACCGCAGCAGGCTGCCCTTCAACGGCGCCAATGGTGGGAGAAGCGGGGGTTAGGTGTCTTCTCCAAGGACCCTAGACGTGCTCTCCGTGGGACGCAAACCCGCGACCTTCCGGTCCGCGGGCGAACGCTCTAACCACGCGGCCACCGTCTCCCCAAATAAATAAAAAGTGAAGACAAAAACTAGTAAAAAGATTGTGTATGTTCAATTTATGTTTTGAATAAAAATGCTTGAAGGTGCCTGCGACAGACTTGCGACCTGTTTGGGGTGTACCCTGCCACCCTGCCCCTCGCCTCGATTCAGCCGGGATGGACTCCGGCACTACCTGCAACCCTGAATGGAATAGACGATTAAAAAGGTGACTGACTATTTGAGGCTGAAATAACAGGCAGGTGTCTGGAGCGTGACTGCAGATGGGTTGATAAGAACCAGAAGCTCAGAGCATCTGCTGTACGACAGCAACATTCCCATGACAGCCAGTCACCACCCTCTGTAACACCTGCAGATATGCAGCTGGATGGATGGCACAGCAACCTACTACTCCTGGGCTGGAGACAGAGGTGGCTGGAACCCCAGAGAACATTCAAAAGAGGACAGACCAGTAACAGACATGGTAAGTTAATAAGCATACTCAATACAGTCCAGATGATCATTCTAGGAGGACGGGTTTAGTCTCGGCTACACACCGCAGGGCTGTTTCCAGGTCCTGGTTGGCGCATTCGGCCTGGCCATTGGTCTGATGGCTTACATCTGCCCACTGATCATCAACACCGGAACACCACAAGGCTCTGTGCTCAGTCCTGCACTTTTCACTCTCTTCACAAATGACTGTGTTATTTGGGAAAAACATTCAGAAGGTGATTGAAATATTTTAAAGTAAAAATATTAAAAATTGTCCGTCTAAGAATGTTTTGAATATGAGTTGGAAGATGTGGCCAAGGCCAACCTGTCATCCCCGCTCTTTATGTCTTAAATACATTAAATTAAAAAATAAAACATGGTCTGGCACCATGCAGTATGAATTTACACAGGACTTTCAATTTCTATGTCATATGTTTTGAATGTATTTTATTCTGTTCCATTTTACTGTAAATAAATTTACTGTGTTCTCTTAAAGTAATTTCTTTATATGATGACTTTAAACACATGTACAAGAACACCAGATGAAAAATTCACACTGATTTTGATTGTTGCACGTTTTCTCTGTAAAATAAACCTGAGGGTTGGATACTGATACAGAGGAACAAAAAAGTATTTAGTCTGCTGTCGATCATGCAGGTTATCTACTTAAAGGTTTAAAAAGCATAAACATTTTAGCTGAAAACTTCCAGAAGTCGTCCTCTCATACCTGTATTTAATGTTAATGCAGCGCCGAGACAATTAGCAGGAACAAATAGAAGAGAACCTATGACTCCTGTGCAGGCGTCTCTTCACTGGCTCCTGATTTTAGAACCTGGGACAAACCAAGTTAGAAATCTGGGGGTGATAATGGACGCAGACTTAAACTTCAATAGTCACATCAGCAGCCTTTAACCCCTTCTTGATAAAAGTCTAAATCAGAGGTTTAATGTCTAAAACAGTCTTAGAGGTTCTTATCCATGCATTTGTTTCCAGAAGATTAGGTCACTCCGTCTCTCTGGAAGTGATCAGGATGGACAGGATGACCAGATTGAGATAGTTTGGACATGTGCAGAGGAGAGAGAGAGTACATCAGAAGAAGGATGCTGTGTTTGGAACCACCAGGAAAGAGGACTAGAGGAAGACCAAAAAGGAGGTTCATGGATACAGTGAAGGAAGACATGAAGATAGTTGGAGTGACCGAAGAAGATGCAGCAGATAGGGTTAGATGGAAGAAACTGACTTGCTGTGGCGCCCCCTGAAGGGAAATGCCGAAAGAAGAAGAAGAAGTTTCCATAAGTTTAGATTATTGTTATGGTTCTCCTCACCGGTCTGAACATAAAGAAAATATGTTTTGAGTTTTTGACTTATGATCAGCAGAAACTTTCAAGGGAAAAAATTTGAAACTCCATTCATATCTTTAGGGGTAATTTTTTAAGCAAATATTATGTGACTCCCGATAACCGGTCATTTTGGGACCAAAATTACTAAAATTGGTCAATTCTAGCTGGACTCTCTATGCGTCAAAAAAGGGGCAGACGGATGAGAAATAAATCTATATATATATAAAAAAAAAAAAAAACAGGAAAACAAACCTTGCTGCCCTTAAGGGCATCAAGCAGTAAAAGTGAAGACAGCAGCCAAACATCTGGTGTAAGGATGTAGGAATGATCAGGTTGTTTTAGAACACTAGGAAATGTTGTGAGATGTTTTTAACAACTGTTTGATGAACAAAGATTCAGATTGTCAGTAGAAAATCAGACAATGTGAGAATATCTCAATAATGTCACAAAGCAGGGCCATCTTGTTCCTCTCATTCCGGTCTCTCTGTTGAAACAAGGAGTTGACGTGTCTTTCCAAAACTTGCTTAATTTTAATGAGCAAATAACCAGTGAGCAAAGGACCAGTAAGAAGCTTGACGTGTCAAAGAGAGAAAGGGCGTACACACTCTTTGTTATTAAAGGTTCATCACACTGAAGGTCCAACATACAAACCTTCAGATCTTCATCAGTTTGATCTTCAGCAGCTATGAATTCTCTACTCATCCTGCTGGGCGTTGTGCTCATGTCTCAGAACGTTTATCCTCAACTTCCACCTTTAACAGAGTCAGAGTCCGACCCTTTTGGACTCCAATTTCTGGTATCAGTTATATTTATATGAGATCCTTTTTAACATGTTTAAACAACTTATTTTATCAGAGAAAAGAAGGAAATGTGTATTTTCTCCATGTATTTGTTAAATAGATCTCCAGGTTTAAGTACAAATGCTTAGATATGCAGTTCGACATCAGTCTGGAATTCAATCATTTCAGTCCAGCTGCAGGCAGGTGGAAGCATATGTACTCTACAGATGTGAAATACTAAAATTGACTTCATATCTTCAGTAGTAACGTTTCTGTAACCAAAGTATTTAGTTCTTCCACTGATGGCACGTTGTGTTAGTTTTGTGTGAATCATGTTTTTTTTTTTTTTTGCATCACAGATGGTAGGAGAATGGTTCCAGACAGGATATGCCTGTAATTCACCATTAAGTGAAGCGGACAAACAAAGTGAAATTAGAAAAATGACATTTAAACCAGTTCCAGGAGGAGGCCTAGACATGATCACTGAACTTCCAAAGTCAGTCCAAAAGAACAAACAAGAACATTTTGTTTATATTCATAAACATGTATTTAAATATTAAGTGAGTTTCATCCGTTTGCAGTCCTGACGGAACATGTGATCATCTTGAAATCCGTATGGAGAGGACAGATCAGCCTGGAAAATACATTTCAGAATGTCAGTATAATTACACACATCATGAAATAACAAACTGACATTTATTGCTCTTTGTTTCTCTTATTTATTAGCATTTGGCCAAACCTTGACCATTATGGAAGTCAAGCACAATATTCATGCTTTTGTCTTGTTGGATAGAACAGACCACAAGGATGCTTATCTTCTTGGTAAAATAATTTCTACTGATATTTGATGTTTATGAAGCAGTGATGTGCAGTTAGTAACTGTTGCAAATTAAAATGGGAATTCACAGCACGCAGCCCGAACAACACTCCTGAAATGAGACAGAAATTTATGGAGAATGTTGTGGATGCTGGAATCCTTACTACAAACATTTACTATCCAGTTACTCAAGGTACTTTGTTCTTTAAAAATTTCTGCCAAATATCCTGAAACATGGGATTTAATCCTCATCTTTTTTCTCTTTTTTAGCATCTTGCACAGCTGCCTGATCTTTGTGAGCCAGCTGTCAAATTAGGGACATGGACAGAGGACCAGAATACTTTGGAGAGATGTGTCCCTAGGACACAATCACTTCATCGTATCTTCTTTCAAATGTTCCCCATAACTTTGAATTTTCTTCTCTAAAAATCATTGGCAAATAAAAAGACCAACATTTAAAATGATTTTATTGTTTTTTTTTTTCACATACATGCACCAGCATAACTCTGAGCAAAGTCAGGCACTGCCAAATGGTAAGATGTGGGGGAAAGACTGAGAAACAATGTGATTAAGTTTTATAATACCATTGTTTATCTGTGTGTAGGTGTGTAACAGAGTTAAACTCTGCAATACTTTTATCAGGGCTAAATCCTTGGGCAAATCATGTCCTGCAAAACAGAATAAAAAATTACTAGCAGACAATTGACTTCTTGCACCTGCTTAGTTTTAAAGAATTTGCTCATCCGTTCTGTTGAAGTTTTTCCAGTCTTATTTTTAGCTTCTTAAGCCGAAAATCAAAATCTTGTCAACTTCAAGATATAATTTGATTTAATAAATAATTTGATATGTGCTTATTATATTAAATAAGCATATATTTAATGCAATGTTAAACATTGTGATGTTAAACATTGCATCACAATGTTTAACAGGAGATATTTTATGCATTTTCAAATTGGACCAATTCAAATCAAATTTTATTTATGAAGCACTTTTCCAACACAAAGTGCTGAGCAGAACAAATAAAAACGTAAACATTAAAATCTACATCTGTTCGTTCCGTCGACTCCCGCTCATCCAGGGCTGGGTCGCAGGGGCAACAGCCTCTAATGGGAAGCTCAGGTTCCTCTCACCCCGGCTGCATCCTCCAGCTCACCCGGAAGGATCCCAAGTCGTTCCCCAGCCAGCTGTGGGACATAGTCTCTCCAACGGGTACGGGCTCTGCGTCTTGGTCTCCTCCTGGTGGGACGTGCTCAAAACACCTCACCAGCGAGGTGCTCGTGGGAGCATCCTGATGCCTGAACTACTTCATCTAGCTCCCCTCGACCTGGAGGAGAAGCGGCTACTCCCGAATGGATCTCTTAATGAGAGCCCAGCCACCTATCAGAGGAAGCTCATTTCGGCCGCTTGTATTCGGGATCTCATTCTTTCGGTCACCAGCCTAGGTGAGGGTAGGAATGTAGATTCTAGTTACCATGGTGAGGGTAGGAACGTAGATCCTGGTTACCATGGTGAGGGTAGGAACGTAGATCCTGGTTACCATGGTGAGGGTAGGAACATAGATCCTGGTTACCATGGTGAGGGTAGGAACGTAGATCCTGGTTTCCATGGTGAGGGTAGGAACGTAGATCCTGGTTACCATGGTGAGGGTAGGAATGTAGATCCTGGTTACCATGGTGAGGGTAGGAATGTAGATCCTGGTTACCATGGTGAGGGTAGGAACGTAGATCCTGGTTACCATGGTGAGGGTAGGAACGTAGATCAACTTGTAAATCGAGAGCTTTGCTTTTCAGCTCAGCTCTCTCTTTACCACGACGGGAATAGAAAATCCAGATTGTTTAAAAAAAAAAAAAAACAGTAAGTCAAAAGCATTCATCAAAAATCAAACACTCACTCAAAACACTGCACACATGCATAGAAATTCACACAGCCACCCCGCCAAACCCCTATATGCCCATCCTTCTCCAACCCCCATTCCACCTGAACCGCTAGCTACTGTCTCTTTAACTAAAATAAAAATAAGCATCTGGCCTGATGCTGCTGTGAAGAAATAATAACTGGGGATCGATCCACACCAGGATTCGGCCCGCCCATGACTGCAGACGCCAAGACCGGAGGGGTCCACCCAGCTTCAGGAGACAAAGGCACCCACAGAAGCCACCTGGCTGAAGTGAGGGACCTGCACCACCCAGGTCAGTCAGACCCCCACAGAGAAGACCCAACAGACTGAGGAGGCAGAGCTGGTGGGATGGAGGATCCCCATGAGGAAACACTGGAATAAGACACAGAATAAAACAATAGAATAAAAACTTAAATCAGTAAAACGGGTTAAAAACTATTTAGAAATTAATCAGAAAAAAAAACTGTGTAAAAACAGCAAAGTTAAAAAAAATCAGATTTCAATAAATACATAAAATTATCTACAGCAAAAACAAAAATCAAATAAAAGCCAAGTTAAAAAGGTGGGTTTTCAGCCTCCTTAAAAAAAAACATGAACAGACTCTACGGCCCTGAGTTCCTCTGGCAGGCTGTTCCACAGGAGAGGACCATAATGTTGGAACGAAGCCTCACCATGAGTTTTTGTTCTAATATTTGGTTTTACTAAACAGCCAGTACCAGAGGACCTCATGGTCCGTGAGGGGTTGTACCTCACAAGTAGGTCAGATAAATAAGAAGGCCCAGGACCATTAAGACTTTTATGAACCATTAATAGCACCTTAAAATCGATCATGAAACCCACGGGGAGCCAAAGCAGCCATTTTAAACCCGGTGTAATGTGTTCCCAGCCCCTGGTCCTTGTTAGAACTTGTGCCACCGAGTTCTGAAGAAGCTGTAAACTATAGATACTCTTTTTAGGGAGACCAGAAAGCAGGGCATTACAATAATCTATCCTGCTAAAAATAAAAGCATGCGTCAGAAACTCAGTGCTGGCATGAAAGAGAAATGGATGGACTCTGGCTTTGTTTTTAAGATAATAAAATCCTGGTTTTGTGACGTTTTTATATGTGGAATAAAATTCAGCTCAGAGTCAAGAAGAACGCCCAATTTCTGTCAAAATGAGAAGGTACAATGGGGTACTTTGGGTAAAATCATCTCTCTCTTGTCTTCAGACCCAACAATTAAAAATTCAGTTTTGCCCAGGTTAAGCTGTAAGAAGTTCTCTGCCATTCAGGACTTTATTTCTAAAATACAATTTTAAATCCTTCCTTACAGATGTTCTTCTGAATGCTGAAAAATGTTGTTCTTTCTCTCTCTCAGCCTCTCTCTCTCTCTGTTTCTCTCTCGTACACACACACACACACACACACACACACACACACACACACAATCCCGAAGTTGCACTCACGACTTAAACTGAGGTGAAATAACTAAATATTGTGAGAAAAGCACCAAAGTGACAAAAAAAACTTTATAGTTATAGAATAAAAAAAATGTATCGTTTATTAGTAAACTTTTTTTTTTTATCAGAAATCCAGGAGCGACTTAATATGATGAAACACGGTCGAGGGTCGTTCCTGGTCTTTTCTGGTTTTGATGGAACTGAAGAACAACTGGGTCTGGTTTCTACAAACTTCTGGCTCTTCAAGAACAATGACACGGACAAGTCGTACGTAAAAGAAAAGATTACATTTAAAACCACTAGAGGGCGCTGTAGGATAAGAAAAAACTAAAATAAAAAGTTCTGGATTTAAATCTTTTTTTCTTCAGGATGGAGGATTTCTTTGCTTTAAGTAAAGATGAAGCACCAGAAAACATTCCCATGATGTTCATCACCATGCCGTCTGCTAAAGACCCCGAAGCCAAACTAAGACATCCAGGTAGGTGACCCCCAAACACACATCCTACACCACACAGGTCACCATGAAGCAGACTGGATGAGGGTTTGAAGCCCTCTTTTTCTCTGAATCTAAATGAGTGTAATTCATGTTTGTGGGATGCTGCTCCTCCGGGTTGAGAGAAGCCAGATGGGGTGGTTCGGGCATCTGGTTAGGATGTCTCCTGAATGCCTCACTGGTGCGGTGTTGCGGACAAGACCCACTGGGCGAAGACCTAGAAGCAGACTTTGCACCTGCTGGAGAGACTATGTTTCACAGCTGAACAGGGAACACCCTGGGATACTTTCAGTTGAGCTGGAGGATGCAGCTGGGGTAAGAGAGGCCTGGGTTTCCCGTCTGAAAATGTTGCCCCGGGACCCGGCCCCGAATAAACGGGAGACAATGGAACAGAACGGGGTGAAAATCTACAGGGATCAAATAATGGATACTGTTTATGGTGCACTGATAAATAACAGAATGTAATAATGAGGGTGAATTTTTTGTGACTCAAAATATCCGAACAGTAAACCTACATAGATTACACAAACTCATTTATTCTTATCTGATAAAACAATTAAGATTATTTTTTCTACATAAAGTGTTTATATTTTTACAGCCAGCTGAGAGAGATCACTGAGTCTCTGGGTTTTTAGACCTGATAGCAACATTCATTTTCTTCATGAAAGCAGAGTTTCTACAAGAATCATGTGACAAACAGAAAGCTACGTGGCTGGTTCAGGACGGCGCTTCCTTAGTCTTCACCTGGACTGGACTTTATTCTCTGGTTATGTCATTTCTCTCATTTAGATAAAAACAGGAATAACACACACAAACTTAGGACTGGTAAAAAAAAAAAAAAACTGGCAAGTTCATGGAAATTAATCAAGAAATTAAATATTTCCTTTTGATATTTTTTAAAACATTCAACCAAAACAGTCTTCAGAAAATTGACAGGCCAATAAGGAAGGAGGTTTTGTGACGACAGATCTACAGGGTGTTCAGCCAATCAGCAGCCAGGACATGACGTGGTAAATGGAACACAAAAGAGGAAAATGTTTGATTTAATTTATCATCTGAATCATTTATCCCTCATGTAGTGACGAGGGGTGCCGGAGCCTATCCTGGCTGATCTCAGGTGTGAGGAAGGGTACATACTGAACAGATCGACAGTTTTGTCATGGAGCCACACACACACAATCATTCACACACACTCTTTCATAGGGACAATTTCATAGTGGTCAACCAACCTGGCATGCATGTTTTTGGAGGGTGGGGGGAAACCAGAGAAAACCCACACGTCTAAGGGGAAAACATGCAAACTCCACACAGAAAGACCAGTGTTTCAAACCTCGCCCCCACTACGGGACTCAAACTCCTGACCTTCTTGCTGTGAGTCCACCGTGTTAACCCCTGCACCGCCGTGCTGCCCAAGAAGAAAATAAAACTGCACTAAAATAACCAGTGAAAACATAAAGCTGTAAAAACTGAAACCTGTTATGATGA
The DNA here is from genome assembly GCA_902685375.1 of Neostethus bicornis. Lineage (NCBI taxonomy): Eukaryota > Metazoa > Chordata > Actinopteri > Atheriniformes > Phallostethidae > Neostethus > Neostethus bicornis. Next base: position 21,577,381 of record LR738559.1, on the reverse strand, counting down.
GAGGTCTTTGAAGGTTAAGATGGTGGGTTTTCTTTGGAGCTGGTGGGAGGTACAGGGTCAGAGTAGGAACATCTACCAGGACACAGACGTGTTTATATTTATAAAATATATTTTCTCCTGTATTTTTTTCTCGTAGGGAAGTCCTGCATGACCATCCTGACCATGGTGAACTACGAATGGTTTGAGGAGTGGAAGGACACGACGGTCCGTAAGAGAGGAGATGAATATTACAGCTACAAGATGAGATTTGCTAAAACCCTCTTTGACTGGGCGTGCACGTTATTTCCTAAAACCAGAAACGAGGTAAAACCATCACTTTTACTGATTAAAATCTATGTCAGAAACCAGCTTGAGGATGTTCTGGAGGGTCTTTATAAAAAACAATATCACTTAAATCCACTGGTTGAATTTGTCCATATAAACATATGTAATCAAAATTAAAGAGGCGGTTTTCTGCTTTTGCAGGGTAGTAATTTTTTGCTGATTGCATCTAGTTCTATTCATGTACAACCGGTAAATTCCGTCCCGTCAACTTCCACTTATTTGCAACCGAGTCGCAACAGCCTCAGACGGGAAACTCAGACCTCTCTCTCCTGGTTACCATGGTGAGGGTAGGAACGTAGATCCTGGTTACTATGGTGAGGGTAGGAACCTAGATCCTGGTTACCATGGTGAGGGTAGGAACCTAGATCCTGGTTACCATGGTGAGGGTAGGAACGTAGATCCTGGTTACCATGGTGAGGGTAGGAACGTAGATGCTGGTTACCATGGTGAGGGTAGGAACGTAGATGCTGGTTACCATGGTGAGGGTAGGAACGTAGATCCTGGTTACCATGGTGAGGGTAGGAACGTAGATCCTGGTTACCATGGTGAGAGTAGGAACGTAGATCCTGGTTACCATGGTGAGGGTAGGAACCTAGATCCTGGTTACCATGGTGAGGGTAGGAACGTAGATGCTGGTTACCATGGTGAGGGTAGGAACATAGATCCTGGTTACCATGGTGAGGGTAGGAACGTAGATGCTGGTTACCATAGTGAGGGTAGGAACGTAGATGCTGGTTACCATGGTGAGGGTAGTAACGCAGATCTTTGTGAAAACAAACAACAGAACCATTTTAAATGTTGGTCCTTTTTATTTGCCAATGCTTTTTAGAGAAGAAACTTAAAAGTTATGCGGAACATTTGAAAGAAGAGACGATGAAGGGAATGTGTCCCTTTTTATTTGTGTATTTTCATTCTTTCCTCTTTTTCTTTATATGTGACGCTTGCTCTTTACCTGTCAGGGTTTTTTTTTTGTTGTTGTTGTTGCTTTTTTTGTGTTTTCTATTTTTATATACAATTTTTACTTCACTGTATTCTTTTCTTGTTTCTCTATCATTGTCATTCTATCATTAGAAACATAAAGGAGATTTTCGTCTTGAAATAATGCAAAATATGACAAAAAAGCAGATGTTAGTCATCTTCTTATCCATCAGTCCCTTTCGAGGTTGCCGGAGCCCAACCCGGCTAATTTAAGGCGAAGGGCAGGGTACACCCCGAACAGGTCGTCAGTCTGTCGCGGGGCCACACACATACAACCATCCACACACACACACACTCATTCCTAGGGGCAATTTGCCACTGGCCAATCAACCTAGCATGCATGTTTTTGGAGGGTGGGAGGAAACCGGAGTACCTGGAGGAAACCCACGCAAACACAGGGAGAACATGCAAACTCCAGACAGAAAGGACAGTGTTCCCAGCCTCGTCCCCGCCCGGGACTTGAACCCATGACCTTCTTGCTGTGAGGCCACTGTGCTACCCACTGTGCCACCGTGCTACAAAAAGCAGATGTTTCTTGACAAATGTAAGTAAAGACAGAGTGACGTATCTTACTCGTTCAACCAGGTAGACTTTTATTCGTTCAAATGCTTCTCTTTGCAAACATGTAACTATTTGTGCAAACTCACAGTTTCAGGTCAACGTGGAACAAACATTAAAGACAGACGAAAAGTATTTCTGCTCCTACTTTCAAAATAAAATGTGTTTACCTCGCTTATTCTTTGAGTTTTATGGAAACAAAAAAATAAACAAAAACATAAAAGAGTACCATTTTTATTAGCTTCTCATATTCTGAGCAAGGAAAACTAACCTGTGTACTGGGTTAGGTGTAACAGGGATCTATAATCTATGATATGTTGACAAAACCGCGTTGTTCCACAACAAAAATTAAGGAACAAAAACCGTTCCTTAGTTTGTTAGAATGTACGACCTTAGACACTGAACATGGCACAATGGCACCACACACATTCCAAACTAAACTACACACAGAGAGGTCCTCGGGTTGGGGGGCAATGCCGCTTGGCAACGACAGGGCCCGCCACCTGCAAGCGCTCTCTCGCCCACTTCAATTGCAGCACATTCATACACAGGTGGGACCGGGGGAGGGCGGCCGGTCTTCACCCGTCTGTGTCCCTTCGAATCGGCCGGGATCTCGGGGCTCTGCTGCCTGGAGGGGGGCTGGGTTTGCGGGACTTGGAGGCCAGTCACTTCTGTGTTGCCCGCCTCCGGGGGGCGGGAGACACCCAGAGATATGGTTGTGTAGTTTTTGTATGGTGGAAACGTGCCCGGGGGCGGTCTCGCCTGGCCCTGCCGGGGCCCCTCGTCACCAGTTGGGGTTAAGAGGTGCACTGGGGTGAGCAACACTAGAGAGTTGGCAGGACTACAGGTGAGGGGCTAGGGTAGTGAAGAGGGACATTAGGTGTGAAGAGGTGGTCTTTGGGCTGCCTGGGTCGGGCACCTGGCTGTGTGTTGGGCTGTGGTGGCTGCATATGGGGTAGCCTGGCCCTGCTGGGCCCCCGGTTGAGCCCCGGCTCGGGGATTGTCGGGTCTCTGGGCCCTTGGTGTGAGTGCTCCCCTCTCGGCCCGGGCCTTGACTTCTGTCACCCCTGGGCTCGCCTAGGGCCGTGGGGTACTGTTGCCGCGTCTGCCCCGAGGCCTGTGGGTCCTGGCATCGGGGAGGCCCGTGCTCCTTGGTGCTGGAGTGGCCCTGGCAGGGGTTTCTCTATGCGCCTTGCTGGGTGGGTGGGCGGCTCCTCGGCCCGGCCTCGGGGTCCCGGGATCTGGATGTGCGTGGGCCCGGGTAGCGTGTGTCTCTCCCTCCCTCGTTCCAATCCTTTGGGGCTGGGGACGATCCGTTGGCCATAATAAGCACATGGTTCACATCGGCAGCATGCATGTACTTTCACTCACACTCGCACACTATATCACTCTGTTTACTGTCCGCTATGTTCCTTGCTTTCAACCAATATTATTATAACTCCAGTAACATGTGTTTGTGTTGTACATCATATGTTCTAGAAGGTTTTGTTGGATGTGTCAGTTTTATCACTGGTTTAAACTCTTGTTTGTACTTTTTTTTTCCCCTCAGATAATCCAGCAGGTTGGTTGTGATGCGGAATACCACAACTTCAGATTTTCTTTTTACTTTCTCCCTCTCTCTTCTTCTTCTTCTGTGCCCTATTCCTCCTCTTTTTCACCCCACCAACCCCCACCCCTCTCCTTAGTAATTCCTGTCAGGTCCAGTGCAGAAAGCATATATATTTTGATTGTAAAGCATTTAAAATAAACAAATAAAGCTTGTCAGGGTCGGCACATTGTGCTGACCCTGGTAGAACAAAACTGCCCAGCAATACTTGATACAGATCATCATTCTGCTTGTCACAACGCCGGACAGGACAGGTATAGGAAAAAAAAAAAAAAAGAATGTACGACTGCATTGAGTCTCACACCTTGTCTGGCAGGAACTTATAAACTGAACCTGCTGAATGTTCTTTTTCGTTAGGAAAATTTCTTGAGCTGAGTTTAACTCTGTTACACACACACACACACGATGAAACTATAAAACTTAATCACATGCTAGCTGGGCTAAGACTAACTGGGCCTTGTGTCTTGCTGGATCTTTACCATTGAAAGCATGGTGTTATCTTTCCAAGCACAGCTAATGGCTCATGGGTGATTTTTAGAATATCAACATCAGTGGTGAGAAGTTTTTATTGTTTTATTTTTTGCAATAAGAGATGATCCTTCCATTTGAACATGGTAGAAATCTGATTGGCAGGAGGAAAAGTTGCTATTATTTGCCAACCCTTGTTAAACATGTAAAAGAGAAGGAATAAGTCCAGTCTAACTAAACAATGGAAGATGTTCTTATGTATTGTCCTACACTGACAGGCATTTATCTGTGCTTTCTAATTGTTTCCTCATCACTTCAACTGCTTCGTCTCACAGTCTTTCCCCCACATCTTACCATTTGGCAGCTCCTGACTTTGCTCAGAGTTACACTGGTACATATTTGTGAAAACAAACAACAGAGCCATTTTAAATGTTGATCTTTTTATTTGCCAATGATTTTTAGGGATGAAAATTCAGAGTTATGTGAAACATTTGAAAGAAGAGACGATGAAGTGAATGTGTCCACACGGACACATCTCTCCAAAGTATTCTGGTCCTCTGCCCATGTCCCTAATTTGACAGCTGGCTCTTGAACATCAGGCAGCTGGGCAAGATGCTAAAAATAAAAGAGGAAAAAGAGAAGAGGATTAAATCACATGTTTCAGCATATTTGGCAGAAATGTTTAAAGAAAAAGAGTACCTTGAGTCATTGGATAGTGAATGCTTTCAGTAAGGATTCCATTATTCACAACCATGTCCATAAATTTCTGTCTGTCTTCAGGATTCTCAGCCGGGCTGCGTGCTGTGAATTCCCATTTTAATTTGCAACAGTTACTAACTGCACATCACTGCTTCATAAACATCGAATATCAGTAGAAATTATTTTACCAAGAAGATAAGCATTCATAGCTGTGTTATCTTGGAAAGTCCTTTTCATCAAGAGCAAAGCGTAACTATCGTGCTTGACTTCCACAATGGTCAATTCCAATTTTAGGGCATGTACTAACAAAATGAGAGAAACAAAACTAATAAATGTCAGTTTGTTATTTCATGATGTGTGTAATTATACTGACGAGCTGCAATAAATTTTCCAGGCTGATCTGTCCTCGTAAATTGAATTTCACGGAGATAACACGTTCCATCAGGTCTGCAAAGGGATGAAACTGACTTAATTTTCAAACACAAGTTTATGAATATAAACAAATTGTTCTTGTTTGGACTCACTGTGGATATTCAGTGGTCATGACTAGGCCTTCTTCCTGAGCTGGTGTGATTTTCCTTTTTGTAATTTTACTATCTTCTCTGACCTCTGTAGATATTGGTACACTAGAGGCATATCCAGTCTGGAACCAATCTCCTTCCATCTGTGATGCAAAAACAAAAAAATGTCTAAGCATTCGGAATTAACTGGAGATCTATTTATTAAATACATGGAGAAATAACACATTTCCTTCTTTTCTCTGATAAAATAAGTCATTTAAACATGTTAAAAAGGATCTCATATAAACATAACTGATACCAGATGGTGGAGTTTTAAAAGTATCGTACTTTACTCAGGTCGAAGTCTGCCACAGGTGGGGGTTGAGGATAATCGTTCCAAAAGAAGCGCACAATGCCCAGCAGAAAGAGCAGAGGATTCATAGCTGAATTCATAGCTGCTGAAGATCAAACTGATGAAGATCTGAAGGTTTGTATGTTGGACCTTCAGTGTGATGAACCTTTAATAACAGAGAGCATGTACGCCCTTTCTCTCTTTGACACGTCAAGCTTCTTACTGGTCCTTTGCTCACTGGTTGTTTGCTCATTAAAATTAATCAAGGTTTGGAAAGCCACGTCACCTCTTGTTTTCAACAGAGAGACCGGAATGAGAGGAACAAGATGGCCCTGCTTTGTGACGACATTGAGATATTCTCACATTGTCTGATTTTCTACTGACAATCTGAATCTTTGTTCATCAAACAGTCGTTAAAAACGTCTCACAACATTTCCCAGTGTTTTAAAACTACCTGATCATTCCTACATCCTTACACCAGATGTTTGGCTGCTGTCTTCACTTCTAAGGGCAGCAAGGTTTGTCTTCCTGTTTTTTCTTGTAGATTTATTTTGTATTCTTCTGCCCCTTTTCTGACACATAGACAGTCCAGCTAGAATTGACCAATTTTAGTGATTTTGGTCCCAAAACGACCGGCTATTGGGAGTCACATGTGATTTTTTAAATGTTCGCTTAAAAAATTACTCCCCAAAAATTATGAACAGAATGTTTTATCCTCGTACTTTTCAGTTGTCTTCCCAGTACTTCACCTGCTTCATCCCAACGTTCATACATGTTACTTGGATTTTTCAATAGTAAATATTCAATAGAGTATTAAGTGAGCCTATCAAATTCAGCACTAAGTGTCAGACGTTCTTTATATAAATCATGAGTAGGATTTTCAGAGTGCTTTTGATCTACATCAGTAATTTGTTCTTCTAAGTCTTTCTGTCTTGCAAGCGAGTCACGTTTCTTTTATGCCATGAATGATATCACTTGACCTCTAAGGTAGGCCTTAAGAGCCTCCCAAACCATTGCAATTAAAACATCAGGTGTTAAATTAAATTCCAGGAACAGAGAAATCTGGTCTGAAATGAAATCAAGGAATGTCTTGTCATTCAGTAAAAGAGAGTTGAATCTCTAGTTTCTCCTGGGAGAAAAGGCAGGTATAGACAATGTTAACACAAGAGGAGCATGGTCAGATATTACAATCTGTTAATATTTGCATAGCTGTACATTTGGAGTCAGTTTATTATCTGTAAAGAAGTAATCAATACTGCTATAGGATTGATGTGGATTTGCAAAGAAAGAGCACTGCCTACCCTTTGGGTGCAAAACCCGCCAGATGTCCAAAACACCGTAAGTGGAGAGGAATGATTGGACATAAGTAACAGAAGATCTGTCCAGCCCAGGGCTCAGGCATGAGTTAAAATCTCCTCCCATAATTACAGGAACTTCTCAATGTCTGCTCTACTTATGGGTTGGGATTTGACATAAAGTATAACACAAATAAAAGTGTCGTAATGGTCTGTAGAACTAAGGATGATAAAAGTGTGAAGTTTCCTCAGTTTATCATTCCGTTCCATCCTCTTCCGCTCATCCGGGGCTGGGTCGCGGGGGCAACAGCCTCAGATGAGAAGCCCAAGCTTCTCTCACCCCGGCTGCATCCTTCAGCTCACCCGGAAGGATCCCAAGTCGTTCCCCGGCCAGCTGTGAAACATAGTCTCTCCAGCGGGTCTGGGGTCTGCCTCTCGGTCTCCTCCCGGTGAGACATGCCTGAAACACCTCACCTGCGAAGCACTCGGGGGGCCTCCTGACCAGATGCCCAATCCACTCCATCTGGCTCCTCTCGACCTGGAGGAGGAGCGGCTCGACACCAAGCTCCTCCCAGATGGCAGAGCTCCTCACCCGCTCTCTGAGTGAGAGCCCAGCCATCCTGCGGAGGAAGCTCATGTTGGCAGCTTGTATCCGTGATCTCATTCTTTCGGTCACCACACACAGCTGGTAACCATAGGTGAGGGTAGGAACGTAGATCCTGGTTACCATGGTGAAGGTAGGAACGTAGATCCTGGTTACCATGGTGAGGGTAGGAACGTAGATCCTGGTTACCATGGTGAGGGTAGCAACGTAGATCCTGGTTACCATGGTGAGGGTAGGAACGTAGATCCTGGTTACCATGGTGAGGGTAGGAACGTAGATCCTGGTTACCATGGTGAGGGTAGGAATGTAGCTCCTGGTTACCATGGTGAGGGTAGGAACGTAGATCCTGGTTACCATGGTGAGGGTGGGAACGTAGATCCTGGTTACCACTGTGAGGGTAGGAAAGTAGATCCTGGTTACCACGGTGAGGGTAGGAACGCAGAATGACTTGTGAATCGAGAGCCCTACTTTTTGGCTCAGCTCTTTCTGTACCATGATGTGAAACTCAGCACAACAAAGGACGAGTCTGAACTGTGGCAGCATTGGTACAATTGTTTGATGTAAACAGTGGTTTGATGTGTTCTACGTGTTTCATTTTCATTTTTTCTGTTTTTTGTTGTTATTTAATTGTGTCTTTCTGTTTTGAACCTTGAGTCTGTTATAAAGTTGATGATGATGATCATTATCCATGCATTTGTTTCCAGAAGGTTATGTTATTATAACGGTTCTCCTCACAGGTGTGAACAAAAAGAAAATATCTGAGTCTTTGAGTTATGAGGAACAGAAACATTGAAGGGAAAAAATTTCAAACTCCATTCGTATCTTTGGAGGGGAATTTTTTAAGCAAAAATTTACAATATCACATGTTACTCCCAATAGCCGGTCGTTTTGGGACTAAAATCTCTAAAGTTGGTCGATTCTAGCTGGACTTTCTATGTATCAAAAATGGGGCAAAAGGATAATAATATTAATAATAATACATTTTATTTCTAAGGCGCCTTTCTAGGGACTCAAGGTCGCCGTACATCACATTTAGAAATATGTTGTATAAAGAAATAAAGTCATCATTAAAAACAACATAAAATATTAAACACATAAAAATTTAAACATTTTGTTGTATCTGACGTGTGTCCTCGGCCACCCGTCCGATGCTCGATGAAGTCGTGGATACTGCAAATAACCAGGACAGGGACCGGTTTTCCAGTGCAGGTTTTTGTTGTTAGAAGTCTGTACACTCACAGACACTGGGGCCCAGGCAGACAGGAGAGCCCCGCTATCCATGACCACCTTCCGTATATTCTGTCAGAGAAAGTGAGTGAGACTGGAGCTCACCCTTAATTCCTTCAAGTATGGGGGTCATAAGTTTCCGTCCTGTTAAAACTGTTCGTGCCCTTCTCCTTTATCAGCCATCCTAGAATAGATTCATTAACCCATAGCTCTCTTAATGTAAGTGGCTCTCTGTCCCCTAACTGTTGCCCGGGACTTTCAATGACACACAGCTGATAACGGCAGATAAACACTTGGTTCCATGCTGAATATCGCTTAGTTCATTTGCCTGATATTGAATCAATATACCACATTTTATCAGTATAAAAAACATAGATTTAAGAAAGAGAATAAGCCTGTTGAAAAAGATGAGTTTTTAATCCAGATTTGAAATGTGAGTGCGTTAGTGTAGCAGAGGTCAGGAGGGAGGGAGTTCCAGATACGAGGAGCAGAGCGGCTGAAAGCTCTGCTCCCCATAATGTCAAGACGGGCGAAGGGGACAGAAAACTGAATAGAGGAGGAGGAGCGGAGAGAGCGAGCAGGTGTGGCAACATGGAGAAGGTCAGAGAGATATGGAGGTGCAAGACTGTGTAATGATTTGAATGCATGGAGCAGGATTTTGTATTGTCTGCGGTATGGAACGGGGAACCAGTAGAATGGGGAGCTTTTGAGGAGTTTTTGAAGGACAGGTGTGATGTAGTTAATGGAGGGAGTGTGTTTTTATACGAGCAGCTGAATTTTGAACCAGTTGCAGTTTATGGAGAGTTTTTTGTGGGAGACCAAACAGAAGAGAGTTACAGTAGTCCAGGCGGGAAGTTACAAGGCTGTGAATGAGTACAGCAGTAGACTGAGAAGTGAGGGAGGGCTGGAGATGTTGGAAATAAGCAGAGCAGGTGATGGTGTTTATGTGAGAGGTGAAAGAAAGACTATTGTCGAGAATGACACCCAGACTCTTTACTTGAGAGGAGGGAGAGATGGTGGAGCCATTGATGGAGAGTGAGAACGGATCAATCTTGCTTAGGGTGGATTTGATGCCTACGTACGTGGAGAAGTTGAGTTTTATTGCTGTTGAGTTTGAGAAAGTTTGAGTTCAACCTGGGTTTGACTTGTTCGATACAGTCGACCAGGGTCGATAGAGGCAGTGTGGAGCAGGGTTTGCAGGAAAGGTATAGCTGGGTGTCGTCGATATAACAATGGAAATTGATGTGATGTTTCTGGAAAAGATGACCAAGTGGAAGAAGGTAGATGATGAAGAGGAGCGGACCGAGAACAGAGCCCTGAGGAACACCAGTTGTGACAGGGACAGAGTGAGAAGTCAAGGATTTTAACTGAACAAATTGAGTACGGTCAGACAGGTACGAGGGAAACCAGGTGAAACGGTGCCAGAGATGCCGATCAAAGAAAGTCTATTCAGGAGGATGGAATGAGAGATGGTGTCAAAACCAGAACTACGATCAAGCAGAAGGAGAATGGATAATAAACCAGATTCAGCAGAGAGGAGAAGGTCATTGGACCTAAATCTGTGATAGAGAAAAACAGAGAAACAAACCTTGCTGCATTAAGGGCATCAAGCAATAAAAGTGAAGTCAGCAGCCAAACATCTGGTGTAAGGATGTAGGAATGATCAGGTAGTTTTGAAACACTGGGAAATGTTATGAGATGTTTTTAACGACTGTTTGATGAACAAAGATTCAGATTGTCAGTAGAAAATCAGACAATGTGAGAATATCTCAATGTCATCACAGAGCAGGGCCATCTTGTTCCTCTCATTCCGGTCTGTCTGATGAAACAAAGAGGTGACGTGGCTTTCCAAAACTTGCTTAATTATAACCTGAATATTAGTGAGTAAAGGACCAGTAAGAAGCTTGACGTGTCAAAGAGAAAAAGGCCGTGCACACACTCTGTTAATAAAGGTTCATCACACTGAAGGTCCAACATACAAACCTTCAGATCTTCATCAGTTTGATCTTCAGCAGCTATGAATTCTCTGCTCATCCTGCTGGGCGTTGTGCTCATGTCTCAGAACGTTTATCCTCAACTTCCACCTTTGACAGAGTGCGAACCTTTTGGACTCCAATTTCTGGTATCAGTTATATTTATATGAGATCCTTTTTAACATGTTTAAATGACTTATTTTATCAGAGAAAAGAAGGAAATGTGTATTTTCTCCATGTATTTGTTAAATAGATCTCCAGGTTTAAGTACAAATGCTTAGATATGCAGTTCGACATCAGTCTGGAATTCAATCATTTCTGTTCAGCTGCAGGCAGGTGGAAGCATATGTACTCTACAGATGTGAAATACTAAAATTGACTTCATATCTTCAGTAGTAACGTTTCTGTAACCAAAGTATTTAGTTCTTCCACTGATGGCACGTTGTGTTAGTTTTGTGTGAATCATGTTTTTTTTTTTTTTTTGCATCACAGATGGTAGGAGAATGGTTCCAGACAGGATATGCCTGTAATTCACCATTAAGTGAAGAGGACAAACAAAGTGAAATTAGAAAAATGACATTTAAACCAGTTCCAGGAGGAGGCCTAGACATGATCACTGAACTTCCAAAGTCAGTCCAAAAGAACAAACAAGAACATTTTGTTTATATTCATAAACATGTATTTAAATATTAAGTGAGTTTCATCCGTTTGCAGTCCTGACGGAACATGTGATCATCTTGAAATCCGTATGGAGAGGACAGATAAGCCTGGAAAATACATTTCAGAATGTCAGTATAATGACACACATCATGAAATAACAAACTGACATTTATTGCTCTTTGTTTCTCTTATTAATTAGCATTTGGCCAAACCTTGACCATTATGGAAGTCAAGCACAATATTCATGCTTTTGTCTTGTTGGATAGAACTGACCACAAGGATGCTTATCTTCTTGGTAAAATAATTTCTACTGATATTTGATGTTTATGAAGCAGTGATGTGCAGTTAGTAACTGTTGCAAATTAAAATGGGAATTCACAGCACGCAGCCCGAACAACACTCCTGAAATGAGACAGAAATTTATGGAGAATGTTGTGGATGCTGGAATCCTTACTACAAACATTTACTATCCAAGTACTCAAGGTACTTTATTCTTTAAAAATTTCTGCCAAATATCCTGAAACATGGGATTTAATCCTCATCTTTTTTCTCTTTTTTAGCATCTTGCACAGCTGCCTGATCTTCGTGAGCCAGCTGTCAAATTAGGGACATGGACAGAGGACCAGAATACTTTGGAGAGATGTGTCCCTAGGACAAATTCACTTCATCGTATCTTCTTTCAAATGTTCCCCATAACTCTGAATTTTCTTCTCTAAAAATCATTGGCAAATAAAAAGACCAACATTTAAAATGATTTTATTGTTTTTTTTTTCACATACATGCACCAGCATAACTCTGAGCAAAGTCAGGCACTGCCAAATGGTAAGATGTGGGGGAAAGACTGAGAAACGAAGCATACAAAGTGATGAGGAAACAATTAGAAAGCGCACATAAATGCCTGTCAGTGTAGGACAAGACTTAAGTATATCTTCCATTGTTTAGTTAGACTGGACTTATTCCTTCTCTTTTACATGTTTAGTAAGGGTTGGCAAATAATAGCAACTTTTCCTCCAGCCAATCAGATTTCTACCGTGTTCAAATGGAAGGATCATCTGTTATTGCAATAAATGAAGCTATGAAAACTTCTCACCACTGATGTTGATGTTCTGAAAATCACCCATCAGCCATTAGCTGTTCTAGTAAAGATAACATCGTGTTTTAAATGGTAAAGATCCTGCTAGACACTGGGCCTGGTTCGCAGTGTTAACCCAGCTAGCATGTGATTAAGTTTTATAATACCATTGTTTATCTGTGTGTAGGTGTGTAACAGAGTTAAACTCTGCAACACTTTTATCAGGACCAAATCCTTGGGCATATCATGTCCTGCAAAACAGAATAAAAAATTACTAGCAGACAATTGACTTCTTGCACCTGCTTAGTTTTAAACAATTTGCTCATCCGTTCTGTTGAAGTTTTTCCAGTCTTATTTTTAGCTTCTTAAGCCGAAAATCAAAATCTTGTCAACTTCAAGATATAATTTGATTTAATAAATAATTTGACATGTGCTTATTATATTAAATAAGCATATATTTAATGCAATGTTAAACATTGTGATGTTAAACATTGCATCACAATGTTTAACAGGAGATATTTTATGCATTTTCAAATTGGACCAATTCAATTCAAATCAAATTTTATTTATGAAGTACTTTTCCAACACAAAGTGCTGAGCAGAACAAATAAAAACGTAAACATTAAAATCCAGATCCGTTCGTTCCATCGACTTCCGCTCATCCAGGGCTGGGTCGCAGGGGCAACAGCCTCAAATGGGAAGCTCAGGTTCCTCTCACCCCGGCTGCATCCTCCAGCTCACCCGGAAGGATCCCAAGTCGTTCCCCAGCCAGCTGTGGGACATAGTCTCTCCAACGGGTACGGGCTCTGCGTCTTGGTCTCCTCCCGGTGGGACGTGCTCAAAACACCTCACCAGCGAGGCACTCGAGGGGGCATCCTGATGCCTGAACCACTTCATCTAGCTCCCCTCGACCTGGAGGAGGAGCGGCTCCTCCCGAATGGATCTCTTAATGAGAGCTCAGCCACCTATCAGAGGAAGCTCATTTCGGCCGCTTGTATTCGGGATCTCATTCTTTCGGTCACCATCCACGGCTGGTGACCATAGGTGAGGGTAGGAATGTAGATCCTGGTTACCATGGTGAGGGTAGGAACGTAGATCCTGGTTACCATGGTGAGGGTAGGAACATAGATCCTGGTTACCATGGTGAGGGTAGGAACATATATCCTGGTTACCATGGTGAGGGTAGGAATGTAGATCCTGGTTACCATGGTGAGGGTAGGAACATAGATCCTGGTTACCATGGTGAGGGTAGGAACGTAGATCCTGGTTACCATGGTGAGGGTAGGAACGTAGATCAACTTGTAAATCGAGAGCTTTGCTTTTCGGCTCAGCTCTCTCTTTACCACGACGGGAATAGAAAATCCAGATTGTTTAAAAAAAAAAAACAGTAAGTCAAAAGCATTCATCAAAAATCAAACACTCACTCAAAACACTGCACACATGCATAGAAATTCACACAGCCACCCCGCCGAACCCCTATATGCCCATCCTTCTCCAACCCCCATTCCACCTGAACCGCTAGCTACTGTCTCTTTAACTAAAATAAAAATAAGCATCTGGCCTGATGCTGCTGTGAAGAAATAATAACTGGGGATCGATCCACACCAGGATTCGGCCCGCCCATGACTGCAGACGCCAAGACCGGAGGGGTCCACCCAGCTTCAGGAGACAAAGGCACCCACAGAAGCCACCTGGCTGAAGTGAGGGACCTGCACCACCCAGGTCAGTCAGACCCCCACAGAGAAGACCCAACAGACCGAGGAGGCAGAGCTGGTGGGATGGAGGATCCCCATGAGGAAACACTGGAATAAGACACAGAATAAAACAATAGAATAAAAACTTAAATCAGTAAAACGGGTTAAAAACTATTTAGAAATTAATCAGAAAAAAAAACTGTGTAAAAACAGCAAAGTTAAAAAAAATCAGATTTCAATAAATACATAAAATTATCTACAGCAAAAACAAAAATCAAATAAAAGCCAAGTTAAAAAGGTGGGTTTTCAGCCTCCTTAAAAAAAAACATGAACAGACTCTACGGCCCTGAGTTCCTCTGGCAGGCTGTTCCACAGGAGAGGACCATAATGTTGGAACGAAGCCTCACCATGAGTTTTTGTTCTAATATTTGGTTTTACTAAACAGCCAGTACCAGAGGACCTCATGGTCCGTGAGGGGTTGTACCTCACAAGTAGGTCAGATAAATAAGAAGGCCCAGGACCATTAAGACTTTTATGAACCATTAATAGCACCTTAAAATCGATCATGAAACCCACGGGGAGCCAAAGCAGCCATTTTAAACCCGGTGTAATGTGTTCCCAGCCCCTGGTCCTTGTTAGAACTTGTGCCACCGAGTTCTGAAGAAGCTGTAAACTATAGATACTCTTTTTAGGGAGACCAGAAAGCAGGGCATTACAATAATCTATCCTACTAGAAATAAAAGCATGCATCAGAACCTCAGTGCTGGCATGAAAGAGAAATGGATGGACTCTGGCTTTGTTTTTAAGATAATAAAATCCTGGTTTTGTGACGTTTTTATATGTGGAATAAAATTCAGCTCAGAGTCAAGAAGAAAGCCCAATTTCTGACAAAATGAGAAGGTACAATGGGGTACTTTGGGTAAAATCATCTCTCTTTCTCTCGTCTTCAGGGCCAACATTTCAAAATTCAGTTTTGCCCAGGTTAAGCTGTAAGAAGTTCTCTGCCATTCAGGACTTTATTTCTAAAATACAATTTTAAATCCTTCCTTACAGATGTTCTTCTGAATGCTGAAAAATGTTGTTCTTTCTCTCTCTCAGCCTCTCTCTCTCTCTGTTTCTCTCTCGTACACACACACACACACACACACACACACACACACAATCCCGAAGTTGCACTCACGACTTAAACTGAGGTGAAATAACTAAATATTGTGAGAAAAGCACCAAAGTGACAAAAAAAACTTTATAGTTATAGAATTAAAAAAATGTATCGTTTATTAGTAAACTTTTTTTTTTTATCAGAAATCCAGGAGCGACTTAATATGATGAAACACGGTCGAGGGTCGTTCCTGGTCTTTTCTGGTTTTGATGGAACTGAAGAACAACTGGGTCTGGTTTCTACAAACTTCTGGCTCTTCAAGAACAATGACACGGACAAGTCGTACGTAAAAGAAAAGATTACATTTAAAACCACTAGAGGGCGCTGTAGGATAAGAGAAAACTAAAATAAAAAGTTCTGGATTTAAATCTTTTTTTTCTGTAGGATGGAGGATTTCTTTGCTTTAAGTAAAGACGAAGCACCAGAAAACATTCCCATGATGTTCATCACCATGCCGTCTGCTAAAGACCCCGAAGCCAAACTAAGACATCCAGGTAGGTGACCCCCAAACACACATCCTACACCACACAGGTCACCATGAAGCAGACTGGATGAGGGTTTGAAGCCCTCTTTTTCTCTGAATCTAAATGAGCGTAATTCATGTTTGTGGGATGCTGCTCCTCCGGGTTGAGAGAAGCCAGATGGGGTGGTTCGGGCATCTAGTTAGGATGTTTCCTGAATGCCTCACTGGTGCGGTGTTGCGGACAAGACCCACTGGGAGGAGACCCAGAAGCAGACTTTGCACCTGCTGGAGAGACTATGTTTCACAGCTGAACAGGGAACACCCTGGGATACTTTCAGTTGAGCTGGACGATGCAGCTGGGGTAAGAGAGGCCTGGGTTTCCCGTCTGAAAATGTTGCCCCGGGACCCGGCCCCGAATAAACGGGAGACAATGGAACAGAACGGGGTGAAAATCTACAGGGATCAAATAATGGATACTGTTTATGGTGCACTGATAAATAACAGAATGTAATAATGAGGGTGAATTTTTTGTGACTCAAAATATCCGAACAGTAAACCTACATAGATTACACAAACTCATTTATTCTTATCTGATAAAACAATTAAGATTATTTTTTCTACATAAAGTGTTTATATTTTTACAGCCAGCTGAGAGAGATCACTGAGTCTCTGGGTTTTTAGACCTGATAACAACATTCATTTTCTTTGTGAAAGCAGAGTTTCTACAAGAATCATGTGACAAACAGAAAGCTACGTGGCTGGTTCAGGACGGAGCTTCCTTAGTCTTCACCTGGACTGGACTTTATTCTCTGGTTATGTCATTTCTCTCATTTAGATAAAAACAGGAATAACACACACTTAGGACTGGTAAAAAAAAAAAACTGGCAAGTTCATGGAAATTAATCAAGAAATTAAATATTTCCTTTTGATATTTTTTAAAACATTCAACCAAAACAGTCTTCAGAAAATTGACAGGCCAATAAGGAAGGAGGTTTTGTGACGACAGATCTACAGGGTGTTCAGCCAATCAGCAGCCAGGACATGACGTGGTAAATGGAACACAAAAGAGGAAAATGTTTGATTTAATTTATCATCTGAATCATTTATCCCTCATGTAGTGACGAGGGGTGCCGGAGCCTATCCTGGCTGATCTCAGGTGTGAGGAAGGGTACATACTGAACAGATCGACAGTTTTGTCATGGAGCCACACACACACAATCATTCACACACACTCTTTCATAGGGACAATTTCATAGTGGTCAACCAACCTGGCATGCATGTTTTTGGAGGGTGGGGGGAAACCAGAGTAAACCCACACGTCTAAGGGGAAAACATGCAAACTCCACACAGAAAGACCAGTGTTTCAAACCTCGCCCCCACTACGGGACTCAAACTCCTGACCTTCTTGCTGTGAGTCCACCGTGTTAACCCCTGCACCGCCGTGCTGCCCAAGAAGAAAATAAAACTGCACTAAAATAACCAGTGAAAACATAAAGCTGTAAAAACTGAAACCTGTTATGATGAGAGGTCTTTGAAGGTTAAGATGGTGGGTTTTCTTTGGGAGGTACAGGGTCAGAGTAGGAACATCTACCAGGACACAGACGTGTTTATATTTATAAAATATATTTTCTCCTGTATTTTTTTCTCGTAGGGAAGTCCTGCATGACCATCCTGACCATGGTGAACTACGAATGGTTTGAGGAGTGGAAGGACACGACGGTCCGTAAGAGAGGAGATGAATATTACAGCTACAAGATGAGATTTGCTAAAACCCTCTTTGACTGGGCGTGCACGTTATTTCCTAAAACCAGAAACGAGGTAAAACCATCACTTTTACTGATTAAAATCTATGTCAGAAACCAGCTTGAGGATGTTCTGGAGGGTCTTTATAAAAAACAATATCACTTAAATCCACTGGTTGAATTTGTCCATATAAAATATGAATCAAAATTAAAGAGGCGGTTTTCTGCTTTTGCAGGGTAGTAATTTTTTGCTGATTGCATCTAGTTCTATTCATATACAACCGATAAATTCCGTCCCGTCAACTTCCACTTATTTGCAACCGAGTCGCAACAGCCTCAGACGGGAAACTCAGACCTCTCTCTCCTGGTTACCATGGTGAGGGTAGGAACGTAGATCCTGGTTACCATGGTGAGGGTAGGAACCTAGATCCTGGTTACCATGGTGAGGGTAGGAACCTAGATCCTGGTTACCATGGTGAGGGTAGGAACGTAGATCCTGGTTACCATGGTGAGGGTAGGAACGTAGATGCTGGTTACCATGGTGAGGGTAGGAACGTAGATGCTGGTTACCATGGTGAGGGTAGGAACGTAGATCCTGGTTACCATGGTGAGAGTAGGAACGTAGATCCTGGTTACCATGGTGAGGGTAGGAACCTAGATCCTGGTTACCATGGTGAGGGTAGGAACGTAGATGCTGGTTACCATGGTGAGAGTAGGAACGTAGATCCTGGTTACCATGGTGAGGGTAGGAACGTAGATGCTGGTTACCATGGTGAGGGTAGTAACGCAGATCTTTGTGAAAACAAACAACAGAACCATTTTAAATGTTGGTCCTTTTTATTTGCCAATGCTTTTTAGAGAAGAAACTTAAAAGTTATGCGGAACATTTGAAAGAAGAGACGATGAAGGGAATGTGTCCCTTTTTATTTGTGTATTTTCATTCTTTCCTCTTTTTCTTTATATGTGACGCTTGCTCTTTACCTGTCAGGGTTTTTTTTTTTTTTGTTGTTGTTGCTTTTTTTGTGTTTTCTATTTTTATATACAATTTTTACTTCACTGTATTCTTTTCTTGTTTCTCTATCATTGTCATTCTATCATTAGAAACATAAAGGAGATTTTCGTCTTCAAATAATGCAAAATATGACAAAAAAGCAGATGTTAGTCATCTTCTTATCCATCAGTCCCTTTCGAGGTTGCCGGAGCCCAACCCGGCTAATTTAAGGCGAAGGGCAGGGTACACCCCGAACAGGTCATCAGTCTGTCGCGGGGCCACACACATACAACCATCCACACACACACACACTCATTCCTAGGGGCAATTTGCCACTGGCCAATCAACCTAGCATGCATGTTTTTGGAGGGTGGGAGGAAACCGGAGTACCTGGAGGAAACCCACGCAAACACAGGGAGAACATGCAAACTCCAGACAGAAAGGACAGTGTTCCAAGCCTCGTCCCCACCCGGGACTCGAACCCATGACCTTCTTGCTGTGAGGCCACTGTGCTACCCACTGTGCCACCGTGCTACAAAAAGCAGATGTTTCTTGACAAATGTAAGTAAAGACAGAGTGACGTATCTTACTCGTTCAACCAGGTAGACTTTTATTCGTTCAAATGCTTATCTTTGCAAACATGTAACTATTTGTGCAAACTCACAGTTTCAGGTCAACGTGGAACAAACATTAAAGACAGAAGAAAAGTATTTCTGCTCTTACTTTCAAAATAAAATGTGTTTACCTCGCTTATTCTTTGAGTTTTATGGAAACAAAAAAATAAACAAAAACATTAAAGAGTACCATTTTTATTAGCTTCTCATATTCTGAGCAAGGAAAACTAACCTGTGTACTGGGTTAGGTGTAACAGGGATCTATAATCTATGATATGTTGACAAAACCGCGTTGTTCCACAACAAAAATTAAGGAACAAAAACCGTTCCTTAGTTTGTTAGAATGTACGACCTTAGACACTGAACATGGCACAATGGCACCACACACATTCCAAACTAAACTACACACAGAGAGGTCCTCGGGTTGGGGGGCAATGCCGCTTGGCAGCGACAGGGCCCGCCACCTGCAAGCGCTCTCTCGCCCACTTCAATTGCAGCACATTCATACACAGGTGGGACCGGGGGAGGGCGGCCGGTCTTCACCCGTCTGTGTCCCTTCGAATCGGCCGGGATCTCGGGGCTCTGCTGCCTGGAGGGGGGCTGGGTTTGCGGGACTTGGAGGCCAGTCACTTCTGTGTTGCCCGCCTCCGGGGGGCGGGTGACACCCAGAGATATGGTTGTGTAGTTTTTGTATGGTGGAAACGTGCCCGGGGGCGGTCTCGCCTGGCCCTGCCGGGGCCCCTCGTCACCAGTTGGGGTTAAGAGGTGCACTGGGGTGAGCAACACTAGAGAGTTGGCAGGACTACAGGTGAGGGGCTAGGGTAGTGAAGAGGGACATTAGGTGTGAAGAGGTGGTCTTTGGGCTGCCTGGGTCGGGCACCTGGCTGTGTGTTGGGCTGTGGTGGCTGCATATGGGGTAGCCTGGCCCTGCTGGGCCCCCGGTTGAGCCCCGGCTCGGGGATTGTCGGGTCTCTGGGCCCTTGGTGTGAGTGCTCCCCTCTCGGCCCGGGCCTTGACTTCTGTCACCCCTGGGCTCGCCTAGGGCCGTGGGGTACGGTTGCCGCGTCTGCCCCGAGGCCTGTGGGTCCTGGCATCGGGGAGGCCCGTGCTCCTTGGTGCTGGAGTGGCCCTGGCAGGGGTTTCTCTATGCGCCTTGCTGGGTGGGTGGGCGGCTCCTCGGCCCGGCCTCGGGGTCCCGGGATCTGGATGTGCGTGGGCCCGGGTAGCGTGTGTCTCTCCCTCCCTCGTTCCAATCCTTTGGGGCTGGGGACGATCCGTTGGCCATAATAAGCACATGGTTCACATCGGCAGCATGCATGTACTTTCACTCACACTCGCACACTATATCACTCTGTTTACTGTCCGCTATGTTCCTTGCTTTCAACCAATATTATTATAACTCCAGTAACATGTGTTTGTGTTGTACATCATATGTTCTAGAAGGTTTTGTTGGATGTGTCAGTTTTATCACTGGTTTAAACTCTTGTTTGTACTTTTTTTTTCCCCTCAGATAATCCAGCAGGTTGGTTGTGATGCGGAATACTACAACTTCAGATTTTCTTTTTACTTTCTCCCTCTCTCTTCTTCTTCTTCTGTGCACTATTCCTCCTCTTTTTCACCCCACCAACCCCCACCCCTCTCCTTAGTAATTCCTGTCAGGTCCAGTGCAGAAAGCATATATATTTTGATTGTAAAGCATTTAAAATAAACAAATAAAGCTTGTCAGGGTCGGCACATTGTGCTGACCCTGGTAGAACAAAACTGCCCAGCAATACTTGATACAGATCATCATTCTGCTTGTCACAACGCCGGACAGGACAGGTATAGGAAAAAAAAAAAAAAAAGAATGTACGACTGCATTGAGTCTCACACCTTGTCTGGCAGGAACTTATAAACTGAACCTGCTGAATGTTCTTTTTCGTTAGGAAAATTTCTTGAGCTGAGTTTAACTCTGTTACACACACACACACACGATGAAACTATAAAACTTAATCACATGCTAGCTGGGCTAAGACTAACTGGGCCTTGTGTCTTGCTGGATCTTTACCATTGAAAGCATGGTGTTATCTTTCCAAGCACAGCTAATGGCTCATGGGTGATTTTTAGAATATCAACATCAGTGGTGAGAAGTTTTTATTGTTTTATTTATTGCAATAAGAGATGATCCTTCCATTTGAACACGGTAGAAATCTGATTGGCTGGAGGAAAAGTTGCTATTATTTACCAACCCTTGCTAAACATGTAAAAGAGAAGGAATAAGTCCAGTCTAACTAAACAATGGAAGATGTTCTTATGTATTGTCCTACACTTACAGCCATTTATCTGTGCTTTCTAATTGTTTCCTCATCACTTCAACTGCTTCGTCTCACAGTCTTTTCCCCACATCTTACCATTTGGCAGCTCCTGACTTTGCTCAGAGTTACGCTGGTACATATTTGTGAAAACAAACAACAGAACCATATTAAATGTTGATCTTTTTATTTGCCAATGATTTTTAGGGATGAAAATTCAGAGTTATGTGGAACATTTGAAAGAAGAGACGATGAAGTGAATTTGTCCTAGGGACACATCTCTCCAAAGCATTCTGGTCCTCTGCCCATGTCCCTGATTTGACAGCTGGCTCTTGAACATCAGGCAGCTGGGCAGGATGCTAAAAAATAAAAGAGGAAAAAGAGATGAGGATTAAATCACATGTTTAAGCATATTTGACAGAAATCTTTAATGAAAAAGAGTACCTGGAGTCATTGGATAGTGAATGCTTTCAGTAAGGATTCCAGCATTCACAACCATGTCCATAAATTTCTGTCTGTCTTCAGGATTCTCGGCCGGGCTGCGTGCTGTGAATTCCCATTTTAATTTGCAACAGTTACTAACTGCACATCACTGCTTCATAAACATCAAATATCAGTAGAAATTATTTTACCAAGAAGATAAGCATTCATAGCTGTGTTATCTTGGTAAGTCCTTTTCATCAAGAGCAAAGCGTAACTATCGTACTTGACTTCCACAATGGTCAATTCCAAATTTTGGGCATATACTAACAAAATGAGAGAAACAAAAAATAATAAATGTCAGTTTGTTATTTCACGATGAGTGTAATTATACTGACCAAATGCAATATATTTTCCAGGCTGATCTGTCCTCGTGAAATGAATTGTATGGAGATAACACGTTCCATCATGTCTGCAAAGGGATGAAACTGACTTAATTTTCAAACACAAGTTTATGAATATGAACAAATTGTTCTTGTTTGGACTCACTGTGGATATTCATTGGTCATGACTAGGCCTTCTTCCTGAGCTGGTGTGATTGTCCTTTTTGTAATTTTCTCTTTTCTGACCTCTGTAGACATTGGTACAGTAGAGGCATACCCAGTCTGGAACCAATCTCCTTCCATCTGTGATGCAAAAACAGAAAAATAAACATGATTCACACAAAACTAACACAACTTGCCATCAGGGGAAGAACTAAATACTTTGGTTACAGAAACATTACTACTAAAGATATGAAGTCTGTTTTAGTATTTCACATCTATAGAGTGCACATGCTTCCACCTGCCTGCAGCTGGACAGAAATGGTTGAATTTTAGACTGATGTCGAACCGCATATCTAAGCTTTCGGAATTAAACCTGGAGATCTATTTAACAAATACATGGAGAAAATACACATTTCTATCTTTTCTCTGATAAAATAAGTCATTTTAACATGTTAAAAAGGATCTCATAAATATAACTGATACCAGATGTTGAAGTTTCAAAAGTATCGTACTTTACTCAGGTCGAAGTCTGCCACAGGTGGGGGTTGAGGATAAACGTTCTGAGACATGAGCACAACGCCCAGCAGGATGAGCAGAGAATTCATAGCTGCTGAAGATCAAACTGATGAAGATCTGAAGGTTTGTATGTTGGACCTTCAGTGTGATGAACCTTTAATAACAGAGAGCATGTACGCCCTTTCTCTCTTTGACACGTCAAGCTTCTTACTGGTCCTTTGCTCACTGGTTGTTTGCTCATTAAATTAAGCAAGTTTTGGAAAGCCACGTCACCTCTTTGTTTCAACAGACAGACCAGAATGGAGGAACAAGATTGCCCTGCTTTGTGACGACATTGAGATATTCTCACATTGTCTGATTTTCTACTGACAATCTGAATCTTTGTCCATCAAACAGTCGTTAAAAACATCTCACAACATTTCCCAGTTTTTTAAAACTACCTGATCAAGCCTATGTCCTTACACCAGATGTTTGGCTGCTGACTTCACTTTTATTGCTTGATGCCCATAAGGGCAGCAAGGTTTGTCTTCCTGTATTTCTTTTATAGTTTATTTCTCATACTTCCGCCCCTTTTTTGACACACAGAAAGTCCAGCTAGAATTGACCAATTTTAGTGATTTTGGTCCCAAAACGACCAGCCATCACATGTGATTTTTGAAATTTTTGCTTAAAAATTACTCCCCACAGACATGAATGCAGTTTGATTTAGGCTTTTTTTAAGGGGTTAAAAGGCTGCTGATGTGATGATTGAAGTTCAAGTTTGAGTCCATTATTACTCCCAGATTTCTAACTTGGTTTGTCCCAGATTCTAAAATCAGGAGCAAGTGAAGAGACCCCTGCACAGGAGTAGCATGGTCTCTTCTATTAGTTCCTGCTTGTAGTCTCGCCGCTGCATTAACATTAAATACAGGTATTCTTCTTCTATTTCTGGTCAGGCGGGTATGTCGTCAAAATTCAAAGCTACTTGTTCTACGTTTCAATCTGCTTCAAACAAGAAGCTGAGAGCTAAGCTAGTTGATTTGGAAGGGAGACACAGGCGTCTCAATGTGCGTTTCATGGGTCTACCAGAAGCCATCGAGGGGCCCAGCTGTCCAAACATTCTGTTCAACTACTTTAAAATGCCATGTGCTGAGAAATTTTTCCTACTCCGTCTGAATTCGACTGAGCCCACCGCATCTAGCTCCCAAACTGGGCCCCTGTTAAAGACAGCTGCCTGTAATCATATGTTTTCACAGTTACCAAAATGTAGAGCTGCTGATTCGAGAAGTCAGAAAGCAGAGAGAGGTGAAGTACAGGAGAAGGCTTTCCGAGTGTGTGAAGACTCCAACCCTGAAGTGATGGAGCAGAGAAAAGTATTTAAAACTGTGATGTTGGACATATAGTATATAAGAGGGGCTTCCGGCTCTCTCTGCTTTATCCAGCAGGGTTGAGAATCATCAAACCCGACGGTACCTGGTTCATTGTCTGATTGTTTTTTTACAGTGATAGGTCAAGATTAAAAACCTTTCTTCGGGGTGGGCTTGTTGCCATCAGAAATCGATGTATCACTTCCACTGTCTAAATCCCATCCGTTCATAATCCTGTGGTTCATAAGTCAATTAAAATCTACCATTGATTCGGAAAACATTTTGGTTATTTAGGGATGAGTTTGTATGTTTCAATAACGTCCAATCAGTTTTTCTCACCTTCACTGTTTGATGCTTCATTCCGGAGTTGGCAGCGACAGGGTCTAAAATTGTTTGATGATTTATATTTTGATAATCAGTTTGCCTCTTTTCACCAACTAACCGACAAATACAATATTCCTAGATCACGTTTTTTCAGATATCTACAGGTACGTCATTTCCTCACAATCTCCACCACAGGGTTTCCAAACTTCTTCTTCAATCATTTCCCTCCAGGAGGCGCCACAGCAAGTAAGTTTCTTTCATCTAACCCTATCTGCTGAATCCTCTTCAATCCCACCGACTATCTTCATGTCTTCCTTCACTGTATCCATGAACCTCTTTGGTCTTCCTCTAGGCCTCTTTCCTGGTGGTTCCAAACCCAGCCTCCTTGTTTCATAGGCTGTTCATAGGCAACTTGTTTCAAACAAGTGGTCTTTTTTTTTTTTAACTTGTTCAAAAAAAAAGACTATGAGTTGCCTATGAACATGAAGACCCTGTGTTCCAGCCTTTTCTTGAAGAAAGTATTCACTACAGCCATTTCCATTCTTTTTGCAAAGTCAATCACCATCTGTCCTTCTGCATTCCTGTTCTGGATACCAAACCTGCCATCACCTCCTCATCATCTCTGTTTCCTGCACCAACGTGGCCATTGAAGTCTGCTCATATAACTCTCTCACTTCTAGGAATGCTCTGAATCACCTCATCAATGTCTGACCAGAATTTCTTTTTCTCCTTAATCTCACATCCTACCTGTGGAGCATACCCACAAACAACTTTTAACATCACCCCTTTGATTTCTAGTTAGAGGCTCATCACCCTGTCTGACTTTCTTTTTACCTCCAGAACATTCCCAACAAACTCTTCCTTCACTATAACTCCCACACCATTCCTCTTCCTATCGACACCATGATAGAACAACTTGAACCCTGCTTATAGACTTCTAGCTTTGCTACATTTCCATCTAGTCTCCTGGACACACAGGATGTCTACCTTCCTTCTCTGCATCATGTCAACTAATTCTCCACCCCAGGGTTCCTAAACATTCCTCCTAAAAGCATTCTGGATAATATCTTGACCTTCAATCCTGCTTGAAAAAAATCAGTATCCAGAATCATAGCATGATTTCACCTATAAATTCTCCCTTGATGCTTACCTTTAAATCTCATTGGGAGCAGGATCTTAGCGTAACTATTAATGAAACAGACTGGGACAGTATTGTGAAGAATATTAACTCATCCTCAACGTGTGCAAGACATTGTTTTTAACAATTAAAGGTTGCACTTCATGCTCACCTCAGTAAAACCAAATTGGCTCAAATGTAGCCACAAACTGACCCGCTATGTAAGAGATGCAAAAGTTCAGAAGCCACATTCATACTTTCTGGTTCTGTTTTAAAATACAGTGCTTTTGGGAAGATAACTACATAATTCAAATACAGTTAAATACAGAATTCAGTACAAGCTCTGCCTCCTCACCCATCAGTGCATACACGGCACTGCACCTGTTTATCTCCAAGAACTCCTAACCCTCCACACCACTGTCCGAGACCTGCGCTCCTCCTCCTCGTCCTCCTACTGCCTGCACCAACCAAGGACCAAACTCTCCATTATGGGGGACAGGGCCTTCCAGGCAGCTGCTCCACGGCTCTGGAACGCTCTTCCCGAGAGCTTGAGGGCTCCACAGAGCGTTGAGGTTTTTAAGAAAAGACTGAAGACATTTTTATTCCTAAAGGCTTTTCAACAAAGTTTTTAGTGTTGTTTTTTGTGTTGTGGTTGTATTTAATTTTGCTGTTTGTTGTTCCTTTTGGTCATTGTAGCACTTTGAGATCTCCACTGGAGATAGAAAGTGTGTTACAAATAAAATTATTATTATTATATCTGTGGGGCACTTAGCTGCATCTTAGGAATCAAATTAAACTTAAATCCACTCATGTTTCTGTTTGGAATCAACAGTGAGGCTCTGCTATTGCCTAGTGGTGGTCAGAAGAGGTAACCTTTGTCCGTTTGGGTGGAGGGATGCTGCCCCGCCAACCTTATCACATCGGATCAGAGATGTGCTTTACCATCTCAAATTGGAGAAGTTAAGATACACGCTGAGAAAATCTGAGCATAAATTTTACAGGGTTACAGACCTTTTTTAAATGACTTCAAACTACCATCCACAGTTGTGTCAGAGTGAGGACCACTTTCTCCTTTTTATTTGTGTATTTTCATGCTTTCCTCTTTTTCTTTATATGTGACACTTGCTCTTTACCTGTCAGGGGTTTTTTTTGTTGTTGCTTTTTTTGTGTTTTCTATTTTAATATACAATTTTTACTTCACTGTATTCTTTTCTTGTTTCTCTAAGTCTCTTCATTTATCTTTTGTCCTTTGCTCACTGGTTATTTGTTCATTAAATTAAGCAAGTTTTGGAAAGCCACGTCACCTCTTTGTTTCAACAGACAGACCAGAATGGAGGAACAAGATGGCCCTGCTTTGTGACGACATTGAGATATTCTCACATTGTCTGATTTTCTACTGACAATCTGAATCTTTGTTCATCAAACAGTCGTTAAAAACATCTCACAACATTTCCCAGTTTTTTTAAAACTACCTGATCAAGCCTATGTCCTTACACCAGATGTTTGGCTGCTGACTTCACTTTTATTGCTTGATGCCCATAAGGGCAGCAAGGTTTGTCTTCCTGTATTTCTTTTATAGTTTATTTCTCATACTTCCGCCCCTTTTTTGACACACAGAAAGTCCAGCTAGAATTGACCAATTTTAGTGATTTTGGTCCCAAAACGACCAGCCATCACATGTGATTTTTGAAATTTTTGCTTAAAAATTACTCCCCACAGACATGAATGCAGTTTGATTTAGGCTTTTTTTAAGGGGTTAAAAGGCTGCTGATGTGATGATTGAAGTTCAAGTTTGAGTCCATTATTACTCCCAGATTTCTAACTTGGTTTGTCCCAGATTCTAAAATCAGGAGCAAGTGAAGAGACCCCTGCACAGGAGTAGCATGGTCTCTTCTATTAGTTCCTGCTTGTAGTCTCGCCGCTGCATTAACATTAAATACAGGTATTCTTCTTCTATTTCTGGTCAGGCGGGTATGTCGTCAAAATTCAAAGCTACTTGTTCTACGTTTCAATCTGCTTCAAACAAGAAGCTGAGAGCTAAGCTAGTTGATTTGGAAGGGAGACACAGGCGTCTCAATGTGCGTTTCATGGGTCTACCAGAAGCCATCGAGGGGCCCAGCTGTCCAAACATTCTGTTCAACTACTTTAAAATGCCATGTACTGAGAAATTTTTCCTACTCCGTCTGAATTCGACTGAGCCCACCACATCTAGCTCCCAAACTGGGCCCCCGTTAAAGACAGCTGCCTGTAATCATATGTTTTCACAGTTACCAAAATGTAGAGCTGCTG
Source organism: Neostethus bicornis (assembly GCA_902685375.1). Taxonomy (NCBI): domain Eukaryota; kingdom Metazoa; phylum Chordata; class Actinopteri; order Atheriniformes; family Phallostethidae; genus Neostethus; species Neostethus bicornis. Next base: position 21,549,554 of record LR738559.1, on the reverse strand, counting down.
ATTCGAGAAGTCAGAAAGCAGAGAGAGGTGAAGTACAGGAGAAGGCTTTCCGAGTGTGTGAAGACTCCAACCCTGAAGTGATGGAGCAGAGAAAAGTATTTAAAACTGTGATGTTGGACATATAGTATATAAGAGGGGCTTCCGGCTCTCTCTGCTTTATCCAGCAGGGTTGAGAATCATCAAACCCGACGGTACATGGTTCATTGTCTGTTTGTTTTTTTACAGTGATAGGTCAAGATTAAAAACCTTTCTTCGGGGTGGGCTTGTTGCCATCAGAAATCGATGTATCACTTCCACTGTCTAAATCCCATCCGTTCATAACCCTGTGGTTCATAAGTCAATTAAAATCTGCCATTGATTCGGAAAACATTTTGGTTATTATGGATGAGTTTGTATGTTTCAATAACGTCCAATCAGTTTTTCTCACCTTCACTGTTTGATGCTTCATTCCGGAGTTGGCAGCGACAGGGTCTAAAATTGTTTGATGATTTATATTTTGATAATCAGTTTGCCTCTTTTCAGCAACTAATCGACAAATACAATATTCCTAGATCACGTTTTTTCAGATATCTACAGGTACGTCATTTCCTCACAATCTCCACCACAGGGTTTCCAAACTTCTTCTTCAATCATTTCCCTCCAGGAGGCGCCACAGCAAGTAAGTTTCTTTCATCTAACCCTATCTGCTGAATCCTCTTCAATCCCACCGACTATCTTCATGTCTTCCTTCACTGTATCCATGAACCTCTTTGGTCTTCCTCTAGGCCTCTTTCCTTGTGGTTCCAAACTCAGCATCCTTGTTTCATAGGCTGTTCATAGGCAACTTGTTTCAAACAAGTGGTCTTTTTTTTTTTTAACTTGTTCAAAAAAAAAGACTATGAGTTGCCTATGAACATGAAGACCCTGTGTTCCAGCCTTTTCTTGAAGAAAGTATTCACTACAGCCATTTCCATTCTTTTTGCAAAGTCAATCACCATCTGTCCTTCTGCATTCCTGTTCTGGATACCAAACCTGCCATCACCTCCTCATCATCTCTGCTTCCTACACCAACGTGGCCATTGAAGTCTGCTCATATAACTCTCTCACTTCTAGGAATGCTCTGAATCACCTCATCAATGTCTGACCAGAATTTCTTTTTCTCCTTAATCTCACATCCTACCTGTGGAGCATACCCACAAACAACTTTAAACATCACCCCTTTGATTTCTAGTTAGAGGCTCATCACCCTGTCTGACTTTCTTTTTACCTCCAGAACATTCCCAACAAACTCTTCCTTCACTATAACTCCCACACCATTCCTCTTCCTATCGACACCATGATAGAACAACTTGAACCCTGCTTATAGACTTCTAGCTTTGCTACATTTCCATCTAGTCTCCTGGACACACAGGATGTCTACCTTCCTTCTCTGCATCATGTCAACTAATTCTCCACCCCAGGGTTCCTAAACATTCCTCCTAAAAGCATTCTGGATAATATCTTGACCTTCAATCCTGCTTGAAAAAAATCAGTATCCAGAATCATAGCATGATTTCACCTATAAATTCTCCCTTGATGCTTACCTTTAAATCTCATTGGGAGCAGGATCTTAGCGTAACTATTAATGAAACAGACTGGGACAGTATTGTGAAGAATATTAACTCATCCTCAACGTGTGCAAGACATTGTTTTTTACAATTAAAGGTTGTACTTTATGCTCACCTCAGTAAAACCAAATTGGCTCAAATGTAGCCACAAACTGACCCGCTATGTAAGAGATGCAAAAGTTCAGAAGCCACATTCATACTTTCTGGTTCTGTTTTAAAATACAATGCTTTTGGGAAGATAACTACATAATTCAAATACAGTTAAATACAGAATTCAGTACAAGCTCTGCCTCTTCACCCATCAGTGCATACACGGCACTGCACCTGTTTATCTCCAAGAACTCCTAACCCTCCACACCACTGTCCGAGACCTGCGCTCCTCCTCCTCTTCCTACTGCCTGCACCAACCAAGGACCAGACTCTCCACTATGGGGGACAGGGCCTTCCAGGTAGCTGCTCCACGGCTCTGGAACGCTCTTCCCGAGAGCTTGAGGGCTCCACAGAGCATTGAAGTTTTTAAGAAAAGACTGAAGACATTTTTATTTCTAAAGGCTTTTCAACAAAGTTTTTAGTGTTGTTTTTTGTGTTGTGGTTGTATTTAATTTAGCTGTTTGTTGTTCCTTTTGGTCATTGTAGCACTTTGAGATCTCCATTGGAAATAGAAAGTGTGTTACAAATAAAATTATTATTATTATATCTGTGGGGCACTTAGCTGCATCTTAGGAATCAAATTAAACTTAAATCCACTCATGTTTCTGTTTGGAATCAACAGTGAGGCTCTGCTATTGCCTAGTGGTGGTCAGAAGTGGTAACCTTCGTCCCTTTGGGTGGAGGGATGCTGCCCTGCCAATCTTATCACATCGAATCAGAGATGTGCTTTACCATCTCAAATTGGAGAAGTTAAGATACACGCTGAGAAAATCTGAGCATAAATTTTACAGGGTTACAGACCTTTTTTAAATGACTTCAAACTACCATCCACAGTTGTGTCAGAGTGAGGACCACTTTCTCCTTTTTATTTGTGTATTTTCATGCTTTCCTCTTTTTTTTTATATGTGACACTTGCTCTTTACCTGTCAGGGGTTTTTTTTGTTGTTGCTTTTTTTGTGTTTTCTATTTTAATATACAATTTTTACTTCACTGTATTCTTTTCTTGTTTCTCTAAGTCTCTTCATTTATCTTTTTTTTTTTTAAATGTTATTCTTTACGTACTAAATTTATATTCTGTGTGGAATTGGCAGCAGGAGGGTTGGGGCTTATTATTATTATGAATATTTTTTTCTTACTTTTGTGTATAGTTTGTAGAATCAAAATAAATGGATACAAAAAACATAATTACAGGTATGGGATAGGGATGATTAAATGTACCTCCTCTCTGGGGCTGGGTGATATGGAAAAAATTACATATTGATATATTTTTTCTGTTTGTCGACATATTTGCAAACAAAAACCTTCCCTTTAAAATAATAAAAAATCAAATACATTCTGTCAGGTGTTGCAACTTTTTAAAAGTGTATCAAATTATTAGAAACATAAAGGTGATTTTCTTCTTGAAATAATGCAACATGTTACAAAAAAGCAAATGTCAGTCATCTTCTTATCCGTCAGTCCCTTTCGAGGTTGCCGCAGCCCATCCTGGCAAATTTAAGGCGAAGGGCAGGGTACACCCCGAACAGGTCGCCAGTCTGTCGCGGGGCCACACACATACAACCATACACACACACACACACACACACTCATTCCTAGGGGCAATTTGGCACCGGCCAATCAACCTAGCATGCATGTTTTTATAGGGTGGGAGGAAACCGAAGTACCCAGAGGAAACCCACGCAAACACAGGGAGAACATGCAAACTCCAGACAGAAAGGACAGTGTTCCCAGCCTCGTCCCCACCCGGGACTCGAACCCACGACTGTCTTGCTGTGAGGCCACTGTGCTACCCACTGCGCCACCGTGCTACAAAAAGCAGATGTTTGTTGACAAATGTAAAGTAAAGTCAGAGTAAAGTATCTTACTCGTTCAACCAGGTAGATTTTTATTCGTTCAAATGCTTCTCTTTGTAAACATGTAACTATTTGTGCAAACTCACAGTTTCAGGTCAACGTGGAACAAACATTAAAGACAGAAGAAAAGTATTTCTGCTCTTACTTTCAAAATAAAATGTGTTTACCTCTCTTATTCTTTGAGTTTTATACAAACAGAAAAATAAACAAGAACATAATAGAGTACCAATTTTATTAGCTCCTCATATTCTGAGCAAGGAAAACTAACCTGTGTACTGGGTTAGGTGTAACAGGGATCAATAGTCTTTAACATGCTGACAAAACCGCGTTGTTCCACAACAAAAATTAGGGAACAAAAACCGTTCCTTAGTTTGTTAGAATGTACGACTGCATTGAGTCTCACACCTTGTCTGGCAGGAACTTATAAATTGAACCTGCTGAATGTTCTTTTTCATTAGGAACATTTCTTGAGCTGAGTTTAACTCTGTCACACACACACACACGATGAAACTATAAAACTTAATCACATGCTAGCTGGGCTAATACTGCTAACTAGGCCTTGCGTCATGCTGGATCTTGACCATTGAAAACATGGTGTTATCTTCACTAGCACAGCTAATGGCTGATGGGTATATTTCAGAATATCAACATCAGTGGTGAGAAGTTGTTATTGTTTTATTTTTTGCAATAAGAGATGATCCTTCCATTTGAACACGGTAGAAATCTGATTGGCCGGAGGAAAAGTTGCTATTATTTACCAACCCTTGCTAAACATGTAAAAGAGAAGGAATAAGTCCACTCTAACTAAACAATGGAAGATGTTCTTATGTGTTGTCCTACACTGACAGGCATTTATCTGTGCTTTCTAATTGTTTCCTCATCACTTCAACTGCTTCGTCTCACAGTCTTTTCCCCACATCTTACCATTTGGCAGCTCCTGACTTTGCTCAGAGTTACGCTGGTACATATTTGTGAAAACAAACAACAGAACCATATTAAATGTTGATCTTTTTATTTGCCAATAATTTTTAGGGACAAAAATTCAGAGTTATGTGGAATATTTGAAAGAAGAGACGATGAAGTGAATGTGTCCACACGGACACATCTCTCCAAAGCATTCTGGTCCTCTGCCCATGTCCCTGATTTGACAGCTGGCTCTTGAACATCAGACAGCTGGGCAAGATGCTAAAAAATAAAAGAGGAAAAAGAGATGAGGATTAAATCACATGTTTAAGCATATTTGACAGAAATCTTTAATGAAAAAGAGTACCTGGAGTAATTGGATAGTGAATGCTTTCAGTAAGGATTCCAGCATTCACAACCATGTCCATAAATTTCTGTCTGTCTTCAGGATTCTCGGCCGGGCTGCGTGCTGTGAATTCCCATTTTAATTTGCAACAGTTACTAACTGCACATCACTGCTTCATAAACATCAAATATCAGTAGAAATTGTTTTACCAATAAGAAAAGCATTCACATATGTGTCCCTTATGTCAGTCCTTTTTATGAAGATCAAAGCGTAGCTATCGTATTCGACCTCCACAAAGGTCATTTCCAAACTTTGGTCATCAACTAACAAAGTAAGAGAAACAAAGAACGATAAATGTCAGTTTGTTATTTCATGATGTGTGTAATTATACTGACGAGCTGCAATGAATTGTCCAGGCTGATCTGTCTTTGTGAAATGGAGTTCAACAGAACCACACGTTCCATCATGTCTGCAAAGGGATGAAACTGACTTAACATTCAAACACATGTTTATGAATAGAAACAGATTGTTCTTGTTTGTCCTTTTGGACTCACTGTTGATTTTCATTGGTCATGACTAGGCCTTCTTCTGGAGCTGGTGTGATTGTCATTTTTATAATTTTAATGACTTTGTCATATTCAAATACCGCTACGTCAGAGGCATATCCTGTCTGGAACCAATCTCCTTGCATCTGTGATGCAAAAACAGAAAAATAAACATGATTGACAAAAAACTAACACAACATGCCGTCAGTGGAAGAACTAAATACTTTGGTTACAGAAACATTACTACTAAAGATATGAAGTCTGTTTTAGTATTTCACATCTGTAGAGTACACATGCTTCCACTTGCCTGCAGCTGGACAGAAATGATTGAATTTCAGACTGATGTTGAGCTACATATCTAAGCATTCGGAATTAAACCTGGAGGTCTATTTAACAAATACATGGAGAAAAAACACATTTCTATCTTTTCTCTGATAAAATAAGTCATTTTAACATGTTAAAAAGGATCTCATATAAACATAACTGATACCAGATGTTGAAGTTTCAAAAGTATCGTACTTTACTCAGGTCGAAGTCTGCCACAGGTGGGGGTTGGGGATTAACGTTCTGAGACATGAGCACAACGCCCAGCAGGATGAGCAGAGAATTCATAGCTGCTGAAGATCAAACTGATGAAGATCTGAAGGTTTGTATGTTGGACCTTCAGTGTGATGAACCTTTAATAACAAAGAGCATGTACGCCCTTTCTCTCTTTGACACGTCAAGCTTCTTACTGGTCCTTTGCTCACTGGTTATTTGCTCATTAAATTAAGCAAGTTTTAGAAAGCCACGTCACCTCTTTGTTTCAACAGACAGACCAGAATGGAGGAACAAGATGGCCCTGCTTTGTGACGACATTGAGATATTCTCACATTGTCTGATTTTCTACTGACAATCTGAATCTTTGTCCATCAAACAGTCGTTAAAAACATCTCACAACATTTCCCAGTTTTTTAAAACTACCTGATCAAGCCTACGTCCTTACACCAGATGTTTGGCTGCTGACTTCACTTTTATTGCTTGATGCCCATAAGGGCAGCAAGGTTTGTCTTCCTGTATTTCTTTTATAGTTTATTTCTCATACTTCCGCCCCTTTTTTGACACACAGAAAGTCCAGCTAGAATTGACCAATTTTAGTGATTTTGGTCCCAAAACAACCGGCCATCACATGTGATTTTTGAAATTTTTGCTTAAAAATTACTCCCCACAGACATGAATGCAGTTTGATTTAGGCTTTTTTTAAGGGGTTAAAAGGCTGCTGATGTGATGATTGAAGTTCAAGTCTGAGTCCATTATTACTCCCAGATTTCTAACTTGGTTTGTCCCAGATTCTAAAATCAGGAGCAAGTGAAGAGACCCCTGTACAGGAGTAATATGGTCTCTTCTATTAGTTCCTGCTAATAGTCTCGCCGCTGCATTAACATTAAATACAGGTATTCTTCTTCTATTTCTGGTCAGGCGGGTATGTCGTCAAAATTCAAAGCTACTTGTTCTACGTTTCAATCTGCTTCAAACAAGAAGCTGAGAGCTAAGCTAGTTGATTTGGAAGGGAGACACAGGCGTCTCAATGTGCGTTTCATGGGTCTACCAGAAGCCATCGAGGGGCCCAGCTGTCCAAACATTCTGTTCAACTACTTTAAAATGCCATGTGCTGAGAAATTTTTCCTACTCCGTCTGAATTCGACTGAGCCCACCACATCTAGCTCCCAAACTGGGCCCCCGTTAAAGACAGCTGCCTGTAATCATATGTTTTCACAGTTACCAAAATGTAGAGCTGCTGATTCGAGAAGTCAGAAAGCAGAGAGAGGTGAAGTACAGGAGAAGGCTTTCCGAGTGTGTGAAGACTCCAACCCTGAAGTGATGGAGCAGAGAAAAGTATTTAAAACTGTGATGTTGGACATATAGTATATAAGAGGGGCTTCCGGCTCTCTCTGCTTTATCCAGCAGGGTTGAGAATCATCAAACCCGACGGTACATGGTTCATTGTCTGTTTGTTTTTTTACAGTGATAGGTCAAGATTAAAAACCTTTCTTCGGGGTGGGCTTGTTGCCATCAGAAATCGATGTATCACTTCCACTGTCTAAATCCCATCCGTTCATAACCCTGTGGTTCATAAGTCAATTAAAATCTGCCATTGATTCGGAAAACATTTTGGTTATTATGGATGAGTTTGTATGTTTCAATAACGTCCAATCAGTTTTTCTCACCTTCACTGTTTGATGCTTCATTCCGGAGTTGGCAGCGACAGGGTCTAAAATTGTTTGATGATTTATATTTTGATAATCAGTTTGCCTCTTTTCAGCAACTAATCGACAAATACAATATTCCTAGATCACGTTTTTTCAGATATCTACAGGTACGTCATTTCCTCACAATCTCCACCACAGGGTTTCCAAACTTCTTCTTCAATCATTTCCCTCCAGGAGGCGCCACAGCAAGTAAGTTTCTTTCATCTAACCCTATCTGCTGAATCCTCTTCAATCCCACCGACTATCTTCATGTCTTCCTTCACTGTATCCATGAACCTCTTTGGTCTTCCTCTAGGCCTCTTTCCTGGTGGTTCCAAACTCAGCATCCTTGTTTCATAGGCTGTTCATAGGCAACTTGTTTCAAACAAGTGGTCTTTTTTTTTTTTAACTTGTTCAAAAAAAAAGACTATGAGTTGCCTATGAACATGAAGACCCTGTGTTCCAGCCTTTTCTTGAAGAAAGTATTCACTACAGCCATTTCCATTCTTTTTGCAAAGTCAATCACCATCTGTCCTTCTGCATTCCTGTTCTGGATACCAAACCTGCCATCACCTCCTCATCATCTCTGCTTCCTACACCAACGTGGCCATTGAAGTCTGCTCATATAACTCTCTCACTTCTAGGAATGCTCTGAATCACCTCATCAATGTCTGACCAGAATTTCTTTTTCTCCTTAATCTCACATCCTACCTGTGGAGCATACCCACAAACAACTTTAAACATCACCCCTTTGATTTCTAGTTAGAGGCTCATCACCCTGTCTGACTTTCTTTTTACCTCCAGAACATTCCCAACAAACTCTTCCTTCACTATAACTCCCACACCATTCCTCTTCCTATCGACACCATGATAGAACAACTTGAACCCTGCTTATAGACTTCTAGCTTTGCTACATTTCCATCTAGTCTCCTGGACACACAGGATGTCTACCTTCCTTCTCTGCATCATGTCAACTAATTCTCCACCCCAGGGTTCCTAAACATTCCTCCTAAAAGCATTCTGGATAATATCTTGACCTTCAATCCTGCTTGAAAAAAATCAGTATCCAGAATCATAGCATGATTTCACCTATAAATTCTCCCTTGATGCTTACCTTTAAATCTCATTGGGAGCAGGATCTTAGCGTAACTATTAATGAAACAGACTGGGACAGTATTGTGAAGAATATTAACTCATCCTCAACGTGTGCAAGACATTGTTTTTTACAATTAAAGGTTGTACTTTATGCTCACCTCAGTAAAACCAAATTGGCTCAAATGTAGCCACAAACTGACCCGCTATGTAAGAGATGCAAAAGTTCAGAAGCCACATTCATACTTTCTGGTTCTGTTTTAAAATACAATGCTTTTGGGAAGATAACTACATAATTCAAATACAGTTAAATACAGAATTCAGTACAAGCTCTGCCTCTTCACCCATCAGTGCATACACGGCACTGCACCTGTTTATCTCCAAGAACTCCTAACCCTCCACACCACTGTCCGAGACCTGCGCTCCTCCTCCTCTTCCTACTGCCTGCACCAACCAAGGACCAGACTCTCCACTATGGGGGACAGGGCCTTCCAGGTAGCTGCTCCACGGCTCTGGAACGCTCTTCCCGAGAGCTTGAGGGCTCCACAGAGCATTGAAGTTTTTAAGAAAAGACTGAAGACATTTTTATTTCTAAAGGCTTTTCAACAAAGTTTTTAGTGTTGTTTTTTGTGTTGTGGTTGTATTTAATTTAGCTGTTTGTTGTTCCTTTTGGTCATTGTAGCACTTTGAGATCTCCATTGGAAATAGAAAGTGTGTTACAAATAAAATTATTATTATTATATCTGTGGGGCACTTAGCTGCATCTTAGGAATCAAATTAAACTTAAATCCACTCATGTTTCTGTTTGGAATCAACAGTGAGGCTCTGCTATTGCCTAGTGGTGGTCAGAAGTGGTAACCTTCGTCCCTTTGGGTGGAGGGATGCTGCCCCGCCAACCTTATCACATCGAATCAGAGATGTGCTTTACCATCTCAAATTGGAGAAGTTAAGATACACGCTGAGAAAATCTGAGCATAAATTTTACAGGGTTACAGACCTTTTTTAAATGACTTCAAACTACCATCCACAGTTGTGTCAGAGTGAGGACCACTTTCTCCTTTTTATTTGTGTATTTTCATGCTTTCCTCTTTTTTTTTATATGTGACACTTGCTCTTTACCTGTCAGGGGTTTTTTTTGTTGTTGCTTTTTTTGTGTTTTCTATTTTAATATACAATTTTTACTTCACTGTATTCTTTTCTTGTTTCTCTAAGTCTCTTCATTTATCTTTTTTTTTTTTAAATGTTATTCTTTACGTACTAAATTTATATTCTGTGTGGAATTGGCAGCAGGAGGGTTGGGGCTTATTATTATTATGAATATTTTTTTCTTACTTTTGTGTATAGTTTGTAGAATCAAAATAAATGGATACAAAAAACATAATTACAGGTATGGGATAGGGATGATTAAATGTACCTCCTCTCTGGGGCTGGGTGATATGGAAAAAATTACATATTGATATATTTTTTCTGTTTGTCGACATATTTGCAAACAAAAACCTTCCCTTTAAAATAATAAAAAATCAAATACATTCTGTCAGGTGTTGCAACTTTTTAAAAGTGTATCAAATTATTAGAAACATAAAGGTGATTTTCTTCTTGAAATAATGCAACATGTTACAAAAAAGCAAATGTCAGTCATCTTCTTATCCGTCAGTCCCTTTCGAGGTTGCCGCAGCCCATCCTGGCAAATTTAAGGCGAAGGGCAGGGTACACCCCGAACAGGTCGCCAGTCTGTCGCGGGGCCACACACATACAACCATACACACACACACACACACACACTCATTCCTAGGGGCAATTTGGCACCGGCCAATCAACCTAGCATGCATGTTTTTATAGGGTGGGAGGAAACCGAAGTACCCAGAGGAAACCCACGCAAACACAGGGAGAACATGCAAACTCCAGACAGAAAGGACAGTGTTCCCAGCCTCGTCCCCACCCGGGACTCGAACCCACGACTGTCTTGCTGTGAGGCCACTGTGCTACCCACTGCGCCACCGTGCTACAAAAAGCAGATGTTTGTTGACAAATGTAAAGTAAAGTCAGAGTAAAGTATCTTACTCGTTCAACCAGGTAGATTTTTATTCGTTCAAATGCTTCTCTTTGTAAACATGTAACTATTTGTGCAAACTCACAGTTTCAGGTCAACGTGGAACAAACATTAAAGACAGAAGAAAAGTATTTCTGCTCTTACTTTCAAAATAAAATGTGTTTACCTCTCTTATTCTTTGAGTTTTATACAAACAGAAAAATAAACAAGAACATAATAGAGTACCAATTTTATTAGCTCCTCATATTCTGAGCAAGGAAAACTAACCTGTGTACTGGGTTAGGTGTAACAGGGATCAATAGTCTTTAACATGCTGACAAAACCGCGTTGTTCCACAACAAAAATTAGGGAACAAAAACCGTTCCTTAGTTTGTTAGAATGTACGACTGCATTGAGTCTCACACCTTGTCTGGCAGGAACTTATAAATTGAACCTGCTGAATGTTCTTTTTCATTAGGAACATTTCTTGAGCTGAGTTTAACTCTGTCACACACACACACACGATGAAACTATAAAACTTAATCACATGCTAGCTGGGCTAATACTGCTAACTAGGCCTTGCGTCATGCTGGATCTTGACCATTGAAAACATGGTGTTATCTTCACTAGCACAGCTAATGGCTGATGGGTATATTTCAGAATATCAACATCAGTGGTGAGAAGTTGTTATTGTTTTATTTTTTGCAATAAGAGATGATCCTTCCATTTGAACACGGTAGAAATCTGATTGGCCGGAGGAAAAGTTGCTATTATTTACCAACCCTTGCTAAACATGTAAAAGAGAAGGAATAAGTCCACTCTAACTAAACAATGGAAGATGTTCTTATGTGTTGTCCTACACTGACAGGCATTTATCTGTGCTTTCTAATTGTTTCCTCATCACTTCAACTGCTTCGTCTCACAGTCTTTTCCCCACATCTTACCATTTGGCAGCTCCTGACTTTGCTCAGAGTTACGCTGGTACATATTTGTGAAAACAAACAACAGAACCATATTAAATGTTGATCTTTTTATTTGCCAATAATTTTTAGGGACAAAAATTCAGAGTTATGTGGAATATTTGAAAGAAGAGACGATGAAGTGAATGTGTCCACACGGACACATCTCTCCAAAGCATTCTGGTCCTCTGCCCATGTCCCTGATTTGACAGCTGGCTCTTGAACATCAGACAGCTGGGCAAGATGCTAAAAAATAAAAGAGGAAAAAGAGATGAGGATTAAATCACATGTTTAAGCATATTTGACAGAAATCTTTAATGAAAAAGAGTACCTGGAGTAATTGGATAGTGAATGCTTTCAGTAAGGATTCCAGCATTCACAACCATGTCCATAAATTTCTGTCTGTCTTCAGGATTCTCGGCCGGGCTGCGTGCTGTGAATTCCCATTTTAATTTGCAACAGTTACTAACTGCACATCACTGCTTCATAAACATCAAATATCAGTAGAAATTGTTTTACCAATAAGAAAAGCATTCACATATGTGTCCCTTATGTCAGTCCTTTTTATGAAGATCAAAGCGTAGCTATCGTATTCGACCTCCACAAAGGTCATTTCCAAACTTTGGTCATCAACTAACAAAGTAAGAGAAACAAAGAACGATAAATGTCAGTTTGTTATTTCATGATGTGTGTAATTATACTGACGAGCTGCAATGAATTGTCCAGGCTGATCTGTCTTTGTGAAATGGAGTTCAACAGAACCACACGTTCCATCATGTCTGCAAAGGGATGAAACTGACTTAACATTCAAACACATGTTTATGAATAGAAACAGATTGTTCTTGTTTGTCCTTTTGGACTCACTGTTGATTTTCATTGGTCATGACTAGGCCTTCTTCTGGAGCTGGTGTGATTGTCATTTTTATAATTTTAATGACTTTGTCATATTCAAATACCGCTACGTCAGAGGCATATCCTGTCTGGAACCAATCTCCTTGCATCTGTGATGCAAAAACAGAAAAATAAACATGATTGACAAAAAACTAACACAACATGCCGTCAGTGGAAGAACTAAATACTTTGGTTACAGAAACATTACTACTAAAGATATGAAGTCTGTTTTAGTATTTCACATCTGTAGAGTACACATGCTTCCACTTGCCTGCAGCTGGACAGAAATGATTGAATTTCAGACTGATGTTGAGCTACATATCTAAGCATTCGGAATTAAACCTGGAGGTCTATTTAACAAATACATGGAGAAAAAACACATTTCTATCTTTTCTCTGATAAAATAAGTCATTTTAACATGTTAAAAAGGATCTCATATAAACATAACTGATACCAGATGTTGAAGTTTCAAAAGTATCGTACTTTACTCAGGTCGAAGTCTGCCACAGGTGGGGGTTGGGGATTAACGTTCTGAGACATGAGCACAACGCCCAGCAGGATGAGCAGAGAATTCATAGCTGCTGAAGATCAAACTGATGAAGATCTGAAGGTTTGTATGTTGGACCTTCAGTGTGATGAACCTTTAATAACAAAGAGCATGTACGCCCTTTCTCTCTTTGACACGTCAAGCTTCTTACTGGTCCTTTGCTCACTGGTTATTTGCTCATTAAATTAAGCAAGTTTTAGAAAGCCACGTCACCTCTTTGTTTCAACAGACAGACCAGAATGGAGGAACAAGATGGCCCTGCTTTGTGACGACATTGAGATATTCTCACATTGTCTGATTTTCTACTGACAATCTGAATCTTTGTCCATCAAACAGTCGTTAAAAACATCTCACAACATTTCCCAGTTTTTTAAAACTACCTGATCAAGCCTACGTCCTTACACCAGATGTTTGGCTGCTGACTTCACTTTTATTGCTTGATGCCCATAAGGGCAGCAAGGTTTGTCTTCCTGTATTTCTTTTATAGTTTATTTCTCATACTTCCGCCCCTTTTTTGACACACAGAAAGTCCAGCTAGAATTGACCAATTTTAGTGATTTTGGTCCCAAAACAACCGGCCATCACATGTGATTTTTGAAATTTTTGCTTAAAAATTACTCCCCACAGACATGAATGCAGTTTGATTTAGGCTTTTTTTAAGGGGTTAAAAGGCTGCTGATGTGATGATTGAAGTTCAAGTCTGAGTCCATTATTACTCCCAGATTTCTAACTTGGTTTGTCCCAGATTCTAAAATCAGGAGCAAGTGAAGAGACCCCTGTACAGGAGTAATATGGTCTCTTCTATTAGTTCCTGCTAATAGTCTCGCCGCTGCATTAACATTAAATACAGGTATTCTTCTTCTATTTCTGGTCAGGCGGGTATGTCGTCAAAATTCAAAGCTACTTGTTCTACGTTTCAATCTGCTTCAAACAAGAAGCTGAGAGCTAAGCTAGTTGATTTGGAAGGGAGACACAGGCATCTCATTGTGCGTTTCATGGGTCTACCAGAAGCCATCGAGGGGCCCAGCTGTCCAAACATTCTGTTCAACTACTTTAAAATGCCATGTGCTGAGAAATTTTTCCTACTCCGTCTGAATTCGACTGAGCCCACCACATCTAGCTCCCAAACTGGGCCCCCGTTAAAGACAGCTGCCTGTAATCATATGTTTTCACAGTTACCAAAATGTAGAGCTGCTGATTCGAGAAGTCAGAAAGCAGAGAGAGGTGAAGTACAGGAGAAGGCTTTCCGAGTGTGTGAAGACTCCAACCCTGAAGTGATGGAGCAGAGAAAAGTATTTAAAACTGTGATGTTGGACATATAGTATATAAGAGGGGCTTCCGGCTCTCTCTGCTTTATCCAGCAGGGTTGAGAATCATCAAACCCGACGGTACCTGGTTCATTGTCTGATTGTTTTTTTACAGTGATAGGTCAAGATTAAAAACCTTTCTTCGGGGTGGGCTTGTTGCCATCAGAAATCGATGTATCACTTCCACTGTCTAAATCCCATCCGTTCATAACCCTGTGGTTCATAAGTCAATTAAAATCTACCATTGATTCGGAAAACATTTTGGTTATTTAGGGATGAGTTTGTATGTTTCAATAACGTCCAATCAGTTTTTCTCACCTTCACTGTTTGATGCTTCATTCCGGAGTTGGCAGCGACAGGGTCTAAAATTGTTTGATGATCTATATTTTGATAATCAGTTTGCCTCTTTTCACCAACTAACCGACAAATACAATATTCCTAGATCACGTTTTTTCAGATATCTACAGGTACGTCATTTCCTCACAACCTCCAACCCAGGGTTTCCAAACTTCTTCTTCAATCATTTCCCTCCAGGAGGCGCCACAGCAAGTAAGTTTCTTTCATCTAACCCTATCTGCTGAATCCTCTTCAATCCCACCAACTATCTTCATGTCTTCCTTCACTGTATCCATGAACCTCTTTGGTCTTCCTCTAGGCCTCTTTCCTGGTGGTTCCAAACCCAGCCTCCTTGTTTCATAGGCTGTTCATAGGCAACTTGTTTCAAACAAGTGGTCTTTTTTTTTTTTAACTTGTTCAAAAAAAAAGACTATGAGTTGCCTATGAACATGAAGACCCTGTGTTCCAGCCTTTTCTTGAAGAAAGTATTCACTACAGCCATTTCCATTCTTTTTGCAAAGTCAATCACCATCTGTCCTTCTGCATTCCTGTTCTGGATACCAAACCTGCCATCACCTCCTCATCATCTCTGCTTCCTGCACCAACGTGGCCATTGAAGTCTGCTCATATAACTCTCTCACTTCTAGGAATGCTCTGAATCACCTCATCAATGTCTGACCAGAATTTCTTTTTCTCCTTAATCTCACATCCTACCTGTGGAGCATACCCACAAACAACTTTTAACATCACCCCTTTGATTTCTAGTTAGAGGCTCATCACCCTGTCTGACTTTCTTTTTACCTCCAGAACATTCCCAACAAACTCTTCCTTCACTATAACTCCCACACCATTCCTCTTCCTATTGACACCATGATAGAACAACTTGAACCCTGCTTATAGACTTCTAGCTTTGCTACATTTCCATCTAGTCTCCTGGACACACAGGATGTCTACCTTCCTTCTCTGCATCATGTCAACTAATTCTCCACCCCAGGGTTCCTAAGCAAACCTCCTAAAAGCATTCTGGATAATATCTTGACCTTCAATCCTGCTTGAAAAAAATCAGTATCCAGAATCATAGCATGATTTCACCTATAAATTCTCCCTTGATGCTTACCTTTAAATCTCATTGGGAGCAGGATCTTAGCGTAACTATTAATGAAACAGACTGGGACAGTATTGTGAAGAATATTAACTCATCCTCAACGTGTGCAAGACATTGTTTTTTACAATTAAAGGTTGTACGTCGTGCTCACCTCAGTAAAACCAAATTGGCTCAAATGTAGCCACAAACTGACCCGCTATGTAAGAGATGCAAAAGTTCAGAAGCCACATTCATACTTTCTGGTTCTGTTTTAAAATACAATGCTTTTGGGAAGATAACTACATAATTCAAATACAGTTAAATACAGAATTTAGTACAAGCTCTGCCTCTTCACCCATCAGTGCATACACGGCACTGCACCTGTTTATCTCCAAGAACTCCTAACCCTCCACACCACTGTCCGAGACCTGCGCTCCTCCTCCTCTTCCTACTGCCTGCACCAACCAAGGACCAGACTCTCCACTATGGGGGACAGGGCCTTCCAGGCAGCTGCTCCACGGCTCTGGAACGCTCTTCCCGAGAGCTTGAGGGCTCCACAGAGCGTTGAGGTTTTTAAGAAAAGACTGAAGACATTTTTATTCCTAAAGGCTTTTCAACAAAGTTTTTAGTGTTGTTTTTTGTGTTGTGGTTTTATTTAATTTTGCTGTTTGTTGTTCCTTTTGGTCATTGTAGCACTTTGAGATCTCCACTGGAGATAGAAAGTGTGTTACAAATAAAATTATTATTATTATATCTGTGGGGCACTTAGCTGCATCTTAGGATTCAAATTAAACTTAAATCCACTCATGTTTCTGTTTGGAATCAAGAATGAGGCTCTGCTATTGCCTAGTGGTGGTCAGAAGAGGTAACCTTTGTCCGTTTGGGTGGAGGTATGCTACCCCGCCAACCTTATCACATCGGATCAGAGATATGCTTTACCATCTCAAATTGGAGAAGTTAAGATACACGCTGAGAAAATCTGAGCATAAATTTTACAGGGTTACAGACCTTTTTTAAATGACTTCAAACTACCATCCACAGTTGTGTCAGAGTGAGGACCACTTTCCCCTTTTTATTTGTGTATTTTTTATGCTTTCCTCTTTTTCTTTATATGTGACACTTGCTCTTTACCTGTCAGGGGGTTTTTTTGTTGTTGCTTTTTTTGTGTTTTCTATTTTAATATACAATTTTTACTTCACTGTATTCTTTTCTTGTTTCTCTAAGTCTCTTCATTTATCTTTTTTTTTTTAAATGTTATTCTTTACGTACTAAATTTATATTCTGTGTGGAATTGGCAGCAGGAGGGTTGGGGCTTATTATTATTATGAATATTTTTTTCTTACTTTTGTGTATAGTTTGTAAAATCAAAATAAATGGATACAAAAATCATAATTACAGGTATGGGATAGGGATGATTAAATATACCTCCTCTCTGGGGCTGGGTGATATGGAAAAAATTACATATTGATATATTTTTTCTGTTTGTCGACATATTTGCAAACAAAAACCTTCCCTTTAAAATAATAAAAAATCAAATACATTCTGTCAGGTGTCGCAACTTTTTAAAAGTGTATCAAATTATTAGAAACATAAAGGAGATTTTCTTCTTGAAATAATGCAACATATTACAAAAAAGCAAATGTCAGTCATCTTCTTATCCGTCAGTCCCTTTCGAGGTTGCCGCAGCCCATCCTGGCAAATTTAAGGCGAAGGGCAGGGTACACCCCGAACATGTCGTCAGTCTGTCGCAGGGCCACACACATACAACCATACACACACACACACACACTCATTCCAAGGGGCAATTTGCCACTGGCCAATCAACCTAGCATGCATGTCTTTGGAGGGTGGGAGGAAACCGGAGTACCTGGAGGAAACCCACACAAACACAGAAGAACATGCAAACTCCAGACGGAAAGGACAGTGTTCCCAGCCTCGTCCCCACCCGGGACTCGAACCAACGACTGTCTTGCTGTGAGGCCACTGTGCTACCCACTGCGCCACCGTGCTACAAAAAGCAGATGTTTGTTGACAAATGTAAAGTAAAGTCAGAGTAAAGTATCTTACTCGTTCAACCAGGTAGATTTTTATTCGTTCAAATGCTTCTCTTTGTAAACATGTAACTATTTGTGCAAACTCACAGTTTCAGGTCAACGTGGAACAAACATTAAAGACAGACGAAAAGTATTTCTGCTCTTACTTTCAAAATAAAATGTGTTTACCTCGCTTATTCTTTGAGTTTTATGGAAACAAAAAAATAAACAAAAACATTAAAGAGTACCATTTTTATTAGCTTCTCATATTCTGAGCAAGGAAAACTAACCTGTCTACTGGGTAAGGTGTAACAGGGATCAATAGTCTTTAACATGCTGACAAAACCGCGTTGTTCCACAACAAAAATTAGGGAACAAAAACCGTTCCTTAGTTTGTTAGAATGTACGACTGCATTGAGTCTCACACCTTGTCTGGCAGGAACTTATAAATTGAACCTGCTGAATGTTCTTTTTCATTAGGAACATTTCTTGAGCTGAGTTTAACTCTGTCACACACACACGATGAAACTATAAAACTTAATCACATGCTAGCTGGGCTAATACTGCTAACTAGGCCTTGCGTCATGCTGGATCTTGACCATTGAAAACATGGTGTTATCTTCACTAGCACAGCTAATGGCTGATGGGTATATTTCAGAATATCAACATCAGTGGTGAGAAGTTTTTATTGTTTTATTTTTTGCAATAAGAGATGATCCTTCCATTTGAACACGGTAGAAATCTGATTGGCCGGAGGAAAAGTTGCTATTATTTACCAACCCTTGCTAAACATGTAAAAGAGAAGGAATAAGTCCACTCTAACTAAACAATGGAAGATGTTCTTATGTATTGTCCTACACTGACAGGCATTTATCTGTGCTTTCTAATTGTTTCCTCATCACTTCAACTGCTTCGTCTTTTCCCCACATCTTACCATTTGGCAGCTCCTGACTTTGCTCAGAGTTACACTGGTACATATTTGTGAAAACAAACAACAGAGCCATTTTAAATGTTGATCTTTTTATTTGCCAATGATTTTTAGGGATGAAAATTCAGAGTTATGTGAAACCTTTGAAAGAAGAGACGATGAAGTGAATGTGTCCACACGGACACATCTCTCCAAAGCATTCTGGTCCTCTGCCCATGTCCCTGATTTGACAGCTGGCTCTTGAACATCAGGCAGCTGGGCAAGATGCTAAAAATAAAAGAGGAAAAAGAGAAGAGGATTAAATCACATGTTTCAGCATATTTGGCAGAAATGTTTAAAGAAAAAGAGTACCTTGAGTCATTGGATAGTAAATGCTTTCAGTAAGGATTCCAGCATTCACAACCATGTCCATAAATTTCTGTCTGTCTTCAGGATTCTCAGCCGGGCTGCGTGCTGTGAATTCCCATTTTAATTTGCAACAGTTACTAACTGCACATCACTGCTTCATAAACATCGAATATCAGTAGAAATTATTTTACCAAGAAGATAAGCATTCATAGCTGTGTTATCTTGGAAAGTCCTTTTCATCAAGAGCAAAGCGTAACTATCGTGCTTGACTTCCACAATGGTCAATTCCAATTTTAGGGCATGTACTAACAAAATGAGAGAAACAAAAACTAATAAATGTCAGTTTGTTATTTCATGATGTGTGTAATTATACTGACGAGCTGCAATAAATTTTCCAGGCTGATCTGTCCTCGTAAATTGAATTTCACGGAGATAACACGTTCCATCAGGTCTGCAAAGGGATGAAACTGACTTAATTTTCAAACACAAGTTTATGAATATAAACAAATTGTTCTTGTTTGGACTCACTGTGGATATTCATTGGTCATGACTAGGCCTTCTTCCTGAGCTGGTGTGATTGTCATTTTTGTAATTTTACTATCTTCTCTGACCTCTGTAGATATTGGTACACTAGAGGCATATCCAGTCTGGAACCAATCTCCTTCCATCTGTGATGCAAAAACAAAAAAATGTCTAAGCATTCGGAATTAACTGGAGATCTATTTATTAAATACATGGAGAAATAACACATTTCCTTCTTTTCTCTGATAAAATAAGTCATTTAAACATGTTAAAAAGGATCTCATATAAACATAACTGATACCAGATGGTGGAGTTTTAAAAGTATCGTACTTTACTCAGGTCGAAGTCTGCCACAGGTGGGGGTTGAGGATAATTGTTCTGAAAGAAGCGCACAATGCCCAGCAGAAAGAGCACAGGATTCATAGCTGCTGAAGATCAAACTGATGAAGATCTGAAGGTTTGTATGTTGGACCTTCAGTGTGATGAACCTTTAATAACAGAGAGCATATACGCCCTTTCTCTCTTTGACACGTCAAGCTTCTTACTGGTCCTTTGCTCACTGGTTGTTTGCTCATTAAAATAATCAAGTTTTGGAAAGCCACGTCACCTCTTGTTTTCAACAGAGAGACCGGAATGAGAGGAACAAGATGGCCCTGCTTTGTGACGACATTGAGATATTCTCACATTGTCTGATTTTCTACTGACAATCTGAATCTTTGTTCATCAAACAGTCGTTAAAAACGTCTCACAACATTTCCCAGTGTTTTAAAACTACCTGATCATTCCTACATCCTTACACCAGATGTTTGGCTGCTGTCTTCACTTTTAAGGGCAGCAAGGTTTGTCTTCCTGTTTTTTCTTGTAGATTTATTTTGTATTCTTCTGCCCCTTTTCTGACACATAGACAGTCCAGCTAGAATTGACCAATTTTAGTGATTTTGGTCCCAAAACGACCGGCTATTGGGAGTCACATGTGATTTTTTAAATGTTCGCTTAAAAAATTACTCCCCAAAAATTATGAACAGAATGTTTTATCCTCGTACTTTTCAGTTGTCTTCCCAGTACTTCACCTGCTTCATCCCAACGTTCATACATGTTACTTGGATTTTTCAATAGTAAATATTCAATAAAGTATTAAGTGAGCCTATCAAATTCAGCACTAAGTGTCAGACGTTCTTTATATAAATCATGAGTAGGATTTTCAGAGTGCTTTTGATCTACATCAGTAATTTGTTCTTCTAAGTCTTTCTGTCTTGCAAGCGAGTCACGTTTCTTTTATGCCATGAATGATATCACTTGACCTCTAAGGTAGGCCTTAAGAGCCTCCCAAACCATTGCAATTAAAACATCAGGTGTTAAATTAAATTCCAGGAACAGAGAAATCTGGTCTGAAATGAAATCAAGGAATGTCTTGTCATTCAGTAAAAGAGAGTTGAATCTCTAGTTTCTCCTGGGAGAAAAGGCAGGTATAGACAATGTTAACACAAGAGGAGCATGGTCAGATATTACAATCTGTTAATACTTTGTATTTGCATAGCTGTACATTTGGAGTCAGTTTATTATCTGTAAAGAAGTAATCAATACTGCTATAGGATTGATGTGGATTTGCAAAGAAAGAGCACTGCCTACCCTTTAGGTGCAAAACCTGCCAGATGTCCAAAACACTGTAAGTGGAGAGGAATGATTGGACATAAGTAACAGAAGATCTGTCCAGCCCAGGGCTCAGGCATGAGTTAAAATCTCCTCCCATAATTACAGGAACTTCTCAATGTCTGCTCTACTTATGGGTTGGAATTTGACATGAAGTATAACACAAATAAAAGTGTTATAATGGTCTGTAGAACTAAGGATCTTCCACTCATCCGGGGCCGGGTCGCGGGGGCAACAGCCTCAGATGAGAAGCCCAAGCTTCTCTCACCCCGGCTGCATCCTTCAGCTCACCCGGAAGGATCCCAAGTCGTTCCCCGGCCAGCTGTGAGACATAGTCTCTCCAGCGGGTCTGGGGTCTGCCTCTCGGTCTCCTCCCGGTGAGACATGCCTGAAACACCTCACCTGCGAAGCACTCGGGGGGCATCCTGACCAGATGCCCAATCCACTCCATCTGGCTCCTCTCGACCTGGAGGAGGAGCGGCTCGACACCAAGCTCCTCCCAGATGGCAGAGCTCCTCACCCGCTTTCTGAGTGAGAGCCCAGCCATCCTGCGGAGGAAGCTCATGTTGGCCGCTTGTATCCGTGATCTCATTCTTTCGGTCACCACACACAGCTGGTTACCATGGTGAGGGTAGGAACGTAGATCCTGGTTACCATGGTGAGGGTAGGAACGTAGATCCTGGTTACCATGGTGAGGGTAGCAACGTAGATCCTGGTTACCATGGTGAGGGTAGCAACGTAGATCCTGGTTACCATGGTGAGGGTAGGAACGTAGATCCTGGTTACCATGGTGAGGGTAGGAATGTAGCTCCTGGTTACCATGGTGAGGGTAGGAACGTAGATCCTGGTTACCATGGTGAGGGTGGGAACGTAGATCCTGGTTACCACTGTGAGGGTAGGAAAGTAGATCCTGGTTACCACGGTGAGGGTAGGAACGCAGAATGACTTGTGAATCGAGAGCCCTACTTTTTGGCTCAGCTCTTTCTGTACCATGATGTGAAACTCAGCACAACAAAGGACGAGTCTGAACTGTGGCAGCATTGGTACAATTGTTTGATGTAAACAGTGGTTTGATGTGTTCTACGTGTTTCATTTTCATTTTTTCTGTTTTTTGTTGTTATTTAATTGTGTCTTTCTGTTTTGGACCTTGAGTCTGTTATAAAGTTGATGATGATGATCATTATCCATGCATTTGTTTCCAGAAGGTTATGTTATTATAACGGTTCTCCTCACAGGTGTGAACAAAAAGAAAATATCTGAGTCTTTGAGTTATGAGGAACAGAAACATTGAAGGGAAAAAATTTCAAACTCCATTCGTATCTTTGGAGGGGAATTTTTTAAGCAAAAATTTACAATATCACATGTTACTCCCAATAGCTGGTCGTTTTGGGACTAAAATCTCTAAAGTTGGTCGATTCTAGCTGGACTTTCTATGTATCAAAAATGGGGCAAAAGGATAATAATATTAATAATAATACATTTTATTTCTAAGGCACCTTTCTAGGGACTCAAGGTCGCCGTACATCACATTTAGAAATATGTTGTATAAAGAAATAAAGTCATCATTAAAAACAACATAAAATATTAAACACATAAAAATTTAAACATTTTGTTGTATCTGACGTGTGTCCTCGGCCACCCATCCGATGCTCGATGAAGTCGTGGATACTGCAAATAACCAGGACAGGGACCGGTTTTCCAGAGCAGGCTTTTGTTGTTAGAAGTCTGTACACTCACACACACTGGGGCCCAGGCAGACAGGAGAGCCCCGCTATCCATGACCACCTTCCGTATATTCTGTCAGAGAAAGTGAGTGAGACTGGAGCTCACCCTTAATTCCTTCAAGTATGGGGGTCATAAGTTTCCGTCCTGTTAAAACTGTTCGTGCCCTTCTCCTTTATCAGCCATCCTAGAATAGATTCATTAACCCATAGCTCTCTTAATGTAAGTGGCTCTCTGTCCCCTAACTGTTGCCCGGGACTTTCAATGACACACAGCTGATAACGGCAGATAAACACTTGTTGGTTCCATGCTGAATATCGCCTAGTTCATTTGCCTGATATTGAATCAATATACCACATTTTATCAGTATAAAAAACATAGATTTAAGAAAGAGAATAAGCCAGTTGAAAAAGATGAGTTTTTAATCCAGATTTGAAATGTGAGTGCGTTAGTGTAGCAGAGGTCAGGAGGGAGGGAGTTCCAGATACGAGGAGCAGAGCGGCTGAAAGCTCTGCTCCCCATAATGTCAAGACGGGCGAAGGGGACAGAAAACTGAATAGAGGAGGAGGAGCGGAGAGAGCGAGCAGGTGTGGCAACATGGAGAAGATCAGAGAGATATGGAGATGCAAGACTGTGTAATGATTTGAACATCTAGAGCAAGATTTTGTATTGTATGCTGTATGGAACGGGGAGCCAGCATAATGGGGAGCCTTTGAAGGTGGAGTTTTTGTGGAGTTTTTGAAGGACGGGTGTGATGTGGTTAATGGAGGGAGTGTGTTTTTATACGAGCAGTTGAATTTTGAACCAGTTGCAGTTTATGGAGAGTTTTTTGTGGGAGACCAAACAGAAGAGAGTTACAGTAGTCCAGGCGGGAAGTTACAAAACTGTGAATGAGTACAGCAGTGGACTGAGGAGTGAGGGAGGGACGGAGACGTTGGAAATGAGCAGAGCGGGTGATGGTGTTCATGTGAGAGGTGAAACAAAGACTACTGTCAAGAATGATGCCCAGACTCTTTACTTGAGAGGAGGGAGAGATGGTGGAGCCATCGATGGAGAGTGAGAATGGACCAATCTTGCTTAGGGTGGATTTGGTGCCTACGAGGAGGATTTCAGTTTTATTGCTGTTGAGTTTGAGAAAGTTTGAGTTGAACCTGGATTTGACTTGTTCGATACAGTCGACCAGGGTCGATAGAGGCAGTGTGGAGCAGGGTTTGCAGGAAAGGTATAGCTGGGTGTCGTCTATATAACAATGGAAATTGATGTGATGTTTCTGGAAAAGATGACCAAGTGGAAGAAGGTAGATGATGAAGAGGAGCGGACCGAGGACAGAGCCCTGACGAACACCAGTTGTGATAGAGACAGAGTGAGAAGTGAAGGATTTTAACTGAACAAATTGAGTACGGTCAGACAGGTACGAGGGAAACCAGGTGAAACGGTGCCAGAGATGCCGATCAAAGAAAGTCTATTCAGGAGGATGGAATGAGAGATGGTGTCGAAAGCAGAACCGAGATCAAGCAGGAGAATGGATAATAAACCAGATTCAGCAGAGAGGAGAAGGTCATTGGACCTAAATCTGTGATAGAGAAAAACAGGAAAACAAACCTTGCTGCATTAAGGGCATCAAGCAATAAAAGTGAAGTCAGCAGCCAAACATCTGGTGTAAGCATGTAGGAATGATCAGGTAGTTTTAAAACACTGGGAAATGTTATGAGATGTTTTTAACGACTGTTTGATGAACAAAGATTCAGATTGTCAGTAGAAAATCAGACAATGTGAGAATATCTCAATGTCATCACAAAGCAGGGCCATCTTGTTCCTCTCATTCCGGTCTCTCTGATGAAACAAAGAGGTGACGTGGCTTTCCAAAACTTGCTTAATTATAACCTGAATATTGGTGAGTAAAGGACCAGTAAGAAGCTTGACGTGTCAAAGAGAAAAAGGCCGTGCACACACTCTGTTAATAAAGGTTCATCACACTGAAGGTCCAACATACAAACCTTCAGATCTTCATCAGTTTGATCTTCAGCAGCTATGAATTCTCTGCTCGTCCTGCTGGGCGTTGTGCTCATGTCTCAGAACGTTTATCCTCAACTCCCACCTGTGGCAGACTTCGACCTGAGTAAAGTACGATACTTTTGAAACTCCAACATTTGGTATCAGTTATATTTATATGAGATCCCTTTTTTAACATGTTTAAATTACTTATTTTATCAGAGAAAAGAAGGAAATGTGTATTTTCTCCATGTATTTGTTAAATAGATCTCCAGGTTTAATTCCGAATGCTTAGATATGCAGTTCAACATCAGTCTGAAATTCAATCATTTCTGTCCAGCTGCAGGCAGGTGGAAGCATGTGTACTCTATAGAAGTAACCAAAGTATTTAGTTCTTCCACTGACTGCATGTTGTGTTAGTTTTGTGTTAATTGTGTTTGATTTCTGTTT
This sequence comes from Neostethus bicornis, assembly GCA_902685375.1. Lineage (NCBI taxonomy): Eukaryota > Metazoa > Chordata > Actinopteri > Atheriniformes > Phallostethidae > Neostethus > Neostethus bicornis. Next base: position 21,524,053 of record LR738559.1, on the reverse strand, counting down.
TTGCATCACAGATGGAAGGAGATTGGTTCCAGACAGGATATGCTGTGAATGTAGCAAGATCCCAAAAGGACAAAAAAAATAAAATTATAAAACTCACATTCACTTTAGATCCAAATGGAGGCTTTGTTAGGACCATTGAAGATCCAAAGTGAGTCCAAAAGGACAAACAAGAACATTTTGTTTATATTCATAAACATGTGTTTGAATATTAAGTCAGTTTCATCCATTTGCAGACCTGATGGAACGTGTGGTCTTCTTAAAACCAATTTCACGAAGACAGATCAGCCTGGAAAATTTTTGGAAGCTGGTCAGTTCAAAAGGAGGGAGTGTGAATTTTCATGAATTACACACATCATGAAATAACAAACTGATATTTATCGTTCTTTGTTTTTCTTATTTTGATAGATCATGGCCAAAGTTTGGAAATGACCATTGTGGAAGTCAAGTATGATAATTACGCTTTGATCTTATTAAGTGAGACTTTCAAAGGGAGACAATCATCTAGAGCTTTTCTTATTGGTAAAATAATTTGAACTGAAATTTGATGTTTATGAAGCAGTGATGTGCAGTTAGTAACTGTTGCAAATTAAAATGGGAATTCACAGCACGCAGCCCTGGTTACAATCCTGATTCAAGACAAAAATTTCTAAACATGGTGGTGGAAACTGAAATAATTCCTGAAAGCATCTACTTTCCTTTGACTCAAGGTACTTTTTTTCATTAAAAATTTCTGTCGAATATGCTTAAACATGTGATTTAATCTGTTCCGTTCCGTCATCTTCCACTTGTTCCGGGGTCGGGTCGCGGGGGGCAACAGCCTCAAACAGGCATCCCAGGCCTCTCTCTCGCCGGCTGCATCCTCTAGCTCACCCAGAAGGATCCTAAGTCGTTCCCCGCCCAGCTGTGAGACATAGTCTCTCCAGCGGGTCCGGGGTCTGCCCCTTGGTCTCCTCCCGGTGGGACGTGCCCGAAACACCTCGCCTGCGAGGCGCTCGGGGGGCATCCTGACCAGATGCCCGAACCACCCTATCTGGCTCCTCTTGACCTGGAGGAGGAGCGGCTCGACACCGAGCTCCTTCCGGTTGGCAGAGCTCCTCACCCAATCTCTAAGTGAGAGCCCAGCCACCCTGCGGAGGAAGCTCATTTCGGCCGCTTGTACCCGCGATCTCATTCTTTCGGTCACCACCCACAGCTGGTGACCATAGGTGAGGATAGGAACGTAGATCGACTTGTAAATCGAGAGCTTTGCTTTTCGGCTCAGCTCTCTCTTTACCACTTTAATCCACATCTCTTTTTTTTCTATTTCCTTTTTAGCATCTTGCCCAGCTGCCTGATCTTCATGAGCCAGCTGTCAAATCAGGGACACGGACAGAGGATCAGAATACTTTGGAGAGATGTGTCCATGTGGACACATTCACTTTCATCGTCTCTTCTTTCAAATGTTCCACATAACTCTGAATTTTCTTCTCTAAAAATCATTGGCAAATAAAAAGACCAACATTTAAAATGATTTTGTTGTTTGTTTTCACAAATATGTACCAGTGTAACTCTGAGCAAAGTCAGGAGCTGCTAAATGGTAAGATGTGGGGAAAAGACTGTGAAACGAAGCATTTGAAGTGACAAGAAAACAATCAGGCATTTAAACTGAAAGATGCAGTGTTTGACGCAGCTAAGCCTTCGATACGACAGACATTTTTAATTTTTTTTAATTTTACTATACTTTACTAATCCCTTACCGGTAAATTTATGTGCTGCATTTCACCGCAGCAGGCTGCCACCTATGACGGCGCTAATGGTGGGAGAAACGAGGGGTTAGGTGTCTTCTCCAAAGACCCGAGACGTGCACTCAGTGGGATGCTAATCCACAAACTTTCTGTTGACTTCTTCTTCCGGTTGACTTAAATATGCTGATAATTATGGCACAAGCACGCTTGAAAATGCACAAGCTCCATGTTTTATCATAAAAATTACAACAATAAAAGTGAAATGCTTAATTAATATTTTAACTTTTTGTTAGTAAAAAAAAAATTGCAAATTTTTTATTATTGGCAAAAAAAACATTTGCTGCTGTTAAACTTAACAACAAAGTTAGTAATTATTTCTCCAATAAAAACCTTCAGACCGTCATTAAGCGGTATTGATAAGAGGACTAGTATCAATAAATCTTTATCGATACTCATCTTTATACACAACCCTCTGAAGTTCCGGTGTTGATGGATTAGAGGTGCAGATGTAAGCTCTCCTCTCCTCACCAGCTGGGGTCTGTTGATAAGGAAGTCCCTGATCCAGGAAAAATACAAAATGTACTTTATTCATCCACTACAGGGGATACTGGTTTTCTCTGTAGGCTAAATGTATCCATCCCCAGCAGGGATGTGTAGGGAAAGGAGGATCCACGTGCAGGTTGATAATGGTTTATTTAAAGAAAGTGTCCAAAAGTGTCCATAGGGAAGTGATGATGGCTTCAGACAATGCTGGATGGCCAGGAGGAAAGGCTGAAGGTTCCTGTGGGGAGAACGAAGATATAAGTTCATGGTGTCAAAATAAACATAGTGAGAGGTGGTCAGTTTACTACAGGAGTAGTTGAAGAACTGACGACGACTGTTGCTTGCTTGCTTGTAGAATGTCGCGAGATACCAGTGTTGGTATATTACGCCTAACAGGGAACCGAAATCCCCTGTGATTTCAAAAATAAGAATCGACCATTGCTCTGGTCATTGCTCTAGAGTCCAACCAGAGAGACTGCTCGGCCGTAGCCAGCAACTCAAATACATAAGTACTCAATGACAACGACTGTGGGTGAGACCAGGTCTTTTGTATCCAACAATAAGTACGCGCAGCTGGGAGAAATCAGCCAATTCTCCCATTAGTAGCCATCCAGCACCTGTGAATATTGAAGAGGGAGAGAAAAGAGAAAGAAAAAGCAGGCCCTTGAAGGCCTCACCCAACATAATCTCTGGGTTCAGAGCAACAACTATCATCACACAGGACCTAAAGTGGGAGTCGTTCATCAGCTCCCTGATCAAAAAGGCCCAGCAGAGGATGAAGAAAGCCAAGCTGCCCGCCCAGATGTTGGTGCAGTTTTACACAGCCATCATCGAGTCTGTCCTCACCTCCTCCATCACCGTGTGGTACGCTGGAGCCACAGCCAGGGACAAACACAGACTGCAGCGCATTGTGCGCTCCGCAGAAAAGGTGATCGGCTGCAGCCTTCCACATCTCAAAGACCTGTACGTCTCCAGGACTCGGGGGCGTGCAGGTCGGATAGCAGCTGACCCTTCCCACCCTGGACATGGACTTTTTGAGCGACTCCCCACAGGCAGGAGGCTCCGGTCCATTCGGACCAGAACGTCCCGCCACAAAAACAGCTTCTTCCCTTCTGCCGTTGGACTTATGAACTCTTTATAACCTGGATCCCCACATCTCTTAGTCACTTTATAACCTGGATCCCCACATCTCTTCGACACTTTATAACCTGGATCCCCACATCTCTAAGTCACTTTATAACCTGGATCCCCACATCTCTTAATCACTTTATAACCTGGATCCCCACATCTCTCAGTCACTTTATAACCTGGATCCCCACATCTCTTAATCACTTTATAACCTGGATCCCCACATCTCTCAGTCACTTTATAACCTGGATCCCCACATCTCTTAGTCACTTTATAACCTGGATCCCCACATCTCTTAGTCACTTTATAACCTGGATCCCCACATCTCTTAATCACTTTATAACCTGGATCCCCACATCTCTTAATCACTCCCTTCTTGTCACTTTACTATCTTTATTATTTTCTTTTATTTTCTATGACATTGCACTACTTTTCTTTTTCTTTCTGTGCACTCTTAGTTTTGTTAAAATTATTTTTATTTATTTTATTTTTTATTATTTTTATTTTATAGTTTTGCATACCTGTATCAAAGCAAGTTCCTAGTCTCTGATATTCTTCATTGACATGGCAATAAAAGCATTCTGATTTTGATTCTGAACAACGCGGTAATTGTTTTGGCAGGTGATTATTGTGGTTTTGAACACAGGCAGAATGATAGAGGATTTCGGGCAGGTTGGGACAACAGAGAGCTATGGGGACAGGTTGAAGATGTCCAGGAAAACACCTGCTAGTTAGTTTGCACATGATTTTAGAGTCCGACCTGACACCCCAATTAGGACCTTCCGGCTTCTTTATGTTGATCCTCCTCAAAGTGAAGGTCACTTGATGCAGCTGCTGCTGCTCTGGCTGAGGGGATCCACTGTCCTTCAGTGGGGAGAGTCAAAGCATGCAAAGAAGCTGTTTGGGGTTTCAGGGAAAGTGGGATGGTGGTGAATGTGATGGACATGCTTATCACCACACACGTGTCACGGTGAGGATGCAGAAGGAGGAGTAGGACCCAAATGCAGAACAACAAACAAAATTTATTTAGTAAGGAGTCGAGTAAATCTGTAAAAGAATAAAAAATGGTTCAAAAGGAATGTCTAGTGGTAACTGTTCGTACGCATGTCTTGGTCGGGCAGCTAGGAAGGCTTGGCTGGAAAGGATGATGACCCCACCTTGAAGGAAGGGCAGACTGCCTTTAAGTAGCACCTGGTCAATCATCTTCAGATGTCCCAAATCAGGGAGATGGGGGAATGTCCCGGGCTCCCTCTGGTGGTAGGGGAGGGAACCATGACAACAGGTAGTCCATGTTGGTCCTGATATCTTTTCATAAGCTGCGTGTGTTGTTATCCCTGAAGTGCTCCTGGATGTAATGCTTTGTCTCTGTTTGGCCAACTGGGTTCCCTTATCCAGTTCTCTCAGGGTCTTGCTGTAAGCCAGTCTGTCCCCTGATCTGTAGGTTGCATCTCAGGCTCTGAGCAGGGACCACACTGTACAATATACTGATGGCTTCTTATTGTGGAAAAATATTTTACTGTAAAACTGAAGAGCTGTCGATTTAGAGAAAGTGTCAACTTTGGAAACTGTTAATTTGGTGCCAACAAGTAGGACTTTTGTTTAATTGGAGTTCAGTTTGAGTAAGTTGGATGTGAGCTAGTTTTTATTTCAGAGGCAGGAAGAAAGGGAGGAAGAGTGGAGCCTGGTTTGGCCGATGAGTAGAGCCGGGTATCATCTATAAAACTGTGAAAATAAACAATTAATTGTTATAGAATACTGCTGGGGGTGAGAAGGTAAATTAATAATCCTTATCCCATACCTGTATTTAAAGTTAATGCAGCAGCGAGATTAATAGCAGGAACTGATCAAAGACACATGTTACTCCTGTGCAAGCAACATCTTCACCGGCTCCTGATTTTAGAATCTGGGACAAACAAAGTTAGAAATCTGGAGGTAATAATGGACGCAAACTTAAACTTCAATAGTCACATCTGCAGCCTTTAACCACCATAAAAACAGCCAAAATCAGAGGTTTGGTGTCTAAAACTGACTTAAAGGTTCTTATCCATGCATTTGTTTCCAGTAGGTTAGATTATTGTAACGGTTCTACACACTGGTCTGAACAAAAAGACCTTCAAACAGAAAATCTGATGAGATTAGTCCTGTGCTCAGGTCTCTGCACTGGCTTTCAGACTTTAAAGCTGCTCTGCATGTCTTTAAGTGTGAAATGTTAGTGTCTTATAAACCATCTAGAACTCTGAGGACCTCTGGGACCGGCCTCCTGCTGGTGTCTAGAGTCAGGACTGAATATGAACCATCTAGAACTCTGAGGACCTCTGGGACCGGCCTCCTGCTGGTGTCTAGAGTCAGGACTAAACATGAACCATCTAGAACTCTGAGGACCTCTGGGACCGGCCTCCTGCTGGTGTCTAGAGTCAGGACTAAACATGAACCATCTAGAACTCTGAGGACCTCTGGGACCGGCCTCCTGCTGGTGTCTAGAGTCAGGACTAAACATGAACCATCTAGAACTCTGAGGACCTCTGGGACCGGCCTCCTGCTGGTGTCTAGAGTCAGGACTAAACATGAACCATCTAGAACTCTGAGGACCTCTGGGACCGGCCTCCTGCTGGTGTCTAGAGTCAGGACTAAACATGAACCATCTAGAACTCTGAGGACCTCTGGGACCGGCCTCCTGCTGGTGTCTAGAGTCAGGACTAAACATGAACCATCTAGAACTCTGAGGACCTCTGGGACCGGCCTCCTGCTGGTGTCTAGAGTCAGGACTAAACATGGAGAACAAACTTCCTGAAATTGTGAGACAGACCGCCACTGGATTAATGTTTAAAATCTAGACTGAAGATTATTCACAATTTTTTTTAATCTTTTTTTATTATTTATTCTGTGTTTTGTCATTTTAAAGCATTTTTTTCTGTCACGTAAAGCACTTTGAATTGCTTTGTGTATGAATTGTGCTTATAAATAAAAACTTGTCTAAAGTAGCCGGGCTGTCGCCACCTAGTGCCTACACTCATATTCTTCTTCTTCTTTTTTTTTTTTATTCCTTTAACTTTTATTTTTAGTTTCACTTACATTCCTTTACCTTTAACAAAACCCAAAAAGATATTTGCAGGTTTTAAAAGAAATAAAGTAAAATGGGAAAATCCAATAAAATTTTAGACGGAAACGACGTCATGAAGCATCCGCTCATATCCGTCCTCCATTTTTGTAGTTTTTACATCTGAATAATGGGGATCAACCATGCTTTACGGTCCATGTTACATAATTCAATTCAATGTTGGCAAGAATTCCTCAGATTGGAAATTTAAAAACAGTGTTTGGAGAGTTTATTCAGGAAAAGGTTATTTTTACGCTCGGTTTTCCTTTTCGGGTTCTTTAAGAAGTCACATCAGGTCCTCACCAGAAAATAAAAAAAAAACCAAGATAATTATTTTGTTATAAATATAACTATTGTTGTCATTTTTTTATTTTTTCCACATTTGATTTTATTTTTTTCTCCAAAAGAATTATTTACAGAATGTAAGCTCTATGAACCGAAAGTAGTTATGCTTTTATTTTGACATGTGTCTGTACTTCCTGCCCAGAAGGGTAAGCGGATGGATTCTTGGCGGACTGAGAAGAGGCTGTGGTGCTGGAATTTAATCCGAAGAAGAAGAAGAGCAGTTACTGCTGGAATTAAATCCGTAGAAGAAGAGCAGCGGCGGCTGAAGAGCAGCAGCGGCTAATGCTGTTGTAATTAAAAGCTAATTAGAAGAAAAGTCTAAATTAATAATAAACATGGTTTTGGCAATCAGCAGGAGACAGATGTTACAGGCTTTAGTCCAACTGGGATCTTTTATCTTGACTCGCTTTGGTTTTTGGAACTGTTTCAGTATGTTGATGATGTTCGCAGAAAGAGCGGATTCTAAAAGGTAAAAACAAGCTAAAAGCTAACTGTTTTTATTATGAATTAATAATTAATTAGAATCAGATTAATTATTAATGTTTATAAAGTTATAATAAATCATAATGGAAGATGTTTGGGTTTAATTTAAATGTAATTATAAAGATTTAAACTTTAACTTGTTTGAAACTAAATTTTTCATTCATTCAAAGTTTGATCAAACTTATGTTTTTAATTATTTATTTATTATTTTAATCATTTATTTTAATCTGAAACTCGAATAAAAATAAATTTATTTAATATTTAAATGTACACATATTTAACTATGTGTACGTTTAAATTTTGCTCTTCATTTTTTCTCCTTTTACATATAAAAGATTTTAAAACTTCTTTGTTCATTTTTATTTATCAGCTTTTTGTTTGTTTGTTTGTTTAAGATTTTTTTTTTTTACTTTCTAAAAATTTTTAAAAATATTTTTTAAGCTTCTTTTTTTTCTTTTTTAACCAGAATCAGTCAAGTTTTTATTTAAAATATTTCAGCTATTTATGGGTTTTTTTCTTATTATTTATAAAAAGAGCTTGTTTCTTTTTTTTAACTAAATTTAACATGTATTTATTGTAAATGTCGAGTTTTGAAAAAAGGCTTAAAAAAACTCCATAAAAATATAAACTTTTCAAGAATCTTTACTTTATTTTTTTATTTATAATTATTTTGTGTTTTTACTTTATTTCAAAATAAAAAAAACACTTGCAAATTTATCTTAAATTATAGTTTCTATTTCTTTTTTTTAAAGTGTTTTGAATTTAAAAAAATGTTTTTAGTTTTCTTTTTAGTTTTTTAATCTTTTTAGTTTTTTAATCTTTATGTATTTAGTTTTTTTATTAAAACTGTTTGGTTAAATTTAATTGTTTTAGTTTTTTTTTTTTTAAATATTCAATAATCTGTATCAAACTTCTCCAAAACCTCTAACATGTGCTGTTCCTCTGATCCTGTTCATCCTGGTCACTCCCAGAGAGATCCTCAGCATCTTCATCTCTGCTACAAACATCTCTGTTTCCTGTCTTTTCCTCAGTGACACTGTCTCTAGACCAGCGGTCGGCAACCCGCGGCTCCGGAGCCTCATGCGGCTCTTTCATCCTTATAATGCGGCTCTGATTGGCTTGGGAAAATAAATTACTAAATTTTTTTTTTTTGTATTTAATTGAAGTGTGTTTTATTTGTGTTAGTTTTTTATATTATTTTAGTTCTAAATTTGAAGATTATTGTGATCTTGAAATATCACAAAGTATGCTCCACTGCATACTTTGAAAGCCCAAGGCGATATAAAGATGACGGCTCACGGATTTTTCCCTTTTGTTTGCTGCATGCACAATTTAAATTCAGCTTTTTAATTTATTCGAAAGAGACATTCAGACATTATTATTTTTTCAAGAATTCAAAATGTGTTCATTACATCGGTAAAATTAAATTTTCTCCGTAGCACTTCATAAGACATAAACCACACTATAGTTGTTTATACAAAGTGTGAAGGTAAGAAAAAGCAATATATACAGTGTTATCTTCATTTTAGATAAGATAAATGGATATAAGGATGACGCCTCATGGCATTTTTCTGCTTTCGTTTGCTACATGGACAATTTAAATTCAGCTTTTTAATTTATTTGAAAGAGACATTCATTGTTATTATTTTTCAAGAATTCAAAATGTGTTCATTAAATGAATACAATGTACCGTAATTTCACGGCCATAAGGCGCACCTAAAACTCGAAAATTTTCTTCAAAATGAGCGGTGCGCCCTTTCGTGCGGTGCGCCTTGTGTGTGAGAAAAGGCGGACCTAAAAGAAAAAGCGGTGCCCGTGAAGCGGACCTGAAAGAAAAGCATGAGAACATTAAAGAGTGAGGTGTCTAACTAGTATTTTTATTCACTTTGTTTTTGTGATGTATTTTATTTTGAAGGTATGTTTACCGTTACCATGGCAACCAGAGTGCGTTCTAGCAGAGAGAATTTTTCCACGTTATAAAGACGCTGCTAATAAATTTTCTCGTGAAGACAACGTGGATTTAAATGTATTATTATTGATTTTAAAAAGCCCGTTTTCCCGGCTGGTCTTATCACCTGTAGATCGGTCCCTGAAAATATTATCAGACACTAAACCGGTCCGTGGCGCAGAAAAGTTTGGGGACCCCTGGTTCTAAGTACACTTCTGCATAACATTGTTTCCTCCTTTAACATTAAAGAAAAAAAAAAGAAAAAGAACAGCTTTATCGTTTTTAGTGTGAAACAGAAAATATTTAAAGTGCATCAATTAACTTGAATTTAATAAAAATAATTCTTATTTAAACTATAAACTACAACTACTGTAGTGGATGTACAATTACACTTTATTCTAGTACGGCAAAAAAGAAAAACGTGTTCCACAGGATCACACGCGCCCCACTATTTGAGAAGCGCTTGACTATTTTTTAATACGTACATTTGCATGCTTGCGAGTGTGTTGTTGTAAGGCGGTGTGTGACTGAGACTGCGCCTTTTCGTACGGTGCGCCTTATGTGTGTGTTAAATACAGCAACGGCGCACAAAACTGAGGCTGCGCCTTTTCGTACGGTGCGCCTAATGGCCGTGAAATTACGGTAATTTTCTCTGTAGCACGTGGTTTTCATAAGAAACATGCTGCGGTAAAGTAGTAGAAGTTTTTTTTTTTTTCATTTTAGATGTGCGGCTCCCAGTGTTTTCTTTTCCGTGGAAACCGGGTTCAAATGGCTCTTTCGGTGTCAAAGGTTGCCGACCGCTGCTCTAGACCAATCAGCATGCCCGCTCTCACCACAATGTCCCTAGACCAATCAGCATGGCCGCTCTCACCACGGTTTTGTACACTTTCCCTTTCATTTTAGCTGAAACTCTTCTATCACGCCCCGCGACAGACTGGTGACCTGTTCGGGGTGTACTCTGCCCTTCGCCTTAAATTGGCCGGGATGGGCTCCGGCACCCCCCGCAACCTCGAAAGGGATAGACGGATGAGAAGATGACTGACTGTATCGAACTCTGACCGTGGAGTAATTCCATCTGGCCTGATAATCCATGCGAAATGACTACTGGAGCTGATTCACTGGTTTATAGTTTGCTCTACGGGTGCCCAACCAGTCGATCTTGGTCTATTAGTTGCCCACGGACTGATCCCAAATCAACCGCCAGGTGTGTAATTAGTAAAAAAAAAAGGGAAGACAATGGAACTTATGGAGCCATATCTCCCACCGGAGAAGTCTGGGCGGAGCCAGGGATATCAAACCTCCTGAGATCCACCACACACACACTCAAACACACACAGATCAACACAGACTCATTTATCTCTGTCTTTCTCTAACACACACACACACACACACACACAGACAACCGTCACACGAGCTCACATGCAGTGCTTTCAGAGGCGCTGCTTATTGAGAACAGGCCTAACAATGTACTTTCCCATCACAGACTCCAAAAACCTCCAACAACACAAGAAAAAAGTCTCCGCAGGGTCTGAATACCCGCTAAAAATGCCATCAAAATCTCTGAGTTTGAAACACTGACTTCCTGTTATTTAATTTGTTTTTCTAAGCGACTGGTGGTTGACCAGGATCGGTCCCCGTGATCAACCGGTTGGGCGCCCCTGACCTAGCGTGTGTTAGATGTTTCTAAAACACAAACTGTGCGAAAGATAAACAATGAGAAAAAATTTTAGATGGAATTTTCAAAGAAATAATAGAGTACGTGATTGATGTGAAAACGTTCAGGAGGAAGTTAACTGAAATTAAAGGGATGTGTGTGTGTGTGTGTGTGTGTGTGTGTGTGTGTGTGTGTGTGTGTGTGTGTTTACAGAAAACCGGACATCCCCATCCCCTACCTGTATGTGGATATGGGTGCCGCCGTGCTCTGTGCCAGTTTCATGTCATTCGGGGTCAAGAGGAGATGGTTTGCTTTCGCCGCCGCCATCCAACTGGCGCTCAGTACCTACGCGGGGTACATCGGAGAGCAGGTTCTCTACGAGGAGTGGCTGAAGGTCAGAGACGCTCGTTAATTACAGAGAAGAAAAAAATCCTCGACTTTCATTCAGAGTTTTATCTTAAAAATCAATAAACGGAATGAAAAGAAGCAAAAAGTTAGCAAACTTTTAACAAGAATAAACCAACGCTGAGTTCTGGAAACAAAATCAGTTCATCTATACCTGGTACTGAGAGGAATCCATGTGAGAAAGATATGGGCGTTGAGTCTGTTTTATCGCCTCCTGTTGGCGCGCGTTTAAACATTAATCAAGATTCTTTAAAGTCACAGTGTGAACGTTACAAAATTTTGACAAATTTCAGCTAAAAGTAAATAAAAAAGGATAGAAATTAGAAACGGGCTACAGGTACGGGCTGTCCAGTGTCTGTACGACCGGAGCCAGAGCTTGGCCCGGATAGCCGGCAGTATGTCGATTTCATTTCCAGTGAAAGTTGGACTCTGCCAAGGCTGCCCTTTGTCACCGATTCTGTTCATCACCTTTATGGACAGAATATCTAGGCGCAGCCGAGGCGTTGGAGGGATCCAGTTGGTGACCTCAGGATCGGATCTCTGCTATTTGCGGATGATCTGGTCCTGTTGACTTCATCGGACCGTGATCTCCAGCTCTCGTTGGATCGATTTGCTGCAGAGTGTGAAGCAGCCGGGATGGGAATTAGCGCCTCCAGATCCGAGACCATGGTCCTCGCCCGGAAAAGGGTGGAATGCCCTCTGTGGGTTACATACAGGATCCTGCCCAAGTGGAGGAGTTTAAGTATCTCGGGGTCTTGCTCACGAGTGGGGGAAAGATGGAGCGGGAGATCGACAGGTGGTGATGGTCAACTACGGTGAAGGTAGGAACGTAGATCCTGGTTACCATGGTGAGGATAGGAACGTAGATCCTGATTACCATGGTAAGGGTAGGAACGTAGATCCTGGTTACCATGGTGAGGGTAGGAACATAGATCCTGGTTACCATGGTGAGGGTAGGAACATAGATCCTGGTTACCATGGTGAGGGTAGGAACATAGATCCTGGTTACCATGGTGAGGGTAGGAACGTAGATCCTGGTTACCATGGTGAAGGTGGGAACGTAGATCCTGGTTACCATGGTGAGGGTAGGAACATAGATCCTGGTTACCATGGTGATGGTAGGAACATAGATCTACTTATAAATCGAGAGCTTTGCTTTTCAGCTCAGCTCACTCTTTACCACGACGGACCGATGCAGCGTCCTAGTTATTGCTGATGCTGCACCAATACGCCTGTTGATCTCCCGCTACATCCTTCCCCCACTTGTGAACAAGACCCCGAGATACTTAAACTCCTCCACTTGGGGCAGAACCCTGTCCCTGACCCGCAGGGGGCATTCCACCCTTTTCCGGGCGAGGACCATGGTCTCTGATTTGGAGGCGCTAATTCCCATCCCGGCCGCTTCACACTCAGCAGCAAATTGATTCAGTGAGAGCTGGAGATCACGGTCCGATGAAGCCAACAGGAACCACATCATCTGCCTGTTGCGTTTGTGATTAAATTATATTAAAAAATGAATTTAAAAGAAGTCAAATATTTAATTAGTCTGATGTTTGAAATTTTTTTTTTCAGGTTCGAATGTATTCCAGAGCGCTGGCCATCGTCGGAGGCTTTCTGGTCTTGGCCAGCGGTGCGGGGGAGATACATCGTCAGAAATCTCGAAGCCGATCAATGCAGTCCACCGGACAGGTGTTTCTGGGGATTTACCTGATTTGCATGGTGAGCTTTGGTTCTCTTCTAAAATTCTCTTATAATCGTTACCTTGTTTAGAAGTACAGAACGGGTCGCCGAAGTACCAGTAAACACACCAGAAAAACCCAAAATGAGGCAGAGTTAAAACTCAAGGTTCAGTCACGCATTAGAACAAGAGAACAGAGCAGCATCCAGAGAATTTATCATTAATGACGGTCGGGAGGTGGAGGAGCAACAATATGAGCTGCTCTAATTAAGAAGATTAAAGAGTTTCTGAGGGTTAGAAGTTAAAGGACGAACTGGAACAGAGGACAGGAAGTAGAAGCATCTCTACAGTCACTGATGTAATGAAGACCATGCTTATTGGTCTAGAGACAGTGTGGTGAGAGCGGCCATCCTGATTGGTCTAGAGACAGTGTGGTGAGAGCGGCCATCCTGATTGGTCTAGAGACAGTGTGGTTAGAGCGGCCATGCTGATTGGTCGAGAGACAGTGTGGTGAGAGCGGCCATGCTGATTGGTCTAGAGACAGTGGGGTGAGAGCGGCCATGCTGATTGATCTAGAGACAGTGTGGTGAGAGCGGCCATCTTGATTGGTCTAGAGACAGTGGGGTGAGAGCGGCCATGCTGATTGGTCTAGAGACAGTGGCACTGAGGAAAAGACAGGAAACAGAGATGTTTGTAGCAGAGATGAAGATGCTGAGGATCTCTCTGGGAGTGACCAGGATGGACAGGATCAGAGGAACAGCACATGTTAGAGGTTTTAAAGTCAGAGAGACCAGACTGTGATGTTTTGGACATGTGCAGAGGAGAGAGAGAGAGTACATCAGAAGAAGTATCCTGGATTTGGAACCACCAGGAAAGAGGACGAGAGGAAGACCAAAGAGGAGGTTCATGGATACAGTGAAGGAAGACAGTTAGTGATAGTTGGTGTGACCGAAGAGGATGCAGCAGATAGGGTTATATGGAAGAAACTGACTTGAAACTCCACTGACTTATGGCGACCCCTGGAGGGAATGAGGAAAGAAGAAGGAGAAGTGAAGTTTAGCTGGAATATTTAGAAAAATGACGTGACTGAAAAAGTCCTCTATAATATGTAGAGAACACCTCAGGGAGTCAGTGTGTCTGCTTCCTTTTGGAGGAGACGGGAGTTGCAAGGGGAGCAAATTTAAACATACCTGTTCAGAACCCATTCGGTTCGTTAGCATGTAAAACTCGTGGTGTAAAACAGCCTCGGTGGAAGAAAAAGTCAACTACTTTCTTTACTAAGTTATTGTATAGATCACACGTGCACAGGTGAAGAGCTGGAGAGATCTACCCCTAAGTTTCTGATCGTACCACCTTTAATGTACCGCTGTACTGAAGGTTTAACCTCCCTTAGATAGTTCAACTGAAGTTCAGAGTCATCTCAGCCTTGGAGTCAGATAAGAAACGCAGGATGAGGACAGTGCTAGTCTGTTTCTTCACACTCCCTAAAACACCTGGCGTTCCAGATAACAAAGAAGTACAGCAGAACACAGGATCATTGTTACACTAATATAGGAAACTAAAGCGTCCAGATTTTAACAAACAACTATTAATGTTTGCAAAAAACTACTGTTTAATACAACATTTCCATTTGAAACTTTATTTATAAATTGACCCAAAAAATATTTAAACGACATTGTTTAGAATCAATGGATTTAATTTATAAACGATCGCTCGTCAACGTCAAACAGACCTCCATCTTTTTTAAGATTAAAGTTTCAGTCTGTAGAGATGGTGATGCTCATCCTCGAGGTTTCGTAGAGGTGATCTCCAAATACTGAAAGTCTTTTTGAGTTTGGAGAATCCCGCTTGCAGCCAGGTGCTCCAGCCTGGCTTCGTTCAGCTGGTTCTTGAGCTGTCTGTGCCTCGTCCTTCTTCTCACCGAGATCACAACATTCAGCAACTGTTGGCGGGTATTGTTTTTTTCATCCTCATCCATAAAGGAGGCTCATCCCTCCGCAACAGACTGGTGACCTGTTCCGGTGTATCCTACCTCTCACCTTAAATCAGCCAGGCTTCGACACCCCCTGTGACCTCATGAGGGGCAAGCAGTTCAGAAAACCAGAGAATTTAATCATTAGATGGCACACTGTTACTTTATAGATCCAATAAGGTTTGGGTTTTAACCTGGGGTTGGTAACGATGTGTGTGAGGTTACACTCCACGCCCACACTTCATCCTTTAAAGTTCTCCTGGTGTTCTCTACTACATCCGCATTACAACGCCACACACACACACACATGGCAGGGCGCACTGCAGAAGGAAATCCTACACGTTAATGTGCGCCTTATAGTCGGGTAAAGATGGTCAAATTTTTACCCGTGTTTGATTTCTCGATTATCAGCGAGCATGTTTAATTTGTGGGCGTGTCCACCAGGTGTATTCCCTACAGAACAGTAAGGAGGACAGGCAGGCCTACCTGCTCCACATCGCAGGAGGAGAACTGACCGTCATGCTGTTGATGGTGCTCTACGGCGTTCTGGCTCTGGCCTTCCTCTCCGGCTGCTACATCCGTTTGGCGTCGCAGGTCCTGGCCACCATCCTCCCTCTGATCATCCTGCTCATCGATGGAAACGTCTCCTACTGGCATAACACCTGCAAGGTGGAGTTCTGGAACCAGATGAAGCTGCTGGGGCACAACGTGGGCGTGTTCGGCGCGGTGCTCATCCTGGCTGTGGATGGTTGAATAAAAACCTTGTGGGGTTCCTGCAGAGGAACCAGCGTAAAGAGGACTGTGTGTGCGGGACAGGGTGTGTGCGGGTGTGGTGTGGGTGTGTGTAGGCTGTGGCCTTCATGTCACTGTGGATCACTCCGGGAGGGGACGGTGGTCGCCGGTTACGTAACACACAAATTTTTTTTTTTTTTACTTTTATTCATGTTTACATTTTTGTTTTAAAGAAATGTGGAGAAAAAAAGTCTTAAAAAAGGGAATTTTTTTTCAGAATAAAGGGAAACATTTTTCACACGTTAGTGATTTTTCACACGACACTTTTTGGGGCTTTTATTGTTTTGTTTTGTTGAACCACTAAAGCAGAGTGGGGTCAGTGGGAGCAAACTGGGTCCTGTTTCAGTGTTCGATGGCGGAGTCACGTGCTTCTACTTTTTAAATCTTTCATAATAAAATGGTTCTGAAAACAAAAAAAAGTCTTTGTTTTGCTTCATGTTTCAGTAAAAATACAAATTTTTATGGAGACCCAAAAAAAGCAGATCAATGACCTGGCGTTCTGTGGTCTTCTTAACTCAGACGCCCAGAGCCTCCATATTGATATTGATGCAACCTAATAAAAAACAACTGTCAAATGTCCCCGATGTGGTTAAGCTCCGATGTCTTCCGCTAATCCAGGGCCAGGTCGCAGGGGCAACAGCCCCAGAAGAGAAACCCAGGCTTCTCTCACTCTGACTGCATCCTCCAGCTCACCCAGGAGGATCCCAAGGTGTTCCCTGTCAGGCTGTGAGACATAGTCTATCCAGCAGGTCCGGGTCTACCTCTGGGTCTCCTGGCGGGATTTGCCCAAAACACCTAACCAGATGCCTGAACCACCCCATCTGACTTCTCTCGACCTGAAGGAGCAACGGCTTTTATCCGAGCTCCTCCCTCTATCTTTCAGTGAGAGTCCAGCCACCCTGCAGAGGAAGATCATTTCAGCCACTGTATCCGCAATCTTGTTTTTTGGTCACCACCCACACTGGTTACCATGGTGAGTGTAGGACCATAGATCATGGTTACCATGGTGAGGGTAGGAACATGGATCCTGGTTACCATGGTGAGGATAGGAACATGGATCCTGGTTACCATGGTGAGGGTAGGAACGTAGATCCTGGTTATCACTGTGACGGTAGGAACGTAGATCCTGGTTACCATGGTGAGGGTAGGAACGTATATCCTGGTTATCACTGTGACGGTAGGAGCATAGATCCTGGTTACCATGGTGAGGGTAGGAACGTAGATCCTGGTTACCATGGTGAGGGTAGGAGCGTAGATCCAAAACCCAATAGGAGAGTCGTAAACAAAAGCTGAAGTGAACTGAGGACAGAGAAATAATACATTTGGAGCAGAGAGGAAACATTTTGAAAACACACGAGTACCTGACCTATCAGATTGTGGGTTTTTTTACATGGAAACAGTCTGACCTCGCAGCATTGGGGTCCAATCGCTCTACGGTGGGCATGGACTTTTCTATAAAACCAATCATTCTTTTCTGTTCGGGACCGGAAAAAAACACATCTTGCTTTCCCTCAATTTAACTTCACTCCAGCAACAAGGTCAGGGATTACAGCCATTAGCTCATGTTTATTCATAGCGATGGGAAAACGTCCTACCCAATCAGAGAACAGAGATAACGGCGTGACATGAACACAAGCATCTGTCCTCCATGTTTGTAGTTCTGTAGATCCACCATGCTATACGGTCTGTCCTCCATGTTTGTAGTTCTGTAGATCCACCATGCTATGCGGTCCGTCCTCCATGTTTGTGGTTCTTTAGATCCACCATGCTATGCGGTCCGTCCTCCATGTTTGTAGTTCTGTAGATTCACCATGCTATACTGTCCGTCCTCCATGTTTGTAGTTCTGTAGATCCACCATGCTATACGCTCTGTCCTCCATGTTTGTAGTTCTGTAGATCCACCATGCTATACTGTCCGTCCTCCATGTTTGTAGTTCTGTAAATCCACCATGTTATACGGTCTGTCCCCCATGTTTGTAGTTCTGTAGATCCACCATGCTCTACGGTCCGTGTTGGTAACGATTCCCCAGATTGAGAATTTAAAGACAGAGTTTAGAAAATTTATTCAAGAAAAAGTTTGTTTTTACGCCCTGTTTTCTAAATACTGACTGTTCGGGTGCGTTACATGTCACGTCCGGTCCTGAACAGAAAGGAACAAGTGGTTGAATAAAAAATCCCCGCCCAACATGGAGCTACCGAACCCCAATGCTGCGAGGTCACACTGTTTCCACAAGGAGAAAGAAACAGCCTGATGGATCCGGTTAGCTGGAACATGTATAGGTGATAACTGAGACTCCAGGTCAGTGGCTCGTTAGATTTAAGTCATTTCTCCTCCACTTCTTCGCTCGCCGCCTGCTTGTTTTTGCGGTTGAGTTCGGCTTTGAGCAGCGCAGCGACCACAGCAAGCAGCACGGTGATAGTGATGACCAGCACCGACACGGTCTCAGCTGTGCACAGCTGACTGTCCATGGAGGCCAGAGAGCGGTTGGCCTGCTGCGATGGAGCTTTGCAGATGATCTGACTGTAGTCCTCCACGTGGAGATGCCGGACCCGCTGGATCTTCCCAAAGACGCGCTGCAGCTCGCAGTCACAGGTCCAGGGGTTGAGGGCCAACTGGAGGTAGGTGCTGGTGGTCTTCAGCTTCACAAACGTTTTAAACTTGATGTGCTGGAGCTGGTTCCCCTGCAGGCCCAGGAGCTTTAAACCCCTCAGAGGAGCCAAGGCTTCTGCTTCCAGGATGGAGATGTTGTTGTGGCCGAGGAGCAGGACTTCCAGGCTCTGCTGCCGACTCAGCAGACCCTCCTTCAGGACGTTCAGCTGGTTCCCCTGCAGGTTCAGGAGGCGCAGGCGGGACAGGCTTTTAAAAGCTCTGATGTCCAGCGTCTGGATCCGGTTGTAACTGAGGTCCAGTTTCTTCAGGTTGTCAGCGTCTCTGAGCGAGGAGTGGTCCAGGTGCTGCAGCAGGTTGTGGTCCAGCCGTAGGTCCTGCAGGGAGGACAGGCTCTTTGTGAAGTCCTCCGGGAGCCATTGCAGCCTGTTGAAGCTAAGCTCCATCCTCTCCAGGAACTGCAGGGACGAGAGGGACTGGAACGGAGAGGGAAGAAAGTTAGACCTTTAAAAAAAAACACTCATATTATTACTGGTTTTTGCAGTTACATTAAAAATATGGCTGCAACAAATTTAGAAGAACATTAAAAACTACATCATGAAACCATAAAGAGGTGAAGGAAAAGCTGGAGAGGTGGAGGTTTGCACTAGAAAGAAGAGGAATGAAGATTAGTCAGAGTAAAACAGAGTACATGTGTGTGAATGAGAGGGATCCAAATGGAAAAGTGAGGTTACAGGGAGAAGAGATAAAGAAGGTGGAAGATTTTAAGTATCTAGGATCAACAGTCCAGAGCAATGGAGAGTGTGGAAAAGAGGTGAAGAAGCGTGTGCAGGCAGGCTGAAACGGGTGGAGAAAAGTATCAGGTGTGATGTGTGACAGAAGGTCTAGAGACAGTGTCAGTGACCCTCATCATGGTAACCAGGATCTACGTTCCTACCCTCATCATGGTAACCAGGATCTACGTTCCTACCCTCACCATGGTAACCAGGATCTACGTTCCCACCCTCACCATAGTAACCAGGATCTACATTCCTACCTTCACCATGGTAACCAGGATCTACATTCCTACCCTCACCATGGTAACCAGAATCTACGTTCCTACCCTCACCATGGTAACCAGGATCTACGTTCCCACCCTCACCATAGTAACCAGGATCTACATTCCTACCTTCACCATGGTAACCAGGATCTACGTTCCTACCCTCACCATGGTAACCAGGAGCTATGTTCCTACCCTCACCATGGTAACCAGATCTATGTTCCTACCCTCACCATGGTAACCAGGATTTACGTTCCTACCTTCACCATGGTAACCAGGATCTACGTTCCCACCCTCACCATAGTAACCAGGATCTACATTCCTACCTTCACCATGGTAACCAGGATCTACGTTCCTACCCTCACCATGGTAACCAGGAGCTATGTTCCTACCCTCACCATGGTAACCAGATCTATGTTCCTACCCTCACCATGGTAACCAGGATTTACGTTCCTACCCTCACCATGGTAACCAGGATCTACAGTATGTTCCTACCTTCACCATGGTAACCAGGATCTACAGTATGTTCCTACCTTCACCATGGTAACCAGGATCTACGTTCCTACCCTCACCATGGTAACCAACTGTGGGTAGGGACCGAAAGAACAAGATTGCAGACAAAATGATTAGGGTGGCTGGGCTCTCTCTCAGAGATAGAGGGTGGAGCTCTGAGTAGAGTTACTGCTCTTCCCGGGGCGAGAGAAGCCAGATGGGGTGGTTCAGGCATCTGTTTAGGATGCCTCCCGAGCGCCTTGCTGGTGAGGTGTTTCAGGCATGTCCCAACCAGAAGGGACCAAAAGGCAGACTCCGGATCCAGCCGGGGTGAGAGAAGTCTGGGCTTCCCTTCCAAAGCTAATACCCCTGGCGACCCGGCTCCGGATAAGCGGAAGATGACAAAACAGAAATGAAAGAAAAAGTCCATCTTTTTATGGTGATTAGCAGATGTGAGCAAACAAAGAAGATTCCTTTCTATCTGGTTTCCATCAACCATCTTCTCTGGTTAATCAGAGAGAAGCTTGTTCTCACCTGAGCTCACTTATTAGGTAAACAACACCAGTCATAGTCTGTACAGGCTATCCTTGAACTGAATTAAATTGTCTCCTATTAAAAAGTGAATGTTTCTAATGAGGGTTTAACTGAAATGACTATATTTTTCAGACCCCACACTGCCAGGTAAGAAACATCTCTGCTCTGGGGGATTTTCTAGCCCCTCATTACTTTAAATTTTTATATAATAATTATACATAAAAACATCATTTTAAACCCTATTTTAATCAAACAGAAAGTCTAATCTTTTCTCTGTTTGATTTTAACTCAGTTAAAAAGGAATGTTTTCTATTCCATCAAATCAATGTGAATAAAGATCATCCTCATGTTGATAAAGACCCTCTCTGACGTGGTTCCAATGGATTAATGTTTGGATTTTAATCTCAGCTCACATGGACTCACACTGTTCCCTTTGCCTGGAACATGAACAGTTCCTCCTCATCCAGTATCGTAGAAAGGGGTTCAAAGTGTCTTCTGGATTGTGTGTTTTCCGATCGGAACGTTTCGACTTCCGTCCGGAAATCATTTTCTATTGAAATGATCATTTCAATGTTTGAGGGGTCACATGGTTCCTCATGGATTCATCAGAATCATATCATTCATTCATCTTCTAAACCACTTAACCCTACAGGGGTGCCAGAGCCTATCCAAGCTGAGTTCAGGACAAACCCAGAATGGGTCACCAGTCTGTTGCAGGGCCACACACACACACACTCATTCCTGGGGGCACTTTCAACCAATCAACCTGTTTTTGGAGGGTGGGAGGAAACCAGAGAAAACCCACGTGGAGATCACATACACAAGGAGAACATGCAAACTCCACACAGAAAGAACTGTGATTCAAGCTTGGCTTCTACTCTGGGACTAAAACCCTGACCTTGTTGCTGTGAGGCCACCATGCAGCCTTTATGTTTCGACTACCATTCGGAATTCATTTTCAAGCCACAGAAGCGAAGCCTTGAATATACGTTCCTACCCTCACCATGGTAACCAGGATCTACGTTCCTACCCTCACCATGGTAACCAGGATCTACGTTCCTACCCTCACCATAGTAACCAGGATCTACGTTCCTACCCTCACCATGGTAACCAGGATCTTCGTTCCTACCCTCACCATGGTAACCAGGATCTACGTTCCTACCCTCACCATGGTAACCAGGATCTACGTTCCTACCCTCACCATGGTAACCAGGATCTACGTTCCTACCCTCACCATGGTAACCAGGATCTACGTTCCTACCCTCACCATGGTAACCAGGATCTACGTTCTTACCCTCACCATGGTAACCAGGATCTACATTCCTACCCTCACCATGGTAACCAGGATCTACGTTCCTACCCTCACCATGGTAACGAGGATCTACATTCCTACCCTCACCATAGTAACCAGGATCTATGTTCCTACCTTCACCATAGTAACCAGGATCTACGTTCCTCCCCTCACCATGGTAGCCAGGATGTACGTTCCTACCCTCACCATGGTAGCCAGGATGTACGTTCCTACCCTCACCATAGTAAGCAGGATCTATGTTCCTACCCTCACCATGGTAACCAGCTGTGGGTGGTGACTGAAAGAATGAGATTCCGGATAGAAGTTTCCGAAATGATCTTCCTCCGCGGGGTGGCTGGGCTCTCACTCAGAGATCGGATGAGGAGTTCTGCCATCCGGAAGGAGCTCGGTGTCGAGCCGCTCCTCCTCCAGGTCGAGAGGAGCCAGATGGGGTGGTTCAGGCATCTGGTCAGGATGCCCCCCGAGCGCCTCGCTGGTGCGGTGTTTCGGGCACGTCCCACTGGGAGAAGACCAAGAGGCAGACCCCGGATCCGCTGGAGAGACTATGTCTCACAGCTGGCCGGGGAACGACTGGGGATCCTTCAGGGTGAGCTGGAGGATGCAGCCAGGGAGAGAGAAGCCTGGGCTTCCTGTCTGAGGCTGTTGCCCTCGCGACTCAGCCCCGGATAAGTGGAAGACGACGGAACGGAACAGCAACTAGACAACAATAGAAGTTAATCTAGGACCGACCCTACCATTATTTACATGTTCCATAACCCCAGGTTTGTTGGTGTTACCTCCTTCTTCGGGATCGGACTAACTCAGATTAGTTTAAACAGAACCTGTTCTCAGATTGAAAATGATTTCTGGGTGGAAGTCTAAACGTCTCGATCTTAAACACACTGTCAGAGGACACTTTGAATCATGGAATGGATCACTAGTGAACGGATGAGGGATTACATGGACTAGTTAAGAAGAAAACAAACACTCCAACAAATAAAAAGCAATTAAAACACTTGATTTATGCATTGATTTTATTTAATTAACTATAAACTTCTGGTGTTTACGTTTGTTTGGCTCTGGATGAAGCTCGATGGAGCTGGAGAGGGTTTGGTACCCCGAGGTTCTGTCCTCTAACCTCCGGGTCCTGTCCTCTAACCTCCGGGTCCTGTCCCCTAACCTCCGGGTCCTGTCCTCTAACCTCCGGGTCCTGTCCTCTAACCTCCGGGTCCTGTCCCCTAACCTCCGGGTTCTGTCCCCTAACCTCCGGGTTCTGTCCTCTAACCTCCGGGTTCCGTCCTCTAACCTCCGGGTTCTGTCCTCTAACCTCCGGGTTCCGTCCCCTAACCTCCGGGTTCTGTCCTCTAACCTCCGGGTTCCGTCCTCTAACCTCCGGGTTCTATCCTCTAACCTCCGGGTTCTGTCCCCTAACCTCCGGGTTCCGTCCTCTAACCTCCGGGTTCCGTCCTCTAACCTCCGGGTTCCGTCCTCTAACCTCCGGGTTCTGTCCTCTAACCTCCAGGTTCTGTCCTCTAACCTCCAGGTTCTGTCCTCTAACCTCCAGGTTCTGTCCTCTAACCTCCGGGTTCTGTCCTCTAACCTCCAGGTTCTGTCCTCTAACCTCCGGGTTCTGTCCTCTAACGTCCACTACGTCCACCAGAAAGCCGTACCTGTGTCTGAAGAGTCTGGATGCTGTTGTTGGACATGAAGAGAATCTTTAGAGACCAGAGTCCGGTGAACGACCCGCTGAAGACCTCCATCATCTTATTCCCACTGAGATCTAGCATCCAGGTGCTGTGGGGGACTCCAGGTGGAACCCGGTCCAGTCCACGAGCCCTACAGTCCACCAGGTCTGAGTCCTGGTAGCAGAGACAGACGGACGGACACGGTCTGAAGCTGGACACGGAGCTCAGCAGCATCACCACCCAGCAGAGCGTTGCTCGGCAACAAGCAGACATCCTTCCTGCTGAGCAGCATCGTCATGGTAACCCTGCTGAATGTGGTGCACGAAAACTGAGCAGATGAGATTAGAGGGGATTAAGGATTAAAGGAGCACAGATGTTTTCATCTGGTCACAAAAACACTTTTAATTTCATTCAAAGGTCAGATTTACATCCCATAATTTATTCTGTTAATTAATAAGGAACTAATTAAAGAAGAAGAAAGTTTCAAATAAAAAAAGTTTTTTTTTAAACTTTTAAAAAAAGTTTTGTTTTTTTAAATTTTTTTAAATAGTCAAAAAAATCTTTTTAAATTAAGAAAAAATACTTTTCTGATAAAAATAAGTAATTTTTTTTAGAAAAAATTATAGCTAAATTCTGCTGATGATTTAAGTTTGAGCTCAATTTAAATATAAAAACTTATAAAGTAAAATTTTGTTAAAATCTAGAGATTATTGGAAAATTTTATGTAAAATATGTTTCATATAAATATCAGTTCATATATAGCTGGTACTCATTAAAAGTGTCATGATCTTAACTTAATGAGAAGTTTAATTATTGTTTTAAAAAAAAAACAATTTTTAAAAAGTGAAACTAGAAAGTTTTGCTGATTTTTTGATCTAGAAATAAAGTTTTAACTAAACTTAAAACTTAACATTACAAAAAAAGAGAAAACGAACCAAACAGTTGTTTTTTATCAACATGTAAAAGGTTTAATCAAAATCTGATCAAATTCAATTTAAAATGAAACTAAAGTCAAAGTTGATTTTTTAAAATGCTTTCTCAAAATAAATTATTTTAGTTTCCTGTCAAATAAAAAAAAGAGTTAATGTCAGATAAAATTTCTGTTTTTAAACTCAGTAAAAATCTATTCAGTGATTCAAGACTAAGAAACTTCATCAGTTCATCTACAGCTGGTACTGAGTAAGGGTCATGACTTCTAGTTGTTTTAAAATGAGAATTACAAAATTAGAAATCAAGCAGTTTTCTGTTTATCAAACAAAAAAAAATTTCAGTTTTATTATTTACTTTGAAAATAAAAGTAAAACTTTTTTTCAACAGATGTATTGATTGTTTTTTTGTCGGTAAATTTCTGTAAAAATGTGCAAATTTGGTTAAAATAAAAAGACAAATTAAACTTTATCAATTTCTGTAAATTCCTTAAAAATGTGGTGATTTTTTTGTTTTTTTTGTAAAACTGAATATTTAAGAATTTTTTTGCAAAATTTGTCTTCGTTTTTTAAGATCAGGATCGGGCAGGGAGCACCAGGGAAGCAGAGGCACAGACCGTGAAACCAATATTATTCATTAAAATAGATTTAAATGTGTCTTTGAAAGAGAAACCACGTGTTGGGGCTCAGCCAATCAGCACCTCCTCATCCCGGTCCGCAGCCTATGGGCTCACTCATACCAGACCGCCGCTTGCAGGAGCTTCTCCGTCCTGTTGGGATCCATGATGGACACCTTTTCTGGGGGAGACCCGTTTCTAACCTCCTCGTTCCGGCGGGATCTGTGACGGACACCCCATAACTCTGCAGGAAGAATCCCATCCCTCGCCGCACGGTGGCGTGCGGGCCGTCACACCACCAGCCCATAGTTCAACAGGAGGCCCCCCACCATGCCTCTCACCGCTGCTTCTTTCTGTCTCATCTCAAACTCACGGGAACTTTTCTGTGACTCAGAAACTTTGGTCCAAACAGAATAATTTCATCACTTTAATTTAATTATTATAGAAAGACATGTTTTTATTCACTGGTTTTTGGTATTTTTTGTCCCACTTTTTTTCACGTAGTGAAATGATTTTTTATTTTAACCACCAATCAATCTTAAGCTCAAAGGTCAGATAGTCAGTCACCATCTTAACCTTCTATCCCTGTCGGGTTTGCAGGGGCTCTGGAGCCCATCCCGGTGGATTGCAGGCGGGGGGCAGGGTACACCCCGAACAGGTCACCAGTCTGTCACAGGGGTCAAATTAATGTGACTGATTTGTATTTAAAATCTGAGGAAAAAGAAAAATTTTTTTTTTTTTAGTTTCAAACTCAGAAAAAAAAAAAAAACAAAGAACGAGATTTAATCTGATTTCTGATTTTAAAATTCTGATCTAAGACAAAAATCAGAAAAACGTCACCTCTCTGTGAAATCAGAGGGTTTTTGATGAAACCACTATTACTCAGTACCAACTATAGATCAACCGATGAGAGTTTGGTGTCATGCAACCCATAGGTCAAGATCATAAATTCTTGAATTTCTCGAACCAATTAAAGGATTCTAATCAAACTAGACATTTAGTGCCAAAAAACTATTTTTATACAACTTATTATTAATCAACAGAAAAATGAAGTAAATTGGATCTTAAAAAAAAAAAGGAACAGTAACTTTGATCTGATACTAAGTTTTTGTTTTTTTGGGTTTTTTTTTTTGTCTTTTCTTTGTTTCCATGTCTTTTCTGTGGCTTGAGCCCAGCGGGAATCAAACCAAGTTCTCCTGACTGTACCTCTACCACTAGGCCAATGCCCCACGACCGATACCTAGTTTTTAATCTCTCAGTCAAACATCTTTTCATGTTGAAAAATAACATTTAAAAATCATACTTTTAGTTTCTAATAATTAAAATAAAAAATAATTTAGCCTAAATTATAAAAAATTTTTTTTTTTAGATTTTAACTTTTTTTTTTTTTACTTTTCTCTGGTTTCTTCTCATCCTCCAAAAACATGTTTTATTGGCTGGTGAGTAATTACCCTTAGAAATGAGTGTGTGTGTGGCCCTGAAAGACTGGTGACCTGCTCAGGGTGTATCCTTCCTCTCACCTGAAATCACCCGGTATAGTGTCCAGCGCCCCCTGTGGTCCCATCAGGGAGAAACAGCTTAAAATTAAAACGAATAATAAAAATCTTTAAATGTGAAGTGTGTGAACGTGAAGGAGTTGTTCTGTCCTCGAACCACTTCCACGACACTTGGTTTTAAAGTAAAAAAAAACCCGCGACGTTTCAGATGGCAAACTAACTAAAATAGATCTTCAAAATCTAGACGATGCCCAGCAGACCGTACCAGCCTGTCAAGGCCTGACCCTGTCTGACCTTAGAAGCTAAGCATGCCAGGCCTGGGCTGTACTTGGATGGGAGACCGCTGGAACCTCCGGGTAAACAGTGGGACGGCCGTTGAGATTGAATTGTCGGTGTCCCTGCTTGAGGCGTCCTGGTCTTCTTCTTCTTTCGGCATTTCTCTTCAGGAGTCGCCACAGGAAGTCAGTTTCTTCCATCTGTCCTGGTAAAGCGCTTTATAAATACAAGAGAGGCAGTGGCTCAGTGGTAGAGCGTTCGCAGGTTTGCATCCCACTTCTCGGGTCCTTGGAGAAGACGCCCAACCTCCCCGTTTCTTCCGCCGTCGTGGCAGCCTGCTGCGGTGCAATGCAGCACACAAATTTTCCCGTTAAGGATCAATAAAATATGATTATTATTAACTTTTTTGTCCCAAAATCTACTTTTCAAGTATCAAACGTCCTGAAATCTACCAGTCCTGTGTCAACATCACGCATGCACACGTTCCTCTCGTGATTTTTTTTCTTTTAAAGAGACAGAAGTTCATCTCGCTCAAACACATACAGAAAAATTCTACACGTTCGCACAGCTTTAAGAGACAAGGCGCTGCTCATTGAGAACAGGCTTAACAACGTGCTTTCACATCAGACTCCAATAATATCCAATAACACCAGAAAAAGTCGTTAAATGGTCTGAATACTCGCTAAAAAAAAGACAGTTGTTGACTTTTTTTTTATACACACTTGGTAGTCGACTTGGGATCAGTCAGTGGGCTCGCAGTAGACCCCGATCAACTGGTTGGTCAACCCTGGAGGAGACCAAGTGGCTTTCAAGGCTGGTTTTACTAAAAAAATTGTGTTAAATTAATCCTAAAACATCATAAACCTGTAGATTATAATCTGAAGAATATGTTGACATAATAGCTGCTCTATTTACACCACAAACCTCATCAGTCTATCTATAGTTTGTACTGATTAACTGAACAGTTTTACTAAAAAGCCCATGAGTGGTTCACAAGTGTTACTGAAGCACAGACGGCTGGAGATGGAGGCAGAAAAAGATCAGTCTATTTTTAATCAGAGATTTTGTTTCCCTGAGATTAAAAAAACAGATTAAATCAAACATAAAGAGGATCAAATTAATCTAATAAAATAAACATCCAGATGTGGCTTCCAGAGATGCCAAGTTTTAGGATTCACAGAGGGAGATTTTGAGGCGGGGCCAAAGGAGGAGGGGCCATGACATGACGTCACATCCGCCATGACAGTTGGGGTAAAACAAACCGTTCAAATCATGAGAAATCAGCTTGTAAATTGTGCATCTTCCGTGTGTTACCACCTAGTGTTATGTATCAGTATGAAGAGGAATTACCACCAGGAATACACCCCTGTACTGATTGGTCACGCTTTGTTTTGAGGCTCACGCACATAAGCTTTCACATGACCAAAGTTCCCGGATGTCCGACTTCTTCCATATGTTCACCAAAAACAACACTGGAATTAGACCATGAAGATCGCTACAAGTGGCATTCAGATGCAGAGCTGCAGCAAGAAGAGATGCCATGTGCTTAGCCTCATCGTACCTAATCATGTTCATGGAATGAACTAAAGCAGGCATTGACAAACTACGGCCCGCGGGCCACATGCGGCCCATTAAACGTTTTAATCTGCCCGCAAAACTAGAAAAAAATTAAATTAAAAAAATAAACCATGTTAGTTTGATTTTCTTGATTTTTTTTATGTTCTTCACTAGATGGCGCCGAAAATACAACAACACTGCTCCCATTGAAATGTGTGTGTCTTTGTGATGTGCATGCAGTCAAAATGAACAGTGTGTACAGATATGGAAAGCCATTGGTGCCAATACACACATGTAAACAAGCGTGTTAGATGTTAAAACAAACATAATGTTACATCAAGCTCTTAGATTTCAAACCTAGTGCTGCTAGATTTAAAATTTAACGCTCTTGATGTAACATTTAGCGCTTGTTTAAAATCTAGCATCATTCTATTGGTCTAATCTAGAGGTTACCAAAGCATGCCATCCATCTGATCCTGTTCCCGGGGGTAGACACAGGATTTTCTAGAGGGGAGCTGGCATCCCAAGTAATTTTCTGCATTTTGGTGCAATTTTTTAACCAAAGTTTACAATAATTAAAGTAGTAAGAACATTGTTTTTTGTCGACCTAGAGAGGCGGTGCATGCCCCTACCCCCCGGAGCCGGCCCACTTGTCAAATGTTAGAAGTCAATGTGGCCCATGAGTCAAAAAGTTTGCCCACCCCTGCACTAGTGTTCATCTTATTCTTTCGGCATTTCCCTTTAGGGGGCGCCACATCAAGTCAGTTTCTTCCATCTAACCCTATCTGCTGCATCTTCTTCGATCACATCAACTATCTTCATGTCTTCCTTCACTGTATCCATGAACCTCCTCTTTGGTCTTCCTCTAGTCCTCTTTCCTGGTGGTTCCAAACCCAGCATCCTTCTTCTGATGTACTCTCTCTCTCTCCTCTGCACATGTCCAAACCATCTCAGCCTGGCCTCTCTGACTTTAAAACCTCTAACATGTGCTGTTCCTCTGATCCTGTCCATCCTGGTCACTCCCAGAGAGATCCTCAGCATCTTCATCTCTGCTACAAACATCTCTGTTTCCTGTCTTTTCTTCAGTGACACTGTCTCTAGACCAATCAGCATGGCCGCTCTCACCACACTGTCTCTAGACCAATCAGCATGGCCGCTCTCACCACACTGTCTCTAGACCAATCAGCATGGCCGCTCTCACCACACTGTCTCTAGACCAATCAGCATGGCCGCTCTCACCACGGTTTTGTACACTTTTCCTTTCATTTTATCTGAAACTCTTCTGTCACACATCACACCTGATACTTTCCTCCATCCGTTCCAGCCTGCCTGCACACGCTTCTTCACCTCTTTTCCACACTCTCCATTGCTCTGGACTGTTGATCCTAGATACTTAAAATCTTCCATCTTCTTTATCTCTTCTCCCTGTAACCTCACTTTTCGCACTAGAGTGTTCATCATGCTGGAGTTTTATTAGCCTTGGCGGGTGAGCCTGAGATAGGTCGTAATGCGGGTGTCTCCCACCCAATGGGGGAGACTTGGCAGGTCTGGGTTTCAGAGAAAATGTGAAACAAACCAGATAAAATAAAACATTTCAAACAAAGCAGCGTCAGACGGAGAAAAACAGCTTGAAAATTACAGTCAGAATTTTTGTTACTTTTATTTTAGAAAATGTCCTTTAAAGTGTGGCGTTTCAAGTCACATTTTGTTTAAAATACAGAAAATACAGAAACATGATACAGCAAAAAAAAAAAAAAGAAAAAAAAGAGAAAATAAAGCTAACAAAAGCCTTTCTGACTGATCTAGGTTCCTCTTCCTGAAACAGAAAAAAAAAAAAAAAAAACGAACGGGGCGGTGGGAATGAGACGAGTTAGTTAAGGAAAAACTATGGATGCTTCATGGTTCATGTTTAAATTATTCTTTATAAAGTCTAATTTAAGATTTAATCTTTCCTCTTTTTTTTTTTTTTTCTTTTTTCATTTAATGGTGTTTTGATCTTCAGGATCCGGGGCCCTCAGCGCTCCTCCTTGTGGTCTCAGACCGAAGACAAGGAATGCCGACTTTGTCTGGCAGTGGGAATAGAACCGACAACCTGCCCCCTTTCCTCCCCAACCCCCACCCTTTAACTCCCACCCACCCCGGCTCTCTCTCTCTCACACACACACTGCCAACTCAAGATGATAAAGTGGAGTCCTTCTGTGTTTGCTGTGCTTGTGAACGCTGCATGGACTTCTGACTTTCTACGTCTCTAAAATGTTTCTCGACCTGCAGAGAGAGAGAAAGAGAGAGAGAGAAGCAGGGGTTAGGGTGGGCAGGGCGAGCAGGTTGGCATGGCAACCATTTATACACAACATACAAAACAAAAAAGTCATCATCATAAAATTCTTCAGCCTGCTTTAATCCGTTCCTTCAGGATTTTCACCACCATATTTTCTAAAAGCTGCTATTTTTAAACCCAAAATCTTTTGTTTACATTTAAAATTGTTTGTTTCTGCTTGTTTTAAGCAAATTAATAGATGTTTCGTTCCGTCATCTCCCGCTTGTTCCGGGGTCGGGTCGCGGGGGCAACAGCCTCAAACGGGCAGCCCAGGCCTCTCTCACCCCGGCTGCATCCTCCAGCTCACCCAGAAAGATGCCAAGTCGTTCCCCGACCAGCTGTGAGACATAGTCTCTCCAGCAGGTCCGGGGTCTGCCCCTTGGTCTCCTCCCGGTGAGACGTGCCCAAAACACCCCGCCCGCGAGGCATTCGAGTGGCATCCTGACCAAATGCCCGAACCACCCCATCTAGCTCCTCTCGACCTGCAGGAGGAGCGGCGATGGCAGAGCTCCTCACCTGATCACTGAGTGAGAGCCCAGCCACCCTGCAGAGGAAGCTCATTTCGGCCGCTAAACAAAAAAAAATTAAAACAGTTTTATTGTTTAAAAAAAAAAAAATTGGATCAAATCCCTTTAAAAAAGCGATGAGTCGTCGATGCATCGACGTGGGGATAAAAGACAAATTGAAGCACAGCTCGGGCGTTCGTATTCGCTCATCGAGTATCATTAAACTGAAATTTTGATCTTTTACGACAGATCGTATCGTCATCGATCTGACTTAAAATTTTCCAACCACCACTGGGATTTTCTGAAATCTTCTCCAAGTCGTGTGATTGTCGTCTGATTCCCTCCAGATAAGCACGAAACGAACGAACGAACGACTATCGGTTGATTTAAAACCAGGTAAGTGGTGACGTTTATCAGACGAACATCGTTCAATAATCTGTAGATATTCGGTAGAAAATGTGCCGTTAATCGACTCATTTTGAGTCACAGACACGTCCTCGTCAGTCGGCGACATGTCTCTGATCATCTGGTAATAAATTACAGATGAGTGTGACAATCGCATGATTGTCTCCCAACGATCGACCTCATCTTAAGTGTCTATAAAAAAATAGCTTCATGCATGAAAACCTAAACTCTTCTGTGCGTCGATCTGCCGTGTAGTGCCGTTTAGGATGACAATACGTCACCAACGTGTCGGCATTTTGTTTACGATGCATCGTCTAACAGTCTACAAGAGCCTTTTATCGAGTTACGGTCGATTGTCTCCATTCCAGCAAGACAGAATTCTTCAATGCAGTCGAATTAAATCCCTTCATCTTCCAATTTGAACGCAGACATGACGCTAAAAGTCGCTTAAATGTGAGCAACACGCATCACAACCTTTTCATCTCACGTGATTCATACACATATGAATCCCTGCCATTTTCCTTGACACTGATGGATCTCATTTAACGTGAGCAGGATTTAAGTTGATCCACTTTTTATTTTCTAACCTGTTAAACTCTGAACATGTGCTTCAGTTAAACATTCATACAGATTTGTGTTGATTTGGTTCCACGTCGTTCTCTCTTGTTTTGAAAACTGGATTTTCTTGTTGGATAACTGCCGGCACTACGAGCACACACAGCTCGTTCACACACACATTACACATGAAATGAATCACTCATTTCAAACAGAAAGTTAAGACCTGGTTGTTAAGTTGAGGATCACAGCGTCTGATTTTTCATTAATAGTTGCGATCGCATCATAAAATCACGGAGGGATTGAAAACGTCAGACACTGTTCTATTAATGAATGTTTGAAACCATTATATGTTTAACAATTCTATAACAGGTACTGAGTAACTTAAAACAGTTTGATTAGAATCCTTTCAGTTGTTTTAATCAACACAGTTTACAAGAATCTGTGACCTCAATGTTTGATGGTTTCAGAATCTAGTTAGGATGCCTCCTTCGCTGGTGAGGTGTTTCAGACACGTCTCACCAGGAGGAGACCCAGAGGCAGAACCCGGACCTGCTGGAGAGACTATGTCTCACAGCTGGACAGGGAACACCTGGGGATCCTCCTGGGTGAGGTGGAGGATGCAGCCGGGGTGAGAGAAGCCTGGGTTTCTACCAGAGGCGACCCGGCCCCGGATAAGCTGAAGAAAACGAACGGGATCTTTCCCAAAAAGCAATAAAATTCCCAGAATCTACTTTAATGATCCCACACATGGAAATTTGTGTGTCACATCAACAACTTCCTATCTGCTAAGTGAGTCGTTGTAGAGCCCGATCACGTACGGAAAGAAAGACCTCCGGTAACGAGATGTTCTCGAGCGGAGCTGTTTTATTTTATTTTGACGGGGTTTCTTTAGCCTGACGTCTGACAGCAGAATTATTTCCAGGTTTTTTTTTCATCTTTAAATCAATAATGTTATTAAACGACATCTTTAATCTCACGTTTTACTTGTTTTTGTTTGTATTTTGACCTTCGTCTGATGTGTGATTCTATCCATGAGGACACGTTATATAATCTAACATTTTTAATCTGCTTCACACACATGCCTGGAACACGGTTCTAATCCCACTTTACACACAAAAAAACAGCAAATAAACAGCTGGTATGAACTAAAATGACTTCTTTCAGGCAGAATTTTATGCAAATAAGATGCTCTTGATTTCATCGAAGGTGTGAGTTCGTGTGTAAAATATGTCTAATCAAACAGGATTAAATTAAAAAGAATTTAAGCTGGTCCGGAATTAACCAGATCAACGTTATCCAAGTGAAATCAGTTCAATTAAAGTAGTCAGAATCCACCAAACGATCAATTATCCTACTTAAATCATGGACTTTTCAAGACTAACGAGAGACTATTTGTTGCTGAAGTAACCAACCACAGGAAGTGACATCACTGATCTTTAAAAAAATAAGTTTGCTTATTGATTCTAAAGCTCTGAACTTCTATCTTCTTTCCAACGGCGCTACCTGCTGGTTATTTAGAGGTAGGGGAGGAGATTTGATCTAAATATTTTCAGAGCTGCAGCTCAGGTTTTAATAAGCCTGTTAAACGACTTGCTTGAGATACTTGTGTCAGTTCTTTGAGGGCGGGGCAGAACAAACATGGCCGCTGGCGTCTGTGTGAGTGAGCGTGCAGAGAAGTGCCAGTTAGTTTGTCCTTCAGTGTGTTCATGGTGCACGTTGAGACGTTTCTTTAGGGGTAAAAACGGATCAAAAGATTGACAAATGAGATCAAATTTTTGGATCAAATTGTTTCAGAGAAAAACCAAAAGGAGAAGATGTTTTTTTTTAATTGTTTGGATGGAAACAGGATCACATTAAATACCCGTCTTGACGAGAATCTGTTTTAGGATTATGTAAAGAAATCTATTGAGAACTTATAAATATTTTTAACTTTTAAGAACTGAACCCATCCATCGCCGTCATGGTTTCCCCCAACCGTCAGGAACCAGTGAGTCATACTTACTATTTTGCGTACATGACTTAAAGCGCTTCCCTCTTTGCCTTTGCAGTTCTCCACCTGGTAAGGCGGTGAGATTACAACATCGTCC
Source organism: Neostethus bicornis (assembly GCA_902685375.1). Taxonomy (NCBI): domain Eukaryota; kingdom Metazoa; phylum Chordata; class Actinopteri; order Atheriniformes; family Phallostethidae; genus Neostethus; species Neostethus bicornis. The sequence continues at coordinate 21,489,890 of LR738559.1, read as the reverse complement.
ATCACAATTATGTTCTTCTCCTGCCATTTACAGTCTTTGATGCTGCAGAGAAAAAAAACATTAAAATAAGATCATCAGGGAAATTATTTTTTACAATGAAGTCTACCTGATCTGACCTTAAAGGACTTTTGACCTCATCTGCACCCTTACTCATAACCGATTTAATCCCTGCTGCCCAGAAAATCACCCATCGCTCCGCCCTCATGAAACATCTGCAATCTGGTAAAAATGTTGGGTTCCGTCTGAAAGCCTCTAAAACAGATTTATTGAGTTTCCTTCAACGCACTGTGCTTCAACATGGTGAAAGAAAGCAGAAACAGATGATTTTCTGTCTTTACTATCCAATCGGCTCTCTTCTATTCCTCCACCTCGTCCAACCAGAATTCAAAATGAATCTTTCTGGGTTCGTACCAGTCCTCCTGATCCCCCTCTTTCTCTGTTCAACATTCACTTCATTCATTTTGCACGTTTTTAAAGATCTTTTCTGCTTCAGTCACAAGATTTTTTTACATCTAAAGAATAAAGTTGGTCCGTTTTACTCATGACCAATCCGGGTCCTTCGTGTCTTCCAAACATATTGATCCACGTACACAAAGACGACCGTGGCTCCAATACTTAGCTCCAAAATGGAATTTTTTAAACGTATTCGTTAAATACGGTGCCAGTAGTTTTTTATCACATCTGATGGGATGAACTCACTGGACCCATCGCCCCCAACTGGGATCTAAAAGCCTGTTCAGGGCATTGATGAGGAGGGTGGGCTCCGCATTGCAGTATGTTCTGTTTGGGTCATCTTGAATTTTTATTCCTCTCCATCCCCTGGTTAAATAACATCAGTGTGCATTGCGTGCCAATCCTTCTCGACCTGGCACGTAACGGTATTCTTAAAACAAAGAAATTAAACCTCACATTTTCCACGATCTACGTTTGCAGGTGAAAAACGCTTTGACTTCCTGGTTTGGTCAGCGTCTCCGCCTCACTTAAATTACATTTGAACCCTAATCGGAGCACAACAAGGGGGCAGGACGAGGAATCAAACCTTTATATGTCAACCAAAAGAAAACTTTTAACAGTAAACTTGACCCTAAAACTCTGTGTTAGATGAACACACGTGTACATTAAAGTACGGTTACGTTGAAGGATGTTAATGTTAGAATTTTTAAACCTAGATTTGTATCATTTTTAGCGACTAATTAACTGTAAGTTCTTACCATCTGACTGGAGTTTGATCGGAGTAACGAGTGCAGTTTTAAAAAGAGAATAAAGAACAGAAATGGATTTTTTTTTTTTTTAATTGGCTGTGGTTAGATTGAAATGACGCCAAAAATTCTGCACCCCGGTTCATCACCAGGACTCCATGATGTCACCTGTCCTGTGACATCTTCTCTGGTTTTGGATAAAACAAAGGATTATTTTTAAAATTCTCCTTCATTTTCAAAGGAATTCATAATCTGGCTCCACCGTCCATCTCAGACCTGTTACATATGTCCATTCCCTCTCGGCCTCTCCGTTCCTCTTCTTCTCTCACCTGCCCGGCTCATTACTATAGGGGGCAGAGCCTTCAGTCGCTCTGCACCCCGGATTTGGAATTTTCTCCCCTCTGATTTACCTAATACGGACTCTTTCCCACTTTTCATCCAGACTCAAAACTCATCTTTTCAGGGACTCATACAGTTAGTCTAGATGTGAGATTTGATTGGCTCTGCTTTGTTTTGATCCGTTGATAGTTTTATTGTTTTTTTATTTCTGGTTTATTGATATTTTGTAAACTGTACAGTGACTTTGGGCGTCTTGGGAGTCACTTTAAAATAAAATGTATTATTATTATTAAAACTAATGAATAAAACTTTTCACTATAGAATTTTACTAAAAAATTCTGAATTAAATCAGATATAAAATCATTTTATTTGTGTTCATAAATATGTAAACAAAGAGTTTCATAATTTCATATCGTTTTTATCTCAGCATTGATTTTATAAACAATAGATTTGTTATTTAATGAATAACATTTTGAAAAAGAATCAACCAATTGGAAACCGGCTTTTTTAAACCCATCGTTAGTCTGAGATGAGTTTGTTTTTATTTTATTACATGTTTTAGTAATAAAACAGAAATTAGTTTCAAACTCAGAAGACGAATCATTTCCTGTGGAGCGTCTTACGTTTTGTGAATAGTCTGGAATAGCTGTTGGCCCTCCACAGAAACCCCAGCACTGATTGCATAGGCTTGGGACAGCTTGTCCTCCTTTTCTGTCCGTGCTCGATTGGCAAGCTGTGAAAAAAAAAAATAATCAGAACAAAATCATCTATAAGTTTATTTACAGAAAACAAAAGAATGATTTCTGTTTAACAGATTTACAGAGTTGCTTTTAATGAAGCACAATGTCCTGTGACGGAGGAAGAAAGCAGAAACAGACCTTTCACTTACAGTACGATTAGTAAAAAAATAAAATAATAATAATAATAAATCACCCTGTTTGATTTTACAGACATTTATTAATTTAATTCATTTTGATGACAATTTTATATTAAATCCTGTTTAAATCATGACAATTATTTTTATCCAAGTTATTCTATTGAAAATAGTTTTTATTCTAAATAAACAACCTTGATACAAAATGAAAACAGTTTTAATCAATCTGTTCTATTTTGTCTCTCTTTATGAACCCAGCTGCTTCTTCCAGATTCACAATATTGTAAATGGATCTTGATTTTTGGTCCAAAACGGTTACTTTTGCTCAAACCTTAAATCTTCTTAAGTTTGACACCAAAGAATTTAAATATTTTTCAAAAAATTAAACTAAACTGTAGATTTTTTTAAATTGAGATTCACAAAATTTAAAGTTGAAACTCGAGAAACAAAAACAACAGATTTATATTGTTTCTCAAAGTTAGAAACTTCACGTTTTTTACTGGCTTATTAAAAGAAAACAGTAATTAAAAGCTTGAGGTTTGACGATTTTTTTAACCGAATTACTGAAGTCATCGTTTTTCTGCTGCTTGAATGAAGAAAAATTAACTAGTTTCTAAAGTAATTTTCTAAATTTAGAGTCTGTTTAAGAATTAATTTTATAATAAAAAAACGATCAACTGAAATAAAAACAGTTTTATTTCAAATGTTTTCATTTGGTTCAATCATTTGCTGAGGTGACGATTTTTAAACTGAAAAGTTTCAGTTTGTCATTTTTTTCTGATTTTAAACCAAAACAAAGTCAAATCACAACAAAAGTCAGAAACTAACTTCAAACAGATGAATTCTTTTTTTTAGTTTTCACGGCAGTAAAACTTTCCAGCCAAACGACAGAACCTTGTAGAAAAAAAAGATCAAACCTTGTGGACTCACCTTGCTCACATTCAGTGATGCTAGAGGAGGAGGGGTCTCGGTGCGGTCATTTATTATGTCCACATCGGAAACGTAGGCTAAGTTGATCAGGATGACGTCGTTGAGGTTTGGCTTGCCGCTAGAGGAAGCACATTCTTCACACACGCAGTTAAGGACCAAAACATAAGGAGACAGTGTGGCCGTACCGGTCACGCTGCGGCACGCGCAGGAAACACAAAGAAACCGTTTGTTTTAAAGACAGAACAAGAAATAAATCACGTTTAACAGGACGTCGTGTGTCACACTCTGGATTAAAAATGAAAGTTCAGAATTATTTTCAGGGTCTAAATTGATCAAAATAAATCCAAATTTACTGTTAAAAACTATTTTTTTTATTAAAACAGTTTTGTCGTCTTCCGCTTATTTGGGGCCCGGTCGCAGGGGCAACAGCTTCAGACAGGAAACCCAGGCTTCTCTCACCCTGGCTGCATCATCCAGCTCATCCGGGAGGATCCTGAGGCGGTCCCGGTCCAGCTGTGAGCTACTAGCAGAGCCAATGTACCGTTTCTCTTCTAAACACTGTAGATTAACATGAACGAGCACAACCGAGAGAAACAAATCGGATGTTTGTACCAAAGAAAGATGTTTGTTTTTCTCTTTACTTTTAAATCCTGATGTTTGGTTTTTACATCAGGCACTTAGATGAACATCTAAGGAGTTCGACACCCGCCAACGGTCGTCAGTTGATTTTCTTGTTATGCAAATATTTTGCTGTCATTTGGATCGTAAACATACATGACGTTACGGCTGTGTTTTGAACTGGAGCACCGAGGTTATCATGCTGCTAACCATGAAGACACGTTAGAAATAAATTCACACTGTATCTGAATCTATGTTTTTTGTAGAACACCAACCAGACTGTTAATGAAATCTATAAAATTTAGAAAACAGGTTTTCTGTAAAAAAAAGAAATTAAAAATGGAAGATTTTATATTTAGGTTACTAGCTCTAGCATAAACAACTCAGATACCGTATTATTTCCAATACTCGTACATGTGCGGATGCAATGATGGGGTGCGCATCTAGAAATAAGACATTTACAAAAAAAAAAAAAAGAAATCAATCATTGTACCAGTACAAGCTGCACGTGCACAGTAATGCAATTTAAAAGGACAAGGACGCGTCAAACTTTAGATAACGTTTATATGCAAGACTTAGTTTTGTTGAACTTAAACGTTTGCTGTTTTCACTGCAAACCTGATACTAATCTGATTTTAAAAAAAAACAAGTGTGTTTTTATTAGGAATAACACTGTAAGCAGTCGTGTGTTTTCAAATTTTGTGACCTTGACTTTTAGTCGCATGACCCTGAAAATCTTATTTCATCTATAGTTTGTACCGACTGTGCAGTTTCACTAAAATCTTTTATATGATTTGAAAGCCATTACATTTCAGAAGCACGAACGGCCGACTGTTTACCTTCACATTCTGTAAGAAGAATAAAAAGAATAATTCAATTTAAAACATATTCATTTATGACTTATCTGATTAATCTTCATTTATTTTTTTGTGTGAAATTAAAACATCCATTAATAATTTATAACAAATAGTTCCTCAGATCAAAAGAAAAATCACTCATCATCTATTTTAATCGATATTAAAAGTTATTCATTCATTTTTTTAGAACTTGAATATTATCTATTACATCTATTACATTTTAAATATGAAAATATTATTTCTGGAAAAATATCAGCAACTTTGTAAAACTTGATTAGATTAAGACGCTGAAGAACGTCCCGGATCTGTTTAGAAACAAAATATCTTTGAAATTTAAAGAATGCACTTATTTAGTTTAAATTACTGTTTGTCGTTAAGAAGCAGCATGAGTAACGACGCTGTGGTTTCCTTTAACTGATAAAAAAAAAAAACGGCACAATAACTAGGCTTAAAAATCCCGTTTGAGATGAGTTTAGTGATTCATTTCACATGTGTGTGTGAACAAAATGTGAGTGCTCGTAGTCTCAGCAAATTTAAATTGAAACTTGACAATGAAAATGTGAAATAAGTGGATCATCTCTGTAACGAACCACCAAATACCCGAGGATTTATTATGTCAACGATGAAGAATCATAAACTCTGTGTTTTATTTTGAAACTATTTTAAAACTCAATTTCTTCATATAATTTACTTGTTCATGAAATTTTTTTCGTCCGTTTTGTTTCAAGGCTCACGGAGCTGCATCAGATTCAGACTGGGATGGAAATCAGTAGGGTTTACTACACAATTAAATGTACCAAAAATAAAAAGGAATCTACAAAAGTCTACTTAAAATTAATTAAATCTGCATAAAATGTAACTACATTTAACTATTGGGTTGTCATTGGCACACATGATCGCTGTATCCAGCTTTCTCTCCAAGTCTCCCCAGCAGGTCTGGGGTCTGCCTCTGGGTCTCCTCCTGGTAGGACGAAACACCTCACCAGTGAGTGAGGCAGCCTAACCAGATGCCTGAACCACCCCATCTGACTTTTCTTGACCCAGAGGAGCAATGACCCCACTCCAAGCTCCTCACTCTATCTCTGAGAGAGAGTCCAGCCACCCTGCAGAGGAAACTCATTTCGGCCACTAGTATCAGTGCTCTTGTTCTTTTAGTCTGCCATAGTTAGGGTAGTAACGTACAGTAGATCCTGGTTACCATGGTGAGGGTAGGAAGGTAGATCCTGGTTACCATGGTGAGGGGTAGGAAGGTAGATCCTGGTTACCATGGTGAGGGTAGGAACGTAGATCCTGGTTACCATGGTGAGGGTAGGAAGGTAGATCCTGGTTACCATGGTGAGGGTAGGAAAGTAGATCCTGGTTACCATAGTGAGGGTAGGAAAGTAGATCCTGGTTACCATGGTGAGGGTAGGAAGGTAGATCCTGGTTACCATGGTGAAGGGTAGGTACAGAGTTTGACTTAAGCTAAGATAGACCATTAGCCTGTAGCTCAGTAAGGTTAGCCGGTAGCTCATTTAAATTAGCCGGTAGCTCATTTAAATTAGCCGGTAGCTCAGTTAAGTTAGCCAGTAGCTCATTTAACTTAGCCTGGAGCTCGGTTAAATTAGCCGGTAGCTAAGTTAGGTTAGCCTGTAGCTCAGTTAGCATCTGGACAGCGAACAGCCATGATGCCTTCTGAGCTGCCAAATAGTGCTCCCATGCACAATGAGAGAATTCACACACACATGCACACCCTGCTGGACCAGATCAACCCACCAAAAAGATAAAAATCATATTAAATCATCACCGCTGAGCTGATATTAATCTAATTAGAAGTAATATGTAAAACTATATGAAGGTGTTTTACTATCGGATCAGTATTTGGCATAGTTTCGGTTAGGCCTTCCCAGGCCAACAGATCATTCACACACATACCAACAAAGAAAAGGATACTCAGAGTTAACATCTTGGACTGGTAATCAAAAGCAACCACTTCACCCTGCAGACGCTGGCCCAAACAGGTGAGGCAAGAGACATGGCTCCCGACACTGAAATACTCCCCCGGTCCAGGAGCCGCCATCTTCTCCGCCAGGAACCCGGAGCGCCGCTTTACGCACAGCGACGTGATGACGTAGACCACGTCATTAAGACGCTTGACGCACAGTGACGTTTAAAACGTAGTATCCCCCTCCTCCTCCCCCTCCAGTAGGGTGTGTGAATGTAGATGTGTGTGTGCGGTTTTTAATTTATTTTTAATTTATGTTTGTTTTTAAAAAAATTTATTGTTTAACGACCGGAATTTTATTGTTTTGTTTTGTTCAGCAGTTTGTGTAACTTCATGTTTGAAAAGTGCTTTATAAATAAAGTTTGATTTTGAAGGGAAGGTTGGCTTAGTGAGTAGGTTGGCCTCCTGTAACCTGAGGGTTGCCGGTTATATCCCCTGCCAGAAGTTCATGCCAAGGTGTTCTTGAGCAAGACACCAAACCCTCAATGTCTCCTGATGGTGGCTTGCACCTAGCATGGCAGCGTGCCCATCTGGTATGAGTATGTGCTACAGTGTAGCAAATGAGATTGCAGATACAAGCGGCCTAAATGAGCTTCCTCCGCAGGGTCGCTGGGCTCTCACTCAGAGATCGGGTGAGGAGCTCTGCCATCCGGGAGGAGCTCGGTGTCGAGCCGCTCCTCCTCCAGGTCGAGAGGAGCCAGATAGGGTGGTTCGGGCATCTGGTCAAGATGCCCCCCGACCGCCTTGCGGGCGAGGTGTTTTGGGCACGTCCTACCGGGAGGAGACCAAGGGGCAGACCCCGGACCCGCTGGAGAGACTATGTCTCACAGCTGGCCGGGGAACGACTCGGGATCCTTCGGGGTGAGCTGGAGGATGCAGCCAGGGAGAGAGAGGCCTGGGCTGCCCATTTGAGGATGTTGCCCCCGCGACCCGACCCCGGAACAAGCAGAAGATGACGGAACGGAATAAAGTTTGATTTTAAGGGGAAGGTTGGCTTAGTGAGTAGGTTGGCCTCCTGTGACCGGAGGGTTGCCGGTTCGATTTCCTGCCAGGAGTTCATACCAAGGTGTTCTTGAGCAAGACACCAAACCCTCAATGTCTCCTGATGGTGGCTTGCACCTAGCATGGCAGCATGCCCATCAGGTATGAGTATTTGCTACACTGTAGCACTTTGAGTGCCAACGCAGGTGGAAAAGCGCTGTATAAGTCGAATCTATTTTGTAGAAGAGTCGGTATAATACACTTCGACTTATGCTTAAACCTGAATGCTCATTTAGAGAATTTCTGAGCCTTAGATTTTCTTTTTATATTCAACATTTTTTGTGTGTATTTGGCTAAGTTGGCACAGTGGTTTAGCATTGTGACCTCACTGCAAAAAGGTCAGTAGTTCAGAGCCTGAAGTGAGGGTGGGGCTTAAAACTCGTCTTTCTGTGTGGAGTTTGCATGTTCTCCCCATGTAAGCATGGGTTTCCTCCCATCCTCCAAAAACATGCATGTTAGGTTGATTGGCCACTATGAAATTGCCCCTAGGAATGAGTGTGTGTATGGATGCTTATCAGTGTGTGGCCCCACCACAGACTGGCGACCTGTTCAGGTTGCACCCTGCCTCTAGCCTTTTATCAGCTGTGATAGGCTGTCAGGTAAAAGTGGTTTAGAAGATTAAAAAAAATAGAAACTATACGTTTATAACAAAGACAGGAGCGAGAAGCAGCATGACGGAGAGCTGTTCTAATTTTATTCTCCTCAAACGAAATAGAAAGAAATCTTCTGGGATTTTTTTGTTTTTTAATCTTCCGTTCCGTCATCTTCCGCTTGTTCCGGGGTCGGGTCGCGGGGGCAACAGCCTCAATCGGGCAGTCCAGGCCTCTCTCTCCCCGGCTGCATCCTCCAGCTCACCTGGAAGGATCCCAAGTCGTTCCCCGGCCAGCTGTGAGACATAGTCTCTCCAGCAGGTCCGGGGTCTGCCCCTTGGTCTCCTCCCGGTAGGACGTGCCCGAAACACCTCGCCCGCGAGGCGCTCGGGGGGCATCCTGACAAGATGCCCGAACCATCCCATCTGGCTCCTCTCGACCTGGAGGAGGAGCGGCTCGACACCAAGCTCCTCCCGGATGGCAGAGCTCCTCACCCAATCTCTGAGTGAGAGCCCAGCCACCCTGCGGAGGAAGCTCCTTTCGGCTGCTTGTACCTGCGATCTCATTCTTTTGGTCACCACCCACAGCTGGTGATCATAGGTGAGGGTTGGAACATAGATCCTGGTTACCATGGTGAGGGTAGGAACGTAGATCGACTTGTAAATCGAGAGCTTTGCTTTTCGGCTCAGCTCTCTCTTTACCACGACGGACCGATGCAGCGTCCTAGTTATTGCTGACGCGCACCGATCCGCCTGTCGATCTCCCGCTCCATCTTTCCCCCACTCGTGAACAAGACCCCGAGATCCTTAAACTCCTCCACTTGGGGCAGGACCCTGTCCCTGACCCCGCAGGGGGCATTCCACCCTTTTCTGGGCGAGGACACCGAACACTTATTTTATGTTTTTTAATCTTTAAAACATTAAATAGTCAAACTGGTTTGGAATGAAATAATTTTGTTTTTAAAAAAAGTACAGAGTTATTGTGAACTTCTGTGAAATGTCAGGGGCGAATCCGGGATTTTCTAAAGGGGGGCGAGGTCATAGACCAAACGAGCACTTGTGGTGCCAGCCAGAATACAAGTCTGAGGGCACCTAACCCCCAGAATATTTTGAAAAATATGTAATTTTTCCGCCTTTTGGTGCATATTTTGCCCAAAGTTTATAATAACTAAAGTAGAGAGAACACTTTTTTTTTGTGGACCAAAGGTGGGATGGGGAGGGGTGGCACCCTCACGCCTCTGCCCGTGGATGCGCCCCTGAATGTAACAATCTTTTAGCGCCTTTGTTTTTACTGCTTTGTATATATTTTTTTGTTAGATTATTTTTTTGTTTACATATCATTTTATTGCAGAATATGTTTCCATTCTTAAAAATAAAGATTTCTGAAAAAAATTGTTTCGATAAAAAAAAAAAAACATCGCCGGATCGCGATTCTAAATGTTATTGTTTAATTTTTAACGTTCAAACGGAAGCAGCGGCAGCGTGAAACATGGAGACTATTCACACTTATGGGATTTGGATGGCTGAATTTCTCCAAACGAGAACCTGCTGGCTGGAAGAGTTCTGGTTATTTGTCTCAAAATTAGGAGAAACAAAAACAGCACTTTTATTAATTTTTCCTTTTACTTATTATGGCAACAAGAAAGGTGGAGTAGCGGTGCTGTGGGCCACCATCATGTCAGAGTGGTTAAACCTTATCTTAAAATGGTAAGTTTAATCTTTATCACACTTAAATACACAAGTTATTACAAACATTAAAGCTGACAGATGGAGAAAAAAAAAAACAACAAATGAATAAAATCTGTTTTCATTGGAAGGAAACAGGAAGTACGCCATGTTGTTTACATCCTGTTGTAGTTTTTATGTGGAAACCAAATTAAACCAGTAAATTTGTTCCGTTCCGTTACGTCATCTTCCGCTTGTTCCGGGGTCGGGTCGCGGGGGCAACAGCCTCAAACGGGTAGCCCAGGCCTCTCTCTCCCCGGCTGCATCCTCTAGCTCACCTGGAAGGATCCCAAGTCGTTCCCCAGCCAACTGTGAGACATAGTCTCTCCAGTAGGTCCGGGGTCTGCCCCTTGGTCTCCTCCCGGTGGGACGTGCCCGAAACACCTCACCCGCGAGGCGCTCGGGGGGCTTCCTGACCAGATGCCCGAACCACCCCATCTGGCTCCTCTCGACCTGGAGGAGGAGCGGCTCGACACCGAGCTCCTCCCGGATGGCAGAGCTCATCACCCGATCTCTGAGTGAGAGCCCAGCCACCCTGCGGAGGAAGCTCATTTCGGCCACTTGTACCCGCGATCTCATTCTTTCGGTCACCACCCACAGCTGGTGACCATAGGTGAGGGCTGGAACGTAGATCCTGGTTACCATGGTGAGGGTAGGAACGTAGATCCTGGTTACCACGGTGAGGGTAGGAACGTAGATCCTGGTTACCATGGTGAGGGTAGGAACGTAGATCCTGGTTACCATGGTGAGGGTAGGAACGTAGATCCTGGTTACCATGGTGAGGGTTGGAACGTAGATCAACTTGTAAATCGAAAGCTTTGCTTTTCGGCTCAGCTCTCTCTTTACCACGACGGACCGATGCAGCGTCCTAGTTATTGCTGATGCCGCACCGATCCGCCTGTCGATCTCCCGCTCCATCCTTCCCCCACTCGTGAACAAGACCCCGAGATACTTAAACCCCTCCACTTGGGGCAGGACCCTGACCCGCAGGGGGTATCCCACCCTTTTCCGGGCGAGGACCATGGTTTCGGATTTGGAGACGCTAATTCCCATCCCGGCCGCTTCACACTCGGCAGCAAATCGATCCAGTGAGAGCTGGAGATCACGGTCCGATGAAGCCAACAGGACCACATCATCCACAAAAAGCAGAGATCCGATCCTGAGGTCACCAAACCGGATCCCTCCAACGTCTCGGCTGCGCCTAGATATTCTGTCCATAAAGGTGGTGAACAGAATCGATGTCAAAGGGCAGCCTTGGCGGAGTCCAAAGACCAGTAAATTTGTACAAATTAATTTCAGTCTTTATGTTCACAGACTATTTTAGACAGAAACCCAGGAAGTAAATTATTAACACAATTAATTTAAACTTACTATTTACTCATTTTACTCTGAAATTATAAAAGCGTAAACTTTGTACAATTACCAAAAAAACCCAAAAAAAACATACCCATATAAAATCTTTGTTTTTGGCTCTTTATAATTTAAATTTGTCACGGTTCATTCTTGAAAAATAATAATAAAAAATATAAAGACGGGGTGGTGGGGGCAGCACGGTGGCGCAGTGGGTAGCACAGTGGCCTCTCAGCAAGAAGGTCGTGGGTTCGAGTCCCGGGTGGGGACAAGGCTTGGAACACTGTCCTTTCTGTGTGGAGTTTGCATGTTCTCCCCGTGTCTGCATAGGTTTCCTCCAGGTACTCCGGTTTCCTCCCACCCTCCAAAAACATGCATGCTAGGTTGATTGGCCGGTGCCAAATTGTCCCTAGGAATGAATGTGTGTGGATGGTTGTATGTGTGTGGCCCCGCGACAGACTGGCGACCTGTTCGGGGTGGGCTCCGGCACCCCCGCAACCCCGAAAGGGACTGACGGATAAGAAGATGACTGACTGACGGGGTGTTGTGGCCATACCTGCGTGTCAATGCCTGATCCCGTCAGACCTCAGAAGCTAAGCATGCTAGGTTTAGGCAGTACTTGGATAGGAGACCGCCGGAACACCAGGTGCCTTGGTGGGATGGTTGTTGAGATTAAAAATGGCCGCTGTGTCCCTGGGCTAGGCACTTCACCCACGTTGCCTAGTCTGAATGGTGTGTGTGACTGGTTGGTGATGGTCAGAAGGGCCGATGGCGCAAATGGCAGCCTCGCTTCTGTCAGTCTGCCCCAGGGCAGCTGTGACTACAACAGTAGCTTAACAGTACCTGGTATGGAGGGAATGAATGATGCATATGTGAACCGTCTTTGAGAGTCCTGAAAAGTGCTGTAGAAATACAATGCATTATTATGAAGAACATTTTTAAAAATAACTCCATCCAAGAAATTATACACAGACAGAATAAATAAATTCTCATGGTTCTTTTTTCAAACTTTAACTTGTAAGACAGAGTACATGTGTGTGAATGAGAGGGACCCAAATGGAAAAGTGAGGTTACAGGGAGAAGAGATAAAGAAGGTGGAAGATTTTAAGTATCTAGGATCAACAGTCCAGAGCAATGGAGAGTGTGGAAAAGAGGTGAAGAAGCATGTGCAGGCAGGTTGGAACGGGTGAAGAAAAGTATCAGGTGTGATGTGTGACAGAAGAGTTTCAGCTAAAATTAAAGGGAAAGTGTAGAAAACTGTGGTGAATCAAAAAGGGTGGGAGCTACTCGTGTTTTATAACATATTTTTTCTCCTTGCTTAGTTTAGTCCAAACAAAGATCATTTGGTTTTACCGGAACATTTACAAAATGTTGGTGTCCAAAAGTCTCGTTTTGGCAAAATGATATGGATTAAAAAAAAAAAACAAAAAAAAAAACGTATTTAATTCAGCTGTCTGTGCATTTTTCACAGCCTAGTCTAAAAAAAAATTAAAAAATGAATTATTCTATTCATCCCTCACCGGGGCAGCCTGCTGCACTCCTTACACCGCAGCAGGCTGCCCTTCGACGGCGCCAATGGTGGGAGAAGCAGGGGTTAGGTGTCTTCTCCAAGGACCTTAGACGTGCTCTCTTTGGGATGCAAACTCGCGAACTTCCGGTCCACGCGCGAACGCTCTAACCACTGAGCAGCCGTCTCCTCTAGTGTAGCTCAAACTTTTAAATTTAAACATGAAACAACAAATTTACATAAGCTTTATTGCAACTTCTCATTTGTTATTTTTTTATATTTGTCCACATTTTTTATTAGAGAAATATTCATGTTCATTTCTACATGTAACATGTATTCAATGGGATGACTGGCTCATTCAGTCAAGAAGAGCAGAATATGTGGAGTAAAAAATGAAAATGAAAAAAAAAAAAAAGAATTACTCTATTCATCCCTCACCGGGGAAATTTGTTTGCTGCACTCCTTACACCGCAGCAGGCTGCCCTTCAACGGCGCCAATGGTGGGAGAAGCGGGGGTTAGGTGTCTTCTCCGAGGACCCTAGACGTGCTCTCCGTGGGACGCAAACCCGCGACCTTCCGGTCCGCGGGCGAACGCTCTAACCACGCGGCCACCGTCTCAAAAGCCACTTAGGTTCACTCTTATGGAGTCATTCGTTGTGTCTAAATGTGTTAGATGTGTTAGACCAGGGGTGTCCAACCGTTTTTGTCCCAAGATCTACATTTCAAGTAGCAAACCTCTTGTGATCTACCAGTCCTGTGGCAATATTGCAAACCATCACAGATTTTTCCAGCCTGTATTAAAACTAATACCAGTCCTGGGTACTTCCTCCAGATCCACAGCCATTTAGAAATTTATTTAGAAAAACTACAGTTGATTATTCAATCAACATTCAGGTTGATGACGTCTCACATGACGTCATCAACCAGGAAGTATGCATCCACTCCTTTATTAGCCTTCAGATCTGTGGCTGAGTAGAATTTGGGGTGAATTGCAGGCATCAAATCGGGATTGTTTGAAACTAAATGATTTAGAATTGTATAAGGATCTTCTGCACCAGTCAACAAAAAATATTGCTTTGATAGTTTCATCCTGATCCTGGCCGACTTCCGGGTTTTAGTCACGAGGGTGAAAGCGCTGTATAACACAAGAAAGGCGCTAGATTGTTGCTAGTAGCTTTTTTGAGCGGCTCAATGGTCGCTAAATTTAGCATCAAAGTCGCTAAATTGGCAACACTGACTTTCTGTCATCAAAAAAAAGTTGTGATTTTTTTCAACACATCTCGTGGTCGACTCGACACCAGTCTGGGTTCCTCAACCCTGGGTTCCTCAACCCAGACACCAGTTCCTTCCTCAACTCTGCCCACAGTCTCTTGATGTTGCAGGCTGCACACAGCTTGGTCATCATTGGTTCCACCTTCCACTTTCGTGCTGTTGGAACCTTGGTTCGTATTCCTTGCTGCCTGGTCAGTTGACTCATGGAGTTTGAGAATCAGCCTGTTTTTTCTACTCTGTTGCTCAGACTGAGGGACTAGAGAGGCAGCCGCAACGCATGCTTATCAAACAGGCCTGTTTCTGAGGACCATTTTAGCAGCTCAAACCACTTTCTGGTTGAAGTTGGCTTATCATTATTTTCCAAATAGTGGATGAGAGGATCTCACTACTCTTCATCGTGGAATACGAAAGCTCTCAATTTACAAGTTAATCTACATTCCTACCCTCACCATGGTAACCAAGATCTACGTTCCTACCCTCACCATGGTAACCAAGATCTACGTTCCTACCCTCACCATAGTAACCAGGATCTACGTTCCTACCCTCACCATGGTAACCAGGATCTACGTTCCTACCCTCACCGTGGTAACCAGGATCTACATTCCTACCCTCACCATGGTAACCAGGATCTACGTTCCTACCCTCATCATGGTAACCAGGATCTACGTTCCTACCCTCACCATGGTAACCAGGATCTTCGTTCCTACCCTCACCATAGTAACCAGTGTGGGTGGTGACCGAAAGAATGAGATCACAGATTCAAGCGGCCGAAATGAGCTTCCTCCGTAGGGTGGCTGGGCTCTCACTCAGAGACCGGGTGACGAACTCTGCCATCTGGGAGGAACTCGGTGTCGAGCCGCTCCTTCTCCAGGTCGAGAGGAGCCAGATGGGGTGGTTCGGGCATCTGGTCAGGATGCCCCCCGAGCTCCTGGCTGGCGAGGTGTTTTAGGCATGTCCCACCCGGAGGAGACCAAGAGGCAGACCCCGGACCCGCTGGAGAGACTATGTCTCACAGCTGGCTGGGGAATGACTTGGGATCCTTCCGGGTGAGGCGGTGGATGCAGCCGGTGTGAGAGAAGGCTGGGCTTCCCGTTTGAGGCTGTTGTCCCCACGACCCGGTCCCGGAACAAGCGGAAGATGATGGACAAAACTAAGAGTGCTCAGAAAGAAAAAGAAAAGTAGTGCAATGTCATAGAAAATAATAAAGATAGTAAAGTGACAAGAGGGAAGTGACTAAGAAATGTGGGGATCCAGGTTATAAAGTGACTAAGAGATGTGGGGATCCAGGTTATAAAGTGACTAAGAGATGTGGGGATCCAGGTTATAAAGTGACTAAGAGATGTGGGGATCCAGGTTATAAAGTGACTAAGAGATGTGGGGATCCAGGTTATAAAGTGTCTAAGAGATGTGGGGATCCAGGTTATAAAGTGACTAAGAGATGTGGGGATCCAGGTTATAAAGTGACTAAGAGATGTGGCGATCCAGGTTATAAAGTGACTAAGAGATGTGGGGATCCAGGTTATAAAGTGACTAAGAGATGTGGGGATCCAGGTTATAAAGTGTCTAAGAGATGTGGGGATCCAGGTTATAAAGTGACTAAGAGATGTGGGGATCCAGGTTATAAAGTGACTAAGAGATGTGGGGATCCAGATTATAAAGTGACTAAGAGATGTGGGGATCCAGGTTATAAAGTGACTAAGAGATGTGGGGATCCAGGTTATAAAGCATTCATTAGTCCAACGACAGAAGGGAAGAAGCTGTTTTTGTGGCGGGACGTTCTGGTCCGAATGGACCGGAGTCCCCTGCCCGTGGGGAGTCGCTCAAAAAGTCCATGTCCAGGGTGGGAAGGGTCAGCTGCTATCCGACCTGCACGCCTTCGAGTCCTGGAGACGTACAGGTCTTCGAGAGATGGAAGGCTGCAGCCGATCATCTTCTCCGCGGATCGCACAATGCGCTGCAGTCTGTCTTTGTCTCTGGCTGCGGCTCCAGCGTACCACACGGTGATGGAGGAGGTGAGGATGGACTCGATGATGGCTGTGTAAAACTGCACCAACATCTGGGTGGGCAGCTTGGCTTTCTTCATCCTCTGCTGGGCCTTTTTGATCAGGGAGCTGATGGACGGCTCCCACTTTAGGTCCTGTGTGATGGTAGTGCCGAGGAAGTGGAAAGAGTCTACAGTGATGATGGGGGAGTCTGTCAGTGCAAGGGGGGTTATGGGAGCTGTGACTTTCCTAAAGTCCACGATCATCTCCACTGTCTTCTGAGCGTTGAGCTCCAGGTTGTTGTTGCTTCACCAGGACACCAGCCGGTCTACCGCCATCCTGTAGGCCGACTCATCGCCATCAGAGATGAGCCCGATTAGGGTTGTGTGTCATCCGCAAACTTGATCAGTTTGACAAAGTCATGGCTGGAGGTGCAGCAGTTGGTGTACAGGGAGAAGAGCAGGGGAGAGAGGACACAGCCCTGTAGCTGTTTTAATAAAATTATTAATTTTGCAAACATTGGATGAGGGGATCTCGCTACTTACTCTTCATCACGGAATATAATGCTCTCAGTTATGTTTAGAGGCTTTAATTTAGAAAAAAAGAGACCCTGAAGGACTGTTAAACTTGGCTCAAGATATTTCTATCCAGCTTGGCCAAGTGTTGCACCGGATAACGGAACAATGTTTTAGACGTGACTCTGAAAAAAAACGAATGACACAAATTTAAGACAGAGAATGACTCTGTTTGTTATTCTGGAATAAAAACGGCTCACACACCACGATCCATAACGTGTTGCTTTTCTCTGGACAGGATAATGTTTGGACAGCGGCCATACTGGTGGATTGAAGAATCTCAATTATTTGTTGGCAAAAAACCAAATGTTCACCAGTTTCCTCAAACTTGTGAAACTGCTGCAGGTGAGGAACCCTGAAAGAAAAACGGAAGTACGGACAGGACAATGAGCTCCAAACTGTGTGTTTCAGGTAGTCCGTCCGGACATCTGATGGTGACTGGAGCGGCGTGGTGGGTGATGATCTCCTCACTACAATCCTTCTATGTTTTTCCGATGGGCAGGTATGTTCAGTCTAAAATGTAGAAGCTTTACCAGCTCAAACATGTCCGCTCCTCTTCCCGTGGATCAGGCTGAGATCATCTTTACCGATCGTCCTGTATGTGCTGTTACTGGGAGCCATCAGTATCTCCAGGGTTTACATCTTGGCCCATTTCCCTCACCAGGTCATATCCGGCTGGTTTGCAGGTCTGATGCCAGCTTCACGTCATGAATAATCTATTTTTGTTTTAAACGAGAACTTAATTAAAAAAAAAAAAAAATCTTTCAGGACATTATCTGGGGAAGTTTCTGAGACACAGGGTGCCAGAAAAACGCTCATGTGCGTTCTATATCCGCCTTAGTTGGTTGTTGTTGCTGAGCACCGTGACGCTTTATGCTGTTCTGCAGTACCTAAACATCAACCTCTCCTGGTAAGAACTGGTCATGTACCAGTTTAACCTCTATTTCTCTGCCTCACTGGTCTTAAACCATGGATTAGCAAACTTTGTAACTTGTGGGTCAAAAAGGGTTCTGTCATGCTACCAATTTTGACAGCGTGAACATTACGGAGACACACACATTTTAATGGGAGCAGTGTTGTTGTTTCTTTGGCGCCATGTGGTGAGGCAACATCAGAATTACAGGGAAAATAAAACATTAACAAGGTTTATTTATTTAATTTTTTCAAGTTTGATAGGCTGGATTAAAACGTTTATTGGGCCGTGTGTGGCCCGCGGGCCGTAGTTTGCCCATGCCTGCTCTTTGGCCTGCGAAAAAATATTTTTGGCCTGTCAAGCGGTAGTAAATAATGATCAAAGCTGGACCACCGGCATCAAAGTTTATATACATCAAATACAGTGTTAAAACTACAAAACCCCGACTGGGCAGCACTTCAATCAAAAGACCCAATTACGCTCTCCCCTCCATTGGTATTAGATCTTCTTCTTTTTTCATCATCTCCCTTCAGGGGGCGCCACAGCAAGTCAGTTTCTTCCATCTAACCCTATCTGCTGCATCCTCTTCAGTCACACCAACTATCTTCATGTCTTCCTTCACTGTATCCATGAACCTCCTCTTTGGTCTTCCTCTAGTCCTCTTTCCTGGTGGTTCCAAATCCAACATCCTTCTACTGATGTACTCTCTCTCTCCTCTGCACATGTCCAAACCATCTCAGTCTGACCTCTCTGACTTTAACCTCTAACATGTGCTGTTCCTCTGATCCTGTCCATCCTGGTCACTCCCAGAGAGATCCTCAGCATCTTCATCTCTGCTACCTCCATCTCTGTTTCCTGTCTTTTCCTCAGTGACACTGTCTCTAGACCAATCAGCATGGCCGCTCTCACCACACTGTCTCTAGACCAATCAGCATGGCCGCTCTCACCACAATGTCTCTAGACCAATCAGCATGGCCACTCTCATCACACTGTCTCTAGACCAATCAGCATGGCCGCTCTCACCACACTGTCTCTAGACCAATCAGCACGGCCGCTCTCACCACACTGTCTCTAGACCAATCAGCACGGCCGCTCTCACCACACTGTCTCTAGACCAATCAGCATGGCCGCTCTCACCACACTGTCTCTAGACCAATCAGCACGGCCGCTCTCACCACACTGTCTCTAGACCAATCAGCATGGCCGGTCTCACCACGCTTGTCTACACTTTCCCTTTCTCCATTGATATTATATCTGCAGATGCAAAAACAAATCTGAGTAAAATGTAAACGGTTTTTGATAATTATGAACTTGGTCTGCAATTTTTTCAAACTGGGTGTTTGAGTTTGACAGTCCGAAACTGTGTTTATTCTCTAGGTCCATTGCTTTGGCGAAGAAATGGTGCATCAATCCAGACTGGGTCCGTATGGACTCGTTCCCATTCTCCTCTCTAGCCAGAGACTGCGGCCTCCTTGTGGGTTTGGGTCTGGTCCAGCTTTGGAAGCCCGGTGGATGGCCTTTAACCTCCACTCCCAGAGCGTGGGACCTGGCCATTTCAATAGCTGCCCTTTACCTCCTGGATTGCCTGCCGATCTACATCACACAACCCATCATCTTCTACTCCTTGATCTTTGCCAAGTTCTCCCTCGTGCCTCTGATTGTCATGCTGATCGTACCCGGTTCGATCCAGTATGTGGCAAACAGAAACAAGATAGAATAAAAGGACGTTTTTCTAAATTCACCTTCTGGTCTGAGACGATCTTATTCAGCTTTTAAACATTTCAAATCTTCTTAATTAGATTTACAGCATGTGTCTAATAATTTACAAACTGTGGTTCATGAAGAAGGGTGGCACGGTGGCGCAGTGGGTAGCACAGTGGCCTCACAGTGAGAAGGTTGTGGATGAGGTTTGGAAGACTGGCCTTTTTGTGTGGAGTTTGTACGTGCGTTTTCTTTGTGTACTCCAGTTTCCTGTCACCATCCAAAAACGTGGGCATCTGGTTAGGATGCCTTCCGAATGCCTCACTGATGAGCCGTTCTGGGTACGTCCCACCGGGAGGAGACCAAGAAGGTAGACCCCGGACCTGCTGGAGAGACTGTCTCACAGCTGGATAGGGAACACCTTGAGATCTTCCCGGGTGAGCTGGAGGATGCAGCTGGGGTGAGAGAAGCCTGGGCTTTCCGTTTGAGGCTGTTGTCCCAACAACCTGGCTCCGGGAAAGCAGAAGACAACGGAACTGAACCCTTGATCGTATGATCCTGAAAACTTATTTGGTTAATCTGTAGTTGGTACTGAGTAACCGGGATTGGTTTGATTAATATGAATGATAACAGGGGCGTAGATTAAACCACACGTCAGAGGCCTTATCCCCCATACCTCCAAAAAAACATTTTTATGTCTTGTGGGTTCAAGTCCTGAGTGAGGACGAGGCTTGGAACACTAGACTTTCTGTGTGAAGTTTGCATGTTCTCCCATGTCTATGTGGGATTTCGTCAGGTATTCCGGTTTCCTCCCACCCTCCAAAAACATGCATGTTGGGTTGATTGGGCTTGTGCCAAATTGCCTCTAGAAATAAGTGTGTGTGTTGTGTGGCACTCTCCCTGCAGCCCCGCAAGGGATACACCAGGGGTGGGCAAACTTTTTAACTCGCGGGCCACATTGAGTTTTAGCATTTGACAAGCAGGCCAGAACCAGAGGGGGAGGGATTTGGCTCTTTTCTAGATCCACAAAAAAAAGTGTTCTTTTACTTTAATTATTGTAAACTTTGGTTAAAATATGCATCAAAATGACTTATTTTTCAAAAAGGTCCGGGGGGGGAGGGATGCCCCAGACCCCTCTACATTGGCAAGCACCAGAGGTGCTCCTTTCATGCCACACACATTTTAATGGGAGCAGTGTTGTTGTATTTTTGGCGCCATCTATACACGAACATCAGAATTGCAGAAAAAAATCAAGCTAATATGGTTTATTTATTTAATTTTTTCTAGTTCAATGGGCCGGATTAAAACGTTTAATGGGCCGCATCTAGGCCGCGGGCCGTCGTTTGCCCATGCCTGGGATAGTCGGTTAAGAAGGCGACCGCCTGACATTTTTTGTGTGACAAACAAAGAAGCGACATGCAGCGTTCGTTGATAACCATTTATAAATATGCTCTTTTCTCTAATACATGGGTCAGACTGTACAGATTACAATCAGTTATCATGAGATAAAAACACATTCTTTTTTATTGTTTTTAATGAAACTTTTATCACAGCGATCTGAAAGCTCACATTTACAGACAAGAGAACTCTGCTCAGCAAGCAAGTACGTTAAAACCAAAAGAAAAGAACCTTTCAGAGGGGGGATGATAAACGAGGGATCGCAGTAAAACGTCCTTATCGTTGTCCCGGGGTTCTGCTCGGGCTCGTGGAAAGAAGAGAACATGCATCAGACTATTTACAGCAAACTAATATACACAGACAGCTTCAAGCACGCGGCCCTCGGATAGCTCCAACTTAAAATGTGGTGGTCATGGTAACGAGAAGCAGAGCATCGTTCTGGTAGCAGGATGAGACAATCAGGAGATGTATAAATCTATTAGATAATCTTCATTAGAATGAATCGTACCTCACACACACTCTCACACACACGTCTTCATCTCCCATTTCTGACACTAAATATGTTTTTGGAGGGTGACGTAGCAGTAGATCTGACTTTATCGTAGACTTTTAAAGACCAGTGTTGGACTGGTTAACACGTGTGTGTATGTACATACCATAATATCTGTATGTACATGTATTTCTATATAAATATATGTGCTTATAGATGTTTACATGTAGAAACATGTATCTATATTTGCTGTATATATTTATCCATGTTTTTTTATGGGATGAAGAACGTTTTGTTTGGCTTTTCCCAGAATTCCCGACCTGGAATATTCGAACCAGTATTTACAACTTGTGCTGAAAGTTTACACTTTTTTTTGCAGTTTCTCTTTTTAAAAACATTTTTTTTTCTTCATAATCTGGTTTACGTACTCTCCGTCCTCTTTTCTCCTGATTGAAACAGAAGAAGAATAAAGTGCACCCTCAGATTAAAGCGGGTCGTTAGTGAAGCATGAAATGATAAAAATATAGGAGATGAGATGGAGATGGAGTTAAAAGAGGAGCAGGATGTGTTTACTTGGACCTGCGGAGTGTTTAACCCTCGCAGGTTTTAAAAGGAAGAACAAAGGGAAGCTTTTATCTTTAAATTTGTTCGGAGAGGATTAAAAAATCAGAAATTTAACCCTGAAATGAGATTATTGCACCGGAGGCCCGCCATGTTTACATACGTGTGTTTTTACTGTTGGATTGTAGGAAAGTGACCTTGACGGTTTTAAATTAAAGAGTTATTATCATTTTGTAAAGACCTTAAAGTCATAACGCTCTTTATATGTTTTTATCAGGAATAAATTTGTCAGAACGAAACATTTGGTTCGTTTTATCGAACATTTTCTGTGTCACAAAAACAAAGTAATAACTTTTATAAAATACTCTTGTGTAATTTTTCATTTTTATTGTGTTGTTTAGAAACAAACTTATTAATAATTTGCACTTAGTTTCAGACTGTTTTTTAAAAGGATCCAGTGAAGATTGCAGGTGTCAAAACGTAAGGTTTGGGGGCCAAAATGAGGCCACTGAGAGGCCCAAAATCAGCCCGCAGAGTTTTGTTTTATAAACAGTTATTTAATTAAATAGAAATAATTAAATGCTAATTTAGTTGCATTAGATTCCACTTTTTAATTTTCTAAAAAAACAAAAAAACATGTTATTGTTTTTAGTTAAAGTAAATAACATTAATTAAATCCCGGCCGACCGATTGGTTGGAAAATTAAATGCACTGGTTGTTTGATTGGTGCAGATGGATTTCTACCTGAAACCTATCGCTTAATTCTCAGATTTAAATTCCCATGAACGCGTCTTGATGTGACGTCACACGCTGCAGGTAACGGTAACGTTTCTCAAACCCTGAAGGAGGAAAGGAGAAACAGACCTTCCTCATCTTGTTTATTGTTCTGAATGTTTACGGTTCCTGTAAACGTGTTTAAAATAGAGAGCCGCTAGGACTTCGACCAGGGGTGCCCAACCTTTTCTGTTCCAAATCTCCTGAGATCTACCAGGCCAGTGTCAACATCACACAGACACACCCTCTCAAACACACAGACAAATTCCTCTCCCTCTCAAACATACACACTCACAGACAAATTCCTCTGTCTCTCTCAGACACACACGCGCACACACACACCCACACCCACACACAAACAAATTCTGCACTCATGCAGTGCTTTGGGAGCAGCAGCCGACGCTGCTCATTCAGAACAGGCTTAACAACATGATTTCACGTCAGAGACTCAAAAAAACCTCATAACGCTAGAAAAAGCCGCTAGGAGGCGATAGCTCAGTAGTAAAAATGTTCACCCTTAGACCGGGACTTCGCCGGTTCAAATCCCACTGAGCTCATCTGGAGGTGTCCTGGGGAAGACACCTAACCCCCCGTTTCCCTCACCATTGGTGACGTCATCACACCTGCTACGGTGTAATGCAGCACACAAATTTTTCCTGTTGAGGGATCAATAAAGTATACCTTCTTCTAGATTGCCCCTTTTTTTTTTTTAGAGGGTTGGATACCCCTAAGTGTAGCATCATAATCGCTGAGTTGGAAACACAGACTTCCTGTCATTTCATATTTTTTCCTACACACCTGGCGGTCGACTAGTGATCAGTCTGCGGGCTACCAGTAGATTGCGATCGACTGATTGGGCTCCCCCGATTTAACACAGTTACTAATGCTATTGATTTTTTTTTTTTTTGGTGGTATTTAAACATTAAAATTATGAACATATTGATCAGTTTAGACAAATTAGAAAAAACGTTTTATTATGTATTGTTTTAGTCAAAGATGAAAAAGTTTAATAAGTATTTAAATAATTTTTTTGTTACTCTGTTTGGGCTTCATTTGACCGGTAACATGCTTAACACCTGCAGGTTTAGACCGGATTACGTTCTGATTGGTCAGTGAGTGTAAATAAAAAAAAATGGTCCAAAAACTAACCAGCAGCAGTTAAGTTTGAATAAGTACCTCACACACAACATCCACACATGAAGCTCCACCCACCATGTGATACACAACCAGAAGAAAATCTAAAAGCAAATCAGGTTTTCTATCTATTTACAATATATAACTTAATTATAAATACCATTTGGATTTCTGAGCCATGAACGGTACAGACCGGATACATCGTGTTAGATAGAAGAGCCTATTAGCAACCTCATTAAGAGCACGCTTTGAAAGAAAAGATGGAGGAGTCCATGACGAGAGTCTGAAGAGCAGAACGTCCTGTTTGCAGAGTCTGATGAAGGCCCTTTCCAAAATGGCTCCCTATGCACTATCCCTAAACCCCCACTTTCCTGACCGTGCGTGGTCTTAGGTGAAACTTTCTGAGTTCTACTTTCGGACACACTCCCCTTGCTTGACTCAGAACAGAAATCCTAGTTACCATGGTTACTAAACCGGCATCATTGGCTGTAACACATTGGTTTTCGCACTAAATTTATTGGGAGCTACATGATTTTTTGAGGATTTTGATTTCAGATTTCTTTTTGTCCGTGGGGTTCCTCGGATGGTCCCTCGGTTATGGGTCATGGTGGATTCGAACCGGGGTTTCCCCAATCATCAGTCTGATATTCTAACCACTACGCCAACGGCTCCTCCCTTGTCTCCTTCCTATTAAATATTTTCCTGGCCTCATCCGTCAGACTGTTTCTATTTGAAAACAGTCTGACCTCGCTGCATTGAGGTTCAATCCCTCCGCAGTAGTTGGGTACTTTTATTTAACCAATCGTTCCTTTCTGTCCGGAACGAGACGGGGCGGGCGCATCACCAACACGGATCATATAAAAAAATCAATGTCGACATTCAAACAGCAGAATTTCTCCCTTCATAGGACTTCCTGCTTCTGAGTCAGCACTCTGACCACACCCACTTCCTGTTTTCAGACACACTAAATATGGCGACCAATCGTCGGGAGTCATTTTGGAAAGAGCCGAGTAGTACTTCCTGTTTGCAGACGGATTTTGTGCCAGTGTTTTTTTTTTATTCCAGTATGAGAAGTTTCAGAGTTCTTTAAGGGTCGTATCTGCTAACGAGGCAGCCAGACGAGTCTCTCTCTCTCTCTCTCGCTCGCTCACACACATATCTCTGTTCACACCCGTTTGGGGGTCCCTTTTCAATCGATCTACCAATCACACATTGGACTCCACAAACGGTCTCTTTGGTTTGATGGGGGACGTGGGGCCTTGGGTTCGGGAGTCGCGCGAGAGTTGTCGGTACATGTTGTCCTGGTAGGCCTGAGCCACGGGGAGAGTCCTGGCCACCTTCACGTCGGGGTAGGTGGGCACCTGGCTGACCCGTTCCAGGATGTCGCCTCCTCCACGTGAACCGTTGGCCAGCTTCCCCAGCGACGCGGGCTGGCTCTGCGAGTAGTAGTCCTCCTCCAGCAAGTGTCCGTTTTGGGCGTTGTTGGTCTTGTTGTAGTAGGCGATGTTACCCAGAGAGGTGGGGGGGCTGTAGGTGGACCCCTGTTGGACTAGCTGACCTGGCGAGGTGGGGCTAATGGCCTGATCCATGATGGGGCGGGAACGCGCAGGCTGATGCAAGTACTGCTGAGTCCGCGCCGTTTTATCTATGATGCCCATGAACGGTGTGTTCCTGGAGCGGGTGGTCTCCGCCTGGTATAGCCCGCCACCCCCCTGGGAGGGCGATATGGGGGAGATGTCATCGCAGGCACGCTCGTACGTGGCCTGAAGGGGGATTTCCATTTGCTGGATGGAGGAGGAGGGTCTGAAATTCGGGGCGAGATTAGAGGTGGAGCCGGTGTTGATGTTGTTACTAGAGGGGGAGAACCGAAGGCCCACGCTCTGTGAGTGGATCAAGGGTCTGGGGGTGGGCACGTGCTGCTTCAGCTCAGTGGTGTTGGCACTCACAGGACGTCTTACCATGTGTGGGATCTCTGGAGAGCCCAGCTGGCAGGGCGGCATGGCGTTGGCTCGCTCCAGCACATGCTCAGAAACCGGGTAGTATGCGGCCGACTGGCTGCGGCTAATCTGAGGGGTCTGGCTGTAGCGGATGCCTCCCGGGCCCCCACTGCTGGCGCGATAGGCAGAGGAGGGGCGCTGGGGCGGCTCTTCCTTCAGAAGGTTGGACTCCATGACCCCTCCTCGGCCACCGTGCTGACAGAGGGCCCCGGCACTGAGGCTGGCCTGCACCTGCGACATGGAGCGCCCGTCCAGCGAGGCCTGGTACACCAACCGACTCTCCACGTCCGGATAGCGGCCCCCCATGGAGTGCCCCATTTGGCCTGCGAAACTGCTCGGGGGATTGGTGCGGACAATCTGGGCGATGGAGGGCTGCAGGCGGAGACCCTGGTGAGACGGCTGCTGAAAGGAGCGCTGGCTGCTTAGCTTGGAAAGAGGGGACTTGGGGCGACCGGGGAGGGGCTCCCCCTGGTAGCGGACCGGTGACCCAGACTGAGACCGGTACAGGCAAACCCCTTCTAATGGCGGGCTGGCTCTGTACTGGGCGGAGCGGCGTAAAGGCGAAGGCGGGGGGCTCTGCTGGTCCCCAGTGGGGGGTGGGCTGAACCGGTAGGATGCCTGGTGCACCGGGGAGGTGTGGGGTGGGCTGTGGCGGTAGTGTGAGTTATGGTGTGTAGGGGAGACGGAGGGGGACGTGGGCTGGTAGGACCCCCGGGTGGGAGAGGACATGGAGGAGGAGGT
Source organism: Neostethus bicornis (assembly GCA_902685375.1). Lineage (NCBI taxonomy): Eukaryota > Metazoa > Chordata > Actinopteri > Atheriniformes > Phallostethidae > Neostethus > Neostethus bicornis. The sequence goes on along the minus strand of LR738559.1, from coordinate 21,463,339 downwards.
GGGGAGGTACTCGTAGGGCCCCCCTGTTAAGTACATCTGATCTGGATGCGTGGGGGACATGGGGGGGCTCTGGATGATCGGAAGACTGGAGGCATTAGAATGCGAGTCTGGGGGAGGCAGAGACATGGACATGGCCTCCAGTTCCTGCTCCAGATAGTCCTCGTCCTCAAACAGGTCCTGGACGGGCTCCATGTCCTCCAACCGGGGTTCAGGAGGAGGGGGCAGAGGGATAGACAGGGACAGGGATTCCTCCTCTTCAGGTGGGGGTGTGGGTGGAGGTGAAGGAGGGGGCTCCAGGTCCTGCTGCTGGTGCTCGTCCTGGTTAATCTGATGGCACTCCTCCTCCACCCGCTGCAGCAGCCTCTGGATCTCTCTGTTGTTGGGACAGTGCTTCATGGCCTCACTCAGATCCTCCAGAGCTTCAGGAAATTGTCTGTAAAGAAAAAAAAGATTTTAATTGTAGGAAAAACGATCTGAAAACAAAGGGATTGATTTTGGACTCGTTTGTAACCGGCACCGGTGGGTTTCACTCAAAAAGCCGGTCAATCAAACCCTAGTAGGACACAGATCACAACTGGTCGGTCCTTCGAGGACTCGCAAAAGGCGATTCAGGCTCCCCTACGGCCGTGACATCAACCCCTAAGCCAGGGTCTGGCACTGGTCTGAGGGTCATTTGGTACTTCCTTTTTTCTACCATTTGTATTTGGTTTATCATCCAAAGATTTAACGAGGTTTTCCTTTGTAAAGTCGGTGGATTTTCTCCTTTACATCCGCTAATTGAGAGAGGAGGCGTTGGCTCAGTGAAGGTGTCTAGAGCGTTCGCCCTCGGACCGGAAGTTCGTGGGTTGGAATCCTATTGAGTTCACGTCTAGGGTTCTTGGAGAAGACACCGAACCCCCATTTCCCCCACTATTGGCGCCGTCCTGGCAGCCTGCTGCAGTGTAATGCAGCACACAAATTTCCCCGGTGAGGAATCAATAGAGTTTACAGTTTACATTATTAGTAGTAATTAACCCATCAAACCTGCAACACCATCGGTCATATCAATCATCCTGTTAAATTTAAATCCCCCAAACAAGTAAAAAACAAACATGTTTAGGAAGTTTTTTTGCTAAGGGAAGTTACAGAGTTACGAAGCAGACTGGACCTTTGAAACACTCTTCAGGTTTCAGGTCAAGATGGGACTGTCTGGTTCCAGCAAAACAAACTCAGAACTCTGACTGATCCAGTCTTACTGGGAGGAGCCTTCTTCTTCTTCTTCCATCATTTCTCTTCAGGGGTCGCCACATCAAGTCAGTTTCTTCCATCTAACCCTATCTCCTGCATCCTCTTCAGTCACACCAACTATCTTCATGTCTTCCTTCACTGTATCCATGAACCTCCTCTTTGGTCTTCCTCTAGTCCTCTTTCCTGGTGGTTCCAAACCCAGCATCCTTCTTCCTATGTACTCTCTCTCTCTCCTCTGCACATGTCCAAACCATCTCAGTCTGACTTCTCTGACTTTAAAACCTCTAACATGTGCTGTTCCTCTGATCCTGTCCATCCTGGTCACTCCCAGAGAGATCCTCAGCATCTTCATCTCTGCTACAAACATCTCTGCTTCCTGTCTTTTCCTCAGTGACACTGTCTCTAGACCAATCAGCATGGTCGCTCTCACCACTGGGAGGAGCCTAACTGGTATTTTTATTCACTTTGTTTTTGTGACGTCTTTTATTTTGAAGGTATGTTTAACACTTCCTTAGCAACCAGAGTGCGTCACCATAGCAACCAGAGTGTGTAAGAACAGAGAGAATGTTGCCAACTTATAAAGATGCTCCTGATAAAGTTCCTCATGAAGAGAAGCTGGATTTATTATAATTATTATTGATAAAATACCAGTTTTTAATGCTGGTCTTTGAGTTTTTCTGGTAGTTTTAGATCAGTTTGTAAAACTGTTACCAGACATTAAACCAGTCCATGGCACAGAAAAGGTTGAGGATACTTCTCTACGGAACCGGAGGAGGTTCCACTGAGACAAACAGAGGAGACTCTTCACAACAAACTTTATTAAACACCTGTCACGCAGACCAGGGTAAGACTGGATTCACACTGTACGGAGACGGATGGGAGCCAGCTTACCTGCTGCTGCGTTTGGCTCGTGCTCTGGCGTAAAACGCTTCGTAAGAGTTTGGCTTCAGCTCCAACGCCTTCGTAGCAAATTCCTCCGCCATCCCAAAGTCCTGCAGAGAAGAAGAATCACAGATTGGATCAATTATATTAATCATAACAGTGCTCATGTTTGTAGGGTGTGTCAGACAGGCTTCGATGGAAGAGGAAAGTTTACAGGAAGAAGGGCTAACACTAATTCAAAGGATTTGACCGCCTGAGCTATACATGGCAGTTTGAGCTGGCTCATGGTTATGATTGCCAACACCACATCTAGTTCCGTTGTCTTCTGCTCATCCGGGGCAGGGTCGCGGGGGCAACAGCCTCAAACAGGTGCATCCTCCAGCTCACCAGAAGGATCCCGAGTCGTTCCCCAGCCAGCTGTGAGACATAGTCTCTCCAGCGAATCCAGGGTCTGCCTCTTGGTCTCCTCCCGGTGAGATGTGTTCGAAACACCTCACCAGCTAGGAGCTCGAGAGGCATCCTGACCAGATGCCCGAACCACCCCATCTGGCTTCTCTCAACCTGGAGGAGGAGGGGCTCGACATCAAGCTCCTCCCAGATGGCAGAGCTCCTCCCTCTATCTCTGAGTGAGAACCCAGCCACCCTGCGGAGGAAGATCACTTCGGCCGCTTATATCCGCAATCTCATTCTTTCAATCACCATCTACAGGTGGTTACCATGGTGAAGGTAGGAACGTAGATCCTGGTTACCATGGTGAGGGTAGGAACGTAGATCCTGGTTACCATGGTGAGGATAGGAACGTAGATCCTGGTTACCATGGTGAGGGTAGGAACGTAGATCCTGGTTACCATGGTGAGGGTAGGAACATAGATCCTGGTTACCATGGTGAGGGTAGGAACGTATATCCTGGTTACCATGGTGAGGGTAGGAACGTAGATCCTGGTTACCATGGTGAGGGTAGGAACATAGATCCTGGTTACCATGGTGAGGGTAGGAACGTAGATCCTGGTTACCACGGTGAGGGTAGGAACGTAGATCCTGGTTACCATGGTGAGGGTAGGAACGTAGATCCTGGTTACCATGGTGAGGGTAGGAACGTAGATCCTGGTTACCATGGTGAGGGTAGGAACATAGATCCAGGTTACCACGGTGAAGGTAGGAACGTAGATCCTGGTTACCATGGTGAGGGTAGGAACGTAGATCCTGTTTACCACGGTGAGGGTAGGAACGTAAATCCTGGTTACCATGGTGAGGGTAGGAACATAGATCCTGTTTACCATGGTGAGGGTAGGAACGTAGATCCTGGTTACCATGGTGAGGGTAGGAACGTAGATCCTGGTTACCATGGTGAGGGTAGGAACGTAGATCCTGGTTACCACGGTGAGGGTAGGAACGTAGATCCTGGTTACCATGGTGAGGGTAGGAACGTAGATCCTGGTTACCATGGTGAGGGTAGGAACGTAGATCCTGGTTACCATGGTGAGGGTAGGAACGTAGATCCTGGTTACCATGGTGAGGGTAGGAACAACCTGAGTTTAATATTTTACACGATGCTTGTTACATATTTTGTTTTTAACCGAAGGCTTTTTTTTATACAAGAAGAAAACTTTTCCTATAAACATCTACGTTTAAGATTGAGGGATTCCGTCCCAACATGGTGTATTTGAGATTAACTCCACTGAAATAGGAGATCAGATGAGATGAGGTTGAAGTTCCCCAGGTCGGGACAGATAGGATCTTTGATGACTTACGTTCATTTTCCTGCGACAACGTGACAGATTGAGGAAGAGCGATACTTTAAGTTCCCGGAACGTCTTCAGGTCCTCGCTGAAACCTTCCCGTGGAAACTTTTTGAGAGCGTACTGGTAGCGTTGAGCCGCTTCCTTCACCTTCCCCTTCTGTTGGAGACAACAAACAGAACATAAACAGAGTCGTACCACTGCTCAGTGAGCACGGAGAGTCTGAGATTTTATCTGTCAGACACCACTAGTGATAAATTAGTTCTGATTTTCCACAAAATATCGAGAAGCAGCAGAAAGATGTTCCCGACCCTGAAACTCCTGTTTAAGAAGATCCTCAGTCAGCTGACTGAAGGTTTTCCTGGAACATCTATTGAACTCTGACTCTGGCATATTGTGGTTTTCCTGGGTTTATGTTAAAACATCCCAGTTCCTCATCTCATGTGTACGATGTTCACTTTGTAGCCCAGGCATCGGACATTAACCAGAAAGAGGGGAAGGACTTCCATCTGCACACTGGCCCATTTTTTCCTCCTTATTTTCACACCATTTACTCAAACTTTTACTCTCTGATCTCTGAGCTTCTACAGTTTTGTCCTCAGGAGCGGCTGCCTGCCTGCCCAGTGACCATTTCAGCTTTGGTGGCTCCAGAAAACTTTCTGGACCCAAAGCTGAAATGGTCATTGGGCCATTTCAGCCGAGGGTCACTGAAATCTAGGAAAAAGTGGGTCCAGACCCACTTTTTCCTAGATTTCAGCCTAATACTAAACACCTGTGGTAATTAGCCTGATGCCTATTTAAAGGCAATCTGCCCTGACTTCCTGGTCAGGTCATCACCATCCAGACTTGGTCTGCTGCCTGACCAAGTCTATATCCTTGACCTCTGAGGTTTTAACTTGGACCAGAGGATATTCCTTTGTGTTAACCCTGTGTTTTTTTTACAGCCTTGCAGGACCTTTTGTTAATAAATTCTGTTTGTTGTCCTGCATTAAGGTCCTCCTTTTCCTTCCACATCATAACAGAAACGAACATGATAACATGATGATGTGTATCTCTAAGAGGATGAAAACAGAGCGGACCTTGTAGTAGCCGTCTCCCTCTTCGATGAGCTTGCTGAGCAGGATGATCATGATGTCGGGTTTGGAGGTGGCCATGGCCCACGTGGCCGGACCTGCACAACACAAGAAGGAGAGGATGAAATAAAAGAGTCAAAAAGACGAGGTAATGAGAGGGTAGGATAAAAGAAGAAGCGACTGTGAGACACACGACTCACTACAGGTACAACCAGGATGAAAACAACGTGGAGAATGGAAGAGAGAGGACGGACGAAACACGCATCTGTCTCGATGTTTTCTCCAGAGATCACTGGGTCACGTTCTACATGGTTATGATTAATAACCACGTTCCTCTACATTCACATCGGTAACCTTTAAAACTCAGTCATGGAGACCCAGATTCTATTGGAAAGAAAACATCAGGAGATCTTCTAAAGCAACGAGAACACTGAACGATAAGTTTGGATGGATTTTATTTTTTCTAAAAGAGTCGAGAAGAAAACAAATAAAGACAAAAACATTAAAGTTAAAAAAAAAAAAATTACACTTTTTTTTAACTGTAGGACTTTAAAGAAAATTAATCAATAAAACTTTTTACAGACGATTATCGTCAATATTCTCCAAAGAAATTTTTAAAGAAATTTGAATGAAACTGCCTGCAGCTATTCAGTACCACTTATAGATGAACTGATTGGGTTTTCAGGGTCATGCGATCACAGATTTTTTTTTTTCTTTCTTTGTGTTGGACTGTGAACAGCCCCAAGGGGAATCGAACCAGGTTCTCCCGGTCAAAAGACGGCACTCTGCCACTAGGCCAACGCCCCCTGAGACCATAACCACAGATTTTAAGGCAGGCTGAGGGATGTTGTTTTTGTTTAATCCAGGTTTTCTGTGAGTGTGAAGCTGCATCACCATGGTAACCATGTAAACAGTCACTGGTCGGCCATCATTCAATCTACCGACTGCTACATCAGCAATAAATTTCACTAAATCTGTTGCCCCTTTCTTCCTCAAGATCGATGCCAGGTTGAATTTTTGGATATAAAACTTAGTTTGCTCCGCCCCCTCTCTGAGCCTGTTAGGGGTAACAAGTTTAGAAGATGAAACAAAACCTCTAGGTTAAAAAAGCGATCTGTGTTTTGGGGTCACGTTGATCTAATTCCACCTAACGAGGTAATCTGTTGAAACATCGGAGAATATTTTACGTCTCAGGTGTCGATGCTTCACGAGGTTTCGTAATCCCATCGCCACTAATTCAAGCCGTGTTGTGTTCAAGAACAACTCAGACTATTGGAAAACCCAACGTTTGAACAGGATTTTCTGCATTGTGGTTTAATCTTGATTTGGCCAAAATTTTGTGGAAAGTTTAGTTTGTAAAACGTGCTTCAGAAATAAAGTGGATTTAAATTTTGAAAGAATTCAATAAAATAACAACTAAAATTTAATTTATTCATGTTCTAAATAACCAGATGGAATTTAAAGGACATCTACCGACTGGATGAAGTATGAGAAAAACGAGCTGCTGCAGGTTTAGATCTACAAGTTAAACCATCATCCGACCCGGAGCAGGGGTACTGAGTATGTTCTCCAAGACATCGACACCCCACAGAGACGAGGACGGGTCCTGACAGCACTGAGAGCAGGAGCGTGTCTGACTGAGTGATGGAGGAACGTGGAGTTTTATTTTTGCTGTGGAGGGTGCAAACACATGCATCACCAGCACGCATGTGTCATGGAGAATGGAGGACATGCGTCCATGAACCAATCAGAGGTCAGTCTGCATCCCGACCAATCGAAGGCCCTCATGTATCAAAGTTGTACAAAAACCGATGTAACTCAGTGTTTATAGTGATAATTAAGAGGAGGCGTGGCTTGTATGATGAGGGTGTACCTGTCTCTTTCAGGCACATGAAAACAATTGCAATTAAAATGAACACTCACCCCCCCCCCCCCCCCCCCCCCCCCCCCCCCACACACACACACACACACACACACACACACACACACACACACACACACACACACACAGTCACATCAAAACTCTTATTTTACAACATTGAAAAACAGAAGACGGCAAGAAAAAAGAATTGCTCTGAAAACTAATTACTTTTTGGTACAACTAACATGCGGTGCTGGAGCCACGCTGTTTAAGAGTAACTGTTACAGTCACATTGCTGTAACTTGGTGGGTAACTACGATGTGTTTAAATAAAGCAGCATAAATCCACTCCATTCTCCCAGGCTTCAGATTTACCAACAACAGTTTAGTAAAGTTTCTCCTTATTTATTAAAACCAGCTTTACTGGATTGAAACGTGAATTTTTTTGTACTTGTATAGTTTTTCTTAGAAAACGTTTAATTGTTTGTCGTTTGTGGACGAAGGTACGGAAACTCAGAGATGTGTGTGTTTTAATTAAAAAGAAGTTATAACATAAAACACATCTGGAAAGTCACTATTGCTTTAAAATGGGAGTTCCCAATCAGTCGATCGCAATCTACCGGTAGCCAGCAGACTAGTTCTAAATCGACCGCCAGGTGTGTCGGGCTACAATTTAGCGACTCTCTGTTTTTTTTTCCACAAAAAAGCACCAATCTGGCAGCTTTTTCTAGTGTTATAGTTGGCATGAACGAAGAAGATGCAGCGGATAGGGTTAGATGGAAAAATCTGACTTGCTGTGGCGCCCCCTGATGGAAAATGATGGAAGAAGAAGAATATTGACGAATGTTGGAGTCTGTGACGTGAATTGCGTTAAGTCTGAAATCAATGCACAGCGCCTGTTGCTGTTGTGACCGCTAATCCTCTCCCAAAGCGCTGCATGGAAAAAGTTTGTGTGTGTGTGTATGAGAGAGAGAGAGGATCTTGTCTTGTGTGTGTGTCTGTCTGTGTGTTTGAGAGAGAAGCTGGTTGGAAACAATCTCTGATGGTAGCACTGGACTGATAGATCTCAGGAGGTTTGATATTTAAAACGTCGTTCTTGGGACAAAAAGGTTGGACATCCTTTAAAACCAGACCACTGACATTTAAACGAACACTTTTACACATGTATTAAATTTCAGCTCTAAGAGGTGTCCTTTAAAAGTTGTGTCTGGATGATCACCATCGCTCTAAAACAATTTGTTCATATTTAAAAGAACATTTTTACACACGTTTTTAATATAAAACTATAAAAAAGTTGTGTTTTAAATTAACATTTGTTGCAAAAAAAACAGATGTTTTTACATTAAAAGATAAATTAAAACCTGATTTATTCAAAACTTTGACAAACATTTTTTATATTTACACTCATTTGGAAAAATTGCAGATATTTTGAGGTTTTATAGTTACTTTATTACTACCAGATTCCAAAAAAGTTGGGAGACTTTAGAAATTGTGAATAAAAACTGAATGCAATGATGTGGAGGTGCCAACTTCTAATATTTTATTCAGAATACAACATAAATCACAGGTCAATAGTTTAAACTGAGAAATTGTATGATATTAAGGAAAAATATACTCATTCAAAATTTCATGGTGTCAACAAATCCCAAAAAAGTTGGGACAAGAACCTATTAGAGGCTGGAAAAAGTCATTTGAGCATACAACAAACACCTGGAAGACCAATCAGCACTAATCAGGTCAATTGGCAATATGATGGGTATAAAAAGTGCTTCTCAGATTGGCAGTGTCTCTCAGAAGCCAAGATGGGTAGAGGATCACCAACTCCCACAATGTTGCGTAAAAAGATAGTGGAACAGTATCAGAGAGGTGTTACCCAGCGAAAAATTGCAAAGAGTTTGCAGTTGTCATCATCAACTGTGAATAATATCATCAGAAGATTCAGAGAATCTGGAAAAATCTCTGTGCGTAAAGGTCAAGGCCGGAGAACCATACTGAATGCCCGTGATCTCCGGGCCCTTAAACGACACTGCATCAAAAACAGGAGTGCTACTGTGAAGGAAATCACAGCATGGGCTCAGGAGTACTTCCAGAAACCATTGTCAGTGAACACAATCCACCGTGCCATCCGCCGTTGCCAGCTGAAACTCTATTCTGCAAAGAAGAAGCCATTTCTAACAAAGATCCACAAGCGAAGACGTTTTCACTGGGCCAGGAGTCATTTAAAATGGAGTGTGGCAAAATGGAAGACTGTTCTGTGGTCAGACGAATCACGTTTTGAGGTTCTTTTTGGAAATCTGGGGCGCCATGTCATCAGGACCAAAGAGGACAGTGACAACCCAAGTTGCTATCAACACTCTGTTCAGAAGCCTGCATCTCTGATGGTATGGGGTTGCATGAATGCGTGTGGCATGGGCAGCTTGCACATCTGGAAAGGCACCATCAATGCAGAAAAATATATTCAGGTTCTAGAGCAACATATGCTCCCATCCAAACGTCGTCTCTTTCATGGAAGACCCTGCATTTTTCAACAAGATAATGCCAGACCACATTCTGCATCAATCACAACATCATGGCTGCGTGGGAGAAGGATTCGGGTACTGACCTGGCCAGCCAACAGTCCAGATCTTTCACCTATAGAAAACATTTGGCGCATCATTAAGAGGAAGGTCAGACAAAGAAGACCCAAGACGATTGAACACTTAGAGGCCTGTATTAGACAAGAATGGGAGAACATTCCTATGTCTACACTTGAGAAGCTGGTCTCCTCAATGCCCAGACGTCTGTTGAGTGTTCTAAGAAGAAGGGGGGGTGTCACACAGTGGTGAAAATGGCCTTGTCCCAACTTTTTTGGGATTTGTTGACACCATGAAATTTTGAATGAGCATATTTTTCCTTAATATCATACAATTTCTCAGTTTAAACTATTGACCTGTGATTTATGTTGTATTCTGAATAAAATATTAGAAGTTGGCACCTCCACATCATTGCATTCAGTTTTTATTCACAATTTCTAAAGTGTCCCAACTTTTTCGGAATCCGGTTTGTATTTTATAACTAATCATAACTGAGTCACTAAGTCAGATCAACAACCTGACAAAAAGGAACTGATCACTGTGTTTATCGAAGCCTCATTTCTGTAAAAGCGCAGCCCTTTCTGTGTGGAGTTTGCATGTTCTGCCCGTGTCTACGTGGGTTTACTCCGGGTACTCCCGTTTTCTCCCACCGTCCAAAAACATACATGTTAGGTATATTGGCCGGTGCCAAATTGGCCCTAGGAATGAGTGCGTGTGTGGATGGTTGTATGTATGTGGCCCTACAACCATGGTTACCATGGCGACCTGTTCGAGATGTATCCTACCCCTTGCCTTAAATCAGTAAGGATGGGCTCCGGCACCCCCCACTACCGCGTAAGGGATGGACGGATAAGAAGGTGACTGACTGACTGAAAAAAAAAAAAAAAGCCAAACAGATGCTCTGAGGTCAGAAAAACACGATGGTTCAGTGTTTAAAAAAACGCATGTTGAGCATCAGGTGGAGACAAAAAAAAACGAGACGTGAACTACTTTAAAAAAAACATCTAAGTTATTTGAAGCAGAAGAAAATGTCGTTTAAGTGTTTAAAAATAACTCCGTATTGACCACCGATCTCTTCTCACCGGGAACATGTCCCCCGCGTTGGCCAGGAACATGTACCCAGTGCTCGAATGATGAACTACTATTTGGTTAATAGTTGGTTAACAACGTTGTGCCATGACAATAACTGACCACATGTAGTTTATCATGTTCGATTACAATATTTAGGACCACCACTCGATGACGAATCCTGTTTGTCTCATCGTATTCCTGATCATTCCAGATGAGCTCATTGTTTTACTCGTTCACCTTCATTTTGACTTGACTTTAGGGCTGAAACAACTAATCGATTTAACCGATTGAAATCGAATATCGAAATAGTTGTCAACTAATTTGGTCATCGATTCAATCGTCTAAAAAGTCTTTACTGTCAACTGCACTTAAATTGGTCTCAGAGTGTGTCAGTAGTGAGCAAATTGATGATGCAAGCTACCAAAATAGGAGACGAAGAAGAAAGCAGCCAATCATTGGCCTTCATTTCACCCCGCCTCACGTGATCTGGCAGATTCAACAAGATGGCGGAAAGAAAAACAAACAAAATCATCCAAAGTTTCAGATAATTTTTCGCTAAATGTGAAAAAGAATCGGGTTAATATGCAAAGTTTGCAAAACGGACACGTTTTGGCACGGAAGCATAACGACGCTGCACGAACATCTGAAAAAAAAACATGTCGGACTCGAACCCGGAGACGGCAAACAGGAGCGATACACGATGTTATTTCAAATAAAAAACAATTTCACAGGTCGCTAAATACACTTTTTACTGTCGGCAAATGAGTGCATTCTGCAGCAGAGCGCTTCACTCACAGACTCTTATTTTGAAAATGGTCGTGTCTGATATGAGGCCGCTGTATATGATGGAAGGCGGGGGCAAAAAAAAAAGTTATCCGATTAATCGATTAATCGGTCCAAGAATCGACCGATTAATCGATTGTCAAAATAATCGTTAGTTGCAGCCCTACTTGACTTTGATAAATGAGGGCCAGTAACACCTCGGCTTCTAATCTGGAGACACGAAGGACGACACAGACAACACAGAGATAGAGAGAGAGAGCGAGCTGCCTGGTGGGGTGAGAGGTCCACAGCTTTACCTCGGGGCCGACTGGGCAGCGTCTGACATCCTGGGTGCCGGTGTGAAAGGGGAGGGGTGCAGAGGGTTCATCCAGAGGAGACAGGAGGTGTGTGAGGAGAGAGAGAGAGGTGTACAGGTAGGAGCGTGGAAGAAAAAAAAGGCGGTGGTGGAGAAGTGAGAAAAGGAAGACAAGCAGCAGTGAGAAAGCGAAGTGCAAACACAACGAATAAAACCAGAAACTAAAGCCGGGCCAATGGGGATGGCATCACTACCCATGTCCAAGCTGGTATAGGAGTATTATGGAACATTGTTTTAACACAGGAAGGATGTGGATTAACCTATACCGCACTATCACGTTCCTCTGGGTGACGTCGATGTGGTAAACTAGATCTTCAAACTGTTCGTCTAAACCTTCAGACTAAACACCGATCCCAGATTGGGTCGCTATGACAACGGTCATCAAATTGAATTGAAAATACTTTATTAATCTGAAGGTAAATTTGATGCTGGGGTGCTAACACCTCGATGCCTTCCCGGTCCGCTTATAGGGTGTAAAACATGGCGTCTGAACAGTTAAAAACCCGTCCATCATGAGTCCACGAAGTCAGGCTTCAATGAAGCACACCAAATGGCCCCTCCCCATTCCTGCTGGGTCAGAACGAGCGTCCACAGTTTCTCCATCTTGCCAGCGAGCAGTCGGATGTTACCCATGACAACCGCTGGGACACTGGACTCAAAGCGCCTCCTTTCAGATCGTCTCCTCAGTTCTGTCGGGATCGCACCAACTCCTCCAGGCACAGTCGATCTGATTCCGAGAGCTAGCAGCCGGTCGTGGACGCAAACAAAAGTGGGACGACTCTATGACCAGCAAAACCAGCCAATGGGGAGCTCGCCGTTGAAAAAAACAGCCGTTCGAAGTAAAACAATGCAGTTCAAAATGACGAGAGCACAAAGTAAAAAATCGAGTGAAAAAATGCAAAAATAGACAACCAAACGCGACCAAATGAGAGATGATTGAGGAGTCCTGACAATTAATGTGCTAAACTATCAAAGTGCATTCTGGGATTTGGAGTATTAGTGCTGCCAAGCGCTATCCAGTTCCTTTGAACCGGATCCAGTTGTTGCCTGGCATGTTTTTACAGGTCAAATATAACGACTGTGTGAGCCGAGTTTGGCCTGCGGTTCAGTTGGAAGACGTTCAGGTGACAAAAACCAAACGATAAAGTCTCACAAAACAAGTCTGAAGCATCGGATTGTTTAAATAAAGACTTAGAGGACGGTGAGGATGTGCACCAGCATGCTAAAACCCCCTAAAAAAATCTCATTTTACAATCAAGGTGTTCAGGTTGGACATGGAAGTGATGTCATGACGTCACACCCGCCATCCCCATTGTGACCCGCAGAGCTGAGGAGCGAAGCACATAAACACAAGGCAGGGGCGGGGCTACGTGGACGCCCAGCAGGTCTGAGAGAGATAAAACTAGGAGGAGGTGTTGTTTAATCTGTTTTACTGGAACATGGGGGTCAGACGCTGTAGTGATCGGGGGGTTCGCTCGCTCTGATTTCCTCTCACCTATCTTGGCTCCTTTCTTCAGCAGCGCAACGACCACCGATGTGTTTCTGCATCCCACCGCCCGGTCCAGAGGACGCATCCCGCTGTAGTCTACGTGTTCTATCATCGCCCCGTGATCCACCAGGAACTGTACCTTTAAAGAAACGACAAGATCAAACTGAGAAAACATCGAGAGGAAACATCCGGACCGTCAGGTAGGCTTTTTCTACCTACCACTTCAGAGTCTCCGTAAAACGCTGCCAGGTCCAGGGGTGTGCGTCCATTCTTGTCGGCATGATCGGTGGCGGCGCCGCTCTCCACCAGGCAGCGGACCACAGGCAGGTGACCTTTCAGACACGCCCAGCTCAGACCGGTCAGGCCCTCTTTATCCATCAGAGACAGAGAAGCTCCTAGAAGGAGAACAGCAGTGAGAGACGTCTGAGACGTTCCTCTCTCTAACAGCCGCATGCTCACCTTGTGCCAGGAGGAACTCCACAGTGCCGAGGTGACCTTCTGAGGCGGCCATCATGAGGGGGGTACGACCCTGCTTGTCAGGCAGGTTCACGTCTGCTCCATGAGTAAGCAACAAATCCACAATCTGGAAAAAATCAACATCATGCTTCTTTTTCATCACGTCTAGATTATTCACTCTTACCCTAACGCTGCGTATTTCTGGTCTATAGAGTGCACCTGAGTACAAGCCTGTCGTTGATACCCTTACCTGCCACCAGAGGGAGCCCTGGACCTTCTCTGATTAGGGACATCTGAGGGTGAATGGTCTGATAACACACACCTGTGGGTCCTGCTGCCTATTTAAAGGGTTTCCCCAGAATTATTTGTCGGGTCATTGTCATCATCACCATCCTTCCCAGCCGGGTCTTCCTGGCTGTCTGACCATAAGCTTAATCTCTGAATTCTGTTATATTATTTGTACTTTTGATTCTGAGTCCCTGCGGGTCAGGGACAGGGTCCTGCCCCAAGTGGAGGAGTTTAAGTATCTCGGGGTCTTGTTCACAAGTGGGGGAAAGATGGAGCGGGAGATCGACAGGCGGATCGGTGCGCGTCAGCAATAACTAGGACGCTGCATCGGTCCGTCGTGGTAAAGAGAGAGCTGAGCCGAAAAGCAAAGCTCTCGATTTACAATTCGATCTACGTTCCAACCCTCACCATGGTAACCAGGATTTACGTTCCTACCCTCACCATGGTAACCAGGATCTACGTTCCAACCCTCACCATGGTAACCAGGATCTATGTTCCAACCCTCACCATGGTAACCAGGATCTACGTTCCAACCCTCACCATGGTAACCAGGATCTACGTTCCAACCCTCACCATGGTAACCAGGATCTACGTTCCTACCCTCACCATGGTAACCAGGATCTACGTTCCAACCCTCACCATGGTAACCAGGATCTACGTTCCAACCCTCACCTATGGTCACCAGCTGTGGGTGGTGACCGAAAGAATGAGATTGCGGGTACAAGCGGCCGAAATGAGCTTCCTCCGCAGGGTGGCTGGGCTGATCGGATGAGGAGCTCTGCCATCCGGGAGGAGCTTGGTGTCGAGCCGCTCCTCAACCAGGCAGAGAGGAGCCAGATGGGGTGGTTTGGGCATCTGGTCAAAATGACCCCCGAGCGCCTCACGGGCGAGGTGTTTCGGGCACGTCCCACCAGGAGGAGACCAAGGGGCAGACCCCGGACCTGCTGGAGAGACTATGTCTCACAGCTGGCCGGGGAACGACTTGGGATCCTTCCGGGTGAGCTGGAGGATGCAGCCGGGGAGAGAAGGGCCTGGGCTGCCCGCTTGAAGCTGTTGCCCCCGCGACCCGATCCCGGAACAAGCGGAAGATGACGGAACGGATTCTGAGTTAATCCTGTGCCCTTTGTCTTACAGCGTTACTGGACTTTTGGTTAAATAATTTCTGTTTTGTTGTCCTGCATTTGGGTCCTCCTTTGTCCCACATCCTGACAAAGCCACACCTGTTTGTAAGCCGCAGGATCCCAGTTTGTAACATGAGATATTTACAAAGAAAGATGGTCCACAGAAAAAGTTTTTAAAGTTTTAATAACATCCCTTAACTTTTCTTTCTGTAACGCTGCAATAACACAGCATCACCATGGCAACGTGTCACGTTCCAAACGTCTCACTGTTAACACTAAGTTTACGTTCAGGAGCTCCGTTTCTTTGTTTATGAGCAGCTACATTACTTTCAAATTAAAAGCTGCTTCCTTTCTTCTAGAATTTTCCATGATAAGAGTGTGTTTACGTTTTCATCTACGAGAGACAAAATTACAATTTTACAAAGTTTGAACTTGTGTAAAAGAGGAAATGATGAGGTTTATATCCAGTTCTTTTATTGTGAAAGGTTTAGAATAGGAAGTGGTGAATAGTAGTGGTGTTCAGACGATGGATTGTCCCTTGTTGTTCTTCCTGCTGCCATCCATCAATGTAAATACAAACACCCGGCTACACTAGCGAATCACTCGTACCCTTTCTGCTCACCAACAAGGGTTAAAAAAAAAAAAAAACATAAACAGGCCACATCATCGCAGACGCCGCAGGGTTACAAACGTGTGAAAAAAAGTCACGACTTATACACCGCAAATTACAGCAACTAAAACTTCCAAATATTCACATGTCGTTAATTTGTCGGGACGTTGCCATGGTGACAGCCCTGTACCCAACTGAACGTTCTGAACCGAAACGCTTCGGTATGAATACGAGCACCTTTAAACCCTTTGTATTTATTTGCAGAAAGTTTTAAGCATTCTTTTTTATTGTTTTTCTTCACCAGTGAGTGGGCGTGTCTGCTGACCTGCCAGTGTCCCTGTCTCACGGCGCTGAATAGCGGAACGATGCCTCGTCTGTTTGGCTGAGCCACGGCTGCACCCTGCTCCAGGAGGAGGCGGCACACATCCAACTTGCCCCGCCCAGAAGCCGCGGTCAGAGCTGCACACACAAACATACGTACATACAGATGAATGCATTTCACACAGATCCCTTCAGAGGGTCTCCATCTGCTACGACCAGGTCCTCAGTAAACTACACTCTGATCTCTCCCACCTGTCTCCCCCCACAGGGTGTCAAAGTTGTTTATCTGAGCGCGCTCCACTTCCTCCTCATCCTTCTCCGGTAGGTCCAGCAGGTACGAAACAATCTGAGGAACAAAACGGAAATAATTTTACTTTTAAATAAAGACAAACATTAACTTTGAATCTTTTTAGGAGTGTTTTTTTATAATATTTATTAAAGATTAAATTAATTTTAAGGTGGATTATGTTTTCACCTCTGCGTATCCCATGCTAGCAGCAGCTATCAGCGCCTGCTGCACCGCCTGGCTCTTAGTGAGCGCCCCCTGCTGTTGGCTCTGCGGAGACTGCTGCTGGGACCCGAGATTCCAGTCACACTGGATCAGGAACTTCACCACCTCCATGTGGCCCCTCAACGCGGCGTGGACCAGAGCACACTGGCCGTTTTTATCCAGATGGTCCACCTACGATTTTCCCAAAAAGAAACAGATTTCAAAACCAAATTATTACCTCTTTTTTTTCTTCACTTGACCTTCATTCTCTACCTTTGCTCTGCGGCGACACAGAGCGGTGACGATGGCCATGTGCCCGCCTGCTGCTGCGTAACCCAGCGGGGTCAGCCCGCTCTCGGATGGGGCGTCCACAGAGGCTCCGAACTCCAGCAGCAGGGCCACCATGTCCATGTAACCCAGATGGGAGTGGACGCAAAGGACCGGAGCGTTGCTCAGAACCTCCGTACGGTAGTTCACATTGGCTCCGCCCATCATCAGGAGCCGGCTCACCTGCGGGCACAAACAGAGTAAACAGAATACCACAGGGCACATGTAATGGATTTATTCCTAAAATAAGGCGTCCTATCAAACTGTGGCATCAAAAAAAATCCTTGGCGTTCAAATGGCATCCAAATATTGTCTGGCAAACGACTCAAAAAGAATGAAATAGAAGAAGCACCCCAAAGTGAGACTGCCCCCTGTAGCTCAGTACGGTAGGTAGGGTAGTTGTTCGAAATGACCGGACGTAATCTAACATTTCCCCTTCTACCTCTAAGTGACACCAACGCCAGGGGTGGCGTGTGAAAATCAAACCCTGGGGTCCTTCTTTTTTGCAGATTTTGTTCTCCATATTTAAACTCTTTTATTTTGAAATGTCCACTAGATGTTAAACACTGGACATTTCAAAATAAAAGAGTTTAAATAGCCCTGACTTCCTGCAGGAGGTCCATACCTTGATGTTGGGAGTGTAGAGGTTTCTTAAAGAAGACAGAGCAGCTGAAAGCCCCTCGGTGCTGTACGACACCCACAGGCCCTGCAGGATGGAGGAGGACACGCCCACTTTCTTGCTGAGACCCTGAAAAACAAATAGTCCATGTTTAACCCTGAATGTTTTCTACCTGCGTTGGTTCTCACATTCACACACACATTCATACCTGATGGTGGAAGCTGGAAACCACCATCAGGAGACATTGGGGGTTCAGGGTCCTACTCAGGAACACCTTGCCATGAGCTCTAGAGAGTGGATCTAACCAGTGACCCTCCGGTTACAGGATGGTCACCCTACCCAGTGAACCATCCTCCCCCTGATGGCTGTGTGTGTGTGTTTACCTTGAAGATGTGTGCTTTCAGGATGTGATGTCCTAACTCGATGGTTTGCTGTCTGTTCAGTTTGGTCTCCAGTCGAGAGAACCAGAAAGCCAGCAGGGTGTGGCCGCTCCTGGATCAAGACAAACACACAGATCAGATCCCACAGCGTGGACGAGAAAATAAACGTGAATTTCACAGGATTAACGTCTAAAGCCAACAATTAGACTGAATTAAACTCCATATTAAAGTCAAACTGGGGTCAATCTAATAGAATCGGTAGTTTAAACCCGGGTTGGACTGACCTGGGATCACAAAGGAATTTAGTCTTTTCTCCTTCTTCTCTCCAGATCAACCACTCTCTGAAGGACGGGTGGACGAACATGCGAGTGCTGTCTCTTCTTTTCACCAGGAAGACGGAAAGGTTATCCACACGCTGCTGGAAGTCCTCCCAGTCCAGAGTGCCCTGCAGGCAGGTGGTAAAGTTAGAGAGTCTGAGGGAGGGTTAAAATCCTGCTGATCTGGACCTCCTTCCAACTCAGGGAATCAGAGGAGAGCTGCTCCCGCTCCTCTACAACAGGAAGGACCACATCTCTAACCAGGATCCGACATTAGCGTTATGGAAATGGAGGACAGAACTCCAGCGTACCAAACCTCAAACAGAGAACACACACACTGGATAGATGGAGACGCACCTGGAGAGAACCGGCGTTGATGGCCTGGTAGATCTGCTCATCGGTGAGCGGGTGGAGCGATGCCACAGCAACGTTCAGTAGCGGCAGCGCCCGCTCGAAGGACGACTGCGTGGGGAAGCGCATGTTGCACTGCAGCAGGTAGACCTCGGCCAGGTTCACCGGAACAACCTGAGGAAGGGGAGGAGACTGTGTTAGGGACAGACCCGCCTGCTGAAAACACCACATAGCTGCAGTGCAGAACCCCCACCCGCCTCCATCCACAGCAGGCAGCCCCCACAAAAACAGTCTCTCTGGCCATGAGGTTCTCTGTTAGGCTGTTCCACGGACGAGGATCGTGATGCAAAGTTCTGGTCGTAACGCTGGGAACGTGAGGGGTCATAATCCACAAGAAACTAGGCAAATAAGACTGTTTATACTTTTAGGAACCTGCTGAAGAGACATAGTCTCTTCAGCAGGTCCGGGGCCTGCGTCTCAAAAACACACTACCAGTGGGGTGTTCGAGAGGCATCCTAACCAGATCCTAAAACCACCCCAAATGGCATCTCTTGAGCCAGAAGAGCTATGGCTCTAGTCTGCTGGTTACCATGGTGAGGGTAGGAACGTAGATCCTGGTTACCATGGTGAGGGTAGGAACGTAGATCCTGGTTACCATGGTGAGGGTAGGAACATAGATCCTGGTTACCATGGTGAGGGTAGGAAGGTAGATCCTGGTTACCATGGTGAGGGTAGGAACGTAGATCCTGGTTACCATGGTGAGGGTAGGAACGTAGATCCTGGTTACCATGGTGAGGGTAGGAACGTAGATCCTGGTTACCATGGTGAGGGTAGGAACGTAGATCCTGGTTACCATGGTGATGGTAGGAACGTAGATCCTGGTTAATTCAGAGCTTTGCTTTTCGGCTCAGCTCTTTCTTCACCACAACAGACCGATGCAGTGTTCTAATTATTGCGGACGCTGCACCGATCTGTCCGTCGATCTCCTGCTCCATCCTTCCCTCAGTGTGAACAAGACCCCAAGATACTTAAACCCCTCCAGTGCAAAGATGTTAAAACTGGTCTAATGTGTTTTTGTGGTGGTATAAACAGGGTATACGTTGTTCTACAGTATTTTAGAGCAGATTAAATGTGATCCATGTAGAAGCTTAATGTGTGTTTAAAGACCAGGTCACGTCCTCACCTTGTAGCTGGAGCTCTTCAGCACCAAGTAGCCCTTCTCGATGAGGTCAAAGGTGAGTTTGAGGTACAGATAAGATCCCTGGCTCAGCGCCTTCAGATGACCACTGAGTTTTCCAAAGGTTGTGTTGTCCATCTTTCCGTTGAGTGAGATGTTGTTCTGGATCTCGGGGCTGCTGTGGATGCGGTGCAGGATGTATCCCTGCAGGTCCTGGTCGATGGCGTCGTTTTCCTCCAGGCTGTCCAGAGAGATGCGGTGGAACGGCAGCGAGTTGGTAATCTCCTGCAGAGAGAACGACGAGCTTTATTAGTTTGTATCAGAAGATTTCTGCTTCATTAATTAATAATAACACTTTTTTTTCCGTTCCGTCGTCTTCCGCTTATCCGGGGCCGGATTGCGGGAGCAACAGCCTGAGACATCCACCAGCGCACCCTGGAAGGATCCCGAGGTGTCCCAAGCCAGCTGTGAGACATAGTCTCTCCAGCAGGTCCGGGGTCTGCCTCTTGGTCTCCTCCCAGTGGGACGTGCCCGAAACACCTCACCAGCAAGCGCTCGGGGGAACCACCCCATCTGGCTTCTCTCGACCTGAAGGAGGAGCGGCTTAACAACAAGTTCCTCCTGGATGGCAGAACTCCTCACCCAATGGATCTCCCGCTCCATCCTTCCCCCACTCGTGAGCAAGACCCTGAGATACTTAAACTTCTCCACTTGGGGCAGGACTCTGTCCCTGACCCGCAGGGGACATCCCACAATTTTCCGGGCGAGGACCATGGTCTCGGATCTGGAGGCGCTAATTCCCATCCCGGCCGCTTCACACTCGGCAGCAAATCGATCCAGTGAGAGCTGGAGATCACGGTCCGATGAAGCCAACACAACCACATCATCCACAAAAAGCAGAGATCCGATCCTGAGGTCACCAAACTGGATCCCTCCAATGCCTTGGCTGCGCCTAGATAGTCTGTCCATAAAGGTGATGAACAGAATTGGTGACAAAGGGCAGCCTTGGCAGAGTCCAACTCTCACTTTTTTTTCTTCACCGTACTATATTTATCCCTCATGGGGGAACAGCAAATTACTTTTCTGGATTGTACCGCAGCAGGCAGCCATGATGGGGCCACTGGTGGGACCAACTAGGGGGTTCAGTGTCTAACATCAGCAGAGAGCATGCAACGACAAGTAATCATGATGGAGAACAAAATTCTTCTCCAAGAACCTGACATTTAAATAGTATCTGAGTACTGATTAGCTGAACTTCCGTCAAACACTTCCTGTTTACATTAGTGGCAGAAAAACGGTGTGAGAAAAAATTCCTTGGCCAAGAACATCCTAACTTCTTGTACTTCTTCCAGAATTTCCCTTCAGGGGGCGCCACATCAAGTCAGTTTCTTCCATCTAACCCTATCTCCTGCATCCTCTTCGGTCACACCAACTATCTTCATGTCTTCCTTCACTGTATCCATGAACCTCCTCTTTGGTCTTCCTCTAGTCCTCTTTCCTGGTGGTTCCAAACCCAGCATTCTTCTTCTGATGTACTCTCTCTCTCTCCTCTGCACATGTCCAAACCATCTCAGTCTGACCTCTCTGACTTTAAAACCTCAAACATGTGCTGTTCCTCTGATCCTGTCCATCCTGGTCACTCCCAGAGATCCCCAGCATCTTCATCTCTGCTACAAACATCTCTGCTTCCTGTCTTTTCCTCAGTGTTACTGTCTCCAGACCAATCAGCATGGCAGCTCTCACCACACTGTCTCTAGACCAATCAGCATGGCCGCTCTCACCACACTGTCTCTAGACCAATCAGCATGGCCGCTCTCACCACACAGTCTCTAGACCAATCAGCATGGCCGCTCTCACCACACTGTCTCTAGACCAATCAGCATGGCCGCTCTCACCACACTGTCTCTAGACCAATCAGCATGGCTGCTTTCACCACACTGTTTCTAGACCAATCAGCATGGCCGCTCTCACCACACTGTCTCTAGACCAATCAGCATGGCCGCTCTCACCACACTGTCTCTAGACCAATCAGCATGGCCGCTCTCACCACACTGTCTCTAGACCAATCAGCATGGCCGCTCTCACCACACTGTCTCTAGACCAATCAGCATGGCCGCTCTCACCACACTGTCTCTAGACCAATCAGCATGGCCGCTCTCACCATGGTTTTGTACACTTTTCCTTTCATTTTATCTGAAACTCTTCTATCACACATCACACCTGATACTTTCCTCCACCTGTTCCAGCCTGCCTGCATACGCTTCTTCACCTCTTTTCCACACTCTCCATTGCTCTGGACTGTTGATCCTAGATACTTAAAATCTTCCACCTTCTTTCTCTCTTCTCCCTGTAACCTCACTTTTCCATTTGGATCCCTCTCATTCACACACATGTACTCTGTCTTACTCTGACAAGAACATCCTGACGAAAGCAGAATTACATGTACGATCTTCAGTTTGACACACAGCACGTTCACTGCTGCGAAAAAAACACCCGCTGTTTACTTTAGAATTTAGTGAGAACAAAATTCACAGCAAAGAACAGCCAAGCATCCGATTAGCATCTGAATTTTAAAGATGGATGAATGATGCTGGTGGTGTACCTGCAGAGTGGTTCGGACCGTGACCACCAGTTTGAGCCATGGAGGGAACCTGCTGATTGTTTTAGTGAGGAAGGACACGATGGTGTCTCCGTAATCCGGCTTGTGGAACTCTGCTTCGTTTAGACCATCGATGAGAACGATGAGATCTTCTTCGGAGTTTATTTTCCTCTCTTAAAGTAAATAATAATAATTGAGATCCGTCAGTAAAAACATGATAAAATGATCAGACATGATTAATGGAATGAGTTGGTTACCTTTGTAAAGTGCATCCAAAGGTTCCAGGACGCCCCTGCGGAAGGATGTGAGGGGGTCCTGGACGCAGGAGCGTAGACTCAGGATGCTCTGCAGGTGCGGCTCTCTCAGCAGTTGTTCTCGATAAGCCACCAGGTGCGGCGAGCGGCACAGCAGCGCTGCAACGTTGTGAACGAACTCCGGCACCAAACATGTGTAGGCGTTATCCGCCTGGCAGTAGTGGTACGCCACCACCTGGAGACGACAGAGAGACACAGCCGGGTCAGTAGGAGAAGAAAAACAGACTTTAACTTGTTACGTAATCATTAAAAACTAAGATTCATTTTTTGTTTTTTGTACCGAAAGATGAAAACAACACTGAAAAAAATCCAAAATAGACGATAATTGTTCCTAATTTGTGCATAAAACGATTAAAAAAGAGTGATTTTAAAAAAGTAACTTTATCACAAACCATATCAGTTCATCTATAGTTGGTGCTGAGTAACGGTTCATTTAAAATCCCTACAGTTGTTTGGGAAATATTACATTTACAAAAATTTGTGATAAAAATGTAACAATTTGCTCTTTAATAAGATTCAATATAATTAAAAAAAAAAAAAATCTTAAAAAAATGATTAGGCGAGAAATTCAACCAATTGGAAGCAAATATTCTGCCATGATACGAACCCCCGCCCCCTTCAAACAGGGTAGGAACGTAGATCCTGGCTACCATGGTGACGGTAGGAACGTAGATCCTGGTTACCATGGTGAGGGTAGGAACGTAGATCCTGGTTACCATGGTAAGGGTAGGAATGTAGATCCTGGTTACCATGGTGAGGGTAGGAACATAGATCCTCGTTACCATGGTGAGGGTAGGAATGTAGATGCCGGTTACCATGGTGAGGGTAGGAACGTAGATCCTGGTTACCATGGTGAGAGTAGGAACGTAGATCCTGGTTACCATGGTGAGCGTAGAAACGTAGATCCTGGTTACCACGGTGATGGTAGGAATGTAGATCCTGGTTACCATGGTGAGGGTAGGAACGTAGATCCTGGTTACCATGGTGAAGGTAGGAACGTAGATCCTGGTTACCATGGTGAGCGTAGGAACGTAGATCCTGGTTACCATGGTGAGGGTAGGAATGTAGATCCTGGTTACCATGGTGAGGGTAGGAACGTAGATCCTGGTTACCATGGTGAGAGTAGGTAACTTAGATCCTGGTTACCATGGTGAGGGTAGGAACGTAGATCCTGGTTACCATGGTGAGAGTAGGAACGTAGATCCTGGTTACCATGGTGAGCGTAGGAACGTAGATCCTGGTTACCATGGTGAGGGTAGGAACGTAGATCCTGGTTACCATGGTGAGAGTAGGACTGTAGATCCTGGTTACCATGGTGAGCGTAGGAACGTAGATCCTGGTTACCATGGTGAAGGTAGGAACGTAGATCCTGGTTACCATGGTGAGGGTAGGAACGTAGATCCTGGTTACCACGGTGATGGTAGGAATGTAGATCCTGGTTACCATGGTGAGGGTAGGAACGTAGATCCTGGTTACCACGGTGATGGTAGGAATGTACAGTATATCCTGGTTACCATGGTGAGGGTAGGAACGTAGATCCTGGTTACCATGGTGACGGTAGGAACGTAGATCCTGGTTACCATGGTGAACGTAGGAACGTAGATCCTGGTTACCATGGTGAGGGTAGGAATGTACAGTATATCCTGGTTACCATGGTGAGGGTAGGAACATAGACCCTGGTTACCATGGTGAGAGTAGGAACGTAGATCCTGGTTACCATGGTGAGCGTAGGAATGTAGATCCTGGTTACCATGGTGAGGGTAGGAACGTAGATCCTGGTTACCATGGTGAGGGTAGGAACGTAGATCCTGGTTACCATGGCAAGGGTAGGAACATAGATCCTGGTTACCATGGTGAGGGTAGGAACATAGATCCTGGTTACCATGGTGAGGGTAGGAACGTAGATCCTGGTTACCATGGCGAGGGTAGGAACGTAGATCCTGGTTACCATGGTGAGGGTAGGAACGTAGATCCTGGTTACCATAGTGAGGGTAGGAACGTAGATCCTGGTTACCATGGTGAGGGTAGGAACGTAAATCAACTGGCTAATCCAGAGCTCTACTTTTCGGCTCAGCTCTTTCTTCATTATGACTGATCAATGCAGCGTCCTGATTATTGCATAGGCTGCACCGATCCGCTTGTCGATCTCCCGCTCCATCCTTCCTCCACTTGTGAACAATACCCTGAAATACCTAAACTCCTCCACTTGGGGCAGGACCCTGTTTTCAGCCTTCAGAGGACACTCCACCCTTTCCTAGGTGACTGATTCGGAGGCTCTGATTCCCATCTTTCTTATAAAATAATTCATACTGTGGTTTGTGTTTAGAACATTTTGGACTGACCCCCGTCATAGTGAATGATCACTGTGGAATGAAACACGATATTCCTGCCTTGGCTTCAGTTATTAATAATTCATTGTTTCCGGCTCATGCACGTGCATCCTGAGTGCAGGCTGGAAGTGTGAAGCTGTTACATTTCACAGCTATGAGCTGCAAACATCTGACCCCAGTTTTCAGCATTAAATGAGTGTAAAGACTTAAGAACATCGAAACGATTTTTCTTGTAAAAAACATAGAACTTGCATCAGGTGCGATCAGGGGATCTCAGAGGGGAAGAGTTCAGAGAGAGGAGACAAAAAGGGGCCAAAAAAAGAACACAAAGAGTAATGCTAATGTTTCAGTCTGTGGAATAAAGCTGTAAAACAAAAGGGTGAAAAAGAGAGTGAGCTTAATTATTAATGCTCAAAGTTAGAAGGATCTAAGGGGCTGGCTGGGAAACAGAATAAATATTTCACAAGGCTCTCTTACAAAGTTGTTTTTCCTCTTTTAAACACATCTGCATTATGCATCAGGCCTGGGATGCAGGATGAAGGGACTGCAGGTGTGACAGAAGATTCCCTGTTTTATCCAACATCTTCTATTTAAATACCGTACGCTCACGAAGGCTCGGCTCACTGATTAAATCGACCCATTTTAAACATCCGAAAATCAGCCAAATGATGCCAATCAGATGGGCTTTATTTGACCAAAGCTACAATGACGTTTTTAACACAAAATAACGTGTCATCAGAGTATTTTTCCAGCCGAATGGACTAAATTCAGTTTGAGGCAACAGGACAAATACTGTGAGGTCAGACTGTCCCATGTCACAGGCCAGTCGACACGAGGCGTCATACAACACGCCTTTGCTACAGAGTAAAACTAAAATGGTAAAAATCTGTGCACATTTTTTCACTTTTTTACCAGGAATCTGTTTTTTTTTTTTTTTTTTTTTTTTATAAAAAGAAGAAAATATCAAGAGAAAAAAGCAAATTGATTTGATTAAAACTACAGATTAAAGATGTGATAAAAGTGAGGTTTAAGTTTGTTGTACCTGTGACGCCAGCCTCCTCATGGCTTCCTCCTGACGTCGTCTCATCTCGGGGGTTCCAGGACAGCTGCCTCCCCCCAGGGTGCCGTGTGTGGGCTGGGGCTGGCTGAGCGGAAGACCTTCCCCATCTAAACAGAAGAAGAGTATGTCATAATGTTTTCTACTGAAGGCAGTTCATTCTGTAGCTGGAGGAACATCAGAGAGGATTTATCAGGGGTCAGTATGAGTGCGGACCACAGCTCTTAAGCTGAGCAGGAATTTTAGGTTTTGCACCTTGCGCACTTTGCACAAACCTCAGTCAGTCACCTTCGTAACCATCAATCCCTTATGGGGTTAAGAGGTTGCTGGAGCCCATACCGGCTGATTCAAGACAAGGGGCAGGGTACACTTGAACAGGTCACCAGTCTGTCGTGGGTTTATGCAACCTAATCTTTTTAAATCACACCTGCGATAAACCAACTTGAGCTCCATCCTGTTCCGACCAAGTTTGTGGAACGCGATATGTGGATGAAGCAAACGACGTCATGCTGTGGGCGCTTGTTGTCGCCCACAAACGAAAATTATCCGAGTAGGAGGTGGTCCCTATGAGAATGTTTTAAGTGGCGCACATTGATCTGTCAGTGACATAAAAATGAAACAGTCCAACCATAAATTAGCGACAAAGCAGAAACGATCCGTACTCGGACTCCATTTCAGCCACTGAAGGTGGTTCAAGTAATTCCCAGCTTTGTGTTTTATTATTCCACTTCAGACGCAGGATGTGAAATATGGCGGAGCAGCAGGTGGACGACAGCACACGGTTTCAAAATGAAATCAACCATGATGATTAACGCTCTCACCACACTGTCTCTAGACCAATCAGCATGGCCGCTCTCACCACACTGTCTCTAGACCAATCAGCATGGCCGCTCTCACCACACAGTCTCTAGACCAATCAGCATGGCCGCTCTCACCACACTGTCTCTAGACCAATCAGCATGGCCGCTCTCACCACACTGTCTCTAGACCAATCAGCATGGCCGCTCTCACCACACAGTCTCTAGACCAATCAGCATGGCCGCTCTCACCACACTGTCTCTAGACCAATCAGCATGGCCGCTCTCACCACACAGTCTCTAGACCAATCAGCATGGCCGCTCTCACCATGGTTTTGTACACTTTCCCTTTCATTTTATCTGAAACTCTTCTATCACACTTCACACCTGATACTTTTCTCCACCCGTTCCGGCCTGCCTGCACATGCTTCTTCATCTCTTTTCCACACTCTCCATTCCATCAAGTTAATCTTAAGTCCTTAAAGATCAGAAGTCGACACATCCGCAGACTTCATCGTCAGTGTGCTTTATAAATCAGACGTGGAAGTTGGACTCACACATTCAGTGGGTTGATGATGTGTGAATGCTTACGTTTGGGCGATGCCTGCGGGCTGTCGGAGGCGATCTGCCTCATGCGTGTGCCGTGGCAGCTGAGCGCCACCAGGCGGGAGATAATGGCCGTTTTGCCGAAGCCGATGTTTCCCACGATGATGACGCCCTGTGTGTTGGCGGAGGTCGGCCGGTTCAGGTGGGCGTCGATCTCCTGGAAGAGCCACTCGCGTCCGGTGAAGACAGAGTCTACGGTGATGCTGGGCACCTCGAACAGCAGGGGTTTTAGGGCGATGTCGTGAGGTCGGTACGGAGAAAACCGCACTGGTGGGAAAAATAAAAAGTCAGTCAGACGAGAGAAACAAGTTCCATTTATCAAGACTTCATAAAGAAGGACTAGTTATGTTTAAAGCTTGTGGACACGAGCCGAGCCAATACAGCCGAGGGTCTGACTACCAGGTTCCCCGCCGACGGCTGCTGCCCACCTCCTCCTTAACCTGTAGGAGTGGACATAGGCCACACCTGCAGGAGGTGAGCCCACTGGAAGGGAGGCCCATGTACCCTAATTGGGCTAAGCCCGGACAGTCCCCATGGATAAAACCAGGCCACCAGGCGGTTGCTCTCAAGCCCTAACCTTGGACCTGGCTCCATAGGGGAAAGAGAGACTCTCCAGGTTGAGAGAAGCCAGATGGGGCAGGTCGGGGATCTGGGTGGGATGCTTTCTAACAAGATGTTGCTCTAGTAAGGTGTTCCGTCCCACTGGGAGGAGCCAAGAGGCAGACCCTGGACCTGCTGGAGAGACTATGTCTCACAGCTGCACAGGGAACACCTCAGGATCCTCCTGGGTGAGCTGGAGGATGAAGCCGGGATGAGAGAAGCCTGGGCTTCCCGTCTGAAGCAGTTGCCCCAGTGACCCGGCCCCGGATAAGCAGAAGATAACGGACCAACAAAAAAAGGTTGTGGACACATTTGGACAGATGATTCATGCATCCTTTCTCTCTTTTTCAGGTTAAAATTTGACAAATCTGAACAAAAATCTGTGTTTTAATTTTTTTTTCTATTTTATTGCAACCAGATTCTGAAAAAAAAAAAATCACACAATTTTTTTCCAGCTGAATAAAATCTATTTATATTTGATATATTTGTCGGTTTTAAGAAGGAACTGATTCAATATTTCTTCCTCTCACTAGAGGGAAGCACTATCTAAAGAACAAACAGTTACAGACTAGTGAGGATCAAAGAAATCTGGTAGAAACTGCTAACAAAATAAAAATAACGCCTGCTTCTAAACGTCGTTTCCTGACGTTTTAAATCAGTTTAAGAAAAGAAGACGTCTCGTATGAGCTGTGTTACTGTGAAACGCTGAGTCAGCGTGTTCTAAACGTGTGTGAGTGATGTGAACATGGTGCATGCGACAGCACGGTGACAGGAAGCAGCTAAGCACTGCTATGCAGGGAG
This sequence comes from Neostethus bicornis, assembly GCA_902685375.1. Lineage (NCBI taxonomy): Eukaryota > Metazoa > Chordata > Actinopteri > Atheriniformes > Phallostethidae > Neostethus > Neostethus bicornis. The sequence goes on along the minus strand of LR738559.1, from coordinate 21,434,726 downwards.
TGAGGATAGTGACTTACGTGACTGGGATTGCCAGGCATGGCTGTTATTTGCAGAAGCTGAACAACATGCAAAAAAAGAGAAACAAGAGAGACAAAGAGATGAGTGAGAGGACGGAGAAGCAAAAGAGAAAAAAAAACCCAGCAGGAATAATAAATAAAGCGCCGGAGAGGGCGGATTACTAATTGAAAACCTTAGAATTAGATCAAGCTTCTTTTTTTCAGGAGAGGTTATAGAAGGTTTGCACTTTAGGGAGAATCTAATTGGTTCCAAAGCGAGGGGATCAATCAATCCCCATAAAAGTAATTGAATCCTGCTCTGGCACGGTGGTGGACCTCATGTCCACAGAGAATCCCACAGACCAGGTAGTTAGCGTGTAACAAACAAGATCAGATACCTGATCCGGTATGGTTTGGTTCCCGTTGTTACATCATCAAGTTTTACCTTAACGGTATTTTTAATGTGAAAATATTGTGATTTTACAACATGTTAGTGTCGTATGTAAACATTGTAACACAGACATGCCAAGTCTCCTACACTGGGCGGGAGACACCCGCACTTAGGACCTATCTCACGCTCACCCGCCAAGGCTAATAAAACTCCCGCATGATGAACATGATTAGGTATAATGAGGCTATGCACATGGCATCTCCTGCTGCTGCAAAGCCGCTAGAAGCGATCTGCATGGTCTATTGTCAGTATTGTTTTTGGTGAACATATGGAAGAAGTCGGACATCCGGGAACTTTGTACATGTGACAGCTTATGTCTGTGAGCCTCAAAACAAAGCGTGACCAAGCAGTACAGGGGTGTATTCCTGGTGGTAATTCCTCTTCATACTGATACATAACACTAGGTGGTAACACACGGAAGATGTTCAATTTACCAGCTGCCTTCTCATGTTTTGAACGGTTTGTTTTACGCCAACTGTCATGGCAGGTGTTGTCCATTGGTGGATGTGACGTCAAGCTCCTCCTCCTCTTCCACCCAACAAGCTACAAGATATCAGGCTTTTTCTTTATTTCGAGGACACAGTCTTCCTCTTCTTCTTCCATTATTTCCCTTCAGGCGTCGCAGCAAGTCAGTTTCTTCCATCTAACCCTATCTCCTGCATCCTCTTCGGTCACACCAACTATCTTCATGTCTTCCTTCACTGTATCCATGAACCTCCTCTTTGGTCTTCCTTTAGTCCTCTTTCCTGGTGGTTCCAAACCCAGCATCCTTCTTCTGATGTACTCTCTCTCTCTCCTCTGCACATGTCCAAACCATCTCAGTCTGACCTCTCTGACTTTAAAACCTCTAACATGTGCTGTTCCTCTGATCCTGTCCATCCTGGTCACTCCCAGAGAGATCCTCAGCATCTTCATCTCTGCTACAAACATCTCTGTTTCCTGTCTTTTCCTCAGTGACACAGTCTCTAGACCAATCAGCATGGCCGCTCTCACCACACTGTCTCTAGACCAATCAGCATGGCCGCTCTCACCACACTGTCTCTAGACCAATCAGCATGGCCGCTCTCACCACACTGTCTCTAGACCAATCAGCATGGCCGCTCTCACCACACTGTCTCTAGACCAATCAGCATGGCAGCTCTCACCACACTGTCTCTAGACCAATCAGCATGGCAGCTCTCACCACACTGTCTCTAGACCAATCAGCATGGCCGCTCTCACCACACTGTCTCTAGACCAATCAGCATGGCCGCTCTCACCACACTGTCTCTAGACCAATCAGCATGGCCGCTCTCACCACACTGTCTCTAGACCAATCAGCATGGCTGCTCTCACCACACTGTCTCTAGACCAATCAGCATGGCCGCTCTCATCACACTGTCTCTAGACCAATCAGCATGGCCGCTCTCACCACACTGTCTCTGGACCAATCAGCATGGCTGCTCTCACCACACTGTCTCTAGACCAATCAGCATGGCAGCTCTCACCACACTGTCTCTAGACCAATCAGCATGGCCGCTCTCACCACACTGTCTCTAGACCAATCAGCATGGCAGCTCTCACCACACTGTCTCTAGACCAATCAGCATGGCCGCTCTCACCACACTGTCTCTAGACCAATCAGCATGGCCGCTCTCACCACACTGTCTCTAGACCAATCAGCATGGCCGCTCTCACCACACTGTCTCTGGACCAATCAGCATGGCTGCTCTCACCACACTGTCTCTAGACCAATCAGCATGGCCGCTCTCACCACACTGTCTCTAGACCAATCAGCATGGCCGCTCTCACCACGATTTTGTACACTTTCCTGTGTCCCTTTCCATGACACAGTCTGACCTCGCCGTATTGCTTGCTAAGACGCTCACTCTACGGGAGGCGGGTCATTTCTTGCCCGTTAGAGAGATAAAAAAATCTCTGGAGTGAACCCTTTCATTATAAAAGCACATAATTTTTTGTCTTCTTTGTCTTTGTTTTCACACAAAAAGGTACCAATAAAATCTAAAAGTAGAACAGATAAAATGATGGATCAGTTCTATCCTGGTCATCCAGCCTGAAAACCAACTTTTTCGTGCTGAGGTGATTCGATCGGTGCAGTCGTTCATCCCCCACTCTGCAGCATGCTAGCAATAAGCTGCTGAGATCCAGAGAAATATGGATGTCTGGATACAGGAGCAGGACAAAATGGCATGAGTGTGCAGAATATTAGGTGTGTGTGAGCACTGAGCGGCGTGCGGAGCCCAGGCTGCATTAAATCCTAATGCATTCTGTAAATGAATCCACATAATTAGCTGATTTTGCTGCTAATGTAGCACGCAGCGTTTCAGAGTGCTGCTGCAAGCTTTCTCTGGGAATGAAATGAAATCTGATGATCGAGCTGACGATCAGCGGAACGCCAACAGAGACGCGCATGTTTGTGAATTTTGCAGCTGTTTCATCCACACCACCAGCTCATTTTATCTTTATGCTAACTCATAAAAAGCAGAAAGATGAGGAGGTGGAGGGATGTTACAGAGAGGCAGATCTGACGGGTGAGAGAAACAGGAAGCTGCACCGCCCGGCGAGGTACGAAGTCAGAGATGGAGCTTCTCTGTTTTAACTGGTTTTAATCCAGTTATTCAAGACGTGGGTCAAGTCAAACATGTTCCGGTGGAATCGGGTGTTTTACATCATATGAAAAACATTATAACTGAGCCGAAAAGCAAAGCTCTCCATTTACAAGTCGATCTACGTTCCTACCCTCACCATGGTAACAAGGATCTACGTTTCTACCCTCACCATGGTAACCAGGATCTACATTCCTACCGTCACCATGGTAACCAGGATCTACGTTCCTACCCTCACCGTGGTAACCAGGATCTACGTTCCTATCCTCACCATGGTAACCAGGATCTACGTTCCTACCCTCACCATGGTAACCAGGATCTACCTTCCAACCCTCACCGTGGTAACCAGGATCTACGTTCCTACCGTCACCATGGTAACCAGGATTTATGTTTCTACCCTCACCATGGTAACCAGGATCTATGTTCCTACCGTCACCATGGTAACCAGGATCTACGTTCCTACCCTCACCATGGTAACCAGGATCTACGTTCCTACAGTTACCATGGTAACCAGGATCTATGTTTCTACCCTTGCCATGGTAACCTGGATCTACGTTCCTACAGTTACCATGGTAACCAGGATCTATGTTTCTACCCTCACCATGGTAACCAGGATCTACGTTCCTACAGTTACCATGGTAACCAGGATTTACATTCCAACCCTCACCATGGTAACCAGCTGTTGGTGGTGACCGAAAGAAAGAGATTGCGGACACAAGCGGCCAAAATGATCTTCCTCCGCAGGGTGGCTGGGCTCTCACAGAGATCGGGTGACGACTTCTGCCATCCCGGAGGAGCTCAGTTTCAAGCCGCTCTTCCCCCAGGTCGAGAGGAGCCAGAGGGGCGGTTCGTGCATCTGGTCAGGATGCCCCTCGAGCACTTCGCTGATGAGGTATTTTGGGCACGTCCCACCGGGAGGAGACCAAGAGGCAGACTCTGTACCCGCTGGAGAGACTATGTCTCACAGCTGGCTGAGGAACGACTTGGGATCCTTCAGGGTGAGCTAGAGGATGCAGCCGGGGTGAGAGAAGCCTGGGCAGATGACTGGACGAATGTGTTTAAACAAAGTGAGAGGAACCACCGATCTATGTGTCTAGGATAAACAAATTATAGACATTTTTATAGAATTCTGCCAAAATGCCCCAGTGATGCTCCAAGAGGAAATATTTCTGTCATGATCGTCCTCTCATGTGGAACATTTTTTTCAGCCTCCAAATCTGGCCCTCTGCGCTAGCCTCTCCATGGTTTCTGCACCTGTGTCTCATCTTCCCCCTGGTTATTTAATCCACGCTGTCCATCACTCTGGTCTCAGATCATCCTGCTGTAGCCATGATGGTGTCCCTCCACCTTGTATCGTCCTGCCCAGGTTGCCTAAAGCCTGCCCAGGATGGCTTCCAGACTGCATGACTCCTCTTCTTCCCTAACCCTTGCAGTCCAAATTAACCAGGGATCATTGGAAGCACTGGAAACCCTGGAGAATGAACCAATCAGACGATCAGAAAATTGGTTGATTAATTACCAACTGAAAGAATCGATAGCTGCAGCGCAGCTGTTAAAATCCCACCAGCTTTAAAGATGGCGTAGAAATGTTCTACTTTATTTCTTCAGTTCCATCTATTTAACATCTCATCTCTGATTGGACGAAAAAAAAAGAAACGGGGTTCCCCGGTCAGTCCTTCAATCCTGTCGGACAGAAATAAAACTTCCTGTTTTATTCTTTGAAATGTCACGCAGTAAGATTAACTGAGGGGTAAAGCAGAGTCCACGTGTGTGAGATGGTGAATAGGTGGTGTGGGTGGTGGGAACATGAGGGGGTCCATCTCAGTCTGACTCACTCTCCTCAGCTTCGATCGGCATCACGGCGAGATGCGAAACAACACAAAGCCCACAGCCGGGCTTTTCGACAGACGGCCCGTGGGCCCGGTCCGTCTCTCAGACAGAATCATTTAATAAAAACTTCACTGTGAGACTTATCGACACGTCGAGGTGGAGGACGAATGAAGACCGGGGCGAACCAGGAAACCTCACCGTTTAAAGCCAAAAGCAGAAATAGAACTTATTGGCAACAAGAGTAAAAAGAAGAAAGGAAGCTGCAAGTTATTAAAAATTTTAAAAAATTATTAAAAACCAGGATCTACGTTCCTACCCTCACCATGGTAACCAGGATCCACGTTCCTACCCTCACCATGGTAACCAGGATCTATGTTCCTACCCTCACCATGGTAACCAAAATCTATGTTCCTACCCTCACCATGGTAACCAGGATCTACGGTTCTACCCTCACCATGGTAACCAGGATCTACGGTTCTACCCTCACCATGGTAACCAGGATCCACGTTCCTACCCTCATCATGGTAATCAGGATCTACGTTCCTGCCCTCACCATGGTAACCAGGATCTACGTTACTACCCTCACCATGGTAACCAGGATCTATGTTACTACACTCACCATAGTAACCAGGATCTACATTCCTACCCTCACCATGGTAACCAGGATCTACGTTTCTACCCTCACCATGGTAACCAGGATCTACGTTCCTGCCCTCACCATGGTAACCAGGATCTACGTTCCTGCCCTCACCATGGTAACCAGGATCTACGTTCCTACCCTCACCATGGTAACCAGGATCTATGTTCCTACCCTCACCATGGTAACCAGGATCTACGTTCCTACCCTCACCATGGTAACCAGGATCTATGTTCCTACCCTCACCATGGTACCCAGGATCTACGTTCCTACCCTCACCATGGTAACCAGGATCTACGTTCCTACCCTCACCATGGTAACCAGGATCTACGTTCCTACCCTCACCATGGTAACCAGGATCTACATTCCTACCCTCACCATGGTAACAAGGATCTACATTCCTACCCTCACCATGGTAACCAGGATCTACGTTCCTGCCCTCACCATGGTAACCAGGATCTATGTTACTACCCTCACCATGGTAACCAGGATCTATGTTACTACACTCACCATAGTAACCAGGATCTACATTCCTACCCTCACCATGGTAACCAGGATCTACGTTCCTACCCTCACCATGGTAACCAGGATCTACGTTCCTGCCCTCACCATGGTAACCAGGATCTACGTTCCTACCCTCACCATGGTAACCAGGATCTACGTTCCTACCCTCACCATGGTAACCAGGATCTACGTTCCTACCTTCACCATGAGGAGCCTTGCCCTATTGGAGGAACACGGAGTAGAGTCTTTGTTGCTAGCCTTGGTCAAAAGAAGCCAGATGGGGTGGTTTGGGCATCTGGTTGGGATGCCTCCTAAACGCCTCACTAGTAAGGTGTTTCGGGCATGTTCCACCATTAGGAGACACAAAAGCAGACCCCATGGAGAGACTATGTCCCACAGCTGGACAGGGAACACTTTAAGATCCTCCCGGGTGAGTTGGAGGACGAAGTTGGGATGAAAGAAGCCCGGGTTTCCTGTCTGAGGCTGTCGCCCCCGTGATTATGCGATGAGCGAGATGAGGGGGGATTTCAAGTATCAAAACTAAACAAAAACAGTCCTCTGATGAATCTGAAAGCAGATAAACGAGTGTTTGATGACGTTGAGAAGAAGTCCAAGATTAGACTGGGAGTTATGTGCAGACAAAAGGACAGAAAGGCCGTGGAGTGATTCATCCTCTGCTTGTGACTAATCTAGAAATCTGGAGTCTGTTACCTTCTCTGAAAGAAAAGTGTGACTTGAGAGAGTCACAGACTAAGAATAGACCGATCCGTGTGGAAGTGACTTCAGATCTACCCTGACGTTCTGTTTCTCCTCTCATTCTCCCTGCGTCTCCTTTTGGAGCTGCATCGGTGCACTCACAGGCTCTGATGCTGATCCCAAGAGGCAGAGAGCATGCTGGGACGCGTCCACTCGCCATGTAAACACACAGAGGCGCCCTCAGAGGCAGAAACCATCGAGGGTCTTCTCTCCTCTTTCCAGAACTCTAGCTCCATCATTCTCTTTATTCCATCAAACATTCAGCCTGCAGCCAACTAGCCTCCAGCGTGAGGACACGCCAGACCCCCCCCGCCCCCCCTGCTTCACTCGACTCTCAATCCGAAACCCACGAGGACACGAGTTTGTTCAGTTCGATAACGAAAGGCAGTCACTTGAACGGCCATTACAGTCTGACTGGAGAACAATAGGAAGATGATCATGATGGAGCACGAGGACGTTTGGTCGTTTGCTGAGGAGACTGAGGAAGGACAGGAAGTGGGTGGAGCATGAATGTACTGATACAAGTAACGGACCCGTCGTTAAGAGGGTACGACAACAAATACATGTAATCTATCTTTTCATTTAATCAAAAAAGTAAACACAATAGGGATCTTTATTAATGTTTAAACATTTAAGCAGCACTGTAATCTGTAGCGAGAGGAGGGAAGAGATGGAGGAAAAGCTGGAGAGGTGGAGGTTTGAAGATTAGTCAGAGTAATACAGAGTACATGTGTGTGAATGAGAGGGATCCAAATGGAAAAGTGAGGTTACAGGGAGAAGAGATAAAGAAGGTGGAAGATTTTAAGTATCTAGGATCAACAGTCCAGAGCAATGGAGAGTGTGGAAAAGAGGTGAAGAAGCGTGTGCAAGCAGGCTGGAACAGGTGGAGAAAAGTATCAGGTGTGATGTGTGATAGAAGAGTTTCAGATAAAATGAAAGAAAAAGTGGAGAAAACCGTGGAGAAACCGGCCATGCTGATTGGTCTAGAGACAGTGTCACTGAGAAAAAGACAGGAAACAGAGATGTTTGTAGCAGAGATGAAGATGCTGAGGATCTCTCTGGGAGTGACCAGAATGGACAGGATCAGAGGAACAGCACATGTTAGAGGTTTTAAAGTCAGAGAGGTCAGACTGAGATGGTTTGGACATGTGCAGAGGAGAGAGAGAGAGTACATCAGAAGAAGGATGCTGGGTTTGGAACCACCAGGAAAGAGGACTAGAGGAAGACCAAAGAGGAGGTTCATGGATACAGTGAAGGAAGACATGAAGATAGTTGGTGTGACCGAAGAGGATGCAGCAGATAGGGTTAGATGGAAGAAACTGACTTGATGTGGCGAGACCTGAAGGGAGATGCCATAAGAAGAAGAAAGTTGTTTGGAAATGAGCCAGTGCCACCTGTTACTACTCATGCACTATGACAAAGTACCACCAGCGTGTAGTTGTCTCCCTCAAATAAAAGACAGGGAATGAAACAAGCATTTATGTCTGTTTCAATTGTTTCTTCTCTGCTTCAAAGGCTTCATTTCACTGTCCTCACTTCAGATTCTGTCCACTGGTCTCGTCTTTTCTCCACGTCTTAGATTTGTTTGCAGCAGCTTCCGTCCTCGCACTCTGACATCTTTAGAGATGTTAAATTTGTGTGGAGGGTTCTCTGTGAGTTGGTACATAGTGACCCATGAACCAGACTCTGTCCTCCGGTCTTTATGGAACCTGCTTTGTGCTGGTGTTCAGTCATGTTGGAACAGACCAGATCCAAACTGGTTCCACAGAGTTTTTGTCAATCGTTTTACCTCCTTTTTAGTGGACCTATAGGTCCGGGACTAACTCCAGAAGAACAAGCCCACATCACGACCCTCGAATCAAACACAAGGCTTTCTACTTGGATTAAAATGTACTGTTGTCATGACGATCGCCACACCCACATTCCTCCGTCAGCTTACGTGATAGTTACTCCAGAGAAGGTGTTTCTAAAACGCTAGAATCAAACCTCCGAGAAGAAAAAATATGAATAAAAATAAACAAAACGTGCCGATCGTTTGTGCTGTAAAATTTTTTGTTTGTGCTATTGTTGTTTTTTTTTTTATTTAAGAAATACAATTTGGACGATGACGTCATCCGGTGCTTCATTTATTTCTGGGCGTCGCCATCTTTGATGACGTCATCATTCAAATCATATTTCTTAAAAAAAAATGAAAATAGCACAGCACAAACGAGCACAAACGATTGACATATTTTTTGTTTATATATATTTTTTTAAGAAGGGCCAACTTCACGGAGGCTAGAATCAACCACTTGGAGGGGGTGTGGCTGTGATTCCATGTTTTTATAATCCACCATGTTTTTATAATCACCACCCATCTTAGTTCCAACCAGAAATTCACTGAGCTCCTGAAAGCAAGCCATTCTTTTTTTTAACCGAGGTGTTGATTCTCTTGATTCCCGTCATCAGGAGGGGTGTAAATGAAGGAAACATGTGGTCGTTGGAACGTCAGTGTTTATCTTTCCCTCCGATCGGGAAACGTTTCCAGGTGATCCACCGAGCAGACAGCTGTTTGTGTGTGTTTACTCACCTCGCAGGTCCTGCCCGGAGCGACCCGGCCCGCAGGTGGTGCTCTGCCTCGGCATGCGCAGTGAGGTGCGTAACGGAGTGTGCCTCTGCTCATCCAGGTATGCCAGGTCCTCCAGGTGGGCCGAGCTGGTGGCTGTTGGAGACAAAAACGTTACTGTCAGTGTGTGTGTAGACAAAAGCACAACACACACACACGCACACGCACAGGGAGGTGGGAGAGGCCTGGGTATCTACCAGGGCAAATTCTACTTAGTTTTTTTTCCAGCCTGTCTTGTCAGATTTCTGCTGAAAACGACTCACATTTCTTTACTTAGTTCAACTTCTTTTGACAGATTCCATTCCGTTGTCTTCCGCTCATCTGGGGCCAGGTTGCGGGGGCAATAGCCTCAGGCGGGTAGCCCAGGCTTCTCTCACCCCGGCTGCATCCTCCAGCTCACCCGGAAGGATCCTGAGTCGTTCCCCAGCCAGCTGTGAGACATAGTCTCTCCAGCAGGTCCGGGGTCTGCCTCTTGGTCTCCTCCTGGTGGGACGTGCACAAAACACCTCACCAGCGAGGTGCTCGGGGGCAACCTGACCAGATGCCCTAACCATCCCATCTGGCTCCCCTCAACCTGGAGGAGGAGCGGCTCGACACCGAGCTCCTCCCCCGATCTCTGAGTGAGAGCCCAGCCACCCTGCGGAGGAAGCTCATTGGACAAGTCTGTCCTAAAAATGACCTGAAAGTAAATCGGATACAAAATCTCCTCCTTTTATCAAGAAAATAACTGTTTAATTTTTTAAATTGAATTGCTAGATTTACTTGAATTGTTTCAGTCAAAAGAAAGTTGTTTTGATAGATGCTAGAAAGCCCGACGCAGGAGGCCGACCGTGTGCCGACAGTCTGAAGAATAAACTTTACGGATGAGACTTCAGAGGATTTTAAATTGTGTTCATTGCTTGTTTTATGTTGATAATAAATGATTATTTGATGCACGATTCTCAGTTTGAGATGAAAAAAAGTAAAAAAAAAAAATGTAAACACATTTTCAATAAAGAATTCAAGTTGTTTTTTTACTGGAAAAAAAAAACGATAAAACTGGATTTATAATGTAAAAAAATCACGATAAAAACACAAGAGAAAAATAAACACGATATAAAACAGAATAAAAAATATGCAAGTTTAAAAAGAAAAGTTTTAACTGTTTTTTTTTTTAGTCGACAGATTTCAGTCCGAGGTGGGTGGATGGAGTTCCACTCTTGCAGCAGCTCTGTCGACTTGTTTGAAACGGGTCTAGGTCCGGCAGTGGTGTAACGTAACGAAGTAAATGTACTTTGTTACTGTACTTAAGTAGAAAAATTGTGTATCTGTACTTTACTTAAGTAAAATTTAAGACCTGTACTTTTACTTTTACTTCACTACAATTTTAGAGTAAATATCTGTACTTTTACTTCGCTATTTTTTAAAAGTGTGTTTTAGATTTTTTGTTACATTTTTGTTCAGGAATTTGAAAATTACACAGTTTTTTTAGCGCATCTTGAAGCCGCATCGCCAAAATCAAAAGAAGCAGTTGATCGGGAGAAGAAGTCATGACTCGAGAAACATTTTAGTACAAATTAAAAAGAGTTAGAAGATCATTGTTCTTGTGTTTACTTCTAAATAAAAAGTTGAGCCATCATTACACAGAGCAGGGGCGGATCTAGAATTTTCCAAAGGGGGGCGGGGCTTTGACAAAGCCAATACATAGTGACTGGGGGCCTCCCCCCAAAACATTTTAAAAAATAAGTGTCATTTTCCTCCATTTTGGGGCTCATTCACTGGACCTTCTAGGAGATAGCTTGACTTGTCCCCTTTCTTTTTATTTATTTATTTATTTTGTGGACCAAAAGAGGCGGGAGAGGGGGGGTCACACCCCTGCAGAGGATTTATCCTGGTTACCATGGTGACACCCTATAGCACAAAAAATAACATTTGAATTATAATAGAATACTTTTACTTTTTACTTAAAAAGTACAATTTACACCAACTACTTTTGTACTTTTACTTAAGTAAATTTTTTGCCTAAGTATCTGTACTTTTACTAAAGTACAAAAAGTGAGTACTTCATCCACCACTGAGGTCCGGTGACTCCTTTACTCAGATAAAGAACTACAAACATGGAGGACGGACGCTTGTGTTCATGTCACGCCGTCATCTTTGTTCTGATGTTTTTCTGTAATGATCCCCTCACCTGCCACCAGAGGGAGCGCTGAACCTTCTCTCTCCTGGATTACAGCCTGATCCCAAACACCTGTGGTGATTAGCCTGATGCCAATTTAAAGGCATACTGCCCTGACTTCCACGTTGGGTCATCACCATCCCTCCTAGCCAGGTCTACCTGGCTCCCTGACCAAGTTTATATCCATGAAGACATTCCTATGTGTTAATCTCGTGTCTTACAGCTTTGCCGGACTTTGATGGGTCCTCCTCCTCCTTCCATATCAGGACATTTCTCTATCGATGCAATCATAAGATAATGCCTGCAATCCCTGACCTAGATGCTGGAGTGAAACTAAACTGAACAGAGGCTCTAGGTGGCGCCACCTTGGCTATATTTCTATTGGTTGGAGACACAAAGCCAGAAGAATCCAGAGGAGTGCACGATGTTGACAGAGTTGTTTGGCTGTTGGTTCTAATCCCTACTGCCGTTAGAGATCTATGAACCTAATAATCCAGGTTCTCCTGCAGGAAACAGACCATAATAATCCAAATTCTCCTGCAGGGAACTGACCATCAGTCCATCCTGCTGCAGGCTTGGCTGCTATAGACCACATGCATCGCTCCTCATGCCCGTGTGAAGCCTACGTTACCTGAAATGACCTGAGAGCAGCTGGGAATGTTAGAGACTCAGCCTGATGGGAAGTGGGAGGAGGGGGGATGATGCATCAAGGGGGGACAGATGATCTGCTTGTAAACCCAGGAGGGATGACTCAGGGCTCCAGGGTTTGGAAGTTCTTTTATTCTCTCCGTCTCTTGTTTAGGAGAGTTAGAAAGAGAGATGAGTGCTCGTCTATCTGCAATGCAGCACGCCGCCTGGATCACATTCCAGATTCTAAGCCAGCCAGCGCCGCGGGACCCTCAGCGCTCAGGGGCTGCTTTGCACTTCCTGTCGAACAGCACGCGTGTCAGTGATAGACGGGCCAACGCCAATCAGCATGCCTGGAACAGCTGAGCCAGAACCAATCACTGTATACGGAACGTGATCATAGCAAGCCGTCTCAGTCTGCATGCCAAATAGGAAGACCTAACTATTCTATTGAAAAACCGGCAGCCATTACTCTGTTATTATTGTTGACATGGTAACCAATCTGGCTCTTTCTAGACTTTCTCCAAGGTCTTGAATTCTCTTGTTGTTTTTACCCTCATTCCACTGGTTAGTATCTAAATAAAACCGTACAATCCCCCATTTGTAACGAAGTGTGTGGACTGCTTAGTCCCGCCCCCTTTGTGTGTGCATTACAGAGTGTAAATCTTAGCAAAGCTAGTGCATATTATTTTCTATTATTATTTTGGTGCATTTACATAAAAACGGTACTCTCTGCTGGGACCAAGCGTGAGTAGAGCTTGTGCACTAAAACACTTCCTGCTTATGTCAATGTGGGCGTAGCAGAGAACAGAATCCATGGCCGAGAGCAACCTTACATTTAAACAGCACTCAAATAATAGACCGAAAGGTTGCGAAATTCCCAAATATAATAGCCTGATCGAACAGAGTGTTTCTTTCTCTCTGTGGGAACAGTCTGACCTCACAGCATGAGGATCAATTGCTCCAGGGGGGCGGGTACTTTTTTATTTAACCAATCATTCAATAAAGTATTTCTGATTTTGATTTCTGGTGGGTATGTGACGCACCGAAGCAGTCAGTCTCGTCCGGGAAATAGAGCGTAAAAACAAATTTTTCCTGAATAAACTTTCTAAACACTGTCTTTAAATTTTCAATCTCGGGAATCATTACCAACACGGACCGTATAGCATGGTGGATCTATAGAACTACAAACATGGAGGACGGACCGGATAGCATGGTGGATCTACAGAACTACAAACATGGAGGACAGACCGTATAGCATGGTGGATCTACAGAACTACAAACATGGAGGACAAACCGTATAGCATGGTGGATCTACAGAACTACAAACATGGAGGACGGTCCATATAGCATGGTGGATCTACAGAACAACAAACATGGAGGACGGTCCATATAGCATGGTGGATCTACAGAACTACAAACATGGAGGACGGACCGTATAGCATGGTGGATCTACAAAACTACAAACATGGAGGACGGACGCTTGTGTTTATGACATGCCGTCATCTCTGTTCTCTGATTGGGTAGAACAGAGATGATGGCGTCAATGCATCCCATCAATGCAATTGTAAAATAATGCCTGCAATCCCTGACCTAGTTGCTGGAGTAATCTGAAACTGGGCAGAAGCACTAGGTGGCGCCGGCCTGACTACAAACATAGATGAATGAAAATGCAAATTTTCTTCAGGAAGTCTTTGGATGAAGAAATAATGGTAGAAACTTCAGATTTTTATTTTTTTTGTTTTTATGTTTGAAACTAAGATCATTTAAATATTTAAATGAATTAGAATTTTTTTTTCTGTTTGTTTGATTCATTTATATTATTGGATGAAAAAGTTTCAGAACTTAAAATTGTTAAGTTTAAATCATCTAAAAATGGGTTCAAATCTTCTAAACTTCGCTTCTACTTTTTTTTCTCGTCTCTCCATCTTCAGCTCTCCATCACTCTGCCTTCATTAGGTAACAGAAAAGCCCCCTCGTTCGCCCCCCGGTCGGCCTTTCTCTCTCTCTCTACACATCAAAGTGAGTCGGCGCCACCCGGGGATAGAAAACGGTTAATGCCCGGGGCTTTGATGTTCCAGTGCTGCATGAGCCCAGCCAATCCTCCATCCCAACATCATCTAATAACGCTTTGTGGAGGAGAGGGGTGAGAAATGGAGATTATAAAACCATCTAACCTTCACTGGAACACATTTACAGAACCTTCTGTCAAAGAAAAAACAGCACTCTTGGTCTTTTTTTCTTTTCTGTTCGTTTTCAGAATAATTTTTGCTGATAACAGTCATTTTGTGCCAGAGATCTTTGTGAATGTGTGTGTTAAAGAGCCAGACGGATCCGAGCACCAGGACATGAGGTGCATAAAGAGCAGGTCACAGTGACGGCACGTCACCCTGTTTAATATTAAAAAAAAACCATGAACCCTCTTTTACTTGTCGGTGGGAAGCGAGAGGTAGATTATAAAACTCAACGTCTGATCAAAACAAACAGAAAAATAAACCTTAAACTGGTTTAGTTTCTGTTTGTTTTTAGACTTTTTAAATAATGACCAAAAATATATGTAAATTTTTTTTTTAAAAATGTTAGAAAAGTAAGAAGGAAGGTTAAAGTTTGGGTCTTAAGAGGTAAAAAGATGAAAAATAGAGTCAGAAATAAAGTTAAATGGCTTTATTTAATAAAGATGTATTTGGCTAAATTTTAGTGTTTCGGTGAAGGACGACCAAAACGATGCGAGCATCATTGTAATTACACTGCGTTTACCAGGATGTGTACCTCTAAAGGAACACGGTACACTTTCTTCTTCAACGCCATGCACCCTCTAAAGTATTAACTACAAAAGACAACATTTAAACAATTAAAAAAAAAAATTTGTTGAATAAAAAAATAATGAAATTAAAAACCCTCACCATGGTAACCAGGATCTACGTTCCTACCCTCACCATGGTAACCAGGATCTACGTTCCTACCCTCACCATGGTAACCAGGATCTACGTACCTACCCTCACCATGGTAACCAGGATCTACGTTCCTACCCTCACCATGGTAACCAGGATCTACGTTCCTACCCTCACCATGGTAACCGGGATCTAGGTTCCTACCCTCACCATGGTAACCAGGATCTAAGTTCCTACCCTCACCATGGTAACCAGGATCTACGTTCCTATCCTCATCATCATAACCAGGATCTACGTTCCTACCCTCACCATGGTAACCGGGATCTAGGTTCCTACCCTCACCATGGTAACCAGGATCTAAGTTCCTACCCTCACCATGGTAACCAGGATCTACGTTCCTACCCTCACCATGGTAACCAGGATCTACGTTCCTACCCTCACCATGGTAACCGGGATCTAGGTTCCTACCCTCACCATGGTAACCAGGATCTAAGTTCCTACCCTCACCATGGTAACCAGGATCTACGTTCCTATCCTCATCATAATAACCAGGATCTACGTTCCTATCCTCATCATCATAACCAGGATCTACGTTCCTACCCTCACAATGGTAACCAGGATCTACGTTCTTACCCTCACCATGGTAACCAGGATCTAAGTTCCTACCCTCACCATGGTAACCAGGATCTACGTTCCTATCCTCATCATAATAACCAGGATCTACGTTCCTACCCTCACAATGGTAACCAGGATCTACGTTCTTACCCTCACCATGGTAACCAGGATCTAAGTTACTACCCTCACCACGGTAACCAGGATCTACATTCCTACCCTCGCCATGGTAACCAGGATCTACGTTCCTATCCTCTCCTACCCTTCATGGTAACCACAATGGGTGGTCACTGAAAAAAACGAGGGTGGCAGAGCTCTCACTTAGTGATAGAGGGAGAAGCTCTGCCATCTGAGAGGAGCTCAGAGTAGCGCTGTTGCTCCTCTGATTCGAGAGAAGCCAGATACGGTTGTTCGGGCATCTGGTTAGGATGCCTCCCGAGTGCCATGCTGGTCAAGACAGGTGTCACAGATTGACACGGAACACCTTGGTATCCTTCCAGGTAAGCTGGAGGATGCAGCCAGGGTGAGAGAAGTCTGGGCTTCCTGTCTGAGGCTGTTGCCCCTCCTAACCCAGCCCCTGATAAGCGGATGACATGAAACGGAACGGCCTATTTATTTATTTATTTTATAGCCATTTAATCTTATTTTTGCCTCAGGTTCATTAGACAGCTCCAGGGAAAGCAGGGAGAGACTCACCAGCCACGGAGTTGGGGCGGGGCATGAGGTACAGAGGGATGGAGTGGGCAGAGTGGGAGGACATGCTCTCCAGGTGACGTTCAGGGAGTTTGTTCAGGCTGTAGGTGGAGGCGGTCATGTTTTCATCCACCCTGTAGAGGAATGAGTCCATGCCTGATTTCTGCGACTGCCATAGTTTCAGGTTGCCCCGGCAACCCTCGCCGTACTTTCCTCCTCGCTCCACGTTTTCCGAATAGCTGGTCAGCGTGGCTGCACAAAAAAAGAAAAACAAGGAGGTTAGCCAAATCAAGTGGTTCTGAATCAGTAGATTTGATTACGTGGTCGTGTTTAACAGCAAGAGAAAAGACTGAAAAATACATCTTTATGACCGAAAAATGATACAAAAGGTCCATCTTTAATCACAAAAGTGTGATTATTGTAAATGTTTAAGTTTATAAACCACTTTTTTAAAACTTGTCTAAGACAAGACATGGTAACCAGGATCTACGATCCTACCCTCACCATGGTAACCAGGATCTACGTTCCTACCCTCACCATGGTAACCAGGATCTACGTTCCTACCCTCACCATGGTAACCAGGATCTACGATCCTACCCTCACCATGGTAACCAGGATCTACGTTCCTACCCTCACCATGGTAACCAGGATCTACATTCCTACCCTCACCATGGTAACCAGGATCTACATTCCTACCCACACCATGGTAACCAGGATCTACGTTCCTACCCTCACCATGGTAACCAGGATCTACGTTCCTACCCTCACCATGGTAACCAGGATCTACGTTCCTACCCTCACCATGGTAACCAGGATCTACGATCCTACCCTCACCATGGTAACCAGGATCTACGTTCCTACCCTCACCATGGTAACCAGGATCTATGTTCCTACCCTCACCATGGTAACCAGGATCTACATTCCTACCCTCACCATGGTAACCAGGATCTACGTTCCTACCCTCACCATGGTAACCAGGATCTACGTTCCTACCCTCACCATGGTGACCAGGATCTACATTCCTACCCTCACCATGGTAACCAGGATCTACGTTCCTACCCTCACCATGGTGACCAGGATCTACGTTCCTACCCTCACCATGGTGACCAGGATCTACATTCCTACCCTCACCATGGTAACCAGGATCTACATTCCTACCCTCACCATGGTGACCAGGATCTACGTTCCTACCCTCATCATGGTAACCAGGATCTACATTCCTACCCTCACCATGGTAACCAGGATCTACATTCCTACCCTCACCATGGTAACCAGGATCTACATTCCTACCCTCACCATGGTAACCAGGATCTACATTCCTACTCTCACCATGGTAACCAGGATCTACGTTCCTACCCTCATCATGGTAACCAGGATCTACATTCCTACCCTCACCATGGTGACCAGGATCTACATTCCTACCCTCACCATGGTAACCAGGATCTACATTCCTACCCTCACCATGGTGACCAGGATCTACATTCCTACCCTCACCATGGTAACCAGGATCTACGTTCCTACCCTCACCATGGTAACCAGGATCTAGGTTCCTACCCTCACCATGGTAACCAGGATCTACATTCCTACCCTCACCATGGTAACCAGGATCTACGTTCCTACCCTCACCATGGTAACCAGGATCTACGTTCCTACCCTCACCTTGGTAACTAGGATCTACGTTCCTACCCTCACCATGGTAACCAGGATCTACATTCCTACCCTCACCATGGTGACCAGGATCTACATTCCTACCCTCACCATGGTAACCAGGATCTACGTTCCTACCCTCACCATGGTAACCAGGATTTACATTCCTACCCTCACCATGGTAACCAGGATCTACATTCCTACCCTCACCATGGTAACCAGGATCTACGTTCCTACCCTCACCTTGGTAACTAGGATCTACGTTCCTACCCTCACCATGGTAACCAGGATCTACATTCCTACCCTCACCATGGTGACCAGGATCTACATTCCTACCCTCACCATGGTAACCAGGATCTACATTCCTACCCTCACCATGGTGACCAGGATCTACATTCCTACCCTCACCATGGTAACCAAGATCTACGTTCCTACCCTCACCATGGTAACCAGGATCTACGTTCCTACCCTCACCATGGTAACCAGGATCTACATTCCTACCCTCACCATGGTAACCAGGATCTACATTCCTACCCTCACCATGGTAACCAGGATCTACGTTCCTACCCTCACCTTGGTAACTCGGATCTACGTTCCTACCCTCACCATGGTAACCAGGATCTACATTCCTACCCTCACCATGGTGACCAGGATCTACATTCCTACCCTCACCATGGTAACCAGGATCTACGTTCCTACCCTCACCATGGTAACCAGGATTTACATTCCTACCCTCACCATGGTAACCAGGATCTACGTTCCTACCCTCACCATGGTAACCAGGATCTACGATCCTACCCTCACCATGGTAACCAGGATCTACGTTCCTACCCTCACCATGGTAACCAGGATCTATGTTCCTACCCTCACCATGGTAACCAGGATCTACATTCCTACCCTCACCATGGTAACCAGGATCTACATTCCTACCCTCACCATGGTAACCAGGATCTACGTTCCTACCCTCACCATGGTGACCAGGATCTACATTCCTACCCTCACCATGGTAACCAGGATCTACATTCCTACCCTCACCATGGTGACCAGGATCTACGTTCCTACCCTCACCATGGTGACCAGGATCTACATTCCTACCCTCACCATGGTAACCAGGATCTACATTCCTACCCTCACCATGGTGACCAGGATCTACGTTCCTACCCTCATCATGGTAACCAGGATCTACATTCCTACCCTCACCATGGTAACCAGGATCTACATTCCTACCCTCACCATGGTAACCAGGATCTACATTCCTACCCTCACCATGGTAACCAGGATCTACATTCCTACTCTCACCATGGTAACCAGGATCTACGTTCCTACCCTCATCATGGTAACCAGGATCTACATTCCTACCCTCACCATGGTGACCAGGATCTACATTCCTACCCTCACCATGGTAACCAGGATCTACATTCCTACCCTCACCATGGTGACCAGGATCTACATTCCTACCCTCACCATGGTAACCAGGATCTACGTTCCTACCCTCACCATGGTAACCAGGATCTAGGTTCCTACCCTCACCATGGTAACCAGGATCTACATTCCTACCCTCACCATGGTAACCAGGATCTACATTCCTACCCTCACCATGGTAACCAGGATCTACGTTCCTACCCTCACCTTGGTAACTAGGATCTACGTTCCTACCCTCACCATGGTAACCAGGATCTACATTCCTACCCTCACCATGGTGACCAGGATCTACATTCCTACCCTCACCATGGTAACCAGGATCTACGTTCCTACCCTCACCATGGTAACCAGGATTTACATTCCTACCCTCACCATGGTAACCAGGATCTACATTCCTACCCTCACCATGGTAACCAGGATCTACGTTCCTACCCTCACCTTGGTAACTAGGATCTACGTTCCTACCCTCACCATGGTAACCAGGATCTACATTCCTACCCTCACCATGGTGACCAGGATCTACATTCCTACCCTCACCATGGTAACCAGGATCTACATTCCTACCCTCACCATGGTGACCAGGATCTACATTCCTACCCTCACCATGGTAACCAAGATCTACGTTCCTACCCTCACCATGGTAACCAGGATCTACGTTCCTACCCTCACCATGGTAACCAGGATCTACATTCCTACCCTCACCATGGTAACCAGGATCTACATTCCTACCCTCACCATGGTAACCAGGATCTACGTTCCTACCCTCACCTTGGTAACTCGGATCTACGTTCCTACCCTCACCATGGTAACCAGGATCTACATTCCTACCCTCACCATGGTGACCAGGATCTACATTCCTACCCTCACCATGGTAACCAGGATCTACGTTCCTACCCTCACCATGGTAACCAGGATTTACATTCCTACCCTCACCATGGTAACCAGGATCTACGTTCCTACCCTCACCATGGTAACCAGGATCTACATTCCTACCCTCACCATGGTAACCAGGATCTACGTTCCTACCCTCACCATGGTAACCAGGATCTACATTCCTACCCTCACCATGGTAACCAGGATCTATGTTCCTACCCCCATCATGGTAACCAGAATCTACATTCCTACCCTCACCATGGTAACCAGAATCTACATTCCTACCCTCACCATGGTAACCAGGATCTACGTTCCTACCCTCACCATGGTAACCAGGATCTACATTCCTACCCTCACCATGGTAACCAG
Organism: Neostethus bicornis; assembly: GCA_902685375.1. Lineage (NCBI taxonomy): Eukaryota > Metazoa > Chordata > Actinopteri > Atheriniformes > Phallostethidae > Neostethus > Neostethus bicornis. Next base: position 21,414,049 of record LR738559.1, on the reverse strand, counting down.
GATCTACCTTCCTACCCTCACCATGGTAACCAGGATCTATGTTTCTACCCTCATCATGGTAACCAGGATCTACATTCCTACCCTCACCATGGTAACCAGTATCTACGTTCTTACCCTCACCATGGTAACCAGGATCTACGTTCCTATCCTTACCATGGTAACCAGGATCTATGTTCCCACTTTCACCTATGGTCACCAGCTGTGGGTGGTGATCGAGAGAATGAGATCACGGATACAAGCAGCCGAAATGAGCTTCCTCTGCAGGGTGGCTGGGCTTTCACTCAAAGATCGGGTGAGGAGCTCTGCCATCCGAGAGGAGCTCGCTGTGGAGCCCCTCCTCCTCCAGGTCGAAAGGAGCCAAATGGGGTGGTTCGGGCATCTGGTCAGGATGCCCCGAGCGCCTCGCTGGTGAGGTGTTTCGCGCTTTTCACACCGGGACGTGACCAAGAGGCAGACCCCGGACCCGCTGGAGAGACTATGTCTCACAGCTGACCGGGGAACGACTCAGGACCCTTCCAGGTGAGGTGGAGGACGTAGCCGGGGTGAGAGAAGCCTGGGCTTCCCGTCTGAATCTGCGACCTGGCCCCGGATGAGCGGAAGTCGACAGAACGGAAAGTTTGTTAGCGTGTTGCACACATCATGTCTGGTTCTGACTAGAAACACACCCCTTGTGTTGTGAACTAAACTCAAAGCTGCGAGGTCAGACTATTTCCACTGAGGTAGAGAAACGACCTGAGGTACCAGGCTAGCATGAAGCTGCAGTGATGCAGAGAAGGAGCCTCACCGATAATCCCGCTGTCTCTGCTTTCTAATGTGGAAGTGGGACTGGTGACAGAACCGTAGGCACAGTCCTTGTTTCCAGCCTGGCCGGGCATGTTGGTGGGCAGGGTGGAGCAGGGGCTGCCTGCAGGTGGAGAGGCAGTGCTGCTAGTCAGGGTGGAGCAGGGGCTGATCCTCTGGTTCTGGACCTGGTGGAAACACACACACACACACACACACAGACAGAGTGTTAGGGTGTTTGGACCAGCAGCTGCAGCGGCGGCTGATAAAAAGCCTGAACTTTTGACTGGTACAGAGGGAACGATCAGAGCAGCGTTTTCAGGCTCCCCGCTGCTGCTTTCAGAAGCTTTCCGATCATTACCGACTCGTTCCCTCAGACTCAACACAACCAAACAATGTGTGACATTTTCCAGAAACGTCCCTGCAGACAGACTTCCACACGTTAACAAAAACATTAACAGAATATTTCAGGCTTTTGAGGGGAAATCATTTTTATCAGACGTTAGAAACGCAGCCGTGTTCACCCCAAAAAAAACAAAAAAAACAAACTGAATAAATACATTTATCAGATCATACGGGAAGGAGAACGAGCCTAAAGAGAGGAGGTTGATGACAGGTGGAAAACTGTAAATTTCCCCCTCCTCTCGCTACCTGAGTGAGTTCATGATACAACAGAAATCTAGTCTGAGGATGTAAATCCAGAGTAAAGCTCCTGAAGGTTGCAGAGCCAGAGCATATTTTTAGTTTAAGATTGGTGCAGTGAAGCACTACATTAACCATTAATTTCACCAGGATCTGAAGTTTAATTCATCAAGATTTTTGTTTCTCCAAAAGAACCCGATATGTTTTTTCTTTTAAATCACATATAAAGTCTGATTTCATGCAGAGACCACAATTCATTTCACAATCATAAGGTGCACATACACGTCTTAGATTTTCTTCAAAATGAGCAGCGCGCCCTATGTGTGTTCGTATTAGAGAACCAACTACGCTTGCTGTGATTCCGGGAGGTCTGACAAAAGAACTTCAACCGCTGGACACCGACGTAAACCAGCCGTTCAAAATAAGGCTGTGAGCGGCTTGGGAGCGATTGATGACCAGAGGAGACCACAGCTTCATGAAGAGTGGAAGGCAGCGCCGGGCGAGTTACGCCACAGTTTGCCAGTGGATTGTAGATGCTTGGGCTAACGTGTCTGCTGGCACTGTTGTTCGAGCTTTCACAAAAGCAGGCATCATTTCCGAGGAGCCGCACTGTTCAGAAAGTGACTCTGAGAGTCACTCTGTTAGTTAGAGCAGCTGTTAGATTCAGAAACAGAGGATGAGGACTTTGATGGATTTGATAAATGATTTTATGACGACTGTAACTAATATTTAAATAAAACCAACCAAACTCAGTTTTACTCCTGATCTATTTTTAAATACACACACTTGTCTGCTTGTGTGTGTGTTGTTGTAAGGTGGGTGTACGTAGTAGAGGATATGTATATAAAACTCGTGCCCTATCAACAGGTGCGCCTTGTGTGTGTGTTAAATACAGAGCACAAGAAACTGGGACTGCGCCTTTTAACATGGTGCACCTTTTGGTCGTGAAAATACGTTAAAAAGCAAAAAAAATCAGCATTATTTTCACTGTTTTTTTCTGGATTTCTAAAAACATAAAGTTTTAAATGAGCTGAAACCTTGACGAAATATAAAGATTTTATTTGGTCAAAAACAGAATTTTCTACAAAAAATTGGAAGTTTTTAGTTTTCCTGAACTTGAAAAAAAACAAAAGAACGAAAACTTTAAAAGAAGATTTAAAATATTCCCTTCTCTCGTGTCGGCTTTATGACCTCAAAACAATCAAACTGTGTAAACAAGGATATGACATCATCAGTGATCGGGATCACTGATGAAACAAGAAACATGAACAAGTTCATGTGAGAGGTGAAAAGTCAGCCTCACAACAAGAAGGTCAGCGGTTCGAGTCCCGGAGTGGGGGTGAGTCTTAAAACACTGTTCTTTCTGTGTGTAGTTTGCATGTTCTCCTCATGTATGTGTGGGTTTTCTCTGGTTTCCTCCAAAAACATACATGTTAGGTTGATTGGCTGCTATGAAACTACCCCTAGGAATGAGTGTGTGTGTGTGTGGATGGTTGTCTGTGGCCCTGCAACAGACTGGTGACCTGTTCGGGGTGTATCCTGCTTCTCCCTTGAAATCCGTAGGGATAGGCTCCAACACCCCCTGTGACTCAAGGGGCACTCAGAAAAAAAGTTATGTTTTTTTTACGTGTCATTTCGAGGCCACTTTTTATACTTTTTTTAATTTCAGAAAAGAAAAAACATCAGTTTTGTTTTTCCTTTCTGTGCCAACGTGTAGTGGTGTGCCATGCTTGGGATGCCATGCATGCAGTTGATGTGGAGCACAGCGTACGTACGCATCAACAGAAGGGGCGGGGCATGAGTGGTACATAAAAACATCGTCATAAGTTTTTGTTTCTAGTTTATTTTAAGTGAAACTTCCAGATGACTGTAACCCTGGTCTCTAGCTTCTGATTAGCATGTTAGCTCCGATCGGACTCGGCAGGAGAGATGGTTTGATGAAGATGTCGATCTCGTCCATCCTCCAGCGTGAGAGGAGCTGTCAGCATCTCCGACAATTAAGATGAGTGATGGTGGTAAACAGAAAATGGATTCAGAGGAACGTCCATCCATCTTCAGGACGTCGTTTAGGATCTATATTCCTACCCTCACCATGGTAACCAGGATCTACGTTCCTACCCTCACCATGGTAACCAGGATCTATGTTCCTACCCTTACCATGGTAACCAGGATCTATGTTCCTACCCTTACCATGGTAACCAGGATCTATGTTCCTACCCTCACCATGGTAACCAGGATCTATGTTCCTACCCTCACCATGGTAACTAGGATATACGTTCCTACCCTCACCATGGAAACCAGGATCAAGGTTCCTACCCTCACCATGGAAACCAGGATCTACGTTCCTACCCTCACCATGGTAACCAGGATCTACGTTCCTATCCTCACCATGGTAACCAGGATCTACGTTCCTACCCTCACCATGGTAACCAGGATCTACGTTCCTGACCTCACCATGGTAACCAGGATCTACGTTCCTACCCTCACCATGGTAACCAGGATCTACGTTCCTACCCTCACCATGGTAACCAGGATCTACGTTCCTACCCTCACCATGGTAACCAGGATCTACGTTCCTACCCTCACCATGGTAACCAGGATCTACGTTCCTACCCTCACCATGGTAACCAGGATCTACATTCCTATCCTCACCATGTTTACCAGGATCTACGTTCCTACTCTCACCATGGTAACCAGGATCTACGTTCCTACCCTCACCATGGTAACCAGGATCTACGTTCCTATCCTCACCATGTTTACCAGGATCTACGTTCCTACTCTCACCATGGTAACCAGGATCTACGTTCCTACTCTCACCATGGTAACCAGGATCTACATTCCTACCCTCACCATGGTAATCAAGATCTACATTCCTACCCTCACCATGGTAACCAGCTGTGGGAGGTGACTGAAAGAATGAGACCCCAGATAGATGGTTTAAGTCTTAAAATTTAAAAATCTTACAGATGTAAATGTTTGTAAACATGGCGGACGGACCCTTATGGAGTCAAATCATTCTTGTTTTCAGGTGATTTTTTTCTCAGTGGTGAACGATCATCTTAATTACTGCCTGATTTTATAAAATCATGAGTTGATGTGTCTGATTTGAGATCAGACGTCTCTGCGTTCGTTCATCCGTCCTATCTGCACATGTAACAGGTTCCTCTCTCCGCTGCAACTGGTTTCCTACCACGGTTTGAAATATATATTCCTGTCAAATGCGGTTTAAGTGGAGAGACGGGGGCACCTGCAGGAGGCCTGCCGCGCCAGGAGCTGTTTGTTGCACAACTGTCACATTCACAAATAGAAAGGTTACAGAGCGGAGCGGCAACGCACCAGGTGTGCAGCGCAGACTCAAACAAAGTGGAACTGAAAGGTTTCATTTGGGCTAAAAATAAAGATTTATTACATAAATGACCTGATTAAAAAAAATATGGTGTTTGACAAAAACTAAGGTTGTGATAAAATTTATAAACATTTAAAGACTTCTTTTTAAAGCAGTTTTTTTTTAAGACTAACAAAATAAGAGTCTTTGCCCTGAGTGCATGCACAACACAGTGTAAAAAGTTTGAGGCTACAAATACAGTAAAAAGCATCAAGTTAACAAAACTAGAGCAGATTCTTTTATTTTCTTAGTTTGGGACTGAGTGTGAGCAGAACACACGCAAAAAAAATGTTCTCTTATGTTAAATTGTGGGCGAGGCTTAAAAAAATGAATGACCAGAAATGCTCCTCCCTCAATCTCTGAGTGAGAGCCCGGTCATCCTGCAGAAGAAGCTCATGTCGGCTGCTTGTATCTGCAATCTCATTCCCACCCATAGCCTCTGCCATCCAGGAGGAGCTCGGAGTAGAACTGTTGCTCCTCCAGGTTGAGAGAAGCTAGATGGAGTGGTTTGGGCATCTGGTTAGGATGCCTCTTGAGCCTGTCGCTGGTGAAGTGTTTTGGGTACGCCCCACTGGGAGGAAACGCAGAGGTAGCCACAGAAAGCACAGACCTTTAGGATGGAACGTATTAAAAACAAACTAATGAAATAAGACCTGCCGAGGTCGGCACATGGTGCAGATCACCATTCTGCTGGTCGCAACACCCGGTAGGACAAAAAAAAATGGGTGTGGCAGAAAAAATGCATGCCCAAGAACACCCTGGCGTTCAAGTAGTCCAACTCCAGGACAGGAGAGCTAATGTTTTAGATATGTGGATACTGTAACGATGAAACGTGATGTTAGAGCGCAGTAATTAAAACCCTGCATTGGTTCTTTAAGGTGATACAAAAAGAAAAGCAATCCATTTTTCAAGCTCTTAACCCCACCCACGGTCATCGAGTATGAGACCATGTATTTCTCACCTAGACCTTCAGCAGTGCTCCAGGATCTCAACGGAGACACAAACAACTACAATAAAACACTTTTAGCCAGAATTTAGAAACCAAATAACCAAACTATTAAAAAGAATCCTGAGCAGCTGGTTTTTAGTTCTTTATCATTCGTTAAACCTCCGTCTGTGGACGTCCTGGGGAGTTTGTTTCTGCTGAAAGTTGTCCTTTTAAAATGTTTCTTTGTTCATTTTAAAAGTGAATCTAATCTTAAATAATTATTTTAATTTTATGGTACTTTTAAAGTTTAAAGATTTCCGCATGTTTATGTGAAACACAGACAGACACCCACGGGTGCTGGGAGCCCATCCGGCTGATTCAAGGCGAGAGGCAGGATACATCCTGAACAGGTCGCCAGTCTGTCGCGGGGCCACATTCACACACATTCCGAGGGGCAATTTCACAGAAGCCAATCAACCTAACATGTGTGTTTTTGGAGGAAACCAGAGAAATCCCACATATACACGGGGAGAACATGTAAACTACACACAGAAAGACCAGTGTTTCAAACCTCGTCTCCACCCGGGATTCAAACCCTAACCTTCTCTCTGTGAGTGCTACCCACTGTAACACCGTGCCGCTCCAGAAAGAAAACAGAGACACAAAATAAAGAATCATTATGAAAATATCAGACCGTTAAAAGACAAGCCTCATCTTCCACGGTTTATTAACACCTCATTTCTTGGCTTTGAAATATTCTTCACTCACATCCTTGGCTTGAGACTCTTTGCCATAGTCCTTGATAACAACACAGCTGCAGCTCACCACCTTACGGGGTTTGTTCTCGCGGTCGATTTTGCACAGACCGACCCACTCACCGAGCTTCTTGTTGTCGTCCACCTTGATCAAGTTGATCCAATGTTCGGCACAGAGATCCTCTACCAGCTTGACGTACATGGGTTGGTCACAGTTGGCTGCCAGAACGCAGAGACGAGCATGACGTTTATCCAGAGCCTTTAGAGCTTCTGGGATGCCATGAGTGAGGCCGTCGTGGATGAGTGCGGTCTTAAGCACATCTTCTCAAACAGGTTGATTTATCGTTACTGATCGACTTTGTGGTGCTTTGAAATTTCTTTAAAGATTTAAAGTGTAATACAAAATAAATGGGCAAGACTTGAAACACTGGTCTTTCTGTGTGTAGTTTGCATGTTCTACGTGTCTATGTGTGGGTTTTCTCTGGTTTCCTCCAAAAACATACGTGTTAGTGTGACTGGCCGCTGAGAATGAGTGTGTGGATGGTTGTGTGTGTGTGTGTGTGGCCCTGCAACAGACTGGTGACCTGTTCATGGTCTATCCTGCTGTCTGAAATCAGCTGGGATAGGCTCCAGCACCTCATTGCTACCTCATTGGAGAAAAGAGGTTTGGAAGACGAAACAAAAACAAACTAAAACTTTTAATGATAACAATGGAGGCTTTTTTTTTCCCGTTCCGTCACCTTCCACTTATCCGGGGCCGGGTCACGGGGGTAATAGCCTCAGACGGGAAGCCTAAGCTTCTCTCACCCGGCTGCATCCTCCAGCTCACCCAGAAGGATTCAAGTCGTTCCCCGGCCAGCTGTGAGACATAGTCTCTCCAGCGGGTCCGGGGTCTGCCTCTTGGTCTCCTCCTGGTGGGACGTGGTTGAAACACCTCACCCGCAAGGCGCTCGAGGGGCATCCTGACCAGATGCCCGAACCACCCCGTCTGGCTCCTCTCGACCTGGAGGAGGAGCAGCTCGACACCGTCCTCCTCCCAGATGGCAGAGCTCCTCACCCGATCTCTGAGTGAGAGCCCAGCCATTCTGAGGAGGAAGCTCATTCTGGCCGCTTATATCCAGGATCTCATTCTTTTGGTCACCACCCATAGCTGGTTACCGTGGTGAGGGTAGGAAAGTAGATCCTGGTTACCATGCTGAGGGTAGGAACGTAGATCCTGGTTACCATGGTGACGGTAGGAATGTAGATCCTGGTTACCATGGTGAGGGTAGGAACATAGATCCTGGTTACCATGCTGAGGGTAGGAACATAGATCCTGGTTACCATGGTGAGGGTAGGAATGTAGATCCTGGTTACCATGGTGAGGGTAGGAACGTAGATCTTGGTTACCATGGTGAGGGTAGGAACGTAGATCCTGGTTACCATGATGACGGTAGGAATGTAGATCCTGGTTACCATGGTGAGGGTAGGAACGTAGATCTTGGTTACCATGGTGACGGTAGGAATGTAGATCCTGGTTACCATGGTGAGGGTGGGAACGTAAATCCTGGTTACCATGCTGAGGGTAGGAACGTAGATCCTGGTTACCATGGTGATGGTAGGAATGTAGATCCTGGTTACCATGGTGACGGTAGGAATGTAGATCCTGGTTACCATGGTGAGGGTAGAAACGTAGATCCTGGTTACCATGGTGAGGGTAGGAACGTAGATCCTGGTTACCATGGAGAGGGTAGGAACGTAGATCCTGGTTACCATGGTGAGGGTAGGAATGTAGATCCTGGTTACCACGGTGAGGGTAGGAACGTAGATCCTGGTTACCACGGTGAGGGTAGGAACGTAGATCCTGGTTACCATGGTGAGGGTAGGAACGTAGATCCTGGTTACCATGGTGAGGGTAGGAACGTAGATCAGAGGTTTTTTTTTTTTTTTTTTTGCTGTTTTAAAAACTCATAACTACGTTTATGAACAGAGTGAGCTACATCCATGTGCTGCCACCCAGCTGAACAGCCTGACCAATCAGTTTGCTGCTCAGAGTCACACAGACAGAGGTTGTGTGAGCGAGTCGGAGGAAAAAGTAAGTAAAAAATAAACATGCAACTAACCAGTTTCAGGCCCGAGGATTGAAAGTGGTTTGAATGAAAGAGAGTAAGAAGGTGCGTCTACCTGTCTGGCCTCTGGATCCTCCATGCTGTAGTGGGTGCCGGCCGGCCCCTCGCTCACTTTGTCTCCCAGAAGGAAACCCAGGCGCGTCATCAATGTGTTGGCTGCCTCATCCACCGACGGAGGGGGGCCCAGCTCCTGGCTTGACTCCCCTGTGGAGGCAAACACAAGGTGAGACGTGGTTAAGGAGGGGTGAATCAAAACGTGGATCAGCAGAGACGGCCTTCTTGTTTGCTTTCAGTCGAACGGGGCTACCTGAGGTGCTCCGCGGCTCAGAGCAGTGCATTGCTCTCACATCGAAATCCCCTCCGCTAGTGTTTACACAGAGCTCTCATCAGAATGTGGTCCAACCTGCCGGCAGCAGGGCTGACGTAATGAGAAACGCCCACACCTGCGTCTCTTACAAACCACAGCACCAAACAAGGAGCAGTGGGACGATCCGAACAGATAAACACAGAGAGCTTCAGGCCTTTAGAAAGTCAGCAAGGAAACAAGAGCCACAGGAAACAAAAAAAAAGAAATCCTAACATGACCTCATCGTGGCTGCTGGTTGTTTGGTTTCGTTCTCATGACAAACCTACTGGACGGCCATTAACAGGGGTTGCCATGGCAACGCTCTGATAACACATGGTTGAATTTATTTCTAACCCTAAGTAACTGGTGTCCAGTTTTAATCAGATGCAACCAAACCGAGGTTAGCTCAGGCGGATTGGTGACAGGACTAGTTGTCAGACCTCACCCAGTGAGGAAGCAGGTCTAACCGGACTGGTAAGTCGCTCCACCTGAGAGGCACCGCTCTGCCCTCACAGGTAACCTAAGCCCAGCTAAACCTCTCCGTTCACGCTGCGAAGATCCTCATTAGATCTTCACGCACTGAATAAAGGAGGGGTATGAACGAGCCTGAAGGGTACACATGGATCCCTCCTCCATGTTTCTGCCCGTATGGGATGGATGGCAGTGATTGTGTTCATGAGGAAGTGGGCAGTGAGGGAGTTGTGGGTAGATAAGCCTCATTATGTAACACCACAGAAAAGACGGATCCCTCTGAATTATAAATGTATGTTTTATACAAACAGCTGAAGGTTTTCTATTGAATTTAATGGCTTTTTAAAAGTCTACTGATCATTTCTGGGATCTCTGAGTGTCTGATGGTTTCCTGGATCCTGTAATGGTTGGTTTCCTAGAATCATTAAACCATTGGTTCTTATGGTAAATTTTTATTTTCTCATTCTAAACAATAACATTCAATATGCAATAGTTTTATTAGAGAAAGTGTGAAAGCCAGACTATCGCTCATCTCCTCATCTGAGAGAGCACAGACTCCGCCCAGCTATTTAAGCTCTGCTCGCATAAAAAAGCAATGGGGCGTCAATTTAGGAAAAATTGGTAAATTTGAGTGCAGCTCGCGCGTCTTTTGCCTCATTTTTTGGCCTTTTAAATATTCATCCTTTCTGAGCATGCAAACACCTTTCTGTGTGGAGTGTGCATGTTCTCCCCGTGTCTACGTGCCCATCTTCCAAAGACATGCATGTTAGTTTGATTGGCCGGTGCCAAATTGCCCCTAGGAATGAGTATGTGTATGAATGGTTGTATGTGTGTGGCCCTGCGACAGACTGGCGACCTGTTCGGTGTGTACCCTGCCCCTCGCCTTGAATCAGCTGGGATGGGCTCCGGCACCCCTCGTAACCCCAAAAGGGATAGACGGGTAAGACGGTGACTGACTGAATATTCATCCTTCAACAGGGAAATTTGTGCGCTGCATTGCACCGCAGTAGGCTGCCATGATGGTGCCAACGGGGGGATGGTGGGAGAAAGACGGGGGTTGGGTGTCTTCTCCAAGGACTCTAGACGTGAGCTCAGTAGGATTCAACCCTGGGAACTTCCTGTCCAAAGGAGAACGTTCTACCACTAAGCTATCGCCTCTTACGACAGATCGCATCACTAACAATCTCGATCTCAACTGATTACCTACAGATAATTACGAGACGAACGATCGACCATCAGTCGATTCAATACCAGGTAAGTGGTGACGTTTACCAGACGAACGTCGTCCAATCATCTGTAGATGTTCGGTAGAAAATGTGTCGTTAATCCACTGATTTTGAGTCACAGAGACACGTCAGCTTCCAGACGGCGACGTGTCTCTGATTACCTGGTAATAAATTACAGATGAGTCTCCCAACAATCAACCTCATTCCAAGTGCTTTTAAAAAGTATCTGCTTGCATGAAAACTAAAACTCTTCTATGTGTAGATCTGTCGTGCTGCATTGTGAAGTTGAGGATGCGACCAAGAAGACGTCTTATTGGACGCCGTCCATCATGGCCGCCTCCATCTACAGCAAAACAATATTTACAATAGAACTTGCGAAGTACCCACAATTTAATATTCTCATCACATACTCATTGGCAATACGTCACCAATGCGTCAGCATTATGTTTACGATGCATCGTCTAACAGTCTGCGAGAGCCTTTCATCGAGCGCTTTACGATCAATAGTCGCCATCCAGGCAAGACAGCATTGTTCGATGTTCTCCCAATGTGAGGTCGATTTAAATCACTTCATCTCCCGATTCAAACACAGACATGACGCCAACGAGTCGCTTTAATATCAGCAACACCTAACACAACTCGTTCATCTCACCTGATTCACACACAAATTAATCCCGGCCATTTTCCTAGACGCTGATGCATCTGATTTAACATGACCACGACTTAAGCATGAGTTACTTCTTCCCTGATTTGGATTTTAAATCACATCTAAATTTACACTCAGTTACAACAAACAAACTTTCAGCAGGTGTGAAAAGCTTCTTGTGAAACAGTTGGTCATTGTTGTTAATTACATCATCGCTGAAGCAGGCGTTCTGTTTGACGTCAGAGAGGGACAGAAACACTACAAGAATTTAAAAAAAATGTCTGAGGCCCCGTCCGTCCACACGTAGCTGGGTATTTTTGAAAACCGTCCAGACAAAAACAGTTTTTTCACTCAAAACCGGCGTTTTTAAAAACTCCGGCCAAAGTGGAGATTTTGGAAAACTCCGTTTTTGCGTTTGGATGTGCAAAAACGATTTGCGTTTTTATGCGTCACTACCTGCGACAAGTACCGTATTTTCCGCACTATAAGGCGCACCTAAAAACTTTAAATTTTCTCTAAAGTCCACGATGCGCCTTTTAACCCGTTGCGCCTCATATATGGATTAATATTGAGCTAAACCAGGTGTCGCAACTGCGGTAAGCAGCCGCCGACTCCATTTCCCCCGTAGAAGAAGTAGTGCGTGGTGCATGCTGGGATACATGAAAGGGCGTCTCATTAGGTGTGTTTGAGATGACACAGGCGGACGCAGTTCTGATCGGCGCGGATCGGAGCGCAATGCATGCCGGTTAGGTTTTGCGTCCGCCTGTGTCATCTCGAACGCACCTATTTCCATTTGTGTGTTTGTGTAAAAACCCGGAAATGGCTCCTACCAAGAGACACTGTTACACCGGAGAGTTTAAACTCAAGGTGATCGGTCACGCAGTAAAACACGGGAATAGAGCTGCAGCGAGAGAGTTTAACATCAATGAATCAATGATGAGGAAGTGGAGGAAGCAAGAGGATGCGCTGCGCCAAGTAAACAAGACTAAACAGAGTTTATCTCCAATGGAAGAAAAACTGTGTCACAAAAATACTGATACTTTATCTCGGAGAAAATAATAAAACAGCTGTTTATTTGTTTTGGGAGTAAAAACAGAAAGTTGTTTTGTAATGGTTAATAAAATTTGACTGACCTATCTGACTTTTTTTTTTTTTTTTACATTCCCTTTAGCGCAGCACCATTTAGTGAATGCATAACGTAACCCCAGCTTTTACTGTAGCGCCTTATAATGCAGTGCACATTTTACTGCGGAAAATACGGTAATGCACATACAGTACGTCATTCGTGTGCGTCCTTGTTTGGATCGTCTATATTTTTCTGTGTTTTATTAACTTTATAGTCGATGACGGCTTTTAAAAACAATTCCACCTCCTTGTCGGTCTACACAAACGAGATGTTTACATCAATACTGCCCACTACTGGTCTGGCATGCTTATAACCGCACTGAGAAATGTATTTATACGGCTCCGTGTGGACGCAGATATTTTGAAAACGATTACATGTGGACGCGAGCGTTTTTCTAAAACGGAGGACAGCAGATATGTGTTTTCAAAAATACCCAGCTACGTGTGGGCGGGGCCTAAATCCTTCTAAAAACCCCTCAGATGACGACGTAAACAGGATACACACATCCGTAATGGAAGGTAGAAGTTGGTTTAGAATGAGATGAAACTTTAGTCCTGAAGTATGAACTCTTCATCCTTTTATAGAACACACACACACACACCCTGTTCAAATCTACATGTAGAGGTCACCGCTGCAGTCTCAGTTTATTTTCTAAGGCCAGCTCAATTCACACAGAGAGAGACACACACACTCCTTTCTACTGGATTCTTAAGCTGCGAAGGAGACAGATGGTTACCATAGCAACTATCTTTGCGCTCTGCTAGGAATGTGTTTCTGAGGAGTCTCATCTGTTTCTGCCCGGTCAGAGAGGCGGGGGTCTGATCCAGACCAGGAGCAGGTGGGACGTGAACGTCGTTTAACAGAAACACACAAAAAAAACTCATTTAAAACAAATACCTGCACGTCTTAAAAATAAAGAAAAGTTTACATTGTTAAAGCTACAGAGACAAACATTATGTTTCAAACTCGGGTCCCTGAGACTTGCTACATCATTAGGGTTACACCCGACACACCTGAGACCTGGCAACGAATCATCAGCAGTGTGTCCAACCTGGCAACCCAAAAGCTGGAGTCTGGAATGGGTCAAAAAGTCAGGCCACAGTGAAGAACACCAAACTGGTCTCTCTGTATTTCACTGGGTCTGAGTGAGCGCCTCCAGTTCCTCAAGAGAGCAACCAGACGTTTCCATGGAAACCGCAAAAACACAGGAAGCACCTCCTCCAGGGGTGGATTTTAAACTCTTTACAAGCTTAATCGTGGTTCCTCGAGTCTCTATGAGTGTATTAGAGGTTCTTGGAGTCTGTAAGAGTCGTCCGGCTAGTTTTTAAAGTTTATAAAGGCTCAAAATACACAGCTTCACAGTGCGATTTGATAGTCTGCTGCGAGTGAACCACTCATACTAAACGATCAAAATTAACCAAAGCTTCTTCTACAAGTTTTGCCTCCATGCTGTCTGTCCATGTTGTCATGGTTACTGTTACTTAGAACATAATGATGTCAGAACCAACCAATCAAAAGAATCGGTCAACACGGCAGCATTTACAGTGGGATGTTTTCATGAGTGGCAACAAAATTTTAGACAAGCTGATAACCAACTGATTACTAGTTAGGAGCCAATAATCAGTCAGTACACAGAGCCATCATTAGTATGGAATTTCAGCCCAAATTCAGCCTGATTTCAGGCAATTTCAGCTTGATTTTTATTTTGGTCAGTCCCTATCAAACAGTGTGCACCCTGCTGAAGATCTACCAGGGGTTCCTAGAGTCTAAAAGTCTGGTTCAGGTTCTTTGAGTCCCATGGCGTCCATCGATGATTTTGGAAACCCCAGAAGTCTAGTAGAGTTTTCTAGATTAATCGTAGTCAGTGAACTTTGACTGAAGCTGGATTCACACGTCACACTGTCTGTTTCACATGTAAAGTCTTTGGAGGTGTACGTCTTCGTCCGGCAGCCGTTGTGTGATACGTTTGAGGTTGCATGTTGAATGCAGCCTGCTGTAGAGATCAGGTATTCTTTTTTAGACTCCAGCAGTCGAACATGTTTCTTTTGCCTTGATACCGTTAACGGACGAGATGAACAAAGCTTAAATTTTTCAACTGATTGGACCAAGTTAGCCCTGCAACAGACTGGCGACCTGTTCGGGGTGTACTCTGCCCTTCGCCTTAAATTGGCCGGGATGGGCTCCGGCACCCCCCGCAACCCCGAAAGGGATAGACGAATAAGAAGATGACTGACCGGACAAAGTTAAAATTAGCATGTTGGCAGATTTGTAATCCAATCAGAAATGTCTGGGTGGCAAACGTACCCATGAAAAGCCAGTTGCTGATGAAACAGCAGAGTGCGAAACTCACACACAACTACAGAATAGATTATTGTTTACCATCGAAATCCTCTTTACGATGATGATTGGGTGAGACGGTGGCTCAGTGGTCAGAGCGTTCGCCTGCGGACCGGAAGTTCACAGGTTCGCGTCCCACTGAGTGCACGCCTAGTGTCCTTTGAGAAGACACCTAACCCCTCGTTTCTCCCACCATTGGTGCCGTTGTGGGCAGCCTGCTGCGGTGTACGAGTGCAGCACACAAATTTTCCCGGTGAGGGATCAATAGAGTGAGTAAAAATAAAAAAAGGAGGAAATCTGAGAATCTGATTATCAGTAATAGAAGTCATGAGCATCAGAACTTAACGCTGCTGTTTGATTAGTATGTCTATGTGCAATAATTAGGTCCCAGGAAGCGTCCCTTTTATTTTAGCTGAAACTCTTCTATCACACATCACACCTGATACTTTCCTTCACCCGTTCCAGCCTGGCTGCACACGCTTCTTCACCTCTTTTCCACACTCTCCATTGCTCTGGACTGTTGATTCTAGATACTTAAAATCTTCCACATTCTTTATCTCTTCTCCCTGTAACCTCACTTTTCCATTTGGATCCCTCTCATTCACACACATGTACTCTATTTTACTCTGACTAATCTTCAAACCTCCACCTCTGCAGCTTTTCCTCCACCTCTTCCCTCCTCTCACTACAGATCACAATGTCATCTGCAAACATCATTGTCCATGAGGATTCCTGTCTGACCTCGTCTGTCAGCCTGTCCATCACCATAGCAACAGTCCCACCCCCACACTGAACTCCTCTGTCTCACCTACAGCACACCTCACCACTGTCTTACAGCCCTCATACATGTCCTGGACCACTCTAACATACTTCTCTGTCACACCAGACTTCCTCACACCATACCATAGTTCTACCATACCATAGCTTTTAGAGTCTCTAAAAGTCTTCTTGAAGTTTCTTGATACCTGTGGGTTTCACTAGCAGTTCATAAGTATTTGTCAGGGAATATTAACCAGAGTGTTTTGGTGACGGGACACCAAACCATGTAAGACCTGAAAATTTTGTAGAACATAAAGTTGCCGGTCCCTGTTTGAGAGCCTTAGAGACGAGAACGCTTGAAATGTAATGCAAGCGCTCATGTCTCCTAAGCAGGGAGTGGAAGTCCGATGGAGAGATTAGTGAATTTCACATTCCTGATGTGCACAGTGGTGATTTTATCTGTGCAGCGACACTAAGAGCTCTGCAGATAAAAGCATGTAAACACTCCACATCACAGCTCTGAAGAGGAAGTTTAAGGATAGAAAACATGTGCACATAAAGAGATCAGCACGGGTTTGAATTCACAGTTTAAAGTGTTTGGAGTGCTCCCAATCAATGAGCACAACTAGATTCTCACTTATTTTTTACATTTAAATTTGTATTTAAAGTGTCTGGATTACAAAATTTTTCTTAACCAGTATTCTTAAACTCTTCCGTACTGATTAGTAATCTCGTATCACTTACAGATGTACTTAGATTTTAAGGCTTACACCAGTGGAGTGGAAGTGGAGGAGTTTAAGTATCTTGGGGTCTTGTTCACGAGTGGGGGAAGGATGGAGCGGGAGATCGACAGGCGTATCGGCGCGGCGTCAGCAATAACTAGGACGCTGCATCGGTTCGTCGTTGTAAAGAAAGAACTGAGCAGAAAAGCAAAGCTCTCAAATTTACAAGTCGATCTACGTTCCAACCCTCACCATGGTAACCAGGATCTACTTTCCTACCCTCACCATGGTAACCAGGATCTATGTTCCTACCCTCACCATGGTAACTAGGATCTATGTTCCTACCCTCACCATGGTAACCAGGATCTACGTTCCTACTCTCACCATGGTAACCAGGATCTACGTTCCTACCCTCACCATCTTAATCAGGATCTATGTTCCTACCCTCACCATGGTAACCAGGATCTACGTTCCAACCCTCACCATGGTAACCAGGATCTACATTCCTACCCAAACCATGGTAACCAGGATCTACATTCCTACTCTCACCATGGTAACTAGGATCTACATTCCTACCCTCACCATGGTAACCAGGATCTACATTCCTACCCTCACCATGGTAACCAGGATCTACGTTCCTACTCTCACCATGGTAACCAGGATCTACAGTCCTACCATCACCATGGTAACCAGATCTACATTCCTACCCTCACCATGGTAACCAGGATCTACATTCCTACCCTCACCATGGTAACCAGGATCTACGTTCCTACTCTCACCATGGTAACCAGGATCTACAGTCCTACCATCACCATGGTAACCAGGTGTTACATTCCTACCCTCACCATGGTAACCAGGATCTACGTTCCTACCATCACCATGGTAACCAGGATCTACGTTCCTACTCTCACCATGGTAACCAGGATCTATGTTCCTACCCTTACCATCTTAACCAGGATCACCGTTCCTACCCTCACCATGGTAACCAGGATCTATGTTCCTACGGTTACCAAAGCATGCCATCCATCTGCTCCTGTTCTGGCTCCCTGGTCAAATGTGGCTCGCGAACCAAAAAGTTTGCCCACCCCTGCCATAGAGTCTCCAAGAGTCTAAAATTTGTTCTTTGGCTCTCCCAAAATCTTCTATTGGTTCCAAGAGTCTCTGATAAACTAGTGTGAGTTTCTGGTTTCATCAAGTCTACTGTTGCTTTTTAAGAGTCTTCAAGAACCCAGTGGTTCCTCCAGGGGTGTTTGAGATTCTACTGGTGGTTCCTGGACCAGTGTATACATACTAAAAAATAAAATAGTACTGATAAATTATTCAAATACTAGTTGTAGCTTTGACTAAATCATAATTTTACTCTGATTGTATGACTTTATAAAGTAAAGTAAAAACGTACCACAAAATGATGTGAAAACATCATTTTTGTTACATGTGAAACTTTGAAGAGCGTCTTTCACAGAGCTCTGAAATTAAAAACAAGTATACCAATAATCCTTCAAACCCTAATGTTCCTGTTATAGAGTCATATTTGACACTTATGGTCTTCTATTTAGGTTTCACGTTAACGCTTTTATGTAGCTGTTTGAAAAAAAAACGTCTGATCTAAAATCTAAAAAAATATGAATAAATATCTACGTGATTGAAGATGATACGATACGGTACGACTGCTTCCACGCTGATAAGCATCATGTAGATGTAATAAAGTCATAATCAGATGTTACAGCTGGTTGATAAAAGTCCTAATGGGATCGTCTTTAAATCCAGATTTATTCATAGAAAGGTTTGAATTGTAAAAACTTCATGTGAGTAGTTTTAAAGTAGCCCAACATGACGGAGGGTCTGATCAGAGGAGGAAATGATCTCTAACATCATTAACCGTACTCTCAGTCCATTATGTGAACCCACACTAAAGATGGCTGCCGGTGAATTTTATAGACCATCTCACAAAATATTCACAAACAATATTTACGACCACAAATTTCTTTATGAGCCATAAAAACCGGCTGATTCCTGAAACTAGCAATCAGATGTTTAAGTCCCCGCCCTGCTGCTACACACGCCGCTCGGCCTTGTTAAGAGCTCAAATGTCCATCTGTCCACCTGGGAGGTGAGACTGCTCACCCTTCAAACTCCTGCCAGCGCTCCCGGCTGTTTTCCAGTCCCACATATTAAAACACGGACAGAGAATTCCTGAACGGATCCACAGCAACGCAGATTAATACCTCATCCCTGAAATGTCAGATCAACAGGAGCTTTCAGCTGCTCATAACGGATCTACGACTGTCTGTTTAACGAGCCTGCAGCTAAATAAAGACACAGCAACAGTAGTCAGTACCCTTTCTAGATTATTCTAAGGCTCATATGTACTTATCTAGACAGAAATATGTTCCATCCACATGTAAATAATTCTTCTAGTTCAAACTACCTACTTGGAATTCCAAAGAAACTGACGGATGGAGGAATCCGGTCCGACTTGTTCAGACACAAGTCAAACCCAAACGTCCTCCTTCCCCCGGCTACATGTCTCCGTCCTGCAGCTCATCCACACACACTGCAGAAGCAGGTCGCTACGGCAACACTCCCTCAGATGAGAAAGCGAGATCCACCACATCCCAATCTTAGCTCTGATCGTGAGTGCAGCACTTTATCGTTAGGAAGGAGTGGGGTGATGGGTGTTGGGGTGAATCTGGACAGTCTGGGAGATTACTGAGTAAAATCTGGCAGTGAAGTTAATAAAAAACAACAGCGGCACCTAAACAAGCTCTGAGAAAGCAGGAAGAGAGGATTAAAGAGAGGGAGGGTGGGCACCGGCTAAGACAACTGATTAATGAACAGTGTTGGGAGGAACGCAGTGCTGGAATACGTAGTGGGGTGATCCGGGGTTCTGCTGAGTAGTGCTGAGCTTATCGATCCTGATGAGGGGAACTTTGTTTAAACTTTATTCCTTGTAAGAAATGACTAGATTACATTAGATATTTCGGGGTCTTGTTCATGAGTGGGGGGAGGATGGAGCAGGAGGTCCGCGGACAACTCAGTGCGGCATCCACAATAATCAGTACGCTGCATCGATCCGTCATGGTGAAGAAAAAGCTGAGCCGAAAAGTAAAGCTCTCAATTTATCTGTCGATCTACGTTCCTACCCTCACCATGGTAACCAGGATCTACATTCCTACCCTCACCATGGTAACCAGGATCTACGTTCCTACCCTCACCATGGTAACCAGGATCTACATTCCTACCCTCACCATGGTAACCAGGATCTACGTTACTACCCTCACCATGGTAACCAGGATCTACATTCCTACCCTCACCATGGTAACCAGGATCTACGTTCTTACCCTCACCATGGTAACCAGGATCTACATTCCTACCCTCACCATGGTAACCAGGATCTACGTTACTACCCTCACCATGGTAACCAGGATCTACATTCCTACCCTCACCATGGTAACCAGATCTACATTCTTACCCTCACCATGGTAACCAGGATCTACGTTCCTACCCTCACCATGGTAACCAGGATCTACGTTCCGACCCTCACCATGGTAACCAGGATCTACGTTCCTACCGTCACCATGGTAACCAGGATCTACGTTCCTACCGTTTACCATGGTAACCAGGATCTACGTTCCTACCCTCACCATGGTAACCAGGATCTGCGTTCCTACTCTCACCATGGTAACCAGGATCTACGTTCCTACCGTCACCATGGTAACCAGGATCTACGTTCCTACCGTTTACCATGGTAACCAGGATCTACGTTCCTACCCTCACCATGGTAACCAGGATCTGCGTTCCTACCCTCACCATGGTAACCAGGATCTACGTTCCTACCCTCACTGTGGTAACCAGTGTAGGTGGTGACCAAAAGAACAAGATCATGGATACAAGCAACTGAAATGATCTTCTTCAGTGGGGTGGCTGGACTCTCACTCAGAGATAGAGTGAGGAGCTCTGCCAGGATGGTTAGAAATCACTAACCTTCTCGTTTTAGGTATTTTGATTTTCTCTCCTTGTGATCTCCCTCCTCCTAATGATTTCCTGCTCCTTCCTAATGTGTCTCACCAGTTTCTCACTATCTCTCCCTTCTGCATTAAATGTGTGTCTTTCATCCACTCCTCACCAGTTTGTGTAGCATCCGCATGAAGCTTACAGGTCTTTTTCATTTGGGGACATTTGGATGATCTGTTTCAGGATTTGGGTTGTTTTTGACGTGCCTCACTTGAACGCCTCTCTTCGACACTTTGAATTATTCGTTTGTAATAAACGCTCCATCACATGTGCCCACAACCCCACACAACCTGTCAACATGTTTAACATTTTTATACCTCAGCCCACAGAATATGAAGGAAGCATTAAAATCTCCGTCTGTCCGTGTGCCTTTACGTTCAGACGGATTTGAATTAAACTGGTCACAGTTACTCTGTACCAACCATAGATTAACTGATCAGATTAAATGTGAATTAAAGTCTAATGGGAATGCAAAATCTTCAAAGCCATTGAAGGTATTTAAATGAAACTGCCTATAGTTACTCAGTACCAAGTATAGATTAATTACTAGCTTATCATGGTCACATCACCCACACCTCCTCTATGCCATCTCTGTAAGTAATAAATATAGTTTTAGAGGAACGTCCCAAACTCTAATAACCTTCAGCATGTTTTAAAAGGGTCAGAACGAGGAGCTCGTCCATCCTCACACACGGGACACGGATCACAGATGGAAATAAACAGCATGAAATGAAGGATGATCTGGCCAGAAACTTACCGGGGCGGTATGAATCCAGGTCTGGCTTTCTGGCAGGGGTGGAGGTGTGTGTAGGGGAGCCAAGCTCTGATTGTGGAATGCGAGGGCTCTCCACAAACTTTGCTTTCCGCAGAGGGGCTGGGAGCAGAAAGCATACACAAATATAGAAGACACACACACACACACACACACACACAGACACAGACACACACACACACACACACAGATCAGGGAGATGGAGGAGTGACAGGGACAGGATAGAGAGGGGGGGGGAGGAGACAGAGAGCTTATGAACTTGGAGCAGCACACTGATAAATGAAAACATCCTGGAGTCTTTATTTGAGCAGCTTTGTTGTGCCCGGAGTCAGATAAAGCTGAAGCACGAGTAAACACAGTAATGGGCGTTCAGGAACTGGGTGAGGGCAAACCAAGAAAAAAAAAAAAACATCACACACGTCCTAACCAGCGTCTAACGAGCACTGATGCTCTGAAACGAGTCCGTCCACAAGAAATTCATGGAAACAGAAGCTGCAGGCGGCGGCAGCAGCAACATGATCTGTTTCCTACTGCCAACCTGTAACCATGACAACACAACTCAGCTGCTCACGGACGGTCACACACTTTAACAAGAAGACTGGAATTTAAAAAAATACCAGGTTATAAAGAAGATAAACAAATAACAGCAAAAAAATTCCACTAATGCAGACGTGACCTTTCAAAATAAAATAATCTCATTAATATTTTATTGATTTGACTCAAGCTTTTAAATTAATCTGAAAAAAACCCACAAATATTAACACTAGTACGGCCGCATTCTAAATCTACCTGCAAACGCCGTGACCGTCAATCTGACCATTCCGTTCCATCATCTTACGCTCATCCGGGGTCGGGTCGCAGGGGCAACAGCCTCAGACGGGAAGCCCAGGCTTCTCTCACCCCGGCTGCATCCTCCAGCTCACCGGGAAGGATCCCGAGTCGTTTCCCGGACAGCTGTGGAACATAGTCTCTCCAGCAGGTCCGGGGTCTGGCACTTGGTCTCCTCCCGGTGGGACGTGCCCGAAATACCACACCAGGAGGCGCTCGGGGAACCACCCCATCTGGCACCTCTCGACCTGGAGGAGGAGCAGCTCGACACCGAGCTCCTTCCGGATGGCAGAGCTCCTCACTCGATCTCTGATTGAGAGCCCAGCCACCCTGCGGAGGAAGCTCATTTCGTCCACTTGTATCTGCGATCTCATACTTTCAGTCGCCACCCACAGCTGGTGACCATAGGTGAGGTTAGGAATGCAGATCCTGGTTACCATGGTGAGGGTTGGAACATAGATCCTGGATACCATGGTGAGGGTAGGAACGTATATTATGGTTGCCATGGTGACGGTTCAACCGTAGATCCTGGTTACCATGGTAAGTTTAGGAACGTAGATCCTGGTTACCATGGTGAGGGTAGGAACGTAGATCCTGGTTACCATGGTGAGGGTAGGAACGTAGATCCTGGTTACCATGGTGAGGGTAGGAACGTAGATCCTGGTTACCATGGTGATGGTAGGAACGTAGATCCTGGTTACTATGGTGAGGGTAGGAACGTAGATCCTGGTTACCATGGTGAGTTTAGGAACGTAGATCCTGGTTACCATGGTGAGGGTAGGAACGTAGATCCTGGTTACCATGGTGATGGTAGGAACGTAGATCCTGGTTACCATGGTGAGGGTAGGAACGTAGATCCTGGTTACCATGGTGAGGGTAGGAACGTAGATCCTGGTTACCATGGTGAGGGTAGGAACGTAGATCCTGGTTACCATGGTGAGGGTAGGAACGTAGATCCTGGTTACCATGGTGAGGGTAGGAACGTAGATCGACTTGTAAATCGAGAGCTTTGCTTTCTGGCTCAGCTCTCTCTTTACCATATACCCCTTTACAATCTGACCGCTTATGTAATTATTCATGTTTTGCGCTGCTTTATTACATAAATAAACTTTTAAACCACTCAATTTTTAAAGTGTCCTAGTGTTAATGAATTATGAACATTGAAACCCCAGCAAATCATTTACAAAACCTGATTGAACCCAAGTCTGAATAAGTCATATAAAGTATAAAAAAGTCCTTTTAAAATAAAGTCGACGACTCTGCGTAACCCCTTCTTACTCAATCTATTCTTCTCTGTAGTATTCGGGGTTAGCACTAGGCTAAGCGTAATTTACTCCTAATCTGGTTAAATAAGGCTTTAAAGTAGATTATCTACATTATGCCACAACTGTTAACCATCACGGTAGAGTACACACGTCCAGAACAATCCGGCGGAGCGGCAACGTCTTCAAGTGGAGCGAGGATGAAGCATATGCTGGACGGACAGCAGCAGGCGTGTTTCAGGTCAACTTACAGTTAACGTCACCCAGCGGGGAGGAGGGGGCGGGGCTCTGCCCTTACAGAGCAGAGAGTAGGACACATTGCGTAGGTTTTAAATCTAAAAATATCTTAATCACAAACTTTTATCAGTTTTATTCATAAAATATCTTATTATGATTTTAAATCATAGATTTTTTTGGTGTTTTCATGTCAAAGCATTTGACCAACAACAATTCAACCAGTGTTTGTTGCCGAGTCGACTAAAACCAACAGACCTCACTTTATTACTACAACGTTCCGTTCCGTCGTCTTCCGCTTGTTCCGGGGTCGGGTCGCGGGGGAAACAGCCTCAAACGGGAAGCCCAGGGCCTCTCTCACCCCAGCTGCATCCTCCAGCTCACCCGGTAGGATTCCAAGTTGGTCCCCCTGCCAGCTGTGAGACATAGTCTCTCCAGCAGGTCCGGGGTCTGCCCCTTGTTCTCCTCCCGGTGGGACGTCCCCAAAACACCTCGCCCGCAAGGCGCTCGGGGGGCATCCTGACCAGATGCCCGAACCACCCCATCTGGCTCCTCTCGACCTGGAGGAGGAGCGGCTCGACACCGAGCTCCTCCCGGATGGCAGAGCTCCTCACCCGATCTCTGAGTGAGATACTACAACGGCTGATTGATAAATGTGGATTCATATTTAAAGTCTTTCTTTAAAAGCTCTTAAAGACACAAATAAATCTACTTTTTTAAACCATCTGGTCACAAAAATAATGACTCTTAATTATATCTGAACCACAAAAAATTATTTTGGGTCATTTGAAAAATGCACTACTCGTGATGGCAGCACTTCATATGTTTGTTTGATTTTTTTGTCTTCCTCTTATCCGTGGCTGGGTCTCAGGCGCGACAGCCTCAGACGGGAACCCCAGGCTTCTCTAACCCCGACTGCATCCTCTAGCTCACCTGGAAGAATCCCGAGGTGTTCCCTGTCCAGCTGTGAGACATAATCTCTCAAGCTAGTCCAGCCTCTGCCTCTGGGTCTCCTCCCAATTGGGACGTCCCCTAAACACATCACCAATGAGGTGTTCGGAGGCATCCTGACCAGATGCTTGAACCACACCATCTGGTTTATCTCGACTCGGAGAAGCAACAGCTCTACTCTGAGCTCCTCCCAGGTGACAGAGCTCCTCCCTCTCTCTCTGAGTGAGAGCCCAGCCACCCTGCAGAGGAAGATGATTTCAGTCGCTTGTATTCGCAATCTCGTTCTTTCGGTTACGGCCCACACTGTTTTTTTTGTTGGTGTTTTAAGAGCTGATCTCCTTCATCAGCTCCTTCATGTGGAGTCTTCATGGACGTGTGGAGATGTTCAGAAGGAATGAAGACAGGATCTTCTGAATGACATCATCAGTGATTCCTGTCTGAACTATGGAACTAAAGATGGTGGACTGGTGATGTTGTTCCACCACAGTGAAGGATCAACATGTGGAGCTTTTAGAGACAGTTTAACGTCTTATTAGGATTCACTGGAGCTGAAAAACATTGTTACCACGGTAACCCACATTCCACCCAGCACAGAACCAACTATAATGTGTCCCACTTAATGGCTGTTCCACCAAGAGGCTGTTCCAGCTCCATCCCACCCAACTCGCTGGCACCATCAATCAGCTGTTCAGAAACTTTTTGGATCAATCTGTTGGACTGCTTGGCGCTACCGGGCACACATAATGAATAAAGTATACTGAGTCTGAATCGTGGGTTCATGAACGTAGCATGTAAATAAAAACAAAATGATCGTTCTAAACGTTTAAAACTACATTAATGAGCCTGAAATTAATTGGGAAAAATCAACCAAACAGAAGCTTAAATATCTATTAAAATAAATGAAATAGGGGGCGACTCGGGGTCGAGCCGGGGTGAGAGAAGCCTGGGCTTCCCGTCTGAGACTGTTGCCCTCGTGATCCGGCCCCGGATTAGTGGAAGACGACGGAACGGAAGTAGTGAAATATCTCCAGTTTCTCATTGGTTACAGCGATCGAACTGAATTTATTTCAGTTTAATAAGAATAGAAGAAAATTCAGTCAGCCAGTCACCTTCTTAACCGTCTATCCATTATGGGATACCGGAGACAATCCAAGGTGAGGGGCAGGGTACACCCCGAACAAGTCGCCAGACCATCGTAGGGCCACACACCGACAACCATCCACACACACACTCATTCCCAGGGGGAATTTTGTCACCGGCCAATCAACCTAACAAGCATGTCTTTGGAGGGCAGGAGGAAACCGGTGTGCCCGTAGAAAACCCCCGGAGAACATGCAAACTCCACACAGAAAGGCCAGTGTTCCAAGCCTCATCTACATTCCTACCCTCACCATGGTAACCAGGATCTACATTCCTTCCCTCACCATGGTAACCAGGATCTACATTCTTTCCCTCACCATGGTAACCAGGATCTAGGTTCCTACCCTCACCATGGTAACCAGGATCTACGTTCCTACCCTCACCATGGTAACCAGGATCTACGTTCCTACCCTCACCATGGTAACCAGGATCTACGTTCCTACCCTCACCATGGTAACCAGGATCTACGTTCCTACCCTCACCATGGTAACCAGGATCTACATTCCTACCCTCACCATGGTAACCAGGATCTACATTCTTTCCCTCACCATGGTAACCAGGATCTAGGTTCCTACCCTCACCATGGTAACCAGGATCTACGTTCCTACCCTCACCATGGTAACCAGGATCTACGTTCCTACCCTCACCATGGTAACCAGGATCTACGTTCCTACCCTCACCATGGTAACCAGGATCTACGTTCCTACCCTCACCATGGTAACCAGGATCTACGTTCCTACCCTCACCATGGTAACCAGGATCTACGTTCCTACCCTCACCATGGTAACCAGGATCTACGTTCCTACCCTCACCATGGTAACCAGGATCTACGTTCCTACCCTCACCATGGTAACCAGGATCTATGTACGTTCCTGGTCCCTACACAAGAACGTTGTGGGACTTGAACCCACAACCTTCTTGCTGTGAGACCACTGTGCTACCCACTGCGCCACGCAGATTTTTTAAAATCACAAATTTATAAACAGATTTTTTATTTACTTGTTAAAAGTATTATTTCTATAAGTCCTTTGTTTTTTTTTGTTTTTTTATAAATTTTTGTGATTTATTCCTGAATCAAATTTTCCGTAGATTTCCAACTAAATGAGACTGAATGTTGATGTTTTTTCGTCTCATATTGTCGTTCATTTTGTACCAATTTTAAAAAGCGTGACAGGTGGAGCAGATTTGTGGTAATCTACAATTTATTTTCCAAAAACTGAAAGTCAGGCCGTGCTTTTGTGTTTGGATCTAAATAAAAATGAGGATTAAAGCCTTTTTGTTTGTGATTTGCATTTTTAGCCCCGTACCTCTGAGATTTAAGGAATTACAGTCATGTTTATAACAGTTCATCCACAAGGACGAACACATCAAACACAGATTTATTACTTTATTACAAAGTTTACTCTTTTTTTCTGGCTTTTTTTTTCTAGATTTTATTTGAGTAAATTGTAAAGGGATTAAACTTGTCCAGATGGAGCCTTTTATTTTTATTTAGTTTTAATGAAACAATTCAAAAAGATGTTTAAACAGTCCAGAATAGTTCGTGAGATCAGTTGAAAACAAAGAATCAGAGACACAAGGATTAAAATCCCAGATATTACGAGAAATAATTACACATTCCGGAAGGTTTTGTGTAAAAAGTCTCTGAAAAGCTTAACGTTTTTTTGCAACACAATCACAGTTTTAAACTGAGATGGTTTGAATTTAATTTAAAAACACAAACTGATCCTCTTCTAATGTTAGATTTTTTTTCTTTCAGCCGACACACCAGGTTCTACGTTCCCATCCTCACCATGGTAACCAGGATCTACGTTCCTACCTTCACCATGGTAACCAGGATCTCCGTTCCTACACTCACCATGGTAACCAGGATCTACGTTCCTACCCTCACCATGGTAACCAGGATCTACGTTCCTACCCTCACCATGGTAACCAGGATCTACGTTCCTACCCTCACCATGGTAACCAGGATCTACGTTCCTAACCTCACCATGGTAACCAGGACCTACGTTCCTACCCTCACCATGGTAACCAGGATCTACGTTCCTACCCTCACCATGGTAACCAGGATCTACGTTCCTACCCTCACCATAGTAACCAGGATCTACGTTCCTACCCTCACCGTGGTAACCAGGATCTACAATCCTACCCTCACCATGGTAACCAGGATCTACGTTCCTACCCTCACCATGGTAACCAGGAAACCAGGATCTACGTTCCTACCCTCACCATGGTAACCAGGATCTACGTTCCTACCCTCACCGTGGTAACCAGGATCTACGTTCCTACCCTCACCGTGGTAACCAGGATCTACGTTTCTACCCTCACCGTGGTAACCAGGATCTACGTTCCTACCCTCACCATGGTAACCAGGATCTATGTTCCTACCCTCACCATGGTAACCAGGATCTACGTTTCTACCCTCACCATGGTAACCAGGATCTACGTTCCTACCCTCACCATGGTAACCAGGATCTACGTTCCTACCCTCACCTTGGTAACCAGGATCTACGTTCCTACCCTCACCATGGTAACCAGGATCTACGTTCCTACCGTCACCATGGTAACCAGGATCTATCTTCCTACCCTCACCATAGTAACCAGGATCTACGTTCCTAACCTCACCATGGTAACCAGAATCTATGTTCCTACCGTCACTATGGTAACCAGGACCTACGTTCCTACCCTCACCATGGTAACCAGGATCTACGTTCCTACCGTCACCATGGTAACCAGGATCTATATTCCTACCCTCACCATAGTAACCAGGATCTACGTTCCTACCCTCACCGTGGTAACTAGGATCTACGTTCCTACCCTCACCGTGGTAACCAGGATCTACGTTCCTACCCTCACCATGGTAACCAGGATCTACGTTCCTACCGTCACCATGGTAACCAGGATCTATATTCCTACCCTCACCATAGTAACCAGGATCTACGTTCCTACCCTCACCGTGGTAACTAGGATCTACGTTCCTACCCTCACCATGGTAACCAGGATCTACGTTCCTACCCTCACCATGGTAACCAGGATCTACGTTCCTACCCTCACCGTGGTAACCAGAATCTACGTTCCTACTGCTGCTATGAGCTGCTATGAAATCGCCCCTAGACATGAGTGTGTGTTGTTATGGTTGTATCTGTGTGACCCCGCGACAGACTGGCATCCTGTTCGGGGTGTACCCTGCCACTAGCCTTGAATCAGCCGGGATTGGCTCCGGCACCCCTGCAAGGGATGGACGGTTGAGAAGGTGACATGACATCATAGTGACATAACAGCGTTGTAACTGTTAGAAAAAAGTAATCAGATTACTCTGTTACTCAAAAAATACTGTTGTTATTCTCAACAGATGAAAACTCGGAGGTGACTCCTCCTGTTCATCTATAGCTCAAAAGATCACGATCGAATTTCACTTTCTTCAGTGAGTCTTGTTTTTACACGGCTCTTATCCCCCGTGTACGCATGCATACCCCCCCCATCGCCTTCACACGCTAACAAATATCCATTTCATGGCCACATGCATCCACACACGCAGACAAGATCTATTTATTTATAAGCTCATTAGTGAGTGGATTTGCGTGCCGCCATCCATCACACTGTCACCCATCCTCATCCTGGCACGGACCGACAACAGAACCGCGGGGAGCGGGATTTACTCTCCTGGTGATATGGAGAGGATTTACTCCAACACGCTTTCTCCTTCAACACTTCCTAAAGGTGAGATTACAGAGACCACTAACAAAAGCCACGCTAATCTCTCTCTTACCATAATGTATTCACACATTTAGATTCCTTCTGGAGGGAGCGTGGGTGAGACGAGGAGGGGGTGGAAGATGGGTTTAGGGCTCCGCCCACAGTGTGGAGGAAGGCTTGGCTGTGCATTCAGAAGACTTTTATAAACACAATTTTTCCCAAATTATGGAAGGGATTTTAATCAATCTGCTTACAGTTACTCAGTACCAACTATAGATTAACTGATTAGGTTTTCAAGTTCGTCTAACCAAAGGCCAACGTCACGAAAGACACATGGTCAAAAGTCAAAGCTGAGAAAACTCGTGCCACAGTGGGTAGAACAGTGTCCTCACAGCAAGAAGGTCCTGTTTGAGTCCCCGGTGGGGACGAGGCTTGGAAACTGTCCTTTCTGTGTGGAGTTTGCATGTTCTCCTCGTGTCTGTGTGGGTTTCCTCCGGGTACTCCAGTTTCCTCCCACCCTCCAAAAAGATGCATGCTACTAGGTTGATTGGCCAGTGCCAAAATGCCCCTAGGAATGAGTGTGTGTGGATGGTTGCATGTGTGTGGCCCCGGACAGACTGGTGACCTGTTCGGGGTGTACCCAGCCCCTCAGATCAGCCGGGATAGGCTCCAGCACCCCCCGCAACTCCAAAAAGCATAGACGGATAAGAAGGTGACTGACCTTCTTGTAAGTCCAATATTTTGAAAATCACTGAGGGGATTTTAATAAAACTACCCACAGTTACACAGTACCAAGTATAGATGAACTGATTATATTTCCATGCTGACGTGACCAAAGTTCAAACCCACCAAAGGCATGTGATCCAAAGTCAAGGTCACAAAGATCGATGTCATTAACTATTTTAAATGAGACAACTTCAAAATGGGTTGGTTCGAGCATCTGGTCAGGATGCCCCCCGAGCGTCTCGCGGGCGAGGTGTTTTGGGCACGTCCCACCGGGAGGAGACCAAGAGGCAGACCCCAAACCTGCTGGAGAGACTATGTCTCACAGCTGGCTGGGGAACGACTTGGGATCCTTCCGGGTGAGCTGGAGGAACTGAACTGAATGACTCAAAAATCCCAGAAGGGATTTTAACAAACTTCCCACGTCCACTCAGTATCAACTATGTATGAACTGATTAAGATCAGAAAGGTCAAGGTAACCATTTATAGGTCAAGCGGAGGGATTTTGTCAGACAGAAGCTGACCTTTCACCGAATGAACAAAAAGGTCAAAATAAATAAAATATGACTGATTTTTTTTTTTTTTTTGCTCAGTCTGTTCTAACCTCCAGCTACCAGTCAGACAAAGACACCAGCGCCCACACACGCATGCATTAACACACACATGGTGTGGGTGAGGACATACATTCCCTGGCTGTCTGCAGCCCGAGAGGAGCTTTGTAGGGGCTGAATACGCCACTATGGTCGCCATGGCAACAGCAGAGCGCAGAAACACAGGCTTGTTTTTCTCTGAGACGAACACGAAAAAAAAAAGCTGCAAATGTTTTGATGAATAAAAGTAAAAATGGCTGATTTTATTTAAGTATTTCAGCCATTCAATGACATTTTTTTAACGAGCAGGAAGCATTTTAACTCATGAGACGTGTCAAATTTCAAAGGCAGAGCCTGTGATTCCAGAGGACGGGTGTGGAGATGAGCAACAGTCAACCTTTTACACCTCTTGGTTTGAGTTAAAGGGCCCATCTCATGCAAAATGAACTTTCCAGAGTTTTCTACCTTGTAAGAGTGATGTCCGGGCCTTGTATATGTGTGTGTGTTGATTTAGCCCGTTTTTCTGTGGATTTCTGGAACGCTCAGACAAAACAACCAATGAGCAGATGTCTAAAATATGACGCATTTGACGTAGCCAGGACGGACTTCGCACACGCCCCCTCCCTCCTCACCACCCGCCCGCCCTCCTCACCCGCCTCCACTCCGGCCTTACGCCCTCACAAACTCGCTTTCAACGTCCGATATACAGGCTGGTTCGCTGCTCTGCGTCTTTTTTATTTTCTTGCTTTTTTGATTAATCGACATGATAAAATCTTATTTCAGATGCTACCAAACCGCTACGCACGGGTTTACGCCTGCCTTTCCCCTCCCGCTCAGAGATGGGCGGAGGAATAGCGTCCCAGTGAGAGCAGAGGGCGGAGCTTGTACTTTCTCAGGACGGGCGGGGGGATGAACGATTCCCGGTCTTTCATAGTTCCGGGTCTGTGACTGCGCTCCACCAAATCAATATATTTTCATAACTATGGTGTAATGCATGTTGTAAACGTGTGTGTGTGCAGAGGATACAATGTGAAAAGAGTTATTTTGCATGAGATTGACCCTTTAAACAGTGTCGAGTATCTTATTTTATTTTTATTTAACCAAAAGAAACTCATTAAGATTAAAAATCTCTTCTTCATTACCGTCCTGGGCCGGAGGCAGTCAACCTAACACGTATGCGTTTGAAGGAAACCAAAGAAAACCCACACATACACGGGTTGAACATGCAAACTACACACAGTAAGAACAGTGTTTCAAGCCTCGTCTCTACTCCAAGGCTCCAACCCCTGATCTACTTGCTGTGAGGCCAGCATGCTAACCACTGTGCCACCATCCAGCTACCAGTCAGTCACTGTCTTAACCGTTGGTCCTTCACGAGCTTGCGAGGATCCCGGAGCCTATCCCGGACGATTCAAGTTGAGGGTCAGGGTACACGCCAAACAGGTCACCAGTCTGTCGTGGGGCCACACACACACAACCATTTACATACACACACTCATTCCTAGGGGCAATCATGTAGCGACTAATAAACCTAACATGTACTGTATGTTTTTGGAGGGAGGAAGGAAACTGGAGTACCTGGAGAAAACCCACGCATACACAGGGAGAACATGCAAACTCCACACAGAAAGAACAGTGTTTCTGTTTCTGTTTCCCTTGGAGTCCCTACTCCAAGACTCGAACCCTTGTATCTCACATTCACACACATTCCTACCTCATATTGGAAGCTGACATACGAGCTGTTAACCACCACCAGGACACTTTGGGGGTTCAGTGTCTTGAACATGGCTGATCTAAACACAGATTTCTACACCTTTCATTTCATTTGAGCTCAGCTAATCACAGTATTTCTACCATTCATCCTGATATTGATTTATTATGTAACACGTGCTATTTTTAGATCCTTCTTGACACAATAACAATCAAACTGTTCAACGAACAGTGCTTCAGCTGCTATGGAACGGCTGGAAACTGGTTAAAGAGAATCACAGATTTTTACATCTAAAAGCAGGTCTTAATATTTCAACATTATAGCAAAAAGTACATTTTTTGAGACCCTAATCCAGGGGTGGGCAAACTTTTTGGTTCGCGGGCCACATTGAGTTCTAACATTTGACCAGGGCGCAGGAACAGGATCAGATGGATGGCATGTTTTGGTAACCTCTAGATTAGACCGATAGAATGACGCTAGATTTTAAACAAGCGCTAAATGTTACATCAATAGTGTTAAATTTAAAATCTAGCGGCGCGAGGTTTGAAATCTAAACGCTTGATGTAACATTTTGCCTGTTTTAACATCTAACGCGCATGTTTACGTGTGTGTATTGGGCCTGATGGCTTTCTATATCTGTGCACCCTGTTTATTTTTTTTATTTATTTATTTATTTATTTATTTATTTCGGTCACAGTGCAACCTCATATCAATGAAATAAAGAAAACAACCATATTCCAGCAAAGGACCGAAAAGGTAACGGCTGAAGCAAACGCTTATTACGCCGACCCTTTTTTTTTTTTTTTTTTTTTTATGTCATAATAAAAGCAAAAAGACATAAGTAAATACTAAGTCATCATAATTGTTATAACACATAACATAATAATATCATAATACATCATAACATAATCATAACACATCATAACATATAACATAATCATAACACATATTCGTAACACATAACATAATCATAACACATCATAACATATAACATAATCATAACACATCATAATTGTTTACTTTTTATAGAAGCTTGAATTTAACCATCAAGACTTGCATATTTTTTAAGTATTAATAACTTAAATTTCTTTTTTAAACATAAAAGATTTAAACACAATTTAAGTTCATCATTACAATTATTCCAAAGATCCACACCTTTAATAGAAATACAGAATTTTTTAACATTTGTTCTAAATTTATTTTTAATGAACATATCATTTCCTCTTAGTTCGTATGGACTTTTCCTAATAATATACATATTTTGTAGAGAGTTTGACATCATGTTTTTTTTTTATCTTAAACATAAATTTTAAAGTGTGTAATTCCACTAGATCATAGAACTTTAATGTTTTTAAATTTATAAATAGATTATTGGTAGGTTGATTATAAGATGAGAATGTTATTGCTCGTATTGCTTTTTTTTGTAAAATATAAATTGGTTTTGTGTTAGTTTTGTACGTATTTCCCCAAATCTCGATACAATAAGTTATATATGGAAGTACTAATGTATTATATAACATAAACAAACTTTTTTTATTTAGGACAAATCTGAATTTATAAATGATTGCTATTACTTTAGACAGTTTATTTTTTGTATAATTTATGTGTGATTTCCAGCTTAATTTGTGATCTATAATCATTCCAAGGAACTTACTGTCGTAAGCTCGTTCCAAAGGGGTGTTATTAAGCATAATTTGAATTTGTTTAGGTACTTTTAATTTTGTAAATACTATAAATTTCGTTTTTTCAATATTTAATGATAATTTATTTATGTCAAACCATATTTTTATTTTACTCAATTCTCTTTCAACTGATTGTATTATTTGGTTCAGGTCTTTTCCTGAAAAGTAAAGAGTAGTGTCGTCTGCAAACAGTACATAATTTATTAGTTTGGATGTGTAACACAAATCATTGATGTACAGGATAAAGAGTTTAGGCCCCAGCGTTGAGCCTTGTGGAATTCCACATATGACTTTTAATAAATCAGATTTTTCCTCCTTTATTTGTACATATTGATATCTATTTTCTAAGTAGCTCTGAAGCCATGTATATGCAGCTCCTCGAAAACCAAATCTGTCTAGTTTGCTCAGTAATATATTATGATCTATATAATAATATATTATGATCTATGGTTTTCATCACGAAGACACACACATTTTAATGGGAGCAGTGTTGTTGTACCTTTGGGGCCATCGAGTGATGAAACATCAGAATTGCAGAAAATAAAACATTAACAAGGTTTGTTTATTTAATTTTTTCAAGTTTGGTGGGCCGGATTAAAACATTTAACGGGCCATATGTGGTATGCGGGCCGTAGTTTATCTATCCCTGTCCTAACCTTTTTTTTGTTGTGAAAATGAACATAATTATTCTATATCCACATGCCTAATTATTTATAAATAAGCCATTAGGTCAAATTAATTATATTAGTCCTAAATCATAAGTTTATGTTTTGACCTTTAAAATGTCCTAAAAAAAAAGACCAAATTCATTTGGACTGTATTTAAGTTGACTTTAAGCAGGCTGTTTAAAAACCAAGGATGGTTTAATAACATTCGCATTTTATATAATAAAAGAGTTTAAAAATGATTGAATTATTGTCTCCTCCTCTTCTTCTCCTTTCGGCATTTCCCTTCAGGGGTCGCCACAGCAAGTCAGTTTCTTCCATCTAACCCTATCTGCTGCATCCTCTTCGGTCACGCCAACTATCTTCATGTCTTCCTTCACTGTATCCATGAACCTCCTCTTTGGTCTTCCTCTAGTCCTCTTTCCTGGTGGTTCCAAATCCAGCATCCTTCTGCCGATGTACTCTCTCTCTCTCCTCTGCACATGTCCAAACAATCTTAGTCTGACCTCTTTGACTTTAAAACCTCTAACATGTGCTGATCCTCTGATCCTGTCCATCCTGGTCACTCCTAGACAGATCCTCAGCATCTTCATCTCTGCTACCTCCATCTCTGCTTCCTGTCTTTTCCTCAGTGGCACTGTCTCTAGACCAATCAGCATGGCCGCTCTCACCACGGTTTTGTACACTTTTCCTTTCATTTTAGCTGAAATTCTTCTATCACACATCACACCTGATACTTTTCTCCATCCGTTCCAGCCTGCCTGAACACGCTTCTTCACCTCTTTTCCACACTCCCCATTGCTCTGGACTGTTGATCCCAAGTACTTAAAATCTTCCACCTTCTTTATTTCTTCTCTCTGTAACCTCACTTTTCCATTTGAATTATATTCAAATGGAAAAGTGTTTTCCATTTGATTGAATTATTGTCTAATGATATAAATTAGAAAAAAGCTCATTTTGAGAGGAAATTATTCAACTTTCTGACTTCACATTTCCACCAAAACTCTACAGATTTCTACTCTATTTTTTTTTTCCTGCAGCGAAAACAATCAAAATGGAATCTTTCTAAAAAAATAACTCAACTACAACTTGTTTTTGTGCCAGTTTTAACCTTCTAATTATAAAATATACAAGTTCTATCTCAGGTAACAAGTCCTGGCCCTGCTAATCCTCCTCTGACTGCAGGAACGCTGCCTGTTTGCAGACACGTTCAGGACAGACCGGCTGGCTTTAATGGACTTGCACTTGCTACTGACTGTCAGCAGCTCGAGCACGGCCCGGCCGTATGTGCACGGCTTGTTTAGCTCACACGTCAACAAAGAGGACAGTAAAATCACTGACCTGCAAAGTCAGATCATTGTGTTCTCAGAGGGACTGAGACGGTGTGGTGTGAAGATGGGACGAACGGAGAGGTCTCAAACTTCTTTCTCAAGTTTCTAACAAGCTGTTAGATCCGTTTCAGTGTAAGACGTGTTTGGGAAAGCTTCTTCGGTTCATGTCCATCCATAAACCTCCTCTTTGGTCTTCCTCTAGATCTCCTCCCTCTGCTCTGCACATGTCCAAACCATCTCAGTCTGGCCTCTCTGACTTTAAAACCTCTAACATATGCTGTTCAGGATCCTGTCCATTTGTGGAACTAAAAATGGTATCAAATATGGATATTTTTTAAGGTACTGTATCAAAGTTAGAAACGTCGATGTGGTGTCTAAACTTCTAACACAGTCTCTCGTCCAGCATGAAACCAGAAAAACATTCCCAGAGAGTCGCTCGCAGCCAGTAAGGTTTTGGCTAAATAATAATCTCCAAGGACACCACTTGATACGGTTTCTAAAAATAGCCGTCGTGCCTTCACTCCTGTTCTGGCTCCTTGTGGGCTGAAAGTTTTTAGAACTCTTCATCTCTACCAAACGACACACCACACCCTCAGAAGGAGTCTAGTTTTCTATTGATTGAGTTCAGAATGAGCAGAGGCGAACGCAGAACGCTTTTAAAGATTTCTGTGCCAGTAAATCACCCAAAAAGTAGTGACATACTTTTTGAACATTGGTACACTTCTGTGTCTCCATATGTTCCTCTTACCCTCAAAAATACCCACATCTGGGTCGTTTGTTTACTTACTATCACACACACAGACACACACATAGAAGCACACAAAGCAAGTCGGTGGAAGGGCAGTGATTTTAACACCAGTTTCAATCCCACAAAGACAAAAACTGGCATGCTGTTATGGGTAGTTTTTGGGATATTTTTTGAGCTAGGACAACCCAATAAAAAATAAAATGGCGGTTCAAAGTTTTTTCAAATTAAAATATGTTAAAAAGACAAAAAAGGTACAA
Source organism: Neostethus bicornis (assembly GCA_902685375.1). NCBI lineage: Eukaryota > Metazoa > Chordata > Actinopteri > Atheriniformes > Phallostethidae > Neostethus > Neostethus bicornis. Next base: position 21,377,214 of record LR738559.1, on the reverse strand, counting down.
AAATCCAAAGAAAAACATCAAATTTAAAGTAAAAACTAAATCAGTGTTTGAAAACCTGAAAAGACCAAAGGGTATTCAAACGCCGGGCAGGTGGGCACAAAGACTTTAAAACAATCAAAATAAAAGCTTTAAATAAAACACTGTGTTGTATGAGCACACGGCAGGCGTGGCAGTAAACTTGGCAGCCAATCAGAGACCAGGCAAAAAAAACCAAAACAAAAGCCAACAAACACACACAAACTGGTGGAACTGGAAGTTTTCAGTTCGACGCCGTCAGTCTGGAACCACGTCAAACATTCATGTGGGATAACACATGTTTTTAGCAGCAGGGGCGGAATGGGAGGGTGGGGGATGGGGCGGGGGGGGGGTTATTTCACAGAAATGTCCTCCAGCAAAAAGCACTGAGGTGGTGTATGTAACCCCTCTGCTCTGTTTTGTAAGCAAATCATTATCATGCCTATTAATAGCACACCGCGGGTTTCTCTTTTCTACCCTCAGATTGTACAGAAAGAAATCCACAGGAAACTCACAGAGCGTTGGTAACTCTATGTACGTCCTTAATGAAGATAACTGATCAAAATTAATTATCTGGATTAACGAGATGACAAAAATAAACTATTCCAGTCACTGCAAGATAAAAAGATCAAAACATTTTTGGCCTTGTAAAGATTAGCATACGTGTTGCGCTCACAGCTGGACGGGCGACACTCCCGGGTGAGCCGGAGGGTGCAATCAGGGTGAGAGAAGCCTGGGCTTCCCATCTGAGGCTGTGGCCCCTCGGCCTGGTGTTCTATCGAGATCTACGGCCTCTCGATAGATCGGAGTTCCGAAAACTAACCCTAATGTTAATCCCAATCAGCGTTGCCAGGTGGGAGGTGCTGGATTATCGTAGTAATGACGTAAAATTATCGTATTTTACAAAAAATTATTGTACACCCATTAAAACCACGCCCATTAACAAAATAACACCCTTTACATGCACTCGTAAAGCAGTGGGAGTGAAGGAAACACACAGGAGGCAAAAAATAACCAATAAGAGTTTAAGAAACCCAGAAAGAAATCATTAGGGGCGGGACTTAGGAGACGGTATATATAAATTTATATATATACACAGTGGCGGCTGGTGACGTGTGGCGCAGGGGCGCCGCCCCCCCGACCTGATGACCAAGAAACATATATGCATATATATCTATATATACATATATAAACATGTACAGTGGTGGTCAAAAGTTTACATACACTTGTAAAGAACATAATGTCATGGCTGTCTTGAGTTTCCAGTTATTTCAACAACTCTGATTTTTCTCTGATATAGTGATTGGAACAGATCCTTCTTTGTCACAAAAAACATTCATGAAGTTTGATTCTTTTATGACTTTATTATGGGTAAACTGAAAATGTGACGAAATCAGCTGGGTCAAAAATATACATACAGCAACATGAATGAGCAATTTTGGAGACTTACAAAGTTGTGTCAATGACATGAGCTTCATAGCATGACCTCTTAACTTCTTGTGAGTGATTATGAGTGACTACAGCTGGTGACTTCTCTGAGGCCATTTAAAAAGGGCTCATTGGATAAAAACACCCACAAACGCTACAATGGGAAAGTCAAAGGAGCTCAGCACAGATTTGAAAAAGAGAATCATTGACTTGAACAAGTCAGGAAAGTCACTTGGAGCCATTTCAAAGCAGCTGCAGGTTCCAAGAGCAACAGTGCAAACAATTGTTTGTAAGTATAAAGTGCATGGCACTGTTTTGTCACTGCCACGATCAGGAAGAAAACGCAAGCTGTCACCTGCTGCTGAGAGAAAACTGGTCAGGAGGGTGAAGAGTCAACCCAGGAGCACCAAAAAGCAGATCTGCCAAGAATTAGAAGCTGCTGGAACACAGGTGTCAGTGTTCACAGTCAAGCGTGTTTTGCATCGCCATGGACTGAGAGGTTGCCGTGCAAGAAGGAAGCCCTTGCTCCAAAAGCGGCACCTTAAGGCTTGACTAAAGTTTGCTGCTGATCACATGGACAAAGATAAGACCTTCTGGAGGAAAGTTCTGTGGTCAGATGAAACAAAAATTGAGCTGTTTGGCCACAATGCCCAGCAATATGTTTGGAGGAGAAAAGGTGAGGCCTTTAACCCCAAGAACCCCATGCCTACCATCAAGCACGGTGGGCCTGTTTCGCTGCCAATGGAACTGGTGCTTTACAGAGAGTCAATGGGACAATGAAGAAGGAGGATTACCTTCAAATTCTTCAAGAAAACCTGAAGTCATCAGCCCGAAGGTTGGGTCTTGGGCGCAGTTGGGTGTTCCAACAGGACAATGACCCCAAACACACATCAAAAGTGGTAATGGAATGGCTAAATCAGGCTAGAATTAAGGTTTTAGAATGGCCTTCCCAAAGTCCTGACTTAAATCCCATTGAGAACATGTGGATAATGCTGAAGAAACAAGTCCATGTCAGAAAGCCAACAAATTTAACTGAACTGCACCAATTCTGTCAAGAGGAGTGGTCAAAGATTTAACCAGAAACTTGCCAGAAGCTTGTGGATGGCTACCAAAAGCGCCTAATTGAAGTAAAAATGGCCAAAGGACATGTAACCAAATATTAGCATTGCTGTATGTATATTTTTGACCCAGCTGATTTTGTCACATTTTCAGTTTACCCATAATAAAGTCATAAAAGAATCAAACCTCATGAATGTTTTTTGTGACAAAGAAGGATCTGTTCCAATCACTATATCAGAGAAAAATCAGAGTTGTTGAAATAACTGGAAACTCAAGACAGCCATGACATTATGTTCTTTACAAGTGTATGTAAACTTTTGACCACCACTGTATGTGTTTATAAGTATGCAAAACTGTCGAGTGTGAAGATTACATGCATTTTAATAATGTTTTACACCGTTTTATTTTATTTTATTTTCTTACTTCCTGTGCAAACCGGAACGAGGGCGCTAGGTAGGTACGCCCTCCCAGGAAAACGTATTAGTGTGTATGTGGCTTCCGGTTTTTATGGAAAAAACGTGACGTCAGCTCTAAATTTTTTCCCATTCATGTGTATTGCAAACCATAACCACGCCCGCGGGGCGCAGAGATTTTCCGCCCATCTGGTGTGTGATAGGTTATCCTCTCTGTCAGTCTGTTACATGAACCAATCAATTAGCTATAAGCTGACCTATAAATCCCACCCACGCCACGCCCTTTCTTTTCACTGCGGAATTCTGGGAGTCTTCATGATGGCGTTGGAAGCTAGTTCAGATGCTAACAAAGCTAGCGGCTCTTTTAAAGAGAATTCAGTGTCCTCTCTTCTACAGAATCCGCTTTCTAAGCGTTCTAAAAAAGAAAAAAGAAGAGTGAAGGAGCTTGGACCGGACACCCCAGATTTGACTGTGCAACAAAACAGTGGAGATCGCGGCCGTTTTTATGTGAGAGGACAAGAAACACTGGATGAGAAACACTTTTTTTGTTTCCCCTGCTTATGGTTTAGTTAAGCAGCAACTGAAAAGGTGTGGATATCAACAGGGGTGAGTGACTTGAAGCATTTGTCTGAAAAGTGCAAACATCATGAAACTTGCCACACCCATCTTGATAGTAGATATGAGCTAGGTGTTTTTAGCAGTAGTAACATCCTGGCACAATTAAATGAAGGCTACCGAACTGGCATAAGGAAACATAATGAAGAAGTCACCAAAAACAGACACATATTGTCACGAATAATTTTATATTTATTATATATATATATATATACTTTTATATAATATATCTAAAAAAAAAAAAATTTTGTGTTTGAAAAATGTGCGCCCCCCCCAGTTTTTTTTACCACCAGCCGCCACTGAATATACATATCTACATATATATGTGTACATATAAGGTTTTTTTAATGTTAACCCAAACATCTACATGATACAAAATCTAAGCGATGTGTAGTTTTAATCTCCTCAGTCAGTCTTTATAAACTAATCAATAACATTTTGGATGCTTTTAAGCACAAATACTTCATCCACTACTATTTATGGATGAATCAGTTCAATTAGCTTTGTTTGTAAAGATAAAATAGTGCGTCACAGATCAAAGTTATTTTGATAAAAATACCATCTAAACATTTTCAGCAAAGACTTAAACAATAACTGCAGACTGAAAATAATAAAAAGATTTTTTTTCTTTGTTGTTGTTTTTTTTAAACTGATAATTCAATCAAAAGTTCAGTGTTTCAGCATCAGAAGAACGCTTTGATTTCCGAGTCCGCAACAAGTCTCAAGCACGCAGATTAACGTCCCTGCTCTTTATAATTTTGTGGGCGGTGCTTAACGCCCCAATGTAAGCAGAATGATTGACTGGACCTTTCAGCCAATCATTCATCTGTTCCTTTGTTTGATGCATTCAGGGTTCATTTAAAAAAATAACTCCGACAAACAGGCGCGTTAGATGAAAACAACTAACCCAATTACACAGACAAGAAACGTTCAAATTAAGGTATTTTGAGCATTTTTTACAATTATTGATTGTACATCGTACGTAGGGCAAAAAAATCGTACAAATACGATAATTATCGTACACCTGGCAACGCTGATCCCAATAGAAGTATGGCAGGTCGTAGATCTCGATGGTTAGATCATCTGGAAGGTAGAGGGAGGCGTTCTGGGCATGTGCAGAGGCGGAAAGCCGCAGATCTCGTCAGGACACCGGTCCAAGATATGCGGACGACAACTCAACGGAAATGGTAAACAGACCAGTTCTTTTCCTCCTACGTTGGTTCTCAAAGTGCTTTACAGTGTAGCTCATGGAAGCTGACCTGCCAGCTGGAAACCACCATCAGGACATCTTGGGAGTTCAGTGTCTTGCTCACAGACACCTCGACGTGAACTCGGTAAGGTGGATCAAACCGCTGACCCTCTGGTAACAGGAGGGTCACCCTAACCACTGAACCATCCTGTGCCATCTTCAAAATTACAATTTAATATTTAGTCTGAATCCTGCGACCCTGCTTCCACTGAACCCTCCGAGCTGGTCTGGGGACTCTTTAAGAGTCCTAGAGTCCGTGACCAGGTAGAAAGTGGCCGTGCACAGAGCAGTCTGGACTTTCCTGCCCTCATAACCTGATCCCGGATAAGCAGAGGACAACTTTAAATACTGTTAATCATCTGGAGGCCGGGCTTAACGGGAGGTCACGCAGGCATGCAACTTAATTAAATTCTTCTTCTAAACTTTACGAGACTGAAACAAAGCGAGCGATTCTAAAGGCCAGGAGTGTCATCAGGGTTTGATTTAGTACCAGACACACTGTGCCCACCTGCCCACCGAGTCACTCAGCAGTCTGGACCTGCAGCCCGCTTACAGATGGGGGCTGTTAGAGATTTAAAGAATCCAAGAGCAGACGGTTCCTGATTGATAATCTAAGCATATAAAAGGTTTGTTTCTTCTTCTTCTTGTTTTTGGCATTTCCCTTCAGGAGGGGAGTCGGTTTCACATCAAGTCAGTTTCTTCCATCTAACCCTATCTCCTGCATCCTCTTCGGTCACACCAACTATCTTCATGTCTTCCTTCACTGTATCCATGAACCTCCTCTTTGGTCTTCCTCTAGTCCTCTTTCCTGGTGGTTCCAAATCCAGCATCCTTCTTCTGATGTACTATCTCTCTCTCCTCTGCACATGTCCAAACCATCTCAGTCTGACCTCTCTGACTTTAAAACCTCTAACATGTGCTGTTCCTCTGATCCTGTCCATCCTGGTCACTCCCAGAGAGATCCTCAGCATCTTAATCTCTGCTACCTCCATCTCTGCTTCCTGTCTTTTTCTCAGTGACACTGTCTCTAGACCAATCAGCATGGCCGCTCTCACCACACTGTCTCTAGACCAATCAGCATGGCCGCTCTCACCACACTGTCTCTAGACCAATCAGCATGGCCGATCTCACCACGCTGTCTCTAGACCAATCAGCATGGCCACTCTCATCACACTGTCTCTAGACCAATCGGCATGGCCGCTCTCACCACGCTGTCTCTAGACCAATCAGCATGGCCACTCTCACCACATTGTCTCTAGACCAATCAGCATGGCCACTCTCATCACACTGTCTCTAGACCAATCGGCATGGCCGCTCTCACCACACTGTCTCTAGACCAATCAGCATGGCGGGTCTCACCACGGTTTTCTACACTTCCCCTTTCATTTTATCTGAAACTCTTCTATCACACATCACACCTGATACTTTTCTCCATCCGTTCCAGCCTGCCTGCACAAGCTTCTTCACCTCTTTTCCACACTCTCCTTCTAGATACTTAAAATCTTCCACCTTCTTTATCTCTTCTCCCTGTATCCTCACTTTTCCATTTGGATCCCTCTCATTCACACACATGTACTCTGTCTTACTCTGACTAATCTTCATTCATCTTCTTTCTAGCGGGAGTAACTAGGGTGAGGTATCTTCTCGAGGGACTCTTAGGCATGAACTCATCGGAAATCAAACCAGCCACTCTTTGGTCCAAAGACAGCCATTCTACCACTGAGCTACCCCTCCTCCACTTTAAAAGATGATGGAAATATACCCCTACGTTTTAGTTCAAATCAAGCAACAAAACAATTTTGTTCAAATAAGGGGCACAAAACAATGAGAAGATGAACAAAAAAGCTCTGTTTCTGCTTTCTTCCTCCATGGTAGAGTAGTTCACACCAGGCCATGATGTCACATAGTGGTGCATTTAGGTAAGGCAGGAAATCTGAGTGTTTATTCAAAAGGCTTCAGAAAAGAGTTCCATTGCGATTACCGATGTCTCAAATTCGATATCGGCCAGTTTATCCGCTCAACCGACTGGACCCTCATCCCAGGGTGGATCCCTACGATCAATGGATCCACTGCATCCCATAGATGGTAGGATGCAGTGGATGCTTCATTGTCCAGGTTGGATTCTGATCAAAGCTTGTGTCAGCATCTCATAAATCATCTAAAGCTCACAGGGCGTTGGTTTGACACCCGCTCAGAGATGGCACAGGAGGGAAATGGAGCAATCATATGAATCAATACCGCTTCAAATCACTGAGGAGGGTTTCATGTAGAAACAAACAGACATTTATATTACTAAAAACTACAATTCAAAGCTTCAGTTGTGAATGTTTATCTTCTGAAGAACCAATCAAAAGAGGAAAAATTGATTTCATAAAAACAGACTGATGTCTTTGACTTGATCAAAGTGCTGCAGGTAGTGAGCTTCACAACTTCTAGAAAAGCTTCCAGGCAGAATCAACGCAAACAGAAACATCTGATTCCTTCTAAACTCAGGCTCGAAAACATGGGCGGATAAACTTTTTAACTCGGGAGGCACAAACATGCAAGAAAAATTTCAAATGAAGGCTGAAACAGGAAGACGGCGGGTTTTAATAAACCAGTTCATAAGAAAAAAAAGAACATGGAAATGTAGAAAATGTGGTTATATTCTTTTACTTTTCTTTCACAGGTACGGTTCTCCTCACTGTTTAGATCAGGCTGGGCAAACTACGGCTTGCGGGCCACATGCGGCCCTTCAGACGGTTTAAACCGGCCCGCCGAACATGAAAAAATTAAATAAATACACCTCGTTAATGTTTTATTTTTCTGTAATTCTGATGTTTTATCACCAGATGGCTTTTCTGGACCTATTGGCTTGTTGAGAAAACAACAACACTGCTTCCATTACAATGTGTGTGTCTCTGTGATGCGCAAGTGGTCAAAATAAACAGTGTGCACAGATATGGAAAGCCATGGGAGCCGACACAGGCACGTGAACAGCCGTTGGATTTCAAACCTACATTTTAAGCTGGCATAGATGAATGTTTTTTAAGCTAGATTTGAAATTTAATGCGCATGATGGAACATCTAGCGTGCTTGTTTACGTGCGTGTAGTGGCCCCGATGGATTTCCATCGCTTGATCAAATCTAAGACGCTCCACAGACTGCTTCCTGTAACTGTTTTGTCCTTGTATCTTGTTTTAACGTTTTTCTTTATTTTTATTGGACATTCAAGCACATGTTTCCTCCAATCAGGTGAGTTTACCAAAGTATGCCATCCATCTGCTCCTGTTCTGCCCCTTTATCAAATGTTAGAACTCAATGTGGCCCACGAATCAAAAAGTTTGCCCACCCTTGAGCCAGATGAAGACCTGTGCTTTCAATAGATCAGGTTCTAAAATAGCTCATTAGTGGTAGCTGGCATCATGATATCGACCAGTAACCTGCATGTGGAAAGAATGCATGCGGGAAATTTCAATTGAAAACTAAAATCTCCAAATGAGCTTTTCTTAACTTCGTTTGCCCCGCCTCACTGACATTGGTGTGAATAAAAATATTTGCAGGTGTTAGTTTAGAGTTGTAAATAAAAGGGTGTCACATGCAATTTTGGGAGGTTTCTGTCGTGTTTGAAACATTTCTAAAGTGACAACCTCTCCCGTCCCGTGTTTACAAACTATTCTGGTCCGAGGGGGCGTTAGCCTAGTGGAAGAGTTACCGACTTTTGACCGGAAGAACCGGATTCGACAGACTAAAAAAAACAAAACTATTTTAATGCCTGATTGTTTTTGGCCATGGATTTTATTCTCAACCACATCCACTTTCATAAGAAGGAAGTATTTGCATGCATCTTGCTCGCGCTTGGTCCTCCCCTTCAAGAGGAGTACCATCTCTAGATGAACTGACTTCAATCTAAAATACTTCATTTTAACCCAAATTTGAGTGTTTTTATAAGAATATCAAATAATATGCACTAGTTTTCCAAATTTGATACTTTTTCTACTGTATTTTGAAACTTCAAATAAATGTCACGCTGTGTCGTGTACACGCCAAGGAGGCAACACTAAGCGGAGAGCGAGAGGAGGAGGGAATTCAGTGGAAAAAAATTAAAGTGAAACTCAAAAATGTATTTATGAGCTGGTTTTGGGCATTTACTCTAACGTCAGATTGATCTTGGTCATTGATTTTGTTCTCTGCCACACCCACATAGAAGGCACACTCGAGTACTGCCGTCCCTCACCTCACACACCTTGGGGCAGGGACTAAAGCAGGGAGCAGGAGGAAGGGGGAATTAAGAGTGTGTAAAATGTTTTTGATTTTTTTTTCCAGAGAATATCCATGTTTAAGAATCATCACCCCACAAACCTCTCACAGGACACACAGTTTGGTCACCTCTCCTCTGAGGAACGTCTCCACAAGAGGAGCAAGAGAAGACCTCTGATTGGTTGACGTAGACAATAACCCTGAAAGTGATATCCTTAAACGTCCGATGCGGTCTAAGTGGCAGCTGACTCCAGGTGGTGAAGCTAAGAGGTGTGAAAACCATCAGGAGAAACATCCCAGCAGCTGCTGATGAGGTGGCACATTGTTATTGAGACATTTTGTTCCGTTCACACACCAGATAGAACCCCCTCGGGACGATTTAGGAAGTGTGTCCCATCTGACAGACCTGTTTAGGTCCTCACCAACATTCCCACCCAACTTTATAAGAGCGTACGCTCCGTACGATGGCGTGATCGGGAAGGAGAAGTGAGACACACATCAGCAGGCGTCATTAACCGCCCACAGCCTGGGCTTAGACACACACACACACACACATGCACACTCAAAGACAATTGAATGCTCACCCACGCTGACGCATGAAACAGACCAAAAGAAAACACTTAAGATGATCACACTCTGGTTGATTCACAGGCCCTCGAACCCACAGAAAACCCACTGACTTTTCCTCTGCACACACCACAGCGGTCAGCACAGATGCTCCAGCTGTGATGTGGGAGTGCAGACAGACTCCTGCAGGGTAAAGGTGGAGCAGCAGGTGTCGGAACGCTTTGCAGACAGAGTGCAAGCAGAAGAGGGTGTGGCAGAGCTCACCATTCTCAAACCAGATCTGGCATTCCTGAAGGCTGGAGTACGACACCCGCTCCCCTCCTTCCAGCGACACAAGCAGTCCTTCCTTCCCGAGCGATGACCAGTTCATCAAAAATAAAAGCCGAGAAATGAAGAAGGAAGAGTGGAAAATAATACTGTTTAAAAAAAAAAAAAAACACCAGCAGAGAAGCAGGCGAGGAACTCTTCTGAACAAATCTCCACAGGTTTCAGTGTCGATGCTGCCCGCTCGGGTCAGGCGCAGCGAATGATACGGCAGAGCGAGCGGAGGAGGAGGAAAGAGAGAGGGATAAGGAGGAATGCAGTAGTCACAGGGGAACGAGGGAAACACAGAGGTGACTGCTCAGTCATGGCAGCACCACCAACAACCGACAGGTGACCGAAACCTGAAACCTCCACCGAAAAAAAAGGAGGATTAAAACGAGGCAAGTGAAGAAATGAGGAAGTTTATCCTGTGTGTGTGTTTGTAAGCAGATAGGTGAGCTCCTCTATCGCCTCCGTCACTGTGTTATGTATAGATGTGAGAGGCGCGCTCGCTACAGGAACAGGAGCCCAGGTCTCCAGCAGATGAATGGTGCAGTGCTGCTGTTGTCATAGCAACCGCAGAGCAAAAGGAGGGGGAGGAAAAGGGTGGGTATTGAGTCAGGAAAGAAAATAGCATAAAAAAGGGAGGGCGTTATTAAAGGGACACGCTTAGGCTGTTTGTGGGGATACATCAGATCAGGAGATAAGAGAGGAGTAATTATTCATCAGAAACATGGTGTCACTTAAAGATACTCCATTCTCCTCCTGGGTCCAGCCGTGTCCTCCCTGTCCTTGTTTTATCCTTCAAACTCTCCATGTGTAGCTGCAGTTATGTTTCAAAGCTGAGAGGAGGTTTTAAACGTACAACGAGGCCTCTTTAGTTTTTCTTTTTTGGCTCCGTGAAGCTTGGACTTGTGTTTTTATAAACATTCTTCCCTGGAGTGAAATCACCGCACCCTCTGGGGACCTGTTCCGACAACCTTTAAAGACCTGCTTCTGTGTCAGGTCAAAGTTTTATGTCAAACACCACCTGTCCTGATAGGGTACCGTCCCACACCGGACCGGTCCGCATAGCTCTATTGGAATTTTAAAATGGGAAAACGAGCTGTTTCTCAATTCATTTGTAAACAAAAAAACAGAAAAAAGGATTAAAGCTTGTTGCTTTTTTTGTTTTTTTTTTACTCATTTTGAAACTAAAAAGTAACAAAAAACATTTTTTCATTTCATTAGATGCAAAAAAAAAAATAATAATCATTGAAAAACAGTCGTGGGAATTGTTTTTTAAATCCTCCATCAAACTTTCAGATTAAAGAATTTCGCAGAGATTTGTAAACGATAGTTTCCGCATCACAAAAAAGTTCCAATGTGAGATAAAAAAATCATTCACGTGACTTTTTAAAATTTGTTTCTGCAAACGTCCAATGAAACAAAAAAAACTTTTTTTTTTTAAATTATATTTAAGTTTCAAATTGAATTGAAATCCTTTATCAATCCCTGAAGGTAAATCTGAGTCCTGCAGTTCAAACAGAAAGACAGACTGACGAGAGGATGAAAGACCTTTTAAAGAGTCTGATGGAGGATGGCAGAAATGATTCCCTGCACCGCTCCTCCGAGCAGTGGGGTTGCAGGAGTCTCTCAAAAAGCCACTCCCAAAATGGTCAACAAATTATTGGAGGGTCTGGGAGGGGTTCCAACTACAGATCCAGTCCTCCCGGTCAGCTAGTTTAGTTCGCTGGCGTTCTTTGGTCTCCACACCAGCTCCCCGACAGATCACAGAGAAGAACAGGACATGGAGAGCCTCTTCATGATGAACCTCCAGAACATGGAGATCATCCCGCTGGAGGGGTTGTAGGACCTGAGCTTTCCAAGGTGGTACAGTCTACTCAGGTCTCTCCTATAGGTGACGTTCATGCTGATGGACCAGTCTGGTTTACCGCTCCTGAGAACGATGGGGCCATCTCCTCGTATGAGTCATCATTCATTCATATGAATACCGTATTATTTCCAATAGAAGCACACCAGTTTTTTTTCTTGAAACTTGAACACAGCAAAGCTTAATTCAACAAAAAACAAGTCTTCGATAAGCAACTTTAGCTCAGGTCTGACGTGTCCTTGTCCCTTTAAATCGCGCTAAAAATTGCTACAGCGCATGTACCTCTACAGTACTGAGACAAATGTATTTATCAATATGCCCCCCATTGGTGCAGCTGCGCATGAGCGTTTACTAGAAATAACACGGTAAGTAGGAAATAAACAACATGCTTTAATTCAGTTTTATCAGGGTTTTATGATGTGGAAGGAGGGGGACCCAAATGCAGGACATCAAAACAGGGCTTATTAAACCCGAGTCCGGTAAGGCTGGCTGGAAGGGATGGTGACGACCCGACCAGAAAGTCTGTCTGTCTGTTTTAAAAGGCGCGAATCACCAATAAAGGTGCATTACCGCCACCTACCAACCCATATCCTCATCTACAAACATCCTCCTCTTCTAGGATCATAACGATCAGGAGCCCGATAACTTCCACTGCGGGTTCAAAAATAAAAGGTGACCATAGCTCAGAGAGAAGGCGCTCTTCAAGAGCTAAACACCTGGTGTTCTGATGTAACCTTATGTTTGCTGTTCAGGTGGCCTTTAAATAGGCAGCAGGCTGAAGATGGACAGCTGATTGGTACTAGGCTAATCACCCAGGTGTTCAGGATGAGGCTGGAATCCAGGAGAAAGAGGAAGATCCAGGGCTCCCTCTGGTGGCAGGCGAGGGTGTCATGACAAGTTTTTCTGTTTGCAAATGACTAACAGGATATAACTTGTCTTCCAATTTTGGAATTCTGACCTCAAAATAGAAAATTGAATATCGGCAAACCGTGGTTTAAGGTGCAATGTACCTGACCCGTAAGGTACAGGGTCTACTATGTACCTGGCGTAGTACGTAATTGGTCAACCATACACATGCCCACAAAGTAGCTGATCTGTAATGTGAAGGGTTCATACATTGGATGCTTTAGGTTTACGATTTGCATGGTCTAAAATGTACATGGTGATGATCTGTTGGTGATAAATGTACGAATGCTTTCTACAGTCAGTCTGCTCGCTGGTGGTCCTGACACAGCAGCATCCAGAGGCTGAGAAATCACACCTAACTACTTTATGTTTACAGCCTGAAGCGTCATGTGACAGCTGCAGCTTGTTTTTTCAGCACCATGTCGCACCAGCCACTACACATCACACTGACCGCTCGCGGACAGCCGCTGACTAAGCAAAAAAAAAAAACCCCAAGAGAATGAGATTGAAGGAAACGGGACAAAGAAATTGAGAAAAAATGGTCGATATGTGTCCAGCTTTCACTGCTGTGACTGAAAGAAGAACAGAAGACATTTTAAGAGGCATCAAAGTTTAATAAAAGCGCTTTAATCTAATGAGATTATTTTGAGAGGAATGTTTTTTTTAAATGTCTTCAGGAAACTAGATTTAAATTCAAGCCGTGCTTCTTGGTCCAGCAGGACCAGACAGCTCCTCATTTATTATTCAGCTGTTTGTCCTTCCCGGTGAAGGATCCGGTTTCTTCCTCTCATTTCTTAAAAACTTAAAGACGTTTCAAACATCAACAGCTTTTACTGAGACATCTTAAACGTGTTCATGATACACATTTCTTTATTTGAACAAAATTTGTGCAGAAAAAAAAATCAAGTTTTCATTAAAGCTAGGCTGATTAAATCAGAATTTTCAGTCTCACAAAATATCGTCATCAACAGAAATGTTGAGGAATCTGATTTCTGTGACATGACATCACACTGGATGTGGAAGGATGGAGCAGGAGATCGAGAGGCGGATCGGTGCGGCGTCAGCAATAACTAGGACGCTGCATCGGTCCGTCGTGGTAAAAAAGAAGAGCTGAGCCGAAAAGCAAAGCTTTTAGCAAAGCAAGTAGATTGACTTGCTTTACAAGTCAATCTACGTTCCTACCCTCACCATGGTAACCAGGATCTATGTTCCTACCCTCACCATGGTAACCAGGATCTACGTTTCTACCCTCACCATGGTAACCAGGATCTATGTTCCTACCCTCACCATGGTAACCAGGATCTATGTTCCTACCCTCACCATGGTAACCAGGATCTACGTTCCTACCCTCACCATGGTAACCAGGATCTACGTTCCTACCCTCACCATGGTAACCAGGATCTATGTTCCTACCCTCACCATGGTAACCAGGATCTACGTTCCTACCCTCACCATGGTAACCAGGATCTATGTTCCTACCCTCACCATGGTAACCAAGATCTACGTTCCTACCCTCACCATGGTAACCAGGATCTATCTTCCTACCCTCACCATGGTAATCAGGATTTATGTTCCTACCCTCACCATGGTAAGCAGGATCTACGTTCCTACCCTCACCATGGTAACCAGGATCTACGTTCCTACCCTCACCATGGTAACCAGCTGTGGGTGGTGACCGAAAGAATGATATCGCGGATACAAGTGGCTGAAATGAGCTTCCTCTGCAGGGTGGCTGGGCTCTCACTCAGAGATCGGGTGAGGAGTTCTGCCATTCGGGAGGAGCTCGGTGTCAAGCCGCTCCTCCTCCAGGCTGAGAGGAGCCAGATGGGGTGGTTCGGGTGTCTGTTCGGCTAAGGGCCTCGTTGGTGAGGTGTGTCGGGCACGTCCCACTGAGAGAACACCGAGAGGCAGACCCCGGATTTGCTTACCAGTACCTGGTATGGAGTGAATGAGTGAGCTTCTTTGAGCGTCCTGAAAAGCGCTATACAAGTACAATGTGTTATAATTATTATGCCTTCCCATTGAAAATGTAAGAACTCGGCATGTCCAAGCGTCCGTGTTTATAAAAGAATTTTGTGTGTCCCAGCACCAGTCCCAGTACTCAGTACCAACTATAGATCAACTGATATGTTTTCAGAATCATGCTAAAACCCAAGAGCACAAAATTTAAAAACGTTACACACACACGTTCTCAGATAGAGCTCAAACATTCTTTATTAACCCAGTTTGTGTATCAGGGCAGGTAGAGGCGTTCTGTTTGACGTCTTACCGCTGACTCCTTCTATTTTTTAAGTATGAATGTCAGTCGGCGACTTTATCTTGATATTGTTTTTGGTCCACTGACTATCTGAGTTTGACACTTCTGCATTAAAGATTAAAAGATGATGATGAACTAGTGCTTCTTTCAGTATTTAACTTCCTGGAACATCCAGACCGTCTAACATCAGTGATGTTCTAACCTTTCCTGTCACAGCATCTAATCCTACACGCTTATTTAATGCTCCTCCTACCGAGGGCACCGCACTTACATTTCAATTACCTCTCTCTGCCTTTAACCTTCACTCCTTATTTCCACCTGTGTCTATGGAGCTGAAAATGTCACATTTCCTTTCTGCAGCAGAAATGATTTGCTTCATGCGTAGCGACGGCCGGAGGGGGAAATAATAGCAATAATTGACAAACGATTAACTAGAGCTGGAAGCCCGGGTAAAGACGCATTCCAAATGTCCCAGACGGGTTTCATGATGCAACGGAAAACCTGAGTCTGTTCATAAAGGTTTTAAACACCTGAGATGACGGGCCGGGTTCTGTTCACAAACTGCTCAAAGCAAACCTTGATGCTCACTATTTGAGGACCGAGAGTCTGAGTAACTGAACTTAAATACGAGGCGAAAGCTGAAGAAAAAATGACGGAGAAATTAAACCCGTAGATAAACTTTCTAACATTCTAAACAAGAGCAGGGAGAAGACTTAGGACTCATTGAAAGGACTACATCTCCCAGCATGAGGGACTACATCTCTAAACAGGAAAAACTACATCTCCCATCAGGAAGGACTACATCTCCCACCAGGAAGGACTACATCTCCCATCAGGAAGGACTACATCTCCCATCAGGAAGGACTACATCTCCCAGCAGGAAGGACTACATCTCCCAGCAGGAAGGACTACATCTCGCAACAGGAAGGACTACATCTCCCAACAGGAAGGACTACATCTCCCATCAGGAAGGACTACATCTCCCAACAGGAAGGACTACATCTCCCATCAGGAAGGACTACATCTCCCAGCAGGAAGGACTACATCTCCCACCAGGAAGGACTACATCTCCCATCAGGAAGGACTACATCTCCCAACAGGAAGGACTACATCTCCCATCAGGAAGGACTACATCTCCCAGCAGGAAGGACTACATCTCCCAGCAGGAAGGACTACATCTCCCAGCAGGAAGGACTACATCTCGCAACAGGAAGGACTACATCTCCCAACAGGAAGGACTACATCTCCCATCAGGAAGGACTACATCTCCCAACAGGAAGGACTACATCTCCCAGCAGGAAGGACTACATCTCCCATCAGGAAGGACTACATCTCCCAGCAGGAAGGACTACATCTCCCAACAGGAAGGACTACATCTCCCAACAGGAAGGACTACATCTCCCACCAGGAAGGACTACATCTCCCATCAGGAAGGACTACATCTCCCAACAGGAAGGACTACATCTCCCACCAGGAAGGACTACATCTCCCAACAGGAAGAACTACAGCTACCAGCAGGAAGGACTACATCTCCCAACAGGAAGAACTACAGCTACCAGCAGGAAGGACTACATCTCCCAACAGGAAGGACTACATCTCCCAGCAGGAAGGACTACAAAGCCCAGCAGTAAGCACTACAAAGCCCAGCAGGAAGGTTAGTTGTAAACTATAAATTTTGGATTCTTTAGACACAAACAATGAGTAATAAAGAGATTGAAAAAAGCTTGAAAATAAGGAGTTTAAAGTTGTTTAGTTTTTATAAGTTTGAGTTTGAAGTTGATTTCTATTTTACAATCTGCAGAACTGATACCCGACGGCCTCCTTCCTCTCGTCACAACCTTCAGACTAGATGAATAGATAAGAACGTGTGAACTGGTATGGGATTATTCTTTAAGGGCAATAACACAATGAATTCAATTCAAATTACCGTAAAATGAAAGAGTCATTGATTAAAGTAGGTTAAGAATCTTAGAAGAACACCAGAATATACAGTTAATAGTCAGAAAATTCAATATTTATCCCAACAACCTTTAAAAAAACACCAGGCGACTGGTTATAAAGTCACTTCAATCCAAATTCAAAGTGTACGCCAACTTCTACGCAAATCGAGTGATGTATAAAGAAATGAAGAACGTGAACTTTTGCAAATCACTAAGCAGTAAAGCAGCCGTACGCCAAAGATCAGACCTACCAAACCCTGGTTCACACCCAGACTAAGACAAATCAGGAGGGAAAAGGAAGCAGCTCACAGAGCCAATGACAGAGAGAGCTACAAAGGCGCTAAGTACCGGTTCTCGAGAGAGGTACAGCAGGCGAGATCCAGGTACAATAAACGTCTGAAGGAGCAATTCTCTGTCAATGACACCGCCTCTGTCTGGAGATCACTTCGGCAAATTACAAACTATAAGCCGAAAGCCCCACAAGCTGCTGATGACTTACAACTGGCCGAGAAACTCAACACCTTCTATGCCAGGTTTGATGTCTCACTCTCCTCCCCCCTCACTGATCAACAACCTTCAGACACTTTGAAGCCACTCCCATCCCCCACCCAATTAACAACTGAGGTCACTCCAACTGACCCGCCCTCCCCCTCCACTGCTTTCTTGGTGACAAAACAGGATGTGCTCAAGCTCTTCCACAAGCAAAACCCTCGGAAAGCTTCGGGCCCAGATGGTGTCTCCCCTGCCACCCTGAAACACTGTGCTGAGGAACTGTCTCCAGTTTTCACAGACATTTTCAACACCTCGCTGAAGACATGCCACGTTCCAGCTTACTTCAAGCTGTCTACCATCGTTCCTGTTCCCAAGAAGCCCCGTATCACTGGACTTAATGACTACAGGCCTGTGGCGCTTACGTCTGTAGTCATGAAGTATTTGAACGCCTGGTCCTCCCTCATCTCAAGCACTTCACCTCTCCCTCTCTGGACCCTCTGCAGTTTGCCTACAGAGCCAACAGGTCTGTAGACGACGCTATCAACCTGGCCCTCCACTTCACCCTGCAGCACCTGGACTCCCCGGGAACCTATGCCAGGATCCTGTTTGTGGACTTCAGCTCTGCATTCAACACCATCCTCCCTACCCTGCTTCAGGACAAGCTCTCCCAGCTCAACGTGCCTGACTCCACTTGCAGGTGGATTACTGACTTCCTGACAGACCGGAGGCAGCGCGTGCGGCTGGGGAAGAATGTCTCCACCTCTCGGACTATCAACACAGGATCTCCACAGGGCTGTGTCCTCTCTCCCCTGCTCTTCTCCCTGTACACCAACTGCTGCACCTCCAGCCATGACTCTGTCAAACTGATCAAGTTTGCGGACGACACCACTCTCATCGGGCTCATCTCTGATGGTGATGAGTCGGCCTACAGGATGGAGGTAGACCGGCTGGTGTCCTGGTGCAGCAACAACAACCTAGAGCTCAACGCTCAGAAAACAGTGGAGATGATCGTGGACTTTAGGAAAGCTATAGCACCCATTACCCCCCTTGCACTGACAGACTCCCCCATCACCACTGTAGACTCTTTCCGCTTCCTCGGCACCACCATCACACAGGACCTAAAGTGGGAGCCGTCCATCAGCTCCCTGATCAAAAAGAAAGCCGAGCTGCCCGCCCAGATGTTGGTGCAGTTTTACACAGCCATCATCGAGTCTATCCTCACCTCCTCCATCACCGTGTGGTACGCTGGAGCCACAGCCAGGGACAAACACAGACTGCAGCGCATTGTGCGCTCTGCAGAGAAGGTGATCGACTGCAGCCTTCCATCTCTCGAAGACCTGTACGTCTCCAGGACTCGGGGGCGTGCAGGTCGGATAGTAGCTGACCCTTCCCACCCTGGACATGGACTTTTTGAGCGACTCCCCTCGGGCAGGAGGCTCCGGTCCTTTCAGACCAGAACGTCCCGCCACAAAAACAGCTTCTTCCCTTCTGCCGTTAGTCTAATGAATACTTTATAACCTTGATCCCCACATCTCTTAGTCACCTCCCTCTTGTCACTTTACTATCTTTATTATTTTTTATTATTTTCTATGACTACTACTACTTTTCTTTTTCTTTCTGAGCACTCTGTTTTGTTAAAATTATTTTTATTTATTTTATTTTTTATTATTTTTATCTTATATTATTGCACACCTGTATCAAAGCAAGTTCCTAGTCTCTGATATTCTCATTGACATGGCAATAAAAGCATACTGATTCTAATTCTGAAGAGGTAAAGAGGAGACTTGTGGACAGAATCTGAAGAGAAGTGAGGACAGTGAAATGAAGCTTTTGAAGCAGCAAAGAAACAAATAAAAAACACACATTAATACCTGTCAGAAGAAAATTGGACCACATCAAGGAATTCTTTTTTGATACAGATAAATGCACACAGTAAACCAGACTTCCAGAACTATCCCTGGACCAGATTTAGTCCCTATAGTGCACAGGCGTCAGAGGCTGGTCACGGAGGGCCGGTGTCCTGAAGGTTTTCCATGTGTTTTTGTATCCACACACCTGATCCAGGTTAACGAGTCATTGTGCCAAATTTGATTGGCTGTTGATTTCACTTCATGTGCATCAGCTGTTTTGAACCAGGAACACATTGAAAACCTTCAGGACACCGGCTCTCGAGGACCGGGGTTTGACACCCCTGCTAGTGTGTCCCGGGTGTTCCCTAAAAACCCCTCTGAGTGAGACTTTTCAGGGGATTGTTTATCTGGTTCTTTAGGTTTTCACCATGCCGTCGTTGTTCCCGTTTCTACAACTGTTGTGTCTTCCTGTCGGTACCAGGATGTTGTGTTTAGGTGAATAAAAACCGATCGGTTACCCAACACAGTCAGAAGGATTTGTGAAATCTGAGGGTTGGTGCGTGGGACGTCTCCAGCAGCAAAACACAGACTGAAACCAGAAACAACCCCAGGGTGATGCAACATCTCTCTGGTTATAAATAAACTCTTCTAAGGAGATGAAAAAACACACATTTCATCTCGTTTATGTGATCGTACAAAAAGTCCATCTCCTTGTCACTAAAATCCCCTCCATCTCCCTCTGGAGCATCGAAAATAGCATGAAACAAAGCGATGCATTCAGAGGCAGAATCCACCAAAAGTAGCTCATTTACACAATCCGACCGATCCTTTAGGACCACCCACACAGGGAGCTGGGAACGCTGAGTCAGCCTAACTCTACTGCTGACTATCTGAATGCCCACATTAGTGACCCTCTTAGTGTCAAATAGCTCCACATTTTACTTCATATCGGGACGGAATCAGGGAGATAATAGATTTATGTTAGAGACAGAACTGTGGTAAAAAAGAAATGTAAAATAATGAATAAATGAATCGATAGGTTTAGTTTGAAGGAGTCCGACCGGGCAGCGACGGGCGTACACGTTGATTACAGCCTTTAATTATGAAGAAACAGAATAATCGAGAAAAGATGTGAAATAATTCCTCTCAAATGATTTGGAGTCGATCAGGGTTTAATCAATCGAACAAGGTCAAAACTCATCAGATGAGAGAAACTTAACGAGACTGAGCTGAATTAAATAAACCATAACGATAACATGACCTGGAGGAGGAGCAGCTCAACGCCAAGCTCCTCCCAAATGGCAAAGCTCCTCACCTGATGTCTGAGTGAGAGCCCAGCCGCCCTGCGGAGGAAGCTCATTTCGGCCGCTGGTATCCGTGATCTCATTCTTGCGGTCACCACCAACAGCTGGTGACTGTAGGGGAGAGTAGGAATGTAGATCTGGTTACTATGGTGAGGGTAGGAATGTAGATCCTGGTTACCATGGTGAGGGTAGGAACGTAGATCCTGGTTACCATGGTGAGGGTAGGAACGTAGATGCTGGTTACCATGGTGAGAGTAGGAATGTAGATCCTGGTTACCATGGTGAGGGTAGGAACGTAGATCCTGGTTACCATGGTGAGGGTAGGAACATAGATCCTGGTTACCAGGGTGAGGGTTGGAACATAGATCCTGGTTACCATGGTGAGTGTAGGAACGTAGACCCTGGTTACCATGGTGAAGGTAGGAATGTAGATCCTGGTTACCATGGTGAGGGTAGGAACGTAGATCCTGGTTACCACGGTGAGGGTAGGAATGTAGATCCTGGTTACCATGGTGAGGGTAGGAACGTAGATCCTGGTTACCATGGTGAGGGTAGGAATGTAGATCTGGTTACTATGGTGAGGGTAGGAATGTAGATCCTGGTTACCATGGTGAGGGTAGGAACGTAGATCCTGGTTACCATGGTGAGGGTAGGAACGTAGATCCTGGTTACCATGGTGAGAGTAGGAATGTAGATCCTGGTTACCATGGTGAGGGTAGGAACGTAGATGCTGGTTACCATGGTGAGAGTAGGAATGTAGATCCTGGTTACCATGGTGAGGGTAGGAACGTAGATCCTGGTTACCATGGTGAGGGTAGGAACATAGATCCTGGTTACCAGGGTGAGGGTTGGAACATAGATCCTGGTTACCATGGTGAGTGTAGGAACGTAGACCCTGGTTACCATGGTGAAGGTAGGAATGTAGATCCTGGTTACCATGGTGAGGGTAGGAACGTAGATCCTGGTTACCACGGTGAGGGTAGGAATGTAGATCCTGGTTACCATGGTGAGGGTAGGAACGTAGATCCTGGTTACCATGGTGAGGGTAGGAACGTAGATCCTGGTTACCATGGTGAGGGTAGCAACGTAGATCCTGGTTACCACGGTGAGGGTAGGAATGTAGATCCTGGTTACCATGGTGAGGGTCTTACCGCTCATGGTGAGTCACTGTCTTCTTGTTCTTCTTCCATCATTTCCCTTCAGGGGGCGCCACAGCAAGTCAGTTTCTTCCATCTAACCCTATCTGCTGCATCCTCTTCGGTCACACCAACTATCTTCATGTCTTCCTTCACTGTATCCATGAACCTCCTCTTTGGTCTTCTACTCTCTCTCTCTCCTCTGCACATGTCCAAACCATCTCAGTCTGGTCTCTCTGACTTTAAAACCTCTAACATGTGCTGTTCCTCTGATCCTGTCCATCCTGGTCACTCCCAGAGAGATCCTCAGCATCTTCATCTCTGCTACAAACATCTCTGCTTCCTGTCTTTTCTTCAGTGCCACTGTCTCTAGACCAATCAGCATGGCCGGTCTCACCACACTGTCTCTAGACCAATCAGCATGGCTGCTCTCACCACACTGTCTCTAGACCAATCAGCATGGCTGCTCTCACCACACTGTCTCTAGACCAATCAGCATGCCCGCTCTCACCATGGTTTTGGACACTATTTCTTTCATTTTATCTGAAACTCTTCAACATGAAGACAACAATTGATGTTTCTTATATATAGGAACTAGAAAACGTCAAAGGGGGAGAAATTGAGTCCCTTTTTTGCCCTTAAATCAGCTTCATAACAGAACTTTTCAGAAAAACAGAGGAAATAAATCAGAAAAGCCATGATTTTCTAAAAAGGTCATCTTTCATTCAATCAGAAAGTCAAGTCCCACCACCACGAGGCCCCCCACAGCTTGTCAGGAGGATAAACACGGGGGCCAGTCAGTGGAAGAAAAGTCCTGGAGCCCTAAGACCTGCATTCCATCCCCATCCTATCCAGCATGGGGGAGGCTCTGGATTGTGACGCCAGCACTGCTCTCAAGCTGATTCTGTCAAGCTGTGCCGGATGAGGTGCTGAGTTGAATTAATTAAAGGGTGAGAAAGCCGGGGAGGATGAGGCTGAGCACAATCTGCTGCTCGGTGCCATGCGAGAGCAGACGAAGGCCTTGGAGGACATGAAGGACGGCAGGAACCTCAGGGTCCGGGCATATGTTGTCATTTATCAGATGAAAGAAAAATCCAGTTTCAAACTGGACCTGCTGGAAAGTCACACCGATACCAAGAGGAAACAATCGAGATGCAAAGTGTTGAATGTATTCTTCTGAAAACTTAAATTTAGACCTTCAGTCTTAAAAAGTTTGATGAAAACTAACAAAATGAGCTGCTCAGAAATAAAACATTTAACTGTGAATTCCCCCCTCCTCTCGCTCCCTGCTTAGCATGACAGTTAAATCTTATTTGAAGCCACAAATAAATAATGTTCATCATGTTATTCTTTTAAAAACTCATTTTTGTGCATTTTTGTTATTTTTTTTTCTCGTTTATGTTCATATTTGTCGCTGACTTGGTTGGCGCCATCTAGTGCCTTCGCTCAGAATCATTTTACTCCAGCAACTAGGTCAAGGCTTGCAGGGATTTTCTGATGATTGCAGCGATGTGAAAGCATCCTACCCAATCAGAGAACAGCGATGACGACGTGACATGAACACAAACAGAAAGTTTTTGTTTCGTTCCGCCATCTTCCGCTTGTTCCGAGGTCAGGTCGCAGGGGCAACAGCCTCAAACAAGAAGCCCAGGCTTCTGTCACCCCGGTTGCATCCTCTAGCTCAGCTGGAAGGATCCCAAGTCGTTCCCCGGCCAGCTGTGAGACATGGTCTCTCCAGCAGGTCTGGGGTCTGCCCCTTAGTCTCCTCCCGGTGGGACGTGCCCGAAACACCTTGCTCGCGAGGCGCTCGAGGGGCATCCTGACCAGATGCCCGAACCACCCCATCTGGCTCCTCTCGACCTAAAGGAGAAGCGGCTCGACACCGAGCACCTCCCAGATGACAGAGCTTCTCACCCAATCTGTGAGTGAGAGCCAGGCCACCCTGCGGAGGAAGCTCATTACAGCCGCTTGTATCTGCGATCTCATTCCTTCAGTCACCACCCAAAGCTGGTCACCATAGGTGAGGGTAGCAACGTAGATCCTGGTTACCATGGTGAGGGTAGGAACGTAGATCCTGGTTACCATGGTGAGGATAGGAACATAGATCCTGGTTACCATGGTGAGGGTAGGGACGTAGATCCTGGTTACCATGGTGAGGATAGGGACGTAGATCCTGGTTACCATGGTGAGGGAAGGAACATAGATCCTGGTTACCATGGTGAGGGTAGGAACGTAGATCCTGGTTACCATGGTGAGGGTAGGAACGTACAGTAGATTCTGGTTACCATGGTGAGGGTAGGAACGTACAGTAGATCCTGGTTACCATGGTGAGGGTAGGAACGTACAGTAGATCCTGGTTACCATGGTGAGAGTAGGAACATAGATCCTGGTTACCATGGTGAGGGTAGGACTGTAGATCCTGGTTACCATGGTGAGGGTAGGAACGCAGCGTCCTAGTTATTGCTGACGCTGCACTGATTTATCGATGTGTGAATAATGATCAAACATGGCGGACACCCTCAAATAGTTCAGTCAATAATAAACATGTTTAACATGAAAAAATAAAAAACAAGACACAGGTGTGTTTCTGACCTGTTAGAAAATTACACCAAAAAAAAGACAAAAAGATTCTATTTTAGAGAAAGTTTGTCCTAATTTTTAAGAGAAAATAAAACCCAGTGGTGACAACAAGCGCACCTCCGGGGGTACAATCCATCCCGCCCTACAACAACACAGCAAAGACCTTTCACTGTGTCAGCCACGCAGTAAGAATAGAACAAATGAGACAGTGGTGTACATCATTAATCAAGCTATTCCTGGCTGTCTTACACACACACACACACACACACACACACACACACACACACACACACACAGGTGTGTACTGCTGCTCGGATGGGAGGAGGTTTTTAAAAATTCACTTTGATTCTGGCAGATGAAAGCGGAGCTGCAGAATCTTCCACAGACTCCAACAAAAAAAAAACATTGAAATGGCAAAAGCAATAAATTGGCTGTTCAAACGGTTTAAAAAAAAAGGGAGGTTTAACTTGATGAGATTGGACTCTTCCTAAAACTAATTCCTCCCCCCTTCATGGTTCGAGCTGAATCCCCGTGCAGCAGGGTGGCTGGAAATGTGTTCCAGACTTTAGAAGAGCAGGCCAGACCATAAATCATTCTGTATGATGTAGAGATCCCGGTCCTACTGGCATATTAGGAATAATTAATGCAGTGAGGTTGCTAAGAGGCTGGTGCGCCCTGGTGGTGGCTACCAGTGCTTCCTCACACCCACTCCTTACATCCCGGCCACATAGTGGGCCACACTTTCAGATTCACAGTCTGTCGAGCAGAAAAACCAACACTACACGTTCGATTCATACATCCTATGAAAAGGTCTTATTTGGGGTGTGCATGTCTCTTTAAGAAGAATGCAATGTGTTGCATTCACTGGACCGATTTGCTGCCGAGTGTAAAGCGGCCAAGATCGGAGCCTCCAAATCTGGGACCATGGTCCTCGCCTGGAAAAGGGTGGAATACCCCCTGCAGGTCAGGGACAGGGTCCTTCCCATGGGTGGGATTTAGGTATCCCGGGGTCTTGTTCACGAGTGGGAGAAGGATAGAGCGGGAGATCAACAGACAGATTGGTGCGGCATCAGCAATAACTAGAACGCTGCATCGATCCGTCGTTCTGTTCCGTCATCTTCCGCTCATCCAGGGCCGGGTCGCAGGGGCAACAGCATCAGGCGGGAAGCCAAGGCCTCTCTCTCCCCGGCTGCATCCTCCAGCTCACTCGAAAGGACCTTGAGTCGTTCCCCAACCAGACATAATCTCTCCAGCAAGTCCGGGGTCTGTCTCTTGGTCGTTGTTGGATACCACCCATCTCCTCCTTCACCCAACCCCTATGGCCTCTCCTGCAGGTGCTGAGTCTACTGGAAGGGTGGCTCATGTTCCCTGTTCGGGCCAAGCCTGGCGGGGCCTCATGGGTAAAAGCCCGGCCACCAGGCGCTTGTTCTCGTGCCCCACCTTCGGGCATGGCTCCAAGGGGGGGCCCTGGTGACCCGCCTCTGGGCAAGGGCAACTTGGCCATACTTGATCGCTTCATAGGGTTGTTTGAGCCACGCTTTGTCTGGCCCTCACCTAGGATCTGTTTGACTTGGGTGACCCTACCAGTGGCATTAAGCCCGGACAACATAGCTCCTAGGATCATTGTGGCACGCAAACCCCTCCGCCACGATAAGGAGGAGCGATCCGTCGTATGAATAGGAAATAGAATTGATGAAATATGGCTATAAAAATCTCGACCTGATCTACACAATCTTGTTACATCGGTGAAACATGGAGAGTCTGTTTTAGGACTTAGAGTACAAGCCGAGATACAACCTCTTAAACAAGCCGAAACCTGCTGCAATCAGAGACGTAAAGCAGCATTAAGAAGGATGTCTAACAGAACCACGAGGGAGAGAATTTAATGTTAAATACAAGAGGATTTAATCTTCTCTAGTTTCCTCTAAAATTCTGTCTTAAAAGTGTCTCATCAGCCAATCAGCATCCTTCCCGGCATGGCGGGACGTTACCTGTGAGCTTCTTCACCGGCTGCAGCCTGACTCCCATGTTCTGGTGGGCGAGGAGAGGCGAGGAGGGCAGGGAGCGGGACACGCCCTCCATGATCCGGATGTGCTGCATGCCCTCGGTCATGGAAAACGGGGGCACGCCGTAGTCTGCTTCGAAGGCACAGTCGCTGTCTATACTGCCACCTGCAAGATGGGAGGGAACAGTGCAGCGTGAGGTCAACAGGTTCTATCTCTTAGTGAGTCTATGAGGTCTGTAGTTACTCAGAAAATCTTAATTTAATCCATAAAGATATCTTTAAATAACCTTTAACACTTTTCTGTTCCTGCTCAGAAGCCTCATTTTAGTTCAGGTCCATTTGTCACAAAGTGGGAGATTTTGGGGGAGGGGCCAAAAGGAGGAGGAGCTTGACGTCACACCCGCCATGACAGTTGGTGTAAAACAAACAGTTCAAAACATGAGAAAGCAGCTGGTAAATTGTGCGTCTTCCGTGTGTTACCACCTAGTGTTATGTATCAGTATGAAGAGGAATTACCACCAGGAATACACCCCTGTACTGATTGGTCACGCTTTGTTTTGCAGCTCACGCACATAAGCTGTTACATGACCAAAGTTCCCGGATGTCCGACTTCTTCCATACGTTCACCAAAAACAATACTGGCAATAGGCCATGCAGATCGCTACTAGTGGCTTTCAAATGCACAGCTGCAGCAGCAGGATATGCCATGTGCTTAGCCTCATTATACCTAATTATGTTCATGGAATGCACTAGAGTGTTCATCATGAGGGAGTTTTATTAGCCTTGGCGGGTGAGTGTGAGATCGGTCCTAACTGCGGGTGAGACTTGGCATGTCTGATGTTGTGTTTTTTTCACTCTGTTACATGTTTTCAGAGGAAATCACCGGTTAAGGAGAAACAGTGTCTGAAATCTTCTCCAGCTAATGTTAGCTCCACGTTTACTGCCGAGGTTTTCAGTGAGACTTTATAAACCATAGAAACCATAAAACTCACTTAGATTAAAACAAGATTATTAGAATCAAACATCTTTCATGTCTCATACCGACACCACTAACTTTAAAACATGCAGCATCTGACTGAAGAAAACTCTAGTGTTTATGTCTATGGTTGCTCAGGTAAGAAACCCATGAGTGGGGGAGGGGTATGAAGCACTGTTCCCTTTAATTTTGTATGTATCTGAGCAAACACACAACCTTCCTGAGCAGAAGGGGGCGGAGCAAAAAACTTGTACTCTTTTGTGACGTCATCAGCAGCGACGAGCCAAACTCCAAAGCAGCGGTTTGAAGCAATTTGTTTCAGAAAGAAAGAAGAAATAGACATGCTGCGGAGTTCGGTCTCATATTCCAATCTGTAGTTTAAATTGAGTTTCATTTTGTGCGCTGCATAGATTTTCTTGTGCGCTGTTAATCTGCGAGCAGTGCGCAATTGCTCAGGTGCGCAGCTTAGAGGGAACGTTTGTGTGAAGTATGTTGGTTTTCAGTTCTTGTTTCAAAAGTTAAAGACAATAACACGATCAAATTAAAGCGAGGACCAGAAGACATGATGTTGATGTTAAAATGATCACATACAATATAAACATCTTTTAACAGGTTTTAAATCATGATATTTCTTTTTGATGTGAGATGCCCATGACAGACTGGCGACCTGTTCGGTGTGTACCCTGCCCCTCGCCTTGAATCAGCCGGGATGGGCTCCGGCACCACCTGCAACCCCGAAAGAGATAGACGGATAAGAGAGTGACTGACCGATGTGAGATGAGAAGCAGGATTATATTGGCAGGGTCAGTCAGTTCTGCCGACAACGCTGTAAAGTAGAGTAAACCTTCAGAACATGTGTCGCAGAACAACCTGATAATACAACAAGTCAGCCACATCAAGTCAGTTTCCTCCATCTAACCCTATTTGCTGCATCCTCTTCAGTCACACCAACTATCTTCATGTCTTCCTTCACTGTATCCATGAACCTCCTCTTTGGTCTTCCTCTAGTCCTCTTTCCTGGTGGTTCCAAATCCAGCATCCTTCTTCTGATGTACTCTCTCTCTCTCCTCTGCACATGTCCAAACCATCTCAGTCTGACCTCTCTGACTTTAAAACCTCTAACATGTGCTGTTCCTCTGATCCTGTCCATCCTGGTCACTCCCAGAGAGATCCTCAGCATCTTCATCTCTGCTATAAACATCTCTGTTTCCTGTCTTTTCCTCGGTGCCACTGTCTCTAGACCAATCAGCATGGCCGCTCCACCACACTGTCTCTAGACCAATCAGCATGGCCGCTCTCACCACACTGTCTCTAGACCAATCAGCATGGCCGCTCTCACCACGGTTTTGTACACTTTTCCTTTCATTTTATCTGAAACTCTTCTATCACACATCACACCTGATACTTTTCTCCACCCGTTCCATCCTGCCATTGACCAAAAAAAGTGCCAAACTGACGCTTTTTCTAGTTGTTTTTCTAGATGTTTTCTATGCAACTGTGAGACATAGTCTCTCTAGCGGATCCGGGGTCTGTCACTCGGTCTCCTACCAGTGGGACATGCCCGAAACACCTCACCAGCGAGGCGGTCAAGCGGTATCCTAACCAGATGCCTGAACCACCCCGTTTGGCTTCTCTCAATCTGGAGGAGGAGCGGCTCTCCTCCAAGCTCCTCCCAGAAGGCAGAGCTCCTCCTTCTATCCCTGAGTGAGAGTCCAGCCACCCTTCAGAGGAATATAATTTCAACCATGTCTTCCTTCACTGTATCCATGAACCTCCTCTTTGGTCTTCCTCTAGCCCTCTTTCCTGGTGGTTCCAAACCCAGCATCCTTCTTCTGATGTACTCTCTCTCTCTCTCCTCTGCACATGTCCAAACCATCTCAGTCTGGCCTCAACGACTTTATCCCCAAAATAAAGGTGATGATACATAAACATAAGAAATATAAAACTAAGAAAAGCAAACAAATAAATCCCAACAAAATACAATCATTAATAAACTGCAGCAGATTTTCTGTTGTTTTTGTTCTAACCTACATGACTTTCAGGCGGTCTGTCGACCACATGTTGGTCGCTCTGCTCTGATATCAGTATTGAGTTTAAAGACTAGGATGACCTAAAATTGGGAACGGCCCTGAAGGCAACACGTGGCTCTTGTTTCCATTCGCTGCTCGCCGTCAAAC
Source organism: Neostethus bicornis (assembly GCA_902685375.1). Classification (NCBI taxonomy): domain Eukaryota; kingdom Metazoa; phylum Chordata; class Actinopteri; order Atheriniformes; family Phallostethidae; genus Neostethus; species Neostethus bicornis. Next base: position 21,347,830 of record LR738559.1, on the reverse strand, counting down.
CAACATCCGTTCAAATGAATTCCTAACCACCTGACATGTGTTTACACTGATTGAAAAGGACCAATGGTAGTGACCATATGTATGTATGTGTGTGTGTGTGTGTGTGTGTGTGTGTGTGTGTGTGTGTGCAACACACAGAGTTATTAATGATGAGTGTTGGGAGAGGTGCTGTGTGAGTTTAACAGCATTACTCTTAAAGACACTGAGTAATCTACTTAGTTACTTTTCTTACAACTACTGTTGTTTCGTTTTGTCTTCTGATCTGCTTATGCCGTATGGGGTAGGATACACCCCTAATAGGTCACCAGTCTGTTGAGGAGCCACACACATACAACCATCCACACACACACTCGTTCTGAGGGACAATTTTATAGCAGCCAATCGACCTAACATGTCTGTTTTTGGAGGAAACCAAAGTAAACCCACACATACAGAGGAAGAACATGCAAACTCCGCACAGAAAGTGTTACAAGCTTTGTAACCTACTCCTAGCTCGAATCGGTGATTATCCTATTGTGAGGTCACCGTACAGTCAACAACTACGGGTTATTCTTAGTAAACGTTTACGGTACAGAAGGTACGGGAGAAAATATGGTCCTCTCCTTTTCCAGGCCATGGTCTCAGATTTGGAGGCGCTGCATCCCAGCTGCTTCACATTCGGCAGCAAATTGGTTCAGCAAGAGTTAGAGATCACGGCCTGACGAAGCCAACAGAGTCACATCTTTCAGAAGAACTTCCCAGAAAATAAAACTTTATTTCATACAATTACATTTTATGTGATGGTTTTATAAATAAATAATCATTTAAAATGAAATCCATACATTTTTACAAACATTATCTTTTTATTCCTCTTTAATCTGGACTCTGATTCATGCTGTCGATGGAATGTCGGAATGTTTTACAGAACAAAAGGTCTGAGTAAAAATTAGAAGTGTGGAGAGGGAACACCAGGCAGGGAACAAAAGGCCTTAAAGAGACGGTGTTTTATTTTAGAAGTACCACTGCATGCTGGGAAATAAAACACCTACACATCAAGGTGCTCAGACCCAAACATCGAGAGGGAGAAGACGAGGTGTTTCTTTATATCTGCACTGGTTGAACATGGTTGCAGATTTAGAGACTAAATTATAACAAAATAAAATTTAGTCTGTTTCTGCAAACATGACTTTATTTATTTATGACTTTATTTATTGCTCTAAAGCGGAGGAAGAATGATTTAACTGGTCACCAGAAAACCAAACATGGAAACAATAAAGACCCAAAAACAGAGTCTGATGAATGGGGGTTTAGAGATATTCATTCATTCATCTTCTGAACCCCTTAAATCTGGGAGTTATCCCCTCATAGGCGATTCATGAACGCAGCTGGTACCGGAGCCTATCTCAGCTGATTTCAGTAGAGAGGCAGGGTACATCCCGAACAGGTCGCCAGTCTGTCGTAGAGCCACAATCATACACATACACATTCATTTCTGGGGGTAATTTCATAGCAGACCATCAACCTAACATCCATGTTTTTGGTGGAAACCAGAAAAAACCCACATATACACATATACCAGCTCACCCGGGAGGATCCTGAAGTGTTCCCTGTCCAGCTGTGAGATATAGTCTCTCCAGCAGGTCCGAGGTCTGTCTCTAGATCTCCTGCCAGTGGACGAAACTCCTCACCAACAAGGTGCTTGGTAGGTATCCTAACCAGATGCCTGAACCACCCTATCTGGCTTCTCTCGACCCGGAGGAGCAACGGCTCTACTCCGAGCTCCTCTTTGAAGGAGAGTCCACCCACCCTGCCACAAAATTCTCTTATAAAAAAAAAGCTTTTAGCAACCGTAAAACATGAAAAATTATGTCAATGATTATTTTACTTTTTTAAATTTGTCATTTATAAATAAATAAAATGATGAATTGATAGGAAATCAGATTGTTTGGAACTTTTAAACCGGTATCAGCGACCCTCCTCCAGACTCTACTAATAATATATAAATCATCTGAACCGCTTTTCCCTGATACGGTCACGATGTGTCAGAGTATCCTGGCTGATTTCAGATGAGAGGCAGGATACACCATGAACAGTTCACCAGTCTGTTGCAGGGCCACACACACACACACTCATACCTCGGAGTAATATTCTTTTAAATTTCTCTTAACATCGTTGCTTGTGTTTTTACTCTAGTTTTGATCTAAATATTTTTTTCTAAAAAATTTTTTTAATTTAATTTTGTGACTTGAACACTAGTTTGACTGTTTTAACCCACGAAGAACAACAAAAACATTTTTTTTTCTTATTTGGTGGACATAAAAATAATAATGATAAAAAAAAATACTTGATCAAGAATTCTTGAACCCTTTAAATTGGAATCAATGTCCGTTTAAAAAACCCTAATCAGTCAGGTAGCAACTTAAACCTAGATGTTTACCTGCTGAACGTTAAATCAAAATCCTGTCAAATATAATATAATATTTACAACCCGGCTTGGTGTTTTTTAGCCTGGTTTAGGTTAAAAAAAAAAATTGCTTCCAAAAAAAGTTTTGTTCCGTCATCTTTTGCTCATCCGAGGAAGGGTCGCGGTGGCAACAGCCTCAGACGGGGAAGCCCAGGCTTCTCTCACCTCAGCTGCATCCTCCAGAAGGATATCGAGTCGTCCTGTCCGTCCAGCGGGTCAGGGTGTGCCTCTTGGTCTCCTCCCGGTGAGACGTGCCCGAAACACCTTATCTGGCTCCTCTCCACCTGGAGGAGGAGTGGCTCGACACCGAGCTCCTCCCGGATGGCAGAACTCCTTACCCGATCTCTGAGTGAGAGCCCAGCCACCCTGCGGATTCGTAATCACGTTCTTTTGGTCAGCAGTCATAGCTGGTTACCATAGTGAGGGTAGGAACGTAGATCCTGGTTACCATGGTGAGGGTAGGAACGTAGATCCTGGTTACCATGGTGAGGGTACGAACGTAGATCCTGGTTACCATGGTGAGGGTAGGAACGTAGATCCTGGTTACCATGGTGAGGGTAGGAACGTAGATCCTGGTTACCATAGTGAGGGTAGGAACGTAGATCCTGGTTACCATGGTGAGGGTAGGAACGTAGATCCTGGTTACCATGGTGAGGGTAGGAACGTAGATCCTGGTTACCATGGTGAGGGTACGAACGTAGATCCTGGTTACCATGGTGAGGGTAGGAACGTAGATCCTGGTTACCATGGTGAGGGTAGGAACATAGATCCTGGTTACCATGGTGAGGGTAGGAACGTAGATCCTGGTTACCATAGTGAGGGTAGGAAGGTAGATCCTGGTTACCATGGTGAGGGTAGGAACGTAGATCCTGGTTACCATGGTGAGGGTAGGAATGTAGATCCTGGTTACCATGGTGAGGGTAGGAACGTAGATCCTGGTTACCATGGTGAGGGTAGGAACGTAGATCCTGGTTACCATGGTGAGGGTAGGAACGTAGATCCTGGTTACCATAGTGAGGGTAGGAACATAGATCCTGGTTACCATGGTGAGGGTAGGAACGTAGATCCTAGTTACCATGGTGAGGGTAGGAACGTAGATCCTGGTTACCATGGTGAGGGTAGGAACGTAGATCGACTTGTAAATTGAGAGCTTTGCTTTTCGGCTCAGCTCTCTTTTTACCACGACAGAACGATGCAGCGTCCTGACCAAAAAAAGTTATTAAATTATAATTGTTTATTATCTGAGCTCTGATTTTAATAAATTTAACACAAGAATAATAAAGTTAAAGTTAATAAAGTTAAAGTTAAACAGATTTACTGTAAATGAGCTTTTCATGAAGGCTTTAAACTGTCAAGTCATCCTCCAAACATCCCATAAAAAGAAGACACACACACAGAGTCAGACATCCGAAGTGTCTTACCTTGACCAAAGTGGCTGAAATGAGGGTCTAAACCGGGCGAGCGGGGGTCTCCCAGATCCTCGCTCCCTCCATCTGCAGAAGAGGAGCAGAAAGAGAAAGAGAGGGATTTAGATCGTAGCTGAGGTGAGGACGTCAGGAGCAGAGCCACCTCCTCTCGTCCTATCAGCCAGGTGTGGGATCTCAGGACCCCCATCAGACTGCTCACACACAAACCCTCCACACCCTTCCTACGTGGACCCATCTGACCCCGTACGGTGGCGAAGTGAAGCCGAGCAGCCGAGCTCCACCTTTTCCTCCTCCCCATCTTCAGACTGAGGAGCAGTTACAGATGAAACGGTTTACATCCCATCTGTAGAGTTTACTGAGCCGTCTGTCTGAGTGGGCGTCTCCCCGGACGGACCCGCATCCGGCTAATGATACCACGATCAATTATACCCGAGGGAGGGAGGCCGAGGGGGTCGACATCAATAGAGATCAACAAGAGATCTTTTAGGAGCCTGCTCATGTGCACGTGGATTCTAACAGGGGTTCCTCTTTTCTTCTGGACGCCCCTTAAACCTGGAGTCAAACTCAAATCCTCAGTGGTCCAGAAACAAGATCCAGAAAACGTGGCCAAACAACAACGTTTGAAAAATATTTTATGCAAATTATTTTCACAAAATTTCAATTATTTAGAAACAGTGTTGAGAAATTTTCTTTAATTTTAATGGTTAAAAAAACTCCAGCTTTAAATAATAAAGTTTTTATTTCTCCATCTGTCACTATCTCTCCCGTCATAAACACTGGGCGAGCGACACAAAGCGTTACATTAACTGGTGGAAAAATCAAGCCGATCGATGGACGGGTAGATGGGTCTGAAGAAAAGGAAACAGAGTTTAAACTTTCATCTTAATTCAATTGTTTTCTACCTTTTTTATGCCATGGTATATTTTTTATTGCAAACAATCTTGAGGCAAACCACCGACCAAAAATGTTAAAAATGACCATTTATGCAAACGTATGTCATAATGAGCACATTAATCTGCACTTTTGAAAGTTTTGCACCTTTTTGCCATTTTAACGTGTTTGGTTCCGGACAATGTACCTTTCAGAGGAAATGTTATAAAAAAAATATGAGATTTTAATAGAATCTGTATTTTTTTCTGCTTTAAAACACAACCTAAAATTTCTCATAACCGTTCCATCCCGTCATCTTCCACTTGTTGCGATGCAGGTCGCGGGGGCAACAGCCTCAAACGGGCAGCCCAGGCCTCTCTCTCCCCGGCTGCATCCTCTAGCTCACCCGGAAGGATCCCAAGTTGCTCCCCGGCCAGCTGTGAGACATAGTCTCTCCAGCGGGTCCGGGGTCTGCCCCTTGGTCTCCTCCCGGTGGGACGTGTCTGAAACACCTCGCCCGCCAGGCGCTCGGGGGGCATCCTGACCAGATGCCCGAACCACCCCATCTGGTTCCTCTCGACCTGGAGGAGGAGCGGCTCAACACCGAGCTCCTCCCGGATGGCAGAGCTCCTCACCCGATCTCTGAGTGAGAGCCCAGCCACCCTGTGGAGCAAGCTCATTTCGGCCGCTTGTACCCTCGATCTTATTCTTTCAGTCACCACCCACAGCTGGTTACCATGGTGAGGGTAGGAACGTAGATCCTGGTTACCATGGTGAGGGTAAGAACATAGATCCTGGTTACTATGGTGAGGGTAGGAACATAGATCCTGGTTACCATGGTGAGTGTAGGAACGTAGATCCTGGTTACCATGGTGAGGGTAGGAACGTAGATCCTGGTTACCATGGTGAGGGTAGGAACGTAGATCCTGGTTACTATGGTGAGGGTAGGAACATAGATCCTGGTTACCATGGTGAGGGTAGGAACGTAGATCCTGGTTACCATGGTGAGGGTAGGAACGTAGATCCTGGTTACCATGGTGAGGGTAGGAACATAGATCCTGGTTACCATGGTGAGGGTAGGAACGTAGATCGACTTGTAAATCCAGAGCTTTTCTTTTCGGCTCAGCTCTCTCTTTACCACGACGGACCGATGCAGCGTCCTAGTTATTGCTGATGCCGCACCGATCCGCCTGTCGATCTCCCGCTCCATCCTTCCCCCACTCGTGAACAAGACCCCGAGATACTTAAACTCCTCCACTTGGGACAGGACCCTGTCCCTGACCCGCAGGGGGAATTCCACCCTTTTCCAGGTGAGGACCATGGTCTCGGATTTGGAGGCGCTAATTCCCATCCCGGCCGCTTCACACTCGGCAGCAAATCGATCCATTTCTCATAACGTCTCAAAAATATGTAGAAAATACAATCCACTAAGTGGGGTAGTTTTTGGAAGGGATGGACAGCAGCATCCAGCCTACAAAGCATAGAGGAGTTAGTTGCTATGGTTACAGTCAACAACCTATTGGAGGAGCCCGGTCTCTAAATAAAGCGACAAGATTTTATAACAAACATAAATAAATAGGGCGGCACGGTGGCCTCATAGCAAGAAGGTCGTGGGTTCGAGTCCTGGGTGGGGGCGATGCTTGGAACACTGTCCTTTCTGTGTGGAGTTTGCATGTTCTCCCCGTGTTTGCGTGGGTTTCCTCCCACCCTCCAAAGACATGCATGCTAGGTCGATTGGCCAGTGCCAAATTGCCCCTAGGAATGAGTGTGTGTGTGGATGGTTGTATGTGTGTGGCCCCACGACAGACTGGCGACCTGTTCGGGGTGTATCCTGCCCCTTGCCTTGAATCAGCCGGGACTTCAACACTGATTGAAAAACACTATTCTACCATGTTTGAAATTTATTCCAACATCAGTTGTTTTTAGTTCATACGTGTTTGACAGATTTCTAACCTCTGTTCATTATTCAGATTCTCTTCAAACAGATGTTCTTGGCCATGGATTTTGTCTCCACCACCTTTTAATTTAAGCAGGAAGTATTTTAGTGCACACGCTCGGGTCACTCTTCATCCCTTTCAAACAGGACTATGTAAATTACAAACAAGATTCAAACCAAAACCTTTCTTTTGAAAGTTTTTTTTAAAAACAAGAGAGTAAAAACAAGACTCAAGATTAATTTAAATTTGACCAAAATATAAAAAAGAAACCACAATAAAACAAAAATATAGCTTCAAATGAACCGTCACGACGCGGGTGCAGAAGGAGGAGGAGCCAACTGCAGGACAGCAAGCAATATTTATTAACACTCGGACTCCAGCGAGGCTGTAATACCAGGTACAGGGTCAGAACAAAGGAAAAGTCTCTTGGTCATGATTCAGAAAATATCTCTTCATCAGACAGCCAGGGAGACCTGGCTGGAAGGGGTGATGACCCGACCCTGAAGGCAAGGCAGATTGCCTTTAAACAAGCAGCTGGTCAATCACCAGCAGGTGTCCCAAATCAGGGAGATGGAGGAAGGTCCCAGGCTCCTTCTGGTGGTGGGCGAGGTAATCATGACAGAACTCGATATTAAAATAGAGTTAAAAGTTTGCTTTTTTTTATGAGTTCAGTAACTCAGACTGTCATTTATTTCTCTTTCATTTTTTCTGACTGTTTGTTTACTTAAAAATTAGCCAGACGTTCATAAGCAGCTGTAACTGCTGTTAAAATCCCGAACTATGATTTCTGCGTACCGTTACATTCCAAATATTAATGTTTCTGCACAAGCTTTTATAGTTAAAAACGTCAAAGTTTTGTACATAAAAACAAAGGAGAAATCAGCCGACTCAGATTCCTCCACAGACGATGTTTAATCTTTATTTTCTGACATTAAAGAGAAACATTTAGCACGTTTTCATCAAACACGCCCTCCTGTATGTTCGGTACCACCAGACCCAGCACCGCTCACAGCCCCGCTAAATCAGACCAGTGGAAATCAATAAGGGCCTTGGAGGATGACGTAGAACTGTGATGAGCTCAGTGAGGAGTGAGGATGTGCACGTGCTTGCACGTTTAGATGTGTGAAACGATGAGAAGAATGAAGTCAGTCACAAGAGGCTGTGCCGCTTGACGTCTGGTTAAATAAATAATCTCATCTGACGGCTCAGAACAAGTTGACGTGAAGGTGTTGAACGATATGCTCACTTTAAATCACAAACTGGATTAAAAAGAAATGGCCGAGGTTTCTATGGTAACGAGGTTGAAGCAGGTTTTTACTTTTCGTTCTGTTCCGTCATCTTCCGCTTGTTCCGGGGTCGGGTCGGGCAGCCCAGGCCTCTCTCTCCCCGGCTTCATCCTCTAGCTCACCTGGAAGGATCCCAAGTCGTTCCCCGGCCAGCTGTGAGACATAGTCTCTCCAGCGGGTCCGGGGTCTGCCCCTTGGTCTCTTCCCAGTGGGACGTCCCCGAAACACCTCGCCCGCGAGGCGCTCGGGAGGCATCCTGACCAGATGCCTGAACCACCCCTTCTGGCTCCTCTCGACCTGGAGGAGGAGCAGCTCGACACCCAGCTCCTCCCGGATGGCAGAGCTCCTCACCCGATCTCTGAGTGAGAGCCCAGCCACCCTGCAGAGGAAGCTCATTTCGGCCGCTTGTACCCGCGATCTCATTCTTTCGGTCAGGTTTTTTGTATGTAATCAAATTTATTATGAATTTCTAAAAACATGTCAGTAGGATGAGTTAGTCTAGACCAGGGGTGTCCAACCTTTTTGTCCCAAGATCTACTTTTCAAATATCAGACCTCCTTAGATCTACCAATTCACTCTAAAGATCGTTTCTAGTCCCTCTCTCTCAAACACAGAGACACAGACTTATTTTCCACGAGCATGCAGTGCTTTGGAAGGGGGAGGGTCTACACCAGCAACATGCTCTGCTCATTAATTACAGGCTTAACAACAATCTTTACGTCACAGACTCCAAAACTGGTCAATAACACCAGAAAAAGCTGCCAGATTGGCATTTTTTTTGGTCAATAGCAAGCTGGAATGGGTGGAGAAAAGTACCAGGTGTGATGTGTGATAGAAGAGTTTCAGATAAAATGAAAGGAAAAGTGTACAAAACCGTGGTGAGAGCGGACATGCTGATTGGTCTAGAGACAGTGTAGTGAGAGCGGCCGTGCTGATTGGTCTAGAGACAGCGTGGTGAGAGCGGCCATGCTGATTGGTCTAGAGACAGTGAGGTGAGAGCTGCCATGCTGATTGGTCTAGAGACAGTGTGGTGAGAGCGGCCATGCTGATTGGTCTAGAGAAAGTGTGGTGAGAGCGGCCATGCTGATTGGTCTAGAGACAGTGTCACTGAAGAAAAGACAGGAAACAGAGATGTTTGTAGCAGAGATGAAGATGCTGAGGATCTCTCTGGGAGTGACCAGGATGGACAGGATCAGAGGAACAGCACATGGTTTGGACATGTGCAGAGGAGAGAGAGAGAGTACATCAGAAGAAGGATGCTGGGTTTGGAACCACCAGGAAAGAGGACTAGAGGAAGACCAAAGAGGAGGTTCATGGATACAGTGAAGGAGCATATGAACCTATGAGGATGCAGGAGACAGGATTAGATGGAAGAAACTTGCTGTGGAGACCCCTGAAGGGAAATGCCGGAAGGAAAAAATACTGACTTTTACCATGTTTTTTTTTTTTTTTTTTATAAAATACTGGGACTTTTTTCCCTCTTTTTGTCCTAACGTGGATTTCTAAGGACCATTTTCGGCTCCTTCAAACCCGTTTTGATTTGAAGCCTAGGGTGTATTTTGATCACGCGTGTCCACTTCCACAGCCGTTATCTGTAACAAGTCGTCGTCTTCGTCTTTTATTTTCCTGACAAAGCTTCAGCTCATGTTTGCAGATCGCTCTCCGGTTGCTCATCATCGCGGCACAATGTGTTCTCACACAGATCGATGGATTATTAAGCTGGGGACATGAAAGAGGAGGAGCCAGAGCTGACAGGATGGAGGAATGTTTTTATTACAGAACACCTAAACTCCACGTTCACATGGAACGGTCACAGCGTTTACGTGTTCGTGAGACAAACTGTGAACCATTAACTCATGTTTTTAGATTCCGTTTCAGACGAGCCGCCGAGTATCGACGTCCAACCTCGAGGGAAAGGATCTTAAATTAGACGCGGTAGGTTTTTTTGTGACTGTTTGGCCAAAAAAACAGGAAAAGACGAGTCCTCTAAAACACCGAGAAGAAAGACACAGTGTCCCTGAGAGACGATCCACACAGAAATAAAGAGGACTTTGTGATTCATGACTCAGCGTTTACGGACTTCAATCATTCTCACTTTGTTTTTAAAGTGGTTACAGGTTACACCCCGAGCAGGTCGCCAGTCTGTCGCGGGGCCACACAAATACAACCACACATATTCCTAGGGGGCAATCATGTAGTGGCCAATCAACCTAACAAGCATGTTTTTGGAGGGTGAGAGGAAGCCAGAGAAAACCAACACATACACAGGGAGCAGTGGTGGAATGTAACGAAGTAAATGCACTTCGTTACTGTACTTAAGTAGAAAAATTGTGTATCTGTACTTTACTTAAGTAAAATTTAAGACCTGTACTTTTACTTTTACTTTACTACATTTTTAGAGTAAATATCTGTACTTTTACTTCGCTACTTTTTAAAAGTGTGTTTTACATTTTTTGTTACATTTTCGTTCAGGAATTTGAAAAATACACAGTTTTTTTTTTTTTTTTAGCGCATCTTGAAGCCGCATCGCCAAAATCAAAAGAAGCAGTTGATCGGGAGAAGAAGTCATGAATCGAGAAACATTTTCCATTCATTCAAAAACCTAACATCAAATATAGTACAAATTAAAAAGAGTCAGAAGATTGTTGTTCGTTGTGTTTACTTTTTAAATAAAAAGTTGAGCCATCATTACACACAGCAGGGGCGGTTCTAGGATTTTCCAAAGGGGGGCGGGGCTTTGACAAAGCCAATATGTAGTAACGTTTTAAAAAATAAGTGTCATTTTCCTCCATTTTGGCGCCCATTCACTGACCCTTCTAGGGGATAGCTTGACTTGTCCCCTTTCCTTTTATTTCCTTTTATCTATTTTTTTGTGAACCAAAAGAGGCGGGAGAGGGGGGTCACACCCCTGCAGAGTATTTATCCTGGTTAACATGGTGACACCCTATAGCACAAAAAATAACAAAATGATCGAATACTTTTACTCTTTACTTAAAAAGTACAATTTACACCAACTACTTTTGTACTTTTACTTAAGTAATTTCTTTTATTGGTACTTTTACTTTTACTTAAGTAAATTTTTTGCCTAATTATCTGTACTTTTACTTAAGTACAAAAAGTGAGTACATCATCCACCACTGACAGGAGGAACATGTAAACTCCACACAGAAAGGACAGTTTTCCAAGCCTCGACCCCACCCAGGACTTGAATCCCTGACCTTCTTGCTGTGAGCCCACAGTGTTACCCACTGCACCAGCGTGCAGCCTTCTGGAGATACTGTATGCTTCTTGTTTGCTCATATCAATGTTCATTTGTCAAAGTTCCAAACAGAATGGTGTAAATTTTTCAGCCAGGCTAGCGCCACCTAGTGTCCCCACTCAAAATAATTTTACTCTAGCGACTCGTCAGAGATTTCAGGCATCAGGATTACCAGAAGAGCAGCCAATGAGCAAACAGAAATGAACACAAACATCCGTCCTCCATGTTTGTAGTTCTCTACATCCACCATGCTCTACGGTCCATGTTGACAAGGATTCCACAGATTGAAAATTTAAAGACTGTGTTTAGAAAGTTTTTTCAAGAAAAAAACCGTGTGTTTGTGTCAATCCGGTAAAACAGTAGAAACACAATTAACCTGCATATTAATTAGTGCTAGCGTGAAGCTAACGTAGCCTGGCTACAAACAAAGCAGATTTATTTGGTTCTTTATTTCAATATTTTAAACCAAACTTAAGCAGAAAACTTATCTTTTCGGAATTTATGTTAATCCAGAAAAAATTCATTCAATAGTACGTAAAAAATTAAAATAATTTAACCCGCCAAACCAAAGGGGGCGGAGCTTCAGATTCACAGCTGTGCTGCATTCAGGTACAGCTCGGAGAATCTCACATCTTATGTTTTCTAAAGATTTTTAAGTCTTTTTTAAGATCAGTTTTGCATTTTTAAAAAAAATCTGTTTGTAAAAGTGCTTTAGAAATAAAACAAATTTGGATTTTGACAAACAATTCAATAAATAACTAACTCATAATTCATTTATCGAAGCTGCAAAAAACCCATTGATCTTTAAGCAGAGTTGGTGATCTATTGAGATTTGCCACCTCGATAGATCAGAGTTCCAAAAACTAACCCTAACCAGGGGCGGATCCAGGATTTTTTAAAGGAGGTGAAGTGAAGTTATTGATAAAGCCATAAAAAATAAAAAATAACAAAAAATAAGAGTCGTTTTCCTGCATTTTGGTTGCCTATTCGCTGGCCATGCAAGGGGATAGCTTGACTAGTCCCGTTTTATTTTGTCTTCTTTTTTTTTTGTGAACCAAAAGGGCGGGCGTCCGCCCTTCACACACCCCCTGGTTTCGCCCTTGCTAACCCTAACTCCAATAGAAGTCTGACAGGTCACAGATCTCGATGGTTAGATCAACTGGAAGGGAGGGGAGCGTTCCGGGCATGTGCAGAGACGCAAAGTCGCAGAGCTCTTCACGACACAAGATCTGCGACCTCGAGACCGGGACAACCTGGTCATTAGAACCGCCTTCTAGAAAAACAACAAAAAAAAACATGGTTGAAAGTAAAAAGCAGATGAGGTTTTTTTTTATCTCAGAACGAACCTCCCAGATTGGTGCTACACATCACCTATAAACTAGTTCTTGTTTGCTGCAGATGGGATTCATCCAGACAGAAAAAGTTGGAGAAATGTATAAAAAATGAAGAAGAAATATAAGAAAAAATTTTATTTTCATTCAATATGATAAGTTCATTATTTTCAAATCAACAATAAATGGTCAGAAAAATGCTTCAAATGTGACTCCTAGTAAATAGAAAAGAAGTTTTGTTCTTATTCGAAGCCCCTTCTCTGGGTTTTTTAAACCCCGTCGGTCGGTTCTGTCATGAGAGCAAAATGTTAAGCTGTGGTAAATCCCATAAATCTCATGTAGCAGCAGAAGGATCGTGTGTGAGCGACGCTGATCAAACATCTTGACCTATTTAATGCACAGCAGCTCACACTGAAATAGAAAGCAGAGCTCGTGGGGTGTGTGTGTGCGTGTTTGTGTGTGTGTGTGTAGAAACACCACGAAGAAGAGCAGCGATCTGAGGAAACAAACTCCAGGTCCTCATGATAACGTGAGGAGGCGGAGCCACTGATTTTAATCAAAGAAAAGACGGACCCTCGTTTGATCAGATAGAAGACTGAAGAGAGGAACTCTTAGAAACATCGGATCAGTTACTTCTAATGTGCCATCATTCGGATGATGGTATGTGATGGTGTGATGCCATACCAGCCTGTCAATGCCTGATCCCATCAGACCTCAGAAGCTAAGGAGGCTGGGTCTGGACAGTATTTGGATGGGAGACCGATGGAACCCCAGGTACCACAGTGGGACGGTCGTTAACTAGTCTGGATGGCGTGTGTGTGATTGGTTGGTGATGATCAGGGAGGCCGATGGCTTCTGTCAGTCCCGGGTCCGCACCCATCCACATCCCGGGACCCCGAGGCCGGGCCAAGGAACCGCCCACCCACCCAGCCAGGCACGTTTCCAAATTACTATTTGCAAACCGAAAAATCGTATCAAAGCTCATTCTTTTTTTTTATTTTCTCTGTTTAAAAGTAAAAGGAACATTTTTGTATTTAATGTGTGATGAAATAAATTTTTGGAATTGGAGTTTTTTGAAGACATTTTTTGATCTCAGATTTAAACTTTTGGAGCGCAGAAACTTTTATCCAAACAGCAGTTCTGCACATTTTTCTGAGAAGCCATTTTTCTTCCACCTGTGAGCCTCATGCAGCAGCGTGAAACACTTTGATTTCATTTACAATATAAAACTGCTTTGACTCGTGCAAAAACATATTTTTGTATCAGTGTTTCTTTTGATATTTTGGTTTAACAACCATTTGTTCATTTTGATTGTTTCTGGGTCAAAATGATACATTTTTGGAAAAAAGAAAAAAAGGGTAAAAAAAACAATATGAACTTCCCAAGAGTTATTTCTCAACATAAAGAACGGACTTTAGATTTAAAAATTGTAAATATTAACCTATAAACCTGTCATTTTCTTTTCTGTTCCGTCGTCTTCCTCTCATCTGGGACTGAGTGGCAAAGGCAACAGCCCCAGACAGGAAATCCAAGCTTCTCTCACCCCGGCTGCATCCTCCAGCTCACCCAGAAGGATCCCGAGTTGTTCCCTGTCCAGCTGTGAGACATAGTCTCTCCAGCACGTCCGGGGTCTACCTCTTGGTCTCCTCCTCCCATTAAAACAATCGTCAAAGCAGCAAAACCGTAAAAAATGATTCATTTTATAGTGAGGGACCACCTCACTACCCCATGATGACCAGAATGTAACGTGTCAGGTCTGAATTCCTCTGGTATTAGAGGTCAGGCAGTGAGGACGACTCTCATATCCACCCGGATATGACCATCCGGGATGGATATGACCACTCGGATCATATCCAGGTGGTCGATGGATCGTTGTGGGACAATGTGGACGAAGAGGTGTCACATGAAGTCTTTACCCAGCTTTGATTTACTGTGTTTATCAAAGTCTTAAGAAGAGAAAACATGGCCGCTGGGATAAAGAAACAGTTTTGGTGAAACCTTTAGCTTCAGAGTTTTGCATCTTCTTCTTCCGGCATTTCCCTTCAGGGGTCGCCACAGCAAGTCCATGTCTATTTCCCCTGTGTGGGATCAATAAAGTATATTCTGATTCTGATTCTAACCCTATCTGCTGCATCTTCTTCGGTCACACCAACTATCTTCATGTCTTCCTTCACTGTATCCATAAACCTCCTCTTTGGTCTTCCTCTAGTCCTCTTTCCTGGTGGTTCCAAACCCAGCATCCTTCTTCTGATGTACTCTCTCTCTCTCCTCTGCACATGTCCAAACCATCTCAGTCTGACCTCTCTGACTTTAAAACCTCTAACATGTGCTGTTCCTCTGATCCTGTCCATCCTGGTCACTCCCAGAGAGATCCTCAGCATCTTCATCTCTTGTTTTTCTCTTCTTTTTTTTTTTTTTTTATGCGGCTGTGGTTCATTTTATAAGTTTCTATTTTATTGTTTTCGCCGCCGTAAGCATTTTGTAATTTACAAAAAGCTGGAACTTCCAGCAGCACAACCTCGTTATCTTCTTTAGTCCCGTCTGTTTATAGATGGTTATTACCCAAAGGCTCGAGTAAAACTCATTTTCAGGCAGGTTTGTTTTTGGAGGATCCACATTATTTCATCCTCTAAAGCTGCTTCGCTTGTTTTAAAGAACAATCCAAAAAACTATAACCACGAAAAAAAGAAGCTGAAACTAAACAAATCCACACAGATTCTAAAGTGTTTAGTCCAGAACTACGTAAAGAGGTTAGAAGCAGGGTACACACTGAACAGGTCACCATGATCAAAGGAACAGCTTCTTCATTGCTAAACTTCATGGGTCACATGTTGGTCCCATTGTAACCATGTTTGACTCAGAACGTCAGAATTGTTTCTGGTTCCCAGAGGAAGAAAGGAATAAATGAAGGGCTAAAAGGTTTTAATTCTTTCAAAAGCCAACAGTGCGTCTTTTATTTGGATCAATACCGGTTCATTGTGTTTACCGATGTTTTAATTTGAAAAGTCTCAGTATTTTCTTCCTTACATCCATCGATGACTCACCTTTAACACATCATCCTGTTAAACTTAAACCCCTAAACTAGCAAAATAAGTAAAAACAAAGATCTACAGGAAGCTTCTTTAAGGGGAGTTACAGAGTTACGAAGCAGACTGGATCTTAGAAACACTCTTCAGGTTTCAGGTCAAGATGGGACTGTCTGGTTCCAGCAAAACAAACTCAGAACTCTGATTGATCTAGTCTTACTGGGACGAGACTAACTGGTGTTTTTATTCACTTTGTTTTTGTGATGTCTTTTATTTTGAAGGTATATTTACCGTTACCAAGGCAACCAGAGTGCGTTCGAGCAGAGAGAACGTTTCCACGTTATACAGACGCTGCTAATAAGTTTTCTTGTGAAAACAAAGTGGATTTAAGTTTATTATTATTGATTTAAAAATTATTATTGATTTATTATTGACCATGGTCCTCGCCCGGAAAAGGGTGGAATGCCCCCTGCGGGTCAGGGACAGGGTCCTGCCCCAAGTGGAGGAGTTTAAGTATCTCGGGGTCTTGTTCACGAGTGGGGGAAGGATGGAGCGGGAGATCGACAGGCGGATCGGTGCGGCATCAGCAATAACTAGGACGCTGCATCGGTCCGTCGTGGTAAAGAGAGAGCTGAGCCGAAAAGCAAAGCTCCCGATTTACAAGTCGATCTATGTTCCTACCCTCACCATGGTAACCAGGATCTACGTTCCTACCCTCACCATGGTAACCAGGATCTACGTTCCTACCCTCACCATGGTAACCAGGATCTACGTTCCTACCCTCACCATGGTAACCAGGATCTACGTTCCTACCCTCACCATGGTAACCAGGATCTATGTTCCTACCCTCACCATGGTAACCAGGATCTACGTTCCTACCCTCACCATGGTAACCAGGATCTACGTTCCTACCCTCACCATGGTAACCAGGATCTATGTTCCTACCCTCACCATGGTAACCAGGATCTACGTTCCTACCCTCACCATGGTAACCAGGATCTATGTTCCTACCCTCACCATGGTAACCAGGATTAACGTTCCTACCCTCACCATGGTAACCAGGATCTATGTTCCTACCCTCACCATGGTAACCAGGATCTATGTTCCTACCCTCACCATGGTAACCAGGATCTACGTTCCTACCCTCACCATGGTAACCAGGATCTATGTTCCTACCCTCACCATGGTAACCAGGATTAACGTTCCTACCCTCACCATGGTAACCAGGATCTATGTTCCTACCCTCACCATGGTAACCAGGATCTACGTTCCTACCCTCACCATGGTAACCAGGATCTACGTTCCTACCCTCACCATAGTAACCAGGATATACGTTCCTACCCTCACAATGGTAACCAGGATCTACGTTCCTACCCTCACCATGGTAACCAGGATCTACGTTCCTACCCTCACCATGGTAACCAGGATCTATGTTCCTACCCTCACCATGGTAACCAGGATTAACGTTCCTACCCTCACCATGGTAACCAGCTGTGGGTGGTGACCGAAAGAATGAGATCGCGGGTACAAGCGGCCGAAATGAGCTTCCTCCGCAGGGTGGCTGGGCTCTCACTCAGAGATCAGGTGAGGAGCTCTGCCATCCGGGAGGAGCTCGGTGTCGAGCCACTCCTCCTCCAGGTCGAGAGGAGCCAGATGGGGTGGTTCGGGCATCTGGTCAGGATGCCCCCCGAGCGCCTCGCAGGCGAGGTGTTTTGGGCACGTCCCACCGGGAGTCTCTCCCCGGACCCGCTGGAGAGACTATGTCTCATAGCTGGCCGGGGAACGACTTGGGATCCTTCTGGGTGAGCTGGAGGATGCAGCCGGGGTGAGAGAAGCCTGGGCTGCCCGTTTGAGGCTGTTGCCCCCGCGACCCGACCCCGGAACAAGCGGAAGATGACGGAACGGAACGGATTTAAAAACCCAGTTTTTCAGACTGGTTTTATCACCTTTAGACCGGTCCGTGAAAATATGGTCAGACACTAAACCGGTCTGTGGCGCAGAAAAGGTTTGGAATCCATGACCTAGTGGATGCATTACACAATCCCAGACACCAAACGATGGTAATTTCTTTCTATGCGCCTTACAATACGGAGCGGCTTGTTAAAAACATAGGCGCTACCCCGGGCGGCTCCCTGCTGCGGTGTCTCCTGTTGTTTTAGCGTCTGATAGTCTATTTTCCCTTTTTTTTTTTACCCGATTTCTGTCCGTTCTTTTGCCTGTGTTTTGTCCCGTTCTGAAGATGTGACTTTGTGTGCCGTTTTGAAGTCGTTTTGGACTGCATTGTTTTATTCAGACGGCTGTTTTTAAGCCAGGTGTTTTTTTCTAAATCTAGCTCCCCGATGGTTTTGCTGGTCTTAGAGTTGTCCCGTTTTGTTTGCGTGCTCGAGCAGCTGCTAGCTCTCGGAACCAAACATACCATGGCTGGAAGAGTCAGTGCAGTCCTGACAGAACTGAAGAGACTATCTGAAAGGAGGCGCTTTGAGCCCAGTGTCCCTGCGGTTGTCATGGGTAACATCCGGATGCTCACTGGCAAGATGGAGGAACTAGAGACGCTCATTCTGACCCAGCGGGAATGTGGAGGGGATACTTTGGAGAGCTTCAACGAAGCCCGACTCCCTGGACTCATTACGAAGTTTTCGGCGGCTCTCATTTGTAAGCTAGTGCATGCGATACCAGAGTGGAAGCACTACGTGTCGCCAGCCTGGCAAGTCGTACCTCTTCTGTCCACCAAAATTTTGCTATACCTAACTTTGATAATGAGAGCCACTGTTTTTAGACCAAACAACACGGGTTTCTAAAACTTTCTTTTGATTTTAACTGAAAGTCTTTGATCACAGACTCTAATAAAAAAGCTGTCCTGGGAAAGTATCTGTACTTGTCCTGTAGTTTTCACGTGACCCTCCTGAGCTGGGAGGTGTTTTCTTGGCTTGGTGCAGACACTGTACTTTCCTCCCCTGTTAGAGCATGTGGCTCTGACCCCTGAGGTGCCATATAGCTGGAGGACGGCGAACAGAATGCTGATGGCGCCGAGCCAGAGAGGTGACGCATATTTGAGAGTCCGAGTGCGTCAGGCTGTGGCTCAGCGGTGTGTTGAATGGACGGATGGAGGTGTTAGGGATTGATGGAGAAAGAGATTCTGTTCTTATTATAAAAGGAAATGATAGAGAGTAATAAGCGCTGACTCCCACAGCGCCATCAGGCAGCGATGTCGCAGCGGCGAGTGGGCGGGCTTCATTTAAAAGATATAAAAATAAAAAGCAGTGAATAAGACTCTGTAAAACTGAGAGAGCAGATGAAGCATCTTTGTGCTTCAGTCTGACACAGCAGTGAGGTTACATCACAGAGCAGAGCAGCAGGAAGTAAGCAGGGATACAACCATCCTGCAGCTGAAGGAACAAAGAGAAGACGCAACACATCTAACAAAAATCTGCAAGCATGGGTTGTTTTTTTTTTTTTGTTTTTTTTTATGTGTCACGTTTGTTGCAGAGACACAAAAAACAAGAATCCTGTTCAGCAGTTAAAGGTTTTATTTCCAACTAAATAAACTGTAGAAGTAAATAAAACATCACCATTCTGTTTGCTATGGTGACGAGGTCAGACAGGAATCTCCATGCACAATGATGTTTGCAGATGACATTGTGATCTGTAGTGAGAGGAGGGAAGAGGTGGAGGAAAAGCTGGAGAGGTGGAGGTTTGCACTAGAAAGAAGAGGAATGAAGATTAGTCAGAGTAAAACAAAGTACATGTGTGTGAATGAGAGGGACCCAAATGGAAAAGTGAGGTTACAGGGTGAAGAGATAAAGAAGGTGGAAGATTTTAAGTATCTAGGATCAACAGTCCAGAGCAATGGAGAGTGTGGAAAAGAGGTGAAGAAGCGTGTGCAGGCAGGCTGGAACGGGTGGAGAAAAGTATCAGGTGTGATGTGTGACAGAAGAGTTTCAGCTAGAATGAAAGGAAAAGTGTACAAAACCGTGGTGAGAGCGGCCATGCTGATTGGTCTAGAGACAGTGTGGTGAGAGCGGCCATGCTGATTGGTCTAGAGACAGTGTGGTGAGAGCAGCCATGCTGATTGGTCTAGAGACAGTGTGGTGAGAGCGGCCATGCTGATTGGTCTAGAGACAGTGTGGTGAGAGCGGCCATGCTGATTGGTCTAGAGACAGTGTGGTGAGAGCGGCCATGCTGATTGGTCTAGAGACAGTGGCACTGAGGAAAAGACAGGAAACAGAGATGTTTGTAACAGAGATGAAGATGCTGAGGATCTCTCTGGGAGTGACCAGGATGGACAGGATCAGAGGAACAGCACATGTTAGAGGTTTTAAAGTCAGAGAGGTCAGACTGAGATGGTTTGGACATGTGCAGAGGAGAGAGAGAGAGTACATCAGAAGAAGGATGCTGGATTTGGAACCACCAGGAAAGAGGACTAGAGGAAGACCAAAGAGGAGGTTCATGGATACAGTGAAGGAAGACATGAAGATAGTTGGTGTGACCGAAGAAGATACAGGAGATAGGGTTAGATGGAAGAAACTGACTTGCTGTGGAGACCTCTGAAGGGAAATGCCGAAAGAAGGAGCAGGAGTAAATAAAAGCAAAACTAAACATGACCGGTCCATTAGATCAGTGGTCCCCAACCATCGGGCCTCATGCGGTACCGGGTCGCACAAAACTGTTGTTTTTATTCACTTTGTTTTCGCTATGTCTTTTATTTTGAAGGTAGATGTTTACCGTTACCATGGCAACAAGACTGCGTTCAGTCAGAGAGAATGTTTCCACGTTATAAAGACGCTGCTAATAAATTTTCTCATGAAAACAGTGTTTATTTTAAGTTTGTTATTATTGATTTTAAAAAGCCATTTTTTTCAGGCTGGTTTTATCACCTTAAGACCGGTCTGTGAAAATATGGTCAAGCTTTAAACCGGTCCGTAGCGCAGAAAAGGTTGGGGACCCCTGCATTAGATATCAAACTCTCTCCGTGGAAACAGTCTGACCTCGCAAAATTGGGGTTCAATCGCAGCAAAGTGGGCGGATACGTCTTTTGATCTAAACCAATCACAGCCTTCAGCTGCACCTGTATATGTTCTAGATCTGAAAGGTTTGGTTAATTAATGTGGGGTTCGGCGGTTCTGCGCATGCCCATGAAACAAACTAAACTCCGCCCCATGACGCAATTAGCTTACAATCCCTGTTAAACTGAGCTTCCCCGTCAGGATGTGTAATCTAGTGCTTCTGTGCCACTGTAAACTGGTATTGTCCAGTAAAATATCACAGTGAAACCACTTCTGGTAAACACATTGACCTGAATTACCTGCAAAAAAATGGTAAAAGTAGGTGTTTGTTTTGGGTTTAGAGGTGTGGTAAAGTTTAGGACGGGGCTTGGGTTAAGGTATAAGTAAAGATAGTGAGATTCGAGTAATCACAGAATTAGGTGTAGATAAATATTCATCAGTTAAAAGGGAGAAGATCGCGTACAACACGGGTGTACAACAGAGCGGGGCGGAGTTTGGTTGTGTCATGGGCATGTAAAAGAGCGCCGAGCCTCACAACTCGACATAACACCAGACGTGACGTATGTAATGCACCCAGACAGTCAGGGTAGTCTTAAAAACAGAGCGTAAAATCAAACTTTCCCTGAATAAACTTGTCTTTAAATTCTCGGTCTGGGGAATCGTTACCAACTCGCACAGTGTAGCATGGTTGATCTTTTTTCAGACACAGAACTACAACCACTTCCTTAGAGCACTAAATATATTGGCATTTTATGTCGTGATCCTCTCACCTGCCACTCGAGGGAGCCCTGGACCATCCCTCTTCACCCTGACTAAGGAAACCTGAGAGTGATTATTCTGATGACACACACCTGTCGATCCTGGTGCCTATTTAAAGGCAATCACTCCAGACTTCTTTGTGAAGTCATCGTCAACGCCACCCCTTTAAGCCAGGTCTTCCATCCTGGCTGCCTGACCATCATCTTTGAACTTTGTTATATTATTTGAACATTTGACCCAGAGTTAATCCTGTGAACTTTGCCTCTCAGCCTTATTGGACTTTTCGTAAGTAAATTCTGTTTTGTTGTCCTGCATTTGGGTCCTCCTCCTTCCACATCCCCACATCCTGACATTTTAAATACTCCCAGGTTTTAGAGGCATATAAATTTGGGTATCATCTGCAAAAAAAAGAACCCTGCTTTTGTAAAACTAACATATGGGAGGACATTTGATAAAGCAAAAAGGGCCCGAGACCGGAGCCTTGAGGAACTCCGCTACAAAAACAAGGCAGTAGAGGGTCCACACGAGTGGAGCAACTTTTAGACAAGATTAATCTTAAGTTTTGTTTTTAATGAGACTCAGGTTGGCACATGATGTGTGTGAAGGGCAGAAACTCCTGGAAGAAGAAATAACAGGTAGATGTATTGAAGGAAAAATTAGAGACAGGATGCTGAAATGTTTCATCATGAAAATCTGGTGTCATGCTGCATTGTTAAGATCAGCATCACCTCAAGTTTCCTTTGAACTGTGACTGTCTGCAGCAGGAGGCGTTTGACTCCTGCTACGCTGCAGATTTTACTTTCAGTGTTTAATGAGAAAAGCTTCCTGAGGATTCCTCTCCAGGTGGTGAAGGAGAAAAAGCTCCTGCGGCAGTTTAGGCTACCTAGGGGTCATTTCTGCAGACCTTGAAGCACGTTGTAACTGAACAAAAGATGGTTCCGTTACTTAAACTCAACATTATTACCAAAAACAGAGTTTGTAGTAGTTCTGTTCATCTTAACCAATGAGACGACACTGCCGACATTTGTCGGGAATCCTCGTTACTCTGCTCTTCTCCAGCTTCATGACTCAACCCTACCTCCCAAACTAACTCCTCCTGGTTGAAAAGAACAGAAGCAAAGCTTCGTGTTATAGCGTAAAACATGGATTAAAAACATGGATGCCATATGGGTCAAATATTGCTCTAAAACAGGCATGTTATTATGTTTAAAAACCGTTCTTGATGCCCAATAAAAGACAAGACGCTGCATCGCTCCGTCGTTGTAAAGACAGAGCTGGACCAAAAAGCAAAGCTCTCGATTTACTAGTTGATCTACGTTCCTACCCTCACCATGGTAACCAGGATCTACAATCCTACCCTCACCATGGTAACCAGGATCTACGTTCCTACCCTCACCATGGTAATCAGGATCTTCATTCCTACCCTCACCATGGTAACCAGGATCTACGTTCCTACCCTCACCATGGTAACCAGGATCTATGTTCCTACCCTCACCATGGTAACCAGGATCTACGTTCCTACCCTCACCATGGTAACCAGGATCTACGTTCCTACCCTCACCATGGTAACCAGGATCTATGTTCCTACCCTCACCACGGTAACCAGGATCTACGTTCCTACCCTCACCACGGTAACCAGGATCTATGTTCCTACCCTCACCATGGTAACCAGGATCTACATTCCTACCCTCACCATGGTAACCAGGATCTACGTTCCTACCCTCACCATGGTAACCAGGATCTATGTTCCTACCCTCAGCATGGTAACCAGGATCTACATTCCTACCCTCACCATGGTAACCAGGATCTACATTCCTACCCTCACCGTGGTAACCAGGATCTACATTCCTACCCTCACCATGGTAACGAGCTGTGGGTGATGTCCGAAAGAGTGAGATTGCAGATACAATGAGCTTCCTCCGCAGGGTGGCTGGGCTCTCACTCAGAGATCAAGTGAGGAGTTCTGCCATCTGGGAGGAGCTCAGTGTTGAGCTGCTCCTCCTTTAGGTCAAGAGAAGCCAGATGGGGGATTTGGGCATCGGGTCAGGATGCCCCCCGAGCACCTCGCTGGTGAGGTGTCTCGGGCAAGTCCCACCAAGAGGAGACCAAGAGGCAGACCCCGGACCGGCTGGAGAGACTATGACTCACAGCTGACTAGGGAACGACTCAGGATCCTTCCGGGTGAGCTGGAAGATGCAGCGGGGTTGAGACTCGACACAGCAGAGTGTGGAGATCAGTGTTCCAGTTTTTTTTAAAGCTTTTGTTAAATCCATATTTTATATAAAAGCATGTCGGATGCTGATCGCTGCGAGACATACTCTTGTTTTTCCATAAAAGTTTTAGATGTTTCTGAATTAGGACACGGAGATAAGAGTTTAAAGACTTTAGAAACATGTGTTTTAAATTCTGTGTTTTGCCACCGAACAAGAAAAAAAATCCTAGACATGTTGCTGAGTTACAAACCAGTTTGTCTTCAGGACTAATTGTTCTTCTTCACGTCCTTCAATTTTAAAAAACAATTGGTAATCAAAAAAACGAGGCTGGCTGTTTGAAGGTGTTATTTTTTTCAGACTTTGTATTGACGACGGCTTCACACTTAAAAAATATGTCTCATCTCAACGAGTTTGAGGCTCTTATGAGCTGGTTGAATACCGAGTTCATTACAGATAGACTGCCTAATGCAGGGATGGGCAAACTATGGCCCGCGAGCCATATGTAGCCCGTTTTAATCCGGCCCGCCAAACTTGAAAAAATTAAATAAATAAACCTTGTTAAAGTTTTATTTTTCCTGCAATTCTGATGTTTCCTCACTAGATGACGTCAAAGATACAACAACACTGCTCCCATTAAAATGTGTGTGTCTCTGTGATGCCCACGCTGTCAAAATAAACAGTGTGCACAGATATGGAAAGCCATCGGGGCCAATAAACGCACGATAACAAGCGTGTTAGACGTTAAAACAAGCAAAATTTTACATCAAGCTCTTAGATTTCAGACCTAGTGCCTCTAGATTTGAAATTTAACGCTCTTGATGTAACATTTAGCGCTTGTTTAAAATCTACTAATCTAGAGGTTACCAAAGCATGCCATCCATCTGATCCTGATCAGACTCCCTGGTCAAATGTTAGAACTCAATGTGGCCCGCGGATAAAAAAGTTTGCCCACCCCTGGTCTAATGGATGGGTGGATGGTCTGAATGGATGGTCTAATGTTGACAGAACCTCTAACCCAACCAGAATGGAGGTGAAACATGGTGGCTTTCTGTGTAACCGTGGTAACAGAGGAAACATCTCTGATGGAGAAAAGTGAATAGTTGAAGAGAACGTCTTTCTCTCTTTTATATTCCTCTCTTTTTCAAGCCTGCAGCAATGCAATAAGTCCTCCTGCTCTCAGTGTCACAGAGCGGTGCAGCAGGAGGAAAAATGACACCTCTGAACGCACACACACACACACACACACACACACACACACACACACACACACACACACACACATAATATGCCCACACACCACTTCCAGAGTTCTGGGGATGGCTTTGTAACTGCAAACAAGAAGGTCTGAATAATGAAAAACACCATTAAATATGAAGCATGATTGTGGTTCCTGCAAAGCAGCAGAAGAACCAGGCCGGACAGGAAGTGGAATCCTACACGTTTCCATGACACTACATGATAACAGAACGATGAAAGATATGGAACGAACATTAAAATATTAATTCCTGCCTTTAAGCAGGAATAAGGCTGTTATTTGTGGATAACACCGACCAGAAGACAACGGAACGTTTTGGTGTAAAAACAGCATAAAAAAAACCGCTTTATGTACAAAATATTCATTTATTCATCTTCTGAACCAGCCTATCCCGGGACAGAGTGTACCCCGCCTCAGGGCCAGAGGAAGGGTACGCTTCAGACAGGTTGACAACAACCATTCAAACACACACACTCATTCCTAGGAACATTATTCCAATATTTCGGCCGAACATGTATGTTTTTAGAGGGTGGGAGGAAACCAGAGAAAACCCACACACACACAGGGAGAACATACAAACTCCACACAGAACGACCCGTGTTTCAAAGCCTCAACCCACCCTGGACTTAAACCTTCTTGCTGTGAGGCTACGTCATGATCCTCTCTCCTGCCGCCAGAGGGAGCCCTGGATGTGCCTCATCACCCTGATTAGGGTTACCTGAGATTGATTCCTGATGCCACACATCTGTGGACGCTGCCACCCCAGATTTTCCCTGTCAGGTCTCCCTGGTTGCCTGACCATGAACACATTCTGACAATAACCTTTTGCCATGACACTGAAAGTCTGTTTTGTTTTTTCCACAGTATCAATGAACTCCCAAATTCAAATAAACCCTGTTTTCTGTCTGCGATTGGGTCCTCTTCTTTCCACCTGCACACCGCTTCATGACACTTCGGTGCCAATCACTGCGCCACCATACAGCATTGTATGAATATCACAAATCAAAATGATTTTTGGATATCAGACAGAAAAAAACGATACGCGATATATTATCGATATCGTGAGCCGAGGCATCTTTCATCAGATACATTACAGCTTCAGGCGGTAATGTGCTCTGCTTCTCCATGTATAGACGTTACACTCACACACACAGAGCGCCGCTGCATGACTCCAATTACACACAGAGTCAGAGAAATGGAGTCAAATGCAATAAAATGACTTTTATTAACGTCTTAAAGTTCAGACTTTTACTAAAACATTTATTACAAATAAAAAAGGTTGTAAGAAGTTATGGTTTCTTTAAATGTCAAGAGATTTTTCTTTTAGAATGAGTCGGAGTCCATTTTATTCATTTAGCACAAGAAAGAAAAGATTTTTACTTTATAAAAAAATATTAAATATTTCTTTAAATAATATATGAGAAGCATTTCAGAATTCATCAGTTCATTTATAGTTGGCATGTAGTATCTGATTATTTGCATTGGTTTGTCGTTGTGAAGAAAGAGCAGAGCCGAAGATCAAAGATTTAGATTTATCAGTTGATCTACGTTCCTACCCTGACCATGGTAACCAGGACCTACGTTCCTACCATCACCATGGTAAACAGAATCTATGTTCCTACCCTCACCATGGTAACCAGGATCTACGTTCCTACCCTCACCATGGTAACCAGGTTCTATGTTCCTACTCTCACCATGGTAACCAGGATCTACGTTCCTACCCTCACCATGGTAACCAGGATCGACGTTCCTACCCTCACCATGGTAACCAGATCGACGTTCCTACCCTCACCATGGTAACCAGGATCTACGTTCCTACCCTCACCATGGTAACCAGGATCTACGTTCCTACCCTCACCATGGTAACCAGGATCTATGTTCCTACCGTCACTATGGTATCCAGGATCTATGTTCCTACCGTCACCGTGGTAACCAGGATCGACGTTCCTACCCTCACCATGGTAACCAGGATCTATGTTCCTACCCTCACCATGGTAACCAGGATCTATGTTCCTACCCTCACCATGGTAACCAGGATTGACGTTCCCACCCTGGGTCTAAGTGCCTCAGGTTTTGGGACCTGGACCTTCAGTTGCATGATCCTGAAAAACTTAATCAGTTCATCCAGAGAAGGCACTAAGTAACTATGGAAAGTGATTTTAAAATCTTTTCTGTGATTTGGGACGTGTTTGGTTTATAAACGCGTTACAGAAGTACAGACTGCCGGTGTGTTAAATCTTTCAAGTTTACTAGACGGAAGAATAAAATTCTTTTTCACATGATGTTTGAAAACAAAGAGAAAAAAACCCCAAAAACATGACACAGATTTATTGAAAACATAATAAAAAAATTAAAAAAACCCCGTAAAGATCAAATATCTTCTAAAATATGGCTTCAGAAGCAAAAAAAAAAAAAAAGACTTATTAAAAATAAAATAAAGATTAAACTTGTTTTATAATCTTAAAATAAAAATAACCAAACACTGACTGAATGGAGGAATTTACTATGGGACTGCGTTTCCATGGAAACCTTCACCTACATTATTACATCATCACTCAGCGCCCACATGGTCGACCCCCTGCAGTGTGACATAACCGAGGAATGTCCTAGTTTAGTCTTTTTTTCTGTTTATTCAACGTTTTCTTTATTTTAATCCCATTAACGATGTGATTATTAATGATTATATGATTGAACTGAAAGTTGACTTTTTGTATCATTATTGGGGGGTTTTTTGAGGGTGGGGCGTGGTTACACTTCTAGTTTTATCCCACGTAGTCCCAGGAAAAGCTCTGGCCCAGTGGGATTCGAACCCGGTTCTCCTGGTCGAAAGACAGTAATTCTACCACTAGACCAACGCCTCCTGGGATCAAAAGTTGACTCTGATTCCTTTAACTTTACGTAATTTATTAACAAACGAACCGTGGTGAGAGCGGCCATGCTGATTGGTCTAGAGACAGTGTGATGAGAGCAGCCATGCTGATTGGTCTAGAGACAGTGTGGTGAGAGCGGCCATGCTGATTGGTCTAGAGACACCGTGGTGAGAGCGGCCATGCTGATTGGTCTAGAGACAGCATGGTGAGAGCGGCCATGCTGATTGGTCTAGAGACAGTGTGGTGAGAGCGGCCATGCTGATTGGTCTAGAGACACCGTGGTGAGAGCGGCCATGCTGATTGGTCTAGAGACAGCATGGTGAGAGCGGCCATGCTGATTGGTCTAGAGACACCGTGGTGAGAGCTGCCATGCTGATTGGTCTAGTGACAGTGTCACTGAGGAAAAGACAGGAAGCAAGGATGTTTGTATCAGAGATGAAGATGCTGAGGATCTCTCTGGGAGTGACCAGGATGGACAGGATCAGAGGAACAGCACATGTTAGAGGTTTTAAAGTCAGAGAGACCAGACTGAGATGGTTTGGACATGTGCAGAGGAGAGAGAGAGAGTACATCAGAAGAAGGATGCTGGGTTTGGAACCACCAGGAAAGAGGACTAGAGGAAGACCAAAGAGGAGGTTCATGGATACAGTGAAGGAAGACATGAAGATAGTTGGTGGGACCGAAGAGGATGCAGCAGATAGGGTTAGATGGAAGAAACTGAGTTGCTGTGGCGCCCCCTGAAGGGAATTGATGGAAGAAGAAGATTGCTGTTATTAAACCGTACCAACGTACACTGTTATTGTGACACCTTCCATGCCTGTCGGACAGACGGTTGGTTGGGTTGGATGTGGAAGATTGAAAGATGGATGATGATTGGACGAACGGACAGATGGCTGCGTTGAAGACAGAGAGGTGAATTTCGGCTAAAATTAGATGGATAGAATTTGGTCAGATTGTAAATGATCATATATGGTAGTTTTAGTCTGTAGTTTTTCCTCCACAGCACATTAAGACAGACGAGGAGTTTTTTTTCTAAAGATCGTTTGCTTTGTTCTGAAATCAGTCCAACTTTTCAAGAGAAAAGACATTCTTCACATTGTTTATGTATCAGATGTTCTGAGACTGATGAGAGGAACAGACGTCCTGATTCTTTTTTGATCAGCTGGATTTACTCAGATTAAGCTTTTCCTGCTCGTTCCTGAATGGACAGGATCAGAGGAACAGCACATGTTAGAGGTTTTAAAGTCAGAGAGGTCAGACTGAGATGGTTTGGACATGTACAGAGGAGAGAGAGAGAGGACATCAGAAGAAGGATGCTGGGTTTGGAACCACCAGGAAAGAGGACTAAAGGAAGACCAAAGAGGAGGTTCATGGATACAGTGAAGGAAGACATGAAGATAGTTGGTGTGACTGAAGAGGATGCAGGAGATAGGGTTAGATGGAAGAAATTGACTTGCTGTGGCGACCCCTGGAGGGAAATGGAGGAGTGACAAGAAGAAACAACCCAATAAAATCCTCACTAATAATAAAAGCAGTTTCATGAGGTTTTTAAAGTGAAATCATGTCTAAATATAGAAAACAGCCTGTGTTTTTTTTGTTACGTAACCAGCAGACCAATCAAAGACACATTTATCCTGTTATGTTTTATCAATAACCTGAGTTGCACAAAACCGGTGTGTAAACACAAATGTGCTCAAAGCGTGCAACAAACACACTAAAAACACAGCAACATCACACAAAAATAACAAATAATAAAAAAAAAAATTTAATCTAAAAATGATGTTACGCCAATAAAACGTATTCAAGTCACATTTAAAAGACATTTTTTTCTGATGACATAAACTTCAGAACTTATTAATCAAATTAATAAATTTACCATCGTCACCATGGTAACCAGGATCTACATTCCTACCCTCACCATGGTAACCAGGATCTACGTTCCTACCCTCACCATGGTAACCAGGATCTACGTTCCTACCCTCACCATGGTAACCAGGATCTACGTTCCTACCCTCAGCATGGTAACCAGGATCTACGTTCCTACCCTCACCATGGTAACCAGGATAGAAGCCTGGGTTTCCGTCTGAGGCCGTTGCCCCCGCGACCCGGCTTCGGATAAGAAGAAGACGACGGAACTAAACTCAAATAGAAGAAACAGTGCGGACATTTTCAACGTAATGAAGACGTTGGATAAAAATGAGAAGCCCCGTTGATGAAGCACCGTGTCGGTGATTTAAAAAGAGGGAAATGACTGGAGGAGATGTGGTGGACGTACCGTCATGAGACCATGTGGATAAATGGAGACAGAAAGTGAAGGCAGGAAAAGGCCAAAAGGTGGGAGGAGAGAGAAGAAAAGGGGGAAGAATCATTAGCCTACGCAGGCCTGGTGCATTAAGGCTCCTCTTTATCACCCCCTGCACATCCTGGCTCTTTTGTTCTCCAGAAATATCAGAGTGGGTGGAAGCGAGGGAGAGAGCCACAGACACAGAGAGAGAGAATGAAAGAAAGATGGGAGGATTTTACAGAAATCCTAATAAACTAATGGATTATCAGTAAAATTATAACTGAAAATAAAATCATCTTTTAAACGGTGTTAAATCAGAGTCCCAGGGTCCTTTAACGAGGAGGAGGAGGACGGTTCAACCAGCCGTGGTTTTAAAGGAACATAAAATACACAACAAAATAAAACATGGAGTCTTAAAAAAAAGCTGTTTATGAATGTTAAAGCATGAAAACAATGATTTATAAACAGACCGGGAGGGAATGATGAGACACTGGTGACACAGGTTATGTAATCATAACACAGACCAGGATGTAAACAATAACAAACAACTAGTTTCTAAACCGATTATTCCTAAAGGGGCTGAGAGGGGGGGGTGGAGCCTATCCCAGCGATAAGGTTAGATGCAGGGTACACCCCAAACAGGTCACCAGTCTGCTGCAAGGCCACACACACAGACAACAATCAACACACACACAAATTCCTAGGGACAATTTCATTGTCCTAGGGACAACCAGGATCATGGTAACCAGGATCTACGTTCCTACCCTCACCATGGTAACCAGGATCTACGTTCCTACCCTCACCATGGTAACCAGGATCTACGTTCCTACCCTCACCATGGTAACCAGGATCTACGTTCCTACCCTCACCATGGTAACCAGGATCTACGTTCCTACCCTCACCATGGTAACCAGGATCTACATTACTACCTTCACCGTGGTAACCAGGATCTACATTCCTACCCTCACCATGGTAACCAGGATCTACGTTCCTACCCTCACCATGGTAACCAGGATCTACGTTCCTACCCTCACCGTGGTAACCAGGATCTACGTTCCTACCCTCACCATGGTAACCAGGATCTACGTTCCTACCCTCACCATGGTAACCAGGATCTACGTTCCTACCCTCACCATGGTAACCAGGATCTACGTTCCTACCCTCACCATGGTAACCAGGATCTACGTTCCTACCCTCACCATAGTAACCAGCTGTGGGTGGTGACCGAAAGAATGAGATCGCAGATACAAGCAGTCGAAATGGCTGGGCTCTCACTCAGAGATCAGGTGAGGAGCTCTGCCATCCGGGGGGAGCTCAGTGTCGGGCAGCTCCTCCTTCAAGTCGATACAAACCAGATGGGGTGGTTTAGGCATCTGGTCAGGATGCCCCCCGATCACCTCGCTGGTGAGGTGTTTCGGGAGGAGACCAAGAGGCAGACCCCGGACCTGCTGGAGAGACTATGTCTCACAGCTGGCCGAGGAACGACTCGGGATCTTTCTGGGTGAGCTGGAGGATGCAGCCGGGGTGAGAGAAGCCTGGGTTTCCCGTCTGAGGCTGTTGCCCCCGCGACCCAACCCCGGATAAGCAAAAGACGACAGAACAGAAAATAAGCCGTCTCAAAGGGTCTTTTTTAGACTTAAAAAATAGGAATGAAAACCATTTGAAATCTTTAAGAAAATCTGTGACTAAATGAAAGAATAAACGAACCAAAAATTATTTCAAACATTCGATCAAGAAATCAAATGATGTAACATTAGGATAAAAAAAGGACTGGGTGAATAAAAGAAATGCCAGTCTGGATCCAAAATGTCACAAATAAAACTGAAGACATTCAAAGTGACAGAAAAAAAACCCATTTAATCATCATTCAAACAGCCTCCATCTTTCTCTCAGTCCTTCACACCATTCTCTCCTCTAATAGCCATCTGGCCGACACCACAGCCTCTCCTTCTCCATCAGTGTCTATCTGCCGTAATCCACACTGACACGTGCACACACTGGCCGTGCACAAGGTGTGGCACGGTGCCGGGAAGACACGAACTGCTGTGGAAGCACGAGGTCAAGGAGACACGGTGTAAAGAGACACGGCAAACATCAGCCGGAGGGAGTCGGACACACGCGGCTGACACCGAAACACACTGCTAGAAACACTCGGAGAACTCAGAGAGAGAACACACACATACACACACTCTGAGGGAGGCAGTCTGAAACAACCAGCATCCTGGGAAACATTACTTTTTTCATCACAAACAGTGCAGATTTGGATCCGAACCGTCCATCTTTAAATCCACTCCCACCCAAACATACCCCACTCCCTCCCAGGCCTTAATATTACCCATTCCCACCACAATGCACCCACCTTTACCGCCCTAGACCACTCGTATGGTCTAGGGTTAGGCCGACACATAGACGGATGTTATAATTAATCCCCGGGAGTGAAACAATCAACTGAAGAATGAGGAAGAGTCGGGTGTTTGAAAAAATCAATCTTTAACCGTATCTTAACAACCAAAAAACTTCTTTTGGGAACGCTGCAGACGGGTCCTCTCAGCTTGGCATCAATCGTTTTTATTCAGCCAACTAGCAATCATCTGTAACTGCCAACAGGTGGGGAAGGTTGGGAGCCTGGGTGGCAGAGGTAAGAGAGGGCAACAAAAAACAAAACCCAAACATCCCCCAAATGGCTTTGCCCAAAACACCACCATAACCCCTTCCACCAGGGCACAACTCTCTCTATCCGTAGACCGTACCCCTTCGTGGTATACTCCGAACCCAACACTGCCACTACTTTAATAAGACCTTATGCCACCATAACACACCCTACTCCGTCGTACTCTATCAATAAGGATGAACCAATCAGAGGTTTTTTTTTGCCCTCAAGTTCAAGTCATTTGATTTTGATCAGATTTGTCGTGTTGTATCACAGTTTTTCGTTACCTTGTGAAGTTCTGAGTTTGCACGGCTCACACTTCCACACATAGATTGGACATAGTTTTGCACCACTACTGGATACATTCAGAATTCACGTTGCAAAGTTTAACCCTTGACACACTTATCACGTATGATGTAACGAGAGTCATGGCTGGACGTATGTGGCTAAACCAAGAGAGAGGAAACGTAGATGTTCGTTTCCAAGATAGACATGTTTCATTGAATTCTGGTGTAATTTTGCCAAAATGTCTCACTGATGTGTGACGGCACGATGTTCCAATGAACCAGGAGGAGACATTCCCACAAAATCAGATGCTGAGGAAACAAACAGTAAACGAGGCAGGTCCAACAAGCCAAGTCTCACTGGAAGCACCACTCATATCTCGTCCCTATCTAGTCAACATTTCACCAGGACTGTTTCCTTCATACCCTGTCCCTCATGGACTAAATGAGAATGGAAGTCCAGACGCTGTGCCCACTTCGTTCCATCAGAATTTATAGTGTTGAGTAATAAAAACAGTTAAAACACTGAATTAAAACTTTGAAACTCTGGATACTGGAAATTGTTCAAAACAGGCAGCGCTCACTTTGAGGAGTGGTAATCATAGGTAGGTCGAGTCTAGACAAGTCTAGGTGAGTTAAACATCCCTGGCCTAGACCAAGCAAGGGCAAACTACGGCCCGTGGGGCCATATGCAGCCCGCTAAACGTTTTAACCTGACCCGGTGAAATTGAAAAAATTGTATTGATAAAAACATGTTTAAGTTTTTTCCCCTGCAATTCTGATGTTTCGTCACTAGATGGCGCCAAAGATACAACAACACTGCACCCATTAAAATGTATGTGTATTTATGATCCGCACGCCTTCAAAATAAACAGTGTGTACAGATATGGAAAGCCATCGGGGCCAATACACCCATGTAAACAAGCGTGTTAGATGTTAAAACAAACAAAATGTTACATCAAGCGCTTAGATTTCAAACCTAGCGCCGCTAGATTTCAAATTTAACCCTCTTGATGTAACATTTAGCGCTTGTTTTAAATCTAGCGTCATTCTATCGGTCTAATCTAGAGGTTACCAAAGCATGCCATCCATCTGATCCTGTTCCAGCCCGCTTGTCATATGTTAGAACTCAATGTGGCCCGCGAATCAAAAAGTTTGCCCACCCTAGACCACCCTGGCCTGGACCCTCCCATAACCTACACACTGTAAATACTGTGCTAGCTCACCCGCTGGTGTAAGGAGTGTCGCTCTATTTAGCGTGTCACCCCCAGACCTCGATTATAGCACGTACTGATTAGTTTTGAGGTATAGAGTTGTGTGTGTTAGACTTGAATAAATCCGTTATGGTGAAGTAACCCCAACAAATAACGTCCCAGCTCCCATCCTGACACACCCCTCTCTAACATAGCTTACTCCCTTACCCCTCTCAGACCAACATCCCAACACACCCTGCCCACACACACCAAACCCACCATACCCCACTTCATCACACCCATGTTTTTCCCACTTCCTCTCATCTCCATCGCCCCACATTCCCAACACATCCCAATTCAGTTCCACCCCGCCCCATGCGTCCACCGCCCCACTCACCTCCTCAGTGCCTTCTGGCCAGGCAGTTAAAATCCTGCATCACTGTAAAGTTAGTCCGAAATTCAAAGAAAAACCATGGAGGAAAAAAAAGGACAAAAGACGTGGAGAGAAGGAACGGAGGTGAAAGAGAGTCCAGACAGGCAGAGAGCGCTCTGCGATGTGAGCAGCGAGGGAGGGCGAGCACCAGGTGTCAGCGCACACACACACATACAGCAGACAGGCAGCTCTCTCTCTCACTCTCCTCTCACTCTCTGGCAATAATAATTCTCCCTCATCCTCCCGCTCACTCTTCTTCCAGCTGGAGTGGAATTCCTTAACTCGTTCCACATCATTTCATGAATAAATCCTGCAGAGTTTTTTTTTTTTTTGTCATGAACCTGGACTTTTGTTCTTCTTCCGAGCCACATGAGGGCAGGAGAAACAAGTTGTAAACATGATCTGGCAAACAGCTCCTTATTTATGCATTTTGTTTCCGTGAACTCTACGGGGAAATACCTGAACCAAGCAGGCGGATTTATAACGATTTCAACTGGCAAATGAATCCTAAAAGTCCATCTGCTGTTTCTGGACATCTGGAGGCTCCATTTTTAACAAGAATCCGCTTCACAAATTAAATCTATTTCTTTTATAAACAAAATATTATGACATTTCCATGTAGTGAGGTTTTATTTCTCATTTTCAGTAACTGTTAAATATCTAATTAAAAATGGAGTTCCTCAGGGTTCCATTCAGGGGCCTCTTTCATTTTACATTTAGAACCAATAGTTTCACCTTCATTTGTTTTTTCATTTCCCCTGATCTTAATAATAAACTTAATGTCTAAACATTCCATTCCATCGTCTTCCGCTCATCTGGTGCCGGGTCGCGGGGGCAACAGCCTCAGACGGGAAACCCAGGCTTCTCTCACCCCAGCTGCATCCTCCAGCTCACCCAGAAGGATCCCAAGTCGTTCCCCAGCCAGCTGTGAGACATAGTCTCCTCCGGGTTTCCTCCCTCCCTCCAAAAACATGCATGCTAGGCTGATTGGTCGGTCTCAAATTGCCCCTAGGAATGAGTGTGTGTGTGGTTGGTTGTATGTGTGTGGCCCCGCGACAGACTGCCGACCTGTTCGGGGTGTACCCTGCCCCTTGCCTCGAATCAGCCAGGATGGGCTCCGGCACCCCCCCATAACCCTGTAAGGGATAGACGGATAAGAATGTGACAGACTGAGATGATTAGCGTCAGGCTGATGACCACAGGTGTCCGGGATCAAGCTGGAATTCAGGGGATGGAGAGACGTCCGGACCTCCCTCTGGTGGCAGGTGAGGGGATCACGACAGACTGTTCTAAAGTTGTACCTGTATATGTGTGTCAAGACGATCACACACACACACATACACTCTCTTGTAGGTTACAGCATGAATAATGTTTTATTATTATTTCACAGCATTTCCTTAAAAGGTGTTGAAAAGTTCACCTTGTTTTGGATCAAACAGAAATGTAACTTAAATTTTTCTGAATACCAGACATGTTGAGTATTTTTAAAACACGTGTTGTTTAGTTTCAAATCAAAAAGTTAAAAAAAAAGGTGTTAAAAAGCTAAACAGTAGATTGTGTTACGGGTTGTGTTCATGTTCATCCCGGTCAGAAACACGTCTCCACACTCTACCAACTCATTAATGTATGCATGTCGGAGGCTCTTCACACCACTCACAAGCAGGATTCCTGCCTGATGTATTCCAGACCGTTCATATCTGGGTCAGAAGAACAGCAGCTGCTAAAAATCAGACATGGGTCGGACGTGAACGCTGTTTTACAAAAGATCAACGTGATGAAAACCAGCTGAAATCAATCTGTATACAAACAGAAGCAACGCCACAGATCAGGGCCTCCAGTTTACAGCTTGCTTTTACCAAAATATGTGCACACGCCAACTTTGATCGGAACTGCATGATCGTTAACGGTGGTGGAGGGCATGGAGTAATGCGTATCTCTAAGTCAGAAGCTGCCGTTCCCAAATCAGAAAACAAGAGGAAAAAACGACATCTTGTGGACAGAAGCTGAAGTAAACTGAGGACAGTGAAATAAAGCATTTGAAGCAGATGAAACAACTAGAAGCACACATGAGGGTCGGTCATGAGAAAAATGGACCACATCATGGAAAAATGGTTCATTACGATGTGTGATATTTAAACTATTCTAAATGAACAGGATTCACAATCTGGGGAATCGTTACCAACACGGACCGTATAGAATGGTGGATCTAAAGAACTACAAACATGGAGGACGGAAGCTTGTGTTCATGTCACTCCATAATCTCTGTTCTCTGATTGGACGGACGTCTAGCGAATGCTGCAATTGGAAGTCAATGCTTGCAATACCTGACCATGTGTGGAGTAGAATGAAATTGAGCGGAAGTACTGGGTGGCGCCAGCCTGGCAAGGAGACTCCACCACAATCCACGATGACAGGCGTCAGCGGCTGATTTGAATGTCATCGTATATACAACACATCATTTGCATAATCCATACTTGAAGTTGTACAGGGGGCGATGGCGAGATTTATCGCAGGTGGGATCTTTAACGCTCAAGATTCCAGAGGTTTTAAATAATCCCAAATTTGCCGGACGTAATCCTGGCTGTGTGCTAGCTGTGTGTACCCAGTCTCTCTAAACGAGGCTCCGTGTCTCATGTGAGAGGAATTGAACATGGGCCATACAGCATGGTGGATCTAAAGAACTACAAACATGGAGGACGGAAGCTTGTGTTCATGTCACTCCATAATTTCTGTTCTCTGATTGGACGGACGTCTAGCGAATGCTGCAATTGGAAGTCAATGCCTGCAATACCTGACCGTGTGTGGAGTAGAATGAAATTGAGCGGAAGTACTGGGTGGCGCCAGCCTGGCAAGGAGACTCCACCACAATCCACGATGACAGGCCTCAGCGGCTGATTTGAATGTCATCGTATATACAACACATCATTTGCATAATCCATACTTGAAGTTCTAGAAGGGGCGATGGCGAGATTTATCGCAGGTGGGATCTTTAACGCTCAAGATTCCAGAGATTTTAAATAATCCCAAATTTGCCGGACGTAATCCTGGCTGTGTGCTCGCTGTGTGTACCCAGTCTCTCTAAACGAGGCTCCGTGTCTCATGTGAGAGGAACTGAACAGATACATTACCGTGAAGCAGGGGTTAAGGAACAGAAAATCGACCCATTTAAACACCTCTGTTGTGGTGATGAACCATGAAGGGTAGACCAAAGCGACACACCACGCTGCCCACTCCTTACTACTGGAACTAAAACGCCTGGCTTCCAGTGAGGGAGCTGAACGGCCTCCTGTGCTGCTCTATGTTTACTAAAATCACTTTGAACATGTTAGAAAACCTCCCGGCGTACGCCGGGACCTCACCGAGACGAGTCCCAGGGGTGACGCAGACTCCCGCCAGGCTGTTCATACACACTTCTAATGGCTATCGAACAGCCTGCTGAGAGCCGACTGGTGGCACGGCTAACAAAGATGTAATTCATACCATCTTTCACACATGGGAGCGCTCGAAAGCAAAAAGCCAGCAAAGGATGTGCTTCACTGGGATCGTTACGATGATTGTGAACCAAATGGTGCAACATGCAGCTAAGTGCCATCAGGAGCAGAGGAGGCTCTCAACGGGATCGCTTTTTATTCAGGAACGAGCAGGAAAAGCCCGATCTGGGTAAATCCAGCTGATCAAAAAAGAATCAGGACGTCTGTTCTTCTCATCAGTCTCAGAACATCTGATACATAAACAATGTGAAGAATGTCTTTTCTTTTAAAAAAGTTGGACTGATTTCAGAACAAAGCAAACGATCTTGAGAAAAAAAACTCCTCGTCTGTCTTAATGTGCTGTGGAGGAAAAACTACCACATATGATCATTTACAATCTGACCAAATTCTATCCATCTAATTTTAGCCGAAATCCACCTCTCTGTCTTCAACGCAGCCATCTGTCCGTTCGTCCAATCATCATCCATCTTTCAATCTTCCACATCCAACCCAACCAACCGTCTGTCCGACAGGCATGGAAGGTGTCACAATAACAGTGTACGTTGGTACGGTTTAATAACAGCAATCTTCTACTTCCATCAATTCCCTTCAGGGGGCGCCACAGCAACTCAGTTTCTTCCATCTAACCCTA
This sequence comes from Neostethus bicornis, assembly GCA_902685375.1. Classification (NCBI taxonomy): domain Eukaryota; kingdom Metazoa; phylum Chordata; class Actinopteri; order Atheriniformes; family Phallostethidae; genus Neostethus; species Neostethus bicornis. Next base: position 21,309,185 of record LR738559.1, on the reverse strand, counting down.
TCTGCTGCATCCTCTTCAGTCACACCAACTATCTTCATGTCTTCCTTCACTGTATCCATGAACCTCCTCTTTGGTCTTCCTCTAGTCCTCTTTCCTGGTGGTTCCAAACCCAGCATCCTTCTTCTGATGTACTCTCTCTCTCTCCTCTGCACATGTCCAAACCATCTCAGTCTGGCCTCTCTGACTTTAAAACCTCTAACATGTGCTGTTCCTCTGATCCTGTCCATCCTGGTCACTCCCAGAGAGATCCTCAGCATCTTCATCTCTGCTACCTCCAACTCTGTTTCCTGTCTTTTCCTCAGTGCCACTGTCTCTAGACCAATCAGCATGGCCGCTCTCACCACACTGTCTCTAGACCAATCAGCATGGCCGCTCTCACCACACTGTCTCTAGACCAATCAGCATGGCCGCTCTCACCACACTGTCTCTAGACCAATCAGCATGGCTGCTCTCACCACACTGTCTCTAGACCAATCAGCATGGCCGCTCTCACCACTTTTTTCTACACTTTTCCTTTCGTTTTATCTGAAACTCTTCTATCACACATCACACCTGATACTTTTCTCCACCCGTTCCAGCCTGCCTGCACATGCTTCTTCACCTCTTTTCCACACTCTCCATTGGTCTGGACTGTTGATCCCAAGTACTTAAAATCTTTCACCTTCTTTATCTCTTCTCCCTGTAACCTCACTTTTCCATTTGGATCCCTCTCATTCACATACATGTATTCATTAATAGCAACATAATCAGTTTTAAAGAAACATGCTTATAAAAGATACACAGATTGAAATTTTTTTTAAAAGTTATTTGAATCATTAATAATATCTGTAAATTTATATGTACAATATTTTTAAGAGAATGTGAGATCAAAGGAGAAGACGTTCAGATAGAAACAGATTTACAAAGAAATGATGTCAAACAGTAAGAAACTGATGGTGAGAAGACGTGAGTGTTCTTTCACAAAAAGCAGTTTCTGAGTCACATCACGACTTTTAGATTCAACTCATGTGCAGACAGAGGAGAACATGAGAACAATTCAGAGCAGGATTTAAGAATTTATGCTTAAAAAGAAGAAAAAAAATCAGACGTCACGGAAATCTGAACACGAGATTTACAGAATATGGAAAAAAAAAAACGTCAAACGTAAGTTTATAAAAAATAAATCTCCTTTTTTACAAAAATAAAAAAGAAATGTTACCATTATTTATTCTGGTTTCTTTCACGTGAGCTGTGATCTAATATAAGTCAGCCCCGTTCTGTTCTCTCAGGTCATCCAGACCTGGTTCCAGCTGGGTGCTCTACTCATCCACATCTGGAATACGTACGTCAAAATGAAGTGGACACGAGCATCATTATCGATGGAATTCCACAAGCTGTTCTATTTTAACAATGTTTGAATTTTATTCCCAGATTTTATTCCCAGACATTTCCGGAGTTATTTCCTTTGTGCAGGTTTGAGGGATATGCGATCTCTCCCGTGCAGTATTCGGATAACATTCACATACCAGGTTGTTCATGGGCATCTATTTTATTTTCAACTCGTATTCTAACATATGTTAGAAATATCTTAGTGCAGACGCTCTGCTCATGCTTGGTCCTTCCCGCTCAACAGGTGGTGGTGTTTTCTATGTAAATGCACCAAAAAAGAATTTGAAAGAAAACATGCGAACTCTGAAGGAGGTTCTTCTTCAGGGTGGTGGGGCTCTAACTCAGATATAGAGGGAGGAACTCGGAGTAGAGCCGTTGCTCCTTCAGGTCGAGAGAAGCCAGATGGTGTGGTTAGGGCATCTGGTTAGGATGCCTCCCGAACGCCTCACTGAGGAGGTGTTCTGTCTCATCAGGAGGAGATTAGAGGTAGATACCGGATTTGCTGGAGAGACTATGTCTCACAGCTGGACAGGGAACATCTCGGGATCCTTGCAGGTGAGCTGGAAGATGCAGCCGGGGTGAGAGAAGCCTGGGCTTCCAGTCTGAGGTTGTTTCCCCCGGCAACCCGGCCACAGATAAGCGGAAGATGACGCTCGGGGGCATCTGGCTGCTCTCGAAATGGAGAAGGAGTGGCTCGACACCAAGCTCCTCCTGGTTGGCAGAGCGCCTCACCCGATCTCTGAGTGAAAGCCCAGCCACCCTGTGGAGGAAGATCATTTCGGCCACTTGTATTCGCGATCTGATTCTTTCGGTCACCACCTACAGCTGGTGACCATAGGTGAGGGTAGGAACGTAGATCCTGGTTACCATGGTGAGGGTAGGAATGTAGATCCTGGTTACCATGGTGAGGGTAGGAACGTAGATCCTGGTTACCATGGTGAGGGTAGAAACATAGATCCTGGTTACCATGGTGAGGGTAGGAACATAGATCCTGGTTACCATGGTGAGGGTAGGAACGTAGCTCCTGGTTACCATGGTGAGGGTAGGAACGTAGATCCTGGTTACCATGGTGAGGATAGGAATGTAGATTCTTGTTACCATGGTGAGGGTAGGAACGTAGATCCTGGTTACCATGGTGAGGGTAGGAACGCAGATCCTAGTTACCATGGTGAGGATAGGAACGTAAATTCTGGTTACCATGGTGAGGATAGGAACGTAGATTCTGGTTACCATGGTGAGGGTAGGAACGTAGATCCTGGTTACCATGGTGAGGGTAGGAACGTAGATCCTGGTTACCATGGTGAGGGTAGGAACGTTGATCCTGGTTACCATGGTGAGGGTAGGAACGTAGTTCCTGGTTACCATGGTGAGGGTAGGAACGTAGATCCTGGTTACCATGGTGAGGGTAGAAACATAGATCCTGGTTACCATGGTGAGGGTAGGAACATAGATCCTGGTTACCATGGTGAGGGTAGGAACGTAGCTCCTGGTTACCATGGTGAGGGTAGGAACGTAGATCCTGGTTACCATGGTGAGGATAGGAATGTAGATTCTTGTTACCATGGTGAGGGTAGGAACGTAGATCCTGGTTACCATGGTGAGGGTAGGAACGCAGATCCTAGTTACCATGGTGAGGATAGGAACGTAAATTCTGGTTACCATGGTGAGGATAGGAACGTAGATTCTGGTTACCATGGTGAGGATAGGAACGTAGTTCCTGGTTACCATGGTGAGGGTAGGAACGTAGATCCTGGTTACCATGGTGAGGGTAGGAACGTAGATCCTGGTTACCATGGTGAGGGTAGGAACGTAGTTCCTGGTTACCATGGTGAGGGTAGGAACGTAGATCCTGGTTACCACGGTGAGGGTAGGAACGTAGATCCTGGTTACCATGGTGAGGATAGGAACGTAATTTCTGGTTACCATGGTGAGGGTAGGAACGTAGATCCTGGTTACCATGGTGAGGGTAGGAACGTAGATCCTGGTTACCATGGTGAGGGTAGGAACGTAGTTCCTGGTTACCATGGTGAGGGTAGGAACGTAGATCCTGGTTACCATGGTGAGGGTAGGAACGTAGATCCTGGTTACCATGGTGAGGATAGGAACGTAGATCCTGGTTACCATGGTGAGGATAGGAACGTAGATTCTGGTTACCATGGTGAGGATAGGAACGTAGATCCTGGTTACCATGGTGAGGATAGGAACGTAGATTCTGGTTACCATGGTGAGGATAGGAACGTAGATCCTGGTTACCATGGTGAGGATAGGAACGTAGTTCCTGGTTACCATGGTGAGGATAGGAACGTAGATTCTGGTTACCATGGTGAGGATAGGAACGTAGATCCTGGTTACCATGGTGAGGATAGGAACGTAGATTCTGGTTACCATGGTGAGGATAGGAACGTAGTTCCTGGTTACCATGGCGTAGATAATTTTGAGAAATTAAAAGCTTTCAGGTGCCCGTATAGTACAGGAAACACGATAGTATGAACTCATGGTAACCCGCATCGGGGCTTACTATCAGGGGTCCTGAGTGTTGTGACTGAAAGTAGAGCTCAAAGCTCACTACAGGATGAGTTTAGAACTGTGTTCCCATATTTACCTCCATCTTCACACCGACAGGCCCAGCATGACAACGCTAACCACCCCACCATCGCTTTACAAACTCCCACTCGTGTCTACATGTACTTCTTTTAGGGAATCACATGCTGACATGATGGCTCGCCTCACAGGTGGCTCAGGATATATTTCAGTCTGTCACATTCCTGAGTCTGGGGGTCATTTGGAAAAGGCACATGTATGACTAGAGTGGCTCCACTGAACCGTGACGACGAGCCGCCCACACCGTGACAGCTGAGAGTCGCTTCTGACACTTTGGGACATCGTGCTTCAGCCGTGCCGCCTTCTCTTCAGCCTGTTTGACCACGTTTAGAAGATGCTTTGTCTCCATGGATACCTGCTGATGAGGGGCGATGTGCCGCCCCAACTGATCGACCACTTTATGACCTCTGATCCGGAAATGAAGTAATAAAACTGATTGATTTAGAAACGTTGATAAAGTTTAATCTCATTCCGCTCTGTTTGTGTGTCTACATCAAAACGTCCTGCTTGGAGTTTTTTTTTTAATTGAAGGTCTGTTTGTTGTTCTTCACGGTCGCCGTGGCAACGGTGAGTAAAGAATGCCGACAGCTGAAGGGTGAAAGCTAAAGGACACGGTGCAGAGACGCCCAGAAAGGTCACAGACGTTAGACTTCTTAGCAACCAGAGGTCAAAGCCCTTCGTTCCCCAGCTGTGCTGTTATTGATTTTAGAGATTCATTGTCAGGATTAAGCAAACGAAATGAAACGAGACGATAAAAGGAAGAGGAAATAAAATCATGGACCAGATGAGACTGAAATCATTCAATCATTCAGGTCGGTTGTTTAAAAAAAAAGAAAAAATTTCAGGTTTGGTTCTTACTGACGCGTCAAATCAGACCAATGATGTCCGCTTCATGGGAACCGTTTCCAGTGAACAGTTTTGTTGCTCTCAGTAGTTTCTTTAATATCTCCATCAAGCTTAACTTGTAATAAAAAAGGGATCAATCTGCATCAAAAAGTGTTTCAAAATGTGCTTCAAGAATCCAAAAAGCATCTAAAACATTGAAAAAAACGATAGCCAGAAAACGTTAAATGTAAAACGATCAACACCCTCATATTTACTCTAGGCGTGTGCAAACTACGGCCTGCGGGACTTGACTTGTAATTTATCTTTAAAGTGGAAAATACAAGCCTGGTCATTTGGAAATGTAGCTACAAAATATGATCTTTGCGCGTATTCTGTAATGGCGTCAGAGTCCTCCTTGTCTCTTTCTACAAATATACACACACGTGTGTGACATTAGCAATGTGTTTGTTGCCATAGCAACAACTTTCAATGTGCACTTCCTCCCAGCTGCTGCGGGGCGCAGCAGGTTAGAGAAGATAAAACGCTTATAAATTTTGAAATGTTCATTTTTAGAACACAAAAAAATAAAAGATAAAATAGAAAACATGTATATATTAAAGGTCATAAAAGGTCAGCCTCCTAGGTTGTTTAATTTATTCTAATTAGCATAATTAAAGTGACGAGCAGTCAAATTGACCGCTGTGGCGGTCCTGGTGTTAACCGGCTTTAGTTTTGTATTGTGATGATGTGGATCGTCAGAGATCGATCTCTGTCCGGCTTTGAGTCTAGTTTTATTAACAGGTCAATCATTAATCCGCTTGTTATTAACAAAATAAAAATAAACAAATATTTAATGAATCAAAATGATCGTGTCTGTTTGGACGGGTTCTGATTTCTTAATCTGGTTTAATTAATGCATCACGTTAAGTAAACAAGTCCTAAATAATCCCAATTCCATCATCCACGATGAATGGTGTGAATAAAGACCTCCATACAGAGTCCTACGCCTCCGCAGGACCACCGAGCCCCCGCCTGTTTTCAGGATCTGGCTCAAAAAAATCTGTTCATTCATTTTCTCTTGGTTCATTAAAACAGGAAGGAAGGGAGCATTCTGTGGAGCAGGAGGTGCCAATCTGTCTGCGTGTGGACACCAGCCAGTCAGCTTCTCTAATGTTTAAGAAGCCGGTTTTACAAACAAAACGAAGAGAAATGTCCTCGTTTGACGTCTGACTCAGAGGCTTGAATTATAAACGCAGAAATACAAAAGCAGCCTAAGTAATAAATGAGACCGTGTCGTTAAAGAGGTGGACCAATCATGCAGCCAGTTTTAGCTCAAAGTTTACGGAAGAACTCGGACTAAAATCACTAACATGCAAAACCAGGCTCCAGAAATCTGAGGGTCTAAAAATAGACCCTCCTCTAAAGGTTTATTTTCTTTTCAACGCGAGCCGTAGATGAGTAACGTGGAAGCAGAATGGTTCTAGTTTGGAGAGTAAGGGTCTAAAAATAACTCAACACATGCCACCGTAAAAAAAAAAAAACATTTCATTTCAGACCCACTTCCAGGAATCCATCCCATAATTCAGACTCTTAAAACAACAAAATATCAACATTAAAAAAGTTATTTAAATAATATTAAAATAAAAATCTATAAATCTAAAGAATAAAAAAAACAGGTCTTATTTTACGTTTCAGATGATTATTTTCATTTCGTCATATGAACTGATTATCCATAATGAGGTCACGGGGGGTGCCGGAGCCTATCCCAAGCAAGAGGCAGGGTACACCCCAAACATGTCACCAGTCCGTTACGGGCCCACACACACCAGCAACCATCCAAACATAGATTCATTCCTAAGGGCAATTTTATAGCAGACAATCAACCTAACATTGTATGTTTTTGGAGGAAACATGAGAAAACCCACATATAGACAGGAAGAACATGCAAACTATACACAGAAAGACCAGTGTTTCAAGCCACACCTCCACTCAGGGCCTCAAACCCTCAACCTTCTTGTCTGCTGAAATGATGGATTTCTGTCTGAACCAAGCTGCTAAACTCCCAGATTCACACTGTCACAGTCTGGATGCAGAAGGAGGAGGAGGACCCAGGTGCAGGACGACAAACATTTTTATTTTAGTAAGGCATGTTCAGGCATGTCTTGGTCAGGCAGCCAGGATGGAAGACCTGGCCGGGAGGGAAGGTGCTGATGGTGATGACAATGATGACCCGACAAAAACATCTGGAGTGACTGCCTTTAAACAGGCACCAGGATCCACAGGTGTGTGTCATCAGACTAATCACCCTCAGGTCTCTCTAATCAGGGTGATGAGGGAAGGACCAGGGCTCCCTCTGGTGGCAGGGAAGGAGATCATGACAGATAGAACACCATTGGTTAGAACTAGAATAAACTCTTGGAGCCAGACCTTCTTTCTCCAACATCAGTGTGACCTCCCAGATGTTCTTCTGGAAGAGTGATCTCACACTCCTGTAAAAACACGCTTAACCCTGCCGGACATCCTTCCCAGAAGAGATGAAGCTGTTTAAGCTGCTGAGGACCAACGACCAAATGAACCCTGAGGATTAGGAGCGAGGAGTTTCTGAAGGTCATATGTGATTTCGACTGGGCCCTGATTTACAAAGTTAAGCACTAACTTGCCAATATGGCGGTCAGGTTGAAGCTCGGACTAACCTGCCAATATGCCGGTCAGGATGAAGCTGGGACTAACCTGCCAATATGCCGGTCAGGTTGAAGCTCGGAGTAACCTGCCAATATGCCGGTCAGGTTGAAGCTCGGACTAACCTGCCAATATGCCGGTCAGGTTGAAGCTCGGACTAACCTGCCAATATGCCGGTCAGGATGAAGCTCGGACTAACCCGCCAATATGCCGGTCAGGTTGAAGTTCGGAGTAACCTGCCAATATGCCGGTCAGGTTGAAGCTCCGACTAACCCGCCAATATGCCGGTCAGGTTGAAGCTCGGTAACCTGCCAATATGCCGGTCAGGTTGAGGCTCAGACTAACCTGCCAACGTATCGGTCAGGTTGAAGCTCAGACTAACCTGCCAATATGCCGGTCAGGTTGAAGCTCGGACTAACCTGCCAATATGTCGGTCAGGTTGAAGCTCAGACTAACCTGCCAATATGCCGGTCAGGTTGAAGTTCGGACTAACCTGCCAATATGCCGGTCAGGTTGAAGCTCGGACTAACCTGCCAATATGCCGGTCAGGATGAAGCTCGGACTAACCCGCCAATATGCCGGTCAGGTTGAAGTTCGGAGTAACCCGTCAATATGCCGGTCAGGTTGAAGCTCGGACTAACCCGTCAATATGCCGGTCAGGTTGAAGCTCGGACTAACCTTCCAATATGTCGGTCAGGTTGAAGCTCGGAGTAACCTGCCAATATGCCGGTCAGGTTGAAGCTCGGACTAACCCGTCAATATGCCGGTCAGGTTGAAGCTCGGACTAACCTTCCAATATGTCGGTCAGGTTGAAGCTCGGAGTAACCTGCCAATATGCCGGTCAGGTTGAAGCTCGGTAACTTGCCAATATGCCGGTCAGGGTGAAGCTCGGTGTAACCTGCCAATATGCCGGTCAGGTTGAAGCTCGGACTAACCTGCCAACGTATCGGTCAGGTTGAAGCTCGGTAACCTGCCAATATGTCGGTCAGGTTGAAGCTCGGAGTAACCTGCCAATATGCCGGTCAGGGTGAAGCTCGGAGTAACCTGCCAATATGCCGGTCAGGTTGAAGTTCGGACTAACTTGCCAATATGCCGGTCAGGTTGAAGCTCGGACTAACCTGCCAATATGCCGGTCAGGTTGAAGCTCGGACTAACCTGCCAACGTATCGGTCAGGTTGAAGCTCGGACTAACCTGCCAATATGTCGGTCAGGTTGAAGCTCAGACTAACTTGCCAATATGCCGGTCAGGTTGAAGCTCGGACTAACCTGCCAATATGCCGGTCAGGGTGAAGCTCGGAGTAACCTGCCAATATGCCGGTCAGGTTGAAACTCGGACTAACCTGCCAATATGCCGGTCAGGATGAAGCTCGGACTAACCCGCCAATATGCCGGTCAGGTTGAAGCTCGGACTAACCTTCCAATATGCCGGTCAGGTTGAAGCTCGGACTAACCTTCCAATATGTCGGTCAGGTTGAAGCTCGGAGTAACCTGCCAATATGCCGGTCAGGTTGAAGCTCGGTAACTTGCCAATATGCCGGTCAGGGTGAAGCTCGGAGTAACCTGCCAATATGCCGGTCAGGTTGAAGCTCGGACTAACCTGCCAACGTATCGGTCAGGTTGAAGCTCGGTAACCTGCCAATATGTCGGTCAGGTTGAAGCTCGGAGTAACCTGCCAATATGCCGGTCAGGGTGAAGCTCGGAGTAACCTGCCAATATGCCGGTCAGGTTGAAGTTCGGACTAACTTGCCAATATGCCGGTCAGGTTGAAGCTCGGACTAACCTGCCAATATGCCGGTCAGGTTGAAGCTCGGACTAACCTGCCAACGTATCGGTCAGGTTGAAGCTCGGACTAACCTGCCAATATGTCGGTCAGGTTGAAGCTCAGACTAACTTGCCAATATGCCGGTCAGGTTGAAGCTCGGTAACATGCCAATATGCCGGTCAGGTTGAAGCTCGGACTAACCTGCCAATATGCCGGTCAGGGTGAAGCTCGGAGTAACCTGCCAATATGCCGGTCAGGTTGAAGCTCGGACTAACCTGCCAATATGCCGGTCAGGTTGAAGCTCGGACTAACCCGCCAATATGCCGGTCAGGTTGAAGCTCGGACTAACCCGCCAATATGTCGGTCAGGTTGAAGCTCAGACTAACCTGCCAATATGCCGGTCAGGTTGAAACTCGGACTAACCTGCCAATATGCCGGTCAGGTTGAAGCTCGGACTAACCTGCCAATATGCCGGTCAGGTTGAAGCTCGGACTAACCTGCCAATATGCCGGTCAGGTTGAAGTTCGGACTAACTTGCCAATATGCCGGTCAGGTTGAAGCTCGGACTAACCTGCCAATATGCCGGTCAGGTTGAAGCTCGGACTAACCTGCCAATATGCCGGTCAGGTTGAAGCTCGGACTAACCTGCCAATATGCCGGTCAGGGTGAAGCTCGGACATAAAGCGAGCTGACGGGTCTGAAGGACTGACGGTAACTCCATTTGGACTGCGTTAGCCTCCTCTCTTGTGTCACTTCTTGCTTGCTTTGAAAGCTCACAGCATGTTTGCTGATCTGATGATCTCTAATTAGATTTCTTGAGCACTGAAGAGAATGAGCCATCAATTAGACGGCTGTAATTAGGGGGTCCAATCTGATTCCTGTCAGACACCTGCTGCCTCTCCCAGTTACTGGAACCGTAGACAGACGTGGCAGTGATTACGTTCATTATGACCAAGTTTATTTGTTTAGAGAACGATCTTAGTGGAAAAAAGACTGACGGCAGTTTTTCTTGTTTTAATTACAGGAAGTGTTTGTTTATCACGCTTCGATGATCTCCTCGGAATCTAGAACGGAACGTTTATAAATCTGGATCTTGTGTTTGTCTCTGAAGGCGTTGTTTTAGGAGTTTTTATATCAGCTGATTTATAGATACAGAAGTTTTTATTCATATTTAGAAACCTTTTAAAAGACTGAGATAAAAACAAAAGAAATACTTGGAGATATATTGATCTTATTAAAATTGGACTCATATTAATTCTCATTTTCCTGATATCAGTATTTTCCTGAGCCATCAAATTGCAGCCAAACAGAAACACACTTTGTCCTTTAAAACCAGTAACCATCATGGTTATATACAGCAGCTCAACACCGAGCTCCTCCCGGATGGCAGAGCTCCTCACCCGATCTCTGAGTGAGAGCCCAGCCACCCTTTGAAGGAAGCTCATTTCGGCCATTTGTATCCGCGATCTCATTCTTTCAGTCACCACCCACAGCTGGTGACGATAGGTGCAGGTAGGAACGTAGATCCTGGTTACCATGGTGAGGGTAGGAACGTACACCCTGGTTACCATGGTGAGGGTAGGAACGTAGATCCTGGTTACCATGGTAAGGGTAGGAACGTACACCCTGGTTACCATGGTGAGGGTAGGAACGTAGATCCTGGTTACCATGGTGAGGGTAGGAATGTAGATCCTGGTTACCATGGTGAGGGTAGGAATGTAGATCCTGGTTACCATGGTGAGGGTAGAAACATAGATCCTGGTTACCATGGTGAGGGAAGGAACGTAGATCCTGGTTACCATGGTGAGGGTAGGAACGGTTACGATGGTTACCATGGTGAGGGAACGAACGTAGATCCTGGTTACCATGATGAAGGTAGGAACGTAGATCCTGGTTACCATGGTGAGGGTCGGAACATAGATCGACTTGTAAATCGAGAGCTTTGTTTTCGGCTCAGCTCTCTCTGAAATACCGATGTGATTAATAAAGACAGCGGTCAGACCCGGAACGACTCGCTCACGGTTTAATGAAACAAGCGGCCATGTTTTCCTGGTGAGATAACGCTGGCTTCGCATACCGTTCTGGTGGTAACGTATGTTTTTTAATAATAAAGGTGTAATCCACCGAGCTTGAGGTCTTGCATTGCCAGGCTCCGCCCCTCACTCACCCACGCCGCAGCTGAAAAACTGATCCATGCCTTCATCTCCTCCAGACTTGACTACTGCAATGCCCTCCTCGTTGGCACACCTGGCAGGAGCCTTGAGAAGCTCCAGCACATCCAAAACTGCGCTGCCAGGGTCCTGACGAGGAGGCGAAAATTTGACCACATCACACCTGTTCTTAAATCACTTCACTGGCTTCCCATCCGTTTCAGAGTTCACTACAAAATCTGCCTCCTCACCTACCAATGTGTCCATGGAAATGCCCCAACTTACCTCACTGAACTCCTCTCCCCACTCATCAACCCAAGACACCTTCGCTCAAATTCCACCCACTGCCTCCACCAGCCCAGGACCAGGCTGACCACAATGGGGGACAGAGCCTTCCAGGCCGTTGCCCCACGACTGTGGAATGAGCTCCCGGAACTCCTCAGGGCCACAAAGTGTGGACACTTTTAAAAAAGGTCTAAAGACATTCATTTTTAATAAGGCTTTTAATCTTTGATTTTATGATTCTTTGTTTTCAGAATGTAGATTTTAGTTTTTAAAATGTTTTTATTGTTTTTTCCTTTCTATGTAGCGCTTTGGGATTTTCTCTGAAAGTGTAAAGCGCACTACAAATAAAATGTATTATTATTATTATTATTATCCTGGTTACCATGATGAGGGTAGGAACGTAGATCATGGTTACCATGGTGAGGGTAGGAACGGTTACCATGGTTACCATGGTGAGGGAACGAACGTAGATCCTGGTTACCATGATGAAGGTAGGAATGTAGATCCTGGTTACCATGGTGAGGGTAGGAACGTAGATCCTGGTTACCATGATGAGGGTAGGAACGTAGATCCTGGTTACCATGGTGAGGGTCGGAACATAGATCGACTTGTAAATCGAGAGCTTTGTTTTCGGCTCAGCTCTCTCTGAAATACCGATGTGATTAATAAAGACAGCGGTCAGACCCGGAACGACTCGCTCACGGTTTAATGAAACAAGCGGCCATGTTTTCCTGGTGAGATAACGCTGGCTTCGCATACCGTTCTGGTGGTAACGTATGTTTTTTAATAATAAAGGTGTAATCCACCGAGCTTGAGGTCTTGTTCTCCTCTGAGTTAAAACATTCCATCTCATTTCATCACCAAGGATTTCAAGTAAATCCACATGGAGTCCTCTTGGAGCCCGGCCTCTTCTAAACCGAACTTATTAGGAAATATTTCCACATGTTTGAAATCAGAGCAGATGTAGACAGATGTTCCAGATGTACACACAGATTGTTGCACAGATTTTCTGCAAAACTGCATCAACAGATAGAAATACTCTAAAGGCTGATTCTGTCACGCACCGCTGCCAGGGTTCCACTACCGGGGCGCACAAACTGCACACATACATCTGAACAAACCAAGCGAGGCAGGTTTGACTGTGTTTGAGTTTAGAGGAGGACGTGGTGAAACGTCAGACGACATGCATCTGAACCCAGTGAGAGCGTAAAGCAGCGTTCACACCGCACACATCAAAACGGATCGATCCCATTTGTTTAGATGCATTCAGGACCGTCGTGTTCTAAATCTACCTGCAAGCGCCATGACCGTCAATATGACCGCTTATGTAATTATTCATGATTTCCATAAAGAAACTTTTAAATCAGTAATAATAATAATAATGATAAGTAATAATGATGATAAAATATTAAATATTTTTAAAACCTAGAATAAAAAAGAAAACACCAAATTAAAATGATCTAATTTGTCATTAGCCAACTTTATTTCCGAATTTTTTGCTGATGCTTCAAAAATGTCCTCGTTATAAATTGGCTCCAATATGTTAACCCGAACTTCCAAGACTTATCTAGAAAACATGGCCGACTTTATACAGACTCTCCTCATGGTGTCTCTTCAATATTATCTCACTCAACCTTTCTAAAATGTTTTTGTAATGGCATCAGAGTCCTCCTTGTCTCTCTCTAAAAATATAAATACCGTAATTTCACGGCCATAAGGCGCACCTAAAAGTCTCAAATTTTCTTCAAAATGAGCGGTGCGCCTTTTCGTGCGGTGCGCCTTGTGTGAGAAAAGGCGGACCTAAAAGAAAACGCGGTGCCCGCGAGGCGGACCTGAAAGAAAACACATGAGAACGTTAAAGAGTGAAGTGTGAGCGGCGTGGGAGCGATGGATGACCAAAGGGTGGAAGGCAGCACCGGGCGAGTTCCGCTACAGTTTGCCAATGGATTGTAGATGCTTGGACTAACGTGTCTGCTGGTACTGTTATCCGAGCTTTCTCAAAAGCTGGTATCCTTTCTGAGGAGCCGCACAGTACAGACAGTGACTTTGACAGCGAGGAGCTGCTCTGAAACAGAGGATGAGGACTTTGATGGATTTGAATAAAGACTATTACCGGTAATGTGTTTGTTTAGTATCGTTACTACTTAAATAAAGCACAACCAAACTCAGTTTTGCTCCCGATCTATTTTTTAATACACACATTTACATGCGTGTGTGTGTTGTTGTAAGGCAGTGTGTGACTGAGACTGCGCCTTTTCGTACGGTGCGCCTAATGACCGTGAAATTACGGTACTTCTTATTTACGATGAACCTCTTTTTTATTAACGTGTCTGAACGAAGCGGTAAAGATGATGAAGATGGTGAAGATAACGAGCCACTGTAAACCAAAATTAATTTAAATGTAAATGAGTCTGAATGAGAAAAATAATCTGAAAATGACTTCATAACTGGGATCATTTATAAAAACAAAGCAGAAAAAAAAACGTCAACAAAGTCAAATATTTGGACAGAAAATGGATGAACCCAAAAAAAAAATGTTCATGTATCTGCAGATCGCCATCTATCTGCAGATCGCCATCTATCTGCAGGTCGCCATCTATCTGCAGATCGCCATCTATCCGCAGATCGCCATCTATCCGCAGATCGCCATCTATCCTCAGATCGCCATCTATCCGCAGATCGCCATCTATCCGCAGATCGCCATCTATCCGCAGATCGCCACCTATCCGCAGGTCGCCATCTATCCGCAGATCGCCATCTATCCTCAGATCGCCATCTATCCGCAGATCGCCATCTATCCGCAGATCGCCATCTATCCTCAGATCGCCACCTATCTGCAGATCGCCATCTATCCGCAGATCGCCATCTATCCTCAGATCGCCATCTATCCGCAGATCGCCATCTATCCGCAGATCGCCATCTATCCGCAGATCGCCATCTATCCGCAGGTCGCCATCTATCTGCAGATCGCCATCTATCTGCAGATCGCCACCTATCTGCAGGTCGCCACCTATCTGCAGGTCGCCATCTATCCGCAGATCGCCACCTATCAGCAGGTCGCCATCTATCTGCAGATCGCCATCTATTGGGAAATCCTCGGATTTCAAGGGGGGAATTTTAAAGTATGCTGACAGGCTGCAAGTGGCCCTCCAGCCGTAGTTTGTCCACTCCTGATCTGGTCCACAGAAAGCTAATCACATAGCATCACAAAGCAAATCCAAACCAGATATTTCCATCAGTTTGACCAGAATCAGATCCAAACAGGCAAACCGATAACTTGCCAAACTCTTCTAGGCTGGTGACACGTTTTAAAACCTGGTTATCCTGCAGTTTGAGTCTCCTCTGAAAGCCCAGCATGCTGCTGGAAACCAGATGCATGATGGAACTCACCACTGCTGCGGCTCTTGCGGTTGGTCTTCCCCCCCGTCAGCAGCATCTTCAAGCTGTTCCTAAACATGACTGCAGCGGATTCACGACGACACGAAACCTGTAGGAAAAAAATGAAACGCACGTTAAAGCCACACATCTGATCTGCAGGATGGAGTCTGAGACTTTTGGGGTAAATTACACATTAAAGAGCAAAGCTTTTCAGTCATCTTCCACTCATCCGGGCCGGGTCGTGGGGGCAACAGCCTCAGACGGGAAGCCCAGGCCTCTCTCACCCCGGCTGCATCCTCCAGCTCACCCGGAAGGATCCCGAGTCATTCCCCAGCCAGCTGTGAGACATAGTATCTCCAGCAGGTCCGGGGTCTGCCTCTTGGTCTCCCTCCCAGTGGGAGGTGCCCCAAACACCTCCCCAGCGAGGCGCTCGGGAGGCATCCTAACCAGATGCCCGTACCACCCCATCTGGCTCCTCTCGACATGGAGGAGGAGTGACTCGACAACGAGCTCCTCCCAGATGGCAGAGCTCCTCCCTCTTTCACTCCTCACTCACAGGTCAACCCTACCCTTAAAAAAAACTCCTAAAAACTAAGATGGAAGGAAAAGAGAAACCTGTTGGAGACCCAGTTGAAGAAGAGATCCTCGCCCAAATTAAATAATGATGTTTATAGAGGAGTGTGTTCTGGTGGTTCAGTGTGTCCATAGGAGATGAGATCAGGTCAGGACAGGGGCACAGAAGGGATGTCTAGATGTCAGTGAAACGTGCTGGACTCTGATTGGTGGATAAATCCCTCCAGCAGGTCCGGAGTCCACCTCTTGGTCTCCTCCCGGTGGGACGTGCCCAAAACACCTCACCAGCGAGGCGCTCGGGGGGCATCTTGACCAGATGCCCGAACCACCCCATCTGGATCCCCTCGACCTGGAGGAGGAGCGGCTCGACACCGAGCTCCTCCCAGATGGCAGAGCTCCTCACCCGATCTTTGAGTGAGAGCCCAGCCACCCTGCAGAGGAAGCTTATTTCGGCTGCTTGTATCCATGATCTTATTCTTTTTTATTTCTAATGTAATTTTTTTCTAAGCATCCATTCAGGTTCGGCAGAGTCATCCAAACCTGTCACCTCTGTAAGACGTACGATATGAGAAGCAGACAGCAGATCCTGAGCAGGCGGGTTAGCGGGCGGGTTAGCGGGCAAGCTGTCACAGCATTTATTTAAATCCTTCAAAATAAAAACATGACCGGGTCAAATTCTGTGGGTTTGAAACGGTAAAAGAGCAACAGCTGAAGCAGAGTTGATCTGTTCACATATGTTCAGCAGTGAGTAACACAGAGCGTCCACAAGCTGCTTGAGCAGAAAATAGAGAGGAGAGACCCGATGTGTGATTCTATACGATCTGCTAGAGAGGCATCTAAACGCAGCACAACAAATTTCTGTGTGAAGGTGGAAGCTTTCACCTCTCCTTCCCACCCCCTCTGATCCTGTGTGAAGGCAAGCCAACAATCAGCATGCTCTCAGATCGTGTGCGTAAGCGGATGCAGGATGCTTCACGGCTCCTCCCACGTGTTAAAGGTACATTCACCAGATTTGCACCGGTAGCTTTTTACCGCTCCCAAAAAAGCTTATTTATAAAAAGCAGCTTCTAAAGGATTAAATCATGTGCATTTTGAGCTTGAGAACACTGGCTTGACGTCCGAGGAGAGGGGTGGAATAACTACAGCCCGAGTGGGGAGGGACTTTCTCACCTTGGCCATGTTTGAGGTGCTCCCTTCAGGACGGAGGTATCCCTCCTCTAGACGTCCAAAAAGAGAGGAATCTCTTATAAGGAACTGAGTCCTGACGAGTATCTGATTACTATTAATAGTAACTTTTATTATTGTATGTTGTTTTATTTATTCATATTTATCCAGAGCAATGGAGAGTGTGGAAAAAAGGTGAAGAAGCGTGTGCAGGCAGGCTGGAACGGGTGGAGAAAAGTATCAGGTTTGATGTGTGATAGAAGAGTTTCAGCTAAAATGAAAGAGAAAGTGTACAAAACCGTGGTGAGAGCGGCCATGCTGATTGGTCTAGAGACAGTGTGGTGAGAGCGGCCATGCTGATTGGTCTAGAGACAGTGTGGTGAGAGCGGCCATGCTGATTGGTCTAGAGACAGTGTGGTGAGAGCGGCCATGCTGATTGGTCTAGAGACAGTGTGGTGAGAGCGGCCATGCTGATTGGTCTAGAGACAGTGGCACTGAGGAAAAGACAGGAAACAGAGATGTTTGTAGCAGAGATGAAGATGCTGAGGATCTCTCTGGGAGTGACCAGGATGGACAGGATCAGAGGAACAGCACATGTTAGAGGTTTTAAAGTCAGAGAGGTCAGACTGAGATGGTTTGGACATGTGCAGAGGAGAGAGAGAGAGTACATCAGAAGAAGGATGCTGGGTTTGGAACCACCAGGAAAGAGGACTAGAGGAAGACCAAAGAGGAGGTTCATGGATACAGTGAAGGAAGACATGAAGATAGTTGGTGTGACTGAAGAGGATGCAGCAGATAGGGTTAGATGGAAGGAACTGACTTGCTGTGGCGCCCCCTCAAGGGAGATGATGGAAGTAGAAGAAGTTTTTTTTTTTTTTCATATGTATGCATGGAATGTGTGACGTGTTGCTGCTGGACTTCAGATTTTATCCTGCAGGAGATTAACAAAGTTTGTATCTATAGATCCGTCTAATCTATGTTGTAGAAAGGTGAGGTAGAATCCAAGTGCGGAAAACAGGGATTCATTTCTTAATATATAAAAGCGGGTTGTCCGAGGTCGGCGGGTTTCTTAAACAAATGAAACAGAACATAAGAACACAAGCAAGAAAATTGTCAGACAAAGATCTACTAAAGGCTTGTTGTTGTTCCCGTATGGAAACCAACAATCTGGCACATGCTGGATGTGCAGGGTGGCTTATGTAGGGTGCTGAAATGCTGATCATCTGCACGTGGCGAGCAGGTTGCCACAGAGACAAACACCCTCTAAGAAGCAGGAGCACCGATCAGAACAATCTATCCATCTATTTTTAGGGTTCAGGATTTCATTCATTCATCATCTGGACCACTCATCCCTAATAGGGTCATGGTGCTGCCGGAGCCTATCCCGGCTGATTTAAAGCGAGACGCAGGGCACACCCGGAACAGGTATCCAATCTGTTGCAGGGCCACACACACAGACAACCAGATTTAGAATTTTATTTTGTAATGCTCAGTTTTCAGTTTTTTTTTTTTTTAATAATTCATAGTTTTGATGTTTTTATGATGTTTTTTTGTTGTTGTTGTTGTTTTGGGGGTTTTTTGTTTGTTTTTAAGTCTTTTCTCCAAAGGTCCCAGGAATGTTTTGGGCCCAGCGAGAATCGAACCCGGTTCTCCTGGCCGAAAGATGGTATCTCTATCATGGTTTTGTCGTCTGAGTCGTGTGTGTTTGAAACACAAGAGTTTACACACTTTTTTTTTAAATGTGTGAAATTCAAATGGCAAATAAATTGAATTTATCCATGCTGCTCAGATGTCTTTACTTTGTTCAACGAACTTGTCTTGCCTTTTCTTCACTCCGTATTTGAATCTCTTTTATCATACGTTAACCTCAATAGCAGATGGGCTTCATCCTGATAGGTGGAAAAAAGTGAAGCAGGCGTTCACGTAAAGATGAGCGAAACAAAAGAAGAAACATGGATGGAAATGATAACATGTTTAAACATAAAGCCGTGTTTTCTAAGCACCTGCTCCTCGGCCCTTTGATCTGGAGCTGGGACTCTTTGAAGTCCACAAAACCTTCAGTTTGGCGTTCCGTGAGTTACTATCTCATGAACCATTAAATATGTGGACTTAGTAGAGCTTTAAAATTGATCAAATTATCAGTATTAAAGATTAAAGTCTCTCAAAATGTGAACTTTTTTTAATCTAAAATTTTAAACAAAAGAAATCCAGCAAGCAGCAGGTGCTCGGACCCCCCTCCCGCCCCCCTCCGAGTCGGAGGTCCGCTGTGACCCTCCATTAATTACAAAGCTTATTTTCCCAATCAATAAAGTTTCCGTTAATGGGGGCAGAGATGGCAGAGGCCAGTATGGACGGTGAGGATTTATCTCATGTTACTCCCTCACCAGCAGGGTGGAGGAAATCCCACTACTCAACCACAGTCCCCCCCCACACACACACACACACACACACTGAGATTAGCTCAACCACAGACGCTCCACAAAGAACAGGGCGGGTCCTCGTTTAAACGGAGAAAATTAGATTTCCTTTGAAGAAATATGAAAGATTAAAACTCATTTCAAAGTAAAAGTTTTAACCGTGAAGTTAAATTAGGACACGGATGTTTAAAAAATGAGCGATTAGAAAATAAAAGCGACACCTTTAGATTTTAAACGAATAGAAAAACTGGATAAAAGTCATTTGTTACTTTTTATTTCTAAAGATCATAAAGAATTCCTGACGTGTCACGACATCCTGACCAAGTCTTCTGGAAGGGCTTCTCACCTGAATTTTATTTGGATTTAAAATGTGAAAAAAGAAACATGCTAATTTTGGCGAAACATTGTTTCACACACGTTTGAGTCGTTTTCAAATTCCTCTGTTCAGTATACAGATACTAATCAGACGCCAGGTTGTTCCTAGCCATGGATTTGGTTCTCTGCCACGCCCACATCCAAACATAACAGACATGGATCATAATAAGATCTTAAACTGTCACTAAAAGCTCCACATGTAGATCCTTCACTGTGGTGGAACAACACCAGCAGTCCACCATCTTTACGTAGTTCCATAGTGAAGCCGGGTATGTTCAGACAGGAAGCACTGATGATGTCACTCAGAAGATCCTGTCTTCATTCCTTCTGAACATCTCCACACGTCCATGAAGACTCCACATGAAGGAGCTGATGAAGGAGATCAGCTCTTGAATTGCCAAAAAAAACCTAATATAATACAACTGTCAGTATCTTTCACCTGCCGCCAGAGGGAGCCTTGGATGTTCCTAATCAATTGAATTAGAGTCACCTGAGGATGATTCCTGATTCCACACATCTGTGCACCCTGCTATCTATTTAAGGGGAATCACCCCAGACTTCCCTGTTGGGTCTTACCATCTCTTCCCGCCAGGTCACCCTGGTTACCTGACAATGTTTGAACTTGTTATTATTTGTAGTTTTGAAACCTTGAGTTAACTCTGTGTTTCTTGTTTTAGAGACTTTCTGAATTGAGTTAATAAACCTTGTTTGAAGTCCTGCAATTGGGTGCTCCACCTTCCACATCCCTAAAACCCTCACAACATAAATGAGGAGCACTACTCGGACCTGCTGCCATCACGAGAGGCGCATGTCCGTAAGCTGTATTGAACCAGGAACAATAAAAACCTTCAGGACACCGGCCCTCGAGGACCAGATTTTGACGCCCCTGATCAACACAAATAAACCTAGAATCTAATCATTAGGTGATAAAAATGGTTTTAATGTAAGACGGTCTGACATCATCACAGTCCGATCTTACAGAGAATCCTCCACCCACCCCCCCACCCCAAAAAAAAAAAGATCCTCCAGGAGTTTAAGAAAGAGTTTACTGTCTGACTGAGAGACAGAAACGTCTGGTTTTAATCAAAACACAACAAAAACATGACTTTTTCGAGATAATTATCTACAAACCGCTGCTGCATTGATTGAGTTTTTTGTTTTCAGGCAGAAAGAAATAAACACGGTGAAAAGATCTGTCTGTAAAATCCAGACAAATAGAATTCAGTCAGAGGTTTTTCTTTATCTGCCGTGTCAGACGGGTGAATCATCCCCTCCTGTGTGAGGGTGGTCAGGAAGGCACGGATCCATAAATCACACTCATATCAATACACAAAGTGTCAGGACCCGGCGGGAGGCGAGGACACCTCAAACTGAGCCAGAAACAACTTAAAGCAGCAGGTAAAGTTTCCTTCCTGCCCAGACAGAGATTATCTATTAATCTAGATTAAACCAGTTTAGAGCGACACATCTGGATTAACGCACACCTGATCAGGTACAGATGTTTTCAATCCTATCAGCCTGATTGTTTCTACTGTACGTCGTTCATCCCACAGAGTAAATACAGACTGAACAGAAACAGTCTTTACTTTTTTCTATTTTTAAACCAGTGGTGGGACGTCAGGGCTTTCAAGGTTTTCTCCACTAGTTTAAATTAATATCTGAATTACAGATATTTTATTTTGTCCGTAAATAGTAATTAATAGGGGTGTTCCATTACGTCGTCTTCCGCTAATCCGGGGCCGGGTTGCGGGGCAACAGCCTCAGACGGGGGAAGCCCAGGCTTCTCTCACACCTGCTGCATCCTCCAGCTCACCCAGGAGGATCCTGAGTCGTTCCCAGCCAGCTGTGAGACATGGTCTCTCCAGCAGGTCCGGGGTCTGCCTCTCGGTCTCGTCTGGATGGGACATTCCCGAAACACCGCACCAGCGAGGCGTTCGGGGGACATCCTGACCAGATGCCCAAACCACCCCATCTGGCTCCTCTCGACCTGGAGGAGGAGCGGCTTGACACCGACCTCCTCCCGGGTGCCAGAGGTGTATAATAGGGGTGTATTTGTACCAAATCGTTTCAGTATGGGCACAGAGGTTCTGGGTGGTGACGAGGCTTGAAATGCTGGTCTTTCTATGCGTAGTTTGCATGTTCTCTCCGATGTATGTGAAGGTTTTCTCTGTTTTTCTCTCACCCTCCAAAAACATACATGTTAGGTTAAATTGGCCGCTATGAAATTACCCTTAGAAATGAGTGTGTGGATGGCTGTGTGTGTGGCCCCGCGACAGTCTGGTGACCTACTCCGGGTGTACCTTGCCTCTTGCCTGAAACCAGCCAGGATGAGCTCCTGCAACCCCCGTGACCCATTAGGAATGGCCAGTCCAAAAGACGAGAGGTTTTAGTATGGGTCGCTCAGTTCAGTGGAGGGGTTAGATTCTGAAATCTAAATGTGTTTTTTTTGGTCATGTTTCGGACATTTTAACGGTCCTGTCTCAGACAGTTTTTGGAAAGAGGCTTTTCTTTAGTTTTGCCAACAATAGCCTCCCTTTTTTTAAAGATACTCCAATATTTTTTACAAGAGAATCTTTCATAAAATCTCTGGGAACGGTTTTCTCTTCTTTACGATCTCCAGTTGTTACTAAACTAGCAGAGCTAGCTGAGAATGGGAGGTAATCCACTTCTTAAAAAATACTTTGATCTCTTCAGAGATCAGTTTCAGAGATCTGCTGAAGTTTCTTCGGTTGGGTATTTTCTGGCTTCTTTTGGAAGTCTCTTTCAACGTTACATTTTTTTGTTGTTCGATATCTTCTCACCACACATCGCACAAAGATAAGCCAGTTTTATTGGCGATGAAGGAAAATGAAAATGTTCACATTGAATTAAACTCTATTTTCTTCTAAAACTTTTCAATCTAAGATTTTTTTTATGGTGAGGTCACCATGGGATTCAAACTTTTTAAAACCCACCACCACGTGAAGTCGTTTTGTGACTGATGTCAAATCTTTCTTCACGTGTTAGAAAATAAAAAGATTTATTTTAAAATCAAACTCCAAGAAAACTGCCCGAAAAAAAGCAAACTAATATTGTAAATAAACGTTTATTTATGTTCAGATTTTAAAAAACAAAACAAATGAAGCTGTGACATTGAGGGTGAAGCCAGAGGTCACCACACGAACGAGCTTTGATTCAGCAAGTCATGTTAGCATTTATGAGATGATCGGATCTTTTTAGAATTCAGAAGAAAAAAATTATGTTTTAAAATGAGAGAATAGAACTTGGCAGAAACGATAGGTGTAAATAAGAGTGATGCCACGTGGGAGATGTGAACACCAGTGGTGATAGACGCTCTGAAATTTAAAATCTAAAGATTAATGACAAAACTAAATAAACATGAAACAAAATGCATCCGGTTTTATGACTTTTTCTCTTAGAATTTGAATTTCTGCCATGTTTTTTTTTCAGACTGAGGAAACATTTTGGCAGTGCTCTGGAGTATACTGTACGTCACCTACACCGCCTGCCACAAGAGGGAGCCATAGACCTTCCTAACACACCTGAATTCCAGCCTGATACTAAACACCTGTGGATCATTGACATGCTCCCTATTTAAAGGCAGTCTGCCCTGACCTCCTTGTAAGGTCATCATCCCTTCCAGTTAGGTCGTCCTGGCTGCCCGATGAAGTTATATCCCTGAGTTCAGTTATATTTTTTAACTTTGACCTAAAGACATTCTTTGTTCTAATCCTGTGCCTTGCTGGACTTTTTTTTGTTATTAAGACCTGTTCGTTGTCCTCCCTCTACATCCATGACATCCATCATGACAACCAACATATGAAAAAAAAAAAGAAAATATGACCTTTGCTACTGAATATAGTTTCATTTAAAACAAAAACATCTGCAGTCAGAGAGCTGGGACGACCTGGTCTGGAAGACTAGTGTTAGCATCTGGTGCAGGATAGCAGCCCTGCTGTGAGGTTTAGCTTTAGTAGAGTTTAGCTTCTTACATTTTCATTTGTTGATGTGGTCCTGTTGGCTTCATCGAACCTTGATCTCCAGCTCTCGCTGGATCGATTTGCTCCCGAGTGTGAAGCGACCGGGATGGGAATTAGCGCCTCCAAATCCGAGACCATGGTCCTCGTCTGGAAAAGAGTGGAATGGCCTCTGCGTGTCAGGGACAGGGTCCTGCCCCTAGTGGAGGAGTTTAAGTATCTCGGGGTCTTGTTCACGAGTGGGGGAAGGATGGAGCGGGAGATCGACAGGCGGATCGGTGCGGCATCAGCAATAACTAGGACGCTGCATCGGTCCGTTGTATTAAAGAGAGAGCTGAGTCGAAAAGCAAAGCTCTGGATTTACAAGTCGATCTACGTTCCTACCCTCACCATGGTAACCAGGATCTACGTTCCTACCCTCACCATGGTAACCAGGATCTACGTTCCTACCCTCACCATGGTAACCAGGATCTACGTTCCTACCCTCACCATGGTAACCAGGATCTACGTTCCTACCATCACCATGGTAACCAGGATCTACGTTCCAACCCTCACCATGGTAACCAGGATCTACGTTCCAACCCTCACCATGGTAACCAGGATCTACCTTCCTACCCTCACCATGGTAACCAGGATCTACGTTCCTACCCTCACCATGGCAACCAGGATCTACGTTCCTACCCTCACCATGGTAACCAGGATCTACGTTCCTACCCTCACCATGGTAACCAGGATCTACGTTCCTACCCTCACCATGGTAACCAGGATCTACGTTCCTACCCTCACCATGGTAACCAGGATCTACGTTCCAACCCTCACCATGGTAACCAGGATCTACGTTCCTACCCTCACCATGGTAACCAGGATCTACGTTCCTACCCTCACCATGGTAACCAGGATCTACGTTCCAACCCTCACCATGGTAACCAGGATCTACGTTCCTACCCTCACCTATGGTCACCAGCTGTGGGTGGTGACCGAAAGAATGAGGTCGCGGGTACAAGCGGCCGAAATGAGCTTCCTCCGTAGGGTGGCTGGGCTCTCACTCAGAGATCAGGTGAGGAGCTCTGCCATCCGGGAGGAGCTCGGTGTCAAGCCGCTCCTCCTCCAGGTCGAGAGGAGCCAGATGTTGTGGTTCGGGCATCTGGTCAGGATGCCCCCCCGAGCGCCTTGCGAAGACCCTGGACCCACTGGAGAGACTATGTCTCACAGCTGGCCGGGGAACGACTTGGGATCCTTCCGGGTGAGCTGGAGGATGCAGCCGGGGTGAGAGAACCCTGGGCTGCCCGTTTGAGGCTGTTGCTTCCGCGACCCGACCCCGGAACAAGCGGAAGATGACGGAACGGAACATTTTCATTTTTCTGCAGTCTTTTATAAAAAGCGGGTGGTTTATAACAAAACCAAAATCATCAGTGATGGACAAACTGAATGAAAACAGCAGTGCAGAACAACAACAAAAAAAAACAACTGAAGAAAAACAAATGGCTGATTTGCATGGAATGTCAGATGTTCAAAATGTGTTGAACAAAGTAAAGAACTCTGAGCAGGACATGCTGGACTATTATCATGACTGAGGAGAGAGAAAGATGGGTTTGATCTACAAATAATACAAGTTTTTAAAAAGTAAAATGCTGTCTTATTCTTGTATATTTTTGAAGTTTATAGGGTGTTTCTGGGCGACGCCCAGTAAAGCTGGCAAGAAGTTATCGACACCAATCTCCTCCAAGAGACAGTGGACAACCATTTCTCAAAATCACTTCCTTCTTAGGCGTCGTACGTTATAACCTGTTTTTCTACATTTTCTACAACTCAGGCCAAGCTGAGTTACAAGAAC
Source organism: Neostethus bicornis (assembly GCA_902685375.1). Classification (NCBI taxonomy): domain Eukaryota; kingdom Metazoa; phylum Chordata; class Actinopteri; order Atheriniformes; family Phallostethidae; genus Neostethus; species Neostethus bicornis. The sequence goes on along the minus strand of LR738559.1, from coordinate 21,283,797 downwards.
CACAACACACACACACACTCATACACACACATGCATCATGGTCATGCAGTCTGATGTGTCCACATGGTGAATTACTGGTGTAACCCTGAGGGGAAACTCCAACCGTTTCAGCTTGGAACCGCCTCAGACCTCTTTCATCCTCTTTCTCAACAAAAGCAGCAAAGATAATGTTTCAAACTCCATAAAAAAAATCAAATAAAATCAAACATCTTCTGGCCTTTTTTTATTTTCATGTCTGAATAAAAAGAATAAAGCTCCGTTCCTCCGTCACTCGATTGTCTTCAGAGGCAGACGGCACGCTTTGGAAGGGATAGATGATGAAGTAATTTCCCTTCAGAGATCACAATGACGGCAGCATCACACCACTGATTTTAATATGTCGAGAACGGGCTGCTTGAACTCCCTCTGCTCCTGTTTGGTCCACGCTCTGAGCTACCACACGATCACACAAGCCGAACTGGAACGATCAGGGTTGTGAGAACGAAAGGTGAAAAAGTCGTTAGGGAGGAATTCCTTCTTTATGAGGCTCGGACAAAGTGGAGACCCTGCTTGTGGGGTTCTATGTTCACAGGAAGAGAGACCAGGATGTGCAAAGGTCAGACATGGAGTGAAATGTGCTGCTCCCCCAAAGAGAAGGTTCATTAAAGGTCCCATCTCATGCAAAATAACTTTTCATATTGTATCCTCTGCACACACACACGTTTACAACATGCATTACATCATAGTTATGAAAATATATTGATTTGGTGGAGCGCAGTCACAGACCCGGAACTATGAAAGACCGGGTATCGCTCATCCCCCCCCGCCGGTCCTGAGAAAGTACAAGGTCCGCCCTCTGCTCTCACTGAGCCGCTATTCCTCCGCCCATCTCTGAGCGGGAGGGGGAAGGCAGGCGTAAACCCGTGCGTAGCGGTTTGGTTGCAAGAAAATAAAAAAGACGCAGAGCAGCGAACCAGCCTGTATATCGGACGTTGAAAGCGAGTTTGTGAGGGCGTAAGGCCGGAGCGAAGGCGGATGAGGAGGAGGGAGGGGGGCGTGTGCGAAGTCCATCCTGGCTACGTCAAATACGTCATACTTTAGACATCTGCTCATTGGTTGTTTTGTCTGAGCGTTCCAGAAATCCACAGAAAAACGGGCGAAATCAATCTAGAAAGCCCTTTGGTGACATATACAAGGCCCGGACATCACACACACACACACACACACATACACACACACACACACACACACACACACACACACACACACACACACACACACACACACACACACACACACACACACACACATATACAAGGCCCGGACATCACTCTTACAAGCTAGAAAACTCTGGAAAGTCACTTTTGCATCAGATGGGTCCTTTAAAATTTCCATCTGGCTCGACTTGTAATAAAAAAAGGATCAATCTGCATCCAGGTTGAAATAAAATATGTACAAAAAATGTGCTTCAAGAATCCAAAAAGCATCTAAAACATTAAAAAACAACAATAAACAGAAAACACTAAATCTAAAATGATCAACAAAAATGCTGACTCCCTCATATTTACTCTGGAACTCAGGCATAGGCAAACTATGGCCCGCGGGCCACATACGGCCGACTTGAAAAAATGTAACCTTGTTAATGTTTTATTTTTCTACAATAAAAATAAAACACACACACACACACACACGGCCCGGACATCACTCTTACAAGCTTGAAAACTCTGGAAAGTCCATTTTGCATGAGATGGGCCCTATAAACCCAGCATCCTCTCTGTTCCCAAACCTCACTGCTGCCTCTACTGGACGCTAACAGCTCCTGCATTCACACACCTCATCATCTACACCATGAATCCAAATCTGATTTTAATCATCGTTTTTTTACCTGTGGGTGTGACGTCTGACACTGAAACGTCCATCATCCATCCCGCCGAACACAAAGACCATTTAGTTTTACATAAATCCCATCAGACCCCCCCTCACCCCGCTCCCCTCGGCCTCTCCACCGGGCTCAAACAAACAGAGCGGTGCTGCGGGGAGGAATAATGGTTCCATATTTGACAGGCAGCTTAAAAGGGGCAAACAGAGTCGTGACATGATGAGGAAGGTCAGGGTTTGAAGGCTGGTATTGGCGGGTAATCAACACTGGCAGACATGCACATTTGCATTCAGACTGAGGCATTTAAAATCAGACCGTGTCTCCAGTCTGGATGGAAATTAAAATCTTTAAGCATCTTTTTTTCCTCCCTGTGCTTCGTTCAGGGTGTAATCACGGCTCGTATTTACATCAGATATGGATCTGTTTTTGGTCCAACCAGTGATGATGAACGTCGATGAGAATCCAGGACTAAATATTTTTAGAGTTAAATCAGAGCAAAGAGTAAAATTCCTTTCTTATTGGTCGGTTTTCCTCGAGGCAGAAAAATTTACCAAAACTGTTCCATTCCGTTATCTTCCGCTTGTTCCGGGGTCGGGTCGCGGGGGCAACAGCCTCAAACGGGCAGCCCAGGCCTCTCTCTCCCCGGCTGCATCCTGTAGCTCACCCGGAAGGATCCCAAGTCGTTCCCTGTTCAGCTGTGAGACATAGTCTCTCCAGCAGGTATGGGGTCTGCCTCTTGGTCTCATCCCGTTGGGACGTGCCCAAAACACCTCACCCGCGAGGCGCTCGGGGGGCATCCTGACCAGATGCCCCAACCACCCCATCTGGCTCCTCTCGACCTGGAGGAGGAGCGGCTCGACACCGAGCTCCTCCCGGATGGCAGAACTCCTCACCCAATCTCTGAGTGAGAGCCCAGCCACCCTGCGGAGGAAGCTCATTTCGGTCGCTTGTACCGGCGATCTCATTCTTTCGGTCACCACCCACACCTGGTTACCATGGTGAGGGTTAGAATGTAGATCCTGGTTACCATGGTGAGGGTAGGAACGTAGATCCTGGTTACCATGGTGAGGGTAGGAACGTAGATCCTGGTTACCATGGTGAGGGTAGGAACGTAGATCCTGGTTACCATGGTGAGGGTAGGAATGTAGATCCTGGTTACCATGGTGAGGGTAGGAACGTAGATCTGGTTACCATGGTGAGGGTAGGAACGTAGATCCTGGTTACCATGGTGAGGGTAGGAACGTAGATCCTGGTTACCATGGTGAGGGTAGGAACGTAGATCCTGGTTACCATGGTGAGGGTAGGAACATAGATCCACTTGTAAATCCAGAGCTTTGCTTTTTGGCTCAGCTCTCTCTTTAACACAACGGACCGATGCAGCGTCCTAGTTATTGCTGATGCCGCATCGATCCGCCTGTCGATCTCCCGCTCCATCCTTCCTCCACTCGTGAACAAGACCCCGAGATACTTAAACTCCTTCACTTGGGGCAGGACGCTGTCCCTGACCCGCAGGGGGCATTCCACCCTTTTCCGGGCGAGGACCATGGTCTCGGATTTGGAGGTGCTAATTCCCATCCCGGATTTACCAAAATCATAGAGATTAAATTTTGATAGTTAGTCTGAATGACGGGTATTACCCACCCGGCTAAACGTGGCATCAGACAGCCTTTGGGCTTTTCATTGACAGGTGACAAAATGTAACTGGAATTACTGGACGGTTTGGTTAGCAGCCCACTCCAACAAGACATGTAACTCACACGCTGGATTCAAGCTGTCCAGCAGCTGCCAATTTGGGATTCTGATCTACTTTCGTGATGCCCTCAAGCGGCACACTGAATCCTTTCTATTGCATTTGATTGTGTGATGCGTTCACGGACGCTCGGAACTCGCTCGGTTTGGAGAATCACACACCGTTGAGTCTTAAGTTTCATCCTGATCGGGCCTCTGCAGGTAATCTCAGACTTTCCCCACCCCAGACACATGTTTCAGCTCATCTGAGAGAATTTTAAGGCGTTTCGGTGTCTGAAACACCTGAACCAGCCGCTCCATGTGGAGGTGAATGGCTCCACCGGATAAAGAAACAGTGACCGTACATAGCCAATCGCTTCTGCCCTCATGCCTAAAAGGTGGGTCTCAGATGATAAGAGGTCTCAGAGGTCATAGACGTCAGTTAAAAAAGCAGCAGCCGTTACACAGTTGTTAAGGTAACAATCCTGGCTCACCCTGAGGGATCCTGAGGTGTTCCCCTGTCCTGCTATGAGACATGGTCTCTCCTCCAGGTCCAGGGTCTGTCTATTGGTCTCCTTCCGATGGAATGTGCACCAAACACCTCACCAGCGAGGCGTTCAGGAAGCATTCTAACCAGATGCCCAAACCACCCAATCTGGCTTCTCTTGGAAGAGCAACAGCTCTACTCCAACCTCGTCCCAAATGTAAGAGTTCCTCCTTCTATCTCTGAGTGAAAGCCCAGGCACCCTGCAGAGGAAGCACCCGGAGCTGGTTACCACGGTAATGGTAGGAACGTAGATCCTGGTTACCATGGTGAGGGTAAGAACGTAGATCCTGGTTACCATGGTGATGGTAGGAACGTAGATCCTGGTTACCATAGTGAAGGTAGGAATGTAGATCCTGGTTACCATGGTGAGGGAAGGAACGTAGATCCTGGTAACCATGGTGAGGGTAGGAATGTAGATCCTGGTTACCATGGTGAGGGTAGGAACGTAGATCCTGGTTACCATGGTGAGGGTAGGAACGTAGATCCTGGTTACTGTGGTGAGGGTAGGAACATAGATTCTGGTTACCATGGTGAGTGTAGGAACGTAGATTCTGGTTACCGTGGTGAGGGTAGGAACGTAGATCCTGGTTACCATGGTGAGGGTAGGAACGTAGATCCTGGTTGCCGTGGTGAGGGTAGGAACGTAGATCCCGGTTACCATGGTGAGGGTAGGAACGTAGATTCTGGTTACCATGGTGAGGGTAGGAACGTAGATCCTGGTTGCCGTGGTGAGGGTAGGAACGTAGATCCCGGTTACCATGGTGAGGGTAGGAATGTAGATCCTGGTTACCATGGTGAGGGTAGGAACGTAGATCCTGGTTACCATCGTGAGGATAAGAACGTAGATCCTGGTTACCATGGTGAGGGTATGAATGTAGATTCTGGTTACCATGGTGAGAGTAGAACGTAGATCCTGGTTACCATGGTGAGGGTAGGAACGTAGTTCCTGGTTACCATGGTAAAGGTAGGAACGTAGATCCTGGTTACCATGGTGAGGGTAGGAACGTAGATCCTGGTTACCATGGTGAGGGTAGGAACGTAGATCCTGGTTACCATGGTGAGGGTAGGAACGTTGATCCTGGTTACCATGGTGAGGGTAGGAACATAGATCCTGGTTGCCATGGTGAGGGTAAGAACGTAGATTCTGGTTACCATGGTGAGGGTAAGAACGTAGATTCTGGTTACCATGGTGAGGGTAGGAACATAGATCCTGGTTGCCATGGTGAGGGTAAGAACGTAGATTCTGGTTACCATGGTGAGGGTAAGAACGTACAGGCATGTGAAAAAATTAGGACATCCTATGAAATCCTGTGTATTTTAAAATATATTTTGACATATGGGTAGTTAATGTCAATTTTAATTAAACTCAGGGATCCAAGTAATATAACTAAACAATAAAAAAATAAGAAAAGACTTTTTAAAACTTTCTGTAAAATTTAATTAAAAAATAATGCAATTTCTGGTGAGGAATAAATTAGGACACCCCCAATATTATCCCTCTTAAAATGTTGAAAATCCCAAACAGGTGCATCACGTCTGGTGCACATGATTAGTACATCATTACCCAGCATTTGAATGGAGCCTTGCTCTATTTAAACCTCAGATTTAGTTTGGTGTGGCCCTGACAGTTGAGATGTTGAGGTGAGCGCCATGGTGAGGTCTAAAGAGCTTCCCGATGCCCTCCGAAAGAAGATTGTGGCCGCTTACGAGTCTGGTAAAGGATTTAAAAAGATTTCAAAAGAATTTAACATCAGCCATTCCACCATTCGCAAAATATTTACAAGTGGAGGACATTTAAAACAACTGCCACCATGCCAAGATCTGGCCGTCCGGGCAAGTTTACCCCCAGAGCAGAACGCAAGATGCTCAAAGAGGTCCTGAAAAATCCTAAAGTGTCATCAAGGGAATCACAGCAGGTTCTGGCAACTGTCGATGTGAAAGTGCATGACTCTACGATCAGAAAGAGACTGCACAAGTGTGACTTGCATGGGAGGTGTGCAAGGAAGAAACCTTTGCTCTCTAAAAAAAAACATCAAGGCCAGACTGAAGTTTGCCAGAGAGAACATAGACAAAGACCACTACTTCTGGAATAAGGTTCTTTGGACAGATGAGTCTAAAATTGAATTATTTGGACACCAGAACAGAAGACATGTTTGGAGTAAACCAAATACAGCCTTCCAAGAAAAGAACCTCATACCAACTGTAAAGCATGGAGGGGGCAGTGTCATGGTTTGGGGTTGCTTTGCTGCAGCAGGACCTGGCCAGCTCACCATCATAGAATCTACCATGAATTCTACTGTGTATCAGAGGGTGCTTGAAGAAAATGTGAAACCATGTGTCAAAAAGTTAAAGCTGAAGCGTAACTGGATACTGCAACAAGACAATGACCCAAAGCATACCAGCAAATCCACCAAGGACTGGCTAAAAAAGAAGAAGTGGAGAGTCCTGGAATGGCCAAGTCAAAGCCCTGATCTTAATCCCATCGAAATGCTGTGGAGTGACTTGAAACGGGCTGTACATGCAAGACACCCCTCAAACATCTCACAGCTAAAAGAATTCTGCATTGAGGAATGGGCCAAACTTTCTCCTGATCGATGTCAGAGACTGGTAAAAGGCTACAAAACGTCTCGTTGAAGTTATATCAGCCAAAGGGGGCAACACTAGCTATTAGGGGATAGGGTGTCCTAACTTTTTCCTCCATTAAAATACATACTTTATTTTTTTTCTTTTTTTGGATTTGTCAAACAATGTTCATTTTTGTTGTTAAATTGCAATCAAATCACTTTCTTTTTGAAAAATACATATAAACATGACTGGATATTGGTATGTGAACCATTTCCAAATAAAGAGCTGATTATTCAATGGGGTGTCCTAATTTTCTCACATGCCTGTAGATCCTGGTTACCATGGTGAGGGTAGGAACGTAGATCCTGGTTACCATGGTGAGGGTAGGAACATAGATCCTGGTTACCATGGTGAGGGTAGGAACATAGATCCTGGTTACCATGGTAAGGGTAGGAACGTAGATCCTGGTTACCATGGTGAGGGTAGGAACGTAGATCCTGATTACCATGGTGAGGGTAGGAACGTAGGAACGTAGATCCTGGTTTTTCACTTTTTTAAATTTAGGATTTTAAGTAGATTTTTTTATCTTTTCTGTCTGCAGTCAGTCGATAAAAAACATGAGATAACTTTATTAAAACAGAACGAGTCTCTAATGAATCTTTTTTTACACAAACGGAGGAACTTTAACAAAGAAAATCATGTCTTTAGGGTTCAACAGCCTGATAATTAGTCCGATAAAAGAAATTCTTATGATGAGCATCAAACAGCCTGAAAGGCATCGGTCAGGGTTTCATAACCCCCCCAAAAAAAGTGAATCTTTTTAGGAATCTTAACGTCTCAGACAGACGAGATGATTTTATGGAAGATATAACGTCTGTGTTTCCCTTACCGCGGATCTGATTCCCTGACTGGTAAGACAGAACCAGACAATAGACGGGCGTGTTTCTACATCTTTATCCAGGCATCGCCGCTGGATTTATTTTCTTAAATTACAAAGCGGGGTTCCACTTTGCCAGAGGCAGACGGATCCTTGTAGTGACTCCATATCTCTGAGTAGCAGAGCCCGATAAGAGCCTGAGGCTGTTGGAAATGCGGCGCGACTGATGAGGAAGCAACGCCATGAGGAGGCACGTCGGGAAGCCGGCTTACAACCGTTTGCATCTTAAATGAAATACAGTAGAAATAAAAGTGTTAGCTTATGGTGTCATCAATAGTCGGTATTGATGATTGAGGTTGTAGACGAAGCAGAGCGTGAGCAGAGAAAAATGCTGAGTCAGCGCTGCACAGCTCAGCTATTCTGTCTTACAGCAACGAAACCAACGTAAATCACATCCCGCCGTGGAGAGAAAGACCCCGTTAGATTTAATTTGATTTTAATTAAACTATCTGGAACTTAAAAATACTTTGGTTACTAATTAAAATATGATGTCAACACATTGAATCGACCAATTAACTCACAAGGGAATGCAATGTGTGTCCCAGCTTAATGTCTCTACAAATAAAACATCTTTATGTGTGTGTGTGTGTGTGTGTGTGTGTGTGTGGTCCTGCAACAAACTGGCAACCTGTTCAAGCCGTAACACAGGAAAAAGGCTTCTGCCCCCGCCAATCCCATTTGGGTAAGCAGTTCAAAAGAATTTTGGCCGTTGCTCCTCCGGGTCGAGAGAAGCCAGATGGGGTGGTTCGGGCTCCAGGTTAGAATGTCTCCCTCGCTGGTGAGGCGTTTCAGGCACGTCCCACTGGGAAGAGACCCAGACCCTGGACCCGCTGGAGAGACTATGTCTCACAGCTGGACAGGGAACACCTCAAGATCCTCCTGGGTGAGCAGGAGGATGGAGCTGGGGGGAGAGAAGCCTGGGCTTCCCGTCTGAGGTTGTTGCCCTAGTGACCCACCCCAGATAAGCGGTAGACAACAGAACGGAACAAATTTCTGACCTTAACCTTTGGAACCTGGACTTTTGGAACCTAATCAGTTCATCTGCAGTAGGTACAGAGTAAATCCTTTCACTGCTTTGAGAGATTACTGCGTTCATACAAATTTATGGCTTCAGCTTTTTAGACGTAGACTACTGGTTGCATGACCCTGAAAGTTCATCCATAGTCAGTACTGAAACTGTAGACAGTTTCATTTGGTTTGCACTCTCTATCAGTGGTCAGGCATCTCACCCTAAATCAGCTAGGATAGGCCACCTCTCAACAGGAAGGACTACATGTCCTAGCAGGAAGGACTACATCTCCCAGCAGGAAGGACTACATCTCCCAACAAGAAGGACTACATCTCCCAACAGGAAGGACTACATCTCCCAAAAGGAAGGACAACATCTCCCAACAAGAAGGACTACATATCCCAACAGGAAGGACTACATATCCCAACAGGAAGGACTACATATCCCAAAAGGAAGGACTACATCTCCCAACAAGAAGGACTACATCTCCCAACAGGAAGGACTACATCTCCCAACAGGAAGGACTACATATCCCAAAAGGAAGGACTACATCTCCCAACAGGAAGGACTACATATCCCAAAAGGAAGGACTACATCTCCCAACAAGAAGGACTACATATCCCAACAGGAAGGACTACATATCCCAGCAGGAAGGACTACATCTCCCAACAAAAAGGACTACATATCCCAACAGGAAGGACTACATATCCCAGCAGGAAGGACTACATCTCCCAACAAGAAGGACTACATCTCCCAACAGGAAGGACTACATCTCCCAAAAGGAAGGACTACATCTCCCAACAAGAAGGACTACATATCCCAACAGGAAGGACTACATATCCCAAAAGGAAGGACTACATCTCCCAACAAGAAGGACTACATATCCCAACAGGAAGGACTACATCTCCCAACAGGAAGGACTACATCTCCCAACAGGAAGGACTACATATCCCAACAGGAAGGACTACATCTCCCAACAGGAAGGACTACATCTCCCAACAGGAGAGAACTACATCTCCCAACAGGAAAGAACTACATCTCCCAACAGGAAAGGACTACATCTCCCAACAGGAAGGACTACATCTCCCAACAGGAGAGAACTACATCTCCCAACAGGAAGGAACTACATCTCCCAACAGGAAGGACTACATCTCCCAGCAGGAAGGACTACATCCCCCAACAGGAAGGAACTACATCTACCAACAGGAAGGACTACATCTACCAACAGGAAGGACTACATCTCCCAACAGGAAGGAACTACATCTCCCAACAGGAAGGACTACATCTCCCAACAGGAAGGAACTACATCTCCCAACAGGAAGGACTACATCTCCCAACAGGAAGGAACTACATCTCCCAACAGGAAGGACTACATCTCCCAGCAGGAAGGACTACATCTCCCAACAGGAGAGAACTACATCTCCCAACAGGAAAGAACTACATCTCCCAGCAGGAAGGACTACATCTCCCAACAGGAGAGAACTACATCTCCCAGCAGGAAGGACTACATCTCCCAAAAGGAAGGACTACATCTCCCAACATGAAGGACTACATCTCCCAACAGGAGAGAACTACATCTCCCAGCAGGAAGGACTACATCTCCCAAAAGGAAGGACTACATCTCCCAACAGGAAGGACTACATCTCCCAACAGGAAGGAACTACATCTCCCAACAGGAAGGACTACATCTCCCAGCAGGAAGGACTACATCTCCCAACAGGAGAGAACTACATCTCCCAACAGGAAAGAACTACATCTCCCAGCAGGAAGGACTACATCTCCCAACAGGAGAGAACTACATCTCCCAGCAGGAAGGACTACATCTCCCAACAGGAGAGAACTACATCTCCCAGCAGGAAGGACTACAGCTCCCAACAGGAGAGAACTACATCTCCCAGCAGGAAGGACTACATCTCCCAACAGGAAGGACTACATCTCCCAATGGAAAGGACTACATCTCCCAACAGGAAGGAACTACATCTCCCAGCAGGAAGGACTACATCTCCCAACAGGAGAGAACTACATCTCCCAGCAGGAAGGACTACATCTCCCAACAGGAAGGACTACATCTCCCAATGGAAAGGACTACATCTCCCAACAGGAAGGAACTACATTTCTCTGGATGTGATAAATTTAGAATTTGGGGAAAGAACGTAATTCAAATGTTCAAACTTTGGAGTTTTTAAGATGTATATTTTTTTAACTGTGATTTAAAGTGTTTCCTGTCCAGTGTGGGCGGAGTGGAAGGAGACGTGGGAGAAAAGAAAACATTAGTGTTGCTTTTCCACTTCAGCCCACCTCCAGATCCCCGTCAAGAAGAACTGACATTTGATTGAAACTAAAGAGTCGACCCGAGGAGAGAGAGAACGAGCCAATTAACGTGTTAGCGAGCGGCCTCCGATGACGTTCAATAAACGTCCGTTAGATCCCAGACGCCACCTCACCTTCTGTCAATCATGTGTCCTCCCACATCCCCAGCGAACTATCAGGAAGGTTTTAAAGGACCAGCACACCTGTGTCATCCCAGCAGAAGACCCCGTTAGAGACTAATTACCTCCAATCCACGCTCTTCTTCATCTCTGGTTATCATGAATACTTGAGTGTGCCGTGTTGTGAAAATTAATGAGCCTCTCCACTCTGTGTGTCCCCATTAATTTCATCTAAACACAATGTATTATTAACAACGAAGCCCCTTCTGGGTGAACGGCATTATCAAGGCTGCGCAAATGAGGGGTTTCCTACTAAAAATGTTTTCGTGGGATCCCTAAAATCTAAAAATATAATTCTCTGTACCGTTTAGAAGAGGACTGTTCAGACGAGGGTGCAAGTCTTATCAAACACAGAATCCAAATGAACCAGCTGAACACGGAGGACGGAAAATTTGGAGTGATGAAGTGAGAACGATGCCAATGGAAGTGGCAGCCTATAGCGCTCGATAGTGGCAGCCAGAGATGTTTCAGACCATCTGGACCAAATCCTCCTGGTCCGCTGGCTCTTATAAAACCTGTCATATTTAACACTGTGTTAGTGCCCGTACCTCCTCATTTAAACACAACTGAATCAGTGAGAAGGTTAGAAAGTAACTACAGGTTTTTATCCAAATAAAGGTACTTCAGTGCTCTGCCAATGGGCATGTCGTACTCCAAACATCTGGGAGCACTGATTGGCTTAAACTCCCTCTTATCTAGGACACAATCTGGAGGAGATGCGGAGAAGGAGACTGTCTACAGGATGTGCTTCCTGTGTTTTTATGGTTTCCATGGAAATGTCCGGTTGCTTGCTTGCTCTAAGTTCCTACCCTCACCATGCTCCCAGGATATACGTTCCTACCCCACCATAGTAAGCAGGATCTACGTTCCTATCATCTCCGTGGTAACTAGGATCTACTGTAAGTTCCTACCCTCACCATGGTAACCAGGGTCTACGTTCCTACCCTCACCATGGTAACCAGGATTTACGTTCCTACCCTCACCATGGTAACCAGGATCTACGTTCCTACCCTCACCATGGTAACCAGGATCTACATTCCCACCCTCACCATGGTAACCAGGATCTACGTTCCTACCCTCATCATGGTAACCAGGACCTACGTTCCTACCCTCACCATGGTAACCAGGATCTACGTTCCTACCCTCACCATGGTAACCAGGATTTACGTTCCTACCCTCACCATGGTAACCAGGACCTACGTTCCTACCCTTGGTCATGAGACCGATTTTTAAAAGAAACCTCTGCTCAAGAATAGGTTACCATGGCGACCTAAGGTGGTGTAAAACACACTACGACTCCAGAGGGCAGTGAAGACTCCTCCTCTTGAGAGATTGATCCCATTTCTCTTTCTGGTAATCTGACAGACAAATTGCCATGACAACGCCTCTTTCTGATACTTTCTGTATCAAATGTAAAGCATGGTGGAGGGGATATCATGGTCTGGGCTGGTTGTCTAGGAGTTGGATTTGTCTTATTAGTTCCAGTGAAATGAACTCTGAAAACTTCAAAAAACCAAAACATCCATCATTTCCTTTGTTGATTCAACATTTGATCCCAGTGGGGAGCAGAACAAACGATGATTATGGACGGACGGACTGTAAACAAACATATTCATCTCATATATTTAACATAGAAACCAGATCTGAGAGATCAAGTGTTGTCAGTGATGTTTAAGCCCTGACAGTGACGATGAAGGATCGTTAGAAACTGTAAAAACTCCTCCTGACGTTCCTCTGCACGGCCTCCAGCATCTGGTTTTAATTAAACAATAGTCATTACTTGAAGCAGTCATTTAGAATTGGCAGATTGGATTTGGCAACTTCTCTCAGGAGCTTAGCCAACATTTTCAATTCTGCTGATCAGGTTCCCAAAAACAGGCCTCGGTTTAAATCCCAACCTGCAGCGCTGTCTGTAAATCAGCTGGATTTCAGTTTAATGGGTCTTTTTTAAACAACGACAATAAAGACTTCTGATTTTTATTCTGACTTCGAATAAATTATATAAAAATAAAAGATAAGATTCAAACAAAATATAAGTGAACGGTTAAAAAAACTGCCGAGTGTGAAGCGGCTGGGATTGGAATCAGCGTCTCCAAATCCGAGGTGCAATTCCCGTGGTCCCGTGGTAATAAAACCGTGGTCCTCACCCGGAAAAGGGTGGAATGCCCCCTGCGCGACCCTGCAGGACAGGGTCCTGCCCCAAGTGGAGGAGTTCAAGTAACTCGGGGAACGATGGAGCGGGAGATCAACAGGCGGATCGGTGCGGCGTCAGCAATAACTAGGATGCTGCATTGGTCCATCATGGTGAAGAAGGAGCTGAGGCGAAAAGCAAAGCTCTCGATTTACAAGTCAATCTATGTTTCTACCCTCACCATGGTAACCAGGATCTACGTTCCTACCCTCACCGTGGTAACCAGGATCTACGTTCCTACCCTCACCATGGTAACCAGGATCTACGTTCCTACCCTCACCATGGTAACCAGGATCTACGTTCATACCAGCTGTGGGTGGTGACCGAACGAATGAGATCGTGGATACAAGCAGCCGAAATGAGCTTCCTACGCAGAGTGGCTGGGCTCTCACTCACAGATCGGGTGAGGAGCTCTGCCACCTGGCAGGTGCTCCGTGTTGAGCCGCTCCTCCTCCAGGTCGAAAGGAGCCAGATGGGGTGGTTCGAGGACCTGGCCAGGATGTCCCCCGAGCGCCTCGCTGGTGAGGTGTTTTGGGGACCTCCTACCGGGAGGAGACTAAGGGGCAGACCCCGAACCTGCTGGAGAGACTATGTCTCACAGCTGGCTGGGGAACGACTTGGGATCCTTCCAGATGAGCTGGAGGATGCAGCCGGGGTGAGAGAAGCCTGGGTTTCCTGTCTGAGGCTGTTGCCCCCGCGACCCGACCCCGGATGAGCGGAAGATGACGGAACAGAACATTCTATCTCTCTTCAAACAAGATTTTTCCTTTAAATGTTTCAAACTTTTGATTTAAATGAAAAAAGTCCTGTTATTTTCACTTTTTAGCCTAATAACGTTAAGGAATGTTAGTTTTTGGACCCCCGTCAGGAGCTTTGTTCACAAACTAATTGGTCCTGGGCTCCACACGTGGGACTGCAGTCTGCGTGGGTGGCACACACGTCACAAGGATCCACGTATGTTTAAAAACAGACGTCAGAAGTTTTCCTTCTACATGTACTTAAAAGAGAAATTCTGACTTAAAATATTCTTAAAGCAGAGTTAAAAATAAACGTTAAGAGACTCTGTCGAGGGACGTCACACATTTACACGGTTATGAGATGATTCGCTCTCTGAAACCAACTTGCTGCTGATTCTTTGTTTTAAATGTTGTGGGGGAGGGGTGCAGCTGTTCACAGGCCCAGCTGTCTTGGATTGGTTTGGAGGGGGCTGATATCCAAGGAACCTTTTTGAGGATTGATCCCAAAGGGAAATCCTTTAAAAGGATTGTCTGATGAGATCTGAATGTTTTCTTATTTACGGGCCTGAAAGATGAAGCCAATAAAAGACAGAATGAAAACAAACTGTCCGGACGGAGCGGGAACCAATAAGAATCATTTATCAGAAATATACTGAAGTAAAAACAGACGCCAGCGTGGTGCTGAGGCCAATTCCTGTTTGGTTCAAACACAATCTAACAAATTAAACGAGGAGAATAGAACACACTAAATCCTGGAGAAGAATCAACAATCAACAACCAACCGCTTGGTTTTTATGTCTCAAAGGATTCAGTTAGGATGCCTCCTGAGATGGCGAGGTGTTTCAGCCACGTCCTGAGACCCAGAGGCAGACCCCGACAGCTGGACAGGGAACACCTCAGGATCCGCCTGGATGATCTGGAGGATGCAGCCGGGCTAAAAGAAGCCTGGGTTTCCCGTCTGAGGTTGTTGCCCCCGCCTTCCGGCCCCAGATACGCGGAAGACGTCTCCCAGTCCAAGGAAGGACATTCTATCCCTGAGGCCACGCCTCCCCTAACATTGTAACGGTGTCCTGTGTTTAACCATCCTGAAGGAAGCACGATCAGAACCACGTATGGACCTGTGGCTTGTTGTACCAGAAAATCTGATACCATAAGAAGAGGTTCAAACTCCGGTTCCTTGGAAAGGTTTTCCAAAAATGTTTGAAATATCTAAGAAATCATCATTTCCAGGTGGCACGGTGGTGCAGTGGGTAGCACAGTGGCCTCACAGCAAGAATGTCGTGGGTTCAAGTCCCAGGTGGGGACGAGGCTTGGAACACTGTCCTTTCTGTGTTGAGTTTGCATGTTCTCCCCGTGTCTGCGTGGGTTTTCTTCAGGTACTCTGGTTTCCTCCCACCCTCCAAAAACATGCATGTTAGGTTTATTGGCTGCTATGAATGGCTCCTAGGAATGAGTGTGTGTGTGTGTGTGTGTGTGTGTGTGTGTGTGTGTGTGTGTGTGTGTGTGTGTGTGTGTGTGTGTGTGGATGGTTGCATGTATGTGGCCCCGCAACAGACTGGTGACCTGTTCAAGGTGTACCCTGCCTCTCGCCTGAAATCAGCCAGGATGGGCTCTGGCACCCAAGTGACCCCTTTAGAGATAAGATGAAACAAAACGAAGGTTGTAAACATAAGTATTTATTTCATGACATCTTCTTTTGGAAGATCCAGATTATTTTATTGCTATTTTTTTTTTTTGGAGGTCAGACACTGATCTTAAGACCGAGCCCAAACCCAAGACGAAATTCGGGTCGGGGTTCTTGCTCGTCAACTTTTTTCAAATAAATATATGTTTATGAAATGTAAACTTAAAAAATTTAAAAAAGCGAGTTCCTGAAAATGTTCCTATTTATAAACAACCCTCCTCCTCTCGAGTCCTCACAAATAAAATAGGACATTTCGGGTTTGTTTTGGGGTCTGCAAATCAAGGTAATTGGTCGGGTCGGGCTGGATTTTTTAGACCTGATCTCACCTCTAGACACTGGTAAGTCAACCAGTGAGTCAATAAAAGTTGACCATCTCTGGACTTTATGAGACAGTCTAATATTTTTGTATGGTGACCAATCCGTATTGGCCCAGAGCCTGTGAATCATTCCAGCTTCCTGGTTTTGATGACATAAGTATTTTTATTGGTTGGCGACGAAAACAGAAGAATCCAGAAAAAACACAATGCCCAGTGCTCACAACGAGCTGCCAGTATTCGTAGATCTTACACACTGACTTTAGAAATAAAACTGATGGTAAGGTTATAAAATAATGATTAAATCATCAGAGCGAGCATGAAGACAAAGAAAGAGTCACCAATCACCAAAAAATGTAAATACAATCATGTGCTCCTCATCGTCATCTTATCCAGTAAAAAGCTGTTTTCATTCCAGGAAATCCCTGCGTTGGCATGCGTTGGCACAGAAAGCACACATTAGCACATGGTATAACTGCTGGTTAGACTTCATAATGTCGGGTTGAAGTGACCATCACCCAAAAACACGCCAATTTCCTCAGAACCAGTCCTCGTTATGATGGAAAAATCTGTTCTGTGGTCTGATGAAGAAAAACATGGAGGTCGTGGAGGCCGTCGTGTCCCTGAGACTAAACAGCCTCTAACTTTGAATGTCTCCTACATTCATTCTATTTTTTTAGATTGTTTCTACCATGTTGGAATTTTTTTCCACATCACAAACCTTCCTGAAGTGGTTTCCTACGTCTTTCTTTTGTTTGTAACCTTTATTTAACCAGAAAATCTTAGAGTAAGAATTTATTTTTTAAGGGAGTCCCGACCAAGAGGCGGCAATAAGTTCCATTTACAAGAAAAACATTTAGAGCTTTAAAAACAATTAAATAAAAGGAGGACATGTTGAACATTAACATGGATGTTAAATCCTGAGGGCTCACGATCATTTCACTTATCTTTATTCCAATTAATTTAACTTGAAATAATCCATCAGTATGATTTAATACCATGTAGACCAAGCATGAGCAAACTATGGCCCATGGACCACATGTGGCCCATTAAACATTTTAATACGGTCCACCAAACTTGAAAAAATGTAATAAATAAACCTCATTAAGGTTTTATTTTTCTGCATTTCTGATGTTTCTTCACTAGATGGCGCCAAAGATACAACAACACTGCTCCCATTAAAATAAGTGTGTCCGTGATGCCCACGCTGTCAAAATAAACAGTGTGTCTCTCCCCAGCTCCATCCTTCAGCTCACCCGGAAGGATCCCAAGTCGTTCCCCGGCCAGCTGTGAGACATAGTCTCTCCAGTGGGTCCGGGATCTGCCCCTTGGTCTCCTCCCGGTGGGACGTGCCCGAAACACTCAGCCCGCGAGGCGCTCAGGGGGCACCCTGAGCAGATGCCCGAACCACCCCATCTGGCTCCTCTCGACCTGGAGGAGGAGCGGCTTGACATCGAGCTCCTCCCGGATGGCAGAGCTCCTCACCCGATCTCTGAGTGAGAGCCCAGCCACCCTGCGGAGGAAGCTCATTTCGGCCGCTTGTACCCACCCACAGCTGGTGACTATAACATTTATCACTTGTTTAAAATCTAGCGTCATTCTATCGGTCTAATCTAGAGGTTACCAAAGCATGCCATCCATCTGGTCCTGTTCCGGCCCCCTGGTCAAATGTTAAAACTCAATGTGGCCCGCCAACCAAAACGCTTACCCACCTCAGTTCTAGACTATCCTCAGTCCAAGTAAATCTGGATTCAGTGGGTATTACAGCTAAACTAACTGAATAACAAAGACGATGACGGATACAGTCACGGTTAGAGCCGTGCGTGAAGAACCCCGGCTTTCCTGTGAAACTGTTCTTCCTCCCTCGGTAAGACCTGGATCAAACCGGAAACCTCCCAGAGCCTTTAGCCGACTTCTTCTTATGATTGAAATTTAATGTGCCCGTCATCTCCGGCCTCGTGTGTCAAGTATTTCTAGTGTAGAAGTAAACCCCCCGTCGTCGTCTCTCCATCCTGAAATTCTGCCTCTCAGCTCCTCCATTAAAACAACATTAAACCAACAAAATCACTTATCATCACAACTGGCTGTCAGCGATGGCATTTGTGGGTTTCAGCATGTTCCATTTAACATGGCTCCTGTTTCAGTGGCTTAGGGCAGCAGATCACCACCCACACACCCCACCGGGGAGCCGCATTCCCCCCCCCGGTGCCCAGACAACACTGATCATCATCTTCAGATTGATGCTGGAAGCTTCGTACCGGTCAAAGCATGACTACCAGAATTAAAACAGTTACAATGAGCCATGGTTCCTGGAGATTAGGAAGATACTGGATCATGTAGGGGGAAGTCTACCACTCCTCTTATTAATAAGAGGAGTGGTAGAGCAGCCTGCTCCGCCATGGTGTCGATGCTGACATGAAAGGATTTCTCTCAAATCCCACCGTCCATGACGACGCAGAACATTATGTCTTTAAAAAAAAGTTGAAGAGATGCAGAGATACCAAGTTTTTTGGTTTCACAAAATGGGGGATTTGAGGAGGCGGGGCCAAAAGGAGGAGGAGCTTGACGTCACATCCACCAATGGACATCACCCACCATGACAGTTGGCACAAAACAAACCGTTCAAAACATGAGAAAGCAGCTGGTAAATTGTGCGTCTTCCGTGTGTTACCACCTAGTGTTACGTATCACTATGAAGAGGAATTACCACCAGGAATACACCCCTGTACTGATTGGTCACGCTTTGTTTTGAGGCTCACACACATAAGCTGTCATATGACCAAAGTTCCCGGATGTCCGACTTCTTCCATCCGTTCACCAAAAACAATGCTGGTAATAGACCATGCAGATCGATAGTAGCGACTTTCAGATGCACAGCTGCAACAGCAGGAGATGCCATGTGCTTAGACTCATTATACCTAATCATGTTCATGGCATGCATTAGAGTGTTCATCATGCGGGAGTTTTATTAGCCTTGGCGGCTGAGCGTGAGATAACTCCTAATTGTGGGTGTCTCCCGCCCAATGCATGCCCCCCACACCCGTCTAGAGCCACAAAAAAAAGTGTTCTTGCTATTTTAATTATAATAAACTTTGGTTAAAAATGCAAAAAAATTACTTATTTATCAAAAAGGTTCTGGGGGCGGGGGTGTGGTGGATGCCCCTACACCCCTCTACTGGCGAGCGCCACAGGTACTCGTTTTATGCCCCCCCCCTTTAAAAAATCCTGGATTCGCCCCTAGGAACAGGATCAGATGGATGGCATGCTTTGGTAACCTCTAGATTAGACAATAGAATGATGCTAGATTTTAAACAAGCGCTAAATGTTACATCAAGAGAGTTAAATTTCAAATTTAGCGGTGCTAGGTTTGAAATCTAAGCGCTTGATGTAACATTTTTCTTGTTTTAACATCTAATGCGCTTGTTTACGTGCGTGTATTGGCCCCGATGGCTTTCCATATCTGTGCACCCTGTTTATTTTGAAGGTGTGTGCATCACAGAGACACACACATTTTAATGGGAGCAGTGTTGTTGTATTTTGCCGCCATCTAGTGACGAACCTTAGAATTGCAGGAAAAATCAAACTAAAAAGGTTTATTTACTTAATCTTTTCAAGTTTGGCGGGCTGGATTGAAACGTTTAACGGGTCGCATGTGGCCCGAGGGCCGTAGTTTGCCCATGCCTGGTGTAGGACCGTAGCATCCTATAGAAGTCCTATAGAGGTGGAAAACTACCTCTCTGGGGGTGTTTATCTTGGTCTTATTAAACATCTCCATCTGTTTAACGTGTCGTCACACACACTTTAAAGGAGCTCCCCGTTAAGATTTAAATAAGACTCAGTATGATTCAAACGAGAAGCTTTGATGACCTACTGTCCTTGAACGTCTCATGTGTGTAAATAAAAGATGACATACTTTACTCATGTGAGTCCAATCAGCTTCACACACAAAAAGTCTTTTTTTTTTTTTGTAGAATGTGAGCAATGCAGAGCTTTGTGCCACTTTACGGGACGCTAATAATTTATGCCACCCCTTGAACCTCCGCGGCAGAGCGTCTCATTGTGCAGTGTGCAGCTCTTTACAGCCGAGGAATCTCAAAGGAAGAAAAGCACCAGTGTCAAACGGTCAGGAGGCATTTTAGCCTGACAAAAAATTGTGTCAGCACTTTCTGGCTGTGTGTGGAACCGTTAGGAGAGAGAGAGAGAGTTTAATGGGGCTACCCTTCCACTCCATTTGCCAGCTCGCAGCTGCAAACATGCGAGTGTCGCTCCGTATGCCTCTGTAACAGCTGACAGCAGCCGCTTGTCTCCGAGCAACGTCGTGTGTGGAGGAGACGGCGCTAAACGCTCGTAATGTCACGGCACACGTCGCCGGCCGGAGAGTTTTATTTAGAAGCTGCTGAGAATATCCCTCCGCCAGGGCAACGCCAGTCCTCCTGACGATGGATCCATTTCATGGCTGGACGCTCAGACTGTAATTACAAACAGCCTGAAGCAGAGGCAGCGATCAGCAGGCAGGACACGCTGACCCACAGGTTAGGTACATCCACTCTACCCGCTGAGGGCAGGGAATGGCATCTAGTGTTTGATTTTTCCCAAACTGATAAACGAGGGAACCCGTCAACTGTTTAATGACAAACAGGACATAACGACACATCGTAGACACGCCCTCCTCGTTTAACCAAACATGTTTGAACAAGTTGGAAACCCAAGAATAAAGAATCAAGCTCCTCCAGGGCGAGAGGAGCCAGATGGGGTGGTTCGGGCATCTGGTGAGGATGCCCCCCGAGTGCCTTGCTGGGAATGTGTTTTCGAGCGCGTTCCACCGGGAGGAGACCAAGACATTCCTACCCTCACCATGGTAACCAGTATCTACGTTCCTACCCTCACCATGGTAACCAGTATCTACATTCCTACCCTCACCATGGTAACCAGGATCTACGTTCCTACCCTCACCATGGTAACCAGGATCTACGTTCCTACCCTCACCATGGTAACCAGTATCTACGTTCCTACCCTCACCATGGTAACCAGGATCTACGTTCCTACCCTCACCATGGTAACCAGGATCTACGCTCCTACACTCACCGTGGTAACCAGGATCTACGTTCCTACCCTCACCGTGGTAACCAGGATCTACATTCCTACCCTCACCATGGTAACCAGGATCTACGTTCCTACCCTCACCATGGTAACCAGGATCTACATTCCTACCCTCACCATGGTAACCAGGATCTACGTTCCTACCCTCACCATGGTAACCAGGATCTACGTTCCTACCCTCACCATGGTAACCAGGATCTACTTTCCTACCCTCACCATGGTAACCAGGATCTACGTTCCTACCCTCACCATGGTAACCAGGATCTACGTTCCTACCCTCACCATGGTAACCAGGATCAACGTTCCTACCCTCACCATGGTAACCAGGATCTACGTTCCTACCCTCACCATGGTAACCAGGATCAACGTTCCTACCCTCACAATGGTGACCAGGATCTACATTCATACCTTCACCATGGTAACCAGGATCTACGTTCATACCTTCACCATGGTAACCAGGATCTATGTTCCTACCCTCACCATGGTGACCAGGATCTACGTTCCTACCCTCACAATGGTAACCAGGATCAACGTTCCTACCCTCACCATGGTAACCAGGATCTATGTTCCTACCCTCACCTACGGTCACCAGCTGTGGGTGGTAACCAAAAGAATGAGATCGCAGATACAAGCGGCCTTAATGAGCTTTCTCCACAGGGTGGCTGGGCTCTCACTCAGATCGAGTTAGGAGTTCTGCCAACCGGGAGGAGCTTGGTGTCGAGCCGCTCCTCCTCCAGGTCGAGAGAAGCCAGATGGGGTGGTTCGGGCATCTGGTCAGGATGGCTCCCGAGTACCTCGCTGGTGAGGCGTTTCGGGCATGTGCCACCGGGAGGAGACCAAGAGGCAGACCCTGGACCAGCTGGAGAGACTATGTCTCACAGCTGGCTGGGGAACGACTCTAGATCCTTCCGGGTGAGCTGGAGGATGCAGCTGGGGTGAGAGAGGACTGGGCTTCACGTCTGAGGCTGTTGCCCCTCGCGACCCGGCCCCGGATAAGAGGTAGACAACGGAACAGAACGGAACGGACGGAAACCCAACAAATGTTTTTCTGAAATGCCAAACAAATGCCAAGAGGAAAACGTCTGATAAAAAAATAATGTATGAATAAATGTAGGTGTGTGTGTGGGTGGGTGTGTGGGTCGTTTAAAGACGTGACATCCAATAAGATCACAATCACAGAACACACGCAGGTGGCAGAAAAACTCACCGTGAGTAGAAAACAAATCCTGCTTTTAAAGCGACGAGGTGCTACATCTCACCGTGGTCCTGGAAGAGCCACGGCGCTGCTTCTGTAAAAACAAAACACAGCAAATAGAAGGTTTTATGTCGAGCTGGAAGCAGACAGGAGAACAACAGGGGGGTGACAGGCTGACCTGACACACCACCCTACGATCCAACAGAGTCACAAACAGCGAGTGATGCTGGGAAGAAACGACATGGGGGACAACAAGGGCTGCTTGTCACACAGAAAATAGGACGGTTGTTACTCTCCTCAGTGGGCGGGGTCGTGATGTGGAGCTTCTAGGCACTCTGACTAAAAGTCCTATTATGTCATTAGACGGGCTGTTACGGGCAGGACGCCGGTCGTGTGTGGGTGTGGCTGAATGTCTGCATGGGAGATGTTGACAGTCATGTGAAAGATTTATTTGTGAGATGAAGAACTGCAACGCTAGACGTGATGTGAACGTTACACCAAACCAGAAAAAAACCTCACAGAATGAGATCAGGGATACAAGCGGCCGAAATGAGCTTCCTCTGCAGGATGGCTGGGCTCTCACTCAGAGATCAGGAGAGGATCTCTGTCATCCGGGAGGAGCTTGGTGTCGAGCCGCTCCTCCTCTAGGTCGAGAGAAGCCAGATGGGGCGGTTCGTACATCTGGTCAGGATGCCCCTCTAGCGCCTCGCTGGTGAAGTGTTTAGGGCACGTCCCACCAGGAGGAGACCAAGGGTCAGACTCCGGACCCGCTGGAGAGACTATGTCTCAAAGCTGGCCGGGGACCGACTCGGGATCCTTCCAGGTGAGCTGGAAGATGCAGCAGGGGTGAGAGGAGCCTGGGCTTCCTGTCTGAGGCTGTTGCCCCACGACCCGGCCCCGGGTGAGCGGAAGACGACGGAACGGAACTTAAAATCTCACCGTACTCATCCCCCATGACCCGTCCCGTACCCCGCCGTTATGAGACTGGACAAGACAAACAAATTCAAACTGAGAGTGAAGAAGAAAATGTGTTTATTTGGGGCAAAAAAAGAATGAAAAACAAGAGTTTCCGACTGGAAAATTCACCAAAAAACAAAATTCCTAATCTTGGAAAACAAAAAGTCAGGAAATCCAAAAATCCCCAATTAGCTTCAACAACAAACAATGTTTCTGCTGGTTGGAAAATAAAACAATATGAGGATTTATTTCTGTAATCTCCTCCCACTAGGTGGTCCGGATTAAAAGGTTTGACAGGCAGCATATGGCCCCCAGACCACAGTTTGACCACATCGGATCTAATCTGGAACATCAATCAATCCTTAAGTCTGTCCATCCAGGGACAGGATCTCTCAGAGCAGAGATTGAATCTCTTGGGACAAACGTTCCGTCCAAAGAGGAGGTGATCGAGAATATCAGGAACCTATTCAAAATGACACAGCGGGGTAACGGAGGATCAGGACGCTGCATCAATTCATCATGGTGGAGAAGAAGCTGAGCTTTAAAGATCCAGCTACATTCCTTACCTATGGTCACCTAGCCAGGCTGACGCCACCTGGTGCCTCTACACAATTCCAATTTACTTCAGCAACTAGGTCAGGTATTGTAGGCATTGTCTTACTATTGTAGCGATGGGAAAACGTCCTACCCAATCAGAGAACAGAGATGACGGCGCGACATGAATTCAAGCATCTGTCCTCCATGTTTGTAGTTTTATAGCTGAAAAAAGATCCACTATGCTATACGTTGCGTCCTCCATGTTTGTAGTTCAGTAGATCAACCATGCTATACGGTCCATCCTCCATGTTTGTAGTTCTGTAGATCAACCATGCTATATGGTCCATCCTCCATGTTTGTAGTTCTATAGATCAACCATGCTATACGGTCCGTCCTCCATATTTGTAGTTCTGTAGATCAACCATGCTATATGGTCCATCCTCCATGTTTGTAGATCTATAGATCAACCATGCTATACGGTCCATCCTCCATGTTTGTAGTTCTGTAGATCAACCATGCCATACGGTCCGTCCTCCATGTTTGTAGTTCTGTAGATCAACCATGCCATACGGTCCGTCCTCCATGTTTGTAGTTCTGTAGATCAACATGCTATACGGCCCGTCCTCCATGTTTGTAGTTCTGTGGATCAACCATGCTATACGGTTCGTCCTCCATGTTTGTAGTTCTGTAGATCAACCGTGCCATACGGTCCGTCCTCCATGTTTGTAGTTCAGTAGATCAACCATGCTATACGGTCCATCATCCATGTTTGTAGTTCTGTAGATCAACCATGCCATACGGTCCGTCCTCCATGTTTGTAGTTCTGTAGATCAACCATGCTATACGGCCCGTCCTCCGTGTTTGTAGTTCTGTAGATCAACCATGCTATACGGTCCGTCCTCCATGTTTATAGTTCTGTAGATCAACCATGCTATATGGTCCGTCCTCCATGTTTGTAGTTCTATAGATCAACCATGCTATACGGTCCATCCTCCATGTTTGTAGTTTTGTAGATCAACCATGCTATATGGTCCATCCTCCATGTTTGTAGTTCTGTAGATCAACCATGCTATATGGTCCATTCTCCATGTTTGTAGTTCTATAGATCAACCATGCTATACGGTCCGTCCCCCATGTTTGTAGTTCAGTAGATCAACCATGCTATACGGTCCATCCTCCATGTTTGTAGTTCTGTAGATCAACCATGCTATATGGTCCATCCTCCATGTTTGTAGTTCTGTAGATCAACCATGCTATACGGTCCGTCCTCCATGTTTGTAGTTCTATAGATCAACCATGCTATACGGTCCTTCCTCCATGTTTGTAGTTCTGTAGATCAACCATGCTATACGGTCCGTCCTCCATGTTTGTAGTTCTGTAGATCAACCATGCTATATGGTCCATCCTCCATGTTTGTAGTTCTATAGATCAACCATGCTATACGGTCCGTCCCCCATGTTTGTAGTTCTGTAGATCAACCATGCTATACGGCCCGTCCTCCATGTTTGTAGTTCTGTAGATCAACCATGCTATACGGTCCGTCCCCCATGTTTGTAGTTCTGTAGATCAACCATGCTATACGGCCCGTCCTCCATGTTTGTAGTTGTGTAGATCAACCGTGCTATACGGTCCGTCCTCCATGTTTGTAGTTCTATAGATCAACCATGCTATATGGTCCGTCCTCCATGTTTGTAGTTCTGTAGATCAACCATGCTATATGGTGCATCCTCCATGTTTGTAGTTCTGTAGATCAACATGCTATACGGTCCATGTTGGAAACGATTCCCGAGATTGAGAATTTAAAGTTTAGAAAGTTTATTAAGTAAAAGTTTGCTTTACACTCTGTTTTCTGAACTACACTGACTGTTCGGGGGCAAGAAAGGTACCCACTATCCGTACAAGGAGCAGACCCCAATGCTGCGAGGTCAGACTGTTCTTATGATGTATCAGGCAAATAATAATGATGTGTAAATGTGGTGGATTGCATATCGGGCAGCAAAGACAGAAGCTGCTGTAAACAAATGGCAAGACATGGGGAACGTTTGAAGGGGTGGGATGGAGATCAAGTTGGCTCACACCTGATTTTTTTTTTTTTTTAATATACATTATTAATCCCTACACCGCAGCAGGCTGCCACCTATGACGGCGCCAATGGTGGGAGAAACGGGGGGTTAGATGTCTTCTTCAAGGACCTTAGACGTGAACTCAGTGGGATGCGAACCTGCAAACTTCCGGCTAACTTCCGGTCAGCAGGCGAATGCTCTACCACTGAGCTACCGTCTCAGTGGTAAAGTTTAGGTCACATGAAAATGGGTATTTTATAAATCCAGAGTCTGTGTGATGAAAACAACGTGCGCAATCTGAGCAAAAATACTTGCTCAGCTTAAGATTTCAAGAATCAAAGCGGCCCGATTGAGAAGCATCCAGAAGATCTGAAATAGAACTGCTGCTTGTTCCCATCCAGAGGACGTAGAAGAGGTGGCTAAGGCATCTGGTTAAGATTCCTTCATTTTTTAATAAAACCCAGTGCGGTCTGGTTCACTAATAAACTCCTCTCACTTTGAAGTTCGCTGGAAATCTGTTTGTTGTTCTTTTTAAGGAACTCTTTGTGGAATCTAATCAAACTTTTTAAAAGCAGTTTCCAGAATCTTAAACAAACAAATAAAACCAGAAGGAGTTCAAACGGAGCCCAGATATAACAAACACCTTCTAACGAGAGGTATGAATAATTCTAAAGGCTGATGCTGGAAAATGAGATAAAAACACGTTGGGCCCGCCCACGTGTAGGCCCCGCCCACGCGTAAGCCCCGCCCGCACGTAGGCCCCACCCACACGTAAGACCCGCCCACACGTAGGCCCCGCCCACCTGTAGCCGGGTAATTTTGAAAACGCATACATTTTTATCCGTTTTGCTGTCCACACAAAAACAAGAGGTTTTTTTTCACTCAAAACCAGTGTTTTTGAAAACTCCGGTCAAAGTGGATATTTTGGAAAACTTTTGGAAAACTCCGTTTTTGCGTTTGCGTGTGGACGTGCGAAAACGGAGATTTGCGTTTTTATGCGTCACTACCTGCGACAAGTAATGCACATACGTCATTCGTGTGCGTCCTTGTTTACAAAAGCAGACAGTGGGCAGCATGGATCCACAGACCCTGTTGCAGACCCTCTTTTTGTCCACTCTCAACTGAGAGGAGCAAAGGAGGAGAAATGCGTTGCAATCGGCGATTATTAATCATATAAGCCTCCCTCCTCCTGCACTCAATACTGCCGACTACTGGTCTGGCATGCTTATAACTGCACTCAGAAGCGTATTAATATGGCTCCGTGTGGATGCGGATATTTTGAAAACGATTACATGTGGACGTGAGCGTTTTCCTAAAACGGAGGACAGCAGATATGCGTTTTCAGAAATACCCGGCTACGTGTGGACGGGGCCTGAGTAGATCATATGGGCTCAGAAAGACTTCCAGAGTTCGCTGCGTCACCAACAAGCCTCGATTCAATCTGAAGCTCCATCACGCAAAGACGGAGCCATCTGTTAAGATGATTCAGAGAAGCCTTCAGTTCCTCTGGGTCAGAGCCAAAAGTGAAAACCATTCTGAGGTCAGATGAACTAAAGCGTTACAGATCTGCTGTAAGACCGCAGGAACGATGGAGCGGAGTGGGGAGTGTTATCAGCTCCCAGTCTGCAGGACTTCATGAGGGTTTGGATCAGAACCAGACTGGAAATTCATCAGAACAACAACCCTTTTCTCCCCAGTGTTTGCTGTTGAAAACAGAAAAATAATGTGTGGATGTTCCCCTCCCCCACTGCACCAGATGCCAGGGGAAAACAGGACTGTAGTGTGTGTGAAACTGGAAACCAACACGACCAGTGTTTGGAAGGTTTTACAACAACAAATGGTCCAGATGACCTGCTAACTCAATCTGATGAAACAACATGGATCGCTGGTGAAGTCTGAGGACTGGACAAGCCGCGCTGACTGTACAGGAACTGGATTTAACAAGTCAGATTCTCCTGCTTGCCAAATAGGAAGTAGCTGATAGTGCCAAAGACTATCAGCAACTTCTTTTAGAAAAATTGGCAGCTGTTGTCACGGTAACCATTCTTACTCTGTTACTTTAATTCTAACATATACATAACCGTGGTCACCAGGCATGATTCACCAGAGACATGAATGAATGTCGGTAAAACAATTTCTGTTATGGATTGTTTAAGCTTTAAGGAGCGGCGCGGTTTGATGACATCATGTTTTTACTTCTATTGTTTGAATGAAACAATACTTGGATTCGTGTGCTCACGCCATTCTGTGTTTTTATTGACCAAATCCATACAACCTAGATTTTTTTTTTTTGTCGTTTCAAGTTACTACCTGGCCAAGCAGATGCCCTCCGTAAACAATCCTGTTGAGACGATTGTTTAGTGATATTGAGTTGTACAGATACAGTTGGATTGAATTATCAGGTGAACAGATATGTCTTTGACAGGCGGATCGGTGCAGTGTCAGCAATAACTAGGACACTGCATCAATCCGTTATGGTAAAGAGAGAGCCGAGACAAAAAGCAAAGCTCTCGATTTACAAATCAATCTACATTCCTACCCTCACCATGGTAACCAGGATCTACGTTCCTACCCTCACCATGGTAACCAGGATCTACGTTCCTACCCTCACCATGGTAACCAGGATCTACGTTCCTTGCCTCACCATGGTAACCAGGATCTACGTTCCTACCCTCACCATGGTAACCAGGATCTACGTTCCTACCCTCAACATGGTAACCAGGATCTACGTTCCTACCCTCACCATGGTAACCAGGATCTACGTTCCTTGCCTCACCATGGTAACCAGGATCTACGTTCCTTGCCTCACCATGGTAACCAGGATCTACGTTCCTACCCTCACCATGGTAACCAGGATCTACGTTCCTACCCGCACCATGGTAACCAGGATCTACGTTCCAACCCTCACCATAGTAACCAGGATCTACGTGGCTGCCCTCACCATGGTAACCAGGATCTACGTTTCTACCGTCACCGTGGTAACAAGGATCTACGTTCCTACCCTCACCATGCTAACCAGGATCTACGTTCCTACCGTCACTGTGGTAACCAGGATCTACGTTCCTACCCTCACCATGGTAACCAGGATCTACGTTCCTACCCTCACCATGGTAACCGGGATCTACGTTCCTACCCTCACCATGGTAACCAGGATCTACGTGGCTGCCCTCACCATGGTAACCAGGATCTACGTTTCTACTGTCACCGTGGTAACAAGGATCTACGTTCCTACCCTCACCATGGTAACCAGGATCTACGTTCCTACCCTCACCATGGTAACCAGGATCTACGTTCCTACCCTCAACATGGTAACCAGGATCTACGTTCCTACCCTCACCATGGTAACCAGGATCTACGTTCCTTGCCTCACCATGGTAACCAGGATCTACGTTCCTTGCCTCACCATGGTAACCAGGATCTACGTTCCTACCCTCACCATGGTAACCAGGATCTACGTTCCTTGCCTCACCATGGTAACCAGGATCTACGTTCCTACCCTCACCATGGTAACCAGGATCTACGTTCCTTGCCTCACCATGGTAACCAGGATCTACGTTCCTACCCTCACCATGGTAACCAGGATCTACGTTCCTTGCCTCACCATGGTAACCAGGATCTACGTTCCTACCCTCACCATGGTAACCAGGATCTACGTTCCTACCCTCAACATGGTAACCAGGATCTACGTTCCTACCCTCACCATGGTAACCAGGATCTACGTTCCTTGCCTCACCATGGTAACCAGGATCTACGTTCCTTGCCTCACCATGGTAACCAGGATCTACGTTCCTACCCTCACCATGGTAACCAGGATCTACGTTCCTACCCGCACCATGGTAACCAGGATCTACGTTCCAACCCTCACCATAGTAACCAGGATCTACGTGGCTGCCCTCACCATGGTAACCAGGATCTACGTTTCTACCGTCACCGTGGTAACAAGGATCTACGTTCCTACCCTCACCATGCTAACCAGGATCTACGTTCCTACCGTCACTGTGGTAACCAGGATCTACGTTCCTACCCTCACCATGGTAACCAGGATCTACGTTCCTACCCTCACCATGGTAACCGGGATCTACGTTCCTACCCTCACCATGGTAACCAGGATCTACGTGGCTGCCCTCACCATGGTAACCAGGATCTACGTTTCTACTGTCACCGTGGTAACAAGGATCTACGTTCCTACCCTCACCATGGTAACCAGGATCTACGTTCCTTCCTTCACCATGGTAACCAGGATCTACGTTCCTTGCCTCACCATGGTAACCAGGATCTACGTTCCTACCCTCACCATGGTAACCAGGATCTACGTTCCTACCCTCACCATGGTAACCAGGATCTACGTTCCTACCCTCACCATGGTAACCAGGATCTACGTTCCTTGCCTCACCATGGTAACCAGGATCTACGTTCCTACCCTCACCATGGTAACCAGAATCTACGTTCCTACCCTCAACATGGTAACCAGGATCTACGTTCCTACCCTCACCATGGTAACCAGGATCTACGTTCCTTGCCTCACCATGGTAACCAGGATCTACGTTCCTTGCCTCACCATGGTAACCAGGATCTACGTTCCTACCCTCACCATGGTAACCAGGATCTACGTTCCTACCCGCACCATGGTAACCAGGATCTACGTTCCAACCCTCACCATAGTAACCAGGATCTACGTGGCTGCCCTCACCATGGTAACCAGGATCTACGTTTCTACCGTCACCGTGGTAACAAGGATCTACGTTCCTACCCTCACCATGCTAACCAGGATCTACGTTCCTACCGTCACTGTGGTAACCAGGATCTACGTTCCTACCCTCACCATGGTAACCAGGATCTACGTTCCTACCCTCACCATGGTAACCGGGATCTACGTTCCTACCCTCACCATGGTAACCAGGATCTACGTGGCTGCCCTCACCATGGTAACCAGGATCTACGTTTCTACTGTCACCGTGGTAACAAGGATCTACGTTCCTACCCTCACCATGGTAACCAGGATCTACGTTCCTTCCTTCACCATGGTAACCAGGATCTACGTTCTTACCATCACCATGGTAACCAGGATCTGCGTTCCTACCCTCACCATGGTAACCAGGATCTACGTTCTTACCATCACCATGGTAACCAGGATCTACGTTCCTACCTTCACCATGGTAACCAGGATCTACGTTCCTACCCTCACCATGGTAACCAGGATCTACGTTCCTATCCTCACCATGGTAACCAGGATCTACGTTCCTACCCTCACCATGGTAACCAGGATCTACGTTTCTACCGTCACCGTGGTAACCAGGATCTACGTTCCTACAGTCACCGTGGTAATGGAAATGAGCTTCCTCCGCAGGGTGGCTGGGCTCTCACTCCGAGATCAGGTGAGGAGCTCTGCCATCCGGGAAGAGCTTGGTGTCAAGCCCCTCCTCCTCCTGGTCGAGAGAAGCCAGATGGGGTGGTTCGGGCATGTGGTCAGGATGCCCCCCGAGCGCCTCGCTGGTGAGGTGTTTTGGGCACGTCCTACCAGGAGGTGACCAAGAGGCAGACCCCAAACCCGCTGGAGAGACCATGTCTCACAGCTGGCTGGGGAACGACTCGGGATTCTTCCGGGTGAGCTGGAGGATGCAGCCGGGGTGAGAGAAGCCTGAGCTTCCCGTCTGAGGATGTTGCCCTGGTGACCCGGCCCCGGATGAGAGGAAGACGACACAACTGCATATTTTATTCACTTTAAAATGACCAGAAAAGTTGTTTAAAGTGTAAAATTTTTGGATTAAAATGATTGAAATCAGGCCTTTTAAGCCGTCAAAGATTCCACATGTAGTTTAATGATCGTAGCAGGCTCGTTAACGACCGACGGGAGGATGAAAAACATGCAAAGTGAGCCGAAAGAAACGCCCCATCGCTGAGACTTGAACCAGCAACCTTTTAAACGAGCAAAACCAACACATTTCTAAGCGTTTTGATTTGAACATTAAATCCCTCTTTTTCTGATTTTGGGGTTTCGTTTGTTTTTGGTTCGATATTTAAAAAAACGCGACATTTTTAACCAATTTTTTATGAATTTCTGATTCTGTTAAAATGACTGAATAAAAAAAGCTGCTTGTTAAAGAGTGAGTGGCTGAAGAAATGTGGCAGGGGGCACCGAGGGACACTCCTCTCTCTCTCTAGGGTCACATCGGTCAAGCAGCTGTCGCCTAGAGCAGATGATGATTAAAGCAGAAGCTCTGCTCTACGACCGTACACACTATGTATGAATCACTTGGTAAAAGATAGAAAAGTAACATCCTTAAAACTCTCTCCTCACAGCGGGGGGGGCTCTTTTGTCCCACGGGGGATAAATTAACAACGAAAAGGCCCGAATGTGGATCAAACAAATTATGGATCCATTTTTTGATGAATACATTGAAGCTTTTCTTTCATCTCTTTGTAATATTTAAGCTTTTTTTTTCAGCTTCATCCTGACGTCCGTGTTCCACCTGCTGTTTGTAATGTGAGACACGACGAAGGTTTGATTTCGTTTTTTGGTTGCCACGGCGATAAAAAGGGGATTAAATTATAGATCCAGGCGGAGATGGAGAACACCGTGAGCGTTATGACCTGTGGTAACTCTACCCTAAATCTTTCATACTTCCTGTTCGGGTTAAATTACATCTCACTACCCGATAAGATTGGTACCGGCACCAAATACGAACATGTTAAAAAGAAGTCAATATAAGTCATCAATAAGTCTTGATGTAAGACAGTCACCTTCTTAACCGTCTATCCCAGCTGGTTCAAGGCGAGGGGCAGGATACACCCCGGACAGGTCGCCATCTGTTGCGGGGCCACACACATACATACACACACTCATTCCTAGGGGCAATTTGGCACCGGCCAATCAACTTAGCATGCATGTTTTTGAAGGGCAAGAGGAACCTGCGACCTTCCGGTTACGGAGCGGTCGCCCTACCCACTGAGCCATCCTTCCCCCTGTCATATCACGATGAAGTACCGTAATTTCACGACCATTAGGGGCACCGTACGAAAAGACGCAGTCTCAGTCACACACCGCCTTACAACAACACACACACGAGCATGCAAATGTATTAAAAAATAGATCGGGAGCAAAACTGAGTTTGGTTGTACTTTATTTAAGTAGTAACGATACTAAACAAACACATTACCGGTAATAGTCTTTATTCAAATCCGTCAAAGTCCTCATCCTCTGTTTCAGAGCAGGTCCACTTCACTCCTCGCTGTCAAAGTCACTGTCTGTACTGTGCGGCTCCTCAGAAAGGATACCAGCTTTTGAGAAAGCTCGGATAACAGTACCAGCAGACACGTTAGTCCAAGCATCTACAATCCATTGGCAAACTGTAGCGTAACTCGCCCGGCGCTGCCTTCCACCCTTCGTGAAACTGTGGTCTCCTTCGGTCATCCATCGCTCCCACGCCGCTCACACTTCACTCTTTAACGTTCTCATGCCTTTTCTTTCAGGTCCACCTTGCGGGCACCGCGTTTTCTTTTAGGTCCGCCTTTTCTCACACACAAGGCGCACCGCTCATTTTGAAGAAAATCTAAGACTTTTATATGCTCCTTATGGCAGTGAAAGTACGGTATTTCTGCATACCGACATGACGAAAGAGTCTGAAAATCGCCTTAAAATGGTGTTTTGGTAAGGTCACAGCCCCTCTCTTGCCTGGCAGGGTTGGCGTCTCCTGCAGGCAGGGGGAGGAGCCATCTGAGTGTAACCAGCTGAGCTCATTTTGAAGGAGATGCCTGCACTGATTGTTTCTCTCTCTGTTTTTTTATCTGTAGGTCGTTTATGGGTTTATGGGTACTTTTTATTTAACCAATCGTTCCTATCTGATCGGGACCTAACATGACGTATCCAGTGTTACTGATCGAAGTGTGAGCTCAGAGTGACATCACGAAGCACTTGTGAACGTCATTAGTTTCTTAAAATTTGTTTTTCTCCATCGCTATTTATTTAACCGACGTGAAAACGACCAGAATTATTTCAGTTACAGTCAGTCAGTCACCTTCTTAGCCGTTGGAGGGATTGCCTGAGCCTATCCCGGCTGATTCTAGGCGAGGGGCGGGGGACACCCTGAACAGGTCACCAGTCTGTCGCGGGCCACACACCATCCACACACACACACTCATTCCTAGGGACAATCATGTCGTGGCCAATCAACCACGACATCAAAGTTTTTGGAGGAAACCAGAGAAAACCCACATATACATGAGGAGAACATGCAAACTCCACACAGTAAGGACAGTGTTCCAAGCCTTGCACCCACCCAGGACTTGAACCCACAACCTTCTTGCTTTGAGGCCACTGTGCTACCCACTGAGACAACATGCGGCCCATCTAAACATGTATTCTGTTAAATATAGACATCTTTAATCCAGTGAATACGTGAACTGAGAATCACCTCCATTTTTAAACAGAAATATCAAATAAAAATGATTATTTTTTTACTTTAAATTCTGCACGTTGATCTTAAAGCTTTCATTTACCAACCAGAAAGCAGCAGGTAACGATCTGATGTTCGAATCGGGATCCAGGGTGTGTATGAATGTGTAATCAGTGTCTGCTGTGTCTCTGCTGCTTCTCCACACTGAAAAACGAAGGCTTCGGGCCATTCCGAGTCTCGTTAGCGGAATAAAAAGCAGACGTAATACAGTCTCCTTGGAAGTGGCATTAACACTCTGTGGGGTTGATCGGCTGGATATCAATTAGAGGCTCATTAGGCGTTTAAAGATGGCTGTCCCTCCAGCTTCCTGTCGCCTGACCCTGACCTTTTATTACCCCAAGAAGAGAGGAGCCGTAAGGAAACGGGTGTGTCCTGGTTTCTTCATGTCGACATCACACACCGTCCAGAAATAAACTAAACATAATACTGTTAAAAGATTCTAAAAGGAAGAAAAGATCGATCGATCCTCATTAATCAGCTAATTAATAACAGATGATCGTTCCTTTACTTCTGAAGAAACGTTTTAACGAAGCTTCATTAACGAGAAGGTTTCCAGAAAATGAACCATTTGGAGGTTTATTTTATGTTTGAACTGGTTTTATTTTTTGTTCTTGTATGTTTTGAGAAATTTGTGAGGTTTCCTGATCCGTATTCGGATACCGTTAGGATGTCAAATTGTTTTGGCCATGGATTTTGTTCTCTGACACGCCCACATTCTGAGAAAACACCTCTTAAAGGTGTACACACACTGGAAATCTAATTGAATCACAAAAAAAAAAAATAGTTTGCTTTGTGATCAGGTTACAGATGAACGTTAGAAGAACGTTCTGGGAAGGTTGTCTGAGGGTTCTGTAAAGGTTTTGTGAAGGTTAGTTTTGTCTGAGGTTAGCTGAAGGTTCTGTGGACGTTGTGAGAAGGTTCTATGAAGGTTCTGTAGAGGTTGTGAGAAGGTTCTATGAAGGTTCTGTAGAGGTTGTGAGAAGGTTCTATGAAGGTTCTGTAGAGGTTGTGAGAAGGTTCTATGAAGGTTCTGTGGAGGTTGTGAGAAGGTTCTATGAAGGTTCTGTGGAGGTTGTGAGAAGGTTCTATGAAGGTTCTGTGGAGGTTGTGAGAAGGTTCTATGAAGGTTTTGTGGAGGTTGCTGAAGGTTAGTTTTGTAGGTTACATGAACGTTCAGAGAACTTTTTAAGAACATTGTGTTGAGGGAGACGGTGGCTCAATGGTAGAGCGTTCGCCCGCGGACCGGAAGTTAACTGGAAGTTTGCGGGTTCGATTCCCACTGAGTGCACGTCTAGGGTCCTTGGAGAAGACACCTAACTCGCCATTTCTCCCACCATTGGTGCCGGCATAGGTGGCAGCCTGCTGCGGTGTAGGAGTACAGCACACAAATTTTCCCCTTTGAAGGATCAATAGAGTAAAAATAAAAAATAATGGTTTCCTGAAGGTTAAAATTAAGGTTCTGAGAACTTTAAGGGAACCAATCAGAAAAACCAAAAGATGAGGTTCCGTCACCGTCATAAAGCTTTCCGATTCACCTTTAGAGAACCAAAAATAACATTTAAGGAACGTTCTGCTAACCTTTCATAACCCTTCCAGAACGTTGTGTAAACATTGAATTGTTAACTGGGTCATAAGTACTTAAAAAAAAACGGTTGGATTCAAACAGTAACTATTCGTTTGTTTTGAAAACGTCATTCTGAAACTTCCTAAAACCGACTTGAGAAATCTTAAAATCTCTTAAAAACAGGAAGCGTTCACATTTTGACTGCAGTCATATTTTAGATCAGTACAGTTTATTTGATGTTAAAACTTTTTTATTTTAATATACTTTATTCCTCCCTCACCGAGAAATTTATGTGACGCATTACACCGCAGCAGGTGCCAATGGTGGGAGAAACGGTGAACGGTCTTTTCAGCCACGGACATTTGAGCCAAAAAACTGCAACCTAGGATATTTGAGCCACGGTGACTCGGACATTTCAGCCACGGACATTTGAAGAACTGCAACCTGGGCGCAACTGTTTATTTACGATAAAAAAAATTTAAATGACTAAAAGCACGATAAAAATTTTTAAGACTAAAAGCAATTATTTTCTGTGGTGCAACTGTTTATTTACGATAAAATTTTTACATAAAATATCAGAATTTTTTAAAAATATCAGAATTTTATCAGAATTTTCTAAAAATATCAAAACATTTTTTAAAAAATATCAGAATAACAGCTGTATCTTGGGAATCAAATTAAATCTAAATCCACTCATGTTTTTGTTTGGTATCAACAGTGAGTCTCTGCCATTGCCGAGCGGTGGTCAGAGGATCATTGCATTTACAACTTTGCTAGCCCGACGTCTCGTACTCCTTAGGTGGAAGGATGCTGCCTCGCCCACCTTATCACATTGGATCAGAGATGTGCTTTACCATCTCAAATTAGAGAAGATGAGATACACGCTGAGAAAATCGGAGCATAAATTTTACAGGGTTTGGAGGCCTTTCTTAAATTACTTCAACCTACCATCCACAGTTGTGTCAGAGTGACGCCCGCTTTCCTCTTTTCATTTTCTTTTTCACTCAATATAAAAAATAAATCTGTTTTTCTCTACATGTACATAGCTCTTTACCTGTCAGGTTTAATTTGTCGCTTTTTTTTGTGTGTTTGCTATTTGTATATATACATAGGTGTGTATATATGCATAATTTTCACTTTACTGAGATTCTGACTGACTATATTTTTTCCTGTTTCTCTATGTCTCTTTTTTTTTATTATTGTTTATCTACTAAACTTATATTCTGTGTGGAATTGGCAGTGGGAGGGGTGGGGGGATTATTATTATGTACTTTTTTTTTTTTTTTCTTCTTTTTTTCTTACTTGTGTGTATTGTTTATGGAATCAAATCAATAAATATATAAAACACAAAAAATATCAGAATAACACAAAGGGTTACATAACTGTCCTACTGGGTGAACGCTCATGTCAGCCACAGACATTTGGGCCAAGAAACTGCAACCTAGTCTATTTACAAAATATCACTATGTTTTACATAAAATATCACAATTTTCTACATAAAATAGGTTTTTGGCCCAAATGTCCGTGGCTGAAATGTCCTAAATTCGGGGGCGCACATGGCTCAAATATCCTAGGTTGCAGTTTTTTGGCTCAAATGTCCGTGGCTGAAATGACCTAGAACCGGGAGAAACTGGGGGGTTGGTTGTTTTCTCCAAGGACTCTAGAACTCATCGGGATGCGAACCTGCAAACTTCCGGTTAAGTTCCGGTTTGCTGACAAACGCTATAACCACCGAGTCACCGTCTTTCTGATGTTTCTTGATGTTTTTTGTTTTTTTTTAAGGTTTTCTGGTTTTTATGGTTGAACGTGTTCCTCCACCTTTAACAGAGTTTATTTGTTAAAATAAACCCCAGACTGAAAACGAAGAGAGTATTAACTGGAGGAGACATAAAACTAGATCTAGTCAAAGGATTGTTTCTGTCAGACACAGAGTTATGGAACAAGCTGGAAATCATAAAACGACTGAGGTTTTAAAAGATCTTTGGTTTAAAACAAAAGCCACAAAAAAGAAATATGTGGACTTTTTAAACCACGGATGAATCTTTGTTTTTTTGTTTTGCTTCGTTTTATTTTTACTTTTTTGTTGAAAATAGATGATTTCTACTGTTTTTTTGTTATGAGTTATTGTTTTCATGTCTTGGTCTACTCTCGGGTTTTTTCGTCTTTTCGTAGGACAACAAAAACAGTTAGACGTTGAGTTAATTCTGGCATTTTTATGTTGAAGCTGGCGTTGACAAATTGATTAATAAGCACTGTCCTGCATTCCGTTCTGTAATCTTCCGCTCATCTGGGGCCGAGTCGCAGGGGCAACAAACCTAGCGCCGCTAAATGCACGTTTTTAAGCACAATCGCACTAGATTTCAGATTTAGTGCCGCTAGATTTGAAATTTAACGCTCTTGATGTAACATTTAGCGCTTGTTTAAAATCTAGCGTCATTCTATCGGTCTAATCTAGAGGTTACCAAAGCATGCCATCCATCTGATCCTGTTCAGCCCTCTGGTCAAATGTTGGAACTCGATGTGGCCCATGAACCAAACGTTTGCCCACCCCTTGTTTAAACTCAGTCACTTAAGACCAATTGGTAAAACTCTTAATGAGGTTTGTGTCTCTTTAAACATTCATTTTGACCTAAATTAGATCTGAAGTCTGTTTTTATGATGAATTACAATCAAAATTTCCGTCCCGTTCCGTCATCTTCCGCTTGTTCCGGGGTCGGGTCGCGGGGGCAACAGCCTCAAACGGGCAGCCCAGGCCTCTCTCTCCCCGGCCGCATCCTCCAGCTCACCTGGAAGGATCCCAAGTCGTTCCCCGGCCAGCTGTGAGACATAGTCTCTCCAGCGGGTCCAGGGTCTGCCCCTTGGTCTCCTCCCGGTGGGACGTGTCCGGAACACCTCGCCCGCGAGGTGCTCGGGGGGCATCCTGACCAGATGCCCGAACCACCCCATCTGGCTCCTCTCGACCTGGAGGAGGAGCAGCTCGACACCGAGCTCCTCCCGGATGGCAGAGCTCCTCACCCGATCTCTAAGTGAGAGCCCAGCCACCCTGCGGAGGAAGCTCATTTCGGCCGCTTGTACCCGCGATCTCATTCTTTCGGTCACCACCCACAGCTGGTTACCATGGTGAGGGTAGGAACGTAGATCCTGGTTACCATGGTGAGGGTTGGAACGTAGATCCTGGTTACCATGGTGAGGGTAGGAACGTAGATCCTGGTTACCATGGTGAGGGTAGGAACGTAGATCCTGGTTACCATGGTGAGGGTAGGAACGTAGATCCTGGTTACCATGGTGAGGGTAGGAACGTAGATCCTGGTTACCATGGTGAGGGTTGGAACGTAGATCCTGGTTACCATGGTGAGGGTAGGAACGTAGATCCTGGTTACCATGGTGAGGGTAGGAACGTAGATCCTGGTTACCATGGTGAGGGTAGGAACGTAGATCCTGGTTACCATGGTGAGGGTAGGAACGTAGATCCCGGTTACCATGGTGAGGGTAGGAATGTAGATCCTCTCTTTACCACGACGGACCGATGCAGCGTCCTAGTTATTGCTGATGCCGCACCGATCCGCCTGACGATCTCCCGCTCCATCCTTCCCCCACTCGTGAACAAGACCCCGAGATACTTAAACTCCTCCACTTGGGGCAGGACGCTGTCCCTGACCCGCAGGGGGCATTCTACCCTTTTCCGGGCGAGGGCCATGTCTCGGATTTGGAGGCGCTAATTCCCATCCCGGCCGTTTCACACTCGGCAGCAAATCGATCCAGTGAGAGCTGGAGATCACGGTCCGATGAAACCAACAGAACCACATCATCCGCAAAAAGCGGAGATCCGATCCTGAGGTCACCAAACTGGATCCCTCCAACGCCTCGGCTGCGCCTAGATATTCTGTCCATAAAGGTGATGAACAGAATCGGTGACAAAGGGCAGCCTTGGCGGAGTCCAACTCTCACTGGAAATGGAATCGACATACTGCCAGCTATACGGACCAAGCTCTGGCTCCGGTCGTACAATCAAAATTTGCTCTTAAACTCTACAAACACACAGTGTTCCATCTTAAAGAACCCACGCTCCTGTTTTCATCCTTCTTACCAAACAGAAAAACAGCCATCAAGTGGTCAACCATCCCCACCGAGTGCTAAACTCCAGATTTACATACAAATGGCACCACTGTGATGATCTACTGCATGCAATTACTTCACCGGAGGTGGCCGTCCTGACGAGTGATCTGCTGAATTCAGTTAATCAGTAATCAGGCAGACAGGATGCTGCCAGGTCAGAAGGAAGCTGTGATCAAAGTGCTCTATTGGCGGGGACTTTTTGTTTCCCCCGGAGCGGTCGGAGTGCAAAGCAAAGAGCATAAAGGGGCAATTTGTGTGCAAATCTGCATTTAAGTACCGCAGATTGTCCAGCGGAACAGAGACGGAGATAAACACAGAAAAGCACCCGGAAAACGCAGAGACAATCATGGACTGGAGGTAAGAGGGGTGCTCAAGTAGAAAAGAAGGCCTGTTGAGGGTAAAAAATAAACAGGGAGTCGTCTGATCGACGCGGGCAGAGATTTTAAACATAAAAACAAGGTTACTCTTCAGCAGAGGGACGAACACGGCAACAGCTTTGGATTTCACTCAGAGGAGGAAATAAATTAGAAGACATGTTGGTGTCACACACTGATACAGGTTTAAGTCGACCTGCGGAGCCCAAAGTCCCACATTCATTAAAAATGAGGCTTTCAGCCCGAAACGTCTCTCTGATTCTCAGACTTTCAGCCTCGTGTCTGACGTGGGTCTAAAAAAAATAATAAAAACAGAATAAAACCGAAATCTTTCACTGGGGACTTTTTTTTTTTACACATTACTGTGTCTGTTGGTGAAAACAGTCCGACCTCACTGCTTAGGGGTTCACCCGATCTACAGTGGGGGGTAAATTTTTTATCTAACCAAACGTTTCTTTCTGGTGGGGACCGGACGTGAGCATATGTAGTGCACTTGAACAGTCAGTGTAGTCCAGAAAACAGAGAGTAAAAACAGCTATAGGACTACAAACATGGAGGACGAATGCTGTCAGCACTGCTCTCTGATTGAGTAGGATGGTTTCCCATCACTGCAATTGTAAGCTAACACATGTGATCCCTGACCTAGTTGCTGGAGTGTAGTGATGCCGGTGTACGGTCTTTTCAGCCACGGATATTTCAGCCCCGGACATTTGAGCCAAAAAAACTGCAACCTAGGATATTTGAGCCACGGTGACTCGGAGATTTCAGCCACGGACATTTGAAGAACTGCAACCTGGGCGCAACTGTTTATTTACGATAAAAAAATTTAAATGACTAAAAGCACGATAAAAATTTCTGCACGATAAAAAATTTTAAGACTAAAAGCAATTGTTTTCTGTAGTGCAACTGTTTATTTACGATAAAATTTTTACATAAAATATCACAATTTCTACATAAAATAGGTTTTTGGCTCAAATGTCCGAGGCTGGAATGTCCTAAATTCGGGGGCGCACATGGCTCAAATATCCTAGGTTGCAGTTTTTTTGGCTCAAATGTCCGTGACTGAAATGTCCTAGAACCATCCACAGTGGGGGGTACATTTTTTATTTAACCAATCGTTTCTTTCTGGTGGGGACCGGACATGAGCATATGTAATGCACTCGAACAGTCAGTGTAGTCCAGAAAACAGAGAGTAAAAACAGCTACAGAACTACAAACATGGAGGACGAATGCCGTCAGCTCTGATCTCTGATTGAGTAGGATGGTTTCCCATCACTGCAATTGTAAGCTAACGCATGCTATCCCTGACCTAGTTGCTGGAATGTAATGATGCCAACCTTAATGGGCATATGTAATTGTGGCAAAAATCTTTTTTTTTTTTTTTTAATTGATTCTTAAAATGAGAAAATTGTGCTGCACTACACCGCAGCAGGCTGCCAAGACGGCGCCAATGGTGGGAGAAATGGGGGGTTAGTTGTCTTCCCCAAGGACACCTAGACGTGAACTCAGTGGGATTCCATCCCACAAACTCTACCATTGATACTCAACTCATCCTACCACTGAGCTATCGCCTCCCCTTTTAGCAGGATTGCTAGTATCTGATTGGCCACAAAATGCATGCATGTATTTTTTTTTAGTTAATATCACGTGTTTCCATTTGGGGCAAATAATGCCTGGCATCGCTGCGGTGAACGGGCTACGAGAAGGTTAACCCCACCTCCATACTCCTCTTTGGCTCCTCCTTCTACTTCCAGTGTTTCAGGATGAGACGGTTAATGTCACACTGGTTGTTTAGGGGGCAGTGGTCCGGAACCCTCTCACACCCTATCGTTAAAAAGATCAATCACTTTTCTGGAAAGAAAATAGAATTTTTTGGACACACAGTCTACATTCCTCTACACACCGAACCGGCATACCTCCTTCAATCGGCCAAACCACACCTGGGCACGATTTGGAGCCCTGGTGTTAAAGCTCAGTCGGGCAGGGTTCAAGCTGCGTAGAGTCGGTACGACCTTCTACTTTTATTGGTTTAATTTCTATTGTAAATAAATAAAAAAATCCCTGAATGTCTCGTTTCAACATCTTTAAGTCCAACGGAAGGAAAATTCACTGGTTGGACCAAAACAAAATTTTACGAAGAAGAACGACGACATGAACGGTCCGAGGTCAGACAGCAACGGAGAAAACGGTGTGTAAACAAAGAGGAACGTGGGCAGGTGACATCAACACAACTAGAGTCTGGTTTTCTTTGATTCCGAACACCCGTCCAATCCGTTCATAAACCATTAAATATAAAAGTAAACAAACTCAGGTGACCATTATAAACATACGGGCAGCATGGTGGGAAGCACAGCAAGAGGGTCAGGGTTCAAGTCCTGGAGTGAAGCGAGGTCTGAGTCACTGGTCTTTCTGTGTGTAGTTTGCATGTTCTCCCTGTGTATGTGTGGGTTTTCTCCAGTTTCCTCCAAAAACAAACATGTTGGGTTTATCGGCCACTAGGAGTGTGTGTGGATGGTTGTCTGTGTGTGTGGCCCCACAGGACTGTTAACCTGTTCAGGGTGTATCCTGCCTCTCGCCTAAAATCAACCGGGATAGGCTCTGGCCCCCTCCTGCGACTCGATTAGGGATAACCGGTTCAGAAGACAAAACCTTACAGACACGCAGCCACGTCCGAGTTTTATCCGGTGACATCGGCCCGAACGTGTCGTTTCTGTGTGGACCTGAGAGGTCTCACTCTGCATCCCCGAAAAACTAGATCGGACTTTAAAGGAAGTAATGAGGAGGTAACGTCACCATCTCGTCTGAAATCACGACATTGGGTACAATTTCCAAT
This sequence comes from Neostethus bicornis, assembly GCA_902685375.1. NCBI lineage: Eukaryota > Metazoa > Chordata > Actinopteri > Atheriniformes > Phallostethidae > Neostethus > Neostethus bicornis. The sequence goes on along the minus strand of LR738559.1, from coordinate 21,240,546 downwards.
GATGTGATTGGATTGAGACATAGTGATACGTAATAAGAGGCGGGACAACCCGTTTCGTTTGTCACGTTCTGCTTATCTGGGGCCGGGTAGCAGGGGCAACAGCCAAGACAGGAAGCCAAGGCTTCTCTCACCCCAGCTGCATCCTCCAGCTGAGTGCCAAATCGATACCCGGCCAGCTTTAGACATGGTCTCTTGGTCTCCTCCTGGAGGGACGTGCCCAAAACACCTCACCAATGAGGCGCTCGGGAGGCATCCTAACCAGATGCCCGAACCACCCCATCTGGCTTCTCTCGACCTGGAGGAGGAGCGGCTTGTGACACAGAGCTCCTCCCAGATGGCAGAGCTCCTCACCCTTTAACTCCTCACTCGCAGGGCAACCCTATCCTTTAAAAAAACTCCTAAAAACCAAGATGGGAGAAAAAGAGAAACCTGATGGAGACCCAGTTGAAGGAGAGATCCTCTCCTGGTTTAAATAATGATGTTTATAGGATGCAGCAGATGGACTTCCTCCAGAGAGGAGTGTGTTCTGGAGGTTCAGTGTGTCCATAGGAGATGAGGATAAAGGTCACAGGTCAGGACAGGGGCACAGATGGGATGACCAGATGTCAGTGAAACGTGCTGGACTCTGATTGGTGGATAAATCTTTAGATTTTCTTACTTCCTGTGCTCTTCGTCTCCTCTGTGTATTTTTAGAAAGGACTGTGTGTCCTGACAGCTAACACAATGAACTCTCATGTCTGAACAAGGCCATGTTTTGGTGGCTCCGGGCTAAGCAGCAGGCCACTCCCCCACCACCTTAAAAACAAGCGTTTGTCGGGGGAACACTACCCACTAAAACCCAGCCGGTCGGCTCTGATCTCTGCCAATAAGGTCATTTATCTTTTCCCAAAAAAAAAAAAAAACCCAACTTAATCCAGGACGTTTTCTTTCTGGAGGTTTGACTCGTACTCGGAGATGATCAGACGTAAAGCTTGACCTAAAGACGTCTCTTTCAATCTTCTTTCTGTTTTTAGATTTACGTGCAGAAATTGTGAAGCTATTGAAAGCCAACGTGGCCCGAGGAGAGTACGGTAGTTAAGTTAGAAAAGAGACACAAAAAAAAAAAACAGTGCCACGTCGGAGCACCGAGCAGCAGGAGGCAAACCAGAGGTCTCGCTCTGCTTTGATTCTTTGCTCATAATTTGTTGCCGGCGGGCACGCCATCCAGTTTGTTCAGCCAAGCACCGCCTGCTGGAAACGGATTCTTTTATTCTGCTTCCCAAAAATAAAAAGTACAAGTAGAATTTAGAATTTCAGCTGAAGATGAGTTTCTAAAGTAAGAAATAAGTCATTATAATTATGGGGAAAAAAATCGCAGACTGATCGAGAATTTGACATTTATTTGTTATTCCGTTCCGTCATCTTCCGCTCATCCGGGGCCGGGTCGCTGGGTAACAGCCGCAGACAGGAAGCTCAGGCTTCTCTCACCCCGGCTGCATCCTCCAGCTCACCTGGAAGGATTCCGAGTTGTTCCCCAGCCAGCTGTGAGACATAGTCTCTCCAGCAGGTCTGGGGTCTGCTTCTTGGTCTCCTCCCGGTGGGACGTGCCCAAAACACCTCACCAGCAAGGTGCTCGGGGGGCATCCTGACCAGATGCCCGAACCACCCCATCTGGATCCCCTCGACCTGGAGGAGGAGCGGCTCTACACAGAGCTCCTCCCAGATGGCAGAGCTCCTCACCCGATAAAAAAATAAATGGCTTTAAAAAAAACAAACAAACGTTAACTAGTGAGAAGGAAAAGTGACCAAAAGAATGAGATCGCGGATACAATCGGCCGAAATGAGCCCCCTCTGCAGGGGGGCTGGGCTCTCACTCAGAGATCGGGTGAGGAGCCAGATGGGGTGGTTCGGACATCTGGTCAGGATGCCCCCCGAGCGCTTGTTTCGGGCACGTCCCACCGGGAGGACACCGAGAGGCAGACCCCAGACCTGCTGGAAGGACTAGGTCTCACAGTTTGCCGGGCACAACTCGGGATCCCTCTGGAGCTTTTCTCTTGTTTCCTTCAAAAACATACATGTTAGGTTGATTGGTCACTATGAAATAGACTCTAGGAATGACTCTGTGTGTGTGTGTGTGTGTGTGTGTGTGTGTGTGTGTGTGTGTGTGTGTGTGTGTGTGTGTGTGTGTGTGTGTGTGTGTGTGTGTGTGTGTGTGTGTGTGTGTGTGTGTGTGTGTGTGGCCCCACAACAGACTGGAGGCTTGTTTGGCGTGTATCCTGCCTCTCACCTAAAATCAGCCAAGATAGGCTCCGGCACCCCCTGCAATCCTGTTAGGGAGCGTGCCGAAGACAAAACCTTCATCCAACAACCTTGATATCCATCCAACCTCAACCACGCTTTTTATAGTCAAAATATGTCAGTAAGTCACCTTCCTATCCGTCTATCCCTTACAGAGTTGCGAGGGGTGCCGGAGCCCATCCCGGCTGATTTAAGGTCACCAGTAACAGGTCACCAGTCTGTCGTAGGGCCAGACACACACAACCATACACACACATTCCTAGGGGCAATTTAGCACCAGCCAATCAACCTAGCATGCATGTCTTTGGAGGGTGGGAGGAAACCGGAGTACCTGGAGGAAACCCACGCAAACACAGGGAGAACATGCAAACTCCACACAGAAAGGACAGTGTTCCAAGCCCCGTTCCCACCCGCCACTTGAACCTATGACAAGTCTTGATGTTGATATTTAAAATGACTGGACTAGAAACAGTTTTTTTCCCAGTATAGTCAGTGACATGTTACTGGTGTGCATGTGTTGTCAAAATATCACAACACGGTGAAGTATTTCCACGTACCAACATGATGAAAAGAGTCTGGAAATCACCATAAAATGGTGTTTTAGTAAGGTCACGGCCCCTCCCTTGCCTGGCAGGGGTGGCGTCTCCTGCAGGCAGGGGGAGGAGCCATCTGAGTGAAACCAGCTGGGCTCATTTTTGAAGGAGATGCCTGCACTAAATGTCTCGCTCTGTTTATTACATCTGCAGGTCAGGTACATCTTTATAGGGTGGGAGGAAACCGGAGTACCTGGAGGAAACCCACGCAGACACGGGGAGAGCATGCAAACTCCGCACAGAAAGACCAGAGTTCTAAGCCTCGTCCCCACTTTGGACTTGAACCCATGACCTTCTTGCAGTGAAGCCACTGTTGTACCCACTGCGCCACCGTGACACATATTTAATGGTGCTCAAAAAGACGGTAGCACTCTTTCTCACTACCAACCAGAGACGTGCCGCCCACAAGCCAAAGAACGTGCTCTACTCTTTAACTTCAGAGAACTGACAAACTAAACCACCATCACTGCTTAGAAAATGATCCCACGGTGGACTGGTGTCCCATCACCGTCCACCTCAAGTGTCTATGGACTCCAACCCCTTCATCCTAAATTATATCACACAGCTATTTTTAAACCAGCGGGTGAAAAAGAGGAATAAAGACGTTCAAAAGACTTGTTTGGGATTCGTTATCAAACACGTTTAGATCTAATAAAAAAAAAAAAACACTTCAAAGAGTTGAAACATTTCTGGCTTTGATTCAGAACCACTGGCTCGTTGTCGTTCCGACACAAAGCCTGTCATTGATAGAAAACATTCAGTCCCGTGTTTCCAACAATACTTCTGTTGATAAAAATCATCCTACGCTCGTCGTCACACCCACGTTTAACCGTACACACTGGGTGACGGCAGCTGCACTGAAAACAATGAGTGCACTGTGTTTCTGAGACACAGAAACCGTCGTAGATTTAACCCGTTAGGATCCGGTCAGCAACACTTATCGACGTATAAACGAAGGCCGTCACCGAGGGCTGGCATCAGTTGTCTGATCATCGGTTAACCAAAGACACCCGGTGGTAACGGTACCAGAAAACCACACACACCTTCCTTTTAAAAGGCCCATCTCATGCAAAATAACTCTTCACATTGTATCCTCTGCACACACACACACACACACACACACACGTTTACAACATGCATTACACCATAGTTATGAAAATATATTGATTTGGTGGAGCGCAGTCACAGACCCGGAATTATGAAAGGCCGGGTATCGCTCATCCCCCCGCCCGTCCTGAGAAAGTACAAGCTCCGCCCTCTGCTCTCACTGAGCCGCTATTCCTCCGCCCGTCTCTGAGCGGGAGGGGGAAGGCAGGCGTAAACCCGTGCGTAGCGGTTTGGTAGCGTCTGAAATAAGATTTTATCATGTCGATTCATCAAAAAGTAAGAAAATAAAAAAGACGCAGAGCAGCGAACCAGCCTGTATATCGGACGTTGAAAGCGAGTTTGTGAGGGCGTAAGGCCGGAGTGGAGGCGGGTGAGGAGGGCGGGCGAGTGGTGAGGAGGGAGGGGGGCGTGTGCGAAGTCCGTCCTGGCTACGTCAAATGCGTCATACTTTAGACATCTGCTCATTGGTTGTTTTGTCTGAGCGTTCCAGAAATCCACAGAAAAACGGGCTAAATCAATCTAGAAAGACACACACACACACACACACATATACAAGGCCCGGACATCACTCTTACAAGGTAGAAAACTCTGGAAAGTCACTTTTGCATGAGATGGGCCCTTTAAGGGTCACAGGGCAGAGATCAGTAGTCATCTCCACCAGTCCAGCAGCCGAAGCTTTCAGCTTTCTGTGTTCCTCAGTCTGACGGGACGCAGAGATCTGTCTTATCTCAGGACTCGGCCATCCTAGAAGAATCAGGTAACTCGGTTTTATCGGAGAGCCAGGAGACATAAAAGGCAGCGTCTAACACTCCAGCTCGTCTCTCCAGACGTGATTAAGTTGATTTCATTAAAGCTGCAGTGCAGCAATAAGCTCCCAGAGTCCAGTCACAGCAGTAACCGTCACGATGATATATATCTGCAAACTACAGGGAAAGTGCTAGAAATGACTTCACACACACATCCCAGACTCAGCGACTGCTGCCGTCTGGTCTCAGCTGTGTTCTCACCGATATATCACAGCTTGTTTAAAGTCAGCATCTTCCAGGCTTTGAGGAGCGGTTACGTGCACGTTGCTGCATCTGTGCACAAACTAAAGTCAAGAATACTGATTAAGTTCCTTCTTTACGCGTTCACACGTTTTAAATCCCAAACAGGATATTTTAATATAAGATATATTTAATATCTAGGCGCAGCCGAGGCGTTGGAGGGATCCAGTTTGGTGACCTCAGGATCAGATCTCTGCTTTTTGTGGATGATGTGGTTCTGTTGGCTTCATCGGACCGTGATCTCCAGATCTCACTGGATCGATTTGCTGCCTCCAAATCCGAGACCATGGTCCTCACCCGGAAAAGGGTGGAACGCCCCCTGCGGGTCAGGGACAGCGTCCTGCCCCAAGTGGAGGAGTTTAAGTATCTCGGGGTCTTGTTCACGAGTGGGGGAAGGAGGGAGCGGGAGATCAACAGGCAGATCGGTGCGGCATCAGCAATAACTAGGACGCTGCATCGGTCCGTTGTGTTAAAGAGAGAGCTGAGCCGAAAAACAGAGCTCTCGATTTACAAGTCGATCTACGTTCCAACCCTCACCATGGTCACCAGCTGTGGGTGGTGACCGAAAGAATGAGATCACGGGTACAAGCGGCCGAAATGAGCTTCCTCTGCAGGGTGGCTGGGCTCTCACTCAAAGATCGGGTAAGGAGCTCTGCCATCCGGGAGGAGCTCGGTGTCGAGCCGCTCCTCCTCCAGGTTGAGAGGAGCCAGATGGGGTGGTTTGGGCATCTGGTCAGGATGCCCCCCAAGCACCTCGCAGGCGAGGTGTTTCAGGCACGTCCCACCGGGAGGAGACCAAGGGGCAGACCCCGGACCTGCTGGAGAGACTATCTCTCACAGCTGGCCGGGGAACGACTTGGGATCCTTCCAGGTGAGCTAGAGGATGCAGCCGGGGTGAGAGAGGCCTGGGCTGCCCGTTTGAGGCTGTTGCCCCTGCGACCCGACCCCGGAACAAGCGGAAGATGACGGAACGGAACGGATATTTTAAGAGTACTTCCTTCACATGTTGGTTGAGATGTTTGAACACAGATCGGCACACGGAGACTCTTACGTAATGTGGTGCTTTAAGGTCTGACGATCTTCCAGAACGTCCATCATTTCTTCATCAATACGTCCCAGAAACTGTCAGCTGTCACATCGATTTCCTCTCCGTGCCGACCGTTTCCTGACAGCAGGTTCAGACTCAAAATCACACAACACACACTGATCGGTGATTTTATTTTTGTAAAATAATTGCAGAGTAATCTGATTACTTATCGTTTCGTTCCAATGTTACCTTTTAAAGTCACTGTTAAAGTTACTGATGACATCATTTCTTTGCACGGTGTTGTCCGATTCCTTCCAGATGATCAGAAACATGGTTACATAAGAAGCTCGTCTCTGGTTTCCTTCAGAAACACTCTAAACAACCTCAGCTTGTTTGCTGCTGGACGGATCAGGATGGGGGTTACTCTGCGACTGGATCAGTGGGGTTAACTTTCTCTTTTCCAACAGCACACTACAATTTGAATCGGTCACCACTGGTTGGACTCGTTATTAAAAATCAGGGGTGTCAAACTCCGGCCTTGGAGGACTGCTGTCAACCTAACATGCATGTTTTTGGAGGGTGGGAGGAAACTAGAGAAAACCTACACATACACAGGTAGAACATACAAACTACACACAGAAAGGCCAGTTTTCTAAGCCTCATCCCAACCAGGAATCAAACCCCTGACCTTCTTGCTGTGAGACCAACACAATTTTTCAATGCTGTCCCACAACTTACCGTAATTTCACGGCCATTAGGCGCACCGTACGAAAAGGCGCAGTCTCAGTCACACACCGCCTTACAACAACACACACGCAAGCATGCAAATGTGTGTATTAAAAAATAGATCGGGAGCAAAACTGAGTTTGGTTGTGCTTTATTTAAGTAGTAACGATACTAAACAAACACATTACCGGTAATAGTCTTTATTCAAATCCATCAAAGTCCTCATCCTCTGTTTCGGAATCAAACAGCTGCGCAAAATCCAACAGAGCAGGTCCACTTCGCTCCTCGCTGTCAAAGTCACTGTCTGTACTGTGCGGCTCCTCAGAAAGGATACCAGCTTTTGCAGAAGCTCGGATAACAGTACCAACAGACACGTTAGTCCAAGCATCTACAATCCATTGGCAAACTGTAGCGTAACTCGCCCGGCGCTGCCTTCCACCCTTCGTGAAACTGCGGTCTCCTTCGGTCATCCATCGCTCCCACGCCGCTCACACTTCACTCTTTAACGTTCTCATGCCTTTTCTTTCAGGTCCGCCTCGCGGGCACCGCGTTTTCTTTTAAGTCCGCCTTCTCTCACGAGCACCCCGTTTTCTTTTAGGTCCACCTTTTCTGACACAGAAGGCGCACCGCTCATTTTGAAGAAAATCTAAGACTTTTATATGCGCCTTATGGCTGTGAAATTATGGTAGTTCCAGTATTACATTTGAGCCTCATTAGAGTTTGACCCCCAGGGTTAGATGTTCCAAGACATTCAGTTTAACCGGGATCCCTCAGAGGAAGTGGCCAGAAAATGGCAAGAAGAAGCTAATGATGGATCAGAGAAGTTCCTGCTCATCTTCATCTATAAACACCTTCTTCTCCTACCATCATTTCCCTCCAGGGGGCGCCACAGCAAGTCAGTTTCTTCCATCTAATCCTATCTTCTGCATCCTCTTCAGTCACACCAACTATCTTCATGTCTTCCTTCACTGTATCCATGAACCTCCTCTTTGGTCTTCCTCTAGTCCTCTTTCCTGGTGGTTCTAAACCCAGCATCCTTTTTCCGATGTACCGTATTTTCCGCACTATAAAGGTGCTACAGTAAAGGCTGTTCAACTTTGTCCTCTAACTGTGGCCATCTCGCTTTGTTCCCGTGGAAACTCTGTTTAGTCTTGTTTACTTGCCGCAGCGCATCCTCTTGCTTCCTCCACTTCCTCACCAGTGATTCATTGATGTTAAACTCTCTCGCTGCGGCTCTATTCCCGTGTTCTACTGCGTGACCGATCGCCTTGAGTTTAAACTCTGCGGTGTAACAGTGTCTCTTGGTAGGAGCCATTTCCGTGTCTTTACACAAACACACAAATGGAAATGAGACGCCCTTTCATATATCCCAGCATGCACCGCGCACTACTTCTTCTACGGGGGAAATGGAGTCGGCGGCTGCTTACTGCAGTTGCAACACCTGTTGTAGGTCAATATTGATCCATATATAAGGCGCTCCGGGTTAAAAGGCGCATCGTGGACTTTAGAGAAAATTTAAGGTTTTATGTGCGCCTTATAGTGCGGAAAATACGGTACTCTCTCTCTCCTCTGCACATGTCCAAACCATCTCAGTCTGACCTCTCTGACTTTAAAACCTCTAACATGTGCTGTTCCTCTGATCCAGTCAACTATAAACACCACTGAATGGATCCGTCCTTGTTAATGTGATTTGGCTGCATCCCGCCAGGACACCCGAAGGAGAACCAAGGAGGGAACTCCATCTCGGGGCTGCTCTGTGAACACTTGTTCGTAAAACTGCACGGTGAGCATTCTTTGTTTTTACATGATAAGCCTTTTAAGTAAAAGTTTTAATGAAGGAAACAGAATGAATTTTTTTGCAGCCTTTCAGCCAACTCTCTGCTCCCGTTTGAAGCAGAACATCCTGTCCAAACCCTTCAAACATTCACCTCACTACTTTCAGCACCTCATCGTGCTTTAACACGTCCTTCCTTTCATACAAACTCAACACAAAGCACTCGTCCAGAATGAATTGATTGCATGCTTCCATTTATCACCATGACACTCTGACCGAACCTGGATGTCATAATAACCTACCCATGAAACATGGAGCTCTTTGATCTGTTGAAGCAGTTCGGCTTCAGCTGCTGGATTCTTATTAAAGTCCGAATCCAGATCCTTTTGAAGTGAAACAGAATCCAAATAAACAGACTTCAATATGGAGGATATCTGCTTGGACACCTCTACACTGCTCCTCTCCACATCTCTGCTTAGACACCTCTACACTGCTCCTCTCCACATCTCAGCTTAGACACCTCTACACTGCTCCTCTCCACATCTCAGCTTAGACACCTCTACACTGCTCCTCTCCACATCTCTGCTTAGACACCTCTACACTGCTCCTCTCCACATCTCAGCTTAGACACCTCTACACTGCTCCTCTCCACATCTCAGCTTAGACACCTCTACACTGCTCCTCTCCACATCTCAGCTTAGACACCTCCACACTGCTCCTCTCCACATCTCTACACTGCTCCTCTCCACATCTCAGCTTAGACACCTCTACACTGCTCCTCTCCACATCTCAGCTTAGACACCTCTACACTGCTCCTCTCCACATCTCAGCTTAGACACCTCCACACTGCTCCTCTCCACATCTCAGCTTAGACACCTCCACACTGCTCCTCTCCACATCTCTGCTTAGACACCTCTACACTGCTCCTCTCCACATCTCTGCTTAGACACCTCTACACTGCTCCTCTCCACATCTCTGCTTAGATCAGGGGTGGGCAAACTTTTTGGTTCGTGAGCCACATTGGGCTCTAACATTTCACCAAGATGCCGGAACAGGAACAGAGGGATGCTTGGCATGCTTTGGTGAGCAAGCGCACTAGATATGGAAAGCCATTGGGGCCGCTACATGCACGTAATCTAGCACATTAACGTTAAAATCAAGCGCCCTAGTGCAAATAAAAACGTATATCTAGCGCACTAGGTTCAATATGTAGGTGCGCAACACAGAAACACACACATTTTAATGGGAGCAGTGTTGCTGCTCTGTCTCTTAAGTGGACCATCAAGTGAGGAAACATCAGAATTGCAGGGGAAATAAAACATTAACAAGGTTTTTTTATTCAAGTTTTTTCGGGCCGGATTAAAACGTTTAATGGGCCGCATGTGGCCCGCGGGCCGTAGTTTGCCATGCCTGACCTAGATGATGGAACGGTTTCGTGCAAAAATCCCTCCGTTTGTGATGAAAAGAAGGTGAAAAAAGAATCAAGCTGTTCACATTAGGACCAAATAATTGCTCCTGCTTCCATGCAACATGAAGACAAAGGCCAGCGAGATGCGACCGCAGCACACGGATGTAGAAAGGCCGAGATAAAACGCTCCCACTCACCTCAACGTCTGCTCACCAGCCAGCACGCCTCCTCCTCGGCGCTCTTACATAATCAAAGGGCCACACAGAAATGAGGGACATGCCGGAGGAGAATCCGTCTCTCATTAGAGAACTTCAGGCGCCATTGTTTCTTCGAAATGAGGCAATTTCACTGTTTCACAAGAATATTTTTATTCCCACGTTTCTCTGTGTTCGAAGCAGCATCCAGACACTTAGTTTCACTCATACCGCTCCGTAGAACGGATTTCTCTCACAAGGCGCCTCCTTTCCTCCAACTCAGGGTTAGAATGAAGAGAAATGATGTGAGGATATTTCGCCTCGCCGAGCACTTCCTAACATGATTGCCTCGCCCGCTGTTGGACATAAATTGAGTTACTGGACAAGAAGGAAATAAATTATGGCCAAAATATCAATTTTAATTCCCTTCAGTCTGCAATTTTTCTCCACTGATTGAAGTCCGAAAGTACACACGTATAATTTTGCCAAAAGTCTTCACTCATTCATTTAGACACAGAAAAAAATTTACGTGTTCCATCACTTATACTGACGTGTAAAATCAGCACCTTAGCATGACGACGCAAACATATGAGAAAAAATATGGAAGAACAACAAATCCATGACGACCGACAGAGAACGACACCACTGAACGGTTGAGCAGCAGAATTATTATTCTTAATCGGGTTCAGCTTAGTGAAGAGGGGTCATGTTATGGTACTTCCTGTTCCTGGTGCCCAACACTGGCATAGCAGTGTGCTCGGACGAAGGAAACGGGTTACTGTTACCATTGATGATCTAATTATCTTTTCATGGTGGGCGTTCACCGTCCACCATATTTGTTTTTGAGCAGTCCCCGAGTCGGCAGTCCTTTATCGTTGCAGCTACGAAACCAAAAGAGTGACGGTCAGAGTCTAGGATTCCTTATGGTGTAAGAGACTATCATCACAGAGCGGGCAGCGGGGTGGATACCTAATAAACACGTGTCGAATGCTCTGATATGAACTCAGAAAAAGATGCGAGCTGTTTGGCAGGAGGAGCGTAATACTACGATAGGGCGTGGTCGGAGATTAAAGCTCTCAGGCGGTAAAAGAATAATCAGACAGGAAACCCAGGCTTCTCTCACCCCGGCTGCATCCTCCAGCTCACCCAGGAGGATCCCGAGTCATTCCCCAGCCAGATGTGAGACATAGCCTCTCCAGCAGGTCCGGGGTCTGCCTCTTGGTCTCCGCCCGGTGGAACATGCCCGAAACACCTCACCAGCAAGGCGCTCAGGGGGCATTCTGATCAAATGCCCTAACACCCCATCTGGCTTCTCTCTACCTGGAGGAGGAGTGGCCCGACACCAAGCTCCTCCCAGATGGCAGAGCTCCTCATCCAATCACAGAGTGAGAGCCCAGCCACCCTGCGGAGGAAGCTCATTTCGTCCGCTTTCAACCGGGAAGAGCAACGGCTCTACTACTTTTTTTTTTTTTGTCATCTTTCCTTTTTTCTTATGTGTTTTGTTTTTTTTTTTGGGGGAGGAGATGGCAGCTCAGTGGTTAGAGCCTTCGCGCGCGGACTGGAAGTTCGCGGGTTTGCGTCCCACAAAGAGCACGTATAGGGTACTTGGAGAAGACACCAAACCCCCGTTTCTCCCACCATTGGCGCCGTTGAAGGGCAGCCTGCTGCGGTGTAAGGAGTGCAGCACACAAATTTCCCCGGTGAGGGATGAATAGAGTAATTCATTTTCAAAAATTTTTTTTTTTATTTAGATAGGTATCTTCTTCTTCTTTCGACATTTCCCTTAGGGGGCGCCACACCAAGTCAGTTTCTTCCATCTAACCCTATCTCCTGCATCCTCTTTGGTCACACCAACTATCTTCATGTCTTCCTTCACTGTATCCATGAACCTCCTCTTTGGTCTTCCTCTAGTCCTCTTTCCTGGTGGTTCCAAACCTAGCATCCTTCTTCTGATGTACTCTCTCTCTCTCCTCTGCACATGTCCAAACCATCTCAGTCTGACCTCTCTGACTTTAAAACCTCTAACATGTGCTGTTCCTCTGATCCTGTCCATCCTGGTCACTCCCAGAGAGATCCTCAGCATCTTCATCTCTGCTACAAACATCTCTGTTTCCTGTCTTTTTCTCAGTGCTACTGTCTCTAGACCAATCAGCATGGCCGCTCTCACCACACTGTCTCTAGACCAATCAGCATGGCCGCTCTCACCACACTGTCTCTAGACCAATCAGCATGTCCGCTCTCACCACACTGTCTCTAAACCAATCAGCATGGCTGGTCTCACCACACTGTCTCTAGACCAATCAGCATGGCCACTCTCACCACACTGTCTCTAGACCAATCAGCATGGCCGCTCTCACCACACTGTCTCTAGACCAATCAGCATGGCCGCTCTCACCACACTGTCTCTAGACCAATCAGCATGGCCGGTCTCACCACGGTTTTCTACACTTTTCCTTTCATTTTATTTGAAACTCTTCTGTCACACATCAAACCTGACACTTTTCTCTACCCGTTCCAGCCTGCCTGCACACGCTTCTTCACCTCTTTTCCACACTCTCCATTGCTCTGGACTGTTGATCCTAGATACTCAAAATCTTCCATCCTCTTCACCTCCCCTCCCCGCAACCTCACCTTTCTTAGTAAGTAGTAAAGTAAAATGTATCATGTTTTTAACGTGTGTTTATACGAACGGCGCCCTCTGCATGTTGCAAATCGTTTTTACTGAAGGATGTTTTATCGTAACTGAAACTTTCACTGCGTTTAATCCCTTATTTTTCAAAACTAAACCTAGGCTCATGTACGCAAAACTCGTCCGGATAGGTCAGCAAGAAGCCGTCTACCGGACATGACCATCCAAACAACAATCAACAATAATCCGTCCAACCACTGCTCGTCAGGGTTTTTTGTCTCGACAACTTAAAAACAAAAAACAACCACCCACATTCAGAAATAAAAGAGGCCGAGCCGGTGGAGACTGGTTTTGTGGTGGATGTGAACAGAAATAACTGCTTTGCATCATTAAATCAGAGACCTTTTCATCTCTGAATGAGCAGTCAAACATTCTTAAGAAGTCTCTTAATTAACTCCAGCTACATTCAATAACACAGCCAGACAATAATCGTCAAGCCCGAAACGAGCTTTTATGCTCGTTAAAACAGAGTTTAGCCAAATTCATTTACAGCTTTTTGGCCTTTAAGATGTGTTTGCTTTGTTCCTGATTTGATCAGTAACCCTCGATGTTTCACAGACCGGCTTTCAGTGACTCACAGAACCAGAATGTGCCTGAACATTTCAGCCTGAGACTAACTGAAAGAATCGATAGCTGCTAAAAACACAGGAAAAAACTCAGAGTGCACACACAGGAAGACAGAGAGGCCGCTCCGAGTGGTCCACACTTCTAACAAACCCAACACAGACGAGTTCTCTCATCAGAGAGTTTTAAAGTCTGAGAAAATCTTGTTCACACGGATTTTCCTTGATTTTTTTTCTTACAGACGAGATCAGAACAGATCGTAAAGAATTTAACGAAGAAAACTGTTGTGGGATAAATTCTTTTACTACTAAAAAAAATCTTTTAACTGACTTCATGTGGCTCAAATTGTATGTAATTATTGTAACATCACGTCTCTGGTCCTAATTTCTCATTTTTATGTGGTTTTGTTACTTTCTGTAACCTTTACATCAAGAACTAAAAAAACACACCTTGTTTTGTGCTGCCCCTTTAAGAGGAAAGATACTTCACACCCCTCCCCCACTCCTGTGTTTCTAATTGAATTGAATAGAATATACCGTAATTTCACGGCCATAAGGCGCACCTAAAAGTCTCAAATTTTCTTCAAAATGATCGGTGCGCCTTTTTGTGCGGTGCGCCTTGTGTGTGAGAAAAGGCGGACCTAAAAGAAAAGACATGAGAACGTTAAAGAGTGAAGTGTGAGCGGCGTGGGAGCGATGGATGACTGAAGGAGACCACAGTTTCACGAAGGGTGGAAGGCAGCGCCGGGCGAGTTACGCTACAGTTTGCCAATGGATTGTAGATGCTTGGACCAACGTGTCTGCTGGTACTGTTATCCGAGCTTTCTCAAAAGCTGGTATCCTTTCTGAGGAGCCGCACAGTACAGACAGTGACTTTGACAGCGAGGAGCGAAGTGGACCTGCTCTGAAACAGAGGATGAGGACTTTGATGGATTTGAATAAAGACTATTACCGGTAATGTGCTTGTTTAGTATCGTTACTACTTAAATAAAGCACAACCAAACTCAATTTTGCTCCTGATCTATTTTTTAATACCCACATTTGCATGCTTGCGTGTGTTGTTGTAAGGCGGTGTGTGACTGAGACTGCGCCATTTCGTACGGTGCGCCTTATGTGTGTGTTAAATACAGCAACGGCGCACAAAACTGAGGCTGCGCCTTTTCGTACGGTGCGCCTAATGGCCATGAAATTACGGTACTTTTTCAATCCCTGAAGGAAAATTCAAGTTCTGCACATTTGGAGTGGTGCCTCCTCACCCCTATCCACCGGTGTCCCATCCTGGTCGCACTGTGTCCAACCTGGCAACCCAAAAGCTGGAGTCATGAATGGGTCACAAAGCCAGGCCGCAGTGAAGAACACCAAACTGGCATCTCTGTATTTCACTGTGTCCAAGTGAGCGCCTCCAGTTCTTCAATCGAGCAACCGGACGTTTCCAATGGTAACCGAAAAACACAAGGCATGAAGCCCCTCCTCCAGACTGTCTCCCTTTCCGCACCTCCTCCAGATCGACTCCTTCTACTCAGCTCCCTCGGGACCAAACCAACTCCCAACTCCTCCAGCCAAACAGGGATTGGGCTCAGAGAGCCAGCAGCTGGTCGCGCACGTCAACATGTATGTCAACAGCAGAATGACTCCATCACCAGCTAGCTGTTGGGAGCTAGCCGGACAATTTCTTAAAATCCGCTGTCCGATACAAAACAATAAAGTCCAAAATGACGTCCAAAGTGCCTCAAAATGAAATCTTAAGAGAGAGACAAAACATAGCCAGTTGAAGGGACAGAAACTCAGAGAAAGTAAACGATTAGACGCTCCACTAACAGGGAGCACCTCAGCAGGCAGCCGACCAGGCTAGCGCCTTAGCCATTAGATCTGAGCAACCATAGACATAAACACACTAGACTAAGTTGGGGCTTGAAGGAAAGTTCAAACTTGTTGATATTTACTTTCCAAAGACTTTAAATCCAGTAGAACGTTCCGGAAGAGATGGTCGACTTATTCAGCCTCGTATTGGGTTTATTTTTTATCCAGAATACACAGGGTATTTTTCCAATCCATAAAACAGATTAGGAAGCACCTAACCACAGGTGTTCTCAGTCTGGTGATAGCCATCCTAGAGCAGGCATGGACAAACTACGGCCCGCTATACTTTTTAATCCGGCCGGCCAAACTTGAATAAATTAAATAAATAAACCTTAGTAATGTTTTATTTTCATGTAATTCTGATGTTTCGTCACTAGATGGCGGCAAAGATACAACAACACTGCTTCCATTAAAATGTGTGTGTCTCCGTGATGCACACTTTCAAAATAAACATTGTGCACAGATATGGAAAGCCATCGGGCCCAATACACGCACGTAAACAAGTGTGTTAGATGTTAAAACAAACAGAATGTTACATCAAGCGCTTAGATTTCAAACCTAACGCCTCTAGATTTTAAATTTAACGCTCTTGATGTGACATTTAGCTCCGTTCCGTCATCTTCCGCTTGTTCCGGGGTCGGGTCGCGGGGGCAACAGTCTCAAACGGGCAGCCCAGGCCTCTCTCTCCCCGGCTGCATCCTCTAGCTCACCTGGACGTATCCCAAGTCGTTCCCCGGCCAGCTGTGAGACATAGCTTTTCTCGGGGGGCATTTTGACCAGATGCCCGAACCACCCTATCTGGCTCTTCTCGACCTGGAGGAGGAGCGGCTCAACACCGAGCTCCTCCCGGATGGCAGAGCTCCTCACCTGATCTCTGAGTGAGAGCCCTGCCACCCTGCGGAGGAAGCTCATTTCGGCCGCTTGTACCCGCGATCTCATTCCTTCGGTCACCACCCACAGCTGGTGACCATAGGTGAGGGTAGGAACGTAGATCCTGGTTACCATGGTGAGGGTAGGAACGTAGATCCTGGTTACCATGGTGAGGGTTGGAACGTAGATCGACTTGTAAATCGAGAGCTTTACTTTTCGGCTCAGCTCTCTCTTTACCACGACGGACCGATGCAGCGTCCTAGTTATTGCTGATGCCGCACCGATCCGCCTGTTGATCTCCCGCTCCATTCTTCCCCCACTCGTGAACAAGACCCCGAGATACTTAAACTCCTCCACTTGGGGTAGGACCCTGTCCCGACCCGCAGGGGGCATTCCACCCTTTTCCAGGCGAGGACCACGGCCTCGGATTTGGAGGCGCTAATAGGAGCCAGGTAACATTTAACGCTTGTTTAAAATCTAGCGTCATTCTATCGGTCTAATCTAGAGGTTACCAAAGCATGACATCCATCTGATCCTGTTCCGGCCTGATGGTCAAATGTTGGAACTCAATGTGGCCCACGAGTCAGAAAGTTTGCCGACCCCTATCCTAGAGTTTAGACATAAGGTGATGACCTCAACAAGGTGAGGTCTTACCGTTATAACTAACTTATTAAACTTGACCGTTTCTATTAGCCTAGTAGACGAAATATGATGAGAAGCAAATTCCATCACTTTTTAAAAGTTTAACCTCTAAAAATGAGCTTAAATGTGCAGAAAACCTCTGTTTTTATTACAGCCGTGTACCGTAACCGGAAAAACAGCCTGACTCAACACTTCCATCTGACCTCCTGGACGACACTGACACTGTCAGATTTTATTTAAAGATCCAAGACATCTTTTATTCATGAGACAGACGACTGTTTTCTATCAGCTTAGGTTTGGTTCACACCTTTTTCTGCTGCGGAATCTCTTTGTTTAGATCTCTGGTCGACGGGAAGCGACTGTTTTGGCTCAGGGTGTGGAAAACAAGACCTTGTCTGAAACCCCCACACAGTAAAGAGAGATAAGCACCAGAAAGTTTAGGCTCGCTTGCAGAAAAAAAAGAGAAACATGATGATGTCATGATGGGAAACTCAGACTCATGTGACCAAAAAGGTGTTTTTTGTTTTGGTAAACCGCCATAAAAAATGACTACCTGTATATATAGAACAGATTTTTAATCTTAATTCTTAATTTTAAATCCAATATTTTTTGTACTCTTTCATATCTTTTCACCGAATAATTAAGATACGTCGGAAAATGCTGTCGGAAAAATCAGAAATGTGTGTGAATGAGAGGGATCCAAATGGAAAAGTGAGGTTACAGGGAGAAGCGATAAAGAAGGTGAAAGATTTTAAGTATCTAGGATCAACAGTCCAGAGCAATGGAGAGTGTGGAAAAGAGGTGAAGAAGTGTGTGCAGGCAGGCTGGAACGGGTGGAGAAAAGTATTATGTGTGATGTGTGACAGAAGAGTTTCAGATAAAATGAAAGGGAAAGTGTAGAAAACCGCGGTGAGAGCGGCCATGCTGATTGGTCTAGAGACAGTGTGGTGAGAGCGGCCATGCTGATTGGTCTAGAGACAGTGTGGTGAGAGCGGCCATGCTGATTGGTCTAGAGACAGTGTGGTGAGAGCGGCCATGCTGATTGGTCTAGAGACAGTGTCACTGAGGAAAAGACAGGAAACAGAGATGTTTGTAGCAGAGATGAAGATGCTGAGGATCTCTCTGGGAGTGACCAGGATGGACAGGATCAGAGGAACAGCACATGTTAGAGGTTTTAAAGTCAGAGAGACCAGACTGAGATGGTTTGGACATGTACAGAGGAGAGAGAGAGAGTACATCAGAAGAAGGATGCTGGGTTTGGAACCACCAGGAAAGAGGACTAGAGGAAGACCAAAGAGGAGGTTCATGGATACAGTGAAGGAAGACATGAAGATAGTTGGTGTGACTGAAGAGGATGCAGCAGATAGGGTTAGATGGAAGAAACTGACTTGCAGTGGCGCCCCATGAAGGGATGCCGGTTACAGGATGCTCGCCCTGCCACCTGAGTCATCCTTCCCCAAACACGTTGGACACTGAGTTCTAAACTATGATGCAGATGAGATTCTCTGTAGAAGGTTTCTACAGATCTGGAAGCTTTTGGAGGATCCGCCTCACTTCCTGTTTGTAATGTCATTTTAGCAGCTGCATATTTGTCTCCAGAATTCTTCCTCATGTTCATCTACTTATTTCCTGCTTTGCAGCAGCAGAGTTCATTTTTCTTTCACAGATTGATGGAAACATTGATTTGCTTAGTAATGTGAAACAACCTTGAGGAGTTTTTTTTTTTTAAATTAGGCTCAAAACGATTCTCACAAAATCCAGATTTCAGGAATCCAAACCCTTTGAGATAGAAAACAATCCAGACAAACCGAAGCAATAATCTTCATGACACTTAAATTTTGAATCATATTCAGAACCGCTTATCCCTAACGGGGTCGCAGGGTGTTCCGATGCCTATCACAGCTGATTTCAGGCAAGAGGCAGGATGCACCCCAAACAGGTTGCCCGTCTATTGAAGGGCCACAGATACAGACAACCATCCACAGATCAACCTAGCATGGATGTTTTTGGAGAGTGAGAGAAAACTAAACAAAACCCACACATACACGGGGAGAACATGCAAACTACACACAGAAAGACCAGTGTTACGAATCTCGACCCCACTCTGGAACTCAAATCCCTGACCTTCCTGCTGTAATGCCACAGTCCTACCCCCTTTACCACCTTGTAGCACCACTTAAATTTTACTTGCATAATTTGGAACACATTATACAATTTTTTAAAACAATAGATGCATTTTTTTTGTAACAGAACTTTTGTGCTGAGAAAAAAAAAAGTTTGCAGCAAAAGATTTTAGTTTTTAATTCTTCATTTCTTTTTTGAAAAAAAAAAAACGTCACCAACAGTCTTTGAATCAGACAAGATTTCAGTTTGTTTTACGCTCTGTTTTCCAGACCACACACCGACTGTTCAGACGCATCACGTCCGGTCGTGACCAGAAAGCAGTGAGGGGTTAAATTAAAAAGTACCCGCTCATCGTGGAACGAACCTCAAAGCTGCAAGGTCAGACTGTTTCCACAGACAGAGAGAAACAGTGTGTTTTGGGTTTATTTGTAGCAAATTACATCAATTTAAAAGAAAAAAACATTTTCAAAGTTCATTTCTATGATCTATTGAAGTTCGTCTAATTGGATTAAAAAGCCTAATGAACCATAACGAGCGCCTCAGGCCGGAGTCTACCACCCCGTGGTTTAGAACTGAAACAGCCGACTCCAGCGAGATGGGAGTCCTCTCCAGCCTGGTGAAGAATCCAAATCCTGCTAGAGTCTGCACTATTTCACCATGAACGCCTCATCAAAGCACTTCTGTGTTGCTCTGAAGGCTTATCTGAGCTTTAAGCCCGAAAAATTACGTTTATCTCTGTGACTGGTTTGCAAATTTTCACTGTGCTGAATCACGCAGCGAGCTCCAAAAAAAGCCACCGGCATCCAAATCCTCTCGACTTTCCTCCATATAAAGGGTGATGATGGGGAAATAAGTGTTTTCCCTTCCAAACAACAGGCATTACACAGATTAACCGCCTTTTCTAAAACATACCATTACCACATAAGTCTCTTTCAAGAAGGACCAGATGTCAGATAATAGGCTGTGCAGTGAGGTAGATTCTGGCCTGGAGCCACTGAGCAAGTAAGAACAGATTCTTCCAAATAAACCTCTTCATTTTATGGACAGCTTGTTGTCTGGGTGGGCAAACCCCTGATCCCCCCGTCTGATGAATATAGGTTAGAGGATTAGAAGAAGCAATGTCTGGATTTCAGTACAGATGACTTCACATGAGGTTGAACTCGGAGCTCTACTTCAGACAGATCAATTAAAACATTCATTAAGATCATTTTAAGGATGAATAAACTAATTGATTTAATCAATTAAGATCAATTATTTAAATATTATTCACTATTATGGCCATCGATTAGTTAAACATGTTGAACGACAAATATCCTCCAAAAATCCCCGCCAGGCGTCACTTATTTTTGCCTCCAGAGGTGCCAGTAGTGAGTAATTTTAAGGGTTTAAAACAGGGGTCCCCAACCTTTCCGGCGCCAGGGACCAGTCTAAAGGTTCCGTTCCGTCATCTTGCGCTTGTTCCGGGGTCGGGTCGCGTGGCAACAGCCTCAAACGGGCAGCCCAGGATTCTCTCTCCCCGGCTGCATCCTCTAGCTCACCTGGAAAGATCCCAAGTCGTTCCCCGGACAGCTGTGAGACATAGTCTCTCCAGCGGGTCGGGTCCGGGGTCTGCTACTTGGTCTCCTCCCTGCGGGACGTGCCCAAAACACTCCGCCCGCGAGGGGCTCGAGGGGGCATCTTGACCAGATGTCCAAACCACCCCATCTGGCTCCTCTCGATCTGGAGGAGGAGCGGCTCGACACCGAGCTCCTCCCAGATGACAGAGCTCCTCACCCGATTCTCTGAGTGAGAGCCCAGCCACCCTGCGGAGAAAGCTCATTTTGGCCGCTTGTACTTGCTACACCTTGTCTAAAGGTGTAGCAGAAAAACTAAACAAGACCCGCCTGAAAAAAATGGCGTTTTTTAATCAATAATAACAAACTTAAATCCACTTTGTCTTCACGAGAAAATTTATTAGCGTCTTTATATTGGGTGGAGACGGTGGCCGCGTGGTTAGAGCGTTCGCCCGCGGACCGGAAGGTCGCGGGTTCGCGTCCCACGGAGAGCACGTCTAGGGTCCTTGGAGAAGACACCTAACCCCCGCTTCTCCCCCCATTGGCGCCGTTGAAGGGCAGCCTGCTGCGGTGTAAGGAGTGCAGCAAACAAATTTCCCCGGTGAGGGATGAATAGAGTAATTCATTTGTTTTTTTATTTATTTAATGTGGAAACATTCTCTCTGCTCGAATGCACTCCGGTTGCTATGGTAACGGTAAACATACCTTCAAAATAAAGGACATCACAAAAACAAAGTGAATAAAAATACTAGTTAGATTCTTCAAAGTAAGACTAGATCAGAGTTCTGAGTTTGTTTTGCTGGAACCAGACAGTCCCATCCTGACCTGAAACATGAAGAGTGTTTCTAAGGTCCAGTCTGCTTCGTAACTCTGTAACTCCCCTTAAAGAAGATTCCTGTAGATCTTTGTTTTTACTAGTTTATGGGTTTAAATTTAATGGGATGAAGCGTCATTGGTGAGTCATTGGCGGATGTCAGGAAGAAAATCTGGTGACTTTTCAAATTAAAACATCATCATGGCTCGAATAATAAACCAAATGGAAATAATGAAAGTTATTTCTTCTGACTGAGCGGCCCGGTAACACATGACCCACGGACCAGTACGGATCCGCGGCCCGTTGGTTGGGGACCACTGGTTTAAAAGACAGGAGTAGAAGTAGTTTCTCCCATCAGGCACTTGGGTGTAAAAAACAAAATGGCGTTCAGCTGATAGTTCAATAAACTGATGAATAAATGGGATAAGTTTCTCACAGAAGTACAAGAACTCTTAGCCAAGCTGGCACCACGTAGTCCTGCTGTAATTGTAATTTCAACACAGCAAGCAGGTCAGGGATTGCAGGCGTTAACTTACAATTGCACTGATAGGAAATTGTTCAACCCAATCAGAAAACAGAGATGAAGGAGTGACGTGAACAGTAGCGTCCGTCCTCCATGTTTGTAGTTCTTTAGATCCACCATGCTGAACGGTCTATGTTGGAAACGATTCCCCAGATTAAAAATTTAAAGACAGTTTTTAGAAAGTTTATTCAGGAAAGGTTTGTTTTTAAGTTCTGTTTTCTGGACGACACTGACTGTCCGGCTGCTTTACATACGTCATGTCCGATCCCGACCAGAAAAAAACGATTAGTTAAAAGAAAAAAGTCCCGCCCATCTTAGACCGAGTGAGCCCCAATGCTGCGAGGTCAGACTGTTTTAAGTCAAGAAGGTCCAGGGTTGTAACGCTGATCTATCACTGTGGAGTTTGCATGTTCTCCCTATGTAGACATGGGTTTTTCTCCAGGTTGCTCCCACCCTCCTAAAACATGCATGTTGGGTTGATAGCCAATGAGAAACTGCCCCTAGGAATGAGTGTGAGTGGTTGCTTATCTCTGTGTGGTCCTTCAACAGACTGGTAACTTGTTCAGGGTGTACCCCACCTCTAAACTCAAATCAGCTGGAATAGAGTCCTGCACCCTGGCACATGACGGGATAACTGGTTCAGAAGATGATGGAATGAATAAATTAATCTAATAAATTAATAATCTGTTAATTGATAATAATAAAAAAAAAAATCAAGATAATTAAAAGTGACGTCATCAATAAACTAAAAATAACAGTGTGTAAAAGTGATGTTTTGAATCAGTGTGTAGAAAGCAGCAGCTTTAAATCCATCTGATTAAACACTACTGGGTGTTTATTGGCTTAGACTGAGTGGGATTACAGGATTAGAGACCTGACACTGGTGCACCCTGCCATCTCTCACCCATCACACTGGTGCACCCTGCCATCTCTCACCCATCACACCTTCAATTCAAAACAAATCACATCAAAAGAGAGTCAGTTTACCTTAGCTGGAGCTAAGCCTGCCTCTGTGCGCGCGTGTGTGTGTGTGTCCCGATCCCACACGGACACACACTCCACGCAGCGTGGATGCAGCCCACTGCTCCTGGACGGAGAACCGATCCGTGGATGCGGGGTGTTGGACAACACGCACAATCACGCGTGTAAAGTCCAAATAAACTGCAGAGAAGATGCCCACTGCCACGCAGCGCAGCAACACACTCACACACCACCAGTGTGTTAAGTCAGAACACCGAGGGAATCACTGCACTTCCTCTGCGGATTTTCAAAATAATACAGAATCTTAAATTCAACTTGATTTTCAAAGTAAAAGAACAAACACTGAGTTAAACATGCTTCACTTTGTAGTTTGAAAAAATGGAAAAAAAGTAAGAAAAAAACTACTGCATAGGGGGGCAAACTATGGTCCATGGACCAGATGCGGCCGTTCAATTTATTTAACTCGGTCGCCAAACATGAAGAGACTTTATTACATTTTAATTGATATTTTTTTAACCTGCAATTTCAGAATTTTCCAGTGAACAAATGAACTTTTGGGGGTTTCTTTCATTTGTTGTTGAAATATTAAACTTTCTTGTTTTCTCTGACAATTTGGCGGGATTTGTCCATTTTTCCAGTCAGAAAGTCATTTCTCAAACTATTACCTTTCACTTGGACACAAATTCCCAGGGGCAGTATTGTGGTGTGGGGGTCTTAAGAGTGTAGGCGGCGGCAGGACCCCTTGCAGGACCAGCAAATAGGCCACCAAAATGCAGAAAAATTACTTTTATTTTTCTAACTGAAAATTTTAAATGTGGATGGAAAGAGTGAAGTTTTTAGGGTAAAATATTTTATTTGAAGGCTGTGTTTTTATGAATCTCATTTCAGATTTTTTCTTCAATTTTTAAGATTCTTTATCGTCACAAAACAAACAGATACATTTTTACCGAGTCCGGCTTTAAGTATAAAAACGATAGAAAGTAGGATCAACAATAAACACTGTACAGTGAGACAACACCAGAGATTTTACATGATTATTTCTGACACCAATACCAAAGGAGTAAAAGCTGATAATTATTCAATCCAACTCTTTGAGTGCCGAGACGATTTTGAGCCAAAAGTCACTTCTCTTATGAAGCTGAAACTTTCTATGTCCAGTTCCTGCATTCAGTTTGTGATCCTAAAAGGCAGCATTAGGTTACACCCCACACGACCAAACCCCAAGTCAAAGACACACGCTAACCTTTGGGGTTAGCTTGGTAATGTGCTGATGGGGCTACAATTCAACTTGACCAAAATCCTGTTGGCAGCAGGGCAACCCATGTTGTTGGCATCCTTCTGTCTCCAGAAACAGGATTCAGTTCCCTCATCTTCCAGGTGTTCCCTGTCCAGCTGTGAGACATAGTCTCTCCAGTGGCCTGCCTATGGGTCTACTGCAGAGGCAGACGTACTCAAAACGCCTCACCAGCGAGGCGCTTGGGAGACATCCCAACCAGATGCCTGAAGCACCCCATCTGGCTTCTCTCGACCCAGATGAGCAACCACTCTACTCCGAGTTCCTCCCTGATGAAACAGCTCCTCACCCTGAGCCCAGACACCCCGCAGAGGAAGATCTTTTCAGGCTGCTTGTGTCCATGATCTCGATCTTTCGGTCACCACCCACAGCTAGTTACCATGGTGGGGGTAGGACAATAGATCCTGGTTACCAACGTGAGGGTAAGAACGTTGATCCTGGTTACCATGGTGAGGGTAGGACCGTTGATCCTGGTTACCATAGTCAGGGTAGGAACGTAGATCCTGGTTACCATGGTGAGGGTAGGAATGTAGATCCTGGTTACCATAGTCAGGGTAGGAATGTAGATCCTGGTTACCATGGTGAGGGTAGGAATGTAGATCCTGGTTACCATAGTCAGGGTAGGAACGTAGATCCTGGTTACCATGGTCAGGGTAGGAACGTAGATCCTGGTTACTATGGTGAGGGTAGGAACGTAGATCCTGGTTACTATGGTGAGGGTAGGAACGTAGATCCTGGTTACCCTAGTCAGGGTAGGAACATAGATCCTGGTTACCATGGTGAGGATAGGAACGTAGAACCCGGTTACCATGGTGAGAGTAGGAACATAGATCCTGGTTACCATGGTGAGGGTGGGAACATAGATCCTGGTTACCATGGTGAGGGTGGGAACTTAGATCCTGGTTACCATGGTGAGGGTAGGAACGTAGATCCTGGTTACCATGGTGAGGGTAGGAACCTAGATCCTGGTTACCATGGTGAGGGTAGGAATGTAGATCCTGGTTACCATGGTGAGGGTAGGAACGTAGATCCTGGTTACCATGGTGAGGGTAGGAACTTAGATCCTGGTTACCATGGTGAGGGTAGGAACCTAGATCCTGGTTACCATGGTGAGGGTAGGAATGTAGATCCTGGTTACCATGGTGAGGGTGGGAACATAGATCGACTCATAAATCCAGAGCTTTGTTTTTTGGCTCAGCGTCCTGATTATTGCAGACGCTGCACCAATCCATCTGTCGGTCTCCCGCTCCATCCTTCCTATTTCTCCTTTCACCCATTGCAGCTTGATTTTATAACATAGCTCCTAAGATTAATAAAAAAAAACACCGTACCCCTTCAGCCCTAAAAAAAGCTCCAAAAAAACAACAACAAATTCAAATATTTTAAAACTCTAAAGGATCATAGAAACTATTTAAATTTTTTAAAAGTGTGACTTAACATCCGGTCGTATAGAGTGGTTACCAAAAGCACAGGACCTGACATTAGAAGGGGGGTGATTAATAATTCATAATGAAAGCAGGCTTTAAAACCTAAATCATTCCTAGTTATTAAAACAAGGTCGATGCCAGTCAAACCTCCATGACTTTAAAACCTCTAACATGTGCTGTTCCTCTGATCCTGTCCATCCTGGTCACTCCCAGAGAGATCCTCAGCATCTTCATCTCTGCTACAAACATCTCTGTTTCCTGTCTTTTTCTCAGTGCTACTGTCTCTAGACCAATCAGCATGGCCGCTCTCACCACGGTTTTCTACACTTTCCCTTTCATTTTATCTGAAACTCTTCTATCACACATCACACCTGATACTTTTCTCCACCCGTTCCAGCCTGCCTGCACACGCTTCTTCACCTCTTTTCCACACTCTCCATTGTTCTGGACTGTTGATCCTAGATACTTAAAATCTTCCACCTTCTTTCTCTCTTCTCCCTGTAACCTCACTTTTCCATTTGGATCCCTCTCATTCACACACATGTACTCTGTCTTACTCTGACTAATCTTCATTCCTCTTCTTTCTAGTGCAAACCTCCACCTCCCCAGCTTTTCCTCCACCTCTTCCCTCCTCTCACTACAGATCACAATGTCATCTGCAAACATCATTGTTGATGAAATGTAAAATATTGAAGATACCGAGGATCTCTCTGGGAGTGACCAGGATGGACAGGATCAGAGGAACAGCACATGTTAGAGGTTTTAAAGTCAGAGGTCAAACTGAGATGGTTTGGACATGTGCAGAGGAGAGAGAGGAACTGCCAGGCAGGAGGTCTAGGGGAAGACCAAAGAGGAGTTTTACAGATACAGGAAAGAAGGACATGAACCAAAGAGAATGCAGGAGACAGGGTTAGATGGAAGAAACTGACTTGATGGGGTGCCCTCTGAAGGGAAATGATAAAACAAGGTTGGAATAAAAAAAAGCAGTGTGGTGCACCTGATAGGAACGTGTGTAGCATCATTTTTGCAACAGTGGCTGAAAGAAATAAAATTAGGTGTGATCATGCAGTAATTTGGGGATGTCTTTTTTTTTTTGTACACATGTAATTAAATTTTTTTTCTATGTTGTTCATCTTTCTGGCAGTAGATGGCACTTGTTTGCCATCATGGATTTGGCAGAAATCTAACTCCAAGCTTTGGGGATCAGCTAAGCAAAATAAATGAGCATTACCATGGTAACGGATAATGTTTCTATTCTCTGTCTGATCTAAAGCTACTTTTTTATAAATAAACCATCAAAATATTCACTTCATAAATGCGTTTTTACAAGTTTGAGGATGTTTGAAATATCTAAGGATGGTATGGGTGTCACACCTTACTTTTTAAGTATGAAACCTCCTGAGTTCTACCATCAAGTGTTAACATCACACATACAAACACACACATTTTATGCAGGCACGCATTGCTTTGAGAGGCGGGGAAGAGTTGATCGTTAGAACAAGCTTAACAATGTGCTTTCACGTTATGTGCGTTCACATTGAATGAATCCCATGAGTAAAGACAAGGTGTGCGTAGTTATAAAGCACAAACCCTTGTATGAGACAAGACAGAGTTATTTACATGTGAATGTTAAAGACATTGAAGGCAAACTGGAGAAAAAACAAAGAAAAAATGTTCAAGAGGGGTCAAAATATTTGGGAAAACGACTTTTCGACTGGAAAAATTCTGACTAGAAAAACAACTGAGGAAGTTCAATATTTCAACATAATGTATTTCCAGCTCAACAACTGTCAGTGTGTCGGGATTCCCTCGCCTGCCGCCAGAGGTGAAGAGGTGGAGGTTTGTCCTGGAAATGAGTTGGATGAAGGTTAGCTGCAGTGAAACAGAGAATGTGTGTGAAGTTTACGTTTTGTAATTACTACTCAGAAATACATCAGAGACTTCCTAGGAACTTCTCCTGTAAAGGATTTTAGTCATGGTGATGATGTGTGTGCAGATCTGTCCGTGAGCCAGAGGGATGGATGAAGCGGTCAGGGTGTGTAAGCCCCACTCACCCCTGGAAACACAAATGCTTGCATTGGCCAGGAATCAAACCCTCCACCATCCCTCTCTCTTCTTTTCTGTCTGACAGTGAAAAAAGAATCACTCAATCCCCATGGCACCTTTAACAGGCTGCAGGTGAGTTGGGGCTAAACTAAAATGTCAGGGAGATCATTGGAGTCATGGCGAGTCGGAGAGGTGAGCCTGAGGATTTTCCACTGATCTACTGAAGTGGCATCATCTCTGGGTTACCAGGTGTTGGCAGCGTGAGAGGCAAACATAAAGACTGTAATGTCTTTATTATTATAGGACATGAAAACAAGGCGACAACTTAATATGGATTTACATTCCATTCCGTTGTCTTCCGCTCATCCGTGGCCGGGTTGTGGGGGCAACAGCCTCAGACGAGAAGCCCAAACTTCTCTCACCCCAGCTGCATCCTCCAGCTCACCCTCACCTATGGTCACCAGCTGTGGGTGGTGACCAAAAGAATGAGATCGCGGACACGAGCGGCCGAAATGAACTTTCCTCCACAAAGTGGCTGGGCTCTCACTCAGAAATAGGGTGAGGAGTTCTGCCATCCGGGAGGAGCTCAGTGTCGATCCGCTCCTCCTCCAGGTTGAGAGAAGCCAGATGGGGTGGATTGGACATCTGGTCAGGATGCCCCCTGAGTGCCTCGCTAATGAGGTGTTTCGGGCACGTCCCACGGGGAGATCAAGAGGCAGAGCCCGGACCCGCTGGAGAGACTATGTCTCACAGCTGTTACGTCTCCCTTCTTAAGAAGATTAAACAGAATGAACTATTCTTCCGTTTGAAGACCATTGGTGAAGTGGTAGCACAGTGGCCTCACAGCAAGAAGGTCATGGGTTCGGGTCCCGCTGGCTGATTTCAGGAGAGAGGCAGGATACACCCTGAACAGGTTACCAGTCTGTCCCGGGGCCACACACACAGACAACCATCCACACATACATTCATATTTAGGGACAATTTAGTAGCGGCCAATCAATGTAACATGTTTTTGGAGGGTTGAAGGAAAACGGAGAAAACCCACACATAGACAAGACTTTATGTAATTTCTTCATGTTTTGGGACCCGGGTTAAACATCCTGACGGCCGCATGTGGCCCGCGGGTCACAGTTTTCCCACAAGCGGGTGTAGAATAAAAATATTTACAACCACAGTTAAAGGTCTATGACATTTTTTTTGCTTGTCTGAGCAAAAAAAAAAACTTTTTTAAATCATTGGATTTTAGTTTATTTTTAAAAACCGTAATAAACCAGTTTCCCTCCTGATTTTTATAACGTGCGTTTACGTTTTGCGCATGCGCAACAGATCTATCGCTACGCTCGTCGCCATGTAAACGCGCAATTCGAAATAAATTCGCTTGTAGATTTTCACAACTAGCCGTGGCGCCAACACCGTGCTCACACGGCCATTTTTACTAACGATTTGTCTTTGCATCGTGAGTATGAAAATTTTTCTTTTGGTTTTAAATCTGTAAACAGTCTCTTACGTCATAAACATTTGAAATGAATCTATGTTCTTTACATTTTAACTGCTTCAACGTTCTGAACCGTAAACCCGCCTGCCATGACTACAGACGGTTTGTTTTAGAATAACGTGATCACTTTTAAAATAAAAAAGGACTCATTTTCAAAGTTACGTGCAAAATTTGTTACTGTCACAATGCGAGCATAGTGAAATTCTGGCATTACCCTTCAGGGGGCGCCACACCAAGTGAGCTTCTTCCATCTAACCCTGTCTCCTGCATCCTTTTGGGTCCATGTCCTTCTTCACTGTATCCATAAACCTCCTCTTTGGTCTTCCTCTAGACTGGGCATGGACAAACCACGGCCCGCGGGCCACATAAACGTTTTAATCTGGCCCGCCGAACCAGAAAAAATTAAATATATAAACCTTGTTTAATCTTTTAAGGAAACATTTTAAGGGAAATCTCAAATCTCACTTTGGGGAAAAATAGAAGTATTTTCGAAATTCAATTGTTAGTTTTATTTTTCTGTAATTCTGATGTTTCCTCACTAGATGGCGCGATCTAGATTTACTGGTTTTGTTAAAAAAAATGCCAACACTGCTCCCATTAAAATATGTGTCTCCGTGATGTGCACGCCTTCAGAATAAATAGTGTGCACTGATATGGAAAGCCATCAGGGCCAATACACACATGTCAACTTACAAGCGTGTTAGATGTTAAAACAAACAAAATGTTACATCAAGCGTTTAGATTTCAAACCTAGCGCCGCTAGTTTTGAAATTTAACGCTCTTGATGTAACATTTAGCGCTTGTTTGAAATCTAGCGCCATTTTATTAGTCTAATCTAGTGGGTACCAAAGCATACCATCCATCTGATCCCGTTCCGGCTCTTTGTAAAATGTTAGAACTCAATGTGGCCCGCGAACCAAAAAGCTCGCCCACCCCTGATCTAGACTTCCTGTCTGGCGGTTCCTCTCTCTCATCTGCACATATCCAAACCATCTCAGTCTGACTTTTTTTTACTATTATTTAGTAGGAGGATAAGTTCCTTGACATGCGACACCTCGTTTTCAAGGGGGTCCTCAAGTTAACATGCATGTTTTTTGAGGGTGGGAGGAAACCAGAGTACCGGAGGAAATCCACGCATTCACAGGGAGAACATGCAAACTCCAAACATAAGGCCAGTGTTTCAAAGCTTGTCCCCCACCCGGGGTTCGAACCCACGATCTTCTTGCTGTGAGGCCACTGTGCTAACCACTGCGCCAACGTGCTGCCAACTTTATCTCCAAAACCTCTAACATGTGCTGTTCCTCTGATCCTGTCTATCCTGGTCACTCCCAGAGAGATCCTCAGCATCTTCATCTCTGCTACCTCCATCTCCATTTCCTGTCTTTTTCTCTGTGACTCTGTCTCTAGACCTTCTATCAAACATCACACTGTTCCATACTGCCTGCACACACTTCTTCACCTCTTTTCCACACTCTCCATTGATCCTAAGTACTTAAGTACCCAAGTTCTTAGTACCGGTCATTTTGGTGAGCAAGAGAGTATGTAAGGTGGTGGGGTGATTGCTTTCACAGTAGTTGCCGTAATGTTCACATACTGCTTTGCCAATGGGAGATGTACAAAAAGTCTGTTTCCTGGGTTGGTGGGGTCAGTTGCTATGTACCTGGCTTTTGTTGAACCTGGAAGCCATACACCGAGTCCAGATCTGGCAGATGGTAGCCTACGGTCCCCGGGGCCAAGTCTTTTTTGTCCCATGTTGTGCAGCTGCTGTACCACACGGTCTTGCTGAGAGACAGGATTCTTTCAATGATGACTCTTCTGTCACACATCACACATGATACTTTTCTCCATCCGTTCCAGCCTGCTTGAACACGCTTCTTCACCTCTTTTCCACACTCTCCATTGCTCTGGACTGTTGATCCTAGATACTTAAAATCTTCCACCTTCTTTATCTCTACCCCCTGTAACCTCACTTTTCCATTTGAATTAAATACATAATATTTTAATAAAACTGATTAAATATTCATTTTTGTTTCTTTGTCATAATTAATTACATGATATTTTTTGCCGTTTTTCTCTTTTAATAATTCTTTTTTGTCTAAAGTTGGCTGTAAATGTGTTGTGTTTTTGTTCCAGATTCTGCAAAAGTATCTTTGAGTTTCAGAAAACAATGCAGAGTTTTAAAACGAAAGCTCCTGTTTTTAGAAAATTCAGAAAATGGGTGAAAGATTGCTGGGTATGTGACACACACATACACACACACACACACACACACACACACACACACACACACACACACACACACACACACATTCTTTTAAAATGTTTGATCACCTCATCATCACTTTAAATCTATTTTTTGTAGACGAGCTTGACCAAACAAAACGAGAACGCAAGAGAACGGGAAGAAAACTTCAGTCAGATTTCCCCTCCTGAGGCAGCTGCGATGAGATCCTCTGAGGTGCCAACCCACAGATTACATCTATTATTACACACCCATAAAAGAATACTCTGAATTCCTCACCTTTCAAAGGATGCGTGACACTTGTGAACCACTTTGCTTGCCACCCACAGTTGCGCCCCTGCAGATGTGAGAGGGGTCGGATATCTGAGTCCAGAAGCTTAGGCAACAAAGTCTCAGCATCCCATTCTCAGATGTTGCCCAGCAGAACCCGGAGTGGCCATTTGGAAGAGACGATGACTTCACAGATCCCCCACAGGGAAGCACGCTTCATGGCATCCAGATGTGAGTGTTAGTGGGGATGTATTGTGATGTACCCAGCGAAGGGTTGTGAATGCCTTTACGGCCTCCTCTGTCACGGATTACTGTTAAAATATTTTGGTCGGTCTTGGTTTTTAATGCTGGCATATTTCAGCCGGCATTAGATTAAAATCAGCAGAGTTTCCAGAAAAATCTTCGGAATAAACTCTGCAAGAACAATGACAAATATTTTGCTCCAACCATTTAGATTTTGAGGTTATTTTCCACGGCCTTCAAGCCTCCCTTCACCCAGGCTGGCACCACTTAGTGTCTTTGCTCAATTTTTGTCAGGGTTTTAAGGATGTGGAAGGAGGAGGACAGATTACAGGACTTCAAACAAGGTTTATTAACACAATTTAGGGAAGTCTGTAAAACAAGAAGCACAGGGTTAACTGAAGGTTTCAAAAGTCCAAATAATAACAAAGTTCAAACATGGTCAGGTAGCCAGGGTGACCTGGCTGGAAGGGATGGTAAGACCCGACAGAGAAGTCTGGAGTGATTGCCCTTAAATAGATGGCAGGATGCACACAGATGTGTAGAATCAGGAATCATCCTCAGGTGACCCTAATCAGGTTGATTGGGAATATCCAGAGCTTCCTCGGGCAGTAGGTGAGGGATCCTGACTATTTTAATTAATTCCAGCATTGGCATCAGAAATGGCAGGAATTAGCTTATGATTGCGTGACATGAACACAAGTGTCCATCCTCCATGTTTGTAGTTCTGTAGATCCACCATGCTATTGATTGAGAATTTAAAGACAGTGTTTAGAATGTTTATTCAGGTAAACTTTGTTTTTACTCTGTTTTCTGTACGACACTGACTGTTCGGGTGCATTACATCCGTCACATCTGGTTCCAACCAAAAAGGAATGATTGGTTACATACGTACTTGCCTCTGTGGAGTGAGCAAACCCCAATGCTGAGAGGTCAGACTGTTTCTACGGAGAGAAATAAACTGTCTGGTGTATCAGGCTAGCTCTCCGTGGCTTCCTCTGTATCTTCCTCAAGCATACCATGTCAGTGAAAGAGGAACACAAATAAATGAGTTGGCAGATTTACTTTCAAGCTCATTTCCAGCAAATAGACTTTTCAAAAGGAAGTTGAACAAAGTAAAGAAGTCCGAGCAGCATGGGAGACGACAGGCTGGATTTATAGCATCGCTGAGGAGAGAAAAAATGACTTTTATCTAAAAAAAAAGTCCAACTTTTTGTTGCAGAAAGGATTGTAATATTCATATATTTTATGAGATCTTTATGGATGGTTTTGTGTATTCGGTTCTTTGCAACAAATCAAGTCTTTACTTGATCGTTTATTGAGAAAAGACTTTTTTTGTGGAGTTTTTTTTTTTACCTGTCCAGCCGTTTTTTCTGTATTAAGATTGGTTTATAAACAAATGGCAGTCATTAAGCACAGCACAATGGGCTCTCACTCAGAGATCGGGTGAGGACCTCTGCCATCTGGGAGGAGCTTGGTGTCGGGCTACTACTCCTCCGGATCGAGAGGAGCCAGATAGGGTGGTTCGGGCATCTGGTCAGGATGCCCACCAAGCGCCTCGCTGATGAGATATTTCGGGCACGCCCCACCGGGAGGAGACCAAGAGGCAGAACCCTGACCCGCTGGAGAGACTATGTCTCACAGCTGGCCAGAGAACGACTCTGGATCCTTCCGGGTGAGCTGGAGGATGCAGCCGGTGTGAGAGAAGCCTGGGCTTCCCGTCTAAGGCTGTTGCCCCCGCGACCCGGCCCCGAATGAGCGGAAGACTATGGAACGAACAATACAGATGCAGAACTATTGAGGGCACCTTAGGATTGTAAAAAATTCTGTTATTTGCCTTGTTTTTATGGGGATGTTCTATGCCTTGAGAAACTCAACTGTTCTCCTTTTACTTTACGACATCTAGCATCACCCGCGCAGAACCTGGGAAGACCTGACCCAGAAAGAGGCAGTGGATCAAACACCTCCTTCCCAGGGACGGCGAGAAATCAAAGCACAGTACAAATCAAGGTCAACGTTCAACGCTTTTACCGCATCAATGAAAACTACACTTTTGAAAACGTCCATAGTTTCAGAAGACTTTCCATTCCTGCTGTACTTTCCCCGGACCCCTCCGACGAATCGCCGGGAGATGAAGATGATGCACTGTTGATCCCTCCACCACAACAGCGCAGGTGGAGGGATACGTCCTCTGGACGAGTTAACCAGTCATTTTTAGGCTCCTCTTCAGCCTCCAACAGCTCAGACAACTTCCCCTCCGATCCATCGGTGGGGAGCGCGCCCTTTATAAGTCAGAGTGTTGTTTCCACTCCGAGGCTACAAGGGCCACTAGCGCCACACACTGATAACAGAGGAACAGTTCCACCTTCAGGAGACAGTTTCAGATTCAATCAAAGTTGCTCATCTTCAGATGAAATGAAAAGCAACAATTCTTCTCAGAGCAAAACATCTGACACGGCCGAGTCCTCCACGGTCGAGTCCTCCACGGTCGAGTCCTCCACGGTCGAGTCCTCCACGGTCGAGTCGTCCAGGGTCGAGTCGTCCACGGTCGAGTCCTCCAATGAGTATTGTTTGATCTACACTGAGTCTCTGAGTGATTGTGACGAGGACAGTGAACTCACATCCGAAGAAAGGTAAACATGTTCTGGATATTTTTAAGCATTTATTAATTCACCTACGCTCCCCAATGACCCTCAGCTGTGGGTTCCTTTCTATCGTTTTCCACTTCATCCGGGTTGGCAACCGTAACAGGAATAGATAGATAACACATACTTTAAGTACTGGGGTGTCCAAAGCTGGTCCTCGAGGGCCGGTGTCCTGATGGTTTTCCACACATTCCTGGTTCAATACAGCCGATGCACAGAAAGTGAATCAACAGCCAATAGAATTTGGCACAATGACTCAATTAACAGGATCAGGTGTGAAGATGCAAGAACATATGGAAAACCTTCAGGACACCGGACCACGAGGAACGGATTTGGACACCCCTGCTTTAGTACATCTCAAAGGATCCCGACGTACTCCCAGTCCCGCTGTGAGACGTACTGTAGTTCCTCTAGAAGGTTCAGGGTGTACCTCGAGGCCCTAGCCAGATGCCTGAACCACTCCACACTGCTCTTTTCTATCAGAAGAACAGCAGCTCTAGTCTAAATAGAGCAGGTTTATGATTTAACGTCAAACAGTTAAGCTTATTTACCATTTAAACACATATAAAAACATATCGGAAAGAAGTACTTGTGAAAGAACATCTGAATAATATGGAGCAGTTATCAGTAGGGCTGTCTGTACTTGCGTCAATTCGTCTGTGCTTCTGTAACACTTTTCTGAACGCGATATAATCCAAGAAATTTTAATAAAACTTCCCAATGTGACTCGATACCGACTAGGAATTAACTTAAGCAATCATCTTTAAGTTGTCATGTCTTATCGCCACTGAGTAATACAACAACAATCCTTTAAAGTCTACAGTAAAAATCTACTCTAACGGCCTGCGGGCTACATGCGGCCTGATAAAGGTTTTAATTCTGCCCGCCGAACTTAAAAAAATTAAACAAATAAACCTTGTTGATGTTTTATTTTCATTGCAATATTGATGTTTCGTCACTAGATGGCGCCAAAAATACAACAACACTGCTCCCATTAAAATATGTGTGTGTCTCTGTGATGCCCACGCTGTCAAAATAAACAGTGTGCACAGATATGGAAAGCCATCTGGGCCAATACACGCACGTAAACAAGCGTGTTAGATGTTAAAATAGGCAAAATGTTACATCAAGCGCTTAGATTTCAAACCTAGCGTCTCTAGATTTGAAATTTAACGCTCTTGATGTAACATTTAGTGTTTGTTTAAAATCTAGCGTCATTCTATCGGTCTAATCTAGAGGTTACCAAAACATGCCATCCCTCTGCTCCTGTTCCGGCCCCCTGGACAAACGCTAGAACTCAATGTGGCCCACGAACCAATAAGTTTGCCCACCCCACGTCTATCTCTTGCGGGGTTACAGGGGGTGCCAGAGCCCATCAAGGCGAGGGGAAGGGTACACCCTGAAATGGTCGCCCCTACTGACCTTGCTTTTTAAATTAATTCAATAAAGTTCACATAATAATTTTATTAAGAACGTTCATTCATTCCTCTTCTTAACCGTCCATCCCTTCCGGGAGTCCCGGAACCCATCCTGGATGATTCAAGTCAAAGGGGCAGAGTACACCCCGAACAGGTCGCCAGTCTGTTGCAGGGCGACACACACACACTCATTCTAGGGGGCAATTTGGTACCAGCTAATCAACCTGACATGGAGGGTGTCATCTCTGCTGTTTGTAGTGTGGCCAGTATTCAGTCTACTGAAGTTATCCAGTGTCGGTTCTGTCACGGTGAGGATTCGTCCCCGGCCAACCAGCTGCTGTCACCTTGCATGTGTGCAGGAAGCCTGAAGTACGTCCACTTCGAGTGCCTAAAAAAATGGCTCCAGATCAGATTCGAATCAGGTCAGTAAGCGCTCATGTCCAGACCAGAGGTCAGAGGGTTTAATTAAAGCGTTTGTGTTTGTTTTTACAGGATCATTTCTCCTTCATGCCCAGAAATGTGAGGTCTGCTTAGGGAAACTATCACTGGATCCCATCATGTTTGACTGGGTTCAGTTCTACCAACGGTATCGGCAAGACCAGGTGAGCTGAGGCGAAACCCTGTCTGTCACTTGGTGAAAAACCAATAAAACAATCTGTTTTTTTCTGTTTCAGGGAGGTGATCCAAATGACAACGGAGACCCGATGATAAGACAGATTATGACGGCTTTACGTGAACTTGAGATTGACTTAATAACTATGCAGGGTAGCTTCTTTCATTTACTCCACACACTTTGACTGAATGGTTGTCGTAGACCATCCACAGCTTTAGAGTAGCCTCTTTAAAATGTGCCCCGGTTTGTTTTTATGAATGGACGCTATATTGCGAAAAGTATTTGCTCACCAAATTGTACTGGACTCTAGAAGAGTAGAGACGTCTTCTTCAAAGGGATGGATCACAAGTCTCCATCCTCTGGGCGAGTCTGCGTTTGATTTTTGCCAGGACAATGTTTCTTGTCTGACTGTATTGTGAGAACTCTGAAGCTCTGTATGATGGAATTGGTATAAAGGTGTGGGCTTATTTAGAACCTGGGCTTTCCGCCTTAGTTTCAGTGACTGGAACTATAATCCTAACTTTCTGAAACCAGTTTAGAGTTGGCAGGGATGCCAAGTTTTTGGCTTCATAAAGAGGGAGTTTTGGGGGAGGATGCTTGAGGAGGCAGGGCCAAAAGGAGGAGGAGCTACGGGGCATCCTGGAGGAGGGATGGGGTAAGCGGGGCAGCTGGCGGGCATCGGGGAATGCACCATTTAATGTTTAAATTTAAATTTTTTTTTTTGCATACTGAAATTTTTATATTAGTTTGCTAAAAATTTAAACAAATGTGGACGAATATTAATATCTAAAATTCTGAATTTTATTCACGAGCTGTGGGTGGTGACCGAAAGAATGAAATCGCGGGTACAAGCAGCCGAAATGAGCTTCCTCCACAGGGTGGCTGGGCTCACTCAGAGAGCAGGTGAGGAGCTCTGCCATCCGGGAGGAGCTCGGTGTCGAGCCGCTCCTCCTCCAAGCTGAGAGGAGCCAGATGGGGTGGTTCCTGCATCTGGTCAGAATGCCCCCGAGCGCCTCACTGGTGAGGTGTTTCGGGCACGTCCCACCAGGAGGGGACCAAGAGGCAGAACCTGTACCTGCTGGAGAGACTATGTCTCACAGCTGGCCGGGGAACGACTTGGGATCCTTCTGGGTGAGCTGGAGCATGCAGCCGGCAGGCTGTTGCCCCTGTCACCCGGCCCCGGATGAGCGGAAAACGACGGAACAGAATACAAGTATGGCCGTATGGAAGTCGGCATGACGTCACATCCTTCAATGGACAACACCCGCCATGACAGTTGGCGTAAAAAAAAAAGTTCAAAACATGAGAAAGCAGCTGGTAAATTGTGCGTCTTCCGTGTGTTACCACCTAGCGTTATGTATCAGTATGAAGAGGAATTACCACCAGGAATACACCCCTGTACTGCTTGGGCACGC
Organism: Neostethus bicornis; assembly: GCA_902685375.1. NCBI lineage: Eukaryota > Metazoa > Chordata > Actinopteri > Atheriniformes > Phallostethidae > Neostethus > Neostethus bicornis. The sequence continues at coordinate 21,202,670 of LR738559.1, read as the reverse complement.
TTTGTTTTGTGGATCTTGCACATAAGTTGTCACATGACCAAACTTCATGGATGTCCGACTTCTTCCATACGTTCACCAAAAACAATACTGGCAATAGACCACGCAGATCGATACTAGCGGCTTTCAGATGCAGCAGCAGGAGATGCCATGTGCTTAGGCCTCATTATACCTTATCATGTTCATGGAATGCACTAGAGTATTCATCATGCGGGAGTTTTATTAGCCTTGGTGGGTGAGCGAGATACAGGTCCTAATTGCGGGTGTCCCCCACTCAATGCGGGAGACTTGGCATGTCTGAGTTGGTTCCTTTCTTCTCCAACATGACTGTGCAGCAGCACATGGTAACTCCCATAAAGACCAAGGAGAGAGGGTTTGGTTCGTTAAAAAGTTAGGAACTCATTTACTGAGAATTTTGTAGATCTTTGGCTGAACAAGTGTTTTTCTCTCAGCTCAAGGACTTTGCTGACGTCATCCAAATATAGGTTTCATCAAAAACCACCATAACTGTTTTTACGTACCAATCACACAGGAGGTGCCCCAAACACACCTCTTGATGCCTTTTTAATGGGGCAATGATCCATGCAACAATCCTCGAGTGAGCCAGTAGCACCAGAAAATATTCACAACCTACGGTGAAGGTGCAGTGTCGTCTCCAACAAGCAGAGAGTGGGAGGCAGTCACCATAGCAACTCTGTGATTGACACACACCTGAGCTGAAAGGTATTGGGGGGCGAAGCGGAACGCAGCTTCGGTGGTCGTTGAGGCAAAGACCTGGGCTTGGGAGGAGTTCGGCGAGACCATGGAAAACGACTTCTGAATGGTTTCAAAGAAATTCTGGTCCACCATCCGGCGGCTCAGGAGAGGCAAGCAGTGCACCATCAACACCGTTTACGGTAGCGACGGGGAGCTGCTGACCTCGACTCGGAACGTTTTAGATCTGTGGAGAGAATACTTTGAAGACCTCCTCAATTCCACCAACATGTCTTTTGATGAGGAAGTAGAGTCTTTGGAATCCGGGATGGGTCTTCCTATCTCTGCAGTCGAGATCGCCGAGGTGGTCAAAAAGCTCTGCAGCCGCCGGGCTCTGGGGGTGAATGAGATCCGCCCGGTCCTCCTAAGGGCTCTGGATGGTGTTGGGCTGTCCTGGCTGACACGCCTTTGCACCATTGCATGGACATCGGGGACAGTGTCTCTGGATTGGCAGACTGGGGTGGTGGTCCCTTCTTTATGCTCCAACCATAAAGAAAAAAAATACATACAAAACTCAACTAAAATAATGTCCCACTTGACACACCAAGCTCACCAGCTCAGCTTGGCTCAGCTCAGACCACTTGTGGGCCACAAAAGGTCTTAAAATGTGGCCAAGTCATGAACATATGCTTTAGTAAATGAAACAACAAAAAATATATAATAGTAGAAAACATAAAAAACCTTTATGTTTTTTTTCTTCTTTTTGGCTTTGATAACAACTACGGTGAACTTCACCCGCACTTTCCCGTCTAGATGAGCTCATTCCGTCCTAAGACTGTATTTTTATTACGTTGGATCGAAAACAAACTAAATTAGGTTGAGTTCATTCACAAGTAAAATGGAAAAGGGTTCTAGTGGAACCGGAATATTTTAAAAATATACTTTTCAACTCGGGAAAAGTACAAAAACGCCCCTTAAAGGAGAAAACATACCTCTGGTATGGGAGGTGAAATATTGCAAAAGATCATTATTATTATCAGGCCTCCAGCGTAGGGTGTTGGGTCCTGTGCCCGTGCATCTAGCTGACCAGATGAACCAAGTTTTTCCAGCGCTGGTGATCTTGGGCAAGCTTTTCTGCTTCCTTGACGGTGACTCCGAGTTGTTGGAGGCCGCCTGCGATTACGCCAAGCCATCGGGTTTAAGGCTTAACTCATGGTCTTTTCCAGCCTGTGACCTTGGCATTGAATTTAAGGATTGCTCTCGTAGGATGGTCAGGAGGCAGGCAGAGGACGTGGCCAAACCAACGAAAGCGGTCAAGCAAGGTATTCAGGGCTGGCACTTACAGGTTCTGAGCGCCTGGTTAGAGACTTGTTGGGGCCACCTGATGTTTTCAATGATTCGGAGAGCCCTGCTGTCGATGCTATCGATTCTGGCCCCCAGACTCTTGTTTCAGGGGCCACTTCGAGCCGTAAAGCAGGATAGAGTACATGGAGTTAAAGCTCCGTCTTGTGGGAGATGGATGAATGTCGCCAGAGGGGTTTCCAGATGGACTGGAGGGCTGAGGCTGTTAGGGTTCTTCTTCACTTGCTCTCTGGTTTAGGTCTACGTTGTCGGTCACTATGGCCCCAAGTACACAAAGCTCTTGACAGGCTTTACAATGTCATCACTAAGCTGGAGGAGGTTGGATCCGGTCCATCTGGTCTCATCACGATAGCAAACAGTTTCAAAATGATTTTAAATGTAATCGACAAGGTGTAAATGTCCTATTTGACCGTCTTTTTCAAGGTGTTTCATTTTTCTAAAGACAGGTTTTCATGTGTTTTCTAATTATTTCTTCGCTGCTTCAAATGCTTCATTTCACTGTCCTCACTTCACCTCAGGTTCTTTTTCCTACGCCTGACGTTCCGCATACAGCAGCTCATAAGTTGCCTTAAAGTTGCGCACTCGGCCACCTTCACAAATCACTCAATAAGCGCAGAAGTCGGTGTATGCTCGGATTTTGCTTAAAAAATGAGGCACCTGTAAACAGGGGTGGGTAGGACTCCTGACCTCTGATTAAAACACTTTTGAAATAAATTAGAGCCAAACCTTCTCCTTTAAAGCAATGTTGTTTTTGGCGCCATCTGAGTTTTAGTTTTAGTCTTTGGAACTAAAATTAATTTAAGTTTTAGCCACATTTTAGTTGACAAAACCTCAAAAGAGTTTTAGTCTACTTTTAGTGTAAAAAAGCAAAGAAAAACAAATATTCTTACTTTAATAATTGTGACTTTATTACTGAGAACGGTGCAGGTTATTTATAAAAACAAAAAAACAACCCTGCTGAGCTTTAAACAGGTGTTAGGGTTAGTCCTAACCCTAAAAGGACTTATGACTTACCTTGGCATGAATATCAGGATGATGAGCTTCTAGATGCCCCTTGAGATAGTGGTATTCTTTCACCTATTTTGTGTTCACATTTACATTCGTCTCCCACAACAATGATGGGTGAAGGAGGAGATGGGTGGCAGCCAACGGCAGGGACCCTGGCGGTCGGATCCTCAGCTGCATAGGCTAGCTCTAGGGACGTGGAATATCACTTCTCTGGTAGGGAAGGAGCCCGAGCTGGTGCGCGAGGTTGAGCAGTTCCGGCTAGATATAGTTGGGCTCTCCTCGACGCACAGCTTGGGCTCTGGAACCAAGCCTCTTGACAGGGGCTGGACCCCACAACAATGGATTCCATTTTATTCTCTGATTGGTTGCCCATAGACCATCGCGTTGTTTCCGACCACCAAGCCCCTTTGTTGCGCTACATTCGAACAATCAGCACGATAGATTTGATATTTAGTGCGCTAGATTACATACGTGTAGCGGCCCAAAGGGCTTTTCATAGTGCAAACAGTGTGCACGTGCAGCATTATGGGGGCATGGCGTTGTGGGAAACAGAATGTAGCCGCTGTGCTTTTTCTTTTCAGACAGAAATATGAAAGTCTGACGTCTATTTCGTATCATTTTCGTCTCGTCAACAGAAACTTGCAAGTGTCTCGTCACATTTTAGTCCCCAAAGAGCTGCATTTATTTTGTTATCGTCACGTCATCGACATGAAAAAATGGCCGTATATGTCACCAAAGGGGTTTCTAGATTGATTTAGCCCGTTTTTCTGTGGATTTCTGGAACGCTCAGACAAAACAACCAATGAGCAGATGTCTAAAGTATGACGCATTAGCCAGGACGGACTTCACACACGCCCCCTCCCTCCTAACCACCCGCCCGCCCTCCTCACCCGCCTCCGTTCCGGCCTTACGCCTTCACAAACTCGCTTTCAACGTCCGATATACAGGCTGGTTCGCTGCTCTGCGTCTTTTTTATTTTCTTGCTTTTTTGATGAATCAACATGATAAAATCTTATTTCAGACGCTACCAAACCGCTACGCACGGGTTTACGCCTGCCTTCCCCCTCCCGCTCAGAGATGGGCGGAGGAATAGCGGCTCAGTGAGAGCAGAGGGCGGAGCTTGTACTTTCTCAGGATGGGCGGGGGGATGAGCGATACCCGGCCTTTCATAGTTCCGGGTCTGTGACTGCGCTCCACCAAATCAATATATTTTCATAACTATTGTGTAATGCATGTTGTAAACGTGTGTGTGTGTGCAGAGGATACAATGTGAAGAGTTATTTTGTATGAGATGGGCCCTTTAAACACACTCCTTCACAGATGCGTTGAGAATACCGTATCTGCAAAGGATGGGCTGATGGACGAGGAATGGAAAGTCATTCCAGTGCACGTGAGAAAAAAAAAGGCAGTTGAGCAGATACTTTTGGCAATGTAGCGTGTCCGTACAGAAGAATAAAAAATTGTTTTGTTAGATGGGCGTTTTGGAAACTCAACTGTGGGGTGTTGTTTCTGTCCACAGGAGGACGATTCACCGGTATGTCACGCTAATTAAAGACACGTGAAAGCAGCAGCGAACCACGGCGGCCATCGGATAGGATTTAACTCAACTTTCCTACGATCGCAGGATGAATTTATCCAAATAAAAACAACAATAGCAACAAACTGCTCTGTGTTTTAACCAATGAGTGGATCGTTCAGGAAAAACAATCAGTTCCATTCTTATTTAATCAAAGAAGAAAAGACGTCGACTGACAGTGAATAAATTAAATTAACGTTAGTAAGATGTCCCTTTTCCAGAGTTTAAACACCTGTTTCCTCTTGGGTTCTGCTCACAGTCTAGCGTCAACGTTAACGATGTGCGCTATTGTCACGCAGGCGAAGTCCTTGATGCTGTTGGTGGAAATCGCCGTGATCCGGCTCAGTTCCTCCAACACCTGCAACAGTTAAAAAAAAAACACACACAGTTTATTTAAAATACACTTCAGCAGCAAATTCAGACAAAAGTAAGCATGGATGAAAACGGTTGGCATGTCACCTGGTCCCACGAGGGGATATTGCAGACAAAAGTTGCCGTGGCTATGACCCCGACGCCGAGCAGCATGCAGTCCTCTGGCACGGTTTCAAACTGCTCTCTGAAGAAGACGAAAAGCACAGAAAACTTTTTCCTTTAGGGTGAAACTGTTCTGTTGTTTGTGGATTTCAAAGCCTTTAGAGACGAAAACTCCCACTATACGTATTTAAGATGATTCATAAACCCTCCAATGTGTGCCACACAAAACACAGAAGGATGCCCAATGAGACTGGTAGGAGTTCAATAAAAAAAGAGAAACTTTTGGAGAGTCTGTGTGACATAAATAACATCCTCCAGATGGACTGCTCCATCATAGCTTATAAACGTGGTAACAGCCTCAGACGGGAAACCCAGGCGTCTCTCACGCCGGCTGCATCCTCCAGCTCATTCAAGAGAATCCGGAGGTGTTCCCTGTCCAGCTGTGAGACATAGACTCTCCAGCAGGTCCGGGGTCTGCCTCTTGGTCTCCTCCCAATGGGACGTGCCCAAACCAATCCATCTGGCTTCTCTCGACCCAGAGGAGCAACGGCTCTACTCGAAGCTTATCCCAGATGGAAGAGCTCCTTCCTCTATCTCTGAGTGAGAGGCCAACCAACCTGCAGAGGAAGATCATTTCAGCCGCTTGTATCCGCGATCTCGTTCTTTTGGTCAGAGATCACGGCCCGATAAAGCCAATAGGATCCCTCAAAATACAATCATTTTATGTTGTTAGTTCTCACCAGGTAACAGTGGGTACAACCCTCTTTGTAAATGTCACGCACAACTTGGTGTATCGTTCCATGTCTGCCTGAAATCTGCACCCTTTTGTTCACAGCTTTCATAAAGAAAAGCCATTATATGTAAAAACCTGTGACACAATTTTGTCAAAATACTGAAAACCAACACTGAGTTGGTAAAAAATCTCAGTATTCCTGAAGAACTTGTTTGCTGACCCATTTGGTTACAGCTCAAACCTCCTCAAACCTTACTCTTGTATCCCAACAAGATCATCTCAACTTCCAGTTAAATGTGTTGTTAAAGCAAAGCAAACCTGGCACATGCTTCAGCTCAGGCATGCCGATCATTATGGCCGCCACCTGTTTTCAAACGTCATCAGGAGGAAATACAATACCTCTCTGTCTGTGTGGGGCACGCAGACTGGGTGACAACTTTCAGCAAGCAGTCGTAGATGGCAGTCCTTTCCAGGGTGATGAACAGGAGGACAGGCAGGCACACTTCATACACACGCTCTACGGGGAAGGACGGCTCGTTGAAAGCTGGAGAATGAAAATGACCTTCAACACACTTTGTTCAAATATTCTAATTGTAATTCTTCTTCTTTCTGTATTTCCCTTCAGGGGGCGCCACAGCAAGTCAGTTTCTTCCATCTAACCCTATCTCCTGCATCCTCTTTGGTCACACCAACTATCTTCATGTCTTCCTTCACTGTATCCATGAACCTCCTCTTTGGTCTTCCTCTAGTCCTCTTTCTTGGTGGTTCCAAACCCAGCATCCTTCTTCTGATGTACTCTCTCTCTCTCCTCTGCACATGTCCAAACCATCTCAGTCTGGCCTCTCTGACTTTAAAACCTCTAACATGTGCTGTTCCTCTTATCCTGTCCATCCTGGTCACTCCCAGAGAGATCCTCAGCATCTTCATCTCTGCTACCTCCATCTCTGTTTCCTGTCTTTTCCTCAGTGACACTGTCTCTAGACCAATCAGCATGGCCACTCTCACCACACTGTCTCTAGACCAAACAGCATGGCCGCTCTCACCACACTGTCTCTAGACCAATCAGCATGGCCGCTCTCACCACACTGTCTCTAGACCAAACAGCATGGCCGCTCTCACCACACTGTCTCTAGACCAATCAGCATGGCCGCTCTCACCACACTGTCTCTAGACCAATCAGCATGGCCGCTCTCACCACACTGTCTCTAGACCAATCAGCATGGCCGCTCTCACCACGCTTTTGTACACTTTCCCTTTCATTCTAGCTGAAACTTTTCTATCACACATCACATCTGATACTTTCCTCCACCCGTTCCAGCCTGCCTGCACATGCTTCTTCACCTCTTTTCCACACTCTCCATTGCTCTGGACTGTTGATCCTAGATCTTCCACCTTCTTTATCTCTTCTCCCTGTAACCTCACTTTTCCATTTGGATCCCTCTCATTCACACACATGTACTCTGTGTTACTCTGACTAATCTTCATTCCGATTCTTTCTAGTGCAAACCTCCACCTCTCCAGCTTTTCCTCCACCTTTCCCCGCCTCCCACCACAGATCACAATGTCATCTGCAAACATTCTAGTTTTAATTGTTGACTTGAAAAGCTAAGGACATAATTGATAGGCCCAACTGAACATAATTAATTGTCTTGACGTGTTAAAGATGTATAGGGTGTAATGAGAGCCTTCCTGTTTGATTTTCTTGTTCGTTTGGATCTGGAACTTTTCCTTCCTCTAAACCTTGCCTTCTGCTCTAATTCAGCACACCTGGTCCCAATAGCCTCTCCATGATGTCTCCACCTGTGTCTCGTCTTCCCCCTGGTTGTTTAACCCCTAGGGTTCATCACTCTAGTGTCAGATCATCTGCTTTCCTGCTGCATCTATGATGGTGTTCCTCCATCTCTGGTCCCTCAGCCTCATGTTTCACCTTTAATGGCTCCTCCGTCTGGTCCTGCTAAGTCTTCCCAAGTTGGCTTCCAGGCCTCACATCTCCATCCCTCTTCCGTAACTCCTGATTTGTAATCATTTTTAACAGCTATAAAATAAATGTTTAAAATAAAACTAAACCGTCCTTTTCATTAAATTTTGAACCATAAATTTTCTTATTGTTATTGTGTAAGTCGTGGGATTTGATGTGTTTTGATTAGGAATCATCTCACCGAGCACCTCCAGCAGCACTTCCACGTACGTCAGAGGGTTGAGGACATTCAGCTGGAATTGAAGCCCTTTGAAGACCGTCATCTCTGATTGCATAATTTCCTTTTTGGAAACGGCCAGGCCGACTGAGTTCAAGAAATGCACCGCGGTCGCACAAGTGATCATCTCGAGACACAAGAATTGAAAGTTATTTATAAAAACAAAAGTAGCAGGTGATACTTTAGATGTTTCCTGACTTATTGAACTTCATCTCATCTGATATTATCAGTTATATTTAACCTCTCTGCTATCTGGATGAAGCTAATCTGCTACATTCTACAAACATAAAACATGTAGATTATCTAATCAATAATCCCAGTAATGCCTGCCAATTCTGGGAAACAATCTCTCCTCATTTGGCAGGTCTTTCTGGATAAAATCACATTTTTACGTCCATTAAAATGCTATAAAAACAGAATTAGATTGAACAGCATCAGAATATTCTTACATGGTTATGCAGGAAGACTTTGCTTGCGAGCTGCACGCAGGAGAAAAGAATGAGAGGGAATTCGTCTTTCAGACTGTCGAACACAACATCCTCCAAATTTGCTGACGCAGCAGCGGTGGCACCTCGAGTTTCTGGAGCGGACAGCAAGTCAGAGACGCGGGTCATCATGAACCTAGGAGAGATGGAAGATAGAAACACATCCGATAGAAGGAGGACAGAATGTGCAGCCGTGGTTTTACCTCTGCGCCAGTTCGATGGCGTGGTATCCAACGAGTGGGTCGAGCCTCAGCTCCTGAATGATCAGGAAGATAAATTCTAAAAAGAGAAAAGCAAATCTGTTGGAGTTTTTTTTTTTTTTAAAGAAAAAAGCATGGAATTAAATTAGAAACCCTTGGTTGTGTTACTCTGGAAACCTAACCAGATGATCTATAGTTGGTACTGAGTAAATGTGGGTAGTTTTATATACAGTAAATCCCTTCAGTGGTTTGGGAAACGCCGCATTCTGAAAAGTGTCATAAATTAGCAGCAAATGTTTGGAAAAATAATCCAGCAGTTTAGCCCGATACAATGCCACTGTCTCTAGATGGGCCATGCTGATTGGTCTAGAGACAGTGTGGTGAGAGCGGCCATGCTGATTGGTCTAGAGACAGTGTGGTGAGAGCGGCCATGCTGATTGGTCTAGAGACAGTGTGGTGAGAGCGGCCAAGCTGATTGGTCTAGAGACAGTGTGGTGAGAGCGGCCATGCTGATTGGTCTAGAGACAGTGTGGTGAGAGCGGCCAAGCTGATTGGTCTAGAGACAGTAGCACTGAGAAAAAGACAGGAAACAGAGATGTTTGTAGCAGAGATGAAGATGCTGAGGATCTCTCTGGGAGTGACCAGGATGGACAGGATCAGAGGAACAGCACATGTTAGAGGTTTTAAAGTCAGAGAGGCCAGACTGAGATGGTTTGGACATGTGCAGAGGAGAGAGAGAGAGTACATCAGAAGAAGGATGCTGGGTTTGGAACCACCAGGAAAGAGGACTAGAGGAAGACCAAAGAGGAGGTTCATGGATACAGTGATGGAAGACATGAAGACAGTTGGTGTGACCGAAGAGGATGCAGCAGATAGGGTTAGATGGAAGAAACTGACTTGATGTGGCGCCCCTTGAAGAGAAATGCTGAAAGAAGAAGAAGTATTCAAAATAAATTAGGGAGTAACGGGTAAGGTCTTCTAGTTAAGACCAGTGAGGAGAACCGTTGGAATAATCTAACCTACTGGAAACAAATGGATGGATAAGAAACTTTCAGTCTGATTAGACACCAAATTTTGCCAATGTTTTTAAGGTGGTAAAAGGCTGCTAATGTGACTTGAAGTTCAAGTCTGAGGCCATATTTAGCCATTTTTTTTCTGGTGTCTTTCTAGTGTTATTGGAGATTTTTAGAGTCTGTGAGGTGAAAACACGTTGTTAAGCCTGTTCTTAATAAGCAGCGCCTGCTGCTACTGTGGCCGCTAGTGCCCCAAAGGACTGCCTCTGTGTGTGGGCGTTAGAGAAAAAGAAAGCGAGCAAGAGAAATTCGTTTGCGTGTGTGTGTTTGAGAGAGAGAGGAATTTGTCTGTGTGACAGAGGAACTTGTCTGTGTGTATGTTTGTGTTGTGATGATCCAGGGACATCGAGGGGGCTCAGTTAGGTTTGAACTGGCTCCTCCCAGTTTAGGGACGGACTTTCCACCACTCTACCGCTGAGCCAATGCCTCCACACTTTGAGAGAAAGTTATCTCTGTGTGTGTGTTTGAGGGTGTGTTTGTGATGTCTAATAGTTGTGTAACAAGAAAATGTGTTGTGAGGGTAGTTTTACTGCACACTGGAAACCATCTGTGTATGTGTGTGTGTGTGTTTCGTTCCGTCATCTTCCGCTTGTTCTGGGGTCGGGTCGCAGGGGCAACAGTTTCAAACAGGCAGCCCAGGCCTCTTTCACCCCGGCTGCATCCTCCAGCTCACCCGGAAGGATCCCAAGTCGTTCCCCGGCCAGCAGTGAGACATAGTCTCTCCAGCGGGTCCGGGGTGTTCAGGGTCTGCCCCTTGGTCTCCTCCCGGTGGGACGTGCCCGAAACACCCCGCCCACGAGGCGCATCCTGACCAGATGCCCGAACCACCCCATCTGGCTCCTCTCGACCTGGAGGAGGAGCGGCTCGACACCGAGCTCCTCCCGGATGGCAGAAATCCTCACCCGATCTCTGAGTGAGAGCCCAGCCACCCTGCGGAGGAAGCTCATTTCGGCCGCTTGTACCCGCGATCTCATTCTTTTGGTCACCACCCACAGCTGGTGACCATAGGTGAGGGTAGGAACGTGGATCGACTTGTAAATCGAGAGCTTTGCTTTTCGGCTCAGCTCTCTCTTTACCACGACGGACCGATGCAGCGTCCTAGTTATTGCTGATACCGCACCGATTCGCCTGTCGATCTCCCGCTTCATCTTTCGTGAACTTGTGAACAAGACACCGAGATACTTAAACTCCTCCACTTGGGGCAGGACCTTGGGGCATCACACACAGCACACAGACACACACACTGTGTGTGTACGACATCACACACATGTCGATATTGGACTGGTAGATCTCAGGAGGTTTGATCCTTGAAAAGAAGATCTTGGAACAAAAAAAACGGACCCCTGACCTACAGGGATAAGCTATGCTAATTAAAGTTACTGGGGCAACAACCTCATGACATTAATTATGGTCTAGTATGAAAAAATCTGAGCAACTAATTAAAGCTCCGTGAAGTTGGCCCCTCTTAAAAAAAATATTAACGAAAATTAACAAAAAATATGTCAATCGTTTGTGCTGTTTTGTGCTGTATAAATTTTCGTTTGTGCCATTTTAGTTACAATTTAGTTTATTTAAATTGTAGGAAAACAATTTGGGAATTAGCGCCTCCAAATGCGAGACCATGGTCCTCGCCTGGAAAAGGGTGGAACGCCCCCTGCGGGTCAGGGACAGGGTCCTGCCCCAAGTGGAGGAGTTTAAGTATCTCGGGGTCTTGTTCACGAGTGGGGGAAGGATAGAGCGGGAGATCGACAGGCGGATCGGTGCGGCATCAGCAATAACTAGGACGCTGCATTGGTCCGTCGTGGTAAAGAGAGAGCTGAGCCGAAAAGCAAAGCTCTCGATTTACAAGTCGATCCACGTTCCAACCCTCGCCATGGTAACCAGATGTGGGTGGTGACCGAAAGAATAAGATCGCGGGTACAAGCGGCCGAATGAGCTTCCTCCGCAGGGTGGCTGGGCTCTTACTCAGAGATCGGGTGAGGAGCTCTGCCATCCGGGAGGAGCTCGGTGTCGAGCTGCTCCTCCTCCAGGTCGAGAGGAGCCAGATGGGGTGGTTCGGCCATCTGGTCAGGATGCCCCCCGAGCGCCTCGTGGGCGAGGTGTTTCGGGCACGTCCCACCGGGAGGAGACCAAGGGGCAGACCCCGGACCTGCTGGAGAGACTATGTCTCACAGCTGGCCGGGGAACGACTTGGGATCCCTCCGGGTGAGCTGGAGGATGCAGCCGGGGTGAGAGAGGCCTGGGCTACCCGTTTGAGGCTGTTGCCCCCGCGACCCGACCCCGGAACAAGCGGAAGATGACGGAACGGAACAATTTGGACGATGACGTAGTCAAGATGGCGACGTCCAGAAGTAAATAAAGGTCTGGATGACGTCATCGTCCAAGTCGTTTTTCTTCAAATTTAAATAAACTAAAATGGCACAAACGATTGACATATTTTTTGTTTATATTTTTTTTTTATGAGGGGCCAACTTCACGGAGCTACTAATTAACAGTTACAGCTGTGAACGGATTGGTTACAATTAAAAATAGTGTGTTTAAAAGATGTCCGTTATTTTCCAAACATTTTTTTTTCTCACCAACTAATCTCTTCTTTTTGAAGATCCCGCTGTTCTTCGGCAGCGTTTTCAGATTATCTTTATTTTTTTCGTTTGAAATCGCAAGAAACTCTTTCAGGAGGTCGAAAGAAGTTTCTCCAAATTTCGGCCTTTCGATGGGACTTCGTTTGCGGGAAGAAAAAAAATGTTTCGCCATTTTAGCTAAATTGGTTTTTCTAATTGATAAAAATACATTATTTTTATACAATAAATTCTAAAAAATTGATGTTTGTCAATTTTAGTTCAAATAAATAAATTAAAAATAAAATAAGTTGTATTTTGATACTTATTTTTTTTTTCCAAAAGATGGCGACAATGAGTTGTTTTAAAGAGGAACAAAAGACATGTTGAGGGGGGTTTGTTTAAATGTTGCACCTTCTGTTGTGTAGATCTCAAAACAAACAGATGAGACTCTACTGATTAAACTCACAGACCATCACATCATTGATGATTTGTAGATCAGTAAAATTTGTCTCCTTATTTTGCTTCACGTTTTATTTCAACACATTTATTTAAATTCTTTATTTTGTTTTAATAGGTCTTTATTTCCTGCGTCTAAACGCGCGGGAACTCCGTTTTTTCCTATTTTACATTCTCCTCCAGCAGGTGGCGGTAAACACACTGATTAGCCATTCAAACTAAAGGAAGAAGAAGAAAACTACAAACATGGCGGACAAGAAGGCTCCCAAGTCTGATGCTCCGTACGCCACCAGGATAGATCCTACTAAAGAGAGTCTTTCTCCTGAACAGATGCATTTTATCAGACAAGTAGAACTAGAGCAGTGGAAGAAGAAGACGTCCAAACTCCGAACGCGGAACCTTGTTACAGGACTGGCTATCGGAGCGCTGGTGCTGGGAATCTGTATCCTTACCGCGCATGCGCGCCTCACTGCAAGGTGAACTATGTAATGTTAGCTCAGTATGCTACCATGTTAAACTTTTAACCTTTTTCACTTATTTTACATCATTTTAAATGACTTTATGTGTCCTAATCATTCATTACTGTACTTTCAACATGACAGATTGTTAATTTTGGTGTGTTTTCATGAAATTTAGCTGATTTTTTACACATACAGTGTACTCTATTTAGTCCCATGATAGAAAAACTTGTGTTTAGTAGCTTCAAGCAGTTCAAGAGAGAGCTCCAAACAGCTTCAGAACATCTGCTGGGTGGTGCAGGGTTTGGTGGGATGGAGCTAAAACAGCAGCTTGGTGGGACAGTGACTTAGTGGCAAGGATGTTAGAAAGCTCCAGTGGATCATGATAAAATCTTAAACAATAATGTACCACACTGGACTCCGTAGAATCCTATCCATATACACAGCAGGTGCACATGCTAAAGAAGACATTAAGCAAGAAGGATCCCGAGACTTGTTTCATTATAAATAAGAAAACTTTCTATTTGTTGAACTCAATTTACTCATGAGTAAGAGCGACAACAAGAATCAAAGGAGTCTCAATAATCCTCCTGCTCAATGTGTCCTGGAGTATGCATGATTACAGAGTCCTGTGTGGTACATTATTGTCTAAAACTGACCACCAGATGCCCGAACCACTCCATCTGGTTTCTCTCAACCTGGAAGAGCAACAGCTCCACTCCGAGCTCCTCTGGGATGGCAGAGCTCCTCCCTCTATCTCTGAGTGAGAGCCCGGTCACCCTGCAGACGAAGGTGATTTCCGCCGCTTATATCTGCGATCTCGTTCTTTTGGTCTCCACCCACACTGGTTACCATGGTGAGAGTAGGAGCGTAGATCCTGGTTACCACGGTGAGGGTAGGAACATAGATCCTAGTTACCATGGTGAGGGTCGTAGATCCTGGTTACCATGTTGAGGGTAGGAACGTAGATCCTGGTTACCATGGTGAGGGTAGGAACGTAGATCCTGGTTACCATGTTGAGGGTAGGAACGTAGATCCTGGTTACCATGGTGAGGGTAGGAACGTAGATCTTGGTTACCATGGTGAGGGTAGGAACGTAGATCCTGGTTACCATGGTGAGGGTAGGAACGTAGATCCTGGTTATCATGGTGAGGGTAGGAACGTAGATCCTGGTTACCATGGTGAGGGTAGGAACGTAGATCCTGGTTACCACGGTGAGGGTAGGAACGTAGATCCTGGTTACCATGGTGAGGGTAGGAACGTTGATCCTGGTTACCACGGTGAGGGTAGGAACGTAGATCCTGGTTACCACGGTGTGGATAGGAATGTTGATCCTGGTTACCACGGTGAGGGTAGGAACGTAGATCCTGGTTACCATGGTGAGGGTAGGAATGTAGATCTTGGTTACCATGGTGAGGGTAGAAACGTAGATCTTGGTTACCATGGTGAGGGTAGGAACGTAGATCTTGGTTACCATGGTGAGGGTAGGAACAGTTTAACTTATTTGGTTGAATAAATTAAAACTACATAATGAAACCTAATTGTGAACGAATGCAAAAAATGGATCCAGAGATTTTTAAAAGAAAATCCTCTGAGTAGTTTGTTAATAGTTAAAACATTTAATTTATAAGGTAAAATAAATAATAATGCAGTTCGTATTTAAAGTCAGATTCCTTTTTAGTTTTTTTTCTTAAATAGTGTTTAACAAAACGGGATGGAACAATGGGCCTCGGTTCTGAGGACACTGCCCGGTTCTTATTTGTGTCCTTTTTAAACCATCTGTACGTTTTACACACCATTAAAACCTGAAAGTAAATTAAATTTTTCTTAAATAAGCAATACATTTATGGGGATTTTTTTTTTTTTAAACCCTTGCAAACCGTAATCAAATTTTTTTAAAAAAGTATTGCGGCGCGTAAATAGTTCGACTGAACCCAAACGAAAAACTCAATTTAAAGGAGTGTGCTCATTTTGCGAAAAGCTGTGTGCATATTTTTTTACATTTGTGCACATTGGCTGCTGTTTTTCAACATAGCGAACGTCAACCCTACTTGTTTGTTATTCAATTTCCCACTAAAATGACTGCAAAAGGTTTTGTAGTCGTTGGTCCGCACATGTGCAAAGGATTCCTCTACGAGCCAGATGCAGTCATCTAAAGAGCCACACACATGTTGGATCGCAATTCCCTAAAGACGCTACAAGAGGACCAGGGTTTTCTTGATGTGAAAGTTTGGTTGTCCTCCATGTTTCACTGATATTTGTCTCATTTTTCGCGTGCTCTTTGTGTTCTCTGTATTTTTTAAAAGTATTTTCCTTGACTCTTTACTTCCAAATCAGACGGCTACACGTTTTATTCAGTCTCCCAGGAACGGATCATGGATGAGATCGACGAGGAGGCCAAGCGAGCGCGACAGGGACCAAAGACCGGTGCCAACTGAGGATGACGTTCCTCCTCATTAAAGACTCTGTGTTGGCCCAGGAAGGGACCGATAAGGCCACTGATTCCACAGCTGGCTGGTGGGTTTCTACTCAGAACTAAACTGAGTTGGGAGGTTATTGAGGACCTTCAACATGGCCTTGCAAAGATTAACAGAAGACCCAAACTGGAGCTGATCATGTGAGGGAAACACACTGCGGCCTTTATGAAAGTAAACCCCGATAACACCGAGCACCAGTTAATTATCTGAAATCTATGAGATGTTTAATTATTGATTTATTATAAAACTATCATGTACTTGGTGTTTAAAAGATTGCTTTGTATAAATAAAGTAATACGTTCATCAAATTCTGCTTGTTTTATATCTGGATTAAGAATGGATTAAGAATGACTGGTTGAGGTCTGTGTGGTAACTGGATTGAAGCAGTCCCTCAGAATACTGTATCCATGAACCTCCTCTTTGGTCTTCCTCTAGGCCTCTTTCCTGGTGGTTCCAAATCCAGCAGCTCTCTCTCCTCTGCACATGTCCAAACCATCTCAGTCAAAGATTTCACTTATATTTGAATCATTCTTAATATTCATTTTGATCATTTCTGATATTTATACTAAAATTAAAAAAATTGCAGTTTGTAAATTTGAAACATTCTAAAAAAGACCAACGTGTACATTTTTATCGTCTAATATCTTGGAGGTGGCTGCCCGGTGGCCTCATAGTAAGAAGGTTTAGGGTTTGAGTCCCAGAGTGGAGGAGAAGCTTGAAACACTGGTCTTTATGTGTGTAGTTTGCATGTTCTCCTGTGTATGTGTGGGTTTAATCTGGTTTCCTCCAAAAACTTACATGTTAGGTTGATTGGTTGTTATGAAATCGCCCTTCGGAATGAATGTGTGTGTGGACCTGCAAAAGACTGGTGCCCTATCTGGGTTGTATTCTGCCTCTTGCCTGAAATCAGTCGTGATAGGCTCTGGCACCCGGCACCACCCCAGTACGGATAAACAGTTCAGAAGATAAAATGGATATCTTTGATGTTTTAGAATTACAGTTACTTTAGTTTGTAACTAATTACTTTTCCAAGTACTGTAACTTTTTTACGAAACCAAAAACATATAAAGTCAGATAAACAATACTGATTTTAACTGTTTTTTTATTTATGGTTGAAAGACCCTGAAAATCGAATTAGTTCATGTACGTTTTGTACATGAACCATGTGCACCATGTGCCGACCCTGGCAAGCTTTATTTGTTTATTTTAAATGCTTTACATTCAAAATGCCCGTGCTTTCTGTGGTTCTTTTTGGGAGGACGCAAGGAACATAGCGGACAGTAAACAGTGTGATACAGTGTGCAAATTAGGGCTGAAACAACTAATCGAATATAATCGATTATTGAAATCGTTATCGACTAATTTAGTCATCGATTAATCGTTTAGAAAGTTTTTGCTGTCAACTGCACCTAATATTACACAACTTGATTGTTTTTTGATTAACATTTGTACTTATTAGAATGAGCCCAACGTGTTGTTTAAGTGGTTATGAGTTGTGTTTTGCATAACTACATTCAATAAAATGCCAAAAAACTATTGTTTATTACGTTTTCAGTTTTACACGATTAATCGAGCCAATAATCGCCAGATTAATCGATCATCAAAATAATCGTTAGTTGCAGCCCTAGTGCAAATGTGAGTAAAAGTATAAGCATGCTGCCGATGTAGACCTTGTTAGGACCAACAGATCTTCACCGGCCCCAAAAGATTGGAACGATGGAGGCAGAGACTCACACATCCCGGGCCCGCGCTCATCCAGATCCAGAAGCATGAATCTCCTGAGTGTTTATTTTTTTTAATATACTTTATTAATCCCTCACCGGGAAATTTATGTACTGCATTTCACCGCAGTAGGCTGCCACCAATGACGGCGCCAATAGTGGAAGAAACGAGGAGTTTGGTGTCTCTCCCGAGGTCCTAAGGCGTGCACTCAGTGGGATGCGAACCCGAAAACTTCCGATTGACATCCGGTTTACGGACGAATGTCGTGGGCAAAGGATAAAATGATGAAACAGTTGTCATATTTACATTTATTTTATTCATTTTAGTCCAAATTGAATATACTTGCAATCTGTTCGAAGCTGGAGTAAAAATATAAAGTAAGACATTAGAAGGAAAGGCACAGATTCAGCATGGCAGGACAGCAGCATCAGAAAGACAAATAACATATGTACATTCAACAGTTCAACCTGTGTGTGTGTGTGTGTGTGTGTGTGTGTGTGTGTGTGTGTGTGTTTCTAAGGCAGACGCTACAGATTCACAGTCGTCTCCATTTCCTCGTGAAACATCGAGGAACGGATCATATCTGTGATCAAAAAGAGCAGAATAACGTCTTTAAATTTTTTACAAATGAGTGAAAAACTCAGCAAATCAGTTCAAAAACGAGAAATAAAAGCAGATTTCGTAAAGTGCACGAGGTGCTTGATCCATGAAACAAAAAGGATTTCTATCGAAAAGGAATGAAGGTGGCAGAAATCTAAAGTTTCAGCCTGTAAACATGAACGCACTCGTTTATCTCCACATGTACAGGAAGAGGAAACGCCAGTGTTCTAAAACCTCATAAATACGTAGATTTAAAACCGATTAAATCACCTTATCTTTCAATAACAATGACCTGTTCCAACGTTCCTGATGACCATCTTCATCAGCCAACCAAGGCCCCGCCCACATGTAGCCGGGTATTTTTGAAAACGCATATATTTTTATCCGATTTGCCGTCCACACGAAAACGGAGTTTTTTTTTTACTCAAAACCAGCGTTTTTGAAAATTCCAGCCAAAGTGAAGATTTTGGAAAACTCCGTCTTTGCGTTTGCGTGTAGAGTACGAAAACGGAGATTTGCGTTTGTATGCGTCGCTACCTGCGACAAGTATTGCACATACTGTACGTCATCCGTGTGCGTTCTTGTTTGGATCGTCGATATTTTTCTGTGTTTTATTAACTTTATAGTCGATGACGACTTTTAAAAACAATTCCACCTCCTTGTCGGCCCACACAAATGAGATGCCTGGCGCCATGTTTCAGGTTTTACGGAAATGACGACAGAGGTGCTCTGATTGGATAGCTCAGAACTTATGTTTGCATCAATACTGCCATCTACTGGTCTGGCATGCTCATAACCGCACTCAGAGGCGTATTTGTACGGCTCTATGTGGACGCGAGCGTTTTCCTAAAACAAAGTACACCAGATATGCGTTTTCAAAAATACCCGGCTACATGTGGACGGAACTCAAATCAGACCAAAACAGTCCACATGTTTTTACGACATGTCCTTTAAAGTGTCGTCACATCCCGGAGGATCTCCTTCTGAGAGGCAGCAGCTGCTCCATCATCATCTCCAGGTGAAAACATTGGTGAATAAAAAGCTCGGAAGCGTCTCTTGGTTTCACATTGCAGTGTCAAGCTGGAAATCCTGGGTCAGTGTGATGGTTAAACTGGCCAAACCATCTGCTGACCGCGTCGCTCAGAAGGTTTATTTACAGAAAAAAAAAACACGAGCCTCATTTATAAAACTTGCTAACGACAAAATTGGCGTGTACGCCAGTTTCTACGCAAAGTGAGCAATTTATGAAGGTGGCGAAGCAAAGTTAGAAACTGCTGAACGCAAATTTCCATTGCCGCGTTGCACCGCAGCAGGCTGCCACGATGGGAGGAACAGGATATACTGTAGGTGTCCTCTCCCAGGACATGTTGGCATGAGCCCAGTGGGAATCAAACCAGCTGCTTCCGGTCCAAAGCGGACATTCTACCACTGAGCTAACGCCTCCTCTCCTACATTTTGTCACTACTTTAAGATCAAAACATTTCTTTTTTTCATTTCACCATGGTCACCATGGTAACTTTGTAAGTTACCATGGTGACCACCTTCAAATTCACTGTCTTTCACTTGTGCAAGACGCCACCACGATAGTGACATGTCCTCGTGCATGACACGGGACATAACAAGTACCACTGGCTCATATGATTATCACTGCGTATGCATCACGTCATTTGCACCGTAACAATCTGTAAATAGTGAGTTCAATAGATCCACCGCTAGAGGGCGATCATGTGTATCAGTGTGTGAATACCAGAGAGTGAGACCGGGTGAGTGGAGAGAACTGGACTTGGATGTAAATAGAAATTAAACTGGACTCGTTTGTTCAAAGATAAACACACATTAAACCTGCACGATCTGTGTTTTGAGTTTTGAAGGCGTGGTTGGTGCAGGATGGAATTTGATTGGGGGACGCCCGAGATTATTTACAGGTGTGATTTATGAAGTTTAAATTCTGTTTTTATAAATCTATAACATGCGAGTCGTAAGCACGGTGCACGAACTGACCAAAACATGCTTGATCAGCTTTTGATTTACGTAAGTCTTAATAAATGAGGCATCGGTTTAAAGAAGGACTGAAGGATGTGTGTGTGATAAACTGCTGGACGGTGGTGGGCGGAGGGCAGGGGGGCAGATTGGTGGATGGTGTGCTGGTGAAAAGGTTCAAATCCTCCATCTGAGGAGCTTTGTTGGGTTCGACCACTTGCAGTCTCTTTAGATGAGGTAGTCCGGATACACAGCGTGCTTGGCTAAAAGTTTCTCACTGAGAAAAGAAAAAAAAGTTAGAATCATTCATTTTGTGTGTTTTATGTACAGAAGAGCTAAAAAGTATTTAATCAGACACCAATAGTGTTCTACCACTTATAGAAACAAGGTTAAATTTAGCCAAATTTTCACAAACTGCTGGTATTTTGGCAAATAATAAATTCTTTAAAAATCAGTGTGATTTTTTGGATTTTTTTCATTTGGTCTCGTAGACCATGCCCACACGTAGCCAGGTACTTTTGAAAACGTTTATCTGCTGTATATGACCTTGACTCAGCCGGAATGGGCTCCGGCACCGCCCGTTATCCCGAAAGGGATAGACGGACAAGAAGGTGACTGACTGACATCCGCTGTCCTCTGTTTAAGAAAAACTCTCGCGTCTACATGTAACCGTTTTCAATAAAACCGCATCCACACGAACCCGTATATAAACACTTCTGAGTGCGGTTGTAAGCATGCCAGACCAGTAGGCGGCAGTATTTATCTAAACGTAAGCTCTGAGCTAGGAAGGCTTATGTCCTTATTCCGGGTGTCCAAAGCCAGTCCTCGAGGACCTGTGTCCTGATGGTTTTCCATACGTTCTAGTTCTAAACAGCTGATGCACAGAAAGTGAAATCAACAGCGAATAGAATTTGGCACAATGACTCAATTAACTGGATCAGGTGTCTAGACGCAAGAACATATGGAAAACCTTCAGGACACCGGCCCTCGAGGACCGGATCTGGACAAGAGTAGTTGAGAGCGGACAAAAAGGCAAGAAAAGAGCGTAAGAGAAGATCCATGCGTCCCACTGTCTGATATCAAAAACAAGGATGCACACAAATGACGTTTATGCATTAATTGATGCTGGTAGTGACGTTTAAAAACGCAAAACCATGGTTATTCACACGCAAAACCAGAGTTTTCCAAAATCTTCACTTTGGTTGGAGTCTTCAAAACTATGGTCTTGAGTGAAAAAAACCTCCGGGTTCGTGTGGATGAAACCTGTTTAAAACGGAAAAAAAATACATTGGTTTTACCAGATACCCGGGTACGTGTGGGCAGGGTCTTACAGTCGAGGTGTTCAAATCATAAAAATGGCAGACTCAACTTTTACGTTGGCAAAACGTGCACGTATGGCGGTAGACTAAATACTTTTTGTCCCTCTGTGTTTCACTTTGTCCTGTCAAAGAGTTTTCTCACCATTCTACTGATGTCGGGGGCAAAGGTGACCCCTCTACCGGATTTATCCTGTGACCCACTGCTGCTGCCCCCCACTGAGTTCCTCCTGATGATACCTTAATAAGAAAGAAACGAACATTAAGATATTTTAAAACAAAGCTACCAGTCTGATTGGTAGAATTAGACGTCCTCGATCACCTTGGAGGGGCACCATGTCCAGGCGTTGCAGGCTGTTCCTGCGGGATGTTGGGAAAGCGTTGCCTTTGGACAGGCGGCGCTGCCGGCTGGACAGCATGGCAGCCGGAGAGACGATCCCAGGAGGAGGAACCTTTCCCATCCTCTTATAAAGCTCCTCAATTTCTCTCTTCTGAGCAGCCTGCAGGGCTTGGACCTCCGTCAGATGTCTGGGAGCAGAGGGATGGAACATTAGACACGATCCTTCTGATTCTTAATTAATTAAATGCCTGGTTGTTCTTTAACAAATATTTTGTTCTCTGCCTCCAGCTGCCTGCAGCTGTAAAGTTGCCCTGATTGCGCTTGGTCCTGTGCTTGCTATCTTAACTTCCGTTCCGTCATCTTCCGCTTGTTCCGGGGCTGGGTCACTGGGGGCAACAGCCTCAAACGGGCAGCCCAGGCCTCTCTCACCGGCTGTATCCTCCAGCTCACCTGGAAGGTTCCCAAGTCATTCCCCGGCTAGCTGTGAGAAATAGTCTCTCCAGCGGGTCCGGGGTCTGCCCCTTAGTCTCCTCCGGGAGGGACATGCCCAAAACACCTCGCCCGCGAGGCGCTCGGGGAGCATCCTGACTAGATGCCCGAACCACCCCATCTGGCTCCTCTCGACCTGGAGGAGGAGCGGCTCGACACCGAGCTCCTCCCAGATGGCAGAGCTCCTCACCCGATCTCTGAGTGAGAGCCGGGTGCTTTCTTAACTTGATGCTTAAAAAAAAAAAAAAGCAGCCTGTCTGTGGCCATGTAACAGACAGGCAACCTGTTCAGGGTGTACCCTGCCTCTTGCCTGTACCTAGCCAGATTGGACTCCAGCACCCCTGAACTCTAGTTGAGAAGGTGACTGCCTGACTACGAGTAACTTTAGGGAGTTTTTGGTTCTTACTTTTCTCTGAGCTCCTGAAACTCTTCCAACATGTCCTCGTCTTCGCTGTCCGAGTCATCGCTGCTCAGGTAGGGCGTGTTGCGGTTGTACGTCATCATCCAGAGATGGTGGAGGGCGTTTCCGTACTGCGGACTGCCTGCGGCTCCGTCCCACAGCCTCCCCTCCATCTCAGCAGCAGTCACAGACAGGCCGCTGTCAGCTGAAGTCCCCATCAGACTCAGGCTGTACGCCCTCCTCCGGCTCCTCTTCCTCACCCTCTGACGCTCCCCGCACACCGCTTCATCGCCCTCATCCTCATACCCCTCCACATCTCTGTGCTGCTCTGGGCTCACGGCCCACCCCGTCTTCACATCCACATCTTGGGGACTGGAGGTTTTGTGTGCGTGGGGAGGGGACATGGTGAGGGACGTGCCCAGGCTGGTCTCTGACTCCACCTGTTCTTCTGTGCTGCTCTCTGATTGGGTGCTGTTGGGGTTTGCCAGCTGGGGGGGAGGAGGTGCAGGATCTGTGGAGGGGAGTAGGACCTCCGTGCTGGGTGTCACCTGGAATCTGCCAACAGTCAACGGTGTGGACGGACCTTCAGAAACACAGGAACACATCGTTACCATTAAGGGTGGTATGATATGAAAGATCTTTGCTTCTTTCAAACACGTGTAAAACATTTGACCAACCACATTTCAGCCAGCATTTGTTGCCAGGTAGGTGAAATGTTTAAAGTGGAGTTTACATGAGTCATTTTTTTCCTGTAGTGAGTCAGTTTACTGTTTTATTCCCAACAGAATCACAGCCTGTTTTTTCCTGAAACATGAATTCGGCAAAACTTAAGTCTTACAAAAATAAATCTTCCTTATGCGACTTTAGCTCAAGTCTGACGTGTCCTTGCCCTGGTGTTTCAGCAGAGGTGTCAAAAGTACCAACATTTTCTACTCAAGTAGAAGTATAGATACCGAGTTTAAAAAATACTTTAATAAAAGTAGAAGTATCAACTCAAGTTTTTACTCAAGTAAAAGTAAAAAGTAACCTATTTTCAAAACTACTTAAAGTAGAAAAGTAAAAGTAATTTTCAGAAAAAAAAGAATATTATTAACAAAATTGTTTGAACATATTTTTAACCATTATCACATGCTTTAAGGAGCAGAAAATATGATAATAAATTAAAGTGTTTTGGTGAAACTTTATGAATCAGAAACATTGATTTCTTAATAACCTTTATTGGAAATTGATTAATGAACACAATCAAATGTATTAACATAAGCAGGGCATTATGTAACATCCCTTCAGCTACCAAGCTTCACTCTGCATCACATAATTTAACCAACTTCAGCAGACACAAACACACTCAATGTCACAAAAATAAAAACCACAAACACACTCAATGTAAAAAATAAATAAATAAATTTTTAAAAAATGACCAAAAGGCTTTTTTAAGGCAGGTAGTTTTCAAAGTTCTTTGAGGCAATAATGAATAGTCTTTCACAGGTTGCTAAGGTTGGGAGTGCCACATACAGCCTGCATGACACCTGGAACACAGCAGGAGCGGTGCGGCGGGGCGTGTATGTGTGCATGCATGCATGCGCCCGTGCTGTGTGTCACGTGTTGAAGTGATGAAGCAAGAGGAAGTCGTATCAAGATTGCGTTAGCTCTCGTCATCCAACCACATTCAAATCAAATGGCGCGATTGATCCGGATTGGTTTTTATTGACTTTTTTCTTTATTTTTAACGGTGACAAAATGGCGAAAGTAGCGACTACTTCTTATAAAATTAACGAAGTAAAAGTACAGATAATTGCATAAAAAAGTAGTGAGTAAAAGTAAAAAGTAGACAAAAAAATAATTACTTCGTTAAAGTAAAGATAACAAGATTTTCTACTTGAGTAAAGTAACAAAGTAGTTCTACTTCGCTACTTGACACCTTTATGTTTCAGTGCCCTGGTTGTTGTTGGGTTTTAGTGACTGTGCCACCATGCTTCTAGAAGAAAGGCAGGCACATGTCCTTAAGTCGCTTCACGAATTAGATAGATTTACTTTATTGATCCCACACTTGGGAAATTTGTGCGTTACAGCAGCAACAAGAAGAAATAGACAGTATATAAACAAGAAGGAAAAAAAAAACCAAACATATTAACCCATCCTGACTGTTACCATCATCTGTTGCACAAACACATAACAGAATTCTCTGTGAATATGATTTCATTGACCTGGTCTATTATATACCAGTCGCCATGCTGCTCTCACAGGAAGTGCGTTCGGGCATGTGCAGCATGTACTGGCACCGATAACGTACTAATCCGATTAGTTTTGACCCGGCAGATTGTTTTTTTACAAATAGTTTATTTATAGATAAGTTCCCAGTCAGTGCATCCGCACACGCACGCGAGCTGTGAAAAATAAGATAACAAGATGGTTTTAAAATCATAAAATCATAGGACAGGCACAGGCAATCCACGGCCCGCGGGCCACATGCGGCCTCTTAAACATTTAATCCGGCCCACCAAACTTGAAAAAAATAAAGTAAATAAACCTTGTTAATGTTTTATTTTTCCTGCAATTCTGATGTTTCGTCACTAGATGGCGCCAATTAAACAAAAACACTGCTCCCATTAAAATGTGTGTGCCCCCGTGATGTGGATGCTGTCAAAATAAACATTGTGCACAGATATGGAAAACCATTGGGGCCAATACACACACGTAAACAAGCGTGTTAGACGTTGAAACAAGCAAAATGTTACATCAAGTGCTTAGATTTCAGACCTAGCGCCGTTAGATTTTAAATTTAACGCTCTTGATGTAACATTTAGCGCTTGTTTAAAATCTAGCATCATTCTATCGGTCTAATCTAGAGGTTACCAAAGCATGCCATCCATCTGGTCCTGTTCCGGACCCCTGGTCAAATATTAGAACTCAATGTGGCCCGCCCTGCTCTAAGATTAAAAAACACCTCTACCTCTGGCTGCTTGTCCGTAAACATCAGAATATCTTTCATATCGACTTTAATATAAAGTTAAAACAGTCGTTTTTAGAACGAATGAATTTAATTACAGTGTGTTTGCTTTAAATCAGAGTGAATAAACATCCCTTATTTTTAAGATCATATAAAACATCATGTGTTTCATTTTAAACATGATTTAAATCTCAAATAGACGTTTCTTTCATTTCTATTCAACTTTAATAATCTCAGCTGATTTTTTTTTTTTAGGTTTTTCGGGACATAAAATTAAGAGCGACCGAAAAAAAACCCCGAATAAAGACGTAACTGTTTGACCTGAAAGAACTTAGATGTAGTCGGATTAATTTAATTTGACTAGTTTTAGAAGAAGCTAACGAGTGTTTACTTAATTAGACAACAAAAAAGAGGAAAAGTTTTAAGAATGAATGAAGTTGAAGAAGTAAAGTCTTTTTGGTAACAAACTGAAGGACAGAAGGTTGGTCGGAACACGAAGGCCAAACATTTCCACCCGTATTTTGTCACAAGAAAATGTTAAAAGTCAACTCTGTTTACAAAATAAAAACACAACTTTTTTTATTTTAACAAACAGAAAATGAAAGAGGAAACGTTCAAACGGGCAGCACGGTGACGCAGTGAGTAGCACAGTGACCTCACTGCAAGAAGACCGTGGGTTCATGTCCTGGATGGGGACGAGGCTTGGAACACTGTCCTTTCTGTGTGGAGTTTGCATGTTCTCCCCGTGTCTACGTGGATTTCCTCCGGGTACTCCGGTTTCCTCCCACCCTCCAAAAACATGCATGCTAGGTTGAATGGTTGGTGCCAAATTGCCCCTAGGGATGCGTATGTGTATGATTGTGTGTGTGTGGCCCTGCGACAGACTGACAACCTGTTCGGGGTGTACCCTGCTCCTCGCCTTGAATCAACCGGGATGGGTTTCGGCACCCCCTGTAACTCCATGAGGGATAGACGATTAAGAAGGTGACTGACTGAAATGTTCCAACGTTCTGCTAAAAAAAACCTAAATAATTTAGTTTCTCAGCCTAATTATATTAAACGACCTGCTTAAACAGAGATTATTTAACATGAAGGGAGGAGACGGCAGCTCAGTGGTTAGACCGTTCGCGCGTGGACCGGAAGTTTGCGGGTTCGCGTCCCACAGAGAGCATGTCAAGGGTCCTTGGAGAAGACACCTAACCCCCATTTCTCCCACCATTGGCGCCGTCGAAGGGCAGCCTGCTGCGGTGTAAGGAGTGCAGCAAACAAATTTCCCCATTGAGGGATGAATACAGTAATCCATTTATTTATAAAATTATCCATAGACGTGCATATGATATCCTAGGGGTGTGTGATGAATTTACAGTTCCAACCAATCCAATGGTTTCATTCCACCATGTTTCTAAATATTGTAGATTAACCTGCATGAATCGATGGGACGACTGAGGGAAAAAAAAGCTGGTGTTTGGACCAAATGAAGATGTAAATTTACTAGTTTTACTCTTTAGTTTTTAAATTCTGATGATTTATGGCTGCAAATAAAAATGTAATTATTTTCATTCCGTTGTCTTCCGCATATCGGGGGCTGGTTGCAAGAGCAACAGCATCAGATGAGAAGCCCTGGCTCGCGTAACGACTTGGCATCCTTCCGGGTGAGCTGGAGGATGCAGCCAGGGTGAGAGAAAAATTTAAGCAGGGTGGCTGGGCTCTCACTCAGAGATAGAGGGAGGAGCTCGGAGTAGGGCCCCTCCTCCTCAGGCGAGAGAAACCAGTTGGGGAGGTTCGGGCATCTGGTTAGGATGCCTCCCAAACGCCTCGCTGGTGAGGTGTTCCAGGCACCTCCCACTAGCGGAGACCCAGAGGCAGATCCCGGACCCACTGGAGAGACTATGTCTCACAGCTGGACAGGTAACACCTCTGGATCCTTCCGGGTGAGATGGAGGATGCAGCTGGGGTGAGAGAAGCCTTTCAAAATCATTTTTATTTTTACAAACTGTTTTTTTTTTTAAGACAAGAAAATAATTTTGAAGCAAACCATTTTCAAAAATTAAAAATCTCTTTTTAACCCCACCCTGTACCAGTAGGGTCCTGCTTTCTGCTGGTTTAAAAACCGCTTTTTCAGCAGCTGATTGGACTTTAATGTAGAAGTATTTTCAGGGTGCAGTGGCACAGAGCGCCCACTAAATGTCTCTGTTACAGTTCCCATGTACAGAAACAGAGGATCTCTGTTCAGTTTGGGTTTCTGAGAATCATAAATAGTGACAGGTGTGGATCTGGGAGGAGAAGCCTTTAATGAGCAACGCTGCTCTGTGATTGGTCCATTCTAGAAGGTGGGTCTGAAATCACACCTACATTAAGTTCATAGTGAATGGAACATTACACTCAGACTGGTGCTTACGTAACCGCCTTTGGGGCACCGTTTATACGTGATAATGTTCGTGGAGGGATTTAGAAAGAGACGGAAACAGTTTAGAAGAGTAAACTTTCTGTCTCGTAACGCATTAAAAAGGTTTTTTATTAGAAAAGTGGGGAAAAGTTCAGTCACGTGTTTGTTTGGGGTATAAACAAAAAGGTCTTCTTAAGACTGCCAGGTAACGTTGACGGTCCGGTGTGTTCTTATTGGTGGAAAAGGTGTGTTTAAGACGGAGAAAGAAATAAAATCTCACCAGATTGTGTTGGAGAGCCTTGTAGTCTGAGGTTTAGATCGGGTTCATCAGGGTGAGACTGGCTGTTAAACGACGATAACTGCAAAAGGAAAAACATACCCTTTTATTATTATGATGACCGACCTTCACACACACCTGGTCTATTCGGGGTCTTTAAAAAAAAACTGTTAAAATGGTACAATTTTACAGAGATTTAGACAAATGATGGTGATTTTACAGCCAAAAAAAATCTAATTTAATGTGTAATTTATGTTTCTATTTTTTGAAAACATTTCCTTTGATTTATTTTGATAATAATGAAGACATTCATTAAAATTAATTTTAATCATTGTTTGTTTATTTATCTAACCAGGTGGTCGATTGAGAACAATTTCTTATGTACGACAACGACCCGAGCCGAAGCAGTACAACCAATAAATTAAAACAAGCAAATTTGGTGAAACATTAACTTTAAGTGCTTATTTGCTGATGAATTTAGAACTAAGAGCAGGGATGACCTAGTCTGGAAGGTCAACACTAATGCTCTGGTTGTTACTGTCAGTGTTGTTTAGCTTTAGAGGCGTTTAGATTCTTATATTTTTATTTTTCTGTAGTTAAAACCTCTCTGTGTGTCCTGATCCATTAGACTATTTCTATCTCTCCATGGACACAGTCTGACCTCGCTGCATTTTGGTTCACACGCTACAGCAGGCGGGTACTTTTTTTAAGATAAGTCAGACATGCCAAGTCTCCCACATTGGGGGAGACACCTGCAATTGGGACCAATCTCACGCTCACCCACCAAGGCTAATAAAACTCCCTCATAATGAACACTCTAGTGTATTCCATGAACATGATTAGGTATATGAGGCTAAGCACATGGCATCTCCTGCTGCTGCAGCTGTGCATCTGAAAGCTGTTAGTATCGATCTGCATGGTCTATTTCCAGTATTGTTTTTTGGCGAATATTTGAAAGAAGTCGGACATCTGGGAATTTGTTCATGTGACAGCTTATGTGTGTGAGCCTCAAAACAAAGCGTGACCAATCGGTACAGGGGTGTATTCCTGGCGGTAATTCCTCTTCATACTGATACGTAACACTAGGCGGTAACACACGGAAGACGCACAATTTTCCATTTGCTTTCTCATGTTTTGAACGGTTTGTTTTACACCAACTGTCATGGTGGGTGTTGTCCATTGGCGGATGTGACGTCATGTCCTAGCCCCTCTGCCTTTTGGCCCCGCCTTAAAATCTCCCTCTTTGTGAAGCCAAAAACTTGGCATCTCTGTTAAACCTACAGTTCTTTTCAGGTGGGGACCAGTCGTAATGAATGTAACGCACCCGAACAGTCAGTCGTCCAGAATACAGAGCATGAAATCAAACTTTTTCTGAATAAACTTTCTAAACACTGTCTTTAAATTCTCAATTTGGGGAATCGTTACCAACATGGACTGTATAGCATGGTCAGATACAGAACTACAAACATGGAGGACGGACGAATGCGTTCATGTCACGGCTGTTTGCAGATTATCTGAACAGTTTCTGACCGCGGTAATTGTAACCTTAGGCCTGCAATCCCTGATCTAGTTTCTGGAACAAACTAAAACTGAGTGGAGGCACTAGGTGGCGCCAGCCTGGTGACTCTCTGACAAGATCAACCAAACGGCAACTTTATGTAAGCAGTTTTTACCATTTATGAGGTGAAATTACAACAATGGGACGCCTGCTAGCCACAGTAGACGGTGTCTGACGGTGTGTCCAGATCATTATGTTAAAGTTAATAAGTAGTTATTAAATTTTTGTTTTGCTGGATTATCGGCTCATAAAGTAGAATCAAGAATTTAATTCATCCAAACTCACGGTGCTGTCGGGGCTCACTGGAGGCGACGGAGAAAGATCTGAAGAAGAACTGGACTCTCTTTGACTTTCAGCCCTAATTTGAGTCTGAGGTGGGACTTGGGTTGAGTACGGTACTGCGTAGCCGTCCCCCTGGATCAGGATGGGGGGTTCTGGGAATCCAACCTGCTGCGGTGGCTCCAGAGGAGTAGGTGGAGGAGTGGAGGTCATAGAAGGCTGAGAAAAGGTGTGGTGCCAGGATGGAAAACTGTTTGGATGAAAACTGACTCCATCTACCTGAGGTGCATGCTCTGGACTGTGGATGTTAGGAACAGGGATGCCCACTGATGGGTAAGGGGTCTCTATTAGTGGGGTTTGGTAATGCTGTGGATACATGGAGGGGTACGCAGACTGAGGGGTCATATGCCCTGTTACATGGGGGTGGAAGCCGGGGTAGGAGGGCATCCCTTGTGTAGCGATGTTAGCAGGAGGGATGAAGGACTGAGCCATGCTCATCGCCATGGAGATGACATTAGCCAATGAAAATAAAGGCTGAGTGTGGGGGGGCCACATGTTGGGGTGCTGAGGAGCAGATTGAGACATGGTCACCCCTTCCTTGCTAGGACTCAGGGTTTCATTCTGAGGACCAGGTGAGCTTGGGGTGGGAGAGGGTGCAGAGGGGAATGTTGGGTTACTGGCTACCCGTGTGAGGGGGGCATGGAGCCCCGCTGGCTTTGGAGATGCAGGGGAACCGGGGTACGGGAAGGGGAAGTGTGTGTGGCTCATGTAGTGGTAGTGAGGGTGGTGGGGAAGAAGGGAGGCAGGGTTGTGGTGCTGAGGGTAATGGTGGGGAGACCCTAGAAGACAAAAACAACAAAAACAATCATAAACATGGATGCAAATTAACGCTAATGAACAAAATGTGTTGATTTCCATTAAAACATCAATTAAGTTCATCGTAAGAAAAGTATTAAAACAACAAAAGAAAAGCAGCAACGCGCCCCGTTTTTACACAAGCAGTCACATCGTGTTAACGGCCATGATCTTATCGGGGTTTTTATTCGTTGATAAAGTTCTAGAGAGAAAAAAAACAAGCGTCTCCGAGGACGCAAAACGTAACGTGTCGTCCAGCAGAAACACGTCGCGTGTAGAAGACGCCCCGAAACTGTTCTGTTTCTTCGATTGACTGTTCCTTTAACCAGAACACTGAGTTACAAGTTATTATTTCCGTTCGTTCCGTTCCGTCATCTTCCGCTTGTTCCGGGGTCGGGTCGCAGGGGCAACAGCCTCAAACGGTCAGCCCAGGATTCTCTCTCCCCGGCTGCATCCTCTAGCTCACCTGCAAGGATCCCAAGTCGTTTCCCGGCCAGCTGTGAGACATAGTCTCTCCAGCGGGTCCGGGGTCTGCCTCTTGGTCTCCTCCCGGTGGGAGCAGCCCGAAACACCTCGCCTGCGAGGCGCGCGGGGGGCATCCTGACCAGATGCCCGAACCACCCCATCTGGCTCCTCTCGACCTGGAGGAGGAGCGGCTCGACACCGAGCTCCTCCCGGATGGCAGAGCTCCTCACCCGATCTCTGAGTGAGAGGCCAGCCACCCTGTGGAGGAAGCTCATTTCGGCCTCTTGTACCCGCGATCTCATTCTTTCGGTCACCAGCTGTGGGTGGTGGGTGAGGGTGAGGGTTGGCATTATTATTATGAAGGCTTGAAGTAAAGGATTGACTTCAACCAAACTTCAACTATTATGCAGATGATATTTTTCTGTTTCTCTGGGGAATCCCGCCCACTTCCTGTTTGTAATGTCATTTTAGCAGCTGTTTTATTTGTCTGGTAGACTCCTTCCTCATGTCTTTATCTGCACGACACAGTCTGGACTCTGAATCCGACACAAATGTCCTGTTGTTGTTGTACCGCCGCCGCCCTGCCTGTCGACGAAACGTACTTCCCTCGCGACGGATTGTGACGGTCTCTTCCCTTCCAGGCGTAAAGTCCTCCTGCAAGCTGGTGGCACCAATCGTCGAGGCCTCGTCCAGACAACCCTCCAGGGGTTTACTTCCATTCCTGGCCAGCAAGGGAGGTGCTCGCACTCAGCATCGTCACTTTAGGATGAGAA
The DNA here is from genome assembly GCA_902685375.1 of Neostethus bicornis. NCBI lineage: Eukaryota > Metazoa > Chordata > Actinopteri > Atheriniformes > Phallostethidae > Neostethus > Neostethus bicornis. The sequence goes on along the minus strand of LR738559.1, from coordinate 21,170,535 downwards.
TCTGGATTGCTGACTTTTCACCTGGGACGTAGAAGGCTGGGAGACCTGGCTGAGAGCCTCCTGAAGACTGAGAGAAGATCCAATGTCTTCAACTTGTGAAAAATGAAACGTTTCCATCCACCTATTTCCTGCTCTCCAGCAGCAGAGATCAACGTTTCAGATTCCAGAAGGACATGCCCGGAATACCTCACGAGCGAGCCGTCCGAACCAGATACCTGAACCCCCCATCTGTCTTCTCTCGATCTGGAAGAGCAACACCTCTACCCTGAGCTCCTCCTGGATGGCAGTGCTCACTCTTGCCGCCGTATCGTGATGGAGGGGTTTGCGTGACCCAATAAATCTAGAGGCTATGTTGTCCAGGGCTCAATGCCCCTGGTTGGGTCACCCAAGGCTAACAAGTCCCTGTCGAAGGACCAGAGTAAGCACGGTTCAAAAATATAGGAGAATACAATTTTGTGCAAGTGCATGCGAGAAAACCCCACCCCTATGGAGCCAGGCCCGAGAGCGGGGCATTGGAGCGAGCGTTTGACGGTCTGGCTTTTACCCCTGGAGCCCAAACGGCCAGGCTCAGCCCGAACTAGGGACATCATCTTCTTCTCCTTTCGGCATTTCCCTTCAGGGGTCGCCACATCAAGTCAGTTCCTTCCATCTAACCCTATCTGCTGCATCCTCTTTAGTCACACCAACTATCTTCATGTCTTCCTTCACTGTATCCATGAACCTCCTCTTTGGTCTTCCTCTAGTCCTCTTTCCTGGTGGTTCCAAATCCAGCATCCTTCTTCTGATGTACTCTCTCTCTCTCCTCTGCTTATGTCCAAACCATCTCAGTCTGACCTCTCTGACTTTAAAACCTCTAACATGTGCTGTTCCTCTGATCCTGTCCATCCTGGTCACTCCAAGAGAGATCCTCAGCATCTTCATCTCTGATACAAACATCTCTGTTTCCTGTCTTTTCCTCAGTGACACTGTCTCTAGACCAATCAGCATGGCCGCTCTCACCACGGTTTTGTACATGTTTCCTTTCATTTTATCTGAAACTCTTCTATCACACATCACACCTGATACTTTCCTCCACCCGTTCCAGCGTGCCTGAACACGCTTCTTCACCTCTTTTCCACACTCTCCATTGCTCTGGACTGTTGATCTTAGATACTTAAAATCTTTCACCTTCTTTATCTCTTCTCCCTGTAACCTCACTTTTCCATTTGGATGGAAATGTGCTGCCCTTTGGACATGTGGCTGCCCTTTCAGTAGGCTCACCACGTAGAAGGGGGGCTATGGGAGTCGGGTGAAGGAGGACATGGGTAAAAACCTTGAGACACAAAACAATCCCGATGAACCAAAGCAAGGATCTTGATGTTGATTCGTTTGGAACACGATGTGCAGTCTTTGGTTTTTATCCTGTTTTTTTTTTTTTTAGTTTTTGAGGGAAGTTGTTTTTTATGTGAAACATTTTGAATCGTTCCTCACATGAAAAAGAATTTATAAATCTATTGTTTTTCCCAAACTAAACGAAAATCATCGAAGGAGAAAAACAGTAAACGCATCATCAATCTCTCGTTTAACTTCCTGACTAAATTAGACAATGATTGGCTCATTAATGTCCTCTCTAAACTTTCCATGATGAACAAAGACATGTTGTCCGTGGCGGCATCTGACTACAATTGTAAACCAGATCAGTAACCGGCTGTGAGGGATTTACCATCAGTGGAGCAAGTGAGGCTTTACGGATTACGTTTTAGAGGAGTTTAAATGGAACACATGTGTGTGTACAACTTTTTTGGGTTTAATTGTGAGATTAAAGCAGTCAGGGTTTCGACATCCTTCCTCAGGGAATGGGTTAGAGATGTATTGACAATGGCTCCTCAGTTAGAGACCACACCCCCTCGTGCTGATGATGCAAACCAGTCTCTTCTTTTCCACAAAACTTAAGCAATACCATGATAGTGAGGAGTGGCTGCGTAAAGGCATGTGTTCTAGCGGACAGCTAGTGAGTGGAAATGGTCAGATTGAAGAGAAACAAGGGGGGCAAGAGGAGGGAGGGTATGCGCTATTAAACTGACTTCAAATGTTTCTCCTGCAGGCAGGGACGAGAGATTCTTGGAAATCGTGCTGGAGTTTGTGCTGGCAAACAGATCCTGCTGACTGCTGCAGCAGTGTTGAAACCTCACGCTGTACAGCGACAGCATTCACAGCTCCCTAAAACCAAAGCGCCCTTCAGGTGAGGTAATTACCCCGGAGGCCCGGTGGCAGGGCAGACATAGAGTCTTTGAGGTGAGCGGATGGCGCCATGTGAATGTCCGAACAATACCAAGACCAAGGCCCTGAGGAGGGACGGTGGGGACTCTCACCAAGTTACTGACTTTGTTTTGATTTAGTTTCTTCCCAAAGGATGAAGCAAATTTTTCAGAGGGCTGAAAAAACAAACAATGCAAGGCCTCTTCACGTAGAACAGGACGGGGGGGACGGAGGGGTGTTTACCTGGGCTGTAGTGGAAAGACTGTGAGCGCATTAAAGGTCGCCCAGGTGAAGTAATGTCTGCACTGAAGATCTCTCCGTTGGGGAACGTGGTAGAGCCACGGATCGCTACATTCGGGTTAGGCACACTGTAGTCTAAGACAGGACACACATGCATGAGTGGACCAATCACACACACACACACACACACACACGCAGGCAGGGTAAAACATGTTAAAAGTTGACATGCTGAGGAAGATTAATAAATGTTATTCAGACACTCTGTTAATTATGTTTTTATCTAAAAGCAGTTAAGTTTGTTTACTTAAGTTAATTAGAGGAGACGTGACCCTTACCAGGCAGAGAGGAGGAGGAGTGTGTTCTCGGGATGCTCTGACTGTGTAGATTCGGCTGGAAAAAGAACACATATGATCAGAAATTAGACTTAATTTGTTTTCTAATTAAAGAAAAAGGGGGTAAATAAGTTCAGAAATGGAAAATTTGCCAAAAAAACCCCCAAAACAAAACATTGATTCAGCTGCACTTTAGTTTTTGACACTGTATATTCCCTCTTCCTCTCGCTCCCTACTTAGCCCCACCCCTTGGAGATGTGCATGACTCAGTGTAAATTTGTTTTGAGACCATAAACACAGTGGAAAGCACATCAAGTTATTAAAGCTAACTTTCTTTTATTTTCTAACTTTGGTCCTCCATATCGAGAGGAGCCAGATGGGGTGATTCGGGAATCTGGTCAGGATGCCCCACGAGCGCCTCGCCGGTGAGGTGTTTCGAGCACGTCCCAACAGGAGGAGACCAAGAAGCAGACCCCAGACTCGCTGGAGAGACTATGTCTCACAGCTGGCTGGGGACATCTTGGGATCCTTCTGGGTGAGCTGGAGGATGCAGCTGGGCTGAGAAAAGCCTGGGCTTCCTGTCTGAGGCTGTTGCTCCCGCGACCCGGCCCCGGATGAGCGGAAAATGACGGAACGGAACATTGGTCCATTAAATGAAATTGGCACACCCTTTTTGAACTGAGCGTGAGCAGAACACATACTCCTAAAAAAATTCTTGCATACGTTAGAATGTGAGTGTAGCGGGGAAGAAATCCTTAGCCAAGAACAACCTCCTGTTCAAATATCCAAAGACAGGAAGGTAAAGCTCGCCAATGATCCAAAAATGTGTGAATTAAAAATAAAACCACTTATAGTGTGTTTTTGGGATGGAGAGTGTGGAAAAGAGGTGAAGAAGCATGTGCAGGCAGGCTGGAACGAGTAGAGAAAAGTATCAGCTGTGATGTGTGATGGAAGAGTTTCAGCTGAAATGAAAGGAAAAGTGTACAAAACCGTGGTGAGACCGGCCATGCTGATTGGTCTAGAGACAGTATGGTGAGAGCGGCCATGCTGATTGGTCTAGAGACAGTAGCACTGAAGAAAAGACAGGAAACAGAAATGTTTGTAGCAGAGATGAAGATGCTGAGGATCTCTCTGGGAGTGACCAGGATGGACAGGATCAGAGGAACAGCACATGTTAGAGGTTTTAAAGTCAGAGAGGTCAGACTGAGATGGTTTGGACATGTGCAGAGGAGAGAGAGGACATCAGAAGAAGGATGCTGGGTTTAGAACCACCAGGAAAGAGGACTAGAGAAAGACCAAAGAGGAGGTTCATGGATACAGTGAAGGAAGACATGAAGACAGTTGGTGTGACTGAAGAGGATGCAGGAGATAGGGTTAGATGAAGACTTGCTGTGGCGCCCCTTGGAGGGAAATGATGGAAGGAGAAGAAGAAGTGTGTTTTGGGGATGATTTTTAAACAGGTAACAACTTAGAAAATGTTCATTTTACATCAAACACTCCTGTAATAAAAATTACAAACTGTACATTAGTGTTTTTTATTGGACGCTACCAACGGATCTTCTAAGTACGGCACGATCCAGGGTTAGCATGAAGCTAATCCCTTGTTTGATCATCAACACTATAGGACACACTCCATTTAAAGTGCTCAGACTTTCTATTACGCTGCTTATGAGTCACTTGTGAAAAACGTTGCAGAGAATTGAGATGTTATTTTTATCAGTTACACTTTTTTAGACACTTTCTCTGTCTTTTAAATTTGACAATCTGTGATTTAACAATTCTTCCAGAAGAAATACAGATTTTCTTAAAGCTGTGTAGAAGCTTCCTGTAAGCCACCTCTGACATGTCAGATCCCTCACTGAGCCTTTAATCGGGTACTAAAACCTTTAGGTGATGTTCGTGTCCCCATGATCCAACCTCATACTTATACAACGTGGTGGGAGTTTGTTTGTAGAAGAGTAGACAAAAACCAGGAGGACCTTATTTGGTTTGTGTTGTAATTTTACTGGTTTTAACCTACAGTTAGAACCAGATCTGCACAAAACTGACCCGCAAATGTACACGAGGAGTCAAAATATATGTCATTAAACGCATTGAAGAAAATTTGGGCACAAAATGGGAAGCCCAAAGAGTCAAAACTCAACCACAAAAAACGTGATTTTTCCTAACATCATTAACAAATCCGGGCGGGACGGCGGTGCAGTGGTTAGCACAGTAGCCTCGCAGCTAGAAGGTCAGGGTCGAGTCTCAGAGTGGGGGTGAGGTTTGAAACACTGGTCATTCTGTGTGGAGTTTGTATAGCGGGATTTCCCTGGTTTTCTCCCACCTCTTAGGTTGATTGGCCGCTACCAAATTGCCCCGGGGTATGAGTGTGTGTGTGAATGGTTGTATAAACCTGTGGCCCCCACAGCAGACAGGTGACCTGTTCGGTGTGTATCCTGCCCCTTGCCTGAAATCAGTCAGGATAGGCTCCAGTACCACAGCGACCCCGTTAGGAATAAACGGTTCAGAAGACGAAACTAACAAATCCATTAGAAACGACGTTTTCAAATGACGTAAAACAGTGAAAATCTACGACTGCAGGTAAAACGCATTGTTTTGGTCACAAATAAACAACCAGAATCAGATTATGTATAAATAAATGTTTATAAATCCAGTTAATAAACACTTCCTGTTTGTAGAAGCCCAGTTTGTTTAGAATGATCACCTACTATTGTGCTTCTTCTTTGCTTTTAGTAGAACTTTGGTTTCTATTGAAAGAGTTTTTACAGTTTTTACAAAGCCGTCATTTTGACGTTCCTCAGAAGTTGACGTCTAATTACGTTGATCTTTGACGTTCTGGGGATTTTGATTTTTTTGTAGATTTTTTTTGTATTTTGTTGTAATTTAACTGAAATGAAACACTAATAACAGAATAATTCTTCCTCCAACTCCCACACCAGTCATTTTAACGCCTCTATTAAATACATTATAATTTTTTCCCGCCCCTGACCGTAGAGCGGTTACTGTTGCCTAGTAACCGTTGTGGGGCCACTCAGGTGACAGGTAGTTGAGCAAAAATAGATTAGACAAGACTTTGACAGTCACTAAGGCACTTCCGTGTATGATGTCATCGCCATAGCGCTAATCGTCAAATTGACGGCCGTGGGAGTTCTAGTAGTTCGAGAATTCTGGTCGTCATGGTGTTAAAACATTTTAATCATAAGAAAAAAATGATCTGTAAATGAATAAATTTTTTTTTCCATAAGTTATTTTCTTGTTATGGCACCAAGTAACATCTTTTTTTTTTTGTGCCCTTCTGAGAACTGGACAGAAAGAATTATGCGCGCCCCTGCTTACTACTTTTTATTTATTTAATTATATGAAGTCATTCATGAGAAGCTTTTAAATGTTTTTAATAAGGCCTTCTGATTCAGACCCTGTTTTTCTTTGGCTCTGGGGATCCTGGTGGAGGTCCGATCGTCCACTCCAAAAACCTTTAGTTGGATAATAAACTTTTTACACAGAATTTAAACTCTGTGGAGGGATTTTAATAAATGTCTCCTGAGCCGCAAACAGGAGGAAACATTTTCATTTCTACTGGTTTGAAAGAAAAAAACTGGCTCAAGATTTTGTAAACACAAGTTAGATATTTAAATTCTCAATTTTTGGACTGTTTTACCTTAAATGAAGTTAAAAGTTGGATAAAAGTTTTTATGACGTTATGTTTTGTTTACGGTGTTTTTTTTTAAGCAACTGTTAGCACAAGAGGCAAACTAATATGGAGAAATTTTCACAATAAAATTACTTAAAACAGAATTTATTTAATTTGGTAGTTAAAAGAAAAAAAAAATCATTAGCAATTCCGCAATCTCATTCTTTCAGTCACCACTCACAGCTGGTGACCATGGTGAGGGCAGGAACGTAGATCCTGGTTACCATGGTGAGGGTAGGAATGTAGATCCTGGTTACCATGGTGTAGGTAGGAACGTAGATCCTGGTTACCATGATGAGGGTAGGAACGTAGATCCTGGTTACCATGATGAGGGTAGGAACGTAGATCCTGGTTACCATGGAGAGGGTAGGAACGTAGATCCTGGTTACCATGATGAGGGTAGGAACGTAGATCCTGGTTACCATGGAGAGGGTAGGAACGTAGATCCTGGTTGCCATGATGAGGGTAGGAACGTAGATCCTGGTTACCATGGTGAGAGTAGGAATGTAGATCCTGGTTACCACGGTGAGGGTAGGAACGTAGATCGACTTGTACGAATGAGATTACAGATACAAGCGGCCGAAATAAGCTTCCTCTGCAGGGTGGCAGGGCTCTCACTCAGAGATAGAGGGAGGAGCTCTGCCATCCTGGAGGAGCTCAGAGCAGAGCTGTTGTTCCTTCAGGTCAATAAAAACCAGATGGGGTGGTTTGAGCATCTGGTCGGGGTGGTCCCAAGGGCCTCACGGATGAGGTGTTTTGGGCACATCCCAAGCGGCAGACCCCAGGCCTGCTGGAGAAAATATGTCTCACAGCTGGCTGGGGAATGACTCAGGAGTCTTCTGGGTGAGCTGGAGGATGCAGCCTGGGCTTCCATCTGAGGCTGTTGCCCCCACGACCTGGCACCGGATACACGGAAGTCGAAGGAACGGGAATTAGTAATTCCCTCAAAACTAAGTCAAGAATGAGCCGTTTATTTTGCATTTTGATTGAATAAATAAAAAATAGGTTAGCACGGTGGCCTTATAGCAAGAAGGCCAGGGGTTCGAGTCTCAGAGTGGGGTCGAGGCATAAAACACTGTCCCTTCTGTGTGGAGTTTGCATGTTCTCCCTGTGTATGTGTGGTTCAGCTCAAGCTCAAAGCTCGAGCTGGTGTTGCAGGCAATAACTTACAATTACAGCGATCAGAAAAGATTCATCCAATTAGAGAACAGAGATGACGGTGTGACTTGAACACAAGCTTCCATCCGCCATGTTTGTAGTTCTATAGCTGATAAAAGGAGATCAGCCATGCTGCACGGTCCACGTTGGCAATGGTTCCACGGGTTGTGAATTTAAAGACAGCGTTTAGAAGGTTTATTCAGTAGAAAGACGTGATTGGTCTGTGGTCCCTAAAGAAGCCAGACACGTCTGGCTTTCCAGGGATTCAGACTCCATTTATAGAACTTATTATTAGAGTTTCATAAAAGCAGCCTACTTGAAAATCTCAGCGGCCCAGAGGAGACACTAAAGTCTCTGAGGTTGTTTGTGTCTTCCTAACGTAACCATCTCTTTTTGTTATGACACTTTGCGGGTGCGGACAGGGGTAATGGCTTTTGGATGAAGTGGTGGAGGTGTCAGAGAAAAGCCAGGACTGAATTTTCCAAAGTGTTTTAAATAATTATGTAAGCAGGAGGTTGAAAACAAGCAGAAAAAAATGGAGGAAAATAACACTTGTGTTTTTTTAACATGTTACGGAAGCTTTTATCCTTCTCCATCTTTTTAAATGAACTTTCCGTTAAACCAGAGGAAGATCTCGTCCTGTTCTGAGCGATACATCTACAGAACAGAGCCTGCATGATACGGCTCAGGCTTCGTATCCTGGGATTGTGTTGCTCTCAAGAAGCCTTTCTTTTTTTCTGGATGTTTTATTTTATTGTTTCTAATTCATAAATACTTCATAAATACAAGCATAAATCATTCCAGCCGTTTTCTTTTGGCAGATATGCCGGAGAGTTTATTGCAAGAACTGGAAAAGATTTGCGGTTGAATAAAAGCTAGACGTTAAAAAAGGCATGGGTTGTATTTTAACGAATCACATGTCATTAGTACTTTCATTAACATTGTGTTCTGGGAAAAAAAAAAAAAAAAAAAGCACTTCCACTGGCGGCTTTATGGACACTTAACCTTCTATCTTTAAGGACGGGCTTTGGAAGGCGAGAAAATCACTTCATTGAGGTTTCTTTTTATTACAGACGCAGGAAGCGACCGTAAAACCTTCTATTTTCATCAGATTTACAACTTAGTGAGCGATAAGCGTGCAAAAAATACACCCGAGCTGGTGTGAATTATGACTATGCGGCTGTAAAGAGCAGTGTTTGCAATACTTCCTTTGTCCTCAGCTTTCCTACGAGGACTCCTGTCCCATGTGGATGAGAGGATAGGTACAGTGTTGTTTTCGTCAACAATAACGACAACAAAATGATTTTGTTGACGAGGATTTTTTTTTTATGACGATGACGTAACAATAACAAAATAAATGCGAACTTTTTGGAGACAAAAATGTGGTGAGACGTTTGCAAGTTATTGCATCAGCAATAACTAGGACGCTGCATCGGTCCGTCGTGGTAAAGAGAGAGCTGAGCCAAAAAGCAAAGCTCTCGATTTACAAGTCGATCTACGTTCCAACCCTCACCATGGTAACCAGGATCTACGTTCCTACCCTCACCATGGTAACCAGGATCTACGTTCCTACCCTCACCATGGTAACCAGGATCTATGTTCCTACCCTCACCATGGTAACCAGGATCTACGTTCCAACCCTCACCATGGTAACCAGGATCTATGTTCCTACCCTCACCATGGTAACCAGGATCTACGTTCCAACCCTCACCATGGTAACCAGGATCTTTGTTCCTACCCTCACCATGGTAACCAGGATCTATGTTCCTACCCTCACCATGGTAACCAGGATCTACGTTCCAACCCTCACCATGGTAACCAGGATCTATGTTCCTACCCTCACCATGGTAACCAGGATCTACGTTCCTACCCTCACCATGGTAACCAGGATCTACGTTCCTACCCTCACCATGGTAACCAGGATCTACGTTCCTACCCTCACCATGGTAACCAGGATCTACGTTCCAACCCTCACCATGGTAACCAGGATCTACGTTCCTACCCTCACCATGGTAACCAGGATCTATGTTCCTACCCTCACCATGGTAACCAGGATCTGTGTTCCTACCCTCACCATGGTAACCAGGATTAAAAGCTTTCCTCACCATGGTAACCAGGATCTACGTTCCTACCCTCACCATGGTAACCAGGATGTACGTTCCTACCCTCACCATGGTAACCAGGATCTATGATCTATGATTGGGTGAGGAGCTCTGCCATCCGGGAGGAGCTCGGTGTCGAGCCGCTCCTCCTCCAGGTCGAGAGGAGCCAGATGGGGTGGTTCGGGCATCTGGTCAGGATGCCCCCCGAGCGCCTCGCGGGCTGGGTGTTTTGGGCACGTCCCACCGGGAGGACAGCAAGGGGCAGACCCCGGACCTGCTGGAGAGACTATGTCTCACAGCTGGCCGGGGAACGACTTGGGATCCTTCCGGGTGAGCTGGAGGATGCAGCTGGGGAGAGAGAGGCCTGGGCTACCCGTTTGAGGCTGTTGCCCCCGCGACCCGACCCCGGAACAAGCGGAAGACGACGGAACGGAACGTTTGCAAGTTTCTGTTGACGAGACGAAAATGTAACAAAATAGACGTCAGATTTTCACATTTCTGTTTGTGGGAACAAATAGCTTAGTGTGTCTCTCACGGTGGCCCCTCCCCACGATACCGCACATGTACACCGTCTAGACTATGGAAAGTCATTTGGGCCACTACACGTACAGAGTCTAGCGCGCTAAATGAAGAAGAAGAGATATTACTCCATTCCTCCCTCACCGGGGAAATTTGTGTCCTTACACCGCAGCAGGCTGCCCTTCGACGGCACCAATGATGGGAGAAACGGAGGGTTAGGTGTCTTCACCAAGGACCCTAGACGTACTCTCTGTGGGATGAGAACCCGCGAACTTCCGATCCATGCGCGAACGCTCTAACCACTGAGCTGCTATCTCCAAGTTTGGCCACAACTCGAGCGCTAAATTTCAAATCTAGCACGATGAATGTTTGAATCTAGCGTGACACGTCTGCGGCCAGGAGAAAGTCACACACCTTGGCGGCAACAGCAACAAAAATGTCTTCGCTGACTAAAATACTTTTGAGTTTTCATCGACTAAAACGTGACTAAAATTCAAATGGATTTTTGTTCCAAAGACTAAAACTAAAAGTCAGATGGCCCCAAAAAAACAACATTGGATAGGTGCTGACCTGGGAGGAAGACAAGGAGTTAACCCCTCCGTGGAACGCAGGCTGAGCCAAACGGTGGTCGCTGGAGTGCACAGCTTGTTCTTTGGCCATGAGAGCCTCAGCCCGTTTGATGATGTCCCCCATACGGTAGATAAAACCCTCCTTTTCAGATGGCAAGATGAACTCATTATGAACCTGGAAGAAAAGAAGAAGAGATCCATCCGTTTGTCTGATTATTGATCCGTCCATTCATCCATTTTTTCAATTATAATAAATTTCACATTTAACCACATTTTAAGCATTTTTTCAGTCATTCACTCAAAAATTTTACAAAATTCCATTGCTTGCTTTTTTTCTAATTTTATTTAAAGGCAACAATTAATCAAACCAAATGAGAAACAAACATTTGAGGGCATCAATATTAATGAATCAGAATAAAAACAGCAGCTGTCATCGATACACAAATCGGCTGTCGTGTTATAAGTTAGTAAGTTTATCTGGGGCTGAGTCGTGGGGGCAACAGCCTCAGACAAGAAACCCAGGCTTCTTTTACCCTGGCTGCATCCCGAGGGAACATCCTGAGGTGTTCCCTGTCCGGCTTTGAGACATAGTCTCTCCAACAAGTCCAGGGTCTGCCTCTGGATCACTTCCTGGTGGAACATGTCCAGAACCGCTCACCAGCGAGGCATTCTAACCAGATACCTGAACCACCCCATCTGGCTCCTCTCGACTCGGAGGAGCAACAGCTCTACTGCGAGCTGAGCGATGGCTGAGCTCCCTCCTCTGTTTCTGATGTGTGTGGTATCGTAAAATGGCAAAACGTTTTTGTTTTGCAAGACACACTCATCTTATTTTCACTTGTGTAGATCACAGTATTTTTTTTATTGATCCCTCACCGGGAAATTTATGTGCTGCATCGCACCGCAGCAGGCTGCCACCTATGATGGCACCAGTGGTGGGAGAAACAGGGGGTTAGGTGTGTTCTCCAAGGTAAACGTACACTCAGTAGGATGCGAACTCGCGAACTTCCGTCTGACATACTGTCCACGGGCAAACGCTCTAACCACTGAGCCACCGTCTCAGTGTATAGACGACGACATCAAAACACTAATGAGATGACAGCTGACTGATTAATTATGTACTGTATCGATAATAATTAATCAAAGGAGGGTTCAAATAACAAAAAAAAAAAAATTGAAGATAAATAGACTTTCTATTGTTCAGACAAGGTGTCTGGTCATTTTACCCAATTTATTCACCCTTTAAATCCATTTATTTGTCCAAACATCAAACCATCCATTTCATCATGAATCAAGAGTGACTTTCTGACCCATCCCGGGTCGTTAAGCAGCAATAACGACCTCTCTGAACCTTTCACTTCTAGATGATTTACAAACACAGAAAATAGATAAGTTCCTCTTTTCTCTTCTCGGATTGAGTCCAGATGGGAACCCTTCCATGTGCGTCCACAAACAAACTTAATCTAGTCCTCGATGACTCACTCAGAGGGAACAATCCGCTCTGCAGGCATCGTGTAGTAGAGCCTCTACTTCTGCACTCTGATGCAGATTTGCTGTAAGTTGTGGTTTGGGAAGGGTGATGTTTTCCTGACAAAATGGCACAATTCAGCCCGTTTTAAAGCCCCCGGGGCCGCTGTGATGCCAGGCGCCCCCACTGCGCCAAGACACAGTAAACAAAAGCCCAGTGTGTTTCAGAGAGAGGGAAAGTAGTGAACAAAACGTGCTGCTCTCTCTGCCATCCCAGCACGGACGCACACAGCCTGTAATAACTCTAAGATGTTGTCGGGGGGGTCGGACGCGTTTACCTGCGTCACACGTCTCCCTGGATGTTTGATAAAACAATCAGACATAGTTAAGATTGACAAACAGAGAACTGTTAACCAGATTAAGATGAGTCATGTGGAAGCTCAGCTGATATGAAGGAATCCGGCTTATCAGCTGACGAGCTCATTTCATTAGTTTATTTTAACAAATCTTTAAAGTTTCAAAGAGCTTTTTATCCTTTAAAAAGAATCTGACTTTTAACTTTAACTGGTTTTATTTGACTTTTTTTTCCGTTCCATGATCTCACCGCTTACTAATGGTTTCCCTTGTTTTTTTTTTTTTTTTTATGAATTTCTGCTTCGTCAAAGTTTGTTTGTTCAGAAGTAATTAAAAGAAAAATAAAATCCTTGTTATTGTGTATTTGTGTTTTTGTTCTGATGTTAATCCACTGGTCTCACATTCACATCCATCTTCATGGGAAACACTGTCTTCATGGTTTAGATAAAAAATAAAGTGTCTTTGGTGAGTTTTATAAAAATATATTTGGAACATCTGCCTGAGCGGAAGAATCAGACTTTCCTTTTCTGAAACACATCATCCATCCACAGGGTTGTAGACCAGCTGGGAGATGTAGTTCCTTTCTGCTGGAAAATGTGGTCTTTCCCGTTGGGAGATGTAGTTCTTCCTGGTGGAAGATGTAGTCCTTCCTGTTGGGAGATGTAGTCCTTCCTGCTGGAAAATGTAGTCCTTCCCGTTGGGAGATGTAGTTCTTCCTGGTGGAAGATGTAGTCCTTCCTGTTGGGAGATGTAGTCCTTCCTGTTAGGAGATGTAGTTCTTCCTCTTTGGAGATGTAGTCCACCCCGATGGGAGATGTACTCCTTCCTGTTGGTAGACGTAGTTCTCACTGATTTGAGATGTAGTACTTTCTGGTGAGAGTTTCAGTTCTTCTTGCTTGGAGATGTAGTCCTTCGTGCTGGGAGATGTAGTTCTTCGTCTTTGGAGATGTAGTTCTTTCTGGTGGGAGACGTAGTCCTTCCTGCTGGAAGTTGTGGTCCTTCGTCTTTGGAGATGTAGTCCACCCCGATGGGAGATGTAGTTCTTCCTGATGGTAGATGTAGTTCTCACTGATTTGAGATGTAGTACTTTCCTGCTGGAGATGTAGTTCTTTCCTGTTGGGAGATGTAGTTCTTCCTCTTTGGAGATGTAGTCCTTCCTGCTGGGAGATGTTGTTCTTCCTCTTTGGAAATGTAGTTCTTCCTGCTGGGAGATGTAGTTCTTTCCTGTTGGGAGATGTAGTTCTTCCTGCTGGGAGATGTAGTTCTTTCCTGTTGGGAGATGTAGTTCTTCCTGCTGGGAGATGTAGTTCTTTCCTGTTGGGAGATGTAGTTCTTCCCAATAGAGATGTAGTCCTTCCTGGTGGAAGATGTAGTTCTTCCTCTTTGGAGATGTAGTCCTTCGAGCTGGGAGATGTAGTCCTTCCTCTTTGGAGATGTAGTTTCTTCCTGCTGGGAAGTGTAGTCCTTCCTGCTGGAGTATGCAGTCCTTCCTCTTTGGATATGTAGTCCTTTCTGGTGGAAGACGTAGTCCTTCCTGCTGGAAGTTGTGGTCCTTCGTCTTTGGAAATGTAGTCCACCCCGATGGGAGATGTAGTTCTTCCTGTTGGTAGATGTAGTTCTCACTGATTTGAGATGTAGTACTTTCTGGTGAGAGTTTCAGTTCTTCTTGCTTGGAGATGTAGTTCCTTCCTGCTGGGAGTTGTAGTTCTTTGTCTTTGGAGATGTAGTCCTTTCTGGTGGGAGATGTAGTTCTTCGTCTTTGGAGATGTAGTTCTTCCTTTTTGTAGATGTAGTCCTTCCTGTTTGATGATGTAGTCCTTCCTGCTGGGAGATGTAGTTCTTTCTCTTTGGAGATGTAGTCCTTCCTGTTTGATGATGTAGTCCTTCCTGCTGGGAGATGTAGTTCTTTCTCTTTGGAGATGTAGTCCTTCCAGTTTGATGATGGAGTCCTTCCTGTTGGGACGTGTAGTTCGTCTCATGGTAATTGCTTGTTTAAATGGTAATTCATGTTTTTTTTATGATAATTTGATGCTGCAGTTGTTTTGCTCGCTCATGCAAGCAGACCCCTCGGTAGGTTGTGGAAAATTCTTTTAAAAACACGTCACTAATTTAATTTTAAAATGTCACTGAGGATAAAGAACGTTACATAACTTGTCTTGGACTCCACGTGGGAATCACTCTTCAAACATGACGTTTCACAAAAGAGAAGCTTTAAATCATTTAAAAACAATTTTAATCTAAAGTCAAACATCACTATAATTTAAATAAAGAACTAAAACAGTTTGACATGCTTTTTTTTATATCAGTGCTTTGATCTATAAGTGGCTCACCATGACAGCAGCGATGTCGTCTGGGCTATCTCCATCCAGATCAAACTTGAACGTGACCATCTTGTCGTTGTGTGTCTGCAGCTGACACTCGACCACTCGGTCCACTTTATCAGAGAGCTGTAGGAACAGAAGGGATGGATGGTAATGGATGGCTCTGTTCTTCATCCACAACATCAAGAGGAATAATACGATCATGTGTAACGTAGACGTGAGTGTGTGTCTGCTGTGTAACCGCGTGTATATTCTACGCTTTACTTATGGGTTCCACATGACATTTGTCTCCATCAAACCAGACCGCAGCGCACCGTGATGTGAAGAGTAATTTAATGTATTAAAGAACAGAGAAGCTACGGACAGTCTTACATAAGCAGGGAGGAGTCCCACCGCAAACCAGCCATGGAAAGGCCTGCTAATTCATTTATTCTGTCCACCATGATTTATTAGTTCATCATCACTGTTAAAAATTCATTTCTGGTGTCGTAAACAAACATATAGGCTTTACTTGGGCGTGTAACGGTACACAGAATTACAATTTGGTACATAGTTTAGTTTTAAGGTCACGGTTCAGTTCAGGACAGTATTGGATCAAAATGGAAAAAAAAACACATTGGCCCGTTGCTTATTTGTGTGTCTATGTGTCTATTTATTCCAACTTTGATCCATCATGGATAACCCTGACCATCCTCTCTACCGTCATGGATAACCCTGACCATCCTCTCTACGATCATGGATAACCATGACCATCCTCTCTACCATCATGGATAACCCTGACCATCCTCTCTACCATCATGGATAACCCTGACCATCCTCTCTACCATCATGGATAACCCTGACCATCCTCTCTACCGTCATGGATAACCATGACCATCCTCTCTACCATCATGGATAACCCTGACCATCCTCTCTACCATCATGGATAACCCTGACCATCCTCTCTACCATCATGGATAACCCTGACCATCCTCTCTACCGTCATGGATAACCATGACCATCCTCTCTACCATCATGGATAACCCTGACCATCCTCTCTACCATCATGGATAACCCTGACCATCCTCTCTACCGTCATGGATAACCATGACCATCCTCTCTACCATCATGGATAACCCTGACCATCCTCTCTACCGTCATGGATAACCATGACCATCCTCTCTACCATCATGGATAACCATGACCATCCTCTACCATCATGGATAACCCTGACCATCCTCTCTACCATCATGGATAACCCTGACCATCCTCTACCATCATGGATAACCCTGACCATCCTCTCTACCATCATGGATAACCCTGACCATCCTCTCTACCGTCATGGATAACCATGACCATCCTCTCTACCATCATGGATAACCCTGACCATCCTCTCTACCATCATGGATAACCCTGACCCAGAGGTGTCAAGTAACGAAGTAAGTCTACTTCGTTACCTTACTCAAGTAGAAAATCTCGTTATCTTTACTTTAACGAAGTAATTATTTTTTTGTCTACTTTTTACTTTTACTCACTACTTTTTTATGCAATTATCTGTACTTTTACTTCGTTCATTTAATAAAAAGTAGTCGCTACTTTCGCCATTTTGTCACCGTTAAAAAGCCGCGACTGTTTGTCGGAGTTTTTTTTTTTATGAACCCTGAATGCATCAAACAAAGGAACAGATGAATGATTGGCTGAAAGGTCCAGTCAATCATTACTTTGGGGCGAGTAGCCCCGCCCACAAACTTTTAAAGAGCAGGGACGTCAATTTCCGTGTTTGAGACTCGGGCTCGGAAATCAAAGTGTTTCTGATGCTGCAACACTGAACTTTGATTGAATTATGAATTTTTAAAAAAAAAACAACAGCAAAGAAATGTTTTTTTATTATTATTTTCAGTCTGCGGTTATTGTAAACGTCTTTGCTGAAAATGTTGTAGATGGTATTTTTATAAAAATAACTTTGATCTGTGACGCACTATTTTATCTTTAGAAACAAAGCTAATTGAACTGATTAATCCATAAATTGTAGTGGATGAAGTATTTGTGCTTAAAAGCATCCAAAATGTTATTGATTAGTTTATAAAGACTGACTGAGGAGATTAAAACTACACATCGCTTAGATTTTGTATCATGTAGATGTTTGGGTTAACATTAAAAAAACCTTATATGTATGTACACATATATATGTAGATATGTATATATGTAAATTTATATACACCGTCTCCTAGGTCCCGCCCCTACTGTTTTTTTAAAATCTTGTTTCTCTGGTTATTTTTTCATTTTTACAGTTCTTAAAATTTTAGAAAAAGAATTCAAGGATTTTTCCTCCTGTGTGTTTCCTTCACTCCCACTGCCTTACGAGTGCATGTAAAGGGTGTTATTTTGTCAATGGGCGTGGTTTTACTGGGTGTACGATATTTTTTGTAAAATACGATAATTTTACGTCATTAGTACGATAATCCAGCACCTCCCACCTGGCAACGCTGGTTCCAGGTGTCACGCAGGCTTTATGTAGCACTCCCTACCTTATCAACTTGATAAAGACTATTCAGTATTGCCTCAAAGAACTTTGAAAACTAGCTGCCTTCAAGGCTTGAAAAAGCCTTTTGGTCATTTTTTTTTTCATTTATTTATTTATTTTTTACATTGAGTGTGTTTGCGTCTGCTGAAGTTGGTTAAATTAGGTGATGCAGAGTGAAGCTTGGTAGCTGAAGGGACGTTACATAATGCCCTGCTTATGTTAATACATTTGATTGGGTTCATTAATCGATTTCCAATAAAGATTATTAAGAAATAAATTTTTCTGATTCATAAAGTTTAACACCAAAACACTTTCATTTATTATCATATTTTCTGCTCCTTAAAGCATGTGGTAATAGTTAAAAATATGTTCATACGCTTTTGTTAACAATATTCCTTTTTTTCTGAAAATTACTTTTACTTTTTTTACTTGAAGTAGTTTTAAAATAGGTTACTTTTTACTTTTACTTAAGTAGAAAACTTGAGTTGATACTTCTACTTTTACTAAAGTAGTTTTTTAACTCGGTATTTATACTTCTACTTGAGTAGAAAATGTTGGTACTTTTGACACCTCTGCCCTGACCATCCTCTCTACCATCACGGATAACCCTGACCATCCTCTACCAGCATGGATAACCCTGACCATCCTCTCTACCATCATGTATAACCCTGACCATCCTCTCTACCATCATGGATAACCCTGACCATCCTCTCTACCATCATGGATAACCCTGACCATCCTCTCTACCATCATGGATAAACCTGACCATCCTCTCTACCATCATGGACAACCCTGACCATCCTCTCTACCATCATGGATAACCCTGACCATCCTCTCTACCATCATGGATAACCCTGACCATCCTCTCTACCATCATGGATAACCCTGACCATCCTCTCTACAATCATGGATAACCCTGACCATCCTCTCTACCATCATGGATAACCCTGACCATCCTCTCTACCATCATGGATAACCCCAACCATCCTCTCTACCATCATGGATAACCCTGACCATCCTCTCTACCATCACGGATAACCCTGACCATCTTCTCTACCATCACGGATAACCCTGACCATCCTCTCTACCATCATGGATAACCCTGACCATCCTCTCTACCATCATGGATAACCCTGACCATCCTCTCTACCATCATGGACAACCCTGACCATCCTCTGACCATCCTCTCTACCATCATGGATAACCCTGACCATCCTCTGACCATCCTCTCTACCATCATGGACAACCCTGACCATCCTCTGACCATCCTCTCTACCATCATGGATAACCCTGACCATCCTCTCTACCATCATGGATAACCCTGACCATCCTCTCTACCATCATGGATAACCCTGACCATCCTCTCTACCATCATGGATAACCCTGACCATCCTCTCTACCATCATGGACAACCCTGACCATCCTCTCTACAATCATGGATAACCCTGACCATCCTCTCTACCATCATGGATAACCCTGACCATCCTCTCTACCATCATGGATAACCCTGACCATCCTCTCTACCATCATGGATAACCCTGACCATCCTCTCTACCATCATGGACAACCCTGACCACCCTCTCTACAATCATGGATAACCCTGACCATCCTCTCTACCATCATGGATAACCCCGACCATCCTCTCTACCATCATGGATAACCATGACCATCCTCTCTACCATCATGGAAAACCCTGACCATCCTCTCTACCATCATGGATAACCCTGACCATCCTCTCTACCGTCACGGATAACCCTGACCATCCTCTCTACCGTCACGGATAACTCTGACCATCCTCTCTACCATCATGGACAACCCTGACCATCCTCTCTACCATCATGGATAACCCTGACCATCCTCTCTACCGTCATGGATGACCCTAACCATCCTCTCTACCATCATGGATAACCCTGACCATCCTCTCTACCATCATGGACAGCCCTGACCATCCTCTCTACCATCATGGACAACCCTGACCATCCTCTCTACCATCATAGACAACCCTGACCATCCTCTCTACCATCATGGATAACCCTGACCATCCACTCTACCGTCATGGATAACCCTGACCATCCTCTCTACCATCATGGATAACCCTGACCATCCTCTCTACCATCATGGATAACCCTGACCATCCTCTCCACCATCATGGATAACCCTGACCATCCTCTCTACGATCATGGATAACCCTGACCATCTTCTCTACCATCATGGATACCATCCTCTTTACCATCATGGATAACCCTGACCATCCTCTCTACCATCATGGATACCATCCTCTCTACCATCATGGATAACCCTGACCATCCTCTCTACCATCATGGATAACCCTGACCATCCTCTCTACCATCATGGATACCATCCTCTCTACCATCATGGATAACCCTGACCATCCTCTCTACCATCATGGATACCATCCTCTCTACCATCATGGATAACCCTGACCATCCTCTCTACCATCATGGATAACCCTGACCATCCTCTCTACCGTCATGGATAACCCTGACCATCCTCTCTACCATCATGGATAACCCTGACCATCCCCTCTACCATCATGGATAACCCTGACCATCCTCTCTACCATCATGGATAACCCTGACCATCCTCTTTACCATCATGGATAACCCTGGCCATCCTCTCTACCATCATGGATAACCCTGACCATCTTCTCTACCATCATGGATAACCCTGACCATCCTCTCTACCATCATGGATAACCCTGACCATCCTCTCTACCATCATGGATAACACTGACTATCCTCTCTACCATCATGGATAACCCTGACCATCCTCTCTACCATCATGGATAACCCTGACCATCCTCTCTATCATCGTGGATAACCCTGACCATCCTCTCTACCATCATGGATAACCCTGACCATCCTCTCTACCATCATGGATAACCCTGACCATCCTCTCTACAATCATGGATACCATCCTATCTACCATCATGGATAACCCTGACCATCTTCTCTACCATCATGGATAACCCTGACCATCCTCTCTACCATCATGGATAACCCTGACCATCCTCTCTAACATCATGGACAACCCTGACCATCCTCTCTACCATCATGGACAACCCTGACCATCCTCTCTACCATCATGGACAACCCTGACCATCCTCTCTACCATCATGGATAACCCTGACCATCCTCTCTACCGTCATGGATAACCCTGACCATCCTCTCTACCATCATGGATAACCCTGACCATCCTCTCTACCATCATGGATAACCCTGACCATCCTCTCTACCATCATGGATAACACTGACCATCCTCTCTACCATCACGGATAACCCTGACCATCCTCTCTACCATCATGGATAACCCTGACCATCCTCTCTACCATCATGGACAACCCTGACCATCCTCTCTACCATCATGGACAACCCTGACCATCCTCTCTACCATCATGGACAACCCTGACCATCCTCTCTACCATCATGGACAACCCTGACCATCCTCTCTACCATCATGGACAACCCTGACCATCCTCTCTACCATCATGGATAACCCTGACCATCCTCTCTACCGTCATGGATAACCCTGACCATCCTCTCTACCATCATGGATAACCCTGACCATCCTCTCTACCATCATGGATAACCCTGACCATCCTCTCTACCATCATGGATAACACTGACCATCCTCTCTACCGTCATGGATAACCCTAACCATCCTCTCTACCATCATGGATAACCCTGACCATCCTCTCTACCATCATGGACAACCCTGACCATCCTCTCTACAATCATGGATACCATCCTCTCTACCATCATGGATAACACTTACCATCCTCTCTACCATCATGGATAACCTTGACCATCCTCTCTACCGTCATGGATAACCCCGACCATCCTCTCTACCATCATGGATAACACTGACCATCCTCTCTACCATCATGGATAACCCTGACCATCCTCTCTACCGTCACAGATAACCCTGACCATCCTCTCTACCATCATGGATAACCCTGACCATCCTCTCTACCGTCATGGATAACCCTAACCATCCTCTCTACCATCATGGATAACCCTGACCATCCTCTCTAACATCATGGACAACCCTGACCATCCTCTCTACCATCATGGATAACCCTGACCATCCTCTCTACCGTCATGGATAACCCTGACCATCCTCTCTACCATCATGGATAACCCTGACCATCCTCTCTACCATCATGGATAACCCTGACCATCCTCTCTACGATCATGGATAACCCTGACCATCTTCTCTACCATCATGGATACCATCTTCTCTACCATCATGGATAACCCTGACCATCCTCTCTACCATCATGGATAACCCTGACCATCCTCTCTACCGTCATGGATAACCCTGACTATCCTCTCTACCATCATGGATAACCCTGACCATCTTCTCTACCATCATGGATACCATCTTCTCTACCATCATGGATAACCCTGACCATCCTCTCTACCATCATGGATAACCCTGACCATCCTCTCTACCGTCATGGATAACCCTGACTATCCTCTCTACCATCATGGATAACCCTGACCATCCTCTCTACCATCATGGATAACCCTGACCATCCTCTCTACCGTCATGAGTAACCCTGACCATCCTCTCTACCGTCATGGATAACCCTTACCATCCTCTCTACCGTCATGGATAACCCTGACCATCCTCTCTACCATCATGGATAACCCTGACCATCCTCTCTACCATCATGGATAACCCTGACCATCCCCTCTACCATCATGGATAACCCTGACCATCCTCTCTACCATCATGGATAACCCTGACCATCCTCTCTACCATCATGGATAACCCTGACCATCCTCTCTACCATCACGGATAACCCTGACCATCCTCTCTACCTTGTTTTGGACCTCTTGGAGCTCCTTCTCTAAGAGGCTCAGACAGCTCCGCTTCCAATCCCTAAACAATACCACATCCTAAGAACTCACAGAGTAACACATCATGTCGTGAAGTAAGGTACTATTTCTTTTTACATGGTCACTGTGCTGCTGTAACACACACATTTTAAATTAGCAGTAATGTTACATAACCATAGATATCTACAGAAAAATGGAAAACGTATCAAGCCAAAAGCTCAAGTCAGTGCTGCTAGCTAGCACCAGATGCTAACCCTAACCTCCCAGACTAGGTCGTCCCAGCTCTCAGTCTGTGACTGTCTGTTATGTAAATGATCTAAATTTAGTAGCAGATGACCAATAGAAGTTTTTTTTTTCACATACTGTGAAGTTCTGTACTATCACGACTACAAGGTGCACATAAAAGATTTGTGAGGCAGTTCGCCTTGTGTGTGTGTGTTGTTGTTGTGAGGCTGGACGGGTTGGACAACACCATGAGAACGTTAAAGGGAGAAGTGTGGGTGCAAGAAAATTTAAGATTAATGAATAGATGATTTGTAAGGGGGAGGAGTTTGAAAACAAGCTCCCACAGGTCCAGAAGACGCAGCTGAGTTTCTATGGACAGAAGACGAAGTGGCCCGAGTTGGAGGACAGACTCAAGCAGTCGATCATCGAGCAAAGAATGAGTGGGAGAAGAGTTTAAAATAAAAGCAGTAACGCTAGCAGAAGAAATAAAAATGAAACATTTCAAAGGAAGTCCGTCTTGATCCATCCGGATGAGGACTACGGTAGATCAGCAACTTAAAATGAAAACTCAGTGTAGTTTGTGTGTTTCCCACACCCGCGCCTATTGGTGATTGATCAAAAAAAAAAAAAAAAAAAAAATACTCCATTCATCCCTCTCCGGGGAAATTTGTGTGCTGCACTCCTTACACCACAGCAGGCTGCCCTTCGACAGTGCCAATGGTGGGAGAAGCGGGGGTTAGGTGTCTTCTCCAAGGACCCTAGACGGTGGTCTCAGCAGGAATAGAACCCGCGACCTTCCGGTCCGCGGGCAAGCGCTCCAGCGCTGATCCACCATCTCCCCTCAAAGTTTAATCATCAATGATTAAACATCAATGATTAAACTTTGTAATTAATACTTAAATAAAGGACAAACTCAGTTTTGCTCCAGCTCTATTTTTAAAAACGCATACTTGTGTGCTTGTGTGTGTGTTGTTGTCGTAAGGCGGACGTCGTAGAGAACGCCATGAGAACGTTACAAAGGGAATTTTGGGCATGGATCGTTTATAAAACCCTCGTTAGTTGTGGATTATGGTTGTGAAAATACTGTCCTTCTGTGGGATGTTACAGTGGTTCAAACAGACTCTGCAGGGTGGTTTTGTCAAGTGGACTCTTCGTTATTCACGAGGAATCTCGTCTGCAATTGGTCCTGCAACCATCCATGTTGCAGAACACGCAGTGGACGATTGTAAAAACACACAATTTACACGTAATCATTCATCCGCAGCCCCGCACCGACTGGAACATCCCGTCTTTAAATGTTTCAGTACAAATAGGTGTACTGTTACGCCCTTATGATTTGTTGTACCCCAGTGATGCGCAGTCTGGAACGGGCTCTCCGCCTGAACAGCTTTCCGGCGGTCCGCCTCGCTGCTGTCCTCTCAGTCTTCTCAGACAGACCCTCATAGCCGTCGCTCAAACCCGACGTCACATCAGATGCGTAGCTGCAAAAGAAATGAGAAACGATGTAAACAAAGAACAAATACCTCATCGAGCAATTTAAAAGTCTGTTTATGATCATCTGAACTGGAGCCATCAGGAGGGGTCCTGATGATAAGCAGCACACTGTGTGTGTGTGTGTGTGTGTGTGTGTGTGTGTGTGTGTGTGTGTGTGTGTGTGTGTGTGTGTGTGTGTGTGTGTGTGTGTGTTTCAGGGTGTTAACGGTCTGATAAAACAATACAGATTAAACTGTAAACCGTTCAGAATGCGTCTGAGGAAACACCTTGTGAACGATTTCAGAGAACTGAGGAACATTCAAACTGGTTTAAAAAAACTTTGCATCAGCTAATTGCGTCTCAGGGGTCTTTTTAGATCACCGTGGTTACCGGCTCCCCTTGGTGCCCCTCTAAAGAACATTTACAGGCCTGCTGGTTGGCACGGTGCTCACAACTCTCCTAAAAAAAACCAGAAAAACTACTTCGTGGGTAACTTTAGTTCAAATTAAAGCCTGTTTTCATCGGTTGGATTTAAAGGAGGGTCTTTTTCACATATTTCAGAATTATTTTAGCTCAAAGTGAGAATCAACCTGCAGGAAGTTTGTTTTGAACCCCAAACAATTCAAATGGGTTTTCTCTGTAGAGTACTCAGCCCCTTAATGTCGCCTGTGGATCTTCTGAGCCCCAACTCAACTCTGTCTAGATGAAGCTCATCTGCTACATCCAACAACCATGAATTCATTTGAGTTCATTTAATTTTTTATTTTTTTTTTACTCACTCTATTGATCCCTCAACGGGGAATTTTTTGTGCTGCATTCCTACACCGCCGCATGCTGCCACGACGGCGCCAATGGTGGGAGAAACAGGGGTTAGGTGTCTTATCCAATGACCTTAGACGTGAACTCAGTGAGATGCAAACCCGCGAACTTCCGGTTGACTTCCAGTCCACGGGTGAACGCACTAACCACTGAGCCATCGTCTCCCCAAATGAAAACAAAAAACTCATCTAGTGCAAGATCAAGTTTTTGGAGGTTTCTAAGAAAACGTTATGGACTAAACAGAGAGCGAGAGGAGGGGGGATTCACAGTGTCTTTCCATTGTCATGATCATTCCCTCTTGGATTTTTCTCCTCACCTCATGTCCTGCCTTTCGAAAGAAAACTGAAACATCTTTTTATGTCAAGCATCCCATTTTTGAGCGGACGAAAGGTACTATTTTCATTCGTAGTTTGTCTACAGACTTCAGTCCAATAAATTAACCTGAACTTTAAGACTTATCTAGAAAACATGGCCGACTTTATTCAGACTCTCTTCATGGTGTCTCTTCAGTATTATCTCACTCAACCTTTCTAAAATGTTTCTGTTATGGCGTCAGAGTCCTACTTGTCTCTCTCCACAAATATAAACATAAACACATATACTTATGTGTGGCCATAGCAATGTGTTTGTTAACATAGCAACAAATGGCATAGCAATGGCAATGCGCGCTTCCTCCCAGCTGCTGCGGGGTGCAGCAGGTTAGAAGGGATAAAATGCATATAAATTTTGAAATGTTCATTTTTAGAACACAAAAAATACATGATAATGACGATGATGGGGAGACGATGGCTCAGTGGTAGAGCGTTCGCTCGCGGACTGGAAGTTAACAGGAAGTTCAGTTTACGTCCAGGGTCCTTGGAGAAGACACCTAACCCCCCATTTCTCCCACCATTGGCGCCGTCATAGGTAGCAGCCTGCTGTGGTAGAGTGCAGCACAAAAATTTCCTGGTCAGGGATTATTAAAGTATATTAAAAAGAAAACATGTTAAATTAAAGGTCCTAAAAGGTCATCCTCTGAGGTTGTGTTTTATTTATTCTAATTAGCGTATTAAAGTGGAGTCATATTGACAGCTGCGGCGGTCCTAGTGTTAAAACACCTCTTAACAAACTTTTTTTTGAGAGGAACGGCGTGTGCCATTGTGTGCTTTTCAGTGAAACATAAACAGAAAGTGTCCTCATTTCAGTGCGATAAATAAAGTCTTGTTTCCGAGGAGAAGCCTCCAGCACACACACACGCACACACACACACACACACACACACACACACACACACACACACACACACATGCAGATCATTTCCTCACACCACTGTCAGGTCGCACGCTGAGAATAAAGCCTCTCTCACTTACATCCCACCAACATGGAAAACAGACCCTGCACAACATCTGAGTCACAGTCAAACAGAAAGCTGTGAGGGTCCGTTCTGCTTCCCCGGGTGGAGGAGGAGGAGCTCCGTCGGCCTGGAGCTTGTTGTTTCAACCCCACAGGTGTGGAGGAGAGGAACATTTCTTCAGTTTTTACACTGATTTCCAGATTGTTACGCTGAATAAAGAAGTGAGGAAACTGAGGTTTGAGGATTTGTTCTGGTGGAAAACCAGAGATAATTTACTTTACCTGTCCACGGGGGAGTTGAAGCCACTCGGGGATACGGAGTTACGTTGTTCTGTGTTCGTGGAGACGGCAATACTCTGGGATGGAAAAGAGAAACACAGCTGGATGTTACTGATACGAGGCTGGTTTCATTTAAACTCTGATAAACTCATAAAATTTTCATGTTTTTCTAAACAAAAAGTAGGTTGCTAGTTCTTCTTCTATTCCATCATCTCCCTTCAGGGGGCGCTACAGCAAGTCAATTTCTTCTATCTAACCCTATCTGCTGCATCCTCTTTAGTCACACCAACTATCTTCATGTCTTCCTTCACTGTATCCATGAACCTCCTCTTTGGTCTTCCTCTAGTCCTCTTTCCTGGTGGTTCCAAATCCAGGATCCTTCTTCTGATGTACTCTCTCTCTCTCCTCTGCACATGTCCAAACCATCTCAGTCTGACCTCTCTGACTTTAAAACCTCTAACATGTGCTGTTCCTCTGATCCTGTCCATCCTGGTCACTCCCAAAGAGATCCTCAGCATCTTCATCTCTGCTACCTCCATCTCTGTTTCCTGTCTTTTCTTCAGTGCCACTGTCTCTAGACCAATCAGCATGGCCGCTCTCACCACACTGTCTCTAGACCAATCAGCATGGCCGCTCTCACCACACTGTCTCTAGACCAATCAGCACGGCCGCTCTCACCACACTGTCCCTAGACCAATCAGCACGGCCGCTCTCACCACACTGTCTCTAGACCAATCAGCACGGCCGCTCTCACCACACTGTCTCTAGACCAATCAGCACGGCCGCTCTCACCACACTGTCTCTAGACCAATCAGCACGGCCGCTCTCACCACACTGTCTCTAGACCAATCAGCACGGCCGCTCTCACCACACTGTCTCTAGACCAATCAGCACGGCCGCTCTCACCACACTGTCTCTAGACCAATCAGCATGGCCGCTCTCACCCCACTGTCTCTAGACCAATCAGCATGGCCGCTCTCACCACACTGTCTCTAGACCAATCAGCATGGCCGCTCTCACCCCACTGTCTCTAGACCAATCAGCATGGCCGCTCTCACCACGGTTTTCTCCACTTTTCTTTTCATTTTAGCTGAAACTCTTCTGTCACACATCACACCTGATACTTGTCTCCACCCGTTCCATCCTGCCTGCACACGCCTCTTCACCTCTTTTCCACACTCTCCAAAGTAGGTTGCTAGTTGTGTTATATTATTATACCATATTAGACTACGGTCTGGATCAGTAATGATCAATGTATTGTTGTTAGGACCAACTAAGTGTCCTTAAAACCCATCTGATCTAATGAAGTTATGCATTTCTGAAGTGAAATAAAGTTTGGTATTTGTAGCCCTTAAAAAGCTCCTCTAAAAGTTAGTTTGAATCGGTGGGCAGAGCTGTTGATTTGGGTTATGGGTAGCCCATCTCAACAGGCCACCTTGGCTATGCAGTTATTAGTCTGGTCTGCAATCTAATCCATCAAACGTCCCAGCCGCTACATTCGTTAACCTCTGCATCCAATTGGCCAGTCATTAACTTGAATAACTTGTGCCACGGGGCAAATGGAGAATACGTTGAAACAAAGGCAACAAAAACAACAGTGAATAATTAATGGCTGCCGTCTGTGGATGTAAAGACTTTTTGGAGCCTCTTTGGACGAGGCGATGCAGGCGTTTACGGACGTGTTCCTTTCCTGTGGCCCAGTTTTGAATGTAAAATAGATTGATGGGTGAAATCTAACCAGATGCTTTTCTAAAATGACGGATCATCATTGTGTTTTCACCTAAAAACATGTCAGGAGAGTGGTCTGTTCCCCCTCTGTGTCGTGTTTCCCACCTCCCACTTGTCTGTGTGTGCGCAACAAGTCACACCTGAAACTCATCTACTCATCTACTGCAGCATAAATGGATCAGTTTTTCACACACTCTTCGCTTGATTGTTTGTTTACCATGCTTGACCTGTTATCCAGTTTTTCGCTCCAGCTCCTATATCAGAACCTTCCTAGTTAATCTGTTTTTGTCGTCTTTATTTGGACTTTTTATCAATCCAATAAATCTGCTATTGATTTTTTTCATCTGAGCCTGTCTGTTGTGTCATGGGTATATTTTTGGCCTCAGCTCCACATCATGACAGAAATCCCCGCCAGGCCCGCTGGGCACAAAACATGACCAGAAAGCTGCATATGTACACATTTTCATATCTTTTCCAACGATATGCGGGCATGCAACATGTTTAAATCTCCTTTTTCTCCTTAAAAAAGAGATTCTTTGTAATCCTAAAAGTCTGTCAGTGCCTCGTCCAACCACATCTTGTAAAAATAATTATGTGTCAGCACTGGGTGGGACCTGCTGCATCAGGAGGTCTTGTAAAGTTCTGCAGCCCTGAGAGAAGAACCCACTCACCGAGGGGAAGCGCAGGGCGGGGATGGGAAGACCGTCTACAGTCGGAGTGCCGGGCAGTGTGTTGGGGGGGCTGGTGGGCGAGTTGAGGCTCCCGGCCTCCAGCGGGTCTTGAAGTCCAGAGGAGCTCAGGTCGCCGTCTGTCTCGCAGTCAGCTGTTTCAACAAAGCACATAACTGACATAAACTGTGACGTTCAGACACACAATGCGATACGCTGAGCACACATGGACGACATCACATTAGGACCAGATCAGATTGATTTACTGAATTCCAGCGAGATATCTTCGTTGTTTAGGAAACTGATATTGAAAAAAATCTACTGACTACATCACAACACTCGCGCTCACCATGAGATAAAACCTACAGGCTCTGAATAATTTAGTTATCTACGCTATCACATTTCAGGGCTTCACTCTGAGCTTCTCAGAGATCTAAACATCCTTCTTTTCTTCAACAGTAAATAATATTTTTATGGCGGCTTACAGTTAGCAGAGGACAGGCTGTTATGGCGGACGTGGAAGTGCTGATCCGCTTCAGGCTCCTCTGGCTCGGCAGGGTAGCTGGAGCTCACACCAGAGTCTGCAGAGCTGGTGACCGGGGACGAGATGGGGGCCGGTGGAGTCAGCGCCGGGGTCAGCGAGTCGGCTGCAACAACATCACAGACTTTGGGTGACACCATCTGGGGCTCCGGTTCTTCTTCTATGGCCTCCTGCGCTTGCTTCTTTAGGCGCTCCTCCGCCTGCCGTCTTAGCTTCTCCCTCTGCCTTTTGATGGCCGTCACTCGGTCGCGGATGGACTTGGCCACAAGTTTGAAGTCGGCCTCACACACGAAGCCCAGCACCACCTGCATAACAGTGACGGTCAGGGTACAACAAGAAGCATAGGGTCAGGTGGGGTGAAACGAAGGTCTTCTGTTCTTTATACAAACTGTGACATTGAATCAAGCTGATGAAACATTTTTCTTAATAACATTTGTTTCGCAGCGTTTTAAGATGCCGCCTTCACCAGAGGTCAAACGGAGCAGGACTTCCAGTCCTCAGATGCCTCTCAACACATAGTCAGATTACAGGAGATGGGCCGGACGAGATGTTCCTGGCCGATACTAAATTTGATCTTGATGAAATCTACCATGAAGAAGTAAACAAGTGAAGAATTGTGCCTGTGCTTTCATTAAATATGACCTCTACGGAGATGACGGGGGGTTTTATAACTGGCATGGCAGCCAATTCAGGCGGGATCTCTCACTGAAACCTGTTCTCAGATTTCTGACGAGACGTTCTCATGATGCACCGGGGTCCTGTGCCATGCTTCCGACTGTACAACGAATAACTCTGGGCTTGTACTATATGTATGTGTATTGTAGGTACATGTTCCACTACACAATCGGGGCCAATCAGAATAAGGACATTGTTATCTACTGTTTATTTCAGGGGCGAGGGTGAACCCAGACTACCTTCTTTCCCCCTTAAGGCTATTTCTTTTTCCCTCTTGTTCAATTCAATTCAATTTTATTTGTATAGCCAAAAATCACAGAATTTCCGTCTCAATGGGCTTCACAAGAAAAAGAGGAATGTATTAACACAAATACACAACAAGAAAAATAACTAACAAATGCTAACTAAACAAGACTAGCACATTAATGCACTTAGACTCTCCTTCACGGTGAGGAAAAACCCCTAAAAAAACCATCAGTGGGGAAAAAATAAGAAACCTCGTGGGGATCCACATGAAAGAGAGATCCCTCCCCCGGGATGAGCAACCAATGTCCTGCCTTTTAGAATCAGAATATACTTTAATTATCCCACACATGGAAATTTGTGTGTTTACAGCAACAGCTTCCTATCTGCTAAGTGAGTCGTTGTAGAGCCCGATCACGTACGGAAAGAAAGACCTCCGGTAACGAGATGTTCTTGAGCAGAGCTGTCTGAGCCTCTTGGAGAAGGAGCTCTGCTGTTCGTCCACCCTGATTCCTCACATTTGATCTTAATTGTTTCTCCCCAATGTTTTTACCCATGTCTTGTTTTTCTCGTGTTATACGGGGCCTTGTTCTTGTCAATCTCTTACCCAGTCGTTTGTTCCGTTGTTTTCTCATTGTTTGGTTTCCCCAACGTCTGGTTCTCCCACAGCTAGTTTTACTAAGGCCCCGTTCACACATAGCCGGGTATTTTTGAAAACCCATATAGTTTAATCCGTTTTGCCGTCCACACGAAAACGGGTTTTTTTCACTCAAAACCGGCGTTTTTGAAAACTCCGGCCAAAGTGGAAATGTTGGAAAACTGTTTTTGCGTTTGTGTGTGGACGTGCGAAAACGGAGATTTGCGTTTTTATGCAACAAGTAATGCACATACGTCATTCGTGTGCGTCCTTGTTTGGATCGTCTATATTTTCCTGTGTTTTATTACCTTTAAAGTCGATGATGACTTTTAAAAGAAATTCCACCTCCTTGTCGGTCCACACGATCGAGATGCCTGGCGCCATGTTTCAGGTTTTGCGAAAATGACGACAGAGGTGCTCTGATTGGATAGCTCAGAACTTACGTTTACATCAATGCCCACTACTGGTCTGGCATGCTTGTAACTGCACTCAGAAGCGTATTTATTCGGCTCCGTGTGACGTGGATATTTGGACAGTTACGTGTGGACGCGAGCATTTTCCTAAAACGGAGGACAGCAGATATGCGTTTTCAAAAATACCCGGCTACGTGTGGACGGGGCCTAAGCCTGACCTGGCCAGGATTCAAAACTGTCAAAGACCCAAACCTACCGAGGATTCATACCTACCCAGTTTGGTTCCCAGCCTAACCTGTCTCCTCCCTCAATAAACTGGGTTTACAATCTGCTTCTTTGAGTCATCCCCCATGCTTCAAAAGCTTCATTTCACTGTCCTCAGTTCACTTCAGGTTCTGTCCACAAGTCTCGTCTTATATTTGAGTACATAATGGTTCTTGCACCCTGCTACCTTCACGAATCCAACAATTTGTATAGAAGAAGGTGTATGCAAAATTTGGGGGTGCACATGGTTGTTAAATGAGGCCCCAGATCTGGAAGTCATTTCCTCACTCATAGCTTTAACAAACCAGGTCAGTAGAGTGTGAGTATGTGTGTGAGCTCACCATCTCCTGAGCCACCTCCTCAGGCACATCCTTGTAGAGCTCAAACAGGAACTCAATGGCGTTATTGTCCTTGTACTTCCCGTGGAGCTTCTTAGTGTCGTCCATGCGCAGCCACAGCTTCAGACCAGGCTTCACCGTGTCGTCCTCCTCTGCCAGCTCCACATGCACGCCATTGTTCTCCTGAAAGAACGGGTGTTCCAGAAGATCCTGAATGGTGTACCTAAATAAGAAAAACGATTAGTTCTCACGGTGTGCTTCCAGAAGCTCTAAATCAGGAGTGCCCAACCGGTCGATCGTGGTCTACCGGTAGATCGCGGACTGGACCCGTGTTGACCGTGAGACGTGTTGTAAAAAAAATGAAGAAATTTTTTTTTCACGACAAACTTTTTTTTTTTTTTACAGAAAGTCATTGTTGCCAATTCAGCCACTCCAAAAAGGCTGGGCACCCCTGCTCTAAATGGTATGAATGGTTATGTTCGGTTTCACCTTTCATCTTTGATCATACGAATGCAGCCTTCAATGATTTCCTTCAGTTCTGGAACTTTGACTTTGTAGAAGCTGTCCGGTTTGATCCCCTGTGGAAACATGGAAGCAGGACAGAGATTTTTGTTTACGTGTTCTGAAAGATTTCTCATTTTTTATGCAGAATAAATCACTTTATAAATGATTGATTCCTCAGAGCTCCAGTGTTAACCTGATCCTCTGCTTGGTGACCTCCATCACCACCATGACATTTACGTGTGTGTGATCACATCAATACCTTCACAGGACACACAAACGAGTCCATGAGAATGGAAAAAAAACATGGTTGTCTCCTTATTTTTGAGTGGCAGTGTTTATCTAAAGAGGAGGAATCTCCAGCGGCCTGGTCACGTATGATCATTAAAACATAGATAAATAAAAGAAGTGAAAACACTGATTAAAGAAGAAGCCAAGGTTAGAAATATATTTAGTCAGCAGATACAGAAACATCCGGATTATGTCAGGGCCAAACACCCAAACAGAGGAGCAGCGTTATCACATCCAAACACACACATGTCACCGCCTGACAAGCTGGATCTTCTCAGAGGAATTTTCTGTTTTCTGTCTGGATGAAATTCATCTGCTGCATCCTGAAAACATCCAATATTTACAGGGGCGTAACCAGGGGAGGCGTGGACTCCTCCCGCCTCCCTTTTGTTCCACAAAAAAAATAAAGAGGAAGAAAGGAAAGAGGACTAGCTATCCCCAAGCAGGGCCAGCAAATGGCCACCAAAATGCAGGAACATTGCTCTTATTTTTCAAAATGTTCTGGGGAGAATGCCCCTAGCCTCCCCTAAACTGGCTTTGTCAATGATCTCACCCCTCTATACCCCCATTTAGAAAATCCTGGATCCGCCCCTGGTCTAGGCACATCAGAGGTGTCCAACCTGTTGCATCCCAGCTTTACTGGATAAATAACTGGATACATTTTCTTTACTTTGTAAAGTTGTTCTTAGTAAATGTTTTAAAACGTTCGGAAGCTCAGAGCCGCCAAAAATAAATATTATAACGTGAAACATTATGGAGGACCAAAAGAGTCTGTAAGAGAACATGTTAACAACGCAGTTACTCTTTGTAACAAAAATAGAGAGAAAATGGGGAGGCGTTGGCTCAGTGGTAGAGTGTTTGCGCTCGAAAGGGAGGCGAGGGCGCGGGACAGAGGGGTAAAACGGACAGAAAGAAAATGCTTGAATAGGGATTTCTAACTTTGGGTTGTGGGCTGCACGATGGTCCAGTGGCTAGCATGGTGACCTCACAGCAAGAAGGGAAGGGTTCAAATTCCAGAGTGGGGGGAGTCGGGGCAGGAAACACTGGTCTTTCTGTGTGGAGTTTGCATGTTCTCCCTGTGTATGTGTGGGTATTTTTCTGGTTTCCTCCCACCCTCCAAACATACATGTTCGGTTGATTGGCTAATAGAAAATTGCCCCTAAGAGTGTGTGTGTGTGTGTGTCCCTGCTACAGACTAGCGACTTGTTTGAGTGTATCCTGCTTCTTGCCTAAAATCCAACAGGATAGATCCAGTACCCCGTTACGACCCCATTAGGGATAAGCAGTTCAGAAGACTAGATAAAACTTTAAGTTGCATGACCCTAATATTTGATCTGATTCATCTATAGTGGTACTGAGTAACTGCAGGCAGGTTGATTAAAATCCCTTCTGTAGTTTGGGAGATAATGCACTCAAAAAAGGAGCTGTTACAGAAGCACAGATGGGCGGTCAGAGGCCTTAAAAAAGAACCTGCAGAACCTTTTTTTCACTCTTATAAAAGCCGATCAATCCGTCCCAGCAGTAGTTGGACCAGCTGACTGTATTTTGTGTGGTGAGCAGGCGATGGCAGAACGATATGTTGTGGAAAAAGTGTCTCACTCTTTACTCCTTACAAAGAGCGCTGTTTCTTTCCTGTGTGTCGCATATGCAAAACAAACAGTAAACTGGAGGAAACTGGAAAGTTGTGATGGCAGCAGGTTGGAGAAAGCCTGGCTGCGTTACAAACAGGAGCAGAATGATCCCTCCTGTGCAGTCAGAGAGACTCCAGCATTAAAACTGTATCCATCTGTTATTCATCAGTCTTTCATGTTTTTATGAAGTGTGACTGACTTCTAAAGTCATTCGATTTTAACTACCAACATGTCCGCTGATGCAGAAACAAACCATTAAACTTTAATCTTCGAAGTTATTCAATTTAATTTCAATTTTATTTGTATCAAAATCATAGAATTTCCGTCTCAATGGGCTTCACAAGAAAAAGAGGAATGTATTAACACAGATACACAGCAAGAAAAATAACCAACAAACGCTAACTAAACAAGACTAGCACATTTCAGTCCTTAGACTCTCCTTCACAGTGAGGAAAAACTCCTAAAAAAACCCATCAGTGGGCAAAATTAAGAAACCTCATGGGGATCCACAGAAAAGAGAGATCCCTCCCCCGGGAAGAGCATATTGAGTGGCAAAATAAAGCAAGGTGTTTAAATTTATACTGTATACCTGTGGGTATGACCATATGCGTTCACAAAAACTAGAAAAAATTTAGACAAAGTTTTGTTCTGTTCTGTCGTCTTCCGCTCATCCCGGGCCGGGTCGCAGGGGCAACAGCCTCAAACGGGAAGCCCAGGCTTCTCTCACCCCAGCTACATGCCTTAGCTCACCTGGAAGAATCCCGAGTCGTACCCCAGCCAGCTGTGAGACATAGTCTCTCCAGCAGGTCCGGGTTCTGCCTCTTGGTATCCTCTCGGTGAGACGTGTCTGAAACACCTCACCAGCAAGGCGTTCGGGAGGCATCCTGACCAGATGCACGAACCACCCAATCTGGGTTCTCTCGACATGGAGGAAGAGCGGCTCGACACCAAGCTGGCAAAGCTCCTCACCCGATCTCTCAGTGAGAGCCCAGCCACCCTGCGGACAAAGTTTTCTCTCAAAAAATTAGTATTTGAGAAAGATGTGATCATTTGACAGCAGATGGGGGCGTGGCCTAAATTAAACTAGAACTAGAATGTTTATCAGTGTTCATCAAACAGGAGCTGTGGTGCTTTTAGAATCAATCTTATTGATGAACATGATAGGGATGAAGGAAATCCTACATTAGAGACAGAAATGCCGAGTTTTTGGCTCCACAAAGAGGAAGATCTTAAGGCGGGACCAAAAGGAGGAGGGGCTATGACATGACGTCACATCGGCCAATGGACAACACCCGCCATGACAGTTGGCGTAAAACAAACCGTTCCAAACATGAGAAAGCAGCTATTAAATTGTGCATCTTCCGTGTGTTACCGCCTAGTGTTATGTATCAGTATGAAGAGGAATTACCACCAGGAATACACCCCTGTACTGATTGGTCACACTTTGTTTTGAGGCTCACGCACATAAGCTGTCATATGACCAAAGTTCACGGATGTCCAACTTCTTCCATACGTTCACCAAAAACAATACTGGCAATAGACCATGCAGATCGCTACTAGCGGCTTTCAGATGCATAGCTGCAGCAGGAGATGCCATGTGTTTGGCCTCATTATACCTAATCATGTTCACGGAATGCACCTTTTGAACTTGGCTTTACTTGATTTTTATTTTTGCTGTAGATAATTTTGTGTATTTTTTAAAATCTGTTTGTTTACTTTCCTATTTTTACACAGTTTTATTTTTATGATTAATTTTTAAAAAGTTTTTTACTGGTTTTACTTTTTATTCTATTGTCTTATTCCAGTGTTTCCTCATGGGGATCCTCCATCCCACCAGCTCTACCTGCTCAGTCTGTGGGGTCTTCTCTGTGGGACTCTGACTGGCCTGGTTGGTGTGGGTCCCTCACTATAGCCAGGTGGCTTCTGTGGGTGCCCGTGTCTCTTGGACCTGGGTGGACCCCTGTGGTTTTGGCCTCTACAGTCATGGGCAGGACGAATCCTGGTGTGGATCGATCCCCAGTTATGACTTCCTCACAGCATCAGGCCAGATGTTTATTTTTATTTCAGTTAAAGAGACAGTAGCTAGGGGTCCAGGTGAAATAGGGGTTGGGTTGGGCGTGTGGGGGGGTTCGGGGCTGTGTGAATGTTGATCCATGTGTGCAGTGTTTTGTGTGAGTGTTTGATTTTTATTGTTTTTTATGCTTGTTTTTGACTTTTTTTTTTTCAATGATCTGGATTTTAATGTTGTTTGAGGGTTTTTTTGGGGTTTTTTTTTCAGCACTTTGTGTAACTTTATGTTGGAAAAGTTCGTTATAAATAAAATTTGATTTAAATTTGATTTGATATTCGAACAACCTGATTGGTCCATCCAGATGCTTGTGGGGAATGAAGTACAAAAGAACTCAATTTTTGTGGAAAA
Organism: Neostethus bicornis; assembly: GCA_902685375.1. NCBI lineage: Eukaryota > Metazoa > Chordata > Actinopteri > Atheriniformes > Phallostethidae > Neostethus > Neostethus bicornis. The sequence goes on along the minus strand of LR738559.1, from coordinate 21,133,696 downwards.
TGGACCAAAAATAGGTTTTTTATCAAAGAAAAACAAGCAAATTTGTGCTGGTTGGTGACGTTTTCTTCCAAAACGGCTGTGATCGTCTGTTTACACGAATTTAAATTCCAGCCAAACATGTTTGATGTGATGGAGTCTGTTTTTTTCTTTTAAAATAAAACAGTAAACAGCTCGTGGAAGAAGGTGGACCTCCTGTGCTCAGAGACATTGTCACGTTGATGGAAGATAAAGCCACACACGAGGAAAATGAGATTATTACTGTATTAAATTGGAATCAAAGTGTAATTACTTCCAGTGAGCGCCTCGTTTGGTGGGGAAGCCGTGTGGGGTCATACAGAAAATAAATCATCAATAAAACATACAATAAAAATCATTTTTATTGTCATTTAGTCTTTTGAAGTAAATTAAATCTTCAAATAACCAACATCCTTAAGGTCGTTAAAGTCAGTGTAAATATAACCTAATGTTATGGTTAATTATTTAATTCAATGTCCTTAAAATCTGAAGAAAAAAAACAGCTTAAAATAACGACATCTGTTTTCAAATCTCAGTTTCTTCCATCTAACCCTATCTCCTGCATCTTCTTCAGTCACACCAACTATCTTCATGTCTTCCTTCACTGTATCCATGAACCTCCTCTTTGGTCTTCCTCTAGTCCTCTTTCCTGGTGGTTCCAAACCCAGCATCCTTCTTCTGATGTACTCTCTCTCTCTCCTCTGCACATGTCCAAACCATCTCAGTCTGGCCTCTCCGACTTTAACACCTCTAACATGTGCTGTTCCTCTGATCCTGTCCATCCTGGTCACTCCCAGAGAGATCCTCAGCATCTTCATCTCTGCTACCTCCATCTCTGCTTCCTGTCTTTTCCTCAGAGCAATGTCTCTAGACCAATCAGCATGGCCGCTCTCACCACACTGTCTCTAGACCAATCAGCATGGCCGCTCTCACCACACTGTCTCTAGACCAATCAGCATGGCCGCTCTCACCACACTGTCTCTAGACCAATCAGCATGGCCGCTTTCACCACGCTGTCTTTAGACCAATCAGCATGGCCGCTCTCACCACACTCTCTCTAGACCAATCAGCATGGCCGCTCTCACCACACTGTCTCTAGACCAATCAGCACGGCCGCTCTCACCACACTGTCTCTAGACCAATCAGCATGGCCGCTCTCACCACACTGTCTCTAGACCAATCAGCATGGCCGCTCTCACCACGGTGTCTCTAGACCAATCAGCATGGCCGCTCTCACCACGGTTTTCTACACTTTCGCTTTCATTTTAACTGAAACTCTTCTATCACACATCACACCTGATACTTTTCTCCAACCGTTCTAGCCTGATTGAACACGCTTCTTCACCTCTTTTCCACACTCTTCATTGCTCTGGACTGTTGATCCTAAGAACTTAAAATCTTCGTTCTTCTTGGTCTATGACATTTATGTGGTCTATTTATTTATGGACAGGTATGGTCTTAATCTTGCAGGTTGGTCTTGGCTGTCCAAAGGCTATGAGAGTAAAACCCAGACAGATACTCCAGTAATGAGAACAATGCTCCCTCTAATTTTTTATGCGTCTGACCAAACACAAGCTGTCTGAGCAGAAAGAGGCGGAGCAAAATTTTTGACTTTTTGTGATGTCATCAGCAGCAACGAGCCAAACTCCGAAGCAGTGGTTTGAAGCAACGAAAGAAGAAAGTGATGTGCTCCAGAGTTTACCATCTTTACTTTGAATTGAGTTTCAATTTGTGCGCTGCGTAGGTTTTCTTGTGTGCTATAACTGCAATTGCGCAGGCACGCAGCTTGGAGGGGACAGTGATGGAGACCCGTAGGCAGTTGGCTGAGCTCTGCGATGCTTCTTGGCTCCTCCGACGCTCACACCGGCTGTATCGACTTGCCTTTCCGTCGGACTCTGTCAGCAACACCTATGCACTAGGCACTCCAGGATCTCCATACCAGTTGCCCAGGCCTGCACTATGAGAGGTTACCCCAGCTTCAGTCTCTCAAAACCGTATCTTAGGGAACATCCTCTACTCACGCTCAGTCCCTCCTTTCAAATGGAAGTGCTAATTTTAGATACCATATTTTCCGCGCTGTAAGACACTCGTAAAAGACTTTTACTTTTTAAAAGCAACAGAGCATCTTTTACCCTGTGTTTTCCGGGTAATTGCTTTAACTCGGTTTATTAAGCGGCCCACGGGTTACCAGGGCAGGCGGGGACATATTGTGCAACGTGTTGGTCTTGATTTACTCTTTCTTCTGGATTAACCGGTTAAATAAATGTAGCGCAGTGTTTCTATTCTCTTTGTTAACAGTCTTTCTTGCGTAGAGCTTTTAGAAAAGTCAACATGTATCAGGACCTAGAAATGATTTTAGTGTCTTGTTCAAACAAAAGAGAATCAAGTTAAACTGGAACTCAACCTGTAACTACTCTGGTAATTGATGAGTGAAACATGTGCCACCCTGCGTCGTGATTAAAGAGTTATGATTACTGTTTTTACACATGATGAGTCTTAAAGGCACAAAGACTTATTCTTCTCCAGAGTGGGAGTTTTTTTTTACCCACAGTCTGGATGTTCTGAATTACACACGACGGATCCCGGTTCCACACATGTGAGTGATTAGCTTTAAATGGGATGGAAATGACGTGGTTCTCGCTTGTTTTAACTTACACTGGTGACTTTGCGGTAGATTTGCGCTGCATTTTGGCACTCGGAGTAGGGATATTCAGAGGTGGCCATCTCCAGGATGCACATTCCCAAAGCGTACACGTCCACTGCTTCGTCATACTTCTCCTCGTACATTTCAGGGGCCATAAACTCTGGTGTTCCTGTGAAGAGTCAGCAGAACGAAGCAGGAAGTTAACAAAAAACTTAGAGATTTGTATTTAATGCATTATTTTTAAGGATTTTAAGCTTAAATATCGGTTGACTTTCTCAAAAAGAAAGACAGAAATTCTCTTGTCATAAAAATGTCCCTTGATACTGAAGTAGGTTAATGAGGTTTTTTCTTTTATTTTATTCCCTCTGGATTTTTAAACTCCTGTAGGATCACATACCTGGATTCTAAATGGAGAAAAACAACCAAAAAAAAAAAACCCACGTTAAAGTAGTCTTTTATGATTCACACATACAGTATAATGTGGGGGTTTTTTGTAAGATGACTGTCATATTGTCACATAAAAAAAAATAATAATAAAAATTTATATTGTAACACTTTTAAAACACTTCCTGGTTACGTTAGAATGTAGGTGTGGCTGAGAACAAAATCCTTGGCAAAAACCAGGCTGGTGTTCAAACAGTTTCAGAAAAAATGGACGAGAGAGCTCGCAAATTTCTCAAACAAGCATTCGTCTTCTAAAACGGTTATCCCATATGAGGTCAGGGGGTGCCGACATCTATCCCATCTAGCTGTTTGCAGGTAAGAGGCAGGATACACACCTTCTTTATCTCTTCGATGAGATAAAGAAGGTGGAAGATTTTAAGTATCTAGGATCAACAGTCCAGAGCAATGGAGAGTGTGGAAAAGAGGTGAAGAAGCGTGTTCAGGCAGGCTGGAATGGGTGAAGGAAAGTATCAGGTGTGATGTGTGACAGAAGAGTTTCAGCTAGAATGAAAGGGAAAGTGTACAAAACCGTGGTGAGACCGGCCATGCTGGTTGGTCTAGAGACAGTGGCACTGAAGAAAAGACAGGAAGCAGAGATGTTTGTAGCAGAGATGAAGATGCTGAGGATCTCTCTGGGAGTGACCAGGATGGACAGGATTAGAAATGAGTACATCAGGGGAACAGCACATGTTAGAGGTTTTGGGGATAAAGTTAGAGAGGTCAGATTGAGATGGTTTGGACATGTGCAGAGGAGAGAGAGAGAGAGTGCATCAGAAGAAGGATGCTGGGTTTGGAACCACCAGGAAAGAGGACTAGAGGAAGACCAAAGAGGAGGTTCATGGATACAGTGAAGGAAGACATGAAGATAGTTGGCGTGACCGAAGAGGATGCAGGAGATAGGGTTAGATGGAAGAAACTGACTTGCTGTGGCGACCCCTGAAGGGAAAAGCCGAAAGAAGAAGAAGAAGGCAGGATACACACTGAACAGGTCACCAGTCTGTTGTCTGTTTTAGTATTAGGCGCTGCCCTGGTCGGCTGCCTGCTGCAGTGCTCCCTGTTACTTGAGCGTTTAATCGCCAACTTTCTCAGAGCTTCTGTCCCTTCTTCCGACTATGTTTTGTCTCATTTTTAAGATTTCATTTTGAGCGCACTTTGGACGTCATTTTGACCTTTGTTGTTTTGTGTCGCACAGCTGATTTTTTTAGAAATTTTCCGGCTAACTCCCAACGGCAAGCTGGATAGGAAGTCATTCTGTCGTTGACATGCATGTTGACGTGCGCTACCAGCTGCTGGCTCTTGGAGCCACATCCGTCATGGCTGGAGAAGATGGTTCCATGGGGAGCTGAGGAGAAGGAGACGATCTGGAGGAGGCGCGGAGAAGGAGACTGTTTAGAGGAGGTGCTTCCTGTGTTTTTGCGGTTTCCATGGAAACGTCCGGTTGCTCACTTGAGGAACTTGAAGCGCTCACTCGGATCCAGTGAAATACAGAAAGGCCAGTTTGGCGTTCCTCACTGCGGCCTGGCTTTGTGGATCCATTCTGGACTCCAGCTTTTGGGTTGCCAGGTTGGACACAGTGCGACCGGACTGGGACGCCGATAGATAGGAGCCAGGGGGCATCGAGGTGTTTACACTGCAGTACTCAAACTTCCCTTTAAGGGATAAATAAAGTATTTGTATATTCAAATCAATTGGGGGGGAGGGGGGTCACACACATACAGACAACCATCCACACACGCACTCGGTCCTGGGGCCAATTTTGTAGCAGCGAATCAACCTAACATGCATGTTTTTGGTTGGTGGGAGGAAACCAGAGAAAACCCACACATACATGGGGAGAACATGCAAACTCCACACAGACAGACCCCTTCCTTAAAGCCTCACTCCCACTCTCGGATGTAAACCCCTGACCTTCTTGCTGTGCAGCCTTTCTCCAACATGTGTGAATAAAATAAAAAACTACTGATGTGGAAAAAAAAATCTCACAAAAAACTTAAAAAACAAATCATTAAAAAATAAAAGTTCAAACTAAAAACAAAAAAAAATGACGTCAAAGATAAAAAACAAACGACTGGATTCAAAAACAATTTAAAACGTTCAAAAAGCAAACGGTTACAAAGTAAAAAAAATCGAGTTAAGACTGAAGATGAAAGTATGGTTGTGATGATGTAACAAACGAGAACAAAGCAAAACACAACCTCATGACCAATTAAGACGGAATATCTGAAAGTTCATGTTGATTTTTCTAACAGAATAACTCGTCTCTGTTACGTAGTTACATCAAATTCCAAGAATGAAAAAAAAATGAGCCAGAAAAACAACTCCATAAGTTTAACGAGTGGATTGAAGCTCAGAGTTATGAATGAGTTATCTATAACGAGATGTCGCCCGGGCTATTTTAGGACGTATGTGTGTGTGACTTTACAAAGACAGGAATGCCTTCAGGACGACCCAGCGTGACTGGGTACGGTTCTGCTTGCATCGCTCGGTCATTCGTCTTCTATGGAAGATCGTTTTTATTTCCTCATAATTTATCGTCTACCAATTAAATTTTCCTTTAGGCTTTAATAAAGTATCGTCTAATTAAATTAAAGTCAAATTAAAACATAACATCAGTTAAAAGACGGAACAGGAAACCGATGAAGAAAAAAATTCCACTGAAAGGTTTTATGAACGACATAAAAATAATCTAATAATCTTATTAATATTGAGCGTTTTTAATCTCCTGCTTTCTATTTTTGTTTTGTTATGTTGTTGTTTTGTTCCTCAAAAAAACGGATGTAATTAACTTTGCTGTTGTTTCACGTGTTCGTTTTTTATGTTCCGTTGTTTTCTTGGAAAAAATAATAAAAACAATATGAGTGATGTCATTTAATGTGGTTAAGAATCAAAACGATGGCTGCAGTGGTTCTTTTCAGGCCTCCGCCCGTAAAATGTGGACAAAGCATCAAGCGTTCCAGTTGTTTGTGCGTCTGTATCACTTTTATCAACACAATAACTTCCACACAACAGAAGGAACTTTAATAAAACTGCCCACAACTACTCAGTACAAACTATAGATTAACCAGTTAAGTGTGACCGGGCCCGCCGGGTCAGGATCGGGCGGGGAGCGCCAGGGAAGCAGAGGCACAGACGGCAGCTCAGTGGTTAGAGCGTTTGCGCGCAGACCCAAAGTTCGCGGCTTTGCGTCCCACAGAGAGCACGTCTAGGGTCCTTGGAGAAGACACCTAACCCCTGCTTCTCCCACCATTGGCGCCATCGAAGGGCAGCCTGCTGCGGTGTAAGGAGTGCAGCACACAAATTTCCCCGGTGAGGGATGAATAGAGTAATTCATTTATTTATTTCATTTATTTAAAAAAAACAGGTTTAACATTTTTTATTTAAAACCTATTAAAATGGCGGTACTTGAAATAGTTTATGTGTCGGGATCCAGCCCACCGGCACCTCCTCGTCCACATCTGCAGACTTTATAGGTTATTCGTCATCCCAGGTCTGCCCATTTTGGGCCCATCAGTCGTCCCGGGTCTGCCCGGGGCACCCAGATCTGGGCTGATCGGGGCGATTGGGAAGATCTGGCCAGCCCCAGATTTCCAATCTTAACGTAGCCAGTCGGGCAGGTGATGATCCATCGTCCCGCGTCTGCCCTTTGTGGGGTCATTTGTTGTCCCTGGTCCGCTCGAGTGGACCCGCAGTTAGGGGTCCACTCGTCTGGACCTCAACTGCAGAAACCTTCTTCGGTAGTGGGATCCGTGAAGGACACCCTGTGTCTTTTTTCAGGGGGATCCCTCGCCGCGTGGCGGTGTGCAGGCTGACACACCACCACGCCACCAGCTCATACTCCATAGTCCAACAGCAGGGTTCCCTACTGTGTGTATCAACTGCCACTTCTGCTCTGGCTCTCCTCTCTCCTCTGCCCCCAGCTGCCTCTTGTAAACCAATCAGGTACTGCACCACTTCTTAGTAGCAGGTGAAATAAATAAAATTAATCAAGACGATTAAAACATGCAGAATAAAACTATAAAAACCATGAAATAAAATTATAAAATAATCCACCTAAAAAACTCCACAAGTTTTCAGGGTCATGCGACCAAACGTCAAGGTCATAAAATTAAAAAACTTACACTTCTAACTGCTTCAACCTCCTCATCACGTAAACCCAAATCATCCCTTATTATTACAGTCTGTCTTATAGAGCAGACGGAGGAAGATCGGTCAACGTCTTGGTCACTAACCAACAAGCAGAGTTCAAATAGAAACAAAATAGGACTTTCTGTCTGTCAAAGAAAGTTTGCTCTCTCCACCAAAGCTGACCGGTCTCACGGAAGGTTACTGGTCAGCGCTCGAAGGGAAACATTGTTGCAATAAAGAGCGGAAAGCAGGCAGGAACGATTCCTCCCTTCTTTCTGGAAAATGTCCATTCTCTCTCTGAACACTGATACAGTTTGAACACACTGGGAACAGAGACTAAAATCCAAGGATAACCTGCATCAGTGAAAACTAAAGTAATCAAAAATCAACATGTTTTAACATCATTTTCACTTCAAAAACAATCCTGAACTGTTTTTTTATTTCATTCATACATGTCTGAGTAATGTGCATGCTCTTCTCTACTGTTCTTGGATTCTATTTGAACGTCTGGTTGTTCTCTGTCATAACTTTTGTTCCTTACCAAGCACTGATTCTAATGTTAGCAGGAAGGGTTTTAGCTCGATCCATCCACCGAGGCACTGCTCCTCCTCCCTTTATGTGCAGGACGAATCAGGGAGCGAGATGTCCGTATAGTCCCTCATTCATCCAGGAGTGATCCATTGTAGAAAAAGTTAAAAAACCTTTTAAACTTGGATTTACAGCAGCATTTTGAAGCCCTGGACCAAAGATGACATCTCGTGACCCAGATTCATGCCTCTCGTCAGCAGGAATTTCTATTCACTAGGCTTTTAGCATTATTACAATAGGGATCGTCCACTGGTCTGTGATTACAATAGGAGCCATTCACGGCCATCATAGGTAACACAGGCTCAGGTTAGTATAAATAGATCCAGGTTTCAGTCCATTTCATTCAGATTGAAATGATTTCCGGATGGAAGTCGAAACGTCTCGATCAAGAATTAAACTGTCCAGAACTCTTTTATAAACTTTTTCTACAACAGGGAGCAAGATGATGGGCATATTCAGAAAGTCAGAAACAAAAGTGAAACTGAATACATGTATTTATAAGCTTTTATTTTTGGCGAGCATCTCTTAAGGAACTGTGTTTAAATGGTAAATGAGCGTTTTTCTACCTGCGATGGTTCTCAAAGGGCTTTACATCGTAGCTTACATTCACCCATTCACACACACATTCATACCTGATGGTGGAAGCTGGAAACCACCATCAGGAGACATTGGGGGTTTAGTGATCGGGGACACCTGAAGATCAATGGATTACACACATCATGTCCTATCCCCATCGGAAAGGAATGATTGGTGAAATAAAAAACTGGAGTGAGTGAAGCGAGTGGACCCTAAAGCTGTGAGGTCGAACTGTTTCCATGAAGGGAAAGAAATCTATGATCAGCCAATGACTGCTCTCTCGACAACAACGCTGACCTGATATGGACGTCCAGAGACGTTCAAACAAAAATGGAAAAACCTCAACAAGCTGACTCAGATTTCCACACGGATGCTCTACAGATTTTAATCTTCAAACTAAATCAAACATGGAGTGACTACGCATCCAATTTAACAGTAACAGTTTTCTCATGAAGGAGCCATTTTGTTCTAAAAGCCCTTTGTTTTTAACGACGTGTTGGATCCGAACGTCTCTGATTAAATTAAAATCTCATTGAAAGTAAAAAATCAACAAGCCATCAAACTGCGTCTGATTTCTAAACCGCTTGGTGATGAGACGCAATTTTCAGCTCAATTAGAGTGTGTTTGGGTGGTGGTGCCGCTATTTAAAACACACACACAGTGTTTCTTTCTTTTGTAAATGACCAGGATAAACGTGGGCTGACGCTCTTTGAGTTTTAAATGATTAAAAACATCCATTTCAACATTCATTCATTTTGAAAAATGGACTCCTCATCGGGGGCAGCACGGTGGTGCAGTGGGTAGCACAGTGGCCTCACAGCAAGAAGGTCGTGGGTTCGAGTCCCGGGCGGGGATGAGACTTGGAAAACTGTCCTTTCTGTGTGGAGTTTGCATGTTCTCCCCGTGTTTGCGTGGGTTTCGTCCAGGTACTCCAGTTTCCTCCCACCCTCCAAAGACACGCATGCTAGGTTGATTGGCCAGTACCAAATTGCCCCTAGGAATGAGTGTGTGTGTGGATGGTTGTACGTGTGTTGCCCCGCGACAGACTGGCAACCTGTTCGGGGTGTACTCTGCCCTTCGCCTTAAATTGACCGGGATGAGCTCTGGTACCCCCCGCATTCCCAGAAGGGATAGACGGATAAGAAGATGACTGACTGATGTTTGGCCGTACGTAAGTGTTGTTTGATTAGTGTCAGAATTTGAAAAAAAATTGAAGTAAAGTCGTGAAATAAAATTTGAAGCTTGAATAGTAACGGTAACGATGTCTGTAAGTACTCCATCTACATTCTCCCTCTTGGTTCTCTTTTCCGTAAGCATAACATTCTTTTCCATTGCTATGCAGATGACACCCAGCTCTATATTTCCACCAGACCCTCCTCTTCCCTTCCTCCTTCCTCGCTTACCCTCTGTCTCCAAGAAATCCATTCTTGGTTCTCCTCCAACTTCCTCCAACTCAACAGTTCCAAAACTAAAGTCCATCTAGTCGGTACTCCTTCCACCATTTTCCAAATCTAATGGTTTTTCCATTTCTATTAACGACCCAACTGTCCTTCTCCTCAAGTTAAGAGTCTGGGTGTCATCCTCAGTCTCACATTAACAACATCACTCGTTCTGCCTACTTTCATCTCGTCTCCATCCCTCTCTCACTCCTCACACTACAGCCATACTTGTTCATAGTCTTGTTACTTTCAGGATCGACGACGGTCATTCTCTTCTTTTTGGTTTGCCCAACAAGTCCCTCCAGAAACTGCAGCTATTCCAAAATTCTGCTGCCCGGTTCATCATCAGGACTCCATTATGTCACCATATAACACCTATCCTGCGACCAATGTTCCCTCTAATTTTTTGTGTCTGAGCAAACACACAAGCTTCCTGAGCAGAAAGGGGCGGAGCTACAACTTTTCCTCTTCTGTGACGTCAGCAGAAGTGACGAGCCAAACTCCGAAGCTTCGGTTCGAAGCAATTTGTTTCAGAAAGAAAGAAAAAAGAGATGCGCTTCGGAGTTTTGTCTCATTTTACCATCTTTAATTGAAATGGATTTTTATTTTGTGCGCTGCATAGGTTTTCCTGTGCGCTATTAACCTGCGAGCAGTGCGCAATTGCGCAGGTGCGCAGCTTAGAGGGAACATTGCCTGCGACATCTCCACTGGCTTCCAATAAAACAAAGGATTATTTTCAAAATTCTCCTTCACTTTCAAAGGAATTCCTAATCTGGCCCCGCCCTACATCTCGGACCTGGCCCCGCCCTACATCCCGGACCTCTTATATATTTTCCATTCCCTCTCGGCCTCTCCGTTCCTCTTCTTCTTTTCACCTGCTGGTTCCACCTGTCCGGCTCGTTACATAGGAAGCTAAGCCTTCAGCAGCTCTGATCCCAGCTTTATAATTCTCTTCTCCCTGATTTACGCGATACGGACTCTTGCCCACCCCATCTGGCTCCTCTTGACCTGGAGGAGGACCGGCTCGACACCGAGCTCCTCCCGGATGGCAGAGCTCCTCACCCGATCTCTGAGTGAGAGCCCGGCCACCCTGCGGAAGAAGCTCATTTCTGCCGCTTGTACCCGCGATCTCACTCTTTCAGTCACCACCCACAGCTGGTTACCATGGTGAGGGTAGGAACGTAGATCCTGGTTACCATGGTGAGGGTAGGAACGTCGATCCTGGTTACCATGGTGAGGGTTGGAACGTAGATCGACTTGTAAATCAAGAGCTTTGCTTTTCGGCTCAGCTCTCTCTTTATCACGACGGACTGATGCAGAGTCCTAGTTATTGCTGACGCCGCACCGATCCGCCTGTCGATCTCCCGCTCCATCCTTCCCCCACTCGTGAACAAGACCCCGAGATACTTAAACTCCTCCACTTGGGGCAGGACCCTGTCCCTGACCCGCAGGGGGCATTCCACTCTTTTCCGGGCGAGGACCATGGTCTCGGATTTGGAGGCGCTAATTCCCATCCTGGCCGTTTCACACTCGGCAGCAAATCGATCCAGCGAGAGCTGGAGAGCACGGTCCGATAAAGCCAACATCTTTTGTGAACTGTACTTTTAAATTAATTGTTATAATTATTAAATAAAATGACTTGAAAAAGTGGTCTCGGTGTATCGTTACCAGCCCAGTCTTCACAGAGTCCCGGGCTGTTTGCCTAATGACTTTAATGTTACACTCTGTTCTGGTTTTACTTACCAATGACACTTTTTGCAAATGAGGCACTTTTTAGGGTGGCCAGCCCCAGATCCCCGATCTTAACGGAGCCGGTCGGGCCGGTGATGAAAATGTTGTCACACTTTAAGTCACGATGGATGATGGGAGGAGTGCGAGTGTGCAGGAAGTGAAGTCCTTTGAGGATTTGACGACTCCAGCGTTGAAGCAGTTTGAGTTTCATCTCTTTAAATCTTTTTAAGTACCTGAAAAAAAAAACACGTCGGATGAGTTCCAACACCTCAGAGTAAACATGTCAGCCAGGAGAGGAAGCTCATGAGAACCACCGAGTCATTTGTTTTTTATTCTGACAGATCGGAGGAAGTTTGAAAGTGAACAAGTTTCCAAAAATTTCTCCAAGAATATTTTATCTAAACTAAACCTAGACACTGACCTTTTTTAAAGCTCATTCCAGACAAACATACAAACGGTAGAGAAGAGAGGGGACTCACGTCTTGAGCGTGCCTGATGTCATGAGTTCAGTCACTAAAATGATACACTTGTGTCCTTTCACCGTTGACTTCCAGGAGTCGTGGAAGCGTACGATATTCGGGTGCTGCAAACCTTTAAGCATCTCCACCTCCTCGCTGAAGCGCTGCCGTTCCGCTTTGGTGAGTTTCCGAGTCTGAAAGAAAACACATCTCATCACATCTGGTCCTTCCATCCGTTTCGTTCATCTGTTCTGTTGGGGTTTGTCGGGGTCTGCCGGGGTCATGGAGGCAGTCTAAACAAAGAAACCCAGACTGTCTTTAGTTCAGACCCTTCTATAAGCTCATTCCCATGTTCCCAGACCGGATGTGGGGTTTGGTCTCTCCTGCGTGTCCGAAGTCTAACTTTGGGATTCCAAAAGGTAGGATGTAAAAGTAGAACTTTTAAAACTGTGGTTTTTAGGCTGAGACCCATTCGGAGAAGGGATTCCCTCAGAGGGTAAACGGGCAGGACTAGGATTACAAATCAAATCTATAAAAAAAAAAAAAATTCACTTGTGGGTCACAACAGGGGAATCCTGGGCTTGCTGACTCAGGCTGTTGCCCCCAAGACCTGGCCCCAGATAAGTAGAAGACAACAGGATGGAACGGAATGAACATTTCTGATCATAACATTTAGCCACATGACTGGAAACTAAATCAGTTCATCTATAGACAGCATATTCTTTTTTTTTAATGTAAAACATGTCAAATCATCATATTAACCCTGGTAGGGATGCTGGGGTGCAGGAGCCTATCCTGGCTGCTTTCAGGCAAGAGGCAGGATACACCCCGAACAGGTAACCAGTCTGTCGCAGGGCCAAACACAAACACGCACGCACACACATACACACACACACACACACACACACACACACTCATTCCTGGTAATAATCTAAAACTACAATTGGGGTCAGACTGTTTGTTGACCATAAATAAAATCGTTCTGTAGACAAAGCTGTGAAGTTTTAACACACACACCTGTCAACGTCAGAAATGAGGTTGTAATAAAGCGGGCCAGGCTCCCTGAGACCGGTGTGATTTATTACTGCAACATGAGCTAACGAGCTCGCTGTCCAATTGGAAGCCACGAGTCATTCCGTGTGGCTGAGCTTCCAGTTACGTAACCACATTTACAGCCCAATAAAACCAGCTTGGATTTTATTCATTTAAGGAAGATGTTTCCAAATTTTGTGTAAAACTGATCTGTGATCTGTGATGTAGGGACAAAGACATTTTTGTGTTTCCTCAACCATGAATGGCCCGATTTAGCCGCCTGTGGTGGGTGGTTAGTGGAAAACTCCTGTGAGACTCCAAGGACCATAAATCCTGCATTGAGGTGAATTTCTTGGAAAAAAGCTTCATGTATGTTTCTGGTTACAATCGTCTCGATGCTGTCGCTGGACGTACTGATCTATGAGGACAGGAGGGGGCCTGTCTGAGACCCTCGCCTAACAAAGAGAGTGAGTGACTTCTACCTGCGTCACTTACCTGTCAGCTGTGTCAAATCACATCTCTGAATCCAATAAAGCAGCGACCTCCGACCGGGAGGATTCCATCTAGACCAACAGGGATCCCTTTATGATGTAACTCAACATGTGGGAATTTCTTAGAAACACTCAATTAGGGCTGCTACTAACGATTATTTTGGTAATCGATTAATCTATCGATTATTGGATCGATTATTCGATTAATCGGATAAAATGTCAATTTATTAAATGTTACTTTTTCGGCATATTATAGAATGTAATTGTGTAAAACACAACTCATAACCACATAAACAAGACGTTGGGTTTGTTACAGTAAGAGCAAATAAAGAGGTATAATATTATCATTTCTAGAAAATAATAACTTACTGTATACAGTAAAAGTAAATCATAAGCACACATAAAATATGCTTTAGTAGTACTGGCTAATGAAACATCAAATGTAAAATGTTGGATCACATTTGAAAACAAGAAACCTTTAACACTTCTGGATTCGCAAATTTAACCTTGTTCAGAAGTATTGTAAAAAAAAAAAAAAAAAAGGCCCCAGATTAACATGAGAAAAAAATATACAAAAACATTCAAGTTGTGAAGTATTAGTGCAAAAAAATAACAAAAAAACACCATCTCTACTGTAAAAATAGTAACTTTAATAAATAAAATGACCATCTTTACCACTTAAAATATTACAAACACTGATCTACTAGTTGGTAAAGGGGTGCCCAACTAACAGCACTCATTTTTTGTGGGAAAAAATATGCTTTGCGGTGTAGAGGAGGGGGTCTTGTATCCTGGATTGAATTTAGTGATCTTTTTTTTTTTTTTATGACACATTTACATAATCCTGAGGTTTTAAAATCCAACTGAATTAGACAAATGTAAATTTATTTGCTGAGTAATTGAGTTAAGTTTCAATGTCATTTGTGCCGGACACAGTAAATTTATCTTTATGGACTCCGAGGTTCACCGCTGACATCGATCACACCGCTCTGACAAAATAAGGAAGCAACACAAATCAACGTAGAGGTTTCAAAGTGTTTCGTGGGAGCCAAAAGAAACGAATCTGCGGGTTTAAAAACTCACTCTGATAACATCAAACCCCCAGGTGGAGAAGTTTCTCTCCTGCTTGTGCTCGGAAATTAAACTGAGTTGGCTTAACAAAGTGTTGCCATAGCGCCTTGGACTGCCAGTAGGAAAACCCTGACACATCCAAAACCAGTGAGTTGCTACATCCTGGCGCGGAACGACGGGCAAGCACTAAAACATTATAAGTTCCTGGAAAAAGAAACATTTTGCTGTGGTTAAGTTTGAACAACTGGAGCTGACGGACGCCGTCCTCCTTTCATGAGGACTATCGTTCATCTAAGGCCATGTGACCTGGTGTTGATATTAAGCTGAAAATCTGTAACCGATGACATCACATGTAAGAATAAATCAGCAAGACGTCCGTGTCCAAAAGTTTGTTTTAGAAATTATAAAAGCAGCAAATGATCATTAAAAATGTTGAAACGCTGTTTTCATATACTTTTGTGAATGCAAAATCTCCCAAACCACTGAAAGGGTTTAATGAAACTGCCAACTGTTACTCAATACCAACTTTTTTGTCCCAAGATCTACTTTTCAAATATCAAATCTCCTGAGATCTACCAGTCCGGTGCTACCATCATAAACCCCCAGAGATCATTTCCAAACAGCCTCTCTTCCTCTCATACACACATGCATGCAGTGCTTTGGGAGGGGGCCCACAACAGCAACAGGCGCTGCGCATTGATTTCAGACTTAATAAGATGTAACGCTAGAAAAAGCCGCCAGACTGGGTTTTTTTTTTTTTTAAATCTGAGATAGCAACGAGAGGGTCTGAATACTCACTTAAATAAAGCGTCAAAGTCACTGAGTGGACATTACTGACTTTGTTTCATTTTTTTCTCAACACACCTGGTGGTCGACTTGGAACTAGTCCGCGGTCGACCGGTTGGACATACCCGTTATACATGAACTAAGGTTTTTGTGGTCATACGACCAAAGGTCAACACCTCATAGGTCGAGGTCATAAATTTTTGTGAACATGATATTTCCTAGCCTGATTCATCAGACAGTTTCTTTCTCTCTGTGGAAACAGTCTGACCTCACAGCATTGGGGTTCACTTGCTTCACAGTGGGCAGATACTGTTTTGATTTAACCAATTGTTTCTTTCTGGTGGGAACCAGACGTGATGTTTGTAATGCACCCCAACAGTGTCGTCTGGAAAACAGAACGTAAAAACAAACTTTTCCTGAATAAACTTTCTAAAAACTGTCTTTAAATTCTCAACCTGGGAAATCGTTTCCAACATGGTCTGCCTAGCATGGTTGAGCTTCAGAACTACAAACATGGAGACGGACACTTTCTTCATATCACACCATCATCTCTCTTCTCTGATTGGGCAGAATGTTTTCCCATCGCTTCAATTGTAAAAAAAACAAACAAACAAAACAAATAAATGTTTGCAATTCCTGACCTAGTTGCTGGAGTGATATGAAATTGAGTCATGGTGGCCCAGGATGTGTCAGCCTGGCTGGACTTCCCCTAAACCAATCAAGGGTTTTCAATCAATCTCCACAGTTACTAAAACAACTCCTGTTTATATTCCAAACGTGGGTGTGGAGGAGGACAACATCCCTCACCAAGAACAAACTGGCTTTTAAAAAGGATTCAAAGACTCAAACATGGATGAGTGACGTAGAAAACCACGTCAGGAATGTAATAAACTGGGAATATTTTTTTTTTATTTTACTTACTCTATTGATCCCTCTCTGGGGAAATTTGTGTGCTGCACTCCTTACACTGCAACAGGCTGCCCACGACGGCGCCAATGGTGGGAGAAACGGGGGGTTAGGTGTCTTCTCCAAGGACCCTGGACGTGCACCCAGTGAGATGCGAACGCGCGAACTTCCGGTTGCTCCGGTCCATGAGCAAACGCTCTAACCACTGAGCCACCGTCTCCCCCAAAATGTTCAAAACCTCCAAAATATTGATTTTAAACTAAACTTTCTGTTTAAATAAAATTTCATCTTGAAATACATCGAGTCACTGAAGATATTCTTTTAGAAACAAGTTGTAAAAATTTAACTCTACAAGTGCCTGTAATCTTGTTTTATATTTAAAACTCACACTTTTTGAACAATTCATGTGAATAGAATGCTTTTTTAAAACATTCTACTGGCCACCTGACCCCAAAATGTCTTTGCACGCTCCTGTTAGGAAGTTTCATTGTCTTCTTTGAATGAAAAACATCTGTCTTCAGATCCTTTTACAACCAATCCCGGAATACTAAACCATCTTTTTTTTAAATTGAATCCACATTGTAAGACAAAAGGGCACGGAATCCTCTCCCTAAATAGGACAAGTGTGTTTCTGCTCTTAATCTGTCTGAAAACGTATGAATTAGCCTTTGAGCTTTTTTTAGCCTTTGGAAGGCGAGTCAGGCCTTTAGGGTCAGCAGTCAGGGATGGAAACACTCTCACTTGGTGCCACATAAGTAGAGTTACATAAACTGTGCTGATGATGAAGAAGCGATGAGGACGGCCATGTTGACGCCTCTATTGTGACAACTAGGACATGATGAGGACGGCCTGATGGCCAGGTGGCACACTCTGTGGCTTAATACGGGAATGAGATGAGATCCTGATGTTACACAGTCATCCTGGCTGGTCTCCAGGCTGTGTGGCAGAAACTCAACTAAAAACAGAAAAGTAGGACAACCAGAAAAAAGGACGGAGTCATATTATCTGTAGCCCACAGGGATCCGTGTTCATAGAAAGTTTTTTCTAATTTTCGTCTCTTTGGTTTAACGTTACTGCAGCGTGCGAGAAAAAGAGATTTATCAGCTTCCCTTTATGTTGAAATCATGTTTAGATTAGATTCACTTTATTGATCCCACACTTGGGAAATTTGTGAATTTGTTTCTAGTCCATGTTAGAAGTGTTTTATTGGTCACGACGTCTCACATTGTGTCAAAAATGACTTAAAAAACACAAAAATTGTATTAATATTCACTTCATTTAGTTTTAAATTCACACAATTTTCTCAACCGGTAAATTGATCGATCTACTTTTACATTTTCCAGATCTGCCAAGTTTTGGGCTTCACAAAGAAGGATTTTTTTGGGGCGGAGCCCAAAGGAGGAGGGGCTGTGACATGACATTATGTCACATTCGCCAATAGACATCACCCGCCATGACAGTTGGGGTAAAACAAACCGTTCAAAACATGAGAAAGCAGCTGGTAAATTGTGCGTCTTCCGTGTGTTGCCACCTAGTGTTTTGTATCAGTATGAAGAGGAATTACCACCAGGAATACACCCCTGTACTGCTTTGTTTTGAGGCTCACGCATATAAACTGTCACAGGACCAAAGTTCCCGGATGTCCGACTTCTTCCATACGTTCACCAAAAACAATACTGGTAATAGACCATGCAGATCGCTACTAGCGACTTTACAGCAGCAGGAGATGCCATGTGCTTAGCCTCATTATACCTAATCATGTTCATGGAATGCACTAGAGTGTTCATCATGCGGGAGTTTAATAGTCTTGGTGGGTGAGCGTGAGAGAGGTCCTAATTGCGGGTGTCTCCCGCCCAATGTGGCAGACTTTGCATGTCTGATTTTCACATGTTTAAAATATAAAATCTAACAAAATAAAAGTTATACTTTTAGTTAAAATGAAGATTTTTTTTTTTTTTTTTATATGTAAAAATGAATTTACTGGCTTACTTTAAGTTTCAGGGTTTAAACAAACAAACAGATTTTTTGTGAATTAAAATGTAGAAGTTCTTTTTGAACTTTTTCAGGACTTTTTTTTAGCATCTACAACATTAAATAAATTGAAAAATTGATGAATAAATAATCTAGAATGTGATGATCTCAAACCTGCAGCATCCTGTAAATGATCTTATTCACACCTACAAATCAATCTTGACCTCAGTCTGAACCCCTGTGGGGACTTAAAGCCAGGACCTCTCCCCTGTTCCTGTCATGTAGTTATTTTGGAAAGTGCTGTTAACAGGCCGTAACTCCTGTCTCAGTCTTACAGATAAAGACCAGAGTTTATTCAGACCTTTTTATGACCTGAGAGAACCCGAGGTGCCAGAACTCCACCAAACTATCCAGCAGAGACTCAAACTGAGGTCATCAGCAACACGGAAAACAGGGAGAGGACTTGAATTCCTGCCATAAGTGGCATACGCTGCAAATGAACACGCACGTAGACACTTTGGCGGGCACAGAGTTGCATTTAGATGTTTGCAGGTGAGAACTGAGATGGCAGTGTGCGCCTTCCAAAGAAAATCAAGCAGGTTTGTAAATTGAGGGGCTGGTGCGGGGGTAGCCATTAATCCCAGGAGGATCGAGGGGTCAAACTGCCTACTTCTTGTACTCCTCAGAATCAGCTTGGCTTGTGGCGCCTGAGTGATTACCTTCTAAAAAACACACGTCAAAAGTGTAACCATGCATCTCACAAACAGATTGTTTATAACCCTCAGAAGAAGACGTGAAGAGGGGTTTGTGTACTTTTGTAGGGTAGTGATGATTATGTCAGAGCGTCTATAGATAAACAAGTTTAACATGGGTTATGACAGTGAATTCCCCCCTCCTTTTGCTTCCGGCTTTGTCACTACACAGTACACTACACAGTGTAAATCTCCTTTGTGGCAGCAAATAGAATGTGAAGCTGTTAGCAAAGCAGTAGATACTCTTATTTTGGTGGGCATACATGAAAATGGCATTTCTTGTTGAGGAGAGCACATGCAATAAACGCTTGAATACTCCTAGGGTTGCAAAAGTGTCCAAATAATGAGCAGAAGAGCTTAAAAATGACTAAAAATGTACAAATGAGATGAAAAATGGGATGGGAATTAGCGCCTCCAAATCCGAGACCATGGTCCTCGCCCGGAAAAGGGTGGAATGCCCCCTGCGGGTCAGGGACAGGGTCCTGCCCCAAGTGGAGGAGTTTAAGTATCTCGGGGTCTTGTTCACGAGTGGGGGAAGGATGGAGTGGGAGATCGACAGGCGGATCGGTGCGGCATCAGCTCGGTATCGAGCCGCTCCTCCTCCAGGTCGAGAGGAGCGAGATGGGGTGGTTCGGGCATCTGGTCAGGATGCCCCCCGAGCGCCTTGCGGGCGGGGTGTTTCGGGCACGTCCCACCGGGAGGAGACCAAGTGGCAGACCCCGGACCCGCTGGAGAGACTATGTCTCACAGCTGGCCGGGGAATGACTTGGGATCCTTCCAGGTGAGCTAGAGGATGCAGCCGGGGTGAGAGAAGCCTGGGCTGCCCGTTTGAGGCTGTTGTCCCCGCGACCCGACCCCGGAACAAGCGGAAGATAATGGAAGAGATGAAAAATCCCTTCCGGTCTGTTAAAACGTGGTTGAAACATTCAGAAAGATGTTTGTGCATGAAACCCTCCAAATTTAGAAAACGTTAAAACTGGTGTTTTAAAACTACATCTCCCACAATGCAACAGTAGCCTAAGAACAAACTCCATTGATTAACAATCAGAGCAGATGTTAATGTTAATGTTTATTTTTCACCACATGGTGGACGATGAGGACAGAGTTTAAAACCCGAAGGAAGCAGAGTTTTTTATTCATAAAAGAAAAATCAAACTTATTTGAGAAAAGCCTCGGTGCTGATGCGGCGTTTATGGAGTCAAATTGTGGGTTATGGTGAGGCTGGTCAGGCCACTAGTCAGTCAGTCACCTTCGTAACCGCCCATCCCTCCCAAGGTTGTGGGGGTCAGGGCACTAATTATTTAAAATGACAAAATAGTTGTGAGATTTTGAAAATTTTGAAACTCAAAAAGAAAACTGAACGACTTCAAAATATCAAACACTTTTTCATAGCTTGTGTTTTCTCATTAAAGCATTTGACCAATCACATTCCAGCCAGCATTTGTTGCTAGGGAGACTAAAACCAGCATAAATTTTAACATTTTCTTTTTTAGTTAATAAACAGAAACTGTTCTAATTTATTTTTTATTTTGTCATTTTTATTTTCTGAAAGTAAACATTGCAAAAATCTTAAAGCAGCTCAAAAAGGACATTTTTTCATACAATCGACTTCAAGTCGTTTATGGACTCGTTTAAGGAACAATTTTAATTTTGAAAAAATTTACTTTTACGCTATTTGTTGAGTTTTTTCCAAAAATTTGACTGAGATGCATAAAAATGTTCTATTATTCAATTAATCTTTAAAAAAAAAACCCTGTATGAGGTTTTGGTCCAAAAATCCATGTGTGATTATTGCACTAGTCTGGCCCTCGACTCGATGAATTGACGACCGTCCTGCGGTGCGCTGCAGTGTCTCAGAAAGTTTGCAGCGTTTTGTTTGAAAGCCGACGTTGTGTTTACTTAGCGAGTCTGTTTGTCTTCAGTAACTCATTAAAAACTCAGCTGATCCACATTTAGAGTCCAGTCCTCCTCCCTCTCTGGGTATTCTTCTCTAATCCTCTCACCTTTCAGGCTGAGCTGGAGTTGTGCAATGCCATGCCAGCTATGCTCCACATGCTGCACGCCTGATTCCTTACCCTCTCTGTCTCATCAGCTTCGTTACATTACTTTCATGCCCTGTTTCAGACATTTTCACTGTGAAAGGAACAAACTCTTTGTTCCACTTAAACAACCCTTCAACCACAAAAAGATCACAAGACTCCCTAAAGGACACAGCTTGTTAGAGTATTGTCTTAACAAACATGACGACTGGCAGGAACAGCCTAACGCTGGGAGGGGGCTTTGTAATGGATCTGAACAGCTTATGCAATCAGATACAAATAGTTTTAGTTCTTCTGACGCCTGAAGCAACGTTTTATATCACAACTCGACCAGATTGAATAAATAGAAATCTAATCGGCTCAAAAATATGAATCAACTTCTAAACCGTCCATCCCTAACAGGACTGCTGGGGGTGCAGGAGCCTATCCTAGCTGAATCAAGATGAGAGACAGAGGACACCCCAAATAGGTCGCTAGTCTGTCGCAGGGCCACATACACACACCCAATTGTGTCACACCAATCAACCTAACATGCATGTTTTTGGAAGGTCGGAAGAAACCAAAGAATACCCACACATACATGGGAAGAACATGCAAACTCTACACAGAAAGGACGGTCATTTAAGCCTCGTCCCCAACCTCAACTCCCTAACCTGTGTGAGCTTTTTTCCTTTTGTGGAAAAGAGAAGAAGAAGCGTGTGCAGGCAGGCTGGAACGGGTGGAGAAAAGTATCAGGTGTGATGTGTGATAGAAGAGTTTCAGATAAAATGAAAAGGAAAGTGTAGAAAACCGTGGTGAGAGCGGCCATGTTGATTGGTCTAGAGACAGTGTGGTGAGAGCGGCCATGCTGATTGGTCTAGAGACAGTGTGGTGAGAGCGGCCATGCTGATTGGTCTAGAGACAGTGTGGTGAGAGCGGCCATGCTGATTGGTCTAGAGACAGTGTGGTGAGAGCGACCATGCTGATTGGTCTAGAGACAGTGTGGTGAGAGCGGCCATGCTGATTGGTCTAGAGACAGTGTGGTGAGAGCGGCCATGCTGATTGGTCTAGAGACAGTGTGGTGAGAGCGGCCATGCTGATTGGTCTAGAGACACTGTGGTGAGAGCGGCCATGCTGATTGGTCTAGAGACAGTGTGGTGAGAATGGCCATGCTGATTGGTCTAGAGACAGTGTGGTGAGAGCGGCCATGCTGATTGGTCTAGAGACAGTGTGGTGAGAGCGGCCATTGCTGATTGGTCTAGAGACAGGGATTCCCAACCATTTGTGTTCCAAGATCTACTTTTCAACAAACAAACATTTTGAGATCTACCAGTCCCGCGACGTCATGTATGACAGCATGTCAACCTGGAAGTATGCATCCACTCCTTTATTAGCCTTCAGATCTGTGGCTGAGTAGATATTTGGGGTGAATTGCAGGCATCAAATCGGGATTGTTTGAAAATAAATGATTTAGAATTGTATAAGGATCTTCTGCACCAGTCAAAAAAAAATATTGCTTTGATAGTTTCATTCTGAACTTGGCCGACTTCTGGGTTTTAGTCACGTGAGTTGATGCGCTCTATAACACAAGAAAGGCGCTAGATTGTTGCTAGTAGTTTTTTGAATGGCTGAATGGTCGCTAAATTGGCAACACTGACTTTCTGTCATTAAAAAAAAACAAAAAAGTCATAAAAAAAAATTTCTAAATTTTTCTTCAACACATCACGCGGTCAACTTGGGATCAGTCCGCGATCTACCGGTAGATTGCAGTCGACCGGTTGGGACGGTCTAGAGACAGTAGCACTGAGGAAAAGACAGGAAACAGAGATGTTTGTAGCAGAGATGAAGATGCTGAGGATCTCTCTGGGAGTGACCAAGATGGACAGGATCAGAGGAACAGCACATGTTAGAGGTTTTAAAGTCAGAGAGGTCAGACTGAGATGGTTTGGACATGTGCAGAGGAGAGAGAGAGAGTACATCAGAAGAAGGATGCTGGATTTGGAACCACCAGGAAAGAGGACTAGAGGAAGACCAAAGAGGAGGTTCATGGATACAGTGGAGGAAGACATGAAGATAGTTGGTGTGACCGAAGAGGATGCAGGAGATAGGGTTATCAGCAGAAATTTTAATCAAGATATTTATTTTTGAAAGTTTGATGTTTCAAAGTCGATCTTTTCAGTCTTTTTTGGTAAAAATATTTCTGCTGACTTAACTTTTCAGGAATTTAAACTTGATAGAAATCCTTTCATCTCCATCAGATGAACCCAGGAACCCCGTCCTGGACGGCTTGTAAATGTTTACAATTCGTTAACAGACGACACGTCTCAGCAAGTTTCTAACAATACTTATTTGACTTGTTTAAAGGTGCGTTGCTCCTGGCTGAATTCTCCTGCCTGAGAAGGCAGAGGTCAAATATTTGTAGATCTATGGGTGTTTTAACTTTTACTGGAAAAAGAAAGTTTTATGACGGCCAATAACAAAACAGGAACTCAGTTCATTTATATCAGACTCTAACGACTGCATTAAAAAAACAATATATTTAATTTATTTGCCGGCCAATCAGATCAGCCGATATTCCACTCGGTAATCAACCGAAAGATTGTCGCAGATGAATTTTTGTTTGAAAGCCAAACACTCTGATTTACAGAGTTTCTTCGAACGCACCATCATCTGACATCACACACACTCAGATGAAGGAAGAAAGCAGAAACAGACCTTAAACATTATCCTAAAATAAAAAAAGTGTTTTATTTTCTCACATGATTTAAATGTAAGAAATCTCGGGTTTGAATTTGTATAAATTAATGTATGGAAACTATTTGCTTACGTTTAGAACTTTATTAAAAGAAATGGTAATAAACGTCACACGTCACTTTAAAAATGGAATGTTTTCATCCATCTACTTCCTGATTTCTATTAGCTAAGATCATTTTTTACCCAGCTTGAAGAAAATATTGATTTATGTTCACTAATGCATAATAATTCGCATAATAATTTGGAGCCCAATGTTCCGTTCCGTCGTCTTCCCTTTATCCGGGGCTGGGTAACGGGGGCAAAAACCCTATACAGGAAGGCGAGGCTCCTCTCCCCGCGGCCGCATCCTCCATCACACCCGGAAGGATCCCGAGTCACTCCCAGCCAGCTGTGAGACATAGTCTCTCCAGCAGGTCTGGGGTCTGCCTCTTAGTCTCCTCCCAGTGGGACGTGTCTGAAACACCTCACCAGCGAGGCGCTCGGAGCATCCTGACCAGATGCCCGAACCACCCCATCTGGCTCCTCTCGACTTGGAGGAGGAGCGCCTCAACACCGACCTCCTCCCGGATGGCAGAGCTCCTCACCCGATCTCTGAGTGAGAGCCCAGCCACCCTGCGGAGGATGCTCATTTCAGCCGCTTGTATCCGCAATCTCATTCTTTTGGTCATCACCCACAGCTGGTTACCATGGTGAGGGTAGGAACTTAGATCCTGGTTACTATGGTGATGGTAGGAACGTAGATCCTGGTTACCATGGTGAGGGTAGGAACTTAGATCCTGGTTACTATGGTGATGGTAGGAACGTAGATCCTGGTTACCATGGTGAGGGTAGGAGCATAGATCCTGGTTACCATGGTGATGGTAGGAACGTAGATCCTGGTTACCATGGTGAGGGTAGGAACGTAGATCCTGGTTACCATGGTGATGGTAGGAACGTAGATCGACTTGTAGACAGAATGAACACCGGTGTGTGTGTGTGTGTGTGTGTTTAGACCTGCTGTAAAATCCCTGACGGTCCATTTCTGGTAAAACACTTCTGAATGGAAACACTGACTCTAACACCAGCTGAATCTTTCTGTACTTTTCAGGTTGTTTTATTGTAAACCTGTTCCTCAGGTCATCGAAGCCTGGACCGAACCAGAAACCAGGGCTTGTAAAGCGTTTTAAACGACTCCACATTGTGTAACTCTACAACCTGTGTTTTCCTGCAGAACAGAAAAATAAACGCTTCATGCTTGTTACACTGATCTGGACCATAAGTCCAGTTATCTGACTGGGATTACCAGTAGAGCCTTTTACAGCACTCCTGACCCGGGGCTCGGCAGGCAGTAAAGCAGGGAGGGGGCTTTCATCTCAGAACATTTTTATTATTACTTTTAGAGAACAATCTTAGAAACTGGAGCTCTGCAGGAAGACGGTATGATTAAGTCTTTAAAGTGTAAAAAAAATGTTGCACACAGACGGATCCTGACTGCTTTATTTGCAGTGCACGTCAGCTCTGGTTTCAACAAGGGAACC
The DNA here is from genome assembly GCA_902685375.1 of Neostethus bicornis. Classification (NCBI taxonomy): domain Eukaryota; kingdom Metazoa; phylum Chordata; class Actinopteri; order Atheriniformes; family Phallostethidae; genus Neostethus; species Neostethus bicornis. The sequence continues at coordinate 21,108,378 of LR738559.1, read as the reverse complement.
AGCATTCTGTTTCACTGACGAACAAGGTGAGATATCAAGTCCCACTAGCAACCAGAAGCGGATATAGTTCACCAAGCGGTGGTATGCATGTAGCACCCTGTCTGTTACAGGATTAAAGATTAATGAGAGCTCTAAAGTCTACAATAATTAATCACATCGACAAACACGGTCAGATCGATCAGAGGATCCGTCTGAGGATCCGTCTGAGGATCCGTCTGAGGATCTGAGGATCAGTGGTGGAACGTAACGAAGTAAATGCACTTCGTTACTGTACTTAAGTAGAAAAATTGTGTATCTGTACTTTACTTAAGTAAAATTTAAGACCGATACTTTAACTTTTACTTCACTACATTTTCAGAGTAAATATCTGTACTTTTACTTCGCTATTTTTTAAAAGTGTGTTTTACATTTTTTGTTACATTTTCGTTCAGGAATTTGAAAAATACACAGTTTTTTTAGCGCATCTTGAAGCCGCATCGCAAAAATCAAAAGAAGCAGTTGATCGGGAGAAGAAGTCATGAATCGAGAAACATTTTCTGCATTCATTCAAAAACCCAACATCAAATCTAGTACAAATTAAAAAGAGTCAGAAGATCGTTGTTTGTTGTGTTTACTTCTAAATAAAAAGTTGAGCCATCATTACACAGAGCAGGGGCGGTTCTAGGATTTTCCAAAGGGGGGCGGGGCTTTGACAAAGCCAATATATAGTGACTGGGGGCCTCCCCCCCAAAACATTTTAAAAAATAAGTGTCATTTTCCTCCATTTTGGGGCCCATTCACTGGCCCTTCTAGGGGATAGCTTGACTTGTCCCCTTTTATTTTATTTTTATTTATTTATTTATTTTGTGGACCAAAAGAGGCAGGAGAGAGGGGGGGTCACACCCCTGCAGAGTATTTATCCTGGTTACCATGGTGACGCCCTTTGGCACAAAATTAACACTTGAATTATGATCAAATACTTTTACTTTTTACTTAAAAAGTAAAATTTACACCAATTTCTTTTGTACTTTTACTTATGTAGATTTTTTATTGGTACTTTTACTTTTACTTAAGTACATTTTTTGCCTAAGTATCTGTACTTTTACTTAAGTACAAAAAGTGAGTACTTCATCCACCACTGCTGAGGATCCGTCTGAGGATCTGAGGATCCGTCACTTCCACGAGAAAAACTAATCATCATGTTCAACTCCAACTTGTGTACCAACTGGGCATGTCGTACCTCCGCTCGCAGGGCCTCTCAGAACATATTTACACCTCCAGAGACGTGTTCCCTCACCAGCCACAGGCACCTAGTAAAGCTTTGGGTGGTTGGTTTGTTCAGGACCACATGTTGGTTTAACCCGTCTGAACATTGGTTTCCACCCTGAGAGGAGGGATGAAACATGGAACATCAGTCTGAACAGAAAGTTTTATTCTCAGAACCGGCTTTTTGCTTTTTGAGGGTCTTTATTAGGACGAACCTGACAGGGTCAGGATGTGACATACTGTGAATGCCCCGGGGCAGAGTTTAAACCTGATCGGTTATCTGAAGGAGTGGCAGCATGTGTACACAGGGAGGCCACCGCAAACCCACGACTTAAAGATCAGTCATTTTTTTGCAAAAGTTACTTTAAAAAAAATTGCTGAACTTGTTTTAAAAACAGCTGCACTAAAAATAAAAATAATGTATTTTTAGCAAGAATCAGTCGACGAAAACGTGTCGAACAAAAAGCCCCGATGGTTGACGTACACGTCAGAACTGGGTTCAATCGGTTAACAGGTTTGGACATTTTTTTGTAATCATGTTTCGAAATTGATTGTTTTTTATTTTAATTTGGTGTTTGAAGGGCTGTAGTTCACTTCCTATTGGTGGTAAGATGATATGACAACTTGGACGTGATCATTTAAGTACATCTATAGTTGGTACTGAGTAACTGTAGGCAGTTTCATTCAAACTGGGCGACATTTTGTTCACAAAAAAACGCACAAACAGTTCAGATGTAATGAATGTTTTAAATGTTAAGTGAAAAAAACAAGATTATTTTTTGTCCAGGGGGCGTTGGCCTAGTGGTAGAGATAGCATCTTATGACCGGGAGAACCTGGTTTGATTCTTGCGGGGCCAAAGCCCGTCCCTAGGACCACAGAAAAGACACGTAAACAGAGAAAATAAAGAAAATAAAAAGACAAAAACATTTTTTTTTATAAATTTACATTGAATTCTAAATGATCGTCCCTTCTGAAGGATCCTCCTCATTTCCTGTTTGCTGCTTTGTAATGTCAGTTTAGCAGCTGCAGAATTCGTCCAGAAAAATATCTGACATGGTTTTTTTTTTCAGGCTAGAAAAAAAAAATCCAGCCCTTAAATAAACCATAAGGAGGTCCATAGAAATAAATAAAGAAAAATATGATATTATTTTACATTTTCAAGTTTAAAACCATATTCAGTAGCCATGTTTATCCCGGGTGCACCAACAAAACTGACTCCCAAAAACGGCACAGGCTACGGTAAAAGGTAGTTTTGTAAAAAAAAAAAAAAGGGCGCCATTGAACAGCTTTAGTCCCTGATTTAATGCATGTACAGGTAACCAGCTCGCAGAACAACATGGTTCTATTAGGACACAAAGAATTGGTCCCAGGGAGCGTTGGCCTAGTGGTAGAGGTGCCATCTTTTGACTGGAAGAACCTGGTTTGATTCCTACTGGGCCTAAGACGTCCCTGGGACCACCAGAGAGGCAACTTTGAAAAAAAAAACTGAAAAAGACACAAAGGATGAAAACATTTTGTTCCTTCTTCCGATTATTCCGTAATAGGGTCGCGAGTGTGCCGAAACCTATCCTGGTTGATCTCAAGCGAGAAGCAGGATACACCCTAACCAGGTCACTACTCTGTTGTAATGCTGTAGAAAGTAAAGATTCAATATTCCACTAAAAAAAAAAGTGTGAAACCGAGAGGCTGCTAAACACGAAGTGTGTTCCAGCAAGAGATTGCTGTCATAAATTTTGAATACACACATCTGTTTCATGAAACTGGCTTTTATTTCCAGTTCGTCTCTTACGATTAACCTGTTGGTGTCGTGCAGAGAGCGGTAACGTCACAGGGACGGTTTAATGAGGAATGGGTTTACTACTTTGAGTTATTTGTTGACGTGTTTTCACTTAAAATGCAGCAAAACGGAAGCCGATCCAATCACCATCCAAACGAGCTGTTTGAAGCTGATGTAATTTTAAGAGGATATTTGAGGATAAACACGGACATAAAGATACATAGATAACTTTTGTTGATCTCTGAGCGCTTACATAACGTATGAGATACCAGAACAACCCGACGATGAGCTGGATCAGTTTAAATAAACCCAGATGACTTACTGGAATCACCTTCATAAAAACTTTATTAACAAGAGGAGCTCAATAAAAACATGGAGGAGCAGAGATAAGCCCCAACAGATTTATTATTAGATCTGAAGAACCAATCAAAAAGCTCTATTCACTGGTTTTACAAAATGAACCTGATGCTTAATGAGTCTGAATTAAAATTATATTTTAAAAGTATTTATCAGAAGCAGGTACATCAGAGAACGGAATGCCGTATTTAATGAACATCTGCTGCTGCCTAAAAAAATTACTTGTGTTAGAAGAGGGCCATGTTGGTGAACAAAATCCATGGCCAAGAACAACTCGGCATTTAAATATTATCTGGAAATACTTCTTCTTAACCGCCTGTCCCTTTCGCTGTTGCGGGGGGTCCCCAACCAATCCTGGCTGATTCAAGGCAAGAGGGGGGGTACACCCCGAACAGGTCGCCAGTTTGTTGCAGGGCCACACCATACACCCATACACACACACTCATTCCCAGGGTCAATCATGTAGCGGCCAATCAAATTAACATGGATGTTTTTGGAGGGTAGGAGGAAACCGGAGGACTAGGAGAAAACCCCACTCATACATGGGGAGAACATGCAAACCTCACACAGAAAGGCCACCGTTCCAAGCCTCGTCCCCACCCGGAACTCTAATCCATGACCTGCTTGCTGTAAGGCCACTGTGCTACCTACTGCGCCACCGTGCCACCTCCAGAAATACTCAAACATGCAAAAATGAGAATAAAATCCCTTTTGTTTTGGTTTTTTTGTGGAAGTAACATTTAAAACATGGACGAAACCTCCAAAAAATTTATTTGGATAAAACACTTCTTTCAGAAATTTTCATCCAATATATGACAAGTGAAACGTTGCAGGAGGTTCCGGAGAATGATCATTGGCTATCTATGGTTATTCAGTACCAACTATAGATTAACTGTTTAGGCCTTTAGGTTCATGGAACCAAAAGTTAATGTCACAAAGGTTCCGTTCCGCTCCGTCATCTTCCGCTTGTTCTGGGGTCGGCTCGCAGGGGCAACAGCCTCAAACGGTCAGCCCAGGCTTCTCTCACCCCGGTTGCATCCTCCAGCTCACCCGGGAGGATCCCAAGTCATTCCCAGGCCAGCTGTGGGACAGTTTCTCCAGCGGATCCGGAAGGTCTGCCCCTTGGTCTCCTCCCGGTGAGACATACCTGAAACACCTCGCCCGCAAGGTGCTCGAGGGGTATTCTGACCACATGCCCGAACCACCCCATCTGGCTCCTCTCAACCTGGAGGAGGAGCGGCTCGACACCGAGCTCCTTACCCGATCTCTGAGTGAGAGATGCAGCATCCTAGTTATTGCTGCTAGTTATTGTCGATCTCCCGCTCCATCCTTCCCCCACTCGTCGACAAGACCCCGAGATACTTAAACTCCTCCACTTGGGGCAGGACTCTGTTCCTGACCCGCAAGGGGCATTCCACCATTTTCCGGGCGAGGACCATGCCCATGGATATGGAGGCGCTAATTTTTTTTTTTTTTGTTTATTTTGAATTACTCTATTCATCCCTCACCGGGGAAATTTGTTTGCTGCACTCCTTACACCGCAGCAGGCTGCCCTTCAACGGCGCCAATGGTGGGAGAAGCGGGGGTTAGGTGTCTTCTCCAAAGACCCTAGACGAGCTCTCCGTGGGACGCGAACCCGCGACCTTCCGGTCCGCGGGCGAACGCGCTAACCACGCGGCCACCGTCTCCACCCTAATTTGTCACAAATGTCAAGATCAGAAATTCTTGTGAGCGTCACTTTTTTTTTTTTAATCAAAACGTGCTACACGTAATGGCAGCAGGTCCGTACAGCGCTCTACATTTTGTTGGATTTTTTTTTTTTTTTTTTTTGCTGTGCACCAATTCTCTGACTGGATGAAGCCAACTTGCTCCATCCTGCAAACGTAAAACTATGTTATTGCACATTTACACGGTTCAGTGGTCAGCATGGTGGCTCTACAGCAAGAAGGTAGGGGGTTTGAGTCCCAGAGTGGCGGCGAGGTTTGTCACACTGGTCTTTCTGTGTTGAGTTTGCATGTTCTCCTCCTGTATGCATAGGTTTTATTTGGGTACTACGATTTCCTCTCACTCCCCAAAAACATGCATGGTTGTCTATGTGTGTGGCCCCACAACAGACAGGTGACCTGTTTGGGATGTATCCTGCCTCTCGCCTGTAATCATCTGAGATAGGCTCTGCCACCCCGGTGACCCCATTAGAGAATAATTGGTTTAGAAGATGAATGAATGACTAGTTAATGATTAGTTAAGACTTCTGGAATTTTTTAAAGAGATAAATCGTTCTTCGTTTTAGAACCGGTGCTATTTTTAAACATGGCCTGTTGTCAGAGCCCAAAGAGGTGCAGCTCTCTTTGTTTCTCACTGAACAAACATGACGAAGCAGCCTTCTCATGCAAGCTACAGTAACCTCATACTGTAAGAGACATGTTATAAAAAGCAAACAGATGCCAACCTTTACTGTAACGAGGGCTTGAGTTTCCATATTAACCCAGGAGGTGGAATCTAGGGCATAAAACCCACCATGGTGGGTGTGTTTGTACTGTGAGAACACTCACAGTGCTTTTCATTGGTCAGAAGAGTTTTAATTACAAACATTCGTTTAGTTTTAATAGCATTGAGTTCATATCTGAGTAATTACAGGTTTATGGATTGTGTTTTGTTTGTCGGAGTTAAACAAATGGAGGAGACGTCCAATCAAAATTAGACGAAAACATGTCCGAAGAGTTCTTCAGTTTGAGTTTTTTATTAGGTCATAATTTCTAATTATTGGTTGTTTTTTTCCGCACTTTGAAATAATTTCTTTGAGTTACAATTTTCAAATTCCAATATGCCCCAGAATTACATCAAATTCACTTCCGAGAGCTTCACACACAGCTAATCAGACAAAAACACAATCTGTACAACAATAACAGAGCTAATCAGAGACATGACATGCCTGCCCTTGACGGGGCGTGGAAACGATTGTGGTTTAGGAGCTTTGCCAAGTCCAAGTGGTAAGGATCCATACAGAACAACAAGGGTTGAACTTCTACCACTTTTCAAAACCAATACAAGTACTGTCAGTTGAGTACCAGCCAATACCAAACACTTGTACCAATGCAGGGGCGGATCTACGGTGGGGGAGTCGGAATTACACGCTCCTCCAACCCTTTTGGTCCACAAAAAAAAAAAAAAAGAAGAAGAAAGGACAGGGGACTAGTCAAGCTATCTCCCTTGCAGGGCCAGCGATTGGGCCACCAAAATGCAAGAAAATTACATTTTTTGCAAAATGTTCTGGGGTAATACCTCCTACCCCCCTACACTGGCTTTGTCAAGGACCTCAGACACACACCCCCTTTAGAAAATCCTGGATCCGCCCCTGAAATACCCTACATTCTAACTTAAAACAAGACGTTTAACTACATTGCTTTCTTTTCTTCCATTCTGACGTTAGGAGAACTCTCACTGGAGGTTTTTGTCAGGATTATGATGCAAAATTCTGCTTGAAAACTAAAGTCTGCGGGTAGTTTGTGAAATTTTACTACCATAAAGATCTTCTTCTTCCATCATTTCCCTCCAGGGGGCGCCACAGCAAGTCAGTTTCTTTCATCTAACCCTATCTGCTGCATCCTCTTCGGTCACACCAACTATCTTCATGTCTTCCTTCACTGTATCCATGAACCTCCTCTTTGGTCTTCCTCTAGTCCTCTTTCCTGGTGGTTCCAAATCCAGCATCCTTCTTCTGATGTACTCTCTCTCTCTCCTCTGCACATGTCCAAACCATCTCAGTCTGACCTCTCTGACTTTAAAACCTCTAACATGTGCTGTTCCTCTGATCCTGTCCATCCTGGTCACTCCCAGAGAGATCCTCAGAAAGTGAAAAATGAAACCAAAAATAAATTCAATGTCTTTGTTTTATTATCATGACAAATAACCAAAAGACTCACATTGTTTTGAGCTTTCATTGATGTGTATACAGGGTTGGTATTTAGGCAGGTGCAATGACATGGAACACTGAGGGTATTTAACCAAAACATCTTTCACTGGACCAACACTTAGTCTCTACAAACTTGAATTAGAAAAAAAACATAAATCACGGACCAGCTTTCAAAGCACGTGAGCTGAAGTGAGAACCGTGCAAAGCTAATATAAACATAAACAGCCTCCATGTTGGCCAGATATAAACCAGCCTCCTTCACCCTCTCCGCAGAGGGCATGATAAGCCAGGTCCGACCACACTGTGAGCCCTAAAAGGAAAGACAGTGTTGTTGTTGGCAGCAATGGAACAGATCTGAAGCCCACGGCATGCCAGAGAACACTACCCGCATTCATGAGAATGCTACACAGCGAGGTTTGTACTCTGAAAATCAAAAAAGACAATAAAATCTGCAGAGATCAGTCTGTTTTTGTTTATCCTCAGAGAACATTGGCTACTGAACTGGAGCTTAGATAAGTTAGTTCTTGGCTTGTCCTCCGCTTTTACTGCTTCAGAAATAGCTCAAAGCTGATGTAAATGTTCTACCAGCGCTCCCCATCGTCCTTCATTTCACACCCTCACAGCTGTGCTCACAGTGGCATAGAAACAAAACATGACAACCATTAACTTCATCTGAATCATTTCACTGCAAACAAAAAGAAGTCAATGCCAAAGAATTAAAACAAAATACCTCCTGTCGGGTAAACGGAGGGGTTGAGGTTTATGTGAGAACCAAGTCGAAGCAGTCAGATGTGGAAGGTTTTAAAGTTCGTGACCTTGACATTTTTTACTGCTGGATTGTTTATTAATTAAAGTCTTTTATTGTGAAGGTTTTTTCTGTTCCGTTCCGTCATCTTCCGCCTATCCGGGGCTGAGTCGCAGGGGCAACAGCCTCAGACGGGAAGTCCAGACTTCTCTCACCCTGGCTGCATCCTCTAGCTCACCCGGAAGGATCCCAAGTTGTTCCCCAGCCAGCTGTGAGACATAGTCTCTCCAGCGGGTCGCTCGGGGGCATCCCGACCAGCTGCCCGAACCACCCCATCTGGCTCCTCTCGACCTGGAGGAGGAGCGGCTCGACACCGAGCTCCTCTCAAATGGCAGAGCTCCCCACCCGATCTCTGAGTGAGAGCCCAGCCACCCTGCGGAGGAAGCTCATTTCAGCCGCTTGTATCCGCAATCTCATTCTTTCGGTCACCACCCACAGCTGGTTACCATGGTGAGGATGGGTATTTTCTTTCCTGTATCAAGAAAGTTTTATAACCATTACTGGGACGATTGGTGCCGATAAAAGGGAAATCCCTTCTTGAGTCTTACTGCCTTGAAAACAAACTCTGTAACCATAGTGACCTGTCCATGTGCTTTTAACTGGATTAGACCCTAGTCCCGCAGGTAATGGATGGATGATCATGACACAACAACGGACCCGTCTGTGTTTATTTGACGGATCAAAAGGTTAATTAGTTGTAGCTGATGATGTTTTTAAAACACACTGAACTCCATTTTGTAGCAAGCAGGTCCCTTATAAGTGACCCAGGTGAAAATACAGGTGCAGGGAGAGGGGTCGAGGAGTCGCTCCCATTGGCCAACCTCACTTGGATGGTGCAATCACAGTCATGGAGGAGAAGACACTAAAAGACCCTTTATTTTGGAAAACATTCAATTTTATTCTGATCTGCACCAAAGTCAAAATTAGAATTTGGTTTCAATGTTAAACAATAACAGTGTGTGTGTAAATGTGTGTGTGACTGCAGGTATGTGTGTATGTGGGATATTAGCAATGGTCTTGCTTGTCTCCCATTTCCTATTAATTGCTGCTACAATTTATTTCTTCAGAACAAGCTTTGTCTGTGTGTTTGTGTGTGTCTGTGTGTGTGTGTCTGTGTGACAGTGGGTGTATGTCTGTGTGACAGTGCGTGTGTGTCTGTGTGTCCGAGAGTTTGCGTGTGTGTCTGTTTGTGTGTGTGTGTGTGTGTGTGTGTGTATGTCTGTGGGTCTGGGTGACTGTCTGTCAGTGTGTGTGACTGTGTGTGACTGTGTGTCTGTGTATGTATCTGTGTGTGAGTGTGTGAGTGAGTGAGTGAGTGAGTGACTGTGTGAGTGACTGTGTGTGTTTTGTGTGTGTGTATCTGTGTGTGTGAGTGACTCTGTGTGAGTGACTGTGTGTGTTTTGTGTGTGTGTGTGTGTGTGTGTGTGAGTGACTGTGTGTGTGTGTGTGTGTGTGTGTGTGTGTGTGTGTGTGTGTGTGTGTGTGAGTGTGAGTGACTGTGTGTGTGTGTGTGTGTGTGTGTGTTAGTGACTCTGTGTGTGTGTGTGTATATGTGTGAGTGACTCTGTGTGTGTTTTGTGTGTGTGTATGTGTATGTGTGTGTGTGTGTGTGTTAGTGACTCTGTGTGTGTGTGTGTGTGTGTGTGTGTGTGTGTGTGTGTGTGTGTGTGTGTGTGTGTGTGTGTGTGTAGAAGTGAAAGGAACAATAAACACACTCATATATTTTTCAGCATCCTTCAAAGTGTGTTTACGTCAGGTGTGGTTGTGAGGGGGGCAGCGGTTGCTAGGTAACCACCACCTGGAGGGGACGTTTGTGTTTTAAAGTCTCGTTTCTTTTACAAACAGATCCAGGATCTAAACTTACAACCTGCTCAACACGTACCTCAATAATTCAACATCAACTCAACCTGCTTTTAAGTCTGAAAAAGTTAAAAAAAATCAGATTAAAATGAACAAAAATGCAGAAATTTGGTTCCATGTGGAAAATAAAGAAAACAAATTGGAGGACGTTTTACTTTGTGCTGCAGTGAAAGTTTCATCAAGAAAATCTAGATTAGTTTTTACATAAAAAATGATGAAAAAGAAATAAAAAGAAACATTAAAACCTTGTAAAAATGTTTCATTTTTTAATTTGTCACGTTGCTACTTTATATTCGTTTCTTCCTCTTTAAAAATGTGCTGCCAGCTTTTTTTAAGTCATTTAAAATGTTTCAGATTAAATTTTTTTTTTTTTCTATGTTTACACTTTAAAAAAATCTGATTACCGATTCATTAAAAAAAAAAGAGTTCCGAATCATATAAATTATTCACTGGTGATTTATGTTCATTACTTTGATTTGAGGGCTAAGAGGGGGTAGGACGAGGTTGGACGAGGTTTGAGGGTTAGTACACTGGCCTCACAGCAAGAAGGTCAGGGTTTGAGCCCAGGAATGGAGGCGAGGCTAGAAACACTGGCCTTTCTGTGTGGAGTTTGCATGTTCTATCCATGTATGTGTAGGTTTGCTCTGGTTTTCTCTAAAATCCTACATGTTAGGTTGATTGGCTGCTATAAAAATTATCCCTTGGGATGAGTGTGTGTATGGTTGTGTGTGATTTAGGTGTGTGTTTGGGGGGGCGTGTGTGTTATCTGGCCCGCGAATGACTGTCAACCCTGCCTCTTGACTCAAATCAGCCAGGTTAGGCACCGGCACACCCTTCCAACCCAATCAGGGAATTTGTCGTGTCAGCACTTTGAAATAGTTCAATTTTATCACATTTCCAAACATCCAAAACATTCTGGTTGCCAGTTTGTCGCACAATAGTTGCCAAATCTTCTTCTTCATGACCAGAAGAGAAGCCTCTAGTGGTCCACAGTCTGCTGTACATCTGCATCTTAAATCCACCAAACACACTTTTGAGGACAGTGAGGTGAAGATTCTAAGTAGAGAGAAAGGATGGTTTGAAAGAGGTGTGAAGGAAGCCATCTTTGTGATGAAAGAGAGTCCCTCTCTGAATCGGAGTGGAGGCGTTAGATACATTCTGCCCGGGATTTACAGCAGCCTTTTGAAGCCGTGGACTAAAGATGACACCTCGTGACCCAGATTTACGCCTCTCGTTAGCAAGAATTTCTATTCACTAGGCTTTTAACATTATTATAATAGGGTTCGTTTACTGGTCTGTGGCTACAATAGGAGCCATTCACGGCCATCATAGGTAACACAGGCTCATTGGTCGAGCCCCTCCTTACTATTTTTTTACCTTTTACTCAGGTTAGTATAAATAGATCCAGTTTTCAGTTCATTTCATTCAGATTGAAAATGATTTCCAGATGGAAGTCGAAACGTCTTGATCAAGAATTAAACTCTCCAGAAGACTTTTTTGAAACTTTTTCTACTATGAGAACAAAAGAACTAAAATTTCCATTTCAAAGCTCTCATTCAGACCATGTGGACTCTCTGACCTCTGTCGTTATGTTCTGTTGAACTTTATCAGACTTTTCCGTTGATAAAATTCACACGTTGTACCGAGATATGATATAAACACATTAATCCAAAAGCAGATATTCCAAAATAAAAGCGTTTGTATTTTTGTTCCATGGTATGCATGCGTTGCTGTTCACACAGATCTACAGATACGATACGTCGGCTCTGACTCACGTATTTGCTGAAGGCAAGAAACATGTTTAAATGTATCCAACGGGAATGTGAGCGAGATAAGATGTTGGTGTAACTCTGAGGAATGTTTGTTATGTTGTTCAGCCATAGAGTCAGCTTCTGTCTGCAGGGTTACTGAATCAATCCCAGGATTCTTTAGATGATGAACTGATCTAACATGTGTATTCTAATAGTGATAGTAGGTCAGTCTTACACGTGTAGACGTTCGGTATGGGTTTTAGTTTGAATGGTAACCACTTTAAACTAAAGTTGGATCTCATTTTTAAACACTTGCATTTATTTCAAGCTTAGGAAGCATTTTTGCTCGACTTTGCTCAGTTCTACTATAGATGGTACTGAGTAACAGTTTCATTAAAACCCCTTTGAATGTTTGGGAGAAATTCACAAGAATATGTGACCTTGTTTTGTAGTTGCATGACCCTGGAAATGTAATCTGTTCATCTATAGTTGGTATTGAGAAACTAAAACCCGGTGTTGAACAAACACAGTCGTGGATGGATTTTTCATAAAAAGGTGTTTCATACAAAATTAACTAATTTTGTAGCTTCAAAAAACATTCCTGAAGTGTTTTTCTTTTTTAATTAATGTTTGAGTAATGTCAGTAATTCCATGCAGACGGTGGCTCAGTGGTAGAGCGTTCACCCTCGGACTGGAAGTTTGCGGGTTTGAATCCCAGTAACTTTACCTGTGGGGTCCTGGGAGAAGACACCTAACCCCCTGTTTCTCCCGCTATTGGTGCCGTCGCGGCAGCCTGCTGTGGTGTAATGCAGCACCCAAATTTCCCTGGCGAGGGATGAATATAGTATACATTATTAATATTAATCAGATACAATTCGAATGTTAACTTTTTCTTGGCCATGGATTTTGTTCGACACTGCACTTCCCTCCTCTGCAGAGTGGCTGGGCTCTCACTCAGAGATCGGGTGAGGAGCTCTGCCATCCGGGAGGAGCTCGGTGTCGAGCCGCTCCTCCTCCAGGTCGAGAGAAGCCAGATGGGGTGGTTCGGGCATCTGGTCAAGATGCCCCGCGAGCGCATCGTGGGCGAGGTTTTTTGGGCACGTCCCACCGGGAGGAGACCAATGGGCAGACCCCGGACCCGCTGGACAGACTATATCTCACAGCTGGCTGGGGAACGACTTGGGATCCTTCCGGGTGAGCTGGAGGATGCAGCCGGGGTGAGAGAGGCCTGGGCTGCCCGCTTGAGGCTGTTGCCCCTGCGACCCGACCCCGGAACAAGCGAAAGATGACGGAACGGAACTGCATTCCAACTCTAACGTGAGCAGTGTTTCATCATGTTCCTCACCTCATACCCGCTGACAGTAGAACTAAGCAGGGAGTAACAGGAAGAAGAATGAAGACGGAATAAATGTTTGTTTCTAAATTTTGTAAAGATCGTAGTTCTGTGTTGATAGAAGGCATCATATGTCATTCGCGTTTGAGATGAGCATTATTACCCCACAAAAGCATGGCATTCTTTATTTAAAACAAGGTGGAAAATCCATACTGTGGAGCTATTTTGGATTCAGATCAATATTAACAAGTGGAACACGTCCAAATGAGCATAGCTTCTGTTTACAAGAAACTTCTTGTTTGCTGGTTTAAAATATCCAAAACCACTGACCAACCGAGAAAAATCTGATTTTACACTGAATGTTGTCAGAACTATCGTAACAAACTCACTTTATGGGGGCATTACATATGTATGTCACAATCTGTCCTCACCAGAAAGGAATGATTTGATAAGTAAAAATAAGTAACCACCCACCATGGAGTGAGTTAGACCCAATGCTGTGAGGTCAGACTGTTTCCACAGAGAGAAAGAAACACCATGAACTGAGATCACGTAGGTATTGATTTGATGCTTTTCAATGTGTACAAAACCGTGGTGAGACCGGCCATACTGATTGGTCTGGAGCAGTGGTTCTTAACCTTGTTGGAGGCACCAAACCGCACCAGTTTCACATGCTCATTCACCAAACCACCCTTGAGTAGCGTCACTAACGCTAACCCAACGTTACTGACGCACACCGCTGGTCAGACGGAGGGTTATTAAAGAAGGCATTGTTAAACCCATCTGAGAAGGAGGTCTCACTCTGCTGCTTATCCAGCGCTCTCAAAGCAGACCGGTCGGGAGTCTCATTCAGACACATATACAGCCCTCTCTACGTGGTCTGGTAGGGCGGTCTCACTCTGCTGGATAAACCAGCGACCTCAAAGCGGACTGGTAGGAAATCCCAGAGGAGGAAGCTTTCAATGACTGTGCCCACTAACTACAGACTAGACAGAGGGGCAGACCTCTACGGCAGAGGCTCCACCGAACCCTTGAGACCGACTCACCGAACCCCTAGGGTTCGATCGAACCCAGGTTAAAAAACACTGGTCTAGAGACAGTGTCGCTGAGGAAAAGACAGGAAACAGAGATGTTTGTAGCAGAGATGAAGATGCTGAGGATCTCACTGGGAGTGACCAGGATGGACAGGATCAGAGGAACAGCACATGTTAGAGGTTTTAAAGTCCGAGAGGCCAGACTGAGATGGTTTGGACATGTGCAGAGGAGAGAGAGAGTACATCAGAAGAAGGATGCTGGGTTTGGAACCACCAGGAAAGAGGACTAGAGGAAGACCAAAGAGGAGGTTCATGGATACAGTGAAGGAAGACATGAAGACATGAAGATAGTTGGTGTGACTGAAGAGGATGCAGGAGATAGGGTTAGATGGAAGAAACTGACTTGATGTGGCGCCCTCTGAAGGGAAATACCGAAAGAAGCAGAAGAAGATGCTCCACGGATGGAATGGGGAGGACGTACATGCTTCAGTAACACTATTCAAAATGGAATACCCCTTAAAACCAATGAAGGAATTTTAATGAAACTGCCCACAGTTATTCAGTACGAACTATAGATAAACTGATGGGGTTTGTGGTTTGATGTTGAAACACGTTATCTGCTCTCTTTGCTGTTATCTTCAGAATTCTGTATTTTTCTGATTTGATTATGTTTATTCTTTTTTTTTTAACTGTTTCATGTCATTAAAAACTTCAAATGCTTTGTTTACTTTTTATGTGCAATCAGTCATTCTAATCACGGACACACAATCATGCAATAATGGTGTTCAATTATTAATCCATCCAATAATAATCAGTATTAGTGGTAATCAGGTGAATCGTTGAGGATAGAATCTATTAAACGAGTTTTTTTCTTTTCGACCTGACTCGTGATGACGCAGCTTCTACTGCTGCTGCAACAACAGAGCAGGAGTGAGTGTGTTTAACCAGAAACAGCAGGCTTTGTGTTGGCATGGGGGGGGAACAGAGAAACCCCTCCCACACTGTGTCTTTCAGGTTAACTCATCACAACAGCAACCGCATCAACACTGGTCACCTTTAAGCTCATTAGAACTGATTAAGAAGATTAAAGAGGACTCATGTCTGAGGGTGAGAGATGAAACAGCATGCTCTAAAACGGTCTCAATGGGAAAGAGAAAAAAATTGATGATGTTTAACACAAAAAAAAAGACTAAATAAAGACGCAGATGAGAAAAAAAAGAAAAAGAGAAGGTCAAATCTGGTCTGAAGCTTCTCGGTGAAGTGACTCCGTCCTCGTTCCATTCAGCAGACACCTGTCAGGTAGACAGGTGTTCTACTGACGTCTTACCGCCTTCGACAATTTGCTTCAACCTCATGTAATCTCTAAACGTCTTCACGGCAGAGTGTAGAGACGAGTGCACACGTATGCAGACATACTGTATGGATAAATAAATACAGTATATAGCAGGCGTGGGCAATTAATTTTTATCAGGGGCCGCATGAGAAGCCTGAATTGTGTCAGAGGGCCACCAACTTTCTTTGATTGTAAAATACATAGCTGGTACTGATAATCAGAAGAATAAAGCACTCTGTAAATATATATATTAGGTTATGTCAAACTGTGGAAAAACAATTATTGAACCAGTGCAATTTATTTTTTAACTTGTAATGCTTTCCACCTCATGTTACCTCTTCAGTGAGAATAATCCAGTCTGTTCTTGAACATTGAAATCTGGTGGAATGTCTGAAGTGGAAGGACAGCTGAGAGGTGGTCATCAGTCATAGAGGATCTGTGTTTGGATTTGTTGAACTTCATAACTGAGAATGTCTGTTCACATTAATAGGTAGATCCAAAGAGGACTAGGATCCTCTGAGCATGCCTCCTCAGGTGTGGAAAGTTCTCCTCTTTGAGGGCGGAGTAAAAGTCTATGACGTGCATACGTAGCGACGTAACGCTTTTCAAAATAAAATAAAATTTCAAAATAAAAGTAAAAAAAAAAAAAAAGTTTAATTTATGGTGTTTATGATTGGTCTCATGCGGGCCGGACAGGGACGTACAAAGGGCCGGATGTGGCCCGCGGGCCTTAATTTGCCCAGGTCTGGTATATAGGGTTTGTTTGGTTTTGGCCTCGAGCAGATCATAAAGCACTCAAACCGTCCGACTCTCACTATTCTTCACAAACTAGTGAGGGGATTTAAATTAAACTTCCCCGAGTTACTCAATACACACTATAGATTAGCTGATTCTTGACCTGTAATATATGTAATAAATTATAAGCGTTAGACAACATGACGGCTTCAACCCTTATCACATAGATCTCGGTTATTTTTTATCAACACTGTTTATGGTAAAAATAAGACACGGAAAATTACACTGACGACATGTCACCACGCTGCCCTGGCATCAGTGCCCACTGATTTGTCAGTGAAATAAAAAAGTGAAGGTTCGACCTAAAAGTAGCAACAAAAGAAAGATGAGCCTAAGTTAAGAACAGGATTTATTTTTGTCATTTTTTGTTTCAACAAAATGATGTAAAACTAACTTTTTAGGAGTTTTCTATTATGTTTTTTTCTATCATGTTTTTTGTTTCTCCTCCCGTAGACCCAGGGAATTGAACCAGGTGCTCCCGGACAAAAGCCTACCACTGAGCCAATGCCTCCTGGGACCTTCTACAGTAGCGTGTTTGATTGTTAATCCTACATTAAAAACATACTTCAAGTTGTTTTCTGTTCGCTCATGTTTGAGTCATTTCCAAACTCTCCTGTCCAGTCAAGAGCCAGGTTGCTCTTGACCATGGATTTTGTTCTCCACCACGCCCACACAGAAGCCGGAATTTATTTATCGCGGGTGCTCTGCTCATGCTTGGTCCCTCCCTCAACAGGAAGTGCCATCGTAACATATACTGAAGGTATCAAATAATCATTTTAAAGAATAAGCACCAGCTTTACACTATGTCATGCACATACCCAGCGGGCAGGACTAACCATGAGGAAGCATTTATCAGGTTTTAAATTTCTGATAAATCAAAATTTAAATAATATTACAATTTTATCGCCAATAAACTAAATGCAAAAAATTGCAATTTTACTTTTATTTTCATTCCATTTTTACCAGTTCGTGTGCACTATGAGCACCCAACTGATTGGTCGGGCTGATGGCAGCTGGCCAATCAGCTTTGCAGTAGCTAGGTCACCCAAACAGGAAGTAGTTTAATGCTGCTAGTAAACATGACCATGTGCTTTTAAAGCTAACTAATCAAGAAAAAAACATAAACATCAACAATCAAATAAATATCGGACAAAAAAATCGGAATGTTTATTTATATCGGATAAAAATAGCTTCTCTATCCAACCCGAATCAGGTCGACCATAAAGCCAAAGTTCAATCTTAAATCTTTAAATCCACCCCCACAGTCCTTCTGACCATGTGAGCAGCTGCCATGCCGGCCGCTTAGTGTCAGAGCGTGTGGCCCAGAAACCCCTGATGCCCCCTAATGCCCCCGTGATGCCCCCTGACACCACGCCAGCTAAACAGAAGGATGACAGCACAGAAAATCTCACTCTGATCCTGCTGACACAGCGCCTTTCTCACCTCTCTGAGACCCTGAGTGTGTGGGTGGGTCTCACACCGACCCTGAGTGTGTGTGTCTCAGACTCACACCGACCCTGAGTGTGTGGGTCTCAGACTCACGCCAACCCTGAGTGTGTGGGTCTCAGACTCACACTGAGTGTGTGTGTGGGTCTCAGACTCACACTGACCCTGAGTGTGTGGGTCTCAGACTCACTCTGAGTGTGTGGGTCTCAGACTCACTCTGAGTGTGTGGGTCTAAGACTTACTCTGAGTGTGTGGGTCTCAGAGGGTCTCAGACTCACTCTGAGTGTGTGGGTCTCAGACTCACACTGAGTGTGTGGGTCTCAGACTCACACTGACTCTGAGTGTGTGGGTCTCAGACTCACACTGAGTGTGTGGGTCTCAGACTCACTCTGAGTGTGTGGGTCTAAGACTTACTCTGAGTGTGTGGGTCTCAGAGGGTCTCAGACTCACTCTGAGTGTGTGGGTCTCAGACTCACACTGACTCTGAGTGTGTGGGTCTCAGACTCACCCTGAGTGTGTGTCTCACACTGACCCTGAGTGTGTGTGTCTCAGACTCACACTGAGAGTGTGTGTCTCAGACTCACACCGACCCTGAGTGTGTGTGTCTCAGACTCACCCTGAGTGTGTGTGTGGGTCTCAGACTCACCCTGAGTGTGTGTCTCACACTGACCCTGAGTGTGTGTGTCTCAGACTCACCCTGAGTGTGTGTCTCACACTGACCCTGAGTGTGTGTGTCTCAGACTCACACTGAGAGTGTGTGTCTCAGACTCACACCGACCCTGAGTGTGTGTGTCTCAGACTCACCCTGAGTGTGTGTGTGGGTCTCAGACTCACACTGAGAGTGTGTGTGGTCGTAAATAAAAAAGAGATTAGAGGGATATTAGAGGGGTGAGCGGTGACCTGAGTTTCGAGGCCGGTCGGTCAGTCAGGAATCACAAAGATCAGATTAACTAACGACCCGGGGCAGGACTTAGAGCTCAGTGGGGCATGAAGGCAGGAACCTATCCCCCGCTTTAATCCGTCCAACAGTAAATACAGAATAAAAATAGAAGACCCACCTGGAGCTCACACCAGGCCACCTCTACGGTGGTCTCTGTGTCCAGACCTTTGTAGACCGTTTTAAAAGACCCTCGTCCTATCTCGATGTTGAACTTGAGGTATCGGCCATCAGGAGAGGTTGCCACGGCTTTGGTTTCCACATCCTCTTGCTCCCAGTCAAAGTTCACACGGGACGAACTCTTCGCTTTACTCTGCAGTTCACTTTCAGAGTCCGAGCTTCCATCCTGGGGGCTGGATCTGGGGACTGAACCCCAGTTTCCTTCAGGATGTCTGGGTTCAGGCTGCTGGGAGCTTTGCGGGGTGCTGGAACTGGTCCCTGGACTGGAAACAGGAGAGGTCGCTGGTGGGGTCTCATCAGTTTTTTCCTCCTCAGCTCTGGACTCAGTGAGGGTCAGGATGTTCTCAGCAGACCAGGACAGAGCTTTGGACAGAGCCCCGCTGTAAAGAGGGGAGTCTATGTCCATGCTGATCTTCTGCAGACCGTAAGAGTTCCTGCGCGCTCCCAGTCCGTGCGTCCTGATCATGGACGGGACTCTAGTCAGGCAGTCCTCCGGTAGATCCATGGACAGCGCAGGAAAACCGCGTCCTGGGATCTCTACTTGCGCATGGGACATGGTGACAGGTTCAATTCCTTCCTGATTTAAAAAATCTGGACGCAAAAAAAAAAATCCGCAAAGTTCCGTTACATTGCGCTCCGAGTGCGCATCCAGCCGATAAGAGGAGTCCCTGCGCACGAACAAAAAACCTCCACAGCAGAAACAAACGGAGTTATTTCTTCGTGTTGATGCGCAGAAATATTCCCTGTAAGAATTTTAACGCGAACTTTTTGCGTCGATCCTCCGCGTTATGTTTCTCCAGATGAGCTGCCGTAAAAACAGAGGAGGCTCCTGGAGGCTGGGTGTCCTCAGAGCCTCAACTCCACCCAACACACACATACACACGCCTCTTTAAACACACACACACACACACACGCACGCACGCACGCACGCACGCACACACACACACACACAACCATGTACTACAGCTCCATGTAGTTTAACATGTTTATTAAGCATTAATTATACTAATAATTAATAACTATGATTACGTTTTTTTGTTTAGATTCATTTAAAAAGTCTCATTTTTTTTACAAAAATAATTTTTTTTCTATAAATATCAGAATTTTTTTTCCCAATATTTCCTTTTGTTCCCCTTGGTTTGAGTTTGACCTCCTTGCAGGGGCGCATCCAGGATTTTCTAAAAGTGGGGGGCCGCGGGCGCAGGGTAAGATCATTGACAAAGCCAGCAAAGGGCGTGGGGAGATCACCACCTCCATAACATTTTGCAAAATAAAGAGCCATTTTCCTGATTTTGGTGGTCCATTCGAGGGAATAGCTTGACTAGTCCCCTTTCTTTTCTTCTTTTTTTTTTTTGTGTGGACCAAAAAGGGGCAGGGTGGGCGCCCCCAAGCCCATCCCGCTGGATCCGCCCCTGCTCTGGTTTATCATAGAATCTAAGACCAGGTTCAGCCCACTGTCTACTGCTGGTGGTTTTAATTTTAAAATAATATCTAAAATTATTTTAAAAGTGGGACGTGCCCAAAACACGTCACCAGCGAGGTGCTCGGGGGGGCATCCTGACCAGATGCCCGAACCACTCCATCTGGCGACTCTCGACCTGAAGGAGGAGCGGCTCAACACTGAGCTTCTCCCAGATGGCAGATCTCCTCACCCGATCTCTGAGTGAGAGCCCAGCCACCCTGCGGAGGAAGATCATTTCGGCCGCTTGTATCCACGATCTTGTTCTTTTGGTCACCACCCACAACTGGTTACCATGGTGAGGGTAGGAACGTAGATCCTGGTTACCATGGTGAGGGAAGGAACGTAGATCCTGGTTACCATGGTGAGGGTAGGAACGTAGATCCTGGTTACCATGGTGAGGGTAGGAACGTAGATCCTGGTTACCACGGTGAGGATAGGAACGTAGATCCTGGTTACCACGGTGAGGGAAGGAACGTAGATCCTGGTTACCATGGTGAGGGTAGGAACGTAGATCCTGGTTACCATGGTGAGGGTAGGAACGTAGATCCTGGTTACCACGGTGAGGATAGGAACGTAGATCCTGGTTACCACGGTGAGGGTAGGAACGTAGATCCTGGTTACCATGGTGAGGGTAGGAACGTAGATCCTGGTTACCATGGTGATTGTAGCAACGTAGATCCTGGTTACCATGGTGAGGGTAGGAACGTAGATCCTGGTTACCACGGTGAGGGTTGGAACATAGATCCTGGTTACCATGGTGAGGGTAAGAACGTAGATCCTGGTTACCATGGTGAGGGTAGGAACGTAGATCCTGGTTACCACGGTGAGGATAGGAACGTAGATCCTGGTTACCATGGTGAGAGTAGGAACGTAGATCCTGGTTACCATGGTGAGGGTAGGAACGTAGATCCTGGTTACCATGGTGAGGGTAGGAACGTAGATCCTGGTTACCATGGTGAGGGTAGGAACATAGATCCTGGTTACCATGGTGAGGGTAGGAACGTAGATCGACTTGTAAATTGAGAGCTTTGCTTCTCGGCTCAGCTCTCTCTTTACCAAAACGGACCGATGCAGCGTCCTAGTTATTGCTGACGTCACTTATTCACATGTGCTTTTTAATTGTTTCCTCGTTGCTTCATTTTTACTGTCCTCAGTTCACCTGCAGTGGTTAGCACGGTGGCCTCACAGCAAGAAGGTCAGGGTTTGATTCCTGGACAGGAGGCGAGACTTGAACTCAGTCCTTTCTGTGTGGAGTTTACATGTTCTCCTTATGTATGTGTGGGGTTTCTCTGGTTTCCCACCCAACCTACAAAAACATACATGTAAGGTTGATTGGCCCTAGGTAAGAGTGTGTGTGTGGCCCCACAACAGAATGGTGACCTATTAGGGACCCTGCCTCTTGCCTGAAATCAGCCAGGATAGGCTCCGGCACCCCCACAACCCAATTAGGGAATAAGTGTTTCAGAAGACAAAAAAATGCCAATTCTCTAAGTGTTTTTAGTTTGGACTTAAAAGTGAGCAGAAAAGTGAGTTTGCAGACCCGTGAAACTCTGACAGAGGAGGAGGGCGTGGCAGGAAGGGTGTGACCTGAGCGGTGGAGGGGGGTGTGTGGGAAAGAGAAGATAGGTGACAGATATATGAGGGGCACGGCCAGGAAGAGTCTTAAAGGTAATAAAAAAGATGTTTGAGAAGTTTGTTTAAAATGAGCTGGAGAAGATTTAGTGGGTTTTTTGGCTCTATTTTTAATTAAGTGTTAGGAGTTAATTTGGAGAAAAGAGAAGATAAATATTTCATTTTGGAATGTGACAGATATTTCAGACTTCAGCTTCTGTCCGCTGGGGTCGAATTTTATCCATGTCTTACAACCAAGTTTTTGGCTTCACAAAGCAGGAGATTTTGAGGCGGGGCCAAAAGGAGGAGGGGCTGTGCCATGACGTCACATCCACCATGACAGTTGGTGTAAAACAAACCGTTCAAATCATGAGAAATCAGCTGGTAAATTGTGCGTCTTCTGTGGGTTACCACCTAGTGTTATGTATCAGTATGAAGAGGAATTACCACCAGGAATACACCCCTGTACTGCTTGGTCACGCTTTGTTTTGAGACTCACACACATAAGCTGTCACATGATCAAAGTTCCCGGATGTCCGACTTCTTCCATACGTTCACCAAAAACAACACTGGCAATAGACCATGCAGATCGATACTAGCGGCTTTCAGATGCACAGCTGCAGCAGCAGGAGATGTCATGTGCTTAGCCTCATTATACCCAATCCATTCCATGAAGATTCATGGAATGCCTTGGCGGGTGGGGTTGTGATAGGTCCTAATTGCGGGTGTCTCCCACCCAATGCGGGGGACTAGGCATGTCAGCCATTTTCGTAAAGCAGCTCCTAACTTGAAAATTCACACGCTGCCGTCTTTAAAGTTCATTCAATTTACATAGAAGTTGGAAAAAACGCAAAAACTTACATGTGAACCTTTTAGACGCCACATGTGCATAAAATCAAATGTACAGAATTTAAATAGTAACTTATTTGGTTTGAATTTAATTATTTTATTCTTAAAGGCTATTTTTATGCGATCATGTATCACACTGAAGACTTCGATATTCTACACTTTTAGTTTTAACATGTTTGGTTTCAGACGATGAGGCTGTCCCTTTAAGAGGATTTACTCCGAATACAAAAAAAACTTTTGCCAAATTACAGAAAATGTGAGGTGTATTAAATCTGAAAATTTTCCCCCTTAAAACATAAACTTTAATTCCTGCTAAATGTCTAAAAATATGTAGAAAATACGAGTCACGAGGTGTGCTGGGTGGTTTTGGGAGTGGCTGGCGCTATGAAGAAGCAGAGAGGATTGCTATGGTTACACTTCCAAAGTTTTCCACTTTCTAGAAGGAAAACTTTGCATGTCTGTAAAAAAAAAAAGACTAGAAACTGAGCTTAAAAGAATAAATTAAACAACATTTTTTAAAAGACAAACACCATGAGATCGACTTAATCAATCGTGATGAGACCACTTTGTGATGAGATGCAGGAATTAATAGAATCAAATCAGCAAAACAGATTTATCAAATTTCTCATTTATTGTCCTACATGATATGAAAAAAGATAAAAAGGATTAGAGGAGGAGTCACGGCTACAGCACATTAAAAGAATGAAGTCCGCTGATGAAACGTCCCTGTGCTGTTTCAGCCAAACGAAGGAGGACATAAAGGAGGGTCAGTGTGTTTACAGACAAGAATAAAATAAAATAATGGAGTTATGTTTGGAGATATGATCATTTCTAGTCTCCTGATTGACTTTTTGCATGTTAAAATGGCCCCAAAATCAGACTTTGTTCCAGAGAGAGGAGGCTCTGAAGCGGAGAGAATCTGCTGGGCAGAGCAGAGAAGGAGAGCCTGAGGAGTTCCCAATGAGATGGAGGCAAGTCCAGAACAGTCTCAGAAAAATTTCACCCCTTTTCCGTCGTCCATGCTGATGATCTCTGCTTTGCCTTCTGTTTGTAGAGCCTGAAGCGAACGCAGCAACAGCCACTCCTCAAGACCGTGAAATTCTACAAGAGAAAAAAAGATCAGAGATAAAGAACAAAACGATTTACTGCATCACGAAGAACTACAACCACCAGGACTACATCTCCCAGCAGGAAGGACTACAACCACCAGGACTACATCTCCCATCAGGAAGGACTACAACCACCAGGACTACATCTCCCATCAAGAAGGACTACAACCACCAGGACTACATCTCCCATCAGGAAGGACTACAACCACCAGGACTACATCTCCCATCAGGAAGGACTACAACCACCAGGACTACATCTCCCTGCAGGAAGAACTACAACCACCAGGACTACATCTCCCAACAGTAAGAACTACAACCACCAGGACTACATCTCCCAACAGGAAGAACTACAACCACCAGGACTACATCTACCAGCAGGAAGGACTACAACCACCAGGACTACATCTCCCAACAGGAAGAACTACATCTCCCAACAAAAAGGACTACAACCACCAGGACTACATCTCCTAGCAGGAAGGACTACAACCACCAGGACTACATCTCCCAACAGGAAGAACAACCACCAGGACTACATCTCCCAACAGGAAGGACTACAACCACCAGGACTACATCTCCTAGCAGGAAGGACTACATCTCCCAACAGGAAGAACTACAACCACCAGGACTACATCTCCCAACAGGAAGGACTACAACCACCAGGACTACATCTCCCAACAGGAAGAACTACAACCACCAGTACTACATCTCCCTGCAGGAAGAACTACAACCACCAGGACTACATCTCCCAACAGGAAGGACTACTACCACCAGTACTACATCTCCCTGCAGGAAGAACTACAACCACCAGGACTACATCTCCCAACAGGAAGAACTACAACCACCAGGACTACATCTCCCAACAGTAAGAACTACAACCACCAGGACTACATCTCCCAACAGGAAGGACTACAACCACCAGTACTACATCTCCCTGCAGGAAGAACTACAACCACCAGGACTACATCTCCCAACAGTAAGAACTACAACCACCAGGACTACATCTCCCAACAGGAAGGACTACAACCACCAGGACTACATCTCCCAACAGGAAGGACTACAACCACCAGGACTACATCTCCTAGCAGGAAGGACTACAACCACCAGGACTACATCTCCCAACAGGAAGGACTACAACCACCAGGACTACATCTCCCAACAGTAAGAACTACAACCACCAGGACTACATCTCCCTGCAGGAAGGACTACAACCACCAGGACTACATCTCCCAACAGTAAGAACTACAACCACCAGGACTACATCTCCCAACAGGAAGGACTACAACCACCAGGACTACATCTCCCAACAGGAAGGACTACAACCACCAGGACTACATCTCCTAGCAGGAAGGACTACAACCACCAGGACTACATCTCCCAACAGGAAGGACTACAACCACCAGGACTACATCTCCCAACAGGAAGGACTACAACCACCAGGACTACATCTCCTAGCAGGAAGGACTACAACCACCAGGACTACATCTCCCAACAGTAAGAACTACAACCACCAGGACTACATCTCCCAACAGTAAGAACTACAACCACCAGGACTACATCTCCCAACAGGAAGGACTACAACCACCAGGACTACATCTCCTAGCAGGAAGGACTACAACCACCAGGACTACATCTCCCAACAGGAAGGACTACAACCACCAGGACTACATCTCCCTGCAGGAAGGACTACATCTACCAGCAGGAAGGACTACATCTACCAGCAGGAAGGACTACATCTACCAGCAGGAGATGTAGTTTGTTACTTTTGTACAAGAAGTAGTTTTTTTTTTTTTTGTACAAGAAGTAGTTTTTTTCTTGTCCAAACTCCTGAAGCGGAGAGTATCTGCTGGGCAGAGCAGAGGAGGAGAACTACAACTCTTGTTTTAGTTCTTCCTAACAGGAAGAACTACAACCACCAGGACTACATCTACCAGCAGGAAGGACTACAACCACCAGGACTACATCTCCCAACAGGAAGGACTACAACCACCGGACTACATCTCCCATCAGGAAGGACTACATCTCCCAACAGGAAGGACTACATCTACCAACAGGAAGGACTACATCTACCAACAGGAAGGACTACATCTACCAACAGGAAGGACTACATCTACCAACATAAAGAACTAATTCTTCAATTATTTTGTGCTTTTAATAAATAAAAGCTAAATATTTTTTAATATTTCACATTAAAAAGAAATGATTTAAAAATGAAATCCAAGATATTTTATAAATTTCTCATAATTTGAAAATTAAATTTCAAATTTTTGGTAATTTTTCAAATTAAAAGCTAAACACTTTATAAGTCTGAAATAATTAAAGCTGGATAATTAAAATTTCTGAAATAAAAAACAGATTTTTTGTTCTTTACTAAATTAATTAAAAAAGTATTGGATAATTTTACAAATTAAAAGCCTAAAATTGACAAATCTACTAAATAAATAAAAAAAATTAATTCTTGAAACTAATTCTGTTTTTTAGTTTAAAAAAAAAATGTGTGTTTTTTTTAACAGTTTTAATGTTTAAGTAAAGACAATTATTAAGAAATCTAGTTGGTAAAAAAACTAAATTTCTCTCAAATTTAAAACAAATATTTTATTCTGAAAAGCAAAACGTTGACATATTTCTTGTAAAAAAACAAACAAAAAAACCTAAATAAAAGCCAATTAATAAAACAAAATAAACAAATATCTTTTAATCCTACAAAATAAAATTAAACTAAGGGCAAAATATTTAGTGTTTCTGAAAAATAAACAACATATATTCTAAAAAATAATAATTTAAAAATCTAAATAAAACCCTCGTTTCGCATAAAACCAAATTCCTTATAATCCTACAAAATAAAGTATTTTGATCATTTTATAAAGTATTTGTCAATTTAACTTTTTGATGTTGAAAAGAAATGAAACCGTTTTTAAATGGATTTAAATCAGAAATGTTCTAACCTTCAGCTTCTGTGTCGTCTCCGTTGGAGAGCTCATAGAGCGTGAAGACCGAATTCACCATGCCGTTTTTAGACACCTGGCACATAAAAAAAAAAAAAAAAAAAGAACAGGACAGATTACACACACGTGAACCGTTGGTTAAGATAACTTTATGTCAGAATCTCTCTGATAAACATAATGATCACTGATCAGTGCACGCTGCTTGGCATAGAGGAAGAAAGCAGTGTCCAATGAACAAACAGGAAAGTTCCAACACAGGGGTGGGAAAACGTTTTGGTTCGGGGGCCACATTGAGTTCTAATATTTGACAAAGGGCCGGAACAGGATCAGATGGACGTTATGCTTTGGTAACCGCAAGATTAGATCGATAAAACGATGCTAGATTTTAAACAAGGGCTAAATGTTCACGGAGACACACATTTTAATGGGAGCAGTGTTGTTGTTTCTTTGGCGCCATCTAATGAGGATACATCAAAATCGCAGGGAAAATAAAACATTAATAAGGTTTATTTATTTTATTTTTTCAACTTTGGCGGGCCGGATTAAAACTTTTAACGGACTGGATGTGGCCCTCGGGCCGTAGTTTGCCCATGCCTGTTCTAACATGTTTAAATGAGATACATGGTCACGACGACATAGCACATTTCAATTCAATTTAACACGACATTAATTCCCGATTACTACAACGAATAATAGTACATTTTATTTAAAGTCGTCTTTCTGTCCGCCTAAGGACACCATACAGTTCACAAAACATTAAGGAAAACATAAAACAGAATTAAATTAACAACAAAATAAAACTAGAAACGAATCTAAAAATGAGCTTTTATTATTTTTTACGTAAATCGAGGGGAGAGAATTCCAAAGCTGGGGAGTAGAACGACTGAAGGCTCCGCCCCCTAGAGTAACGAGGGCGGGGAAGAGAAGAAGAGGAACGGAGACACCAAGAGGGAATGGAAAAATTTAACAGGTTCGAGGACCAGATGTAGGGCGGGGCCAGATTATGAATTCCTTTGATAGAGATGAGGAGAATTTTGAAAATAAAAAATCCTTCTCTCATAAAAAAAAAAAATAAATAAATAAATCTAACAAACATACGTGGACCTGCTGCCATCACAGGAGGCGCATACAAAAAAAATTATTTTTTTTACTAACATTAACTTCATTGTTGTTTGTTTTTACAATATTAATAAATAAGAGTTTTATGATAAAAAAAATGCAGTTAAAATAAAATAAATAAACACGAGGGGTGGGGAGAGGAACGGGCAGAGGTTGTGTTTTAACCCTTGTTATTATGTTGATAATTACATTGATTATGTTGCGGGTCATTTTGACCCGTGCAGTGTAAATCCATGCAAAACAGTAAAAAAACAGGTTAAACCAATCAAATTTTTATTTTGGATTTTATGTACATTGTAAAAAGGAACAAACAATAACTTTTTTTTTTTTCATCAGAACTATTTGTGTGTCAACTTGCTTTATTGTCAATGTTCAACACTTTCCATGTTCTCCGCATGATGGACATAATGTAACTGTGTGTTTTCTGCAGATGTAATTCTTGCATTTCACACAAATGGTACTTGTTTTACTGTCATCTCGAGAGGGACAGACCTGGCATCTTTTCCGTTTCTTCACACCTGTATCCAGTGGATCATTTGGGGATTGGTTGGGTGGTATGAGCCTGACTTTTTCAATGATTTTCTTCAACATTGTCGATGTGTCTGCGTACAATGCCTATGTCCTGTGGACTCATATCAACCATGAATGGAATGCCGGCAAATTGTTTCGACGACGGCTTTTCCTGGAGCAACTTGGCAAAGCACTTGTCACTCCAAGGATGCAGAGTCGATCCAGACCACCCAAAACTCCAGCAGCTGCAGCTGTCATTGAAAAAGTCAGGCTCACACCACCCAACCAATCTGCAAATGATCCACTGGATACAGGTGTGAAGAAACGGAAAAGATGCCAGGTCTGTCCCTCTCGAGATGACAGTAAAACAAGTACCATTTGTGTGAAATGCAAGAATTACATCTGCAGAAAACACACAGTTACATTATGTCCATCATGCGGAGAACATGGAAAGTGTTGAACATTGACAATAAAGCAAGTTGACACACAAATAGTTCTGATGAAAAAAAAAAAGTTATTGTTTGTTCCTTTTTACAATGTACATAAAATCCAAAATAAAAATTTGATTGGTTTAACCTGTTTTTTTACTGTTTTGCATGGATTTACACTGCACGGGTCAAAATGACCCATAACATCATATTTGTATACAAACTCGACACAGACATTGTACTACACATCAAAGAGTCCAGATTTTGCACATGAGTTCATGACCCAAAATGAGAAAAAGTCAAAACATTTTAGGAAGATAAAGAATGGTTAACCAGTACTTTGGACAAAGTAAAAACTGAAATGGGTCAAATTGACCCGTAACATAATACAAGGGTTAATAAATCATGAGGCTTGAGCTAAAAAATGATAAACATACTGATACTTTTTAAGATAAATTAGAGATAAAGTTTATTGTGTGATGTCATCACCACAGATTAAAGTTTACTGATTTATTTTGAAACAATTTAAATTCTGATTAAAACTTTCCTCAAAATGGAATCATTTTATTTTGAAAATATTAAATACACATCTTTTAAAATGATTTAAACTTCGAGAATTTCACTGCTGGTTTTTCTAAAGTAACATTATTTATCATCTGAGAATCGACTTTTTGTTGTTCTTTAAGTTTGATTTAATTTATTTAATCCCGTTTTAACATAAATTCAGCCACTTCTATGCTTTTATTGTCTCGTGTGGAGCAGAATCTACTCATTCTAAGATTTTTTCTGCTTACTGTTGGTAATAAAACAAGTCATAAATTCCACATCCTGTCTTTGAAACGTCTCCTGAGAGGCGGTGGGTCACAGCTGACTTCACACAGGAGAACATAAACACAGACTGTGTGCAGGTACACGGTACAAAATGTCCAGAAATTTGCTTTAATGTTTTGGTCTCGATGTGTCGGCTGTTTATAATGATGATACGTGGCGTGCGGAGGTGGGTTAAACCACCTTTGAAGCTCAAGCAGTCTTTTACGAGCAGATCCGGTTTTAAATGATTGGAATACAGTCGTTTCAACAGTGGAGGAACCTCCCAATTTTTACATTGGCACGAATTGGTCGAGAGGAGCCAGATGGGGTGGTTCGGGCATCTGGTCAGGATGCCCCCCCGAGTGCTTCGCTGGTGAGGTGTTTTGGGCATGTCCCACCGGGAGGAGACCAAGAAGCAGACCCTGGACCCGCTGGAGAGTCTGTCCCACACCTGGCTGGGGAACTACTCACGATCCTACCGGGTGAGCTGGAGGAGGCAGCCGGGGTGAGAGAAGCCTGGGCTTCCCGTCTGAGGCTGTTGTCCCCACGACCCGACCCCGAATGAGCGGAAGATGACGGAACGAATGGAAAGAATTTATCACAGTTGCACAAAATAGTGTCATTTTTTTCCTGCACATGTAAATCCTTAAACGGGGAAGTTACTTGTGCTGCATTGCACCGCAGCAGGCAGCCATGACAGTGCTGATGGTGGGAGCAACTGGGGGTTAGGTGTCTTCTCCAGGGACAGTGGGATTCAAACTAGCTTCTCGCAGTCTGAGGACGGACGTTCTACCACTGAGCCAACGCCTCCCCTTCGTCTTCCCCTTCAAATTTCAAGCGTACACAGAAATTATGAGGAGGGGTGCGCCTGTCTCTGTTAAAAAAGGGGGATCTTTATAAATAATGCAGCTGAAAACAGGCGTGATTTTAATCACAACGCTTAGATTTATTTGATTACAGCTCGGTCCCGCCCTCGTCTCACGACAAACCAGAAATTTTATGAACATGTAACATCTTAACTGGTCGTTTTTTAGCAGGAGTTCATTTTCTGGCTCAAAACAGGCGTCAGAAATCCCTCCCGAAAAGTGATCAACCTGTAAACAAGTCGGTTTGATTGATTTTAAACCTTAAAAAATACTGATAAAATAATAAAAAAATGTGTCAAATATAGTTTTATTGGATATTTTTAGTAGATTGTTTCATATAGGGCAGCACAGTGGCGCAGTGGGTAGCACAGTGGCCTCACAGGGTACGAGTCCCGGGTGGGGATGAGGCTTGGAACACTGTCCTTTCTGTGTGGAGTTTGCATGTTCTCCCTGTGTATATGTGGGTTCCTTCCGGGTACCCCAGTTTCCTCCAAAAACATGCATGCTAGGTTGATTGGCCGGTTCCAAATTGCCCCTTGGATCGAGTGTGTGGTTGGATGGTTGTATGTGTGTGGCCCTGTGACAGACTGGCGACCTGTTCGGGGTGTACCCTGCCCCTCGCCTTGAATCACCCAGGATGAGTTCCGGCACCCCCTGTAACCCCAGTAAGGAATAGACGAATAAGAAGGTGACTGATTGTGTGTGTGTGAGAGGCGCGCACACGCGCACGCACACACACACACACACACACACACACACACACACACACACACACACACACACACACACACACACACACACACACACACACACACACACACGTGTGTCCCCGAGGCTCTAAAAACTGGATGTTTGTTCCAAACACAAGTTTGTTTGTTTGCAAAGCAACCAGAAGCTGCTTTATGGAGCATCTCCAGTAGATTAGGTCGGGATTTTCCACTACGTACAACACTGGGTTGATCTCTGGATCCCAGTGGAACCAGTAAACATCTATAGGTCATCTAGATTTTAACATCTAGTTAGTTTAAAACTCACTAAGTTATAGTTTATACTAGAGTCCGACCCGGTTAAGGACTTCTAACCAGTCAGCCTGGGGAAAGGTGCTCCTGAGCGCTCCCTACTGGAGGTTAGAGGTAGAAATGATATTTTTAGAGCTTTTTTTTCTTGATTGTAATTTAAATATTTATCAGAGACAAAATAAAAGTTTAGATTATAAATTAATTCATGAGAAAAAAAAAGCATAAAACACAAAGTGTTTCATCAGAAATACAATCAGGACAGGATAGACTTTTATTATTACTGGATGGATTTTATCTACAAATAAAATCCATTAAAATCTCTGCTTTTTTACATTTTTAAAGAGTAAAATGTTGAAAAGTAAAAGAATGAGATCGCGGATACAAGCGGCCGAAATGAGTTTCCTCTGCAGGGTGGCTGGGCTCTTACTCAGAGATCGGGTGAGAAGCTCTGCCATCTGGGAGGAGCTTGGTGTCGAGCCGCTCCTCCTCTAGGTCGAGAGCAGCCAGAAGGGGTGGTTCGGGCATCTGGTCAAGATGCCCCCCCAGCGCCTCGCGGGCGAGGTGTTTTGGGCACGTCCCACCGGGAGGAGACCAAGGGGCAGACCCCGGACCCGCTGGAGAGACTATGTCTCACAGCTGGCCGGGGAACAACTTGGGATCCTTCCAGGTGAGCTGGAGGATGCAGCCAGGGTGAGAGAGACCTGGGCTGCCGTTTGAGGTTGTTGCCCCTGCTACCCGACCCCAGAACAAGCAGGAGATGACGGAACGGAGTTTTATGAGGTTTTTGTGGATGTTTTTTTGTTTGCACAATAAAAGACTTTTTCATCACTGATTTTTTTTGTTCACTAAAGACTTTTATTGTGAAATTATTAATCTGTGATGCCTGAGATTTATTATTCTGTTTTAATCCAGGTTATTAAGATGTTTTATAACCGTATTTTATTTACTTAGAGGCTGATTAACGTAGATGGAGCCCTACTGAAGGTCGGCCACTAAAAAACATTAGCTTCAGTCACATGAAAAAGTTTCTGAACCAGAATAAGATCTGATGTTTTTCTTTAAATCTAAAGATACCAGCCTGAACTAAACGAATCAGATTCCCAGCCAATCATTGATCTTCCTCTGGTGGCCGAACGCTGGTGATGCAACGATGAAGAACAAAGCAGACCTTCTACGTATTTTCAACTGATTATGATTTAAAAACTCAGAGAATCTCTCTCTCTATGCCCTGCAGTTGGCCATCGGTCTGACTGCTGCACTAAGCTACTTCAGCTGGTCGCCCTTACTGTCTGCTTTTTGTTTATTATTTAATAAATGGCATCAAGCCGTTCGTTTGCCATCCTCTCCTTTTGGCTTGTTCGGGCACCCTTCGCCCATAACGAAGGGTAATGAAACCTAATGTTTTTATTATTAAAATTCAGACGACTTAAATAAAACAGCAGTGAAAATCTGTCATGATTCACACGTTTAAAGACATAAATATTTTTTAAATTCTTACTTTAATCATGAACTAAAATTAGATTGAAATTCAGGGTGATAATGTGTTCTAATTTAAATGTAACAGGAACCCAAAAAAAAAACAACCCTGATATGTACGGTCATATCGACCACCACTGTTTGACATTCAGTTGATTTTTCACATTGAAATTGTCTGTAAAAATTCAATTAAAACTTCATTAAATTAAAAATTTATTTAAAGCTTTATTTGCTTAAATCCTGGAAACAAAGTTATAAGTCGGTCGTGACTGTTTTTCTGCTTCAAACACACACATTTATACAAATATAAACTTGATTATTCAAACATTCAAATGATGCAAAGTAATAATAAACTATTTGTTTGTGTGACCAAAACGAAAAGGGTCTGTTTCTGCTTTCTTTCTCGTCACCTGCACTGTGCGGTGATGTCACATGTGGGTGCATTTGTGAAACCCCGTAAATCTGAGTTTTTAGCAGATTGGTTAAAAAAGAAATCCTTCAGCGTATATCTGCAACATTTTAGCCAATTAACAACAAACAAAATCTGTTCCGTCATCTTGTGCTCGTCCGGGCTGAGTCGCGGGGGCAACAGCCTCAGATAGGAAGCCCAGGCTTCTCTCACCCCGGCTGCATCCTTCAGCTCACCCAGAAGGATCCAGAGTCATTCCCCAACCAGCTGTGAGACATAGTCTCTCCAGCGGGTCCGGGGTCTGCCTCTTGGTCTCCTCCTGGTGGGACGTGCCCGAAACACCTCACTAGCAAGGCGCTCGGTGGCATCCTGACTAGATGCCCGAACCATCCCATCTGGGTCATCTCGACCTGGAGAAGGAGTGACTGGACACCGAGGTCCTCCCGGATGGCAGAGCTCCTTACCCGATCTCTGAGTGAGAGCCCAGCCAGCCTGCGGGAACAAAATCCTCCAACTGATAAATTTGTTTGGCTCTAATTACAACGTTAGATCCAAACTGAGGAGAAATTTGGACTTTTGTTGAGGAGATTTTTATTAAAATTTTGTTTAAAACTTATTTAATTTTGATTTAACTGGAATCTGCATCCAAACAATGGATGAAAACGCGTCTCTTGTGGAAGAAATTGAGCTTTAAGGATTAAAAAAAAATCCAATTTCACATTTAAACGACGGAAAGTGTGTCTCATGTTTGGAAAATAAAGTTAAAGCAGAACACAGATTTAAATCCATGAATATAGAAGGACATGTCGTCCAGATTAATTCGTTTGATTTTCACACAGTAACGATTAGCAGCAACATGTGACGCGGTCGTTTTAAACTCTACATACGTAACACACACGGCTTTCTTCTCAGAGCGATGAAAGAGGTCACGACTCACCCACTGGTATATTAGTTTGCCCCATTCCTCAGGTCGTCTCCACATGACCAAACACCGAGTTTTATTTTTATCCAACCACTCCACGTTGCCTGTGGTCACACGTTAAAGACACGACAGAAATGATTTAAACTCACAAAAAAACACTCAAAAACAGGGAAGAAAAAGTGAAAGTACCTTTTTTTCTTAATTCCTCAAAAACGATTTGAATGGCTTCCATCGACAGCTTTCCTAAAAGGACATTAAGGATCAAAGTTTTTCTTTTATTGGGATAAAAATTAAACTCGGTAGCGGTGATAGAAGGACGGAACCGCTCAGCCCTGCACCGGTTCTAAAGAACCTCCTCAGGGTGAGACCCTCCTCCATCCGGCTCCAAAAGCTATGAATAAAACACAGCTGTTTGATCTTTTTATTCAGTTTCAAAAGTGTTTTTCGGGTCTTTTCGGGATTTCAAATTACTGTCGAATTGCTTCTGGAAATATTTCTTAGAGTAAAAAAGCAGGACGATTCAGCCTGAAAATAAAATTTCTAGATTTTTTTTGCTCGACTCAAACAAAAATATAATAAATAAAAGGCTCAAAAAAGGTTTAACTTTAATCTTTTTTTTACTTTAGGGCTTTTATGCCTTCTGAAAAAAAAAAAAAAAAAAACTCGTATTAAAACTTAGCAGCATGTTTTGTGTTTTTCGTCACCAATATTACATTTCGGTACCAAGAATAGGAGGGAAGAGGTGTAGGTTTGCACTAGAAAGAAGAGAAATGAAGATTAGTCAGAGTAAAACAGAGTACATGTGTGTGAATGAGAGGGATCCAAATGGAAAAGTGAGGTTACAGGGAGAAGAGAGAAAGAAGGTGGAAGATTTTAAGTATCTAAGATCAACAGTCCAGAGCAATGGAGAGTGTGGAAAAGAGGTGAAGAAGCATGTGCAGGCAGGCTGGAACGGATGGAGAAAAGTATCAGATGTGATGTGTGATAGAAGAGTTTCAGCTAGAATGAAAGGAAAAGTGTACAAAACCGGGGTGAGAGCGGCCATGCTGATTGGTCTAGAGACAGTGTGGTGAGAGCGGCCATGCTGATTGGTCTAGAGACAGTATGGTGAGAGCGGCCATGCTGATTGGTCTAGAAACAGTGTGGTGAGAGCGGCCATGCTGATTGGTCTAGAGACAGTGTGGTGAGAGCGGCCATGCTGATTGGTCTAGAAACATTGGCACTGAGGAAAAGACAGGATACAGAGATGTTTGTAGCAGAGATGAAGATGCTGAGGATCTCTCTGGGAGTGACCAGGATGGACAGGATCAGAGGAACAGCACATGTTAGAGGTTTTAAAGTCAGAGAGGACAGACTGAGATGGTTTGGACATGTGCAGAGGAGAGAGAGAGAGTACATTGGAAGAAGGATGCTGGATTTGGAACCACCAGGAAAGAGGACTAGAGGAAGACCAAAGAGGAGGTTCATGGATACAGCAGATGTTTTTCAAAACTGGTTTTTCTCTATAATTTGCACGGTGTCACGCAAAGTCATGTTTTGGGGGTTTTATTTTGGTGTTTTTGTGGCGTTTTTTGTTCATTTTGGTTTTTACTGCCAATTATACGCTTATGATTGATTCCGAGTCAAATCGTTAGATCTTTGTATCCACATTTTTACATTGTTTACTGTCTTTAGAAAACTTTCCATTCAGATTTTACACTCTGGTTTGTATAACCGATTTCAGCAACAGAAATAAAGCGATCAGAATTATGTTTCTTTGAAGCTTTTTCTTTAGCGAACAGACTCGGCGAGCATTTCATTTTCACCGAGTCATTCCCCACCAGAAGTTGACTTATTCTCATTTGAAAACCAGCAAGACTGTATGCGACCCATCACACCATGAAGGTGAGACCATGTTTGAGGATACGTTCTATCTTCTTGTTGTTGAACACCGGGCTTTCCTGAGCTTCCATGATGTCCAGAGTGTAGAGTTTGTGGTGTCGGCAGTAGGAAAGAGCCAACGAACACCAGGCCGTCAGCTGCTTCTGTCGTGTATCAACATTGGGCTGTAGCCTGTCCACAAGATGAAAGCAGGAACAGATGGTTTAACATGCCTGTACGTTTCTAACAACAAACATCAGTTTAACAGATGTGCAGCAGATGTAACGTTATAACTTAGTCATTTAAAATACACAGACACTGAGAAGGACATCTCTAAACACAGGACTACATCCTCCTGGAAAAAAGACTACATGTCCAGATAGAAAGGACTACAACTCCCAGCAGGAAGGAACTATGTCTTCCAGCAAAAAAGTACTACATCTCCCAGCGGGAAGGACTACATCTCCCAACAGAAAGGAACTACATCTCCCAACAGGAAGGAACTACATCTCCCAGCAGGAAGGACTACATCTCCCAACAGGAAGGAACTACATCTCCCAACAGGAAGGACTACATCTCTGAACATAAAGGACTACATCTCCCAACAGGAAAGAACTACATCTCCCAGCAGGAAGGAACTACATCTCCCAGCAGGAAGGACTACATCTCCCAACAGAAAAGACTACATCTCCCAGCAGGAAGGAACTACATCTCCCAGCAGGAAGGACTACATCTCCCAACAGGAAGGACTACATCTCTGAACATAAAGGACTACATCTCCCAACAGGAAAGAACTACATCTCCCAACAGGAAAGAACTACATCTCCCAACAGGAAGGACTACATCTGCAAGCAGGAAGGACTACATCTGCAAGCAGGAAGAATTACATCTCCCAACAGAAAGGAACTACATCTCCCAACAGAAAGGAACTACATCTCCCAACAGAAAGGAACTACATCTCCCAACAGAAAAGAACTACATCTCCCAACAGGAAGAACTACATCTCCCAACAGAAAGGACTACATCTCCCAACAGAAAGGAACTACATCGAGATTAATCTTATTTATAACTAACTTTTCTCTGAATACTGTGAATTATAACCATGTAAATCTTGTGTTTTAATAAATAAAAAAAGTAAACAGAAGGTAAAGTTGTTGGTATTTTTTTTTAGAACGTAAACTTCATCCTACAGAATCACTTCACTTCCTTAGCAACCTGTGCTAATTAGCACGCTAATCCATTCACCAAAAAAAACAGACAGAAATAAACACTAAAAACATCCTAAATTCTTTTTACTTTAAAAAAACATTTTAAAATATGGAACTCACGTGAAAAAAGGTGGGAAATTATACTGCCAGGGCCAATCAAAAGTCATCCTGGAAGCTGTTGAGGCTAGCTAACAGTTCCAGGAGTAGTTCCACCTTTCTAATAGTTCCTCCTGAAACAAGAACCGGAAAAAAATCCTTCCTACTTAAAACGCACTAGGAAAAGCGATTCAGAGATAAATATACGCTCATAATTACTCAGTGCCAGCTACAGATGAACTGAAGAAATGTTCTTATTGATGTAAACTAATTATCAAATGAACCACACCCAATCATAATCAGTAAAGTTTGTGGTTCAATTCAATTTTATTTGTTTAGCTCAAAATCACAGAATTTCTGTCTCAATGGGCTTCACAAAAAAAAGAGGAATGTATTAACACAGATACACAACAAGAAAAATAACTAACAAATGCTAACTAAACAAGACTAGCACTTAGACTCTCCTCGGTGAGGAAAAACTCCTAAAAAACCCATCAGTGGGGAAAAAATAAGAAACCTCATGGGGATCCACGTGAAAGAGAGATCCCTCCCCCAGGACAAGCTCATAATGTGTCACAGATTAGATCCAAACGGTTGGATTTTGTTTGACTCCTTCCACTTATTCTTTATTTATACATATTTATCAGTGACGTGGGGTGAGGTACTCACTCCTACAAGAGTCAGATGTACAATAGTAGGTACCAGGGGCGGATCCAGGATTTTCTAAAAGGGAGGACAGAGAGGGAGGCGTGAGGTCATAGACAAAACGAGCACCTGAGGTACTCACCAGTATATTTTGGTGCATATTTTGCCCAAAGTTTATAATATTTAAAGCAGTGAGAACACTTTTTTTAGTGGACTAAAAGGGGAGGAAGTGTGTGCCCCCAACGCAGCTCTTTCTTTACCACGAAGGATCGATACAGTATCCTAGTCATTGCTGATGCTGCACTGATTCATGGGAGAAGGACAAACATCTTCTTCTTCTCTTTCGGCATTTCCCTTCAGGGGTCGCCACATCAAGTCAGTTTCTTCCATCTAACCCTATCTCCTGCA
Organism: Neostethus bicornis; assembly: GCA_902685375.1. NCBI lineage: Eukaryota > Metazoa > Chordata > Actinopteri > Atheriniformes > Phallostethidae > Neostethus > Neostethus bicornis. The sequence continues at coordinate 21,069,861 of LR738559.1, read as the reverse complement.
TCCTCTTTGGTCACACCAACTATCTTCATTTCTTCCTTCACTGCGTCCATGAACCTCCTCTTTGGTTTTCCTCTAGTCCTCTTTCCTGGTGGTTCCAAACCCAGCATCCTTCTTCTGATGTACTCTCTCTCTCTCTCCTCTGTACGTGCCCAAACCATCTCAGTCTGGCCTCTCTGACTTTAAAACCTCTAACATGTGCTGTTCCTCTGATCCTGTCCATCTTGGTCACTCCCAGAGAGATCCTCAGCATCTTCATCTCTGCTACCTCCATCTCTGCTTCCTGTCTTTTCCTCAGTGCTACTGTTTCTAGACCAATCAGCATGGCCGTTCTCACCACGGTTTTCTACACTTTCCCTTTCATTCTAGCTGAAACTCTTCTGTCACACATCACACCTGATACTTTTCTCCACCCGTTCCAGCCTTCTTCACCTCTTTTACACACTATCCATTGCTCTGGACTGTTGATCCTAGATACTTAAAATCTTTCACCTTCTTTATCTCTTCTCCCTGTAACCTCACTTTTCCATTTGGATCCCTCTCATTCACACACATGTACTCTGTCTTACTCTGACTAATCTTCATTCCTCTTCTTTCTAGTGCAAACCTCCACCTCTCCAGCTTTTCCTCCACCTCTTCCCTCCTCTCACTACAGATCACAATGTCATCTGCAAACATGTATTTATCAAGTACAATTTTTCTTTTCTTGCCTTCAGAAAGGACCTGCCAGTTTGCATGCGCCCCCTTGTGTTGAGGCAGAGTACATACCGGCCTCACCAGCTGACTTTTCTCTGCACATTATTGTGCGATCAGCAGCAATAGCTATCGTAAATGGTTTCTACTTATATATCGCTGTCTCACCTTCTTTGGCACTCAAAGCGCTTTACAGTGTAGCTCACATTCACATTCAGGGCGGAATGCCCCCTGCGGATCAGGGACAGGGTCCTGCCCCAAGTGGAGGAGTTTGAGTATCTCTGTGTCTTGTTCACGAGTGGGGGAAGGATGGAGAAGGAGATTGACAGCGGATCAGTGCGGCGTCAGCAAAAACTAGGACGCTGCATCAGTCCGTCGTGGTGAAGAGAGAGCTGAGTTGAAAAGCAAAGCTCTCAATTTACAAGTCGATCTACGTTCCTACCCTCACCATGGTAACCGGGATCTACGTTCCTACCCATACCATGGTAACCAGGATCTACGTTCCTACCCTCACCATGGTAACCGGGATCTACGTTCCTACCCATACCATGGTAACCAGGATCTACGTTCCTACCCTCCCCATGGTAACCAGGATCTACGTTCCTACCCTCACCATGGTAACCAGGATCTACGTTCCTACCCTCACCATGGTAACCAGGATCTACGTTCCTACCCTCACCATGGCAACCAGGATCTACGTTCCTACCCTCACCATGGTAACCAGGATCTACGTTCCCACCCTCACCTATGGTCACCAGCTGTGGGTGGTGACCGAAAGAATGAGATTGCGGATTCAAGCGGCCGAAATGATCTTCCTCATACGGCCCGCGGGCCGTAGTTTGCACATGCCTGTCCTAGAAGAAGATGGTTGTTGAGGAGGATATGAGTTTCTTTCAAGTCAGTAGATGGCGGTAATGCACCTGTATTGGTGCTTCTCGCCTTTAAACCGAAAAAAGAATAAGTCAGAGAGGTCTGTTTATTTGAGTAATTTCTCGTTTGTTAAACCTTATCTTGAGTTTAGTTTGTTACTTTGACCGGTTTTATAATTGTTGCACTTTTTTTTTTTTTTGGCTTAAATAAAAATAACTTGTTACTTAAACCCTGTGCCTGTCCTTCTTCACTGCTCCATCAGAACTCCATAGACTGCAGAAATTTGTGGTGTTTAGTGAATATTTCTGTAAAGTTCATACTGGCCATTTGCTGAGGAAAAGAATCCACCCAGTTTGAATTGGATGATGTGGTCAAACATGAGGCAGAGTTTGTCCCTGCCTCACCCGGGGTTTCTAAACTGGAATTGATTGAAAAAAATAAAAAATTGGCTATTTATTCAATAAAATGTCAGAAATGCATTTCATACGTTAAATGCATTTTAATACTTAACCGTAGAAAATATACGTCTTTATGTATGCTTTCATTTTTGAATTAAAAATGCTTTGTTTATCCCCGGAGGGAAATTTGAGTGCTGCAGTGCACTGTACTGTTCCTTTGAGCAGCAGGGTTGCAGGAGTCTGATGATGAAGCCGCTCTTTAGATGGTCCACAGATTCATGAAGCGAGTGAGAGAGATTAAGGGATTGTCATGATGACAGTTGAGGTAGTGCCTCCCCTGACCGCACGTCACTGATACAGGGGAAAGGATGGCACAGTTAGTAGGCTTGGAGGGTTGCCAGTTCGATCCCCCACCCAGAGTTCATATCGAGGTGTCCTTGAGCAAGACACTGAACCCCCAATGTCTCCTGATGGTGGTTTCCATGTTGCATGTCAGCTTCCAACATCAGGTATGAATGTGTGTGTGAATGGGTGAGTGTGAGCTTCACAATAGAGCGCTTTGAGTCCATATACCATTTTATTGCACGTTTAGATGTTGTACCCCTCAGTGAAACATCTAACTGTTAACCATCCAAATGGTTGTGCAATGGGCATTAGCCCAGATAATCACAGAGGTTGTGTCAGGAAGGGCATCCGTCGTAAAACGACGCCAAAAACAAAATGTGCAAGTTTTCGATGGAAGAAACTGACTTGCTGTGGCAACCCCTCGAAGGGAAACGATGAAAAAAGAAGATTTTTACACAAAAACAACCACATGGCATTTTTTAAAACAAAGTTATTTTTTTATTAAGGAAGAACCTGTGCATTTTCAACCAAATTCCAGCATAAATATGCCATCTATGTCTATTTACAGTTCACACACATTCCTGGTTCATCGACAAATTTCACTGCAAACTGCCAAAAAAAGACTATTCTGTAATTACACTCTGTTATTATACAGTTTCTTTAAAAACGATGCTTCACAACTGCATGAAAAATAGTCTATAATGTTTTTTTAATCTCTAAAGCAGGATGTATTAATATTCATACTTTATACACTTCTATATTACAGTAACATCAAGGCTGGAAATAAAACAAGATCATCTCAATAAGTGAATAAATGGTCATTTATAATCTCAAAACAACATTTAAAACTCTTTAAAATGACGTTAGAAGGAAATGCAGGTCGTTACTTTAAGACAGCACGTTCAGGATCACCTTCTGTTCACACAACACGGTCCAAAACAAGCAAAACAAAAGTTAGGAAAGTGACACCAGGTGTCTGAGAGGGTAAAAGTGATTTAATCCTGGTTTTATTTCAAGATAAGTTTATGAGACAGAAAACAAACCCCGTAACTAAGGCGTGTACCACGATGATAATCCAGACTAAAAAAAGTTAAACATGCTTGTGAGACAGCGTGAGTTATTCTTATTTTGTTGCAGTGAAGCTGCATGCAGAGATGGTTTAAGCACTGCTTTAACTGCAGAGGAACATCCGCTCGTATTCGTTTAGGATGAACTCCACTATCTGGTTCTGAAACACCATGTGAATGGTGATGTTTGCAGACTCCATCTCAGGCCGGAGTAGCGTGGGTCCGAACACTATCGCCACATTCTGAACGGTCATACGGTTGTTTTCGCCACACTGGATCAACCTGCAAAAAACAACTGCCAAAATTTAGTTGTTTTTTTTTTAATCCAAGAGGCCTAGCTGCTTCAAATGCTTCATTTCACTGTCATCAGTTCACTTCAGTTTCTGTCCTCTCTTCACCACATCTCACTATTTGTCAGCGTCTGGCTTTGCTTAGAGTGAGTTATATGGAAGTGTACTGTACGCGTTTGTCCATCTTCACTAATCCGGTAGTCCTAGGGATGGCTTGGGCCCAGTGGGAACTGAACAAGGTTCTCCTGGTTGTAACAGGGAAACTCTACCACTGAGCCAACGCCTCCTGGGTCTGCGTTCCTCCATCTTTATGTATCATTCAGTCTGTGTGGAAGTTGGTGTTCATTCAGATTTTAACATAAGCCTGCTTTATAAATGCTAACGATCAATTTAAGACCAGAACAGTTTTATTTATTGAATTGAAAATACTTTATTTATCCACGAAGAAAAATCTGAGTGCTACAGCGCTACAATGATACAATATTTTTATTTTCTTTTAATCTGTTGTGAGTAAAAGTTTAAGGTTTGAAAGGTTGAATATTTTAATGGAGGACGGTAGAAATGATTTTCCGTACCGTTCCTTTGAGCAGCGGGGTTGCAGGAGTCTGTTGCTGAAGCTGCTTTTTTTTTTTTTAATACTTTATTAATCCCTGACCTGGAAAATCGTGTACTGCACTACACTGCTGCAGGCTGCCACCTATGATGGCACCAATGCTGGGAGGAACGTGGGGTTAGGTGTCTTCTCCAAGGACCTTAGACGTGAACTCAGTGGAATGCGAACCCGCGAACTTCCGGTTAACTTCCGGTCCGCGGGCGAACACTCTAACCACTGAGCCACCTACTCTACAGATGGTCAGATTCACAGATTCATGGAAGGGGTGGGAGTTGCTTTCCTTCTGTCCCTCGCCACCACGCAAGCGGGGGGTGAGCCAACCACACGTCCAGCTTTTTTTAATCAGTCTGTTGGCATTCTTTGTTTTCGTACCAGCCCCCCCAGGCGGCTACAGGACACTCTCCATGATGGCATGGTAAAACATAGAGAGCATCTTGTTGCAGTCGTTGAAGGACCTGAGCTTTCTGAGGTGGTACAGTCTACTCAGGCCCGTATTGGTGGACCAGTCCAGTTTACTGTTGACGTGAACGCCTAGTATCTAATTCCACAGACGTCTTCTTCTTCTTTCGGCATTTCCCTCCAGGGGGCGCCACACCAAGTCAGTCCCTTCCATCTAACCCTATCTGCTGCATCCTTTTTGGTCACACCAACTATCTTCATGTCTTCCTTCACTGTATCCATGAACCTCCTCTTTGGTCTTCCTCTCGTCCTCTTTCCTGGTGGATCCAAATCCAGCATCCTTCTTCTGATGTACTCTCTCTCTCTCCTCTGCACATGTCCAAACCATCTCAGTCTGGCCTCTCTGACTTTAAAACCTCGAACATGTGCTGTTCCTCTGATCCTGTCCATCCTGGTCACTCCCAGAGAGATCCTCAGCATCTTCATCTCTGATACAAACATCTCTGTTTCCTGTCTTTTCTTCAGTGCTACTGTTCCTAGTGTTCCAAAGACTGGATAATGAATAAAAAAACACAAACCTGTGTAGATGACCAAAAAGAAGCTTCATTGTGTCGTGGTTTGGAACAGGAAGGGATTTCACCAAGTCGAGAACAGTAGAAAGTTTAGCATTGTAATCTGAAATTCCTGAAAAGAGAGAAGATCATTTTAAAAGATCAGCAAAATTCTCAATTAGAAATTATTTTTGGTGTAAAATATTCTGCTTACTCATGGCAGAAACAAACTTGGAAAAGTAGCTGAAGGGAAAAAGAGGTTCGGGAAGTTCTCTAAAAAACAACTTGAGTGCTCCGGTGAGGACGTGAACATCTTCCCACTGACCGTCCTCCAAGTCCAGCTCCTCTGTGGGACACATCATGTTTACATAAAAACCTCCAGGAGGCGCTGCAGCCTCACATAAAATCACCTCAGAGAAAACATACCGTGATCGGCTTTAAATCGGAGTTTCTGGATGACAGCAAGGTTCCCGCTGACTCGATACAAACCATCGATGTCCAAACCTGCAGAGAGACACGTTTCAGATCAGCTGTGATCTTCCAAACAGAGTGAGAACATTTTAATTCCAATCACCTCGGTTTTCTACGGCTTGGATGCATTTCGCCACAAAACTGGGGACTGTGCTTTTCTCCTGTGCACAAAGTGTGGCCAGATGGCAGCCAAAGACGTTTTCTGCAGGGAAAAGAAAACCCATCAGTATCTCCAGAGGGAAATCTCATCGTTTATGACACATTAAAATAAAAAAAAGTCAATGATATAGTGCAAAATAAAAGGCCTCCGCCTGTCCTACATCACAAACCGTAAGAATCATGAATGATTGGGGTTTAACTTGGTTGAAGCAGCGATGTGTGGAACATTTTTACATTTTAATTTAATCTATAATGGGTACTGAGTAACTGTGAACAGGTTGATTAAAATTCCTTCAACACTTTAGGAAATCTTGCCTTTACAAGAACCTGTGACCGCAACCTTTGATTGCTTAACCTTTAAGCTCTAATCAGTTAATCCGTAGTTGGTACTGAGTAACTGTGGGAAGTTTCATGGTTTGGGAGATATCACGTTCACTAAAGTGTTGCAGAAGCTCCTTTAAGTTCCCTGAGTGGAGGTTTAAAAGGTCAGCACACATCAGACTGGTTCTTTTTTATCTCCATGGAAACAGTCTGACTTCACAGCATTGGGGTTCACTCGCTCCACAGTGGGCGGGTACTTTTCTATTTAACCTCTGGTGAAGTTTATCATTTATTGTCTTGTAAAAGTAAACAGTCTAATGTCTTTTTTTTTATACTCTATTCATCCCCCACCAGGTACATTTTTGCGCTGCACTCCTACACCGCAGCAGGCTGCCACGACGGCAACAATGGTGGGAGAAATGGAGGGTTAGGTGTCTTCTCCAAGGACCCTAGACGTGCACTCAGTGGGAATCAACCCGTAAATTTCCGGTTAACTTCCGGTCCGCGGGCGAACAATCTACCACTGAGCCACCGCCTCCCCCCTACTTGATGATCTGAGACAGTGTTCATGGCATTGCATGGCAAGTTCATGTCTCAAATAAAATATGCCTTTTTAGCAGTAAATTTAATCCTAAATTCTTGTGAATGTGAAGTTTCATCAGCTTTTTTTGCATAGAAAAAGAAATTAGACGTGTCCGAATTTTCATTTAGAAAACGTGATAATATTGTATTTAATTTCAAAATGTGTAAAATTAGTTGGTTGGTTCTGAATTTAGAATGACTTATTATACTGAGGAGGGAGGCAATAGCTCAGTGGTAGAACGTTCGCCATTGGACCGGAAGTTCTCCGGAAGATCGCGGGATTGAATCCCACTGAGTTCACATCTTGGGACCTTGGAGAAGACACCTAACCCCCCGTTTCTCCCACCATTGGCACCGTCGTGGCAGCCTGCTGCGGTGTAATGCAGCACACAAATTTAAGTATATTTCTTCTATACGTTGCATGTTTTTATTTTTCTCTTTACATGTTTTGTTCGTCAGACTGGCACCACTTTATAACAATAAAAAAAAATTAAATGCTGCTATAAACCGTAAAATTATAATAAAATACTTTTGGTTTGGTTTTGATCTCACCTCTGATGTAGCCTTTTTCTTTGACCGACTGCAGCGTGGGACGTTTCATCAGGAACTTCATGAGCTTAGTTCGCACTTTTTTCGGGTCCGTTTCTCCCACGGAGCTGTTTGAGTGAGAGACCGTCGGTTTGGAGACTGAAAGAGAGATGATGGTCAGAATGGTTTCATCCAGGTGGGTCTGATGATTTATGGTCTGAGTTATAAATCCTAAAGTCTCACTTCTCCGCTGGCTTCCTCCTGACTTCTCGTCTCGTTCCACGTGGTCCATCTTTTCATAGTGATCATTATCTTCCCCTTCAGAGTGGTGGTCTTGATACTCCTGATGAAACATGGGGTTAGCATTAGCCCTTCAGCACAAACAGTCGCAGGTTTGAACTCCAGCTACGACAAGTTTCAGAGGGGAACACAGAACGCTTTCAAAGCTTCTCTGTTGGACTAAAAAAATCTGAATGATAAACTTCTGGAAATACGACTTTGCTCATTAATATAGATAAAATATTTTCAAATGCTAGTTTTTTAATTTCATGGCTTTTTCGATCCGCTGCTTTAAAACGTGTTACTTTTTAAACACATTTATTTCCAGGTAGACTAAAGCAGAGCTTCAGTTAAACAGAGTCCATACTGCTGGTTTTCTAAAACAAAGTGAACGGCAATGCCACGAGGTGGTGAATGTGGAGATGTAATACCACAAGCATAGCCAGTTAAAAGTTTACTGGAGTTAATCAGGGGTTAGAAGAGGGGTAAACATGTGCAGCCTGGAATACGACGTGGAGGACACCATCATGGTTGAAGCAGGAGAGCAGAACAGCATATGATCTGACACCAAAGTGATGGACACTAAGGGTTAAATAACCAAGGGAACGACGAGACACAGGTGGAGACATCAGGGAGAGGCAACTAGGACCAGGTGTGCTGAATTAGGGCACAGGGCAAGATCACAAGAGAAGAAATGTTCAGAAAAAGAGGAGGATCATGATGACAATGAAACTTTTGGTTCAAACGATCAGATTTTGACCTAATCTCATTAACGCTACGTTTTTGGGACAGTGTTCTTCATCATCAGCATTTTTAGACGTACCGATTGGGTGGTCACAATCATCTACTGTAGTTTTTCAGCAGAGATGCCAAATTTTTGGCTTCACAAAAAGGGAGTTTTTGAGGCGAGGCGAAAAAGGAGGAGGGGCTATGACATGCTATGAAGTCTCATCAACCAATGGACAACACCCGCCATGACAGTTGGGGTAAAATAAACTGTTAAAAACATGAAAAGGTAGCTGGAAAATTGTGCGTCTTTTGTGTTTTACCACCTAGCGTTATGTATCAGTATGAAGAGGAATTACCACCAGGAATACACCCCTGTACTGCTTGATCACGTTTTGTTTTGCGGCTCACGCACATAAGCTGTCACATGACCAAAGTTCCCGGATGTCCGACTTCTTCCATATGTTCACCAAAAACAATACTGGTAATAGACCATGCAGATCGCTACTAGCAGCTTTCAGATGCACAGCTGCAGCAGCAGGAGATGCCATGTGCTTAGCACTAGAGTGTTCATCATGCAGGAGTTTTATTAGCCTAGCCAGGGGAGCGCGAGATTGGTCCTTATCGCAGGTGTGTCCCGCCGAATGACGGAGACTTGGCAGGTCTGTTTCAGCTAAACTAGCATTGATCATTTTGGGTGGGCTTCTTTGATAGAGATATTATTTAATTGCTGTAAAGCCTGTTTTTTTTTTTCAATCGGCAACTGAAATAAGAAAAAAAAAATATTTTACAGGCCAATTCATTTTTCAGAAATGAACTTTTTAAAAAAAGTTGAACAAAATAAAGAACTGCAAGCAGAATGGGACGGGACTGGTGACAACGTGTAAAAAACTTCTTTCTTCACAGTTTCTTCTCTTACTTCTTTACCTTTAAAGATTAGAATGTTGTCATACTCTTATAGAAGGACAAAAGAAGCATATTTACTTTAACAGATTCTTTAATGTATATTTATTTTAAATGTTAAAGGTGTAAAATGTGTAAAAATACGTCAGTGTGAGGCATGACGCGGGGTACACCCTATACAAATGACCTGTCTTATTATTTGTATAAAAAGTCCAAAAGATGACTAAGGTTATAAATGTCCTACCTGTCGCCACTTATTACTTTATCGCCTTTGACCAAACCTTTTGAAGTGGTTCACGTCATGTAAAAGTTAATCATTTCCAGCTCAGATTTCTGTTTCTAATAAAGAAGAAGAACTATGGTATGAACATTGGTATGAGGAAGTCTGGTGTGACAGAGGAGTATGTTGATTGGTCTAGAGACAGTGGCACTGAAGAAAAGACAGGAAACAGAGATGTTTGTAGCAGAGATGAAGATGCTGAGGATCTCTCTGGGAGTGACCAGGATGGACAGGATCAGAGGAACAGCACATGTTAGAGGTTTTAAAGTCAGAGAGGTCAGACTGAGATGGTTTGGACATGTGCAGAGGAGAGAGAGAGAGTACATCAGAAGAAGGATGCTGGGTTTGGAACCACCAGGAAAGAGGACTAGAGGAAGACCAAAGAGGAGGTTCATGGATACAGTGAAGGAAGACATGAAGATACTTGGTGTGACCGAAGAGGATGCAGCAGACAGGGTTAGATGGAAGAAACTGACTTGCTGTGGCGCCCCCTGAAGGAAAATGATGAAAGAAGAAGAAGATTTCTGTTTGAGAAGGAGGCTCAAAGAAGTTGGATTACTGGCTCTGTTTAGTTCTTATTGTGCTGATTTTGTTTTTCCATCTGATTAAACCAGTGGAGGGCTTTACATTTCACACCCAGACCTTCAGAAATGCTCCATTTGGTTCCGTTCCGTCATCTTCCGCTTGTTCCGGGGTCGGGTCGTGAGGGCAACAGCCTCAAACGGCCAGCCCAGGCCTCTCTCTACTCGGCTACATCCTCCAGCTCACCCGGAAGGATCCCAAGTTGTTCCCCGGCCAGCTGTGAGACATAGTCTCTCCAACGGGTACAGGGTCTGCCCCTTGGTCTCCTCCCGGTGGGACGTGTCTGAAACACCTCGCCTGTGAGGCGCTCGGGGGGCATCCTGACCATGGTTATAAAAACATTTTATTGGCCTGAATTAATAAAATAAAAAACTGACATAATAGATTTCTTTTCAGCCATCTTTAGCGTTTTTTTTTGGCCTTGTCCAGCTTTTTTAACTCTTTGTTTTTAAGTATTTTGATCCTTTCAGAAGAAAGACATTACAGTTTAAAATGGCAACAAAATGGCCAGAATTCACCCTACTGATGTGATTAGGCTCATTCACTTGATGTGAATCAGCCTCACATCAAGTTCAGATTTGTTTTTAAGTCCAAGAAGCTCTGAAGGTGTTCAGCGTCCACACTAGATTATCTGTGTGTGAATCCTTTAGAGAGGACTCATGTCATAATAATGTAAATAGAAATGAAATTGTACTGAATAATTAGAGTCAGTGAAAGCTTACAAGTTGCCGTATGGTGTCGCCCAACACTTTGTACCAGTCGTTGATGATGCTCTCCGTATCGTACTGAATCAGAAACTCAGTGCCGTTTTTTGCTTTTAACTGAAGAAAAAAAAACAGTTTAAGAGGATAAACAATCCTATTTCTTTGGGTTATTTGCTCAAAACAAAGGACACACTTTACATTGTTTTTATGATTGTTTTTATGGTACCAAACACACCTCTAATACATTCTTTTTACTGGATTTGTCCTTCGTTGCCCATAAAACTGTGGCTCCTTTCAGTTCCACCGTCACTCCAGGAACAATCTGATTGGTTTTGCTCTGCATGATAAAAAAAAAATATTCAGCTGTTTAACTGACTTCTGAAACTGACTGCACCACATTCCAGAAAGTGTTTTGTGAAGGTTTGTCTGTCTGAGCAGTCACTCCTCACACCACCCAGTGGCATGCGGTCTGCGGAGGCACGACAAAAATCATCATGATGAAAAAAAAAAGAAAGAAAGTATAAAGAAACAATTATTAATATTAATATTTTTCCCATCTATGTATTAAGAATACATTTTGAGTATGGCTACATATTTCTGACATTTTATTGAGTAAAAATGGCATATTTTGATTTTTTTCCAATCAAATCCAGGTTCGAAATTCCGGGTGAGGCAGCGCCAAACTCTGCCTCACTTCTGACTGCTTGACTCAATATAAACTAGGTGGCATTATGCGTGTTAGTTTCTGTTCCTCAGCAAATCACCAGAATGAACTTTACAGAAATATTTATTAAACACCAAACTTTCTGCAGTCTGTGTAATGTATTTTATGTGTGTGTGACATATAATAACTACTACTGCTGATTGCACAAAAAAGTGCAGAGAAAAATTGGCAGGGGAGGCAGGCATGTACTCTGCCTCAACTCAATGGGGCGCACAGAAAATGGCAGAATCTTTTTTCACCATGAAAGAACCTGTCAGTTCTGCCAGTTCTTCTTTGGCCAAAATGTCATCGTCTCAGAATGATTCTTAAAACTTAGAGAAAATAAGGACAATTCTACAGCTTAGTCATAGAATTTTTTTGGAGAAGGACTGGCAGATGGAGTTCATTTATAAGTAAAAGTAAGTAAACGACTGGTTTTAAGTGTTTGATTTTTCAAAAGATAAAATGGGAAAAAATATTTCATAAATACATGTTTGTCCTTAAAGATTTTTCTTTTTTTTTTCTGATCATTTTAATGAGAAAAGTTGCTAAAACACCAGAGTGTAAAATTTGAAAAATAACAGAAATATTTACTGTTGGTCAAAATTAAATCTCTCTACTTAATTTGTTTACAGTATTGATGAATTTCTTAAACCTCTATCCATAGCTATAAAAGAAACTGGATTTATTTGTGTTGGTTTGTGAGTGTGTGTAAGTGTGTGCATGTGTGAGAGTGTGTTTGTGTTGGCTTGAGAGTGTGTGTGTATGTTTATGAGTGTAATTGACACAGGAATGCTGATTGGATATGAAGCATTATCAGTAGTTGGATGCTGTTGGATGAATACGGAAATAAGATATACCATATTTTCACGACCATAAGGCGCATGTAAAAGTCTTAGAATTTCTTCCACATGAGCTGCGCGCCCTATCATGCAGTGCGTCCTATCATGCAGTGCGCCCTATCATGCAGTGCGTCCTATCATGCAGTGCGTCCTATCATGCAGTGCGCCCTATCATGCAGTGCGCCCTATCATGCAGTGCGCCCTATCATGCAGTGCGCCCTATCATGCAGTGCGCCCTATCATGCAGTGCGCCCTATCATGCAGTGCGCCCTATCATGCAGTGCGCCCTCTGTGTTGGGGAAAAAAAGTCAAGCAGATGAACACTACGCTTGCTGTGATTCTGGGAGGTCTGACAGAGGAACTCCAACCACTGGACATTGGCGTGAATCGGCCGTTCAAAGTAAGGCTGCGAGCGGCGTGGGGGCGATGGATGACCAGAAGAGAGTACAGCTTCACAAAGGGTAGAAAGCAGCACCGGGCGAGTTACGCCACAGTTTGCCAGTGGATTGTAGATGCTTGGACTAACACGTGCGGTCATCCTTTCTGAGGAGCCCCACAGAAAGTGACTCTGACAGTGTGGAAAGTGAACCTGCCATGTTGGATTTAGAGCAGCTGTTAGATTCTGAAACAGAGGATGAGGACTTGGATGGATTTAATAAATGACTTTATGACGACTGTAACTAATATTTAAATAAAGCCAAACAAACTCAGTTGTACTCCCGATCTATTTTTAAATACACGCTTGTGTGTGTGTTGTTGTAAGGTGGACGTAGGTAGTCGAGGATATGGATATAAAACCTGCGCCCTATCATCAGGTGAGCCTTATGTGTGTGTTAAATACAGAGCACACAAACTGGGACTGCGCCTTTTAATACGATGCACCATTTTAGTCGTGAAAATACGATATTTTTCAGTTCTTTAAATTGTAAATCTAACTCTTGAGGTGTCAGTGCCTCCCTAGCCATCAACCTCACATCAGTGGCATCGGCCGGTGTCGAGCGACAGTTTTAGCTTTCATTTCCTCCTTTAGAAACCAGAGAGGATTCTAAAGAACACGCGTAGAGATAAAAACTGGAAGTAAAAAGGATTCTTTACGTACCGCAGCACCTGTTGCCATGGACTTTGGATCTTTGTGGAACGTTAAAACTCCACCATGAAGAACCGCCCAAGTCTGAGTCCAGCTTTTTCTAAACAACAGAAAAAGAAAAATCAATTTAGAAATTGGATTAATAAAAACTGATATTTTCTGTAATCTTTTTTTTTCGTACCTCACTTTCTTTCCATTCTCACAAATTTTTGTTTTGTTGAGGATCCCAGCTTTCTCCAAATTGTGTGCCTGAATTCACAATAAAGAAAATATTCTATTTTAAAACGTCATCCAGCAGTTGGTTCAGAGTTTTCTTACATGACGACTATTAAATAATTAGTACAGAACATGGAATGATGTGTGAAATTACAGATGAACAAATAATGATGCACCAGTAAGTTTTACAAGAACAGAAATAAATTTGAAGAATAAGATGAAAAAAACCTGAACCAGAAGCTTTATAAACTGCAGTATTTTTGATTTTCTGAATGATTCAGTTGAATATTAAAGATAAAAGTTTAAACCGGACTGTAATGAAGTATTCGCACCAGTACTTTTTCTCACTCGTTTGCTTTTAAGTATCCCAACATGATTGTGTGTGTTTTGTAACCAAATTTTGCAGCCAGGTGGAGATAAAGCAGTTTTTTTGTGAAAGAATTGTTGGAAAAAAAAGTGGAGTTTAGCAGTCAGTAGGTTTTTATCAGGGTGGGAGTTTCATGATTTGGGTCTCGTCTGTCTGTCTATTTAAACTCTTTAAAATTCATACCAGATTTCAATGTAGATAATTCAAAATTACATTTGGAAGGAATCAATACTGAATGTGTTTATGAAGCAAAATTTTAGGGCCTGAATATTAATGACAAATTTATTACAATTTATTTATTACAAATTAAAACTCTCAAAATCTTTTGGTATTATGTTAAAAAAAAACAGATGCTTTGAAAACAAAAGAGTTGTATTAAATTGACCTCCATACTTTTGCTATTGGGCTGATTTGGGCTGATTTGAAAAAAAAAAAAGGAATAGTAAATTCAGTTGGATTTTATTTCCATTTCGTTCGATCGTCTTCCGCTCATCTGGGGCCGGGTCACTGGGGCAATAGCCCCAGATAGGGATAAACCCGGCTTCTCCCACCCAGGCTGCATCCTCCATCTCACCTGGGAGGATCTTAAGGTGTACCGTGTCCAGCTGTGAGACTTTATCTCTCCAGCAGCTCCGTGGTCTGCCTTTGGGTCTCCTCATGACGGGACGTGCCCGAAACACCTCACCAGCGAGGCGTTCGGGAGGCATGCTACCCAGATGCCTGAATGACCCCTTCTGGCTTCACTCGGTAGACGGTAGAGCTTCTCACTCTATCTCTGAGAGAAAGTCCAGCCACCCTGCAGAGGAAGCTCATTTCGGCCGCTTATACACGCAATCTCGCCCTTTAGGTCACCACCCAGAGCTGATGGCCATGGTGAGGGTAGGAACGTAGATTCTGGTTACCATGGTGACGGAAGGAACGTAGATCCTGGTTACCATGGTGAGGGTAGGAACGTAGATCCTGGTTACCATGGTGAGGGTAGGAATGTAGATCCTAGTTACCATGGTGAGGGTAGGAACGTAGATCCTGGTTACCATGGTGAGGGTAGGAACGTAGATCTTGGTTACCATGGTGAGGGTAGGAATGTAGATCCTAGTTACCATGGTGAGGGTAGGAACGTAGATCCTGGTTACCATGGTGAGGATGGGAACGTAGATCCTGGTTACCATGGTGAGGGTGGGAACGTAGATCCTGGTTACCATGGTGAGAGTAGGAACGTAGATCTTGGTTACCATGGTGAGAGTAGGAATTTAGATCCTGGTTACCATGGTGAGGGTAGGAACGTAGATCCTGGTTACCACGGTGAGGGTAGGAACGTAGATCCTGGTTACCATGGTGAGGGTAGGAACATAGATCCTAGTTACCACAGTGAGGGTAGGAACGTAGATCCTGGTTACCATGGTGATGGTAGGAACGTAGATCCTGGTTACCACGGTGATGGTAGGAACGTTGATCAACTGGTAAATTGAGAGCTTTGCTTTTCGGCTCAGCTCTTTATTTACCTCAACAGTTCCTCTGTTTATCTCCCGGTCCATCCTTCCCTCACTTGTGAACAAGACCCTGAGATACCTAAATTCCTCCACCTAGGGCAGGACCCTGTCCCTGACCTGCAGGGGGTATTCCACCATTTCAATTAAATAGATGTAAAGGGAGGCAACTTATAAACTCTGCTTCCGACTATTCCTTTTTTCTTTGGTTTATTGTTCTTTTACAAAAAAATATGAAAGATTGTGCATATTTGACCAAATTTTAAAAACATTTAAATAAATTTTGACAATCTAATAGGAGATTTTTACATTTCTCCACATTTTAAAAATCACCACATTCTACTTAAACTTTTAATTTTTAGGTCAAACTTAAACAACTTGATTGGTTAATTTCTTGGATCATTTTTTAAGCAACACAGAGTTTTTAAAGTGTTATTATGGTCTGTAAAGCTGCACATTTGGGTTGTAATGACAGTAAAAATGATGCTTTCCTGATACTGGTGTGGAAAACGTGCCAAATGATTGATAAAAATAGACTCAGAGCAATAAAATGGTCTCTGATGAAAGGTGACCTTCCATACATCCATAGATAAGTGTAACCATCTATGGATCATGCTCAGGTGAACACTCAAACTAACAACCCACATTGTAGCGCAGCCACCTGGAAGTCAGGTAATAGGGATTTCTCCAGGGTCTAAACCCAATGGCCTTCAGAGATAAAGACAAAGAAAGACTGAGAACATTGTTAGGACAGCGGAGTGGGTAACTGGGTTTAATGGGAGGCTTGGTTACACCATCACAAGGGACCTGAAGGAAACAAGCTGCACTCACATTCGGGGTCTCTTGAGAGTTTCCTGTGCTGGAGCCGTCGCTGTTATTGAGCGATGTGTTCTCCGTGTGAGAAGAGGCAAGTCTCTGAAAGAAACAAGTATCGTTTATGTTTTTATTAGTAAATCTGATCGACTTTAAAATTAATTTTTGTACTTTATATTAGGTTTTCAATATTTATGTCAGAGTGAGTCATCCTCAAAATTTAAATCATGGATACAAGCGGCTGAAATGATCTTCCTCTGCAGGGTGGCAGGATTGTCACTCAGAGATAGAGGGAGGGGCTCTGCCATCTGGGAGGAGCTCGGAGTAGAGCCGTTGCTCCTCCAGGTCAGGAGCAACCAAACAGGGTAGTTCGGACATCTGGTTAGGATGCCTCCCGAGCGCCTCACTGGTGAGATGTTTTGGGCACATGCCACCGGGACGAGACCAAGAGGCAAACCCAGACCCACTGGAGAGACTATGTCTCACAGCTGGAAAGGGAACACCTGAGGATCCTCCCAGGTGGGATGGTGGATGCAGCTGGAACCAGAGAAGCCTGTGTTTGCCGTCTGAGTTGCACCCACGACCTGGCCTTATATAAGCAGAAGACAACAGAATGGGTTTTGCAGATAAATGTCTAACGACGTCTGGTCTCACTAGATAGTTATTTTCAACTTCTAAACCTATAAAGAGCCTTCTTGTTGGACCAGCAAGAAGGTCCAACCCTGACCTTCTTGCTGTGAGGCCACCGTGCTAACCACTGTGCCGAAATCTAAGTAGCAGCAGTTTGTGATTCTTTGAAGTCTTAGAAGGTGTTACAATGTAATCTGATTACTGTGTGAGAAAAATTAATAAAACCGTATTGGAAAAAAAAACCCTACTTTTTACTAACCGTTTTATCCTGATTGCGTTTGAGTTGTTTATATTCAATCAGTGCAGACGTTTCTTTGGATTTGGTTGCTTTTTCTTATGAATTGTCGTGACTTTCACTGAAAATTTCAGTTCTTTCATCTTTAACATGTGGTTACTTTAGTTTCTGTTTTCTCAAAGTGTTTCTTTGAAGGAGTGCAAACACGTTTGATCTCTTCTAAAGACGTTTTCACACCAAATGAAAACGATCCTTCACCCTTCATCCAACAAGATTAAAGTTTAACCTCAACCTGCTTGGTCTGATAGTAAAACCAGTTCTCGTCCAGGAACGATCGGGACTTCCTTATAATCCTTATCCTACATTTAAGCATTTCTCTGTCGACAAGGAAACCATGAGATTTTGTTAAATGCGGGTTGAAGCTTTTCAGTGTGGACTGATAAACAGAGCTCCTGCATGACTAAGGATTTATATTTAAACTGCCTGACACACCCTGAATGTGTGACACATGTGTATGCAGGTCTGTGTGTGTGTGTGTGTGTGTGTGTGTGTGTGTGTGTATGTGTGTTTATACCTCCTCCTGAAAAGCACTGAGCTGAGCAGGACCTAAGGAGTGTCTCCAGTTTTTAAAAACTGATACATTTTCAGCCTCCTCACCGTTCTCCGATCTGGACTGGCTTGCACCAGCGGAAGCCTAGAGAGTAAAAAAAAAAAAAAAAAAATCAAACAATAAATCCTCTCACCATGGTAACCAGTGTGAGCGGTGAGTGAGAGAACAAGATCACATATACAAGCGGCCGAAATGAGCTTCCTCTGCAGGGTGGCTGGGCCCTCACTCAGAAATAGAGGGAGGAGCTTTGCCATCTGGGAGGAGCTTAGAGTAGAGGAGCTCAGAGTAGCTCCTCCCAGATGGAGGCGGAGCAACAGCTCAGAGTAGACCCGTTGCTTTTCTGGTTTGAGAGAAGCCAGATGTGGTGGTTTGAGCATCAAAAACAGAGGTGTTTTGGGCAGGTCTCACTGGGAGGAGACCCATAGGCAGACCCCAAACCTGCTTGGAGAGACTATGTCTCACAGCTGGACAGGGAACACCTCAGGATCCTCTCGGGTGAGCAGCCAGGGTAAGGGAAGCCTGGGCTTCCTGTCTGAAGCTGTTTCCCCCACATCCCGGTCCCGGATAAGAGGAAGACGATGGAACAGAACAATAAATCATTTACAATTTTTTAATCTTTATAAATGTTTTTACATCAGGCAGGTTCCACAGCGACCTGGAGCCGTCTCTCAGGTAGTAGTAGGTCTGCCCCCGATCATCCACGGACTTGATCCACTACAACACAGAAACACACCACGTTAGTTTTAGAGCTAGAACTGAAAATGGAAACTTTTTAACCAAAAAAAAAAAAAAATGGAAAAAAAAGCGTTTATTAAAATAAAAAAAACTATTCATTGAAAAAGCTACATAGAAACTGTCAGTCAGTCACCTTCTAATTCGTTTATCCCTTTCGGGATTGCGGGGGATGCCGGAGTCCAACCCTGCTGATTCAAGGCAAGGGGTAGGGTACCTCTCAAACAGGTCACCAGTCTGTTGCGGGGCCACACACATACAACCATCCACACACACACACTCATTCCTAGGGGCAATTTTACACCGGCCAATCAACCTAGCATGCATGTCTTTGGAGGGTGGGAGGAAACCGGAATACCCGGAGGAAATCCATGCAAACACAGGGAGAACATGCAAACTCTACACAGAAAGGACAGTGTTCCAAGCCTCGTCCCCACCCGGGACTCGAGCCCACGACCTTCTTGCTGTGAGGCCACTGTGCTACCCACTGCGCCACCGTGACGTCTCATAGAAACAGAGAGCGTTTAATCAGGGCTGAAGAAAGTTTGGTTCATTGAAACTCTGTAATCTGATTTAATCTGAATCTAACTGTTTCCCCTCCTTTTTGAGTGAGCAAAGACTGTTTCAGTTGTCCTACCAACATTTTGATAGGTGGAATAGAACTAGAGGCCAAAGTGTGGCTCGATGCATACACCTGCCTCGTTAAGTTTTAAATATGGCCCACCAAACTTGAAAAAGCTATCATTTAATCTTAATCTGGATGGCAGAGTGTGGGCTTAAAGACTTTCTTTCAAAGTGAAGCAGTTGAAAAATGAAAGCCAGATGAAAGCATGAGGTTCGACACACTGGGGTTAACTTATTCTCCTTCTTACTTGATCTGGAGAGTTTTCACTGGTGAACACCCACGTCCCGTTATGATCCACTGTGAGCTTCCAGCCAGGCGGGGTGCTCCGGTCCAGATTGGCACGGGGTATGATGGTCTGGCAAACATGGCTGAGGGTGTACTCTTTTGGGAGAGTAGGGGGTCCAGTGGTGAAGTGCTCTACGGGGGAATCTGGTTGTTCTGCTGCAGGATAATCCTCACGGGGGTAGTCCTCCTCTGGTAGTGAAGGCTGTTTGGAACGAGACGGAGAAACTTGATTAGACTAAAAACAAAGGAGAAAATAATTCAAAATGTTTAGAGTTACTAGAGGGGATAAAATCCTGTTGTAAATGACAGTGTAATCATGGTAACCAGAAGTACTCAGGTGCCCAAAAGTTCACAAGAAGGTCTGCAAATTTTCTTTTTTCTTTCCCCAAATTTAAAATACATTTTAAACCAATAACTATTTTCATCATTGAATAAAATCAATTCATTAAAGTCCGGGGTCGGATCGCAGGGGCAACACTCTCAGACAGATAGCCCAGGCTTCTCTCACCCCAGCTTATTCCTCCAGCTCACCCAGGAGGATCTTGAGGTGTTCCCTGTTCAGCTGTGAGACATAGTTTCTCCAGAAAGTCTGGGGTCTGCCCCTTGGTCTCTCCTCCTGGTGGGACGTGCCTGAAACACCTCACCAGCGGGCATTCTGACCAAATGCCAGAACTAGCCCATCTGTCTTCTGTCGACCCAGGAGGAGCATCGGCTGTACTCCGAGCTCTTCCCTCTATCTCTGAGTGAGAGCCCAGCCACCCTGCAGAGGAAGCTTATTTCAGCCGATTGTATCCATAATCTCGTTCTTTCGGTCACCACTCACAGCTGGTGGCTGGTGACTGGTGGTACATTTTTAAATCTTCTTCTTCTTTCGGCATTTCCCTTTAGGGGTCGCCTCATCAAGTCAGTTTCTACCATCTAACCCTATCTCCTGCATCCTCTTCGGTCACACCAACTATCTTCATGTCTTCCTTCACTGTATCCATGAACCTCCTCTTTGGTCTTCCTCTAGTCCTCTTTCCTGGTGGTTCCAAACCCAGCATCCTTCTTCTGATGTACTCTCTCTCTCTCTCTCCTCTGCACATGTCCAAACCATCTCAGTCTGGCCTCTCTGACTTTAAAACCTCTAACATGTGCTGTTCCTCTGATCCTGTCCATCCTGGTCACTCCCAGAGAGATCCTCAGCATCTTCATCTCTGCTACAAACATCTCTGCTTCCTGTCTTTTCTTCAGTGCTACTGTTTCTAGACCAATCAGCATGGCTGCTCTCACCACACTGTCTCTAGACCAATCAGCATGGCCGCTCTCACCACACTGTTTCTAGACCAATCACCATGGCCGCTCTCACCACACTGTTTCTAGACCAATCAGCATGGCCGCTCTCACCACGGTTTTGTACACGTTCCCTTTCATTCTAGCTGAAACTCTTCTGTCGCACATCACACCTGATACTTTTCTCTACCCGTTCCAGCCTTTTTTTTACATATGTACCTACATGCCTACGTGCCTACATTTTTACATATGTACCACTAAGTACGTTAAAATGTATCAATTTTCACAAAATGCATCACTTAACTGGTAGATTTTTCAAAAGTTTCACACAGAATCAATTATTAATGCTTTCTAAAACGTCTCAAAGCAGGCTGTTGGGCTAACCTACAAAACTATAAGGAATAATTTTCTTTTTTTTTTTTTTTTAACTATCGCTTCAAAATCATCACTAATGAGAAAAGAACTCAAAGAAGTCAGACCGCCGCCCCTTCTTCCTGCCGGCCACTGGGTGCGGGTTATCAACTTGAACGGGTCTCCAGTCTATCTGAGGACCACACAGAGCGATCAACAACCAGTCATGTTCACACTCATTTCTGTTGTCAATTTAAACTAACCAATCAGCCTTCTTGCCCTTTAAACCCAGTGAGGAAAACCCCCCAAAAATCCAGCAGTGGGGAAAAAGAAGAAACCTCATGAAGACCTACATGAAAGAGAGATCCCTCCCCTGGGACAAGCAGAGTATTACTTAAATATTATCTTATTCTACTCAACAGCTTTTTATCTGAAGAATTCCGTGAATGGGTTTTTAGAACCCAATCAGTGACCCAGACCACCCCAAAATTTAATCACTTCTTCATTTTTTCATTGTGGATAAATTCTAAAATTTTTATGAACATCCACCCATAACTTTGGAGTTATCTTGTTCACACACACGAGCGCTCCCCATTTCGTAACCTTCTCGGTGGAGGTAAAAAAGTGGGTATTCGTGTCAGGAATGGATGGCCAAGAGGGTCACAAAAAAGACCAAGGCCCACTGTTAAGGCTTCAGTAAAGCAGAAGTTATGCAGCTGTAGAACATCTAAAATCTTGCGTAATAACTACAAATAAGAGGAGAACTATCGTCTAAACCTTTAGCAAACAATCATAGTTTTATTATAAAACTTTCCTTGAGGACTTTTGTTGAGTCATAAGTCAATCATTTCCATTTCTTAATTAATCATAAACAATAATCAGTACTTGTCAGACGCGTTGCTGACTTATTCTCAAGTTAAAACTAAGCAGGTTATGTTTCATAATCCTTGAAATCTTTTAAAGTTTGAGATCATCAGCACTTTGAAATAAGACTTAGAAATTAGCCACAATGTTTGACTTCAAAGTTTATTTTTTGTTTCCTCGCCTCACAGCGAAGCGGAGAAACTGGGCCGTGTGCTCATTGTGCGGTGGACAGCCACAGCTCATAATGTGTTCCACAGTGATGGATGAAGTACTCACTTTTTGTACTTAAGTAAAAGTACCAATAAAAAAATCTACTTAAGTAAAAGTACAAAAGTAGTTTGTGTAAATTGTACTTTTTAAGTAAAAAGTAAAAGTATTCGATCATAATTCAAATGTTATTTTTTGTGCTATAGGGTGTCATCATGGTTACCAGGATAAATACTCTGCAGGGGTGTGACCCCCCTCTCCCGCCTCTTTTGGTCCACAAAAAAAAAATAAAATAAAAGGAAAGGGGACAAGTCAAGCTATCCCCAAGAAGGTCCAGTGAATGAGCCCCAAAATGGAGGAAAATGACACTTATTTTTTAAAATGTTTTGGGGGGGAGGCCCCCAGTCACTATATATTGGATTTGTCAAAGCCCCACCCCCCTTTGGAAAATTCTAGATCCGCCCCTGCTCCGTGTAACGATGGCTCAACTTTTTATTTAGAAGTAAACACAACGAACAACGATCTTCTGACTCTTTTTAATTTGTACTAGATTTGATGTTAGGTTTTTGAATGAATGCGGAAAATGTTTCTCGATTCATGACTTCTTCTCCCGATCAACTGCTTCTTTTGATTTTGGCGATGCGGCTTCAAGATGCGCTAAAAAAAAAGGTGTATTTTTTAAATTCCTGAATGAAAATGTAACAAAAAAATGTAAAACACACTTTTAAAAAGTAGCGAAGTAAAAGTACAGATATTTACTCTAAAAATGTAGTGAAGTAAAAGTAAAAGTACCGTTCTTAAATTTTACTTAAGTAAAGTACAGATACACAGTTTTTTTACTTAAGTACAGTAACAAAGTACATTTACTTCGTTACGTTCCACCACTGGTGTTCCACAGCTTAAAGGCAGGAAGATGCGTCCTAATGAACGTGTTCTTATTTAAACTAAACTTTTATCCTCTCTACCAGTTGGACTTGTAAACAAGTTTACTGGGAATAAAAAATGAATCGTCTAAATCAAGGATGGGCAAACTTTTTGGTTCGCGTGCCACTTCAGTTCTAATATTTGACCAGGGGGCCGGATCAGGAGCAGATGGATGGCATGCTTTGGTAACTGCTAAAAAAAAAATAATACTGATAAAAGAGAACTCTATTCATCCCTCACCGGGGAAATTTGTGTGGTGCACTCCTTACACTGCAGCAGGCTGCCACGATGGCGCCAATGGTGGGAGAAATGGGAGTTAGGTGTCTTCTCCAACGACTCTAGACGTGCTCTTGGTGGGACGCAAACCCGCGAACTTTCGGTCCGCGGGCGAATGCTCTAACCACTGAGCTGCCGTCTCCCCCCTAGCTTAGACCGATAGAATGGCGCTAGATTCTAGACAAGCGCACCAAATGTTACATCTAGAGCGTTAAATTTCAAATCTAGCGGCGCTAGGTTTGAAATCTAAGCGCTTAATGTAACATTTTTCTTGTTTTAAAATCTAACACACTTGTTTACGTGCATGTATTGGGCCCGATGGCTTTCCATATCATATAGTGTGCCATCTAGTGAGGAAACATCAGAATTGCATGGGAAATAAAACACTAACAAGGTTTATTTATTTAATTTTTCAAGTTTTGCGGGCCGGATTAAACTGTTTAATGGGCCGCATGTGGTCTGCAAGCCGCAGTTTGACCATGCCTGCTCTAAATGCACTGCTGATTTTAAACTTGACGTTTCTGTTGTTCAGCAGTTGTCCCACTGTCTACACAGAGTTTCAGTTACTAAAAATAAAATAAAGTTATTTCACCTCATAAATGTTTAAATAGCTGTTTGGTTGTTGTGGTTTTGTAAGAGAGGCTGATGGTCACAGAAAAATAAAAACAAAAGAAGCTACTGGCTAGCAATAGATGCTAATCCTAACCTCCCAGACTGGGTCATCCCAGCTCTCAGTCTGCGGACATCTACTATGTAGGTGGTTCTAAATTCACCCACAGCTGGTTACCATAGTGAGGGTGGTAAATCGAGAGCTTTGTTAACAATTAAATATTTTTAAGTATTTTTTATTGATTAGAGACACAAACCTAGAAAAATAAAAAAAAAAGACCAAGGTGAGTTTTAATGACTTCCCAGTTAAAGTTTGTTAGACAATCTTTTAGAATGTCTATAAATGTAAACAATTTTAAATTTTACACATTTTATTTGTACAGTGAGATCGACAGGCGAATCGGTGCGGCGTCAGCAATAACTAGGACGCTGCATCGGTCCGCTGTGGTAAAGAGAGAGCTGAGCCGAAAAGCAAAGCTCTCGATTTACAAGTCGATCTACGTTCCTACCCTCACCATGGTAACCAGGATCTACGTTCCCACCCTCACCATGGTAACCAAGATCTACGTTCCTACCCTCAGTATGGTAACCAGGATCTACGTTCCCACCCTCACCATGGTAACCAGGATCTACGTTCCTACCCTCACTATGGTAACCAGGATCTACGTTCCTACCCTCACCATGGTAACCAGGATCTACGTTCCTACCCTCACCATGGTAACCAGGATCTACGTTCCAACCGTCACCATGGTAACCAGGATCTACGTTCCTACCCTCACTATGGTAACCAGGATCTACGTTCCTACCCTCACCATGGTAACCAGGATCTACGTTCCTACCCTCACCATGGTAACCAGGATCTACGTTCCTACCCTCACCATCGCCCCCCGAGAACCTCTCGGATGAGGTGTTTCGGGCACGTCCCACCAGGAGCAGACCCGCTGGAGAGACTATGTCTCACAGCTGGCTGGGGAACGACTAGGGATCCTTCCAGGTGAGCTGGAGGATGCAGCTGGGGTGAGAGAAGCCTGGGCTTACCCGTTTGAGGCTGTTGCCCCCACGACCCGGCCCCGGAACAAGTGGAAGATGACGAAACAGAACATTTTTATTTTCTAAATAACATTAAAATTAAAACACGTTGTGTTTTCTGCTTCTGGTAAATATAAATGAGGACAGATGAGCGGGTTGGGGGACTATCCTGATGAAATGAGTCTGGTCTGCTCTGAAGGTACGAGGGAATACGTTCCATTAAAGCAGACCGTATTTGGAGCTTCCCCCTGGGCGCAGCTAAAACAGGAGAAACGTTAAGTGGAACAGAAAGACTCTTCTTACCGGCCCATCCTGGAACCTGTGCACATTCATCGGCTCCATCAGAAGAGAATACGGGCTCGGCTGCTCCGGTGGTTCCCACGACGTCTCCCCAGACATTGGATTGTAGAAGTAGGGTCGACCACTGGTCTCATCCACTAACTGCTCCCAGTCTGAATTCCACCCGGTGGGAGAAGATGGGGAAAGGACAGGAGACTGAGAAAGAGCGGGCGAGCACGTCTCCTGTACGAGAAGATGCTCGGGGTCTGCGGGGGAGTCTGTGAAAGGGTTGTCCCAGGTGGTGCGGCCTGTGGCGGGGTGATAATAGTACTCCTGCCCACTGTCCTGGTCAACATGCACCTCCCATTCCTCCTGGTCCAGATAGGATGGAGAACACGGTGACGGAGCGGATTCTGGAGACTCGCAGATGCTCCTACGAAGCTGCTCTACGTTGACGTACACTGCACTTTGCAGACTTTCATCTTCCGCCTGCAGAAAAACAAGAAGTTGCTTTAGTTTCATGAAGTGGTTTCAAGTGAAATCGACATTTAAGAGGTTTTTAATATGTTTGAACATCGTTCATCACGGGCGAGCTCTCTCGTCCAGTGTTCGGATGCTACGCCAGTAAAAATACTTCAACATGAGGCCAAAAAAACCTCTTGAATGAACTGTGTTTACCTATTTTATACATACTGTTTATAAACAATATTTTGCATTCTTTATTCTATTTTCCGTTCATTCTGCGGAGACGCTGTGGTTCCTGTCCTCTGCCAGTGCTGTGGTAAAGCCAAAAACTTCCCTTTTAAAAAAGAAAAGCTTCTTGTTCTGTGCAGAGCTGGCGGTCATCTTCTCCCTCTGGCTTCTTGTCCGAATTAATGGCCGTGGATTTTGTTCACTTTCTAACATCGGGTTTCTACTTCACCTGCTCTGCTCAGGCTTGGTCCATCCCGTCAACAGGAAGGGCTTTTTTTCTTATAAAAATATATGCACTAGGTTTATTTACTTGATGTGTTTTACACTCTATTTACAATCTCAATCGTGGTTTACGCCGTGTCGTGCACGCAGTATGGAAGGGACTAACGGGGAGCAAAAGGAGGGGGTAATTAAAATAGTTTTCCTGCTAATATTGTGTTTCAGAGCTAACAAAAGCCACCATGCCACAGGTATTTATACCCCCTTTAAGCATAATAATAATCATTCCCTAAAATAAATTTTCTGATCATTTTAGGTGGAAATATTCTAGAAACATTGCAGTAAATTAATGAATAAACTTTATAAACAAACTTTTAATAATTGTACTTTATTTATCTCTCACGGGGAAATGACTTGTGCTGCATTGCACCACAGCAGGCAGCCATGACGGCACCAATGGTGTGAGTAACTGAGGGTTAGGTGTCTTTTCCAGGGACAGTTATGCATGAGCTCATCAGGAATTGAACCAGCAACTCTTTGGTCCAAAGTCAGCGATTCCACCACTGAGCTATGCCTCCTCCTTAGTCAGTGCATTTAACAGTTATTGTGATTACAAAGAGCCTCACATGGATAAACAAAAACATGTCACTATCAAAGCGTTAAACAACACACCTCTGGCTGCCTTAAATCACAGACTTGATCAGTCCATCCATAGTTGGTATTGAAAGTGAAAACTTTCAATAAAATCCCTTCACTGATTTAGGAAATATCACCTCCATGTGTTTTTAATCTTTTATGCCCTTCACCTTTGGTCTCATGACCCTGAAATTGACCTTCATATTGGTTGGTTTAAACGGTACAAGGTTTTTTGTGATTGGTTGTCTTTGTGAATCCTTGTGACAAACGGGTGACCTGTAAAGGGTGCAACCTTCCATTAATAACCTCCACCACCAAGAAAAGTAGAAAAAAAATCAAATAAATATTCTTGGTTTAGTTAGTGAACTAAGTAATTAGATTAAAATCAGTCGTATGTGTAACGTTTTTACATTTTTGGGAAAGTGTCCAAAACCGTGGTGAGAGCGGCCATGCTGTTTGGTCTAGAAACACTAGCACTGAAGAAAAGACAGGAAGCAGAGATGGAGGTAGCAGAGATGAAGATGCTGAGGATCTCTCTGGGAGGGACCACGATGGACAGGATCAGAGGAACAGCACGTGTTAGAGGTTTTAAAGTCAGAGAGGTCAGACTGAGATGGTTTGGACATGTGCAGAGGAGAGAGAGAGAGTACATCAGAAGAAGGATGCTGGGTTTTGAACCACCAGGAAAGAGGACTAGAGGAAGACCAAAGAGGAGGTTCATGGATACAGTGAAGGAAGACATGAAGATAGTTGGTGTGACCGAAGAAGATGCAGCAGATAGGGTTAGATGGAAGAAACTGACTTGCTGTGGCGCCCCCTGGAGGGGAATGCCGAAAGAAGAAGAAGAAGATGTTGTTGAAATTTATTGTCTGACTTTACTGCATAAATTTCAACAACAGGTGGAGTTAGTTTAGATTTTTAAAATCAAGCTCAAAGGACGAAGTTCATTTGCTATTAGTGGTAGAAAATATACAAATTCCTTGAGTTCATTTAGAGTTGGTACTGAGTAACTGTGGGCAGTTTCATTAAAATTTCCTCAGTGGTTTTGAAGATAACGCGTTCACCAGAATTTGTAACCTCAACGTAAATGACATTTTTTGGCATGACCTTGGAAACCAAATCAGTTGGTCAGTCGTTGGTACTGAGTAGCTGTGGGCAGTTTTATTACACTTATGGGCACACAGACAGCCAATGATATTCAATCCCCTCTCTGTATTTTCTGATCAGAGGCATAAAAACATGACAAAGTTGCGTGTTTGCCAAATTTCACAGAAAGGCCTGACCAAACTATGCTGGTCTTATTTGGCCACAGAAAGGCGGTGAACGTTTTATTTTCCATTTTGGTTTTTAAAGTTGTGAAAGAAGATTTAAAATAAGTGAATGTTTACCAGAGAAGCAGCACAGGAAGTAGCCTGCAACCGGAAATCAAACACCACCCTAACTGTTCCTCTTAGACGCTCATCAATAACAAATTTATCTCTGTGAGAATTTAAACGCCACTTCCAGTAAAAAAAAAAAAGCCTAAATGTAGTGTTTTAGATCATCTTTTTTGTTCTTTTTCTTTTGGTTTTAGAACAAAGCTCCTATAAATACCAACCCCTGCCTGCAGGCTGTGAGCAGAGAAGTGAAAACTAGGTTAGACTTCACCTCCAGAGTCAAGCATTAACTTTGCTCACATGTGCAATGAACATGCACTTTTTTATTTTTATCCATCAAAGAAACCTATTTAACAAACCCTGGACGGATCCAGCTGGAACATGCATGCAAAACACACACCCACACACCAACACACACACACACTACAAGTCATTTGGTTAAAACCAAAACAGAGAAAAGCCGCGTCTGTTCTTGACCGACCAAACCGTGCTGGACCAAACTTTAGTTTCCTCACCTGTTTTTTTGTGAATTTTCGGGGAAGAATCGCCCTACTCAGCCTTTCCATCCCCATCAGAAAACACACACAACAAAAATAAGTGTCCGCGGTCGATTTGAGACTAAACTTTAACTACCTCTTCTCACTTCTGTGTCTAAATGTGCCAAAAGTTGTGTGTGTGTGTGTGTTTGGTTTATCTGCTCAGTCGGAAAAAAAAAACACAAATTATTCTCAAGCAGCACGTTGGCACAGTGGGTAGAACAGTGGCCTCACAGCAAGAACGTCGTGGGTTCGAGTTCTGGGTGGGGACGATGCTTGGAACACTGTCCTTTCTGTGTGGAGTTTGCATGTTCTCCCCGTGTCTGCGTGGGTTTTTTCCGGGTACGCTGGTTTCCTCCCATTGTCCAAAAACATGCATGCTCAGTCGATTGGCCTCTACATGATTGCCCTTAGGAATGAGAGTGTGTGTGGATGGTTGTATGTGTGTGGCCCCGCGACAGACTGGCGACCTGTTTGGTGTGTACCCTACCCCTCGCCTTGAATCAGCCGGGATGGGCTCCAGAACCAGGATGAATGGATAAGAAGGTGACTGACTGTCAGGAGAGTAGTCTGTTCCCCCTCTATGTCCTGTTTCCCCCCTCCCTCTAGTCTGTGTGTGTGCAAATAGTCACACCTGAAACTAATCTGCTCATCTGCTGCAGCATAAATGGAACAGTTTTTCACACACTCTTTGCCGGATCGTTGTTTACCATGCTTGACCAGTTTTTGACTCCAGCTCCGACATCAGAACCTGCCTAGTTTATCTGTTTTTGCCTGCTTTATTTGGACTTTTTATCAATGTAATAATTCTGCTTTTGATTTTTTCATCTGAGCCTGTCTGTTGTGTCAAGGGTATATTTTGGCCTCAGCTCCACATCATGACACTGACTGACTGAAATTATTCTAATTCCATTGAAATATATTGTTTAACTTTAAAAGCTTTCATAAAACTCTTTTTTTTTATTTAAGGTGATCAAACAGGATGAAATTTACTTTCATTAAACTTGTTTTTCAGACTAGGAAGCATTTTAATCGCTGAGGGCAACTCGCCGGCAGCAAAAGTGGTCACACAGGTTTTCTGTTTTTAGAAAAAACATTTGCAAAACAGCCAAAAAAACTGAAAACAGGAAGTGGAGTTTGACCTCCAGAGCGTCCCGTGTTGAGACAAAGTGGTTACTTTTATCTCCTTTAAGAAGAATTGGTAAAGTTTGGTCGCTTCCTGACAGTTTAAATTTAAAAAATTATTCAACCCAAACAGATCAAACAGTGCTTTTTCAAACAGATTTTTTGGTAAGATTTTTTGGTAAGAGGAGGGAGGCGATGGCTCAGTGGTAGAACGTCCTTGGACCAGAAGGTTTCTGGAAGTTCATGAGATCAAATCCCAGTGAGCTCATGTCTAGGTGTCCTTAGGGAAGACATATAACCCCCTGTTTGTCCCACCATTAGTGCCCTCATGGCAGCCTGATGCGGTGCAATGCAGCCCACAAATTTCCTTGTTGAGGGATCAATAAAAAAATATGATATTCATTTATTCAAGACATTAAAAACCTGCAGAATAAAAGTCTTTATGGACCAAAAATAAAAAAACCCTTAAAATAAAACTGTCATGATCCCCTCTCCTACCGCCAGAGGGAGCACTGGATGTTTCTCATTGACCTGATTAGGGTCACCTGAGGATGATTGCAGATTCCACACATCTGTGCACACTGCCATCTATTTCAGGGCAATCACCCCAGACTTCCCTGTCGGGTCATACAATCCCTTCCAGCCAGGTCTCCCTGGTTATCTGACCATAAAACCTTTTACCCCGACACTGAAACTTTGGTTTTCTTTTCACAGTAATTATAGAACTGTTAGCTTCAAATAAACCATGTTTTCTGTCTTCAACTGGGTCTTCCTCTTTCGTCCTGCACTCCGCCTCATGACAAAAACAAGTCTGAGTAACTGTGGGCAGTTTTATTAAAGCCATTTGGAGGGTATTAGAATTTACAGAAGTGTTACTGAAGCACAGCCACACGTGTTGTTTAACTTACTCTTTTACATTCTGTGGATGAAAACATTTAAAATGTATCGTTTTTATTCCAAACATAATTTATTTAAGATCAGTTTATTAAAAATATGTTTTTCGGACTTAAATATAAACTAATAAAAAGTTTGTTTTGATCATTTTATTCATTTGAAACACTGATTTATTTTTTCATTTCAGTACAAAAAAGGAATCTTTGTTTTGACTTCTGAACCTCTCAATCCTAATGGGGTGCTGCAGCCTATCCTGGCTGATGTCAGGTGAGAGGCAGGTTACATCCTGAACAGGGCATCAGTCTGTTGTGGGGTCACACACAGACAACCACCCACACACTCATTCATAGGGAAAATTTCTAGGCGGCCAATCAACCTAACATGCATGTTTTTGGAGGAAACCAGAGAAAACCCACACATACACACGGGAGAACATGCAAACTACACACAGAACAGTGTTTCAAGCCTCGTCCCACCTGGGACTTAAAACCCTGACCTTCTTGCTGTGAGGTTACCACGCATCCTGGAATCGTTTAATACTTCTAAATGCTGATTCAAATCCCGTTGAGCTGCCATCCCAGCTGGTAAGCAGGCAGGGTACACCCTGTACAAGGTCAACAGTATGACACAGGGTGACACATAAAGACTGATAACAAAACACGTTCCTCTGAGTAAATTGATTGGCTGCTATAAAATTTCCCCTAGAAATGAATGTGTATGCGGATGGTTTTCTGTGTGTGTGACCCTAACAAAGTGGTGATCTGTTCGGGGTGTATCCTGCCTCTCACCTCTCAGCCTGGATCCCACTCTGGTCACCCGCCTAACGACCCCGTTAGGGATAAATGTGCCAGAAGACGAAATGAAACATTCACAGGTCAAAAAGCCTAAATTAGAAAAATATTTTTTACAAAGTCGGGACTCAAACCAGCAACTTTTTTGGCCATGAATGTGTTTTCACTCATTTTTTTTTCCAATTGAATCGAACTATAAACAACGTTACTTATTAATATTTAAAACTAACTTATTTACCCTAGAATTTGTCCCAGATTCTGCTTCATTATTGATGTCAATTTAAACAAGAAGTGATCAATGAGGACGACCGGACCCCTGACCCGAAAACAGATAGATTTTACAAATGACCAGACGAAGCAGACCTGAAATAACACAGCAGGGAGCGGTGGGGGGGTCGGGTGAATGGGGGCGGGTCACAGATGTAAAAAGGAAAAACAGAGTTGTGTGTAAACGTATAAGCATGTATCCACACCGAGCGTCACGGAAAACACACGTGTGTGTTATGTTATAGTGAACTTCTTTATTCTAAACGATATTTAATTAATCAAACGGACAAATCAACGCACTGAAACTGGCTGTCTTGAGATTGTTTGTCAGTCAGTCACCTTCTTAACCGTCTGTCCCTTTTGGGGTTGCGGAGGGTGCCGGAGCCCATCCCGGCTGATTCAAGGTGAGGGGCAGGGTACACCCCGAACAGATCGCTAGTATGACGCGGGGCCACACACATACAACTATACACCCACATACAACCATACTCGTTCCTAGGGCCAATCAACCTAACAGGCTTGTTTTTGGAGGGTGGGAGGAACCCAGAGTACCCGGAGGAAACCCACGCAAACACGGGGAGAACATGCAAACTCCACACAGAAAGGGCAGTGTTCCAAGCCTCATCCCAACCAGGACTTGAACCCACGACCTTCTTACTGTGAGGCCACTGCGCCACCCGAGATTGTTTGTATTTGCAATAAAAGCTACCGTGAGATGAAATTAAACCTCACTTCCACATTCAGACCATAAAACTGAAACGCTGCGCGGGGACGGTTTGATCCAATTTAACAGAAAAAACTCAGCTTGAAGCACGTAAAACTTATTTTTACACACTTTAAACTCAAAACCAACCATTTAAAATAAAAATACCTCCATGTTTCTTTGATACATCATAGTAAACAAACATCAAAGTTCAGATTGTTAAAACTTCCTCAATAAAACACGAACGTAAACAAATGTTCCTTTTATTAAATGACCCCAAAATGATTTTCTCACAGATGCAGAAATGTAGCCTGTTTCTTTTTTGGCAGAAAAGCTTAAAAATGTAAAGTTTGAACTCATTTAAACCCAAAAATTAGTTAAAAAAGAGGTTAAAAAGCCTTTAAATAGAAGATTTTGTGATTTTTTTGTAGATGAGATGCGTTTACATAAAACAGGAAGTATAGAAAGATGTTAAACCATTTGAACGTATAAAAACAAATTTTTAATAACGAGGTCACCTACCTGAGCTCCTACTGGCAGAGTTAGGCTCTGCTTGACCTGATGACCCGACCAAACCCTGGCGTACATGTCCATCATGTCTACACTTATCTGTTTGGCAGGTTCAACCAAACAGACGCAGAAACATCTGGGCTACACGTCCAACGTCAGGCAGGCAGCTTGCGATAGAACGGAAAGCAAACTCCCCCCCGTCTTACAGCAGCTGTGATGGAAAGGAGAACTGTGAGCTCTGTTACAATAGCGGCAGGAAAGGGCTGTGTGTATGTGTGTGTGTGTGAGGCTGTAATCAGGCTAGCAGGGTAGAGGGTAACTGTCTGCATGAGCCAAAAACAGAAAGAGAGAGGGACATCTAGACAGAGAAATGAGTGTCAGACACGGAGAACAACACCATCTCTGCAGGCGACTTCCTCTTACTGAAACAAGGAAACTAAAAAAAAACAAGCTTTAAGATGTAAAGGTCGATTCTAGGAGATAAAATTTCACCGTTTAACGATTCGCAGAGAGGTTTAGTCAGAGAAGACAATTAAGGAAGCAATAATGATCAAGAGAGAGTAACGACTTCCTGAGAAACAAGAGGACAGAATGTTGTTTGATGATTAATATGAACAGTCGTCACATAAAAGATGAGAAATCTGTGGAAAAACTAAGAAGCTGGTTGATTCACAAACTCCTGCAACCCTACTACTCAGAAGAACGACACAGTCACTGTTCCCCACATTGATTGGATGTTCAGCAGACTTTGCCTTCATTTTTTTTTAAATAAGTTAGTCCTTCCAGTTTTCACCCTCGTAGTCCCAGGGAGAGTTTTGGCCCAGTGGTCATTCGACCAGGTTCTCCCGGTCGAATGACGGTAACTCTACCACTAGGCCAATGCCACCTGGGACCTTCCCTTCATTTAGACACTCGAAGGTACTGCTAAAGAGAAAATAGATAGATACATACACTTAAATAAATGTAAATAAAAATAATAATACAAATCTTTATTAATACCCCAATTGGAAAATTGCAATGCTGCATTGCACCGCAGCAGGCAGCCATGATGGCGCCAATGGTAGGACCAAGTAGGGGGTTATGTGTCTGCTCCAGGGGCACCAAGGCTGCTCAGTGGGATTTGAACCGGCTTCTCCCGGTCCAAAGACAAACACTTTACCACTGAGCTAACGCCTCACTTCAAACATGTGTTCCCTGACCAAGAATCGAACCCGGGCTACGGCAGTGATAGTGCCAAATCCTAACCACTAGACCACCAGGGAAAAGATTTTAGTTTCAAACAACATGTCAGTGGACTGATCCATAAGGCTGACTCTTTCACTTTATGGGAACAGTCTGACCTTGTAGTATTGAGGTTTGTTTACGCCACAGTGGGCGGATACGTTTATTTTCAACCAATCCCTCCTTTCTGGTGGAGACCGGACATGATATTTGTAAAGCACCTGAACAGTCAATGAAGTCCAGAAAACAGAGAGTAAAAAGAAACTTTTCAAGAATAAATTTTCTAAACACGGTTTTTAAATTCTCAATCTGGAAAATCGTTACCAACGCGGGCCGTATAGCATGGTGGATCCACAAAACTACAAACATGGAGGACGGACGATTGTGTTCACGTCACGCAGTCATCTCTCTTCTCTGATTGGGTGCAACGTTTTCACATTACTGCAATTGTAAGATAATGACTTCAATCCCTGACCTAGTTACTGGAGTGAAAGAAAATTGAGTGGAGGCACCAGGTGGCGCCAGCCTGGCTAGGGATGTACTACAGACCAGATTAAAAACAGACACCAGGTTTTAAACAAAAAGTTTAATGAGCTTCTATCCTCCACTTGTTCCTGGACATTATAGCTAATTCTGATTTTTTTTTCTCAGATTTCTAAGTTTCTCCTATGATTTTATTTATTGGTGATTCTTTTATAGCTTTCATTTTTTCATATTGGCAAGTATTTTTAAACTGGCAAGTATTCATATCAGCAAGAAGGTCAGGGGTTCAAGTCCCGGGAAGGAACGAGGCTTGTAACACTGTCCTTTCTGTGTGTAGTTTGCATGTTCTCCCTGTGTATGTGTAGGTTTTCTCTGGTTTCCTCCAAAAACATCCATG
Organism: Neostethus bicornis; assembly: GCA_902685375.1. Lineage (NCBI taxonomy): Eukaryota > Metazoa > Chordata > Actinopteri > Atheriniformes > Phallostethidae > Neostethus > Neostethus bicornis. The sequence continues at coordinate 21,034,809 of LR738559.1, read as the reverse complement.
TTAGGTTGATTGGCTGCTAGGAAATTGCCCCTAGGAAGGAGTGTGTGTGTGTGTGTGTGTGTGTGTGTGTGTGTGGACGTTTGTCTGTGTGTGTGGCCCCACAATAGACTGGGGACCTGTTCAGGCTGTGTGTTGCCTCTTGCCTTGAATCAGCCAGGGTAGGCTCAGGCACTCCTTGTAACTCTTTTAGGAATAAGTGGTTTGGAGGATGAATGAATGAATGAATGGTGGTGCTTTCCCATGCCTTCGATAGGTCATCCTCTGGTTAAACAAGGATTAAATATATAAATCAGACTTTATAATTTGAGGTAGGCGATATGTTAATTATGAGGAACAAGTTTTTGAAAACATTTCAAAACCAAAAAACCCCTAAAAATTCTAAATGCCTACATACCCACACGACACCTCAGGGTAACGACAACAATGGTCGAGTCTTTTCATTATCCGACAAAAATCTTTCTTCTAAAACCGAGTTACAGCTTCATTATTCAGAGATATTTTGGTGATAAATTCATAGTTAAAACATTAAACTCATTAACTATCTCTGGAACAGAGGTGTCAAAAGTACCAACATTTTCTACTCAAGTAGAAGTATAAATACCGAGTTAAAAAACTACTTTAGTAAAAGTAGAAGTATCAACTCAAGTTTTCTACTTAAGTAAAAGTAAAAAGTAACCTATTTTAAAACTACTTCAAGTAAAAAAAGTAAAAGTAATTTTCAGAAAAAAAGGAATATTGTTAACAAAAGCGTATGAACATATTTTTTAACTATTATCACATGCTTTAAGGAGCAGAAAATATGATAATACTTTGTAAATTAAAGTGTTTTGGTGAAACTTTATGAATCAGAAACATTTATTTCTTAATAATCTTTATTGGAAATTGATTAATGAACACAATCAAATGTATTAACATAAGCAGGGCATTATGTAACGTCCCTTCAGCTACCAAGCTTCACTCTGCATCACCTAATTTAACCAACTTCAGCAGACACAAACACACTCAATGTTAAAAAAAAATAAATAAATGAAAAAAAAATTACCAAAAGGCTTTTTTAAGCCTTGAAGGCAGCTAGTTTTCAAAGATCTTTGAGGTAATACTGAATAGTCTTTAACAAGTTGATAAGGTTGGGAGTGCCACATACAGCCTGCGTGACACCTGGAACCAGCGTTGCCAGGTGGGAGGTGCTGTATTATCGTACTAAGGACGTAAAATTATCGTATTTTACAAAAAATATCGTACACCCAGTAAAACCACGCCCATTGACAAAATCACACCCTTTACATGCACTCCTAAGGCAGTGGGAGTGAAGGAAACACACAGGAGGCAAAATCCTTGGATTCTTTTTCTAAAATTTTAAGAACTGTAAAAATAAAAAAATAACCAGGGAAATAAGAGTTTAAGAAACTAGTAGGGGCGGGACTTAGGAGACGATATATATAAATTTATATATATACATATCTACATATATATGTGTACATATAAGGTTTTTTTAATGTTAATCCAAACATCTACATGATACAAAATCTAAGTGATGTGTAGTTTTAATCTCCTCAGTCAGTCTTTATAAACTAATCAATAACATTTTGGATGTTTTTAAGCACAAATACTTCATCCACTACTATTTATGGATTAATCAGTTCAATTAACTTTGTTTCTAAAGATAAAATAGTGCGTCACAGATCAAAGTTATTTTTATAAAAATACCATCTACAACATTTTTAGCAAAGACGTTTACAATAACCGCAGACTGAAAATAATAATAATAATAAAACATTTCTTTGCTGTTGTTTTTTTTTTTTTTTTTAAACTGATAATTCAATCAAAGTTCAGTGTTGCAGCATCAGAAAAGCTTTGATTTCCGAGCCCGCATCAAGTCTCAAACACGGAAATTAACTTCTTAACGTTCCTGGCTGCTCTTTAAAGGTTTGTGGGCGGGGCTACTCGCCCCAAAGTAATGATTGACTGGACCTTTCAGCCAATCATTCTTCTGTTACTTTGTTTGATGCATTCAGGGTTAAAAAAAAAAAAAAAAAAACTCCGACAAACAGTCGCGGCTGTTTAATGGTGACAAAATGGAGAAAGTAGTGACTACTTTTTATAAAATTAACGAAGTAAAAGTACAGATAATTGCATAAAAAAGTAGTGAGTAAAAGTAAAAAGTAGACAAAAAAAATAATTACTTCGTTAAAGTAAAGATAACGAGATTTTCTACTTGAGTAAGGTAACGAAGTAGTCTTACTTCGTTACTTGACACCTCTGCTCTGGAAGTGATGTCATCATATGTGCAACACATGCTTACATGGTTGATGAGAGCAAAGATACACACACAAAAAAAAAACACATTAGATTTAAAAAGAATCAAATCTAAACTTCAATCAAACCAGAATGAATGTGAAAAAACAAATAAATGTTACAAATTAACATACAGAGAACAGATGCTAGCTATGTTAATTAGCACCCAGCTAATTCAATTCAATTTTATTTGTTTTGCCCAAAATCACAGAATGTCCGTCTCAACGGGCTTCACAAGAAAAAGAGGAATTTGTTAACACAAATACACAGCAAGAAAAATAACTAACAAATGCCAACCAAACAAGACTAGCACATTAATGCACTTAGACTCTCCTTCTCGGTGAGGAAAAACTCCTAAAAAACCCATCAGTGGGGAAAAAATAAGAAACCTCGTGGGGATCCACATGAAAGAGAGATCCCTCCCCCGGGACGAGCAAACAATGTGTCAAAGATTATTGTTTAAATATTAGCTTATTCTACTCTACAGCTAAATATCTAAAGAAGTCAATAGATGTTCTTCATCCTGATGGAAACACGGGGGACTCCTCAGCCCGGAGATGTCCAGAACGGGGATGAGTAGATGTTCTTCATCCTGATGGAAACACGGGGGACTCCTCAGCCCGGAGATGTCCAGAACGGGGATGAGTAGCTAATGATCACCAAACTAGAAGATGATTAGAGTAAAAATATCTCACAAGTAGAGCAATTAAAAAACGGAGGCGTTTATTTAATTTTAATGACTCAAAGTAAAAAAAGCAACACATTTAAAGATGAAATGTTTCTTAATTATTTTTGTTTTGACGTCACAATTTTTTTGAAGCCTGAGAACAAAACATAAAAATTAAAGAACTATTAATGTTTATTTATTCTAAATTTTTGTGATAAATTATAGAAATTGTCGTTATAAACGTTTTTAGTCCTTATCGCGTATTCTTTTTTTTTCCCCCTTTTTTGAGCAACTTTTTTTATTGCAAGAGCTCGTGTAAATACACTGATAAAAAGTCGATAATAAACACGTTTATAACTCCTTACAACCCCAAACTCTTAAAAAGATCCAGTTTAATTTAATAAAAATATCACTAAACACGATGGGGGAAATGGTGGCTCAGTCGTTAGAGCGTTTGCCCGCGAACCGGAAGTCAACCAGAAGAACTATTTTGGCTATCGATTGTTGTAGTTGAGCTAAATCTAAAAACATCAAAGATGGAGTCTGATCGGAAGGACAATGTGGTCGTTCCTGAATCACTCGATGTTCAAACTGATCCTGGCTGATTGGAAAGTCAGAGTCAGGTTCACAGTTCTATCTAGAGGACAAGGAGCGGAAACTCATTAAACTAACGATAATTATGGACAAATCTGTCTGTATGTTTGTGGTCTAATAAACAAAACTCTTACTCAAGCATCGCAGAGATAGAGGCTCTAAAGCAGGAGATTCCAACTTGATCCATCCCAGCAAACAGAGAACCTTCAGGGAACGTTAACCTGAGGTTTTCTAAAGGTTTGATTTTAACTAACCAAAACTAACATTCCTTGAAAGTTAGTTGGTGGTTATGTTAGAACCTAACCTTCCCAGAACGTTATGGGAACCAAATCCCAAAAGTTATGGTTAAAATTAAGGTTAGAGGAACATTCTGAAAACCCAAAAAATAACCTTTAGAGAACCAAAAATAACTTTTATGGAATTTTCTACTATCCTTTGAAAAATCTTCCTAAAACCTTCCTAAATTGTTAGCTGGGATGAAGGTGCCACTTTAGGCGGAGTTCAATGTTAGGCCGCATCAAGTTTTTACAAGAAAATCGAAACTTTTTGAACAAAAAAGCAAAACGTAAACAAAAATTTATCAACGCCAAAGTGTGGTACGACCCGTCTCTGCCAGCCCTAAATCACAAACTGGATGAATAATTCAATTCTGCCTGACAACTAGCCAAAAACGGTTATATGTGGAAGATTTGGTGACCTAGAGCCTGCACTGTGATCAGTTAATCTATAATCAGTATTGAGTAACTCTAGGCAGATTTATAAAATCACATAATTTGTTTGTGAGACAAAAACACAGCGTGAGTACGTAATGCCTCCTCCACATTCTGCTGACATAAAAATTTAAACCTGAAAATGATCTTTCCTTCCCGACCGCTGACCCTGCTTTACAGAATACTCAACATCACAGGGGAGAGGTGAATTAGAGATTTTCGGTGGCCTCCCAGCAAGAAAATTGGGGGTTCAAGTCCTGGAATGGGGGTAAGGCTTAAAACACTGGTCTTTCTGTGTGGAGTTTGCATGTTCTCCCTGTGTATGGGTGTGTTTTTATGGTTTCCTCCAAAAACATACATATTGATTGGCTGCTATAAAATTACCCCTAAGAATGAGTGTGTGTGTGTATGGTTGTGGTGGATGGTGTGGTCCCGCAACAGACTGGCGACCTGTTAAGGGTGTATCTTGCCTCTCGCCTGAAATCAGCCGGATTTGGCTCCAAAACCCCAGAGACCCTATTCGGACCCTAAGCGGTTTTGAAGACAAAAAGAATGATTCCAGAAAAGCAACTGTATCAATGCTCCAACAAACTAACATAAACGAACCCAAGAAGTTCCATCATCTTAACAAAGAAAAAAAAATGGAAGAATATAATATTTCTTAATTATATTTTGTTTTTTCAGCAACTTCGAAAAACAAAAATACTTAGACCTGACGAACAGAAATTTTACCAGCCGCTAAAACCTTCTGATTTGATTAAATTAAGTTCAGCTTGAGATCAAATACCAGAAACATTTCAACTTATAGTTTGTAAATGCAAGTCTGTGCCCCCCAAAAATGAGGCAGCAAGGGTGGTAGTCTCCATGGCAACACTATCTGTTAAAAATGTCCCTGCTAAAGTCTCACCCTCATGAGCAACACAACCACCTCATCTGATTGGCTGGTTCAGCCAGTTCTGTAAACAGCGGTCAGTTTCAAACTTAGGACTAAAGAAATATTAATATTTTATATTAAATTTGAGACTCAAATTATTGTTTTGGTGGTCACAACTGATCCTAATTTAAGATCTAGAATGTTTGAGACGTGAGCTAAAAAAAAACAGGTACTTCCTGTCTTTGTGTGGTTTGTTTTTACTTTGCTGATTGTGTTTAAAAAATCTAAAGATAGATCGTTTACAGACTGAACAGGATCTAAAGAACAGGAAAGACAAATTCAACCAGGTGTCGATGGAAACTGGGAGCAAAGTTCAACAAAATAAAATCTTTAAATTCCAAAAGGATGAAACAAAAAAGAACTTTAAGAGGACTTTGATGATGACGAGCTGAAGAAATAAAATAAAACTGAACAACTTCCTGTGACCTCACTGCTCAGAGGAACGATTCAGGAATTCATTTTTATCCTGCATCAGATTTTAAAATTGCGGGGTCAACAGCCTCAGACGAGAAACGTAGGCTTCTCTCACCTCAGCTGCATCTTCCAGCACACCTGGAAGGATCCCGAGTCAATCCCTAGCCAGCTGTGAGACATAGTCTGACTTATGGTCTCCTCTCGGTAGGACTGCCGGAAACACCTCACCAGCGAGGCATTTGGGGGGCATCATGACCAGATGCCCGAACCACCCCATCTGGCTCTTCTCGACCTGGAAGAGGAGCGGCTCGACACCGAGTTCCTCCCGGATGGCAGAGCTCCTCACCCGATCTTTGAGTGAAAGCCCAGCCACCCTGCGGAGGAAGCTCATTTCGGCCACTTGGACCCGCGATCTCATTTTTTCGGTCACCACCCACAGCTGGTGACCATAGGTGAGGGTAGGAACGTAGGCCCTGGTTACCATGGTGAGGGTAGGAATGTAGATTCTGGTTACCATGGTGAGGTAAGAACGTAGATCCTGGTTACCATGGTGAGGGTAGGAACGTAGATCCTGGTTACCATGGTGAGGGTAGGAACGTAGATCCTGGTTACCATGGTGAGGGTAGGAACGTAGATCCTGGTTACCATGGTGAGGGTAGGAACATAGATCCTGGTTACCATGGTGAGGGTAGGAACGTAGATCCTGGTTACCATGGTGAGGGTAGGAATGTAGATCCTGGTTACCATGGTGAGGGTAGGAACGTAGATCCTGGTTACCATGGTGAGGGTAGGAACGTAGATCCTGGTTACCATGGTGAGGGTAAGAATGTAGATCCTGGTTACCATGGTGAGGGTAGGAACGTAGATCCTGGTTACCATGGTGAGGGTAGAACGTAGATCCTGGTTACCATGGTGAGGGTAGGAATGTAGATCCTGGTTACCATGGTGAGGGTAGGAACGTAGATCCTGGTTACCATGGTGAGGGTAGGAACGTAGATCCTGGTTACCATGGTGAGGGTAGGAACGTAGATCCTGGTTACCATGGTGAGGGTAGGAACATAGATCGACTTGTAAATCGAAAGCTTTGCTTCTTCGGCTCAGCTCTTTCTTTACTATGACTGATCAATGCAGCGTCCTAATTATTGCTGACGCTGCACCGATCCGTATGGTTCTGATTTTATTGAAAATAATTATTCCTCTGCTACATTCACATTTTCTTCTGATCATTCAGCCATGATAAAAAACTCTAGTCTTCAGTTTTCTGTTCAAATGTTCCGTTAATTCGGGTCTGCGTCTTTAAACGGGCGGTTTGTGTCTCTTTTATCAGGTTTCTGATTCAAGATCTTCTTAAAACTAAACATTAACAAAAAAAGTGTACCATCTTATTTCTGTGAATCCAGAAACAGCATGGCTTTTATTTTTTTAACAACTCGGTGACCTCAGCGATGTATGAAGCAGCAATCTGCTTGATTAGTTAACCACATTAGACTCGTCCAATCACACAATGAGGAAGCAAATTGGGGCCCAAATCACGCCACAAAGCACACAGTCGAGCTATTGAATCAATCTGGCTCTTCTCCCTCTTACATCACAATCCTCATGGTGTGGAATTCAGGATGGCTTGGTGTTGGATTGGACTCCCACCAGCTTATCAGCTCCTTATCTGTGCTGTGCAGACGGGGTCTGCATGTCCATATAAAACCCCTCTGATATTGTCTGTTCATGACAGATTTCTCTGCAGAGCAGGAAAAGCTCTGGCAGCACTTGTTGCAGTGCTGTTCCCACGTGTTTTTTTTTTTTTAGGTGCTGCTAAACATGAGCAACTATGCAAAGAAAAGGAAGCTGTAAAACTTTTATTTTCAGATCTCTTTAAAGAATATCAGCGTAAAACTGACAAATAAGTAAAAAAGGACCTGATATTTTTCATTCTGTTCAGGTTTCACTAATCAGCTGTAAACTAGTTAATAAATAATTATAAAACAATCATCTATTTTTATCAGGACTACATTTTACTTTTACTATTTTCATGCCGCTGGTCTGACTCTAGTAAATCATTGGACAAACTAGGACGCTGCATCGGTCCGTCGTGGTAAAGAGAGAGCTGAGCCGAAAAGTAAAGCTCTTAATTTAAAAGTCGATCTACGTTCCTACCCTCACCGTGGTAACCAGGATCTACGTTCCTACCCTCACCATGGTAACCAGGATCTACGTTCCTACCCTCACCGTGGTAACCAGGATCTTCGTTCCTACCCTCACCATGGTAACCAGGATCTACGTTCCTACCCTCACCATGGTAACCAGGATCTACGTTCCTACCTTCACCTTGGTAACCAGGATCTACGTTCCTACCCTCACCATGGTAACCAGGATCTACGTTCCTACCCTCACCATGGTAACCAGGATCTACGTTCCTACCCTCACCATGGTAACCAGGATCTACGTTCTTACCCTCACCATGGTAACCAGGATCTACGTTACTACCCTCACCATGGTAACCAGGATCTACATTCCTACCCTCACCATGGTAACCAGGATCTACGTTCCTACACTCACTATGGTAACCGGGATCTACGTTACTACTCTCACCATGGTAACCAGGATCTACATTCCTACCCTCACCATGGTAACCAGGATCTACGTTCCTACACTCACTATGGTAACCGGGATCTACGTTACTACTCTCACCATGGTAACCAGGATCTACGTTCCTACCTCCACTATGGTAACCAGGATCTACGTTCCTACGCTCACCATGGTAACCAGGATCTACGTTTCTACGCTCACCATGGTAACCAGGGTCTATGTTCCTACCATCACCATGGTAACCAGGATCTACATTCCTACCTTCACCTATGGTCACCAGCTGTGGGTGGTGACCGAAAGAACGAGATCGCGGATAGAAGTGGCCGAAATGAGCTTCCTCTGCAGGGTGGCTGGGCTCTCACTCAGAGATCGGGTGAGGAGCTCTGCCATCTGGAAGGAGCTCGGCATCAAGCTGCTCCTCCTCTAGGTTGAGAGAAGCCAGTTTGGGTGGTTCAGGCATCTGCCCAGGATGCTCCCGAGCACCTTGCTGGTGAGGTGTTTCAGGCACATCCCATCGGGAGGAGACCAAGAGGCAGACCCCGGACCCGCTGGAGAGACTATGTCTAACAGCTGGCTGGGGAACGACTCGGAATCCTTCTGGGTGAGCTGGAGGATGCAGCCGGGGTGAGAGAGGATTGGGTTTCCCGTCTGAGGCTGTTGACCCCGAGACCTGGCCCCGGATAAGCGGAAGCCGACGAAATGGAACATTTAATAGACCACACTGACAAATTTTAGGGATAAGACAGCTTGATCTCCATCCTGCCCTGACCACGCCTCTAGAACTACAAAAATGGATCCTGATATTATTCATTACAAATACTAAAGAGTAACGTGTCATCGTCGTGCAGTCATGATGGCGTCTCCCACAAGTGAAAGATAGATGAGTGGGAGACGATCACCATGGTAACTCTGTGAATGACGCACACTGATCTGTCAGAAAGATAAAAAAGAAATGATCCAACTGAAGAGTAGTGACAAAAAACAGAGACGAGCTGCACATCAGGAACCCATGTCAGCCACTAGGGGCAGTCCTAGTAAATCATACCTTAATTAATTCATCCATTTATCAGGCATCGATTAGCTGTCTGGGGTCAGGTTGTGAAGGCAGAAGCCCGAGCTTGGTAACCCAGACAGACTTCCTCCACCCTCAGAGGTATAAAATATAAGGTGCACTATCAACCAAGTCACCTAAAGGATTTTCATAAAACTGCCCATAAATACTAATCACCAACTCTAGAGTCACCTCCAAGGCGTCACGTCTTTCTTCCTTTAAAAGCAAGTGACTTACAACCCTTTGAACTGGACGATTAAAATCTAAACTCAACCCACTGACCTTTGTTTTGTTTTTGAACCGCTTATCCCAAAGGGGTTCCCAGTGGTGCTGGAGCCTATCAGGGCTGATTTCAGGCAAGAGGCAGGATACACACTGAACAGGTCACCAGTCTGTTGTGGGACCACATACACACAGACAACCATCCACACACACTCACATTCTTAGGGGCAATTTTATAGCGGCCAATCAACCTAACATGTATGTTTTTGGAGGAAACCAGAGAAAACCCACACATTGACGAGGAGAACATGCAAACTACACACAGAAAGACCAGTGATTCAATCCTCGCCCCGACTCCGAGACTCAAACCCTATCCTTCTTGCTGTGAAGCCCCCATTCAGCCCACCAACTGACCTGTTTATAAAAATTCATACAATAAGTTCTTATGTTGTAGAACTAAATTTTAACCCCTCACACATAAGAATGATTCAAACATTCATCATTAATAGTGTGTGTGATGTAGGACAGGCAGGGGTGTGTACGCGTTGACTTATTCCTGTTCAATAAAAAACTGAAACACTTAAGTCCATCATTACGTATGTTCTGAAAAACCAAAGACCAACAGCAGGAAATCCTCTGTATTTTTTAAACATAATCAGATCTGGAGCAGACGTAATGTCTGAATCTAGGATTGAAGAACTTATCTCATCAATGCCAAAAAAAAAAAACTCAGAATCACTACAAAAATCTTAAAATATGAGTTCTGTTTCTTGTATTTTGAAGCCGAACGGTTTGTTTTAACAACTAATCAGAAAGTCTGGATCCGTTTGACAGGTTCCTCTGATCATGTCACCCTTATTTTCATACATGTAAAGCTTTTAGAGAATGCAGACCTCTGTTAATCTGATCATCTCATCTTACATCTAAAAAATATGGTTAACTTGGAGTAACTTTATTCCAGTTTCTGTTATTTAATCCTAGTTTGATGGATGGTTTCTAGTTGTGAAATCTGGAGTCGATCTGATAATTACACACGTTTAGATTATGTTTGTGAGCTTAGATCAGGTAAGGGCAAACTACGGCCTGCGGGCCATATGCGGCCCGTTAAACGTTTTAATCCGACCTCCCAAACATAAAAATTTTAAAATAAATAAACCTTGTTAATGTTTTATTTCTCTGCAATTCTGATGTTTCCTCAATAGATGGCGGCAAAGATACAACAACACTGCTCCCATTAAAATGTGTGTGTCTCCGTGATGCACACGCTATCAAAAAAACTGTGTGCACAGATATGGAAAGCCATCGGGTCCAATACACGCATGTAAACAAGAGTGTTAGATGTTAAAACAAACAAAATGTTACATTAAGCGCTTCAATTTCAAACCTAGCGCTGCTAGATTTGAGATTTAACGCTCTTTAAAATTTAGCGCCATTCTATCGGTCTAATCTAGAGGTTACCAAAGCATGTCGCCATATCCATCTGCTCCTGTTCCAGCCCTTTGTTCAATATTAGAACTCAATGTGGCCCGCGAACCAAAAAGTTTGCCCACCCCTGGTTTAGACTTTAAAGGTCCCCTATTATGCAAAACTGACTTTTATGAGGTTTTAACCTTTTATTTTACTTAGTACTACCCCAAACAATCCCCCAAAGTGTGTTTTATTGTGATTCATGCTATTTTGAGATATTTAAAGTCAAAGTAAGGGGCGTGTTCTCCAAACCTCTAACGACTGGTGTAACATAGTGACGTACATCTGTTTTTTGTTCAGCCCCCTGCAGCTCAAACACCCTCCCCCACTTCTACCTGCTCTCCACCCTGATATCCACCCATTTCCGTGCTTCACTCTACTGTGAAGCACACCTCGCCCCTCTCGCTCCACGCTGTGCTGGGTGGGTGGGGAAATCACAATGAATGACAACCAATCGCAACCAACGGGGCGGGTCCCGGGAAAAAAAAAATAAAAAAAGACTGAAACAAGCTGTTTTGACTTCCGGGTCTGAAACTGCGCTCCTAAACAGGGTAGTATTTAAAAACTATTGTGTTGAGATTGTGGCGGAATGTAAAATTATGCATATCAGATACATAGCACAGGATAAAATAAGGGAAAAAAAGCATAATAGGGGACCTTTAAGCATTCCCCACAAAAATAAAGCTTTTTATTTTGTTTGTTTTGGTCCGACCCACTTGAAATAAGACGATTTGTCGGGATTAAAACCTCACAAAAAGTTTGATCTGAGACATTTTGTCCATCCTGTGAATGTTTACATGATCAATATTAAAGAGCGGGCGGCACGGTGGCGCAGTGGGTAGCACAGTGGCCTCACAAGAAGGTCAGGGTTTGATTGGCAACCTGTTTGGGGTGTACCCTCCCTCTCGCCATATATCAGCCGGGACAGATTCCGGCACCCCCATGACCCTTTATGAATGGTTGGTTTAGAAAACGAAACATTAAAAATCCTGGTTATGTTTAGGTATTTAAAACTGGTGGTTAAGATTACATCTTGTTCAGATTTAAATATTCGTGGGTTGATGTGTCGATTCTAATCTCACTATTCTTTATCTCTGACAGTAACGTCTTTGTAACATGTGGATAAACCTGGTGCACAACTTCCACCGTGCGTGTGTTCGACAGCCTGTTCCCACTGATGTGTATCTGCTAGCTATGAAAAGAACGTTCCTTTGTAGCAGTGACACGTCAGACTCATCCGTGACAAAAAACTGTCTCAAGTCAAACCATCAGATTAATTAAATCTAAGAAGGAAATTAAATGAAGAAATATTTTTTTGTCTGACCACAAAAATTTCTATTTTAAATTCTCAATTAAAAATACACACTATTTGCTTATATTTTAAGTTAATTTTTTTACATATAATTAAAATGATGTAAATGACATAAAAACAACATTTTAATCAGAATTCACATAAAAAATGAGATAAAGAAATTCAATTCAATTTGATCAAAATCACAGAATTTCCGTCTCAATGGGCTTCACAAGAAAAAGAGGAATGTATTAACACAGATACATAACAAGAAAAATAACTAACAAATGCTAACTAAACAAGACTAGCACATTGATGCACTTAGACTCTCCTTCACGGTGAGGAAAAACTCCTAAAAAATCCATCAGTGGGGAAAAAAATAAGAAACCTCGTGGGGATCCACATGAAAGAGGGATCCCTCCCCGAGATGAGCAAACGTTTAAATAAAGCTAAACATGACATTATTTACGATCTTTAGTTACGAGTCAACACGTATTTATTCACGTAAATATTTGACTTATGATTTAAAAAAATAATTAAACATAATAAAATAAATAAATAATAATAAAAGTATAAATAATGAAATCATAATAATAATAGTATGAATACATTTAAATAAATAAATAATAATATAAATAAATATATTTGAAAACTAAAATAAATAATAATTAAAAATTTAGGGGAGACAGTGGCTCAGTGGTTAGAGCGTCTGCCCGTGAACAGGAAGTCAACCAGAAGTTCGCGGGTTCGCATCCCACTGAATGCACCTCTAGAGTCCTCGAAGAAGACACCTAACCCTCCGTTTCTCTCACCACAGTTGGCAGCCTGCTGCGGTGCAATGCAGCACATTAATTTACCCGATGAGGGATGAATAGAGTGTGTAAAAAATAAATAAATATTAGACTTCTGATTAAAATAAGTTTAAATCTTTTCAAAGTCAAATTTGAAGGAATTAAAAAACACATTATTTTGACAGTACTTTCTATTTTAAACATGATCCATTTAAATCAGAATTTGTTAGAATTTGAATTCTATTGGTTCATTTTAGCTGAAAAAGAAGCTTAAACTACTTTTTTCAAATTCATCTCCGGCTTTTAGTTTAAAGAAAGCTGAAATTTGACAAAAGAATTTCTGTCAACAGGAAGCTTGATTTTAGAAGTTCAGTACACTGAGGTCTGATCAGATACTCACACGACCTGTCGGATCAGTTCCTTGGTATTTGATTCAGTCTGTCTTTAACAACAGATCGGTCGTCTCTGGTTTTTAGAAACGACACAAAAACTGTGTGTTTACAAGAAGCTGGGCTTAACTCTGCTTTCTAATTTACATGATTACTTCCTGCAGACAAAAGTCAACAAACACAGAAGCCAAACTCAAATGGTGTGTTCTCTAAAAACCACTCAGATGATGTCTGTTCACTGCAGGTGTCTCATAACACAACCAAAAACCATCCCAATCCCACTTTTAAACTGGATTTCTTTCCACTTTCGGCCTCCCAGCAGCAGTAAACCCCCCTCTTCTCATTCAACGACCTACATTCAGACTAATTACAAGTCCTGCATGTACATATGCACACACACTCCAAGAGCAGGGCAGAGCTAAGAACCCCACAGGCCTGCATGGTGGGAGTCAGGCCAGACCCCTCACATCACCATGGAGACGGGCCTCCATTCTAGGGGAGGAATTAAAGCACTTGAGGCTTTCTGGCACAAAAACTGTCCTGTTACAAAAAAAAAAAAAAAAAAACTCATTCCTATTTAAAGGAAAGGAATTCAACTGGTTTAAACTTTATGATAATTACACCTTACTTACTGAACTCATAAAATATTCTATTTAAAACAAGAAAAATAAGCAATAAAATAATTAAAAAACACAAATTAAATTAAACAAGTGGGTCCCTATATTCCCAGAGTGACGTCACTCCCTGTAACAGGTGCATGAAACTCACCTGAAAGATGATTTCAGAGATTTTTTATCCAGTAAACTCCATCAAAGAAGGATTAAAAGATGTTTCCTGGTGTTAAATCCCAGTCTCAGGTACAGTAGCAGCTGCAGGTATGGGAGTGGCTGCTGGTTTTCTCATTTAACTCCTTCTATTCCTCACACAACCTGTTCTAGAAACCTGTTCTGGTACAACTTCAGTAGAACAGCATGTTTGACTGGGACACACTGCGCATGCGCAACTGCTTACATTTAACAAGCAAAAAAAAAAGCAGAAAAAAATTCAATCAGAGGATTTTTTTTTCCAACAGAAAACTTTCCTGCTTCCTCAAACTTTGCAGAAGAAATCTGAACTCTGAGGAAGCGTTTGAAGGAACACCTCCTCTTTTTTTTTTTTTTCTGGGTTTCATTGAAAAGCCAGTAAGCTTCTATTGACATGCTGATGAGCTGGAACACACATCCTAAACTCAAAGTTTTACAGCAGAAAAAGTCCTTTAAAAACCTGCAGGGTCAGTTTGAATGAGGAAATAAAACTTGGATTGAAGAGGAAATTAAAGAGAATAAAAGCTGTTTTTATGACTGTTTTATCACCAGAAGCTCTAACACTAAACTCTTTATCAAAGTGGTTTAAAGTTCAACCTGTTACAACAGCTTTGAAAAAAAAAACACCATGACTTTACGAAACATTCGAAATATTTTAAACAACTTTTTGATGAAAAATGGCTAAAAAAAAGTCCTGAAATTTTCTTTTAAAAAACAATAAAGAACAGTTTCATTTAATTTGTTTTTGTGTTTTTGTTGTCATATTAAATCCACCGCTAGAGGCCACCAAAATAAAATTTTTTTTAAATTACTTTCTTTTTTGCTTTCACGCTCAAATTAAAACTGTTTGACTATTAGCAAAACTTTACAGAAAAAAATCAAGACATCAGCCCTTTTTGCACAACTATATGCAGATTGTGAACCCTACACTTGTTGTAAAACTTTTTTGACTATTTTTGTGTTCTTGTTATATTAAAATCGCCGCTAGAAGTCACCAAAACGAAACCTTTTTTAAATTGCATTTCTTTTTTGTTTTGTTTTCAGAATCAGAATATTCTTTAATAATCCCACACAGGGGAAATTTGTGTGTCACAGCAACAACTTCCTATCTGCTAAGTGAGTCGTTGTAGAGCCCAATCACGTACGGAAAGAAAGACCTCCGGTAACGAGATGTTCTCGAGCGGAGCTGTCTGAGCCTCTTGGAGAAGGAGCTCTGCTGTTCGTCCAGGAGTGGGTAGAGAGGATGGTCATGATTGTCCATGATGGACAAAAGTTTGTTCAGTGATCTCCTTTCTACCACTGCCTCAAGTGAGTCCTGTTTGCTGCCAATGACAGAGCCAGCTCGTCTGATTAGTTTATTCAGTCTGTTGGCGTCACTGGCTGCGATGCTGCTCCCCCAGCAGATGACAGAGAAGAACAAGGAGCTGGCCACCACGGACTGATAGAAGGTCTCCAGGATCTTGCAGCATACATTGAAGGACCTCAGCTTCCTTAGAAAGTAAAGTTGGCTGCAGGTCTTCTTGTTTTCACACTCAAATTAAAACTTTTTAGCAAAACATTAAAGTAAATAATTAAGACATCAGCCCATTTTTGCACAACTACATGCAGATTGTCAACCCTACACATGTTGCAAAACTTTACACACAATGATTTGCAGTCTACATTACACACAAAATGTTATTAAAGTCCGTTCTCTGCAGTGCAAAAGCACCGACTGTCAAATTACTACATCTTCAATCAATCTGAAAAACACAGTCATCAGGGGGGCAAATACTTGTTTGATCAATTGCACACAATCAGATCAGTCAGTCAGTCATCTTCTTATCTGTCTATCCCTTTGGGTTGCAGGGGGGGGGGCGGAGCCCATCCCGGCCAATTGAAGGCGAAGGGCAGAGTACATCCCGAACAGGTCACCAGTCTGTCACGGGGCCACACACATACAACCATCCACACACACTAATTCCTAGGGGCAATTTGGCACCGGCCAATCAACCTAGCATGCATGTCTTTAGAGGGTGGGAGGAAACCGGAGTACCCGGAGGAAACCCACACAAACACGGGGAGAACATTTAAACTCCACACAGAAAGGACAGTGTTACAAACCTCATCCCCACCCGGGACTCGAACCCCCGACCTTCTTGCTGTGAGGCCACTGTGCTACCCACTGCGCCACCGTGCCACCACAATCAGATCAATTTCAATTCAGTTTTATTTGTATTGCCCAAAATCACAGAATTTCTGTCTCAATGGGTTCACATGAAAGATTCAGGAGGAAAAAACAAAAGTATAAACACAAAAACACAGCAAGAAACCTAATTAACAAATGGTAACTAAACAAGACTAGCACATTTCTGCCCTTAGACTCTCCTTTGCGGTGAGGAAAAACTCCTAAAACATCCATCAGTGATAAGAAACCTCGTGGGGATCTACACAAAAGAGAGATCCCTCCCCTGGGACGAGCACTAAAAAAATCAATCAGCACTATAAAAACCAGCAGGTGAGTTCGTTGGTGTTCATGAACAATGGAAAGAATCAGAAAACAGCAAGACTATAAGGAGTAGGAAGAGAGGAAAGGAATGAACAGAGGAACAGATGGAAGCCATGCTGGAGGTTCGAAGAAGACAAGAAGGTGCTCAGAGACAAATCAGGGCGCATGCAATACTGGTTGACCATGTCAACCACGGCCAGACTCTGAGGGATCTAAACTGAAACACAAAGGAAAGTCTAAGAACATTTCTGTTGGAAACAAAATTTTTTTTGTCCTCTGATTCGCTTATCCAGGGTGTCCAAAGTCTGTCGTCGAGGGCCGGTGTCCTACAGGTTTTCATTGTGTTCCTGGTTCAATACAGCTGATGCACAGAAAGTGAATCAACAGCCAATAAAATTTGGCACAGTGACTCAATTAACTAGATCAGGTGTGCAGATGCAAGAACATATGGAAAACCTTCAGGACACCGGCCCTCGAGGATCGGATTTGGACACCCCTGCGCTTAACCCTAGCGTGTTGCTGCGAGTTTCTGAATCCTCGCTTATTTTAGCCTAAAGGCAGGACACACCCCAAACAGGTTGCCAATCTGTTGCAGAGACACACAGATGGCAAATTTATGGCGGCTAATTTACTGAGCACACATGTTTTTGGAGAGGAGGAAGAAAAAGAGACACCCAGAGAAAACCCACACATACGCTGGGAGAACATGCGAACTCCACACAGGAAGGCCAGTATTTCTAGCCTTACCTCCCCACCACTACTCATCCTGACGTTCTTGCTGTGAAGCCACTGTGCTAACCACTGCACCACCATGAAGCCCTGCGTGGATTCAGTAACTGTTTACAATACTGTATTCTAACCCAGTATCAGAACTTCTGTTACGTTGTCTTACAAGACACTTTATTAATCCCCTAATGGGAAAAATTATGTGTCCAATCAGTCGCAGAGAGCTCCAAACAGCTTCTGAACAGCTGTTGGGTGGTACAGAGTTGGATGAAGTGGAGCCGGGACAGCCACTCGGTGGAGCAGTTGCTTGGTTGAATACAGTAGAGTTTAAAGAGCTGATCAGTGGAACTCAGGTCTGTTGTCTGAGGCAGAATGTTGGTTACCACAGCAACGATGTTTAAAAGTTCCCCGGGCTTATCTTCAAATCAATTTCTTTGTGAACTTTCCGTACTATTCTTGACGTTTCTTACCCATCATAAGATTGAGTGTCAGGAACGACAAGGCAGAAGGTGTCTTATGTTTACAGAACAGCAAGAGAGGGACGTAGTAAACATGGTTTTGTTCTACAATGCTCTAATACTCAAGCGGTTCTAAGCTATGATTGTTCAATAAATATGACAGTTTCAATCATATCTATCGGGGCTCGATATCAACATTGGCACGAATACTAAAATAAATCATATTTAAATAGAAAAAAAATTATCAAGTGGAATTCCGTAGGGTTGAAACACAAGCGTCATGATTATGCAGAGGTATGAGGATCACACTCAAGCAGTGTGATCTTGTATACGATCTCATAATCTTTTACTGTAATGTGTTTACTAGATCTTTTTGCCTGACACTGTTTTTCAGGTAGTTTTATAAGTGAATGTAAGGGAGGTCCAGCATGAGCTTATATACGTTGATGTGGCTTCGGTTCAACCTGATGAGAACACGCCATTGGCCACAGGACAGTAGTCAATGTCCCAGGAAATGTAAGACTCTATGAGTCAGTGAGGGGTTCACCCCCGCCACACAAATTTGGACTTTTACAACACATCTCTCTACCTATTATATTCTTGGACCAACTACAGAACATAACAACTATAAGTAACACATTGTTGTCTGTGACGATACACTGTGGTAAATAAGTATTGAACACCCTGTGATTGTGAAAGTTTTCCCATTTTGAAATCATGGATTGGTCTGACATTTCCACGTTGGGTGTGTGTCTTCTATGAGAGATAAAATCTAAAAAATAAATCTGGAAAACTCATCTATAATCACTCATAACTGTTTCTTACAACAGGTCTATATGTGTGTTTTCTAATTGTTTTCTCTCTGCTTCAAATCCTTCATTTCACTGTCCTCACTTCTCTTCCCCTTCTGTCCACAAGTCTCCTCTTTTCTCCACCCTTTACCATTTGGCAGCTTCTGAATCTTCAGTCAGTCACGGGGCGTGCTGGAGCCCATCCCGGCTAATTTAAGGCAAAGGGCAGGGTACACCCCGAACAGATCACCAGTCTGTCGCAGGGCTACACACTAGGGGTGTGCGATACCGCAAGTTTTGGTATCGATCCGATACCAAGTAAACACCAGACCAATATCGCCGATATCGATACCGATATTTAAATTTTTTAAATGACTATTTTTGCATCAAGGGTTAGGTATATATACAGGTTGGTAGGTAGATCGATAGAAGTGCCCAGTTGCACGTAAACAAATGTTAACTAATGTTAAAGATGATCATGTTGTACTTTCATAATTAAAATTGGAGCATCTCTCTTAATGAGCGCTGCCTCTGGGAAACAAAAGGGGTCAGGGTTTTCTCCTCCGTTTCTGAATTTTTTCTTTGGGGTGATTCTTTAATTTATAGTGTTACCCCTATATTTAACAGCCTTTCTTTAAATGGTGCAGGTAACCTCAAAGTACAGCCACACGGTTACTTTCTTTTTTCCTTCCATCTCTCTCTACTTTTACCGACTTGCGTTTTTTTTTTTTTTTTTTTGTTTCTTGGCTCCGAGTCGCTGAGTCATGTGACAAGTCAAAGCGAAAGAGAGGAGAGAGGGGGCGGGGCCCTCCTCGCTTTAGCATACAGGAGCGACACACAGCATTTACGCATATTTTTCAGACAGATATGTTAGGTTAACTTTAAAAAAAAAAAAGAAAAAAAAACAGAGGCAAAGTGCGAGGGGTATAACTTCAACCAAAGTATCGATATTGTAGTTTGAGTATCGATCGATATCGATACTAGGGTTGGTATCGATATTATCGATATTAGGATCGATCCGCCCACCCCTACTACACACACACAACCATCCACACACACATTCATTCCTAGGGGCAATTTGTCACCGGCCAATCAACCGAGCATGCATGTGGGTGGGAGGAAACCCATGCAAACACGAGGAGAACATGCAAACTCCACACAGAAAGAACAGTGTTCCAAGCCTCGTCCCCATCTGAGACTCGAACCCACGACCTTCTTGCTGTGAGGCCACTGTGCTACCCACTGCGCCACCGTGCCGCCCCTTCTGAATCTTAAAGTTACGTTATTAGTCCACGCCCTCTTACAACTTTTGTAAATGGCTGCATTTGAACAGAAGTCGGCGTACGCTCAGATTTGGACGTAAGTGAACCTGATCAGGACTACGCTTTAGTGCAGTGGTTAGCACGGTGGCCTCACAGTTAGAAAGTCAGGGGTTTGAGTCCCGGGTGGGGTGAGGCTTGAATCCCTGGTCTTTCTGTGTGGAATGTCCATGTCCTTTTTACATTTTTTAGAAGTACTTTATCATTTTTAGTCTTTTTACTTGTTTTATTCTTTCTTATCTGTTTTAATCTTTTATTTTGAACTGTTGTTGTGTGTCCTGATGTGTGAATAGGAGCAACAGATGCCAAGACAATTTCCCTCGGGATTAATAAAGTATTTGTCATTGTCCTCGTGGAGTATGCATGGGCTCTCTCCTGGTTATCCAGCTTCCTTCACTCCACAAAAACATGCATGTTAGGTTGATTGACCACTGGGAAAATTCCCCCTAGGAATGAGGGTGGGTGTGTGCGCATGCCTTGCAACAGACTGGTGACCTGTTTGGGGTGCACCCTGCCTCTTCTCTGTAATCAGCCGGGATTTGTTGACCTGCATTTGGGTCCTCCTCCTTCCACATCCCCACATCCTGAGAGTGAAAAGTTTAGCTTTTAATCAGATTCACACTTTAAAAAACAAACTAAATGTAAAACACCTCTAAAAATATGTTACTGTTTAAATTTAGATTTGAAATTTTATTTATTTGCTCGGTTTCATCACTTTGTTTTAAGTAAGAAAACTGAAACTAAGAAACCAGAAGGTAGTGAAAGAATCAAATTTAATTTTGACTTCACTGCACTCAAAGATTATCAGTAAAAAAAAAACTTCATCTCTTTAAGCTAAAAACTCAACTCTTTGATGAGAAATTTTTACTTTAATTAAAAAAACTCAATATGTTTTTCTAAAAAAACCCAACAAGAAACACATTTAAAAGCTTGTTGCAGTTTTATCTGATTTCATCTTGTGTAGTTTATTCTTTCCTGTTTACATATTTTAGGACTTTTTGGGCACAAAAATGCCAAAAGTTCCCACATGTCTGTGTTTAGCAACCAAAAACAAAAAAAAAAGTTAAAAGCATTTAATCAAAAGTTGGAAACCAAACTGCAGTGTTTTTTTATGGTAACTTAAAATTTTATTTGTACAAAAATCCTCCAAACAGAAGTTTTTAATCCTTATGATAAACTGGACTTATAATATTAGTAAAGTGGAGTATTTTGGAAAAATTAATTCATTTCAGGCGATAAATGTTTTTTTTTTTTTTTACATAATATTCTGCATCCTGATTGGCCAAAAACATATAATAAAATGGTGAGAAAGCGCCACCTATTGGCTAAAAATAGAATTGTATTTTCATTCTAAAACTAAAAAAAATATGCTTTTTTCCTTTTTTAAGCATTGATGTCAAAATGGAAAAATTTGTAAAATGCATTTATCTTCTGAACCGATTAACGCCTACAGGTCCCTCGAGGTTGCTTGAGCCTATCCTGGTTGACTTCAGGCGAGAGGCAGGATACACCCTAAAAACGTCACCAATGTGTTTCAGACCTACACATACAGACTTATTCCTAGGGTCAATTTTATAGCAGCCAATCAACCTAACAGGCATGATTTGAGGGTGGGAGGAAACCCCACATACACAGGGAGAACATGCAAACTCCACACAGAAAGGTCAGTGTTTCAAGCCTCATGTCACCACTCATTGAACCCCAACTTTCTTGCTCCGAGACCACCATGCTAACCACTGCGTCACCGTGCAGCCCAACTTTTAAGGTAACTTTTAAAAAGTGCATATCAAAGTAAAAAATTACAAGCTGCGTGGAACAGGACGGGTGACCGAAACAACCCAACTTCAACAGAAATAAGAAGAACAGGATGGATTTTATTATCGATGAGGAGAGGAAAAAAATGGAGTTTATCTACAAATAATACACACTTTAAAAGAGTAAAACATTATATTTAAACCAGTTTAAGCTGCTTTAAATTCTTCAGCTTGTAGTTTCTACTGTTTATATTTGAACCGTTGAAACGTACTAAAGAATGAATACGAAAGAATGAGATCACGGATACAAGCGGCCGAAATGAGCTTCCTCCGCAGGGTGGCTGGGCTCTCACTCAGAGATAGGGTGAGGAGCTCTACCATCCGGGAGGAGCTTGGTTTCGACTGACTCCTCCTCCAGGTTGAGAGAAGCCAGGTGGGGTAGTCCGGGCATCTGGTCAGGATGCCCCCAGAGCGCCTCGCTGGTGAGGTGTTTTGGGCACGTCCCACCGGGAGGAGACCAAGAGGCAGACCTTGGACCTGCTGGAGAGACTATGTCTCATAGCTGGCAGGGTAACGACTCGGGATCCTTCCGGGTGAGCTGGAGGATGCAGCCGGGGTGAGAGAAGCCTGGGCTTCCCTTTTGAGGCTGTTGCCCCTGCGATGAGCGAAAGACGCCAGAACGGAACGTAAACGTACTATAAAAAATGAAGATAAAACCTGACCTGTTCCTCCAACACAGAAGAAGCAGCTCCTTCAGGCGGGTCCGGACTGCCACTCCGAGACGGACTTTCTTCATTGATGTTTATCTCTGGAACGGTGAAACTAGCAGAAAATCTCTGAGGTGTCTCTTCGACTCCATCCTGTTGAGAAATGTTCTCCTCCTTCTTCTTGGGACGAGCTTCTGCATACAGCTGCAGATCGTCCAGAGAAGAAAGGTTTGGTGTATCGTTGCAGACGGACCGAGGTCTCTCCTTCACTTCGGGCAGGTGGTCACAGAGACCAAAGGTGGAGAAACGGTACGTCTCCTGGGGGGTCGTGTCAGACAGCCTGTTCAGAATCTCCTCTCCTGATGAGATCAGTTTCACATAACGAGCAGGAACATAAAAGGGTTTGCTGTGCACGTCTTTGCGCACATGCCACCAGTGTTCGTTGGTCTTAAAGACCAGGATGAAGTTCTCATTAGGTCTGATGGAAATCAAACGCCCGTCCTTCGCCGTGTACTCGAACTCGTGCTCCACAGAAACCATCTCCATGACAACCTAATGAGGACCAGGCAGGAGCATGATGGACCTGAAATCAGAAAAATTTGATGATGGAGACGTCCCAAACACACGTTTAGTACCAACTATAGATGAACTGATTAAGTATCAGGGTCATGCGAACAAAGTCAGCGTCACGAAGCTCGAGGTCTCACATACACAAAAAATTCTTTCAGTAGTTTATGAGTTCTTGTGTGTGTTTCAGTTTGAGTGTGAGTAGCCCCAGGGGGAATCGAAACAGGTTCTCCAGGTCAAAAGATGGCAATTCTGCCACTAGGCCAACGCTCCCAGGACCACTATTGAAGGGATTTCAATGAAACTGCAGACAGTTCATCAATACCAGTTATAGATGAACTACCAAGGTTTTCAGGGTCACGTGTCCAAGCATCAAGGTCACAAATGGTTGAAAACGCACTTTGTGTTTTTGGTCTATTAAAGAAGTTTTTAAACATTTGAATTATTTGCTTTTTTTATTCAAACAGTAAAAGTTTGAACTAAAACTCAAACAAACGAACATTTAAAGAAGAAATATAAAATTTTATGCAATTTTTTGGGGGAGTTTTTCGTCATCGTTTCCAACTTATAACATGTACGTAAATCTGAACACAAGCTTTGATTTTAATTAATTCATTTTCATTCAGACTTCAGGATGGACAGTTTCAGAGGAACAGCACATGTTCGAGGTTTTAAAGTCAGAGAGGTCAGACTGAGATGGTTTGGACATGTGCAGAGGAGAGAGAGAGAGTACATCAGAAGAAGGATGCTGGGTTTGGAACCACCAGGAAAGAGGACTAGAGGAAGACCAAAGAGGAGGTTCATGGATACAGTGAAGGAAGACATGAAGATAGTTGGTGTGACCGAAGAGGATGCAGCAGATAGGATTAGATGGAAGAAACTGAGTTGATGTGGTGACCCCTGAAGGGAAATGCCGAAAGAAGAAGAAGAATTTTCATTCAGACGAACGTCTCTAACGCATGCAGGATTCCCTTTCGGGAATCATGCAGTTTTGTTATTTAATTATTGTTATAATTTTGTCCAAATTAAATTAAAAATAACAAAAAGATTTGAAAACATTTAAGGTGGAAGTAGAAATATTGAAATTAAAAAATTTTACTAAATAATTAAAAGCTCTGACAAAGAAACAAAATTAAAATGAAACAAAAATCAATAATTATATGCGAAGTCAGACAAAAAAATGATTAAAATTAATACTTTTTTATGGATTTGTTTCAATATTTTTAATGAATTTTTATCCGGTTATTTATTTTTTTCTTGCTTTTAAATAGTTTTCAAAATAACTTTTTTGTGTATTTTTTTACTTATTTAACTTGTTTTTTTCTTATTTTAAATATTTATTAGAATTAGAATTTATTAGAATATTTATTTTTAGAATTTTTATTTTCTTCTTAATTATGTATAAATTTATTTTGGATATTTTAGTTAATTTTAAAATTGAGATAAAAATAAGCAGATAAAAGTTATACATAAATTTCTGAAATTTGTTTGTAAAAGTTTCTATTTTATAGAAAGTTTTCTATTAATTATAAATCAAATCAAACAGTTAATAATAACATAGTGTTAATAATAAAAATACATTTGAATAATTTTTTTAGTTCTTTTATTCTTTTTCTACAAAATAACATTTGCTTAAATCACTAATTTTTGCTGAAATATTTATAAAAAACTATTATAATATTATAATGTTTAAACAATTTCAGAAACTTTTCTGTTCAGACAACATGTATTTAAACTTTAACCTGATCAATTTTACACCGAATCTGTGTTTAAACTCATTTTAATTCACATTAATGCAGATTAAAGACATTTATTTGACTTACGTTATGTTTTACAGTTTTGAAGATGACACCGCGGTCCACTTCTCTAGCAAACCCCACTCTGCCCTCGCCCCTCCCTTCCTTACCACCTACCTCTCTGAGGTAAAGGGCCTTCTCACTTCATACTTCCTCAAACTGAACGACAATAAAACACAAGTCCTCCCTGTTGACCTAAAATACATTGTTGACTGTTTCTCTTCAAATCGACAGCTCTTCAGTTTCCCCTTAAGTCAGGAGTCGGGGTGTCATCCAGACTCTTACCCTTTGGGTCTCACGTCAACACTCGCTCTGCCTTTTTTCACCTCAAGAACATCAACTGACTTCATCCCTCTTTGTCTTCCTACAGCACGCCATGCCGGAACACGCTGGTCAGATCTCGTCTTGACTACAGCATCTTGATCTCCTTTGGTCACCCCCAGAAATCCCTTCATAAACTTCAACACGTCCAAAATTCCTCCAGATCCCTATCCTTCCGTCACATCACTGTTGTGGTTCCCTCAACCACCACAAGAGAGAGTCAGGGACCATCTCACCTTTCTCCCAATTCTACCTGATTGGACCAACTGCACCAGATTGGACCACCTGCACCTAATCTCTCTGCTGCCTATTTAAAGGCAGCCTCACCAGCATTCCTCGTCGGGTCTTCATGCCTTCCAGCCCAGGCTGACTCCCGACCCAGCGGATATCCTTTGGGACTGAGATTGACTCTTTTGATAACCATTTTGATCCTTTTTCTTTGCTTACAGCTTTGCTGATCCTTGGTTTAATAAATCTTGTTTGATGTCCTCCATTTGGGTCCTCCTCCTTCCACATCACAACAATCACCCCGGTCCTTCACCAACTTCACTGGCTGCCTATCACATTTAGAATTCTTACTCTAACTTTCATGGACATTCAAAACCTCGCACCGCCCTATCTGACTGATCTCCTCCATACTGCCACGTCCTCTCGCTCCTTTAGGTCTTCTTCATCCATCCACGGCACTGTTCCCCATGTCCATTTTAGCCCAATGGGAGAGGGCGTAGAGCTTTCAGCTACTCGGTTCTCCATCTCTGGACTTCGTTCCTACCTGACATTTGGAACATTGACATCCTTGCCCCTCTTAAAATCCACCTGTTTAAATCTGCCCCCTCTCTAACCCTCATATGACACCTTCCAACCCTGTTCTTACGTTTGGGTCCATTTTTATATTTTGTGTATTTTTTTGTGTATGTGAGAAGTTTTTTTTTAAAAGGTTCTTATGGCTAACATGTTTCTAACACGTTAAAATGAAAACTGATCAGTTTCATTTCCTTGAACAGGACCTAAAGATGTTGGAGCACCTTAAAGCAGTAACTCACACACACACAGACACACACACACACACAAACAAACACACACACACACACACTGTGCCAGTGGAGATGATCCTCTTTGTGTCTGTAGCTGACAGGAAGTTTGTTGCAGCTTCAATCTGAAACCATAAAGTCTTAAGGCTGCAAAGTTTCACCACAAAGCAGGAAGTCAGCAGCAGCAGCAGCAGCGTCTGCTGGAGTTGAATGCCAGCCGCTAATCTCAGCTCGTCTGCACATTTATTTACTGACTTCACTGTTCACTCTGTTTTAGAGCCTCATCTAGACGTCATAACAGACTAAAAAAAGTCAGAATACCTCAATTTAGTGTCCGAAACGACCCAAAAAGAACTTTAAAATCAAATTGAGACACTTAAAATTACTCATTATTTTGCTTGATTATGTTTTTTGAGACAAAAATATAAAAAATATCAGCAACCCTGCTGCTCAAAGGAACGGTACAGAAAATCATTTCTGCCATCCTCTATTGAAATATTTAACCTTTCATGTTCAAACCCGTAACTTCTTGTCATTCAGAACAGTTGAAAAAAAAAAAGTCATGTACGTATGTTAATGAGTTCTTGATTGGATGATTGTTGATTTCACTTCATTTTGGGTTCTTCACTGGTTCTCTGTTTTGCATTACACCTCACAAATTTCCATTTGGGTTTTAAAAAAACAGTATTTTCAATTCAATTCAATAAAGTTTTGTTGATGACCGAAACGACCCAAAGAAACGTTTCAAATTCAGATGTTTAGAATAACTTGATGATAATTTTGGCAGGTTTTTAAGCCAAAATTATGTGAATAAAGGAAGCTAAATTTCTATTGAAAAAAACCCGTTAAATTTTAGTGTCCAAATGACTCAAAGAAAATCTCAGATGTAAAAATGTACGCAAAATGACTCAAGTTTTCTAACAAGTTTTTAGACTAAACATTGTCAATTCTCAAATTTCCCTTTTGAGATTAAGTATTTTCAATTCAATGAATCAAAACAAGGTTAAGATTAAATTAAAACTGTAAAGATTTTAAATTTAGTCTCCAAACTGAACCAAAAACGCATTTCAAATTTATGTTTGAATGTTTAAAACGATTTGATTGTGTTTTCAGCAGGT
Source organism: Neostethus bicornis (assembly GCA_902685375.1). Taxonomy (NCBI): domain Eukaryota; kingdom Metazoa; phylum Chordata; class Actinopteri; order Atheriniformes; family Phallostethidae; genus Neostethus; species Neostethus bicornis. The sequence goes on along the minus strand of LR738559.1, from coordinate 21,007,522 downwards.
TTTTAGATCGAATGCAGTGAAAAAGTGAAGCTAAACTAAGATTGAAACAGAAACTTTAGGATTATTTGTCTAAATCTTTTTTTTAAATGTGTCAAACAATAGAGAATAGGAGGCGGTTTAAGAAAAGTTTGAGGCTGGTGAATGACAAAGTGTGTGTGAGACAAGTGGGCACAAGAATCTGATGTGTGTGTGTGTGACTGGTGGAAAAACATCCTGATCTGTTTTTAGCATCACATACTGATCCGTGAACAGTTTAAGGTTCCATCTTTACACACAACATTTAAAAAGTCTGATTATTCTTTTGAGATTTTCACCAATAATGTGTGTAAAGGTTTACCGGTGCCCTTTGGCCCTCGTTATTAGGTGCAGGATTTTAAATCATCTCGATGTAACAAATAGAAACTGGCATGAAGTTAGTCTGAAAGTCTTAAAATGTCATGTTTTCTCTTCTCACACAACGTGGGTAAGTGTTGTACTTGCCTTACTCCTGGGTTCCTCGGCAGTAACCGTCTGGAACGATGTGAAGCTGCTGGTTTTGTTTCTGTTCGCTCTTATTTCCTGTGTTTGACTGAAACACACAAACTGTGACACATCACAACGCTGAAGCCACAACAAGTGGGAAGTCTAACTTTAACCATATTTCCAAGCATGCAATTTTTGTTTTCGTACAGACTGGGATGTGGTGAGTCAGTGTGACACGACAACTTTAAAGAAACACAACCTAAAACACACACACGTACGGCCAGCAGAATAACATCACATGCATGTTATTGTGTGAAAAGAAAGAAAAGATTTGTGGAGTTTATTTTGTATAAAGAAGAAAACAATGCCCTCGGTGTGTGGGCGTGACAAATGCCGACTCACTGAGGGCATCTTGAGGTATCTTGAGGTACCATCTGTCTAGCTGTGAGACATAGTCTTACCATCATGTCCTGGGTCTGTCTCTCAGTCTGCTCCTGGTGGGACGGATCGCCCCAGCAGTGAAACCTGGTGCCGTGTGAGTGGGTTCTTTAAAGCTGAAGAGGAAGTTTTCCAGAAGACGAGCAGACAGAAGTGCAGATATTTTATTTTAAGAAAAACTCTTTATGCTAATATGTCAATGTTTTTTTCACCACAGATTTTTAAATGTGAAATATCTGCCTACAGAACAGGAACACTCTGGTCAGGGGTTTGAATCCAGCTCAGACTATGTCAAAACATGTACTGTTAAAATTGCTCAATGAGTAAATCATATATTTTGACCAGAGGTGATCTTTTATTTATTCATCCGTTCCGTCGTCTTTCGCTTATCCAGGGCCAGGTGACGGGGGCAATAGTCTCAGACGGGAAACCCAGGCTTCTCTCACCCCAGCTGCATCCTCTGCTCACCCGGAAGGATCCCGAGTCATTCCCTGTCCAGCTGTGAGACAGTCTGTCCAGCCAGTGTAGGGTCTGCCTCTTGATCTCCTCCCGGTGGGACGTGCCCAAAACACCTCACCAGCAAGGCGGTCGGGAGGCCTCCTGACCAGATGCCTAAACCACCCCATGTGCATTTTCCTTTTTTCTCCTTTCTCCCCCTCTGCAATACTCACAGGTGCTGGATGGCTACTGATGGGAGCCATCAGTAAATCAGCAGCTGATTTCCCCCAGCTGCGTGTACTTAACCTTTGGATATAAAAGACCTGGTCTTACCTACAGTCATCGTCAGTTCTTGAGCTAACCCTGTGGAACCGTCAGTCTTTCCTCCTGGTCATCCAGCAATTCCCTTTGGTCACTTTTGGACACTTCCTTTGTTACGTACTTTGAATAAACTGTTAAACCTGCACGTGGATCCTCATCCTCTTTCCACCATCCCTCCGCACACAACACCCCACCTTGCTCCTCTCAACCTGGAGAAGGAGCGGCTTGACACCGAGCTCCTCCCAGATAGCAGAACTCCTCACCTGATCTCTGAGTGAGAGCCCATCCACCCTGCAGAAGAAGCTCATTTCGGCCACTTGTATCTGCAATCTCGTTCTTTCAGTCACAACCCACAGCTGGTGCCTATAGGTGACGGTTGGAATGCCGCAAAATGTCAACAATCTGCAACTTTTTCACAACAACCAGTTTTTAAAATCCTGTTTGAGATGAGTTTAGTGATTAGTTTAATGTGTGTGTGTGTGTGTGTGTGTGAACAAGCTGTGGGTGCTCGTAGAGTTAGCGGCTTTGAAGTTATTCACTTCCAGTTTTCAGTAGTGAAGAAAAAAACAAGAGAGAAAGATGTGGATCCAAATCAACACAAATAAGTCTGTGGGAATGTTTAACAGAACCATATGTTCAGAGATGAGTTTAGAAAATAAAAAGTGGATCAAGTTATTCTGATTTATGGGATTTGATCCACTTTTTTTTTGTACTTTATTCATCCTTCAATGTTCTGTGCTGCATTACACCGCAGCAGGCTGCCAGGACGGCACCAGTGGTGGGAGAAACGGGGTTAAGGTGTCTCCCCAAGCAGTGGTGGAACGTAACGAAGTAGATGTACTTCGTTACTGTACTTAAGTAAA